>BSBN01000815.1:0-2500000 GCA_027924645.1 Cunninghamia lanceolata | reverse complement strand
TGACTTGGTTAATCCCAGTGATTGCAGAGATGTATTGAAGATTGTAGAAGTATGTACAGTGGCATGGAAGATCATTTTTGAGTCCCAACTAAGGCATGAAGTGATCCACATACATCTTTACTACATTTCCTTAGCAAATTTTGTATTAGATCTAGAACTATTTTATGTATGTTTGTAATGCCGACCTTGGAGATTGTTCCAATGATTGATGATTATAATGCTGAGCTTGATGATCATTCCAAGGTTGATGTAGTGTATAAATACTTGCAAATGAGTCAAGGAAAAGGTGTCTTGGTGTGAAAATGTGAATATAAGTAAAGAAGAGAAAAGGCAGAGCAGAGTAGAAAAGTATTGCGCTTCAATGGAACTAAATTTAGGCATGGAGTAGATGCTAACATCTTAGTTCAAATCCTTGGTAGTGAGCCACCCCTTCATAGTGAGCCTTCTTCTAGGTAGTGAGCCCTATTAGCAGTGAGCCTTTGATTTTTAGTATTGTGCTTTACATATATATCTTGTGGGTTAACTCCCACCATGGTTTTTCTCTTAACTTGGGTTTCCACATAAAAATCTGGTGTCACTTGTATATGATCTTACAATTCTGTTTATGGTTTTGTTTTTATGCTTTCATGACTTTATCATAACAAAAAATGGATAAGTGTTTAATGATTTAAGGTGCAGAATTTCTTAAGTTTTGTGACAACTGATTTACCCCTCTCAGTTGTCTAGTTCATTTCAACAATTGGTATCAGAGCCAAGTCCCTTCGTAAAGAGTTTAACAACTTGAGGGAGATCCCAAATGGAGCAAAAAGATGAACATCTACATACTAGTCTTTATACACCTAAACGTTCACTAAAAGATGATAAAGCTAGATTATCCAAGGAAGCTTTTTGTGAAGATGATGACTGTCTCCTCTCTAAAATAAAGAGCATCAACAATCTAAGGTGTACTTATTCAAAGGTAAGCACCAGCAATGAAGCTATGTTTCAAACCGAGAACTATTGGATTATTGATAGTACTTGTTCAAATCACATGACTGGTGACAAGAGCAAGTTTGTAAGTTTGGAAAGATATGATGGAGGGCTAGTTAGATTCTAAGATGACTGCACTAGCAAAATATGTGGAAAGGATCAATAAATCTTGACAACAGACAAATCACTAATGTTGTCTTTTATGTTGAGAATCTAAAACAAAGTCTCTTAAGCATTGGATAGTTATGCAAAAAGGGTTTTAGTCTTGTATTTGAAAATGATACTTTTGTAATCGAAAAGAAATCTAGAACTACAATGGCCATTGGAAAAAGAACATAAAAGAATCCTTATTAGCTCAAAAAAATGACATACCTGGGATCACAACTTCAACCAATGAAAGCTGGCTTTAGCATAGAAGACTGTGTCATATCAATCTTGACAATTTAATAAAGACAGACTTAGTCCAAATTGTAAAAGATCTGCCAGAAATTGATCACTCAAATAACATCATTTGTAGGAAATGTAAAGATAAAAGGCAGTCAAGAATAATACTACAAGGTAAAGAAAAATCTTCCACTGAACGACTGGAATTGATCCATATAAGCCTTTTTGGTCCTACAAGAATACGAAGCTTTCATGATGACATGTACTTTATGTTTTTTATTGATGATTATTCTAGAATGATGTGGGTTAGCTTTTTCAAAGAAAAATCAGAAGCCCTAGATGGACTCAAAGATTTTAAAGCAATGGTTGAAAATGAGCTAAGTATGAAAATCAAGTATTAAAGGATTGGTTAAAAAGAAGAGTTTACCTCCAATAGTTTTAATATGTTATGTGAGACTCATGGGATAGAAAAATAGCTCTTTGCAAAGAATAAGATAATGGAAGAAACAAGCAGGACCATTCAAGAAAAAGTAAAATCAATGATGGAAGATGAAAATATGTCAGAAGCATTCTAGGAGGCAATTCAAACTACTATCTACACACTAAACAGAGTTCAAGAAAAAGACAAAAATAAAAGACTCCCTTTGAATTATGGTATGGAAAAGTACTCACTGTGAAATGCTTCAAAATATTTGGAAGCAAATGCCTTATCAAAATAGAAAATGCTAAGTATGATGAAGGCATTTTTCTTGGATATTCATCTTGGAACAAAGCCTACCACTGCTACAATAATAGATTGGGAAAGATTGTTGAAAGTACAAATGTCAAGGTTGATGAGAACATTCAAGGGTACTCTAACTCAATCAATGAGGAACAACAGAATGAAGCACTACAAAGTTCCCAGACCATCAGTGATAAAAAAAAATGTGATGTGAAAGGAAATAGAGCTACTGTGAATCAAATGAATCTATGCTTGATTACCAGTGTTGAGTCTAAAGCAACTAATACTAACAGTAAAGGACACCAAATTTCTCTAGAAGACATTAAGAAATCTGAGGAAGAAAACATGGACTCAAAAGAAAATATGGTAGAAATAAATGGTGGTATCCAAAAGCTAAGGAAATCAAGGAACTCCAACAAAGTCTTAAAAAGAAAAGTGAAGAATTGAGTCTGGTAATTGAAGACAAAACAAGAATGGAGGATCATCTAAGAAAAGCTATAAAATATAAGTCAGAAGAATGTGAGAAATTGGCAAACGAAATCATGCTTTTGAAGTTTGATCTAGAGGCAGCAAATAGCCATAAAGAAAAGCTCAAAATAAGCTCTGATGAATTGATTGCCAGCTAGAAGAATCTAGATGACAAGCAAGGTTTGGGATTTGAAAAGAGAGAAAGTTCATTTCCAGTACAAGTTAGATCTGAGAAAGGAAGAGGCAGAAACTATCTAGTAAGAAATAAAAAAGGTGGACCTAGTAGACCTTCAATAAGACAACCAAATGCTCAAAGGTATCCATATTTCAATGGTTATTATTCTAAATGTAATAAGTATGGTCATAAGGCTACTCAGTGTAAGAGTAGAATGGATCAGAATGTTCCATCCTTCTCTAGTCAATGTTTCAATTACAAGAAAATTGGTCATAAAGCGAATGAGTGTAGAAATGTGTCAAATCAAATCAGTGCAAAGAATGTTCAATCTTTTAATGGAAAGTGCTTTGCATGTAATAGATTTGGACATATGGACAATCAATGCAGATCAAGGCCAAACTCAAACAACATAAGAAATCAAGGTCAGAGAGATATTGTTTGTCTAAATTTCAACAAGCCCGGACACTCTACTAGATTCTACAGAAGAAGAAATGCAAAGAGACACTATCCCACAATGAAGAGGAATACAGAACAGAAAGATGACAGAGGAAGGATCAAGGTTGATTTGGTAGAAACCAAGAATGAGATGAGGAAGATCTAGATAAGAAAGGATGTCAATGAGATTAAGAATAGATCTGCACAGCATCTGGTGTAGATATTTGCTCCAAAAATTAAATTGTGAGCTATGGCTCAAGGTGAGCTGTGTTGAAAATTAAAACCCCTCAGTCAGTTAGTACAAAAATTTAGAATAAAGAGGTGTTGCAAAATGAAATATGAAGAATCTCATGGAAGAAATTCTGAAGAAAAAGGTCCAGATCAATAATGAACAAAACCTAATTGTTGCAGTCTTTGTTGATGGCATTATCTTTGGAGGCAATGAAGAACCTAAAGATTCACATGTGATGGCAGTCAAGAGAATATTGAGATACTTGAAAGGCACAATGGATTATGGTTTGTGGTATCCAAAAGATAATGATTTCACTCTCAATGCATACAGTGATGCAGATTGGGCCAGAGATTTGGATGACAGGAAAAGTACAAGTGGAGGTGTATTCTTCTTGGGAAAAAGGCTAGTATCCTGGTTAAGCAAGAAATAAGACTCAATATCTCTATCTACTATAGAAGAAAAATACATTGCAGTAGCATGTAGCTGCACTCAAGTGTTATGGATGAAGCAGACATTGAAGGACATCTAATTTGCTTATGAAGATCCAATTGCAATCTTTTGTGACAATACAAGTTCCATAAACATATCAAAGAATCCAGTAATGCATTCAAGGACAAATCACATATCCATAAGATATCACTTTTTGAGAGAAAAGGTGACAGAGAATGAAGTCAAGTTGGAGTATGTATCTACAAAAGATTAGATTGCAGACATTTTCACTAAGCCTTTGCCTAAGGATGCTTTTGAATATTTCAAAGATAAGTTAGGGGTTATCACCCCTCCTTCTCTAAACTTTGATGCACAGAAGTACATCAATCTGGAGGTACCTAAAAATCTATCTCTAGATCTAGATTGATGCCTGTAAGGGCTACTTCTCAGGGGGGTAGTCAGATGAAGAAAGTTCAGAAGATAGATTGGATGAGAACAATAGAAAGCAAGTATGTGCCCTTTGCCATTAATTTCAAAGGGGGAGAGAAATCATGTGAAAAACTTAGAGAGAAAGAGTGAAAATGTGTAGAGAGATAGGGGAGAATCTTGTCTTGATGGCTGTTGCAGTTTTTCACATCATATGTTGCCCTCAATGACAAAGGGAGAGATTATTGCAAGTATGTGCCTAATCGGTGTCGTCATCGATGTCAACATATCCTTATTGTCATTGGTGTCAACTATATCCTATTTTTTTATTTGTTTAGAAGCCTTATATGTTGAGGATATTGAGAAAATTAGCCCCTCTAGAAGAATAAGAAAGGAAACAACAAACCATGGTGAAGACTATGAGTTGCATACTAAAGAACAGTCCAAATTACTACTCTGCATTTCTTGGAGATTAAAGATCTTGGCTTGTGGATTGGAAGTTATTTAGAGACATGTCTAAAGATGCTAAATCCTGAGTTTGAGTCTCTGGTATGAAGAATTGAGTGAGTTACATTCACCATAATAAAACTTGCTTTTTCTATTTATTCACTAGTGATGGGGAGAAAGTATTTTACTTCACATTTCTCCACATTGAAGTATTTTGCTCTGTAGTTCCAGAGGGAAGTCTAGGATGATGATAAGTGCCTACAAATCCAATAGTTTTTGATTTGGTGGTCCACAAGCTATCTTTCTTTTATGACAGTTGAAGACAGTGAAGTTCATATGCTCCGGTGTGAAGAATCTCATGGATGAAGTGGTTAGATTTTGTGTGGTTGCTCCTGATGATTACAATGTGCTTGTGGAGGCCTCCTAATCATGTTCCTACCTTTGTATTGGTCCCTGTTAAGGAATTGAGATCATGTTTGAAGATTACTCCCAAATAATGTAGCATGTAACAAGTCTTAGCCAACTTGACTAATCCCAGTAATTGTGGAGATGTATTGAAGATTGTAGAAGCATGTATTGGTGTGGAAGATTATATTTGAGTCCCATCTAAGGCATGAAGTGATCTACATATAGCTTTACTACATTTCCTTATCAAATTTTGTATAAGGTCCAGACCTATTTTATGTATGTTTGTAATGCTAACCTTGGAGATTGTTCCAATGGTTGATGTGTTAGGGTTAGTCGGCAGAAGGTATCAATTAAATGCAAATAAATATTAAACAAAGGAATGGAAATACATAGAATTAATTATAGCGAGAGACAAGTTTTAATGTGGTTCATCCAAACTTAGGCTGCATCCACCAAATAGAGAGTCCAATATTATTATCCAGTAAATCAAACCGATTACAACCAACAATCCCTGTAACTCAATACCGCTGCAAATGCTACAATACAATATCAACCAAAACCCTAACCCCAATGAGGACACATGGCTAGTGTATAGTACTTTCCTGATTAGTTGCCAGCTACAAACAATCTCCCACTTGGAGATTGATCTTGGATGACACCGTTATGCATGCAGCTCCCACTAGAAATAAGCACCCTAGACTCTACTATTCTGTTTTTGTTGTTTTCATTCTAGAAGACCAACCGAAGCTAAAGAGGAGCTCAGCTTCTCCCTTGTCACTATCTTTGTAAACATATCCGCTAGATTTTCATCTGTATGTATCTTTTCCACCCGTAACTATCCATTACCTAATACCGACTGAATAAAGTGATACCTCAACTGTATGTGTTTGGCCTTTGAATACAAGGCAGAATTCTTTGCAAGATGTATGGTACTCTAACTGTCTGTATAAAAAAAACTATTAGCTTGTTGTTTGCCCAATTCTTCCATGAAAGATTGCAGCCATATCATCTCCTTGCTCGCCTCTATTGCAGCTACATATTCTGCCTCTGTGGTGGATAAAGCAACCACCTTTTGCAACCTAGAAATCCAACTCACCATTGTTTCACCTATAGTAAAGACATAACCTATAGTACTCCGCATGGTATCAATATCCCCAACCAAATTTGAGTCTACATAACCTACTAAATCAGTATTAGAGCCCCCAAAATATAAGTGTTTATTGGATGTACCTCTCAAATATCTAAGAATCCATTTTACCGCATTCCAATGCTCTAATCCGGGATGACTCATATACCTGCTAATGACTCCTACAGCATGTACAATATCTAGTCACATGCATACCATGGTGTACATTAAACTTCCTACAGTTGGAGCATATGGTACCTTGGACATTTTCTCTTCCTCCTCTACTGTCTTAGGACACATCTCCTTGGTCAATTTCAAATAACTAGGCAAAGGTGTGCTGACAGCTTTTGCATTCTCCATGTGGAATCTCTGCAACACCTTTTCAACATAAGTAGCCTGAGATAGAGTCAATTTTCTATTCTTCCTATCTCTACAAATTTTTATACCAAGGATTTGTTTTGCTGCCCCCAAATCCTTCATATCAATTGACTGTGCTAACTGTTGTTTTAACTCTCTTATGTGATCTATGTTAGACCCAGCTACAAGCATGTCATCAACATATAAACATAAAATAATGTTGCTGTCATTATCCAACCTCTGAAAATAAACACAATGGTCAAAATTACACCTGCAATAGCCTTGCTTAGCCATATAACTATCAAATTTTAAATACCATTGCTGAGGTGCTTGTTTCAGAAAATACAAACTCTTCTTCAATCTGCAAACCTATTTCTCCTTACCTTTGACCTCAAATCCTTGGGGCTGTTCCATATATATCTCCTCCTCCAAATCACCATGGAGAAAGGCAGTTTTCACATCTAGCTGTTCCAAATGCAAATCTTCAGCAGCCACAACACTTAAAATAGTACGAATAGAAGTCATATTGACAACCGGAGAAAATATCTCATCAAAATCAATGCCCTTTTTCTGTGCAAATCCTTTTACAACTAACCTGGCCTTAAATATTTTCTTACCTCCATCTTCCTCTTTCATCCTATAAACCCATTTGTTCTGTAAAGCCTTTTTATCTACAGGTAACTTACATAATTCCCAAGTCTAATTTTTCAGCAAGGAGTCCATTTCTTCTTTCATAGCAAGCTCAAATTGAACTTGTGTATCCACCTACATAGCTTCATCATACCCTTCTAGTTCACCAGCATCTGTTAACAAAATAGAATACAAAGAGGGAGAAAACCTTTTAGGAGATCTACTTATCCTTGTTGACCATCTAACATTCACTGGAGTTTGTGGTATTTTTGGTTGCTATTGCGGAGCATGAGAAACCACTAGAACATCACTATTTGGAGTATCATCTAGCACCACATAATCCTTTTCTTTCTTCTCATATTACTGCAACTAATCTTTGCACAACACTTTCTCATTGAATATAACATCCCTGCTTCTCACAATTTTCTAATTTTCAAAATCCCATAGCCTATAACCAAATTCATCAATACCATATCCAATGAAAGAACATTTTTTTGATTTTGCATCCAGCTTGGTTCTATTTTCAAAATCTCCATGTGCAAATGCTTCACATCTAAAGGTTTTGAGAAAAGAATAACTCACCTTCTTACCTGTCCATGCTTCCTTTGGAATACCAAAACCCAAAGAAACTAAAGGACCTCTATTAATTAAATATACAGTAGTGTTGATAGCCTCTGCCCACATATTTAAAGGTAGCCCAGCATGCAATCTCATGGTCCTTGTACGCTCCATTATTGTCTTTTTCATGCGTTCAGCCACTCCATTTTCTTGTGGAGTCTCTGGAACCATTTTCTTCCTACGAATTCTGTTAAAGGAACAATAATCCTAAAATTCTTTGCTGCAATACTCACCACCATTATCATATCTGAGACATTTTAATCTTTTACCCATCTCATTCTCAACCAAGCTTCTCAATTTCTTAAATGTTTCAAATACATCATATTTCTACCTAAGGAAATAAATCCATACCTTCCTAGTTGCATCATCTATGAATGTAACATAATACCAAGAGCCACCAAGAGAAGATACCTGAGATGGTCCCCATACATATGTATACACAAGCTCTAACTTTTCATTTTTCTTTTGCTTCCCATCCTTGAGAAAACTGACTCTCTTTTGTTTTCCATACACACAACTTTCACAAAAATCCATATTAATACATTTCAGACCTGGTAAAACTTTCTTAGAATGAAGTAGCTTCATACCTTTTTCACTCATATGCCCAAGTCTGTTATGCCATAGTGTTGTCTCAGAACCTTCAGCAACTTTTCCAGTCTCTTCCTGCAAACCTACAACAACTGTTCCTGAACTTGTTTATTTTTTCTCTGTAACAACTAAGGTATAAGGAATAGTATGACTTGTACAAAGATATAAGGTGCCTACTTTCACACCTTTTGCTACTACTAAGGCACCTTTTGAAACCTTCCAATTTTTATCAGTAAATGTAACAATGCAACCTTGTTCAGCTAGCTGCCCTACTGAAATTAAATTCCTACTTAGCCTTGGAACATGCCTTACCTCTTGTAGTAGCCAATGATTCCCATTCTATAACTTAACCTTAATTCTTCCCTTTCCAACAATCTAACAGGGTTCATTATCTCCCAAATAAACCAGTCCAAAATCCCCTTCGACATAATCAAGAAAATAACTAATGTGGGGCGTCGCATGAAATGATGCCCCTGAATCTAAAACCCATGAATCATCAGCATTATCTAGGGAAAGAATCAAAGCATCATCTTCAGACTTATTACTTACCACATTTGCCTCCTTATTGCCTTCTTGTTTGTCTCCTTCTTTATTCTTCTGAGACCAACAATCTTTCTTTAGATGACCTGGTTTCCCATAGTACCAGCAATCCTTTTATCCTCTAAATTGGGATCTTTTGTCCTTTGATTTTCCTCGTGACTTCCCACGACCTCCAGAACCTTTTCCTCTCTCCTTTGATCTGCCCCTACTTTTTGCATTGAAAACATTGCCTAATGTGGATGCACTTGAGTTTTTCCTACGAATTTCCTCACTCAGAATAACACCAACAAAATCATCAAATTTCAGTGTATTTGAACTAGAAACAAAGTTACTAACTGCCATTACCAAACTATCCTAGCTTTTAGGCAATGAACATAATATCAAGAGAGCTCTAACTTCTTCATCAAATTTTACATTTATAGAAGTCAATTGATTGACAATCATATTAAATTCATTTAAATGATCTATCACAGATCCACCTTCAACCATTTTCAGATTAAACAAGCGCTCCATGAGAAATACCTTATTTGAGGCTGATGGTTTTTCATACAATTTAGCCAAATCTTTCATCAAACCATTTGTTGTCTTTGCTTCCGTTATATTGAATGCCACTGTTGGTGCTAGGCACAATTGAATGGTTCCCATTGCCTTTTTGTCAAGAAGATTCCCATCCTCATCAGACATTGTTGCTAGTTTCTTGGCTACTCCTTCCAACGGCATCCATAAATCCTTTTGATAGAGGTAATCCTCCATCTGCATCTTCCATAATTGATAATTCTACCCATTAAATTTATCAACCTTCAATTTATCCTTGTCCGCCATTGCTCCCACTCAACTGTGAGACTTTCCTGCAAATGATAATTGAACACAACCTGCTCTGATACCACTTGTTAGGGTTAGCCAGCAGAAGATATCAATTAAATGTAAATAAAGATTAAACTTAGGAATAGAAATACACAGAATTAATAACGAGAGACAAGTTTTAATGTGGTTCACCCAAACTCAGGGTACATCCACCAAATAGAGAGTCCAATATTATTATCCAATAAATCAAACTGATTACAACCAACAATCCCTATAACTCAATACCGTTGCAAATGCTACAATACAATATCAACCAAAACCCTAACCTGGTGAGGATACATGGCTAGTGTACAGTACTTTTCTAATCAGTTTCCACCTACCAACATGATGATTGTATTGCCGACCTTGATGATCATTCCAAGGTTGATGTAGTGTATAAATACTTACAATTGAGTCAAGGAAAAGGTGTCCTGGTGTGAAAATATGAAGATAAGTAACGAATAGAAAAGGCATAGCAGAGCATAAGAGTATTACACTTCAATCGAATTGAATTTAGGCATGGCATAGATGCTAACATCTTAGTTCAAATCCTTGGTAGTGAGCCGCCCCTTGGTAGTGAGCCTTCTTCTAGGTAGTGATCCATATTGGCAGTGAGCCTTTGATTTTTAGTATTGTACTTTACATATATATCTTGTGGGTTAACTCCCACTATGGTTTTTCCCTTAACAGGGTTTTCCATGTAAAAATTTGGTGTCACTTGTGTATGATCTTGCAATTATGTTTATGTTTTTGAAATTATGCTTTCATGACTTTATCATAACAAATAGTGGATACGTGTTTAATGATTTAAGGTGTAGAATTACTTAAGTTTTGTGACAACTGATTCACTCCCCCTCTCAGTTGTCTTGTTCATTTCAACACTTCAATAACCACATTATATCATGGCATGAACAGTATCTTCTCTACTAGATAGGACATGACATCCAACCATGAACACTATCACACATCCATGATAGTATTGACATCAATGACAACCTTCTGTCAGTGTTGACATCAATGACAACCTAAGGAAGCATATTTGTACAACAAGTTCCCCTTTGGTTTCTGTGATCTCCCTATTTTGTACCAATATTGAATAGTTGGTTAAGGTCAAGATTATCACTTGTTTTGAATCACTTGTTTCAAGCAGGGAATTTAGATCACTTGTTTCATTATTCAAATCAATTATTAACACATATAATACAAGTATTGTTAAATGCATAATATTTTATAAATATAATAATAATTCAATACCTAATGCATGTGCCCCTTCTAGATTACATAAGGAAAGCAACTAGACAATTATTAAACTTGTTAATCAATAATATTGCCCAACCTATATTCCTCTATATATATATATCATCATCATATGTGTGATCCTGCAAGAGCAGAAATGGAAAGCAAATGCAAGGACTCTCCTAAGCCTACCCTTTGAATGGATATCACAAAGGAACATGAAAAGGAATCTAAAGTTCTATCAGAAACAACCTTAATATGTTGGTTTATTGGTCTAAAGCTCAATAGAAAACAAATAAAAGACTGGGTTGAAGAAATTTGGTAGATTCAATACATCCTTAAATTCCTCCCAAAGGGCTTTTTCTTGGCTACCTTCCTATCAAGGTTTGATCGCTATATGATCCTACGGGGAAGGAATTAGTCTAGGTCTAGACCACCACTTACATATGAAAATGGTCATCAAACTCTGATCTAACGAAATGTGACCCCTATGACAAACCCAAACACATTAGGCTATAGAATTGCCCACTAAAGTTTTGGATAGAGGATTCTCTCTTAAAAATTGGGCACTCCTTAGGGGTGGTAACAAACATCGATGCAAACCTCTTTGATAGAAAATCTTACCTATTTGTCAAAATTCAAGTGGTGGTTATCAAGAAGACTCTAAAAGAAACAATCTTACACACAAAGGACTATTATATGTAACAGAAAATAGAGATTTAAGAAAGGCAATACTTTTACTTGAATTGCTGAAGTTGTAGCCACCATAAATAATCTTGCTCGAATGAAAAGAAAAATCTTGACACTACAAAATTATAGCTGAGGGCAAGGCCACATCATACCCTTGTACATCTTTGGACAAGGACAATCACAACACCCATGTTCAAGAGCCTAATCCTAGTTTGGAGGAAAATATGGATAGTAGTCCTTTTGCAAAGAATTTAACAGTTCATAAAGGTGAGGTGGCTCACCCTCGGACAAGAGATAAAGCAACAATTTCCATCCTTACAAACTCAAATTCCTAGGCTCACAACACCTAAAAAAAACCGGAAAATAAGTCAAATCCATCAAAAGGAAGGACACCAAGGGAACCAACAGCGGAAGCAAGCAAGCCTAGACAATCAGGAATAGTAAAGATTCCACCAAGAATGGGAAATTGTATCAGAAATATTAAATTATCTGATTTCTGCCAGGGCACCTCTAGAGGGGTGCCAGAACCTTCTTCAAAACAAAACTATTAAGGGGCAGCTAGCCCTATTTTCAGTGCCTTAGCATGCTAAAGGCTTCGACCGATCTCTTGGGTGAAACTTCAAGCCCTTGCTGAGTTTAGATAGAGAATTTCCAAATTCAAGAATTGAAACACTACCCTGGATGGACTAAAAGGTTGAAGGAGTGATTTAGCATGTCCCTTAAATTAAGAAGGTACAAACTAAAATTTTACTTCCCTAAGGAAAATCAGATTTCAATAGACAGATCAAATCCTTAGAGATATGAGATGTGGAAGTTCACATGCATTGGTTGCAACTTGATATTCTTTGGGAAACTTCACAGACCTACCTACAAAGAGTATGTTGGTGGAGGGGCTTTCCACATAGAAGAAATGGTGAACATGATGTCCATCAACTGTGTATACATTTCCCAAGCTGACGAGTTGAAGGATGAAGAGGAAAGAAGTGGGGAAGAGGAGGAAGAAGATGTAGAGGAAAAAGAAGAAGATGATGAAGATGAAGAGGTCAAGGACAAAGAATAAAATGCAGTAGAAGACCTGAGAGTACAGATCAAATGACTCTTCAATGCAAGTTTTGTGGAGGTGGTGGATGCGATCTTCAAAGTGATAGGTGCTCAAGTCTTTAATGGAGGCGATATCCACAATGGTTTCCTATATGAAGAGTTCCTAATGAACTCTATCCTAATTTTAGGAAGGAAAAGTAGTAGCAAGCTTATGGCTACCAATTTTGTCAGAGGAAATATGGTGAATGCAATAAGGGTGGCTATATCCAATTTCAACAAAATGCCAAATTATGGCATGATGGTCGAGGTCTTTCATGCTGCTATAGTAAACAAAAACAAGGTTGCGGGCCAAGCTTTATTGCTTTATAGGTAAGGTATATAGAGGAACAATATGGAAACTTTTGCCTATTTTGTCAGTCAGTACGGGGATCTTCTATCCCCTGTTCAAGCAGAAAGAGCTATTGAACTGGCAGAAGGGCTCAGGTTCCTCTGGCATTATGTCCAATAGTTTAGGACCTCTCTCTTTGTTTTCACCTCATTATCTCCTTCTGTACTTAAGCTTTGTACTTGGTTTCCTTACTTTAATATATTTGCTGTCATATAGGCAATAGCTTATCAACAATAAATGTATGTGTGTGTGTCATCATGTATATAAATCTTGACATTATGTGTAATCATCACACACACACACACACACACACACATATATATCATCATGTAATTAGGTATATAAATTTTGACAGAGTATATATCATTGAATGTGTATATATCATGTAAATATAATTAGGTATATTTAAACATTGATAGTATATATCATTCAATGTATATATATCATGTTTATGCCGCAATTAGGGTTTACCTCCAAATTAAATTTAGGGCAACTATAGTCTACTTAATCATTTCTCAATTTGATGGATGCATGTAATTAGTTCTTCATATGCTTTGCAGTCCTTCAAAAAATTTGACTAAAACATGGAAATAAATTGAAGGAGAAACTGAGCTTTGTAGTGCTTAAAAATTGCTATAAGATTTAGAGTAAATGTAGTCCACCACCATTTTCATGATTGAGGACTGTGGTTACCTCTAAGCACAATGTATAATCTTCATTCGAATAACTCTATAGCTCTATTGAACATTAGGGACTCCACCTGGGACCTTTGCCTTCTCAGGTTCAGTGAGCCAAAAATTCTATTTCACTAAATGAGTCAACAAAACAATGTTGTTGGCTCATATAGCGATTAAAAGAAAACATTAAAATAACACCTTTCAATGAAGATTTTCTTCATTTGAAGGTATTATTTTAATGTTTTTTTAATAATCAAGAACCTTCATTCGAAGATTACCTTCATTCAAAGATTACCTTAATTCAAATATTTTTCTTCTTTCAAAGGTTTCTACACAACAACCTTTGTTTGCAGGTACCTTCGTTTGAAGAAAAATCTTTGTATGAAGGTATTTGATAATTTTTGTCCCCCTCCCTCCCAATTTCTTTTGTCCCAAGTTTGGGACTCATTATTGTGGGATTACCTAGACACTATCCTTTTCCTAAGGAATTTGTTTTGTACACTGATCATCAAGATTTACAGTATTTGTATAGCCAAGCAATGTTGAATCAAAGACATTTGAAATGGGTTAAATTTTTGCAAAGATATACATTTATGTTAAAGCATAGAAGTGGGAAGTCTAATAGAGTTTCAGATGCCTTGAGTAGGAGGCAATTTTTTTGGTGGAGATGAGAATTGAAGTTGGTGGGTTTGAGGAACTCAAACATTTTTATCTAGAAGATCCAAATTTTGTAGAGGCATGGAAAGCTTGCCTAGAGCTTGTCACAATGTACAGAACACATTGGTTGGATTACATAATCTAGGATGGCATGTTATTCAGAGGAAGTCAGTTATGCATTCCAAGAAGTTCCATGAGGGAGAATATGATAAATGAAAACCATAGTGGAGAATTAGTAGGACATTTTGGAAGAGACAAGACAATTGCATTAGTAAACTTGAGAACTATTATTAGCCATAGTTATATCAGGATGTGAAAAAGTTTTTATAGAGTTGTACGGTATGTCATATGGCTAAGGGAGTGAGTCAAAATATTGGTTTGTATCAGCCTTTACATATACTTGAAAGGCCATGGGAAGACATTAGCATGGATTTTGTACTTGGTTTTGTTAGTGTAGGTTTTCTTATTTTTCTTAGGGATATTTCTTTTTCCTACACATTATTAATCTTCTTAGGTTTATTATATGTGTTGAATATGAGGACACGTGGTGAAATAAATCAGCTACATGTGTAACTCTTTCCCACACATGGGTAGTTGAGTTACACATCCTCTTTTGGCTTTATGTGCCACCTCCTTTCTATCTTCACTTGAGGAGGTTATGCCACATGTTTTGTCATTTACCAAGTAGGTAAAACCTCCCACCTTTTAAGGGTAGTAGGAGTTAATGCACCTCTTGGATGCATATGCCCTATTTTTGCTATATATACAACACTCTCCTCTCATGGTAGCTAGTTGAACACTTGTTCAATACCAGTTCAGTGAAAGCTTTGTGAGATTATCGAGAGTATTCTCAAATTCTCTTTCTTTGTCTCTATATTTTCTCTCTTTTTAGATTCTCTCTCCATTTTTTTTATTTTGATCTTCGACCATTTGTCGACGGGACTGCATGTGATCTATGACCAACATCAGATCCTAGATCAGTTCTTGTTTCTCACAGAATCTAACATGGTATCAAAGCTAGTTTGTATGGTTTAGTTCATTTTTGTAATCTTGATATTTGAGAGATTTCATATTATTAGACTGCTAATATTTTCTCAAAAACCCAATATGCTCTTCTCTTGCATCTTCGGATGATCTGGAGAATCAGAATAGTTTGAAAGAAAATAAGCATTTGTAATATTCTGGTATGCATATTTGTGTTCTTGTGATATATGGGTGATTATAGCTCTTTTGGTAATTCTAGAGGCATTTTCAATGTCTACATAATGTCCAAAAGGCTTGGAAAAGTCAAAATTGGATTTTGTTTCACCAAAATCAGAGATCAGAGGACCTAGTTGCAGCAAAGGTTTTTGAGGGGTACCTGGAGGTAGCTGATAAATTGGTGCATTTTTTGCCCAAACAAACCTTGCCATCGCACTGAGAAGGCCCCAAAACCTAAAGATTGACTGTAAAATCATCAAAATCAGAGTCTGGAAATCTTTGCACAAATTTTTTTCACCCCCAAGTTGTACAAATTTCGTACTGGTCGGCTTTGCAAAAAAAATTTGACCATATTAAATTTGACGGTCAAATGATCATCACAGAATATAGGCTTAAATTTGACCTTCATCTGCTCGTCACAAACACTATGTTAAATTTGACGGTCATCTACTCATCAAGTTGACTGTGTTAAATTTGACGTTTAACTAGCCATTGCAGAGGTTTTTGTATTAAATTTGATGTTTAAATGACTATCAAAAGGTAGACTCATCTCCATCTACATTTTTGATTTGGTAGTCCAACTTCAAATGGTTGTACCTTGAGCATTTGAACTCCTTTTTTGATGCAATATTTTTTGATTTGGGGTAGAATTTCATGCTCTATGCCATGGTGAAGTTATGTTTTTTATTTGATGCTCCAAAATTTCAGAAATTAAAGATTCTCTCATAATTTGTTGTGCAGTTCTCATTTTGAGACCTTTCAGGAGCCATAACTTGTGCAAACAGACTTTGTTTTTGGTGCCATTTTTTTTTAGAGTTCATATTTTTCTATGTACTCCACATTGGTGCTCTCAATTTGATCTCATATTGTAGTTAGACGTTTCAGAATTTTGGTCATTTTGGGCCTTGTAAGAGTCAAAATCTAAAGATTTGCATTGTAAATCACACTAATCATAAAGTGCCAACATTGTAATTTTTGGGGGGATCATTTCATAAACTAGTGAAAGGGGGGATGATGTGTTTGTCTCTTTTTCGCACTTCTCTTTCTTCTCTACAATCTACTTTTCTACACTCATGGATGCATCTACACTTCCTATCTAAACTCCATATAACTATTTTGAATGGAAATCTAAGATGATAATATATCTCAAAAGACATGGATATCATCAGGTTACAATGGGATTTGAGACAGAATGTCAAGATGTTGTAGAAAAGATAAAATGGTTTAATAAATGTGATGAAGCCTTTGGTATTCTATGTATGTCAGTCTCTCCTGACCTTCTTTTTCACATTGAATCTTGCACTATACCAAATGATGTGTGGACCAAATTGGAAAAACTCTTTGGTAAGCAGGATGAGTTAAGGGGTCATCAATTGTAGAATGAACTCATAGGGTTGAGTCCAAGCAATTTTGACACCATACAAGACTTCTTCACAAAGTTGAAAGCCATTAGATTGCAGTTGAAACATTGTGGAATAGAAAAAGAAGACAAACAATTGATCTTAAACATTCTTTCTAAGCTTGGTCTAAACTATTTAGTCTTTGTTTCTACATTTTATGCCACAAAAAGAGCCCTAGGTACAAACTACCAAATGCCTTCTCTTGATGAGTTTTCTATAGAACTCACCCAAGAGCAAGATAAATTGGTTCACATGGGTACAATTAAACCTTTGAAGTCACATACCTCAGTTGTAAATCAAGGCAGAAAAGAATGGAAGGGGTTTGGCAAATAGGAAAAGAAACAAAAGAACCAAGGAGAGAAGAAGAAAGATCAGAAACCTGCTACTCAAAATGCAGCTAATCAAACCTCTTCATCAAAACCTGAAAAACCTAAGAAGGAGAAGGTCAAGTGTTCTTACTATAAAAGACTAGGACATGATGAGCACAAGTGTCTAAATAAGTAGATTGATCACCTATCACATCTTCTTGAGAAGAACAATATCAAGGTGCTTGATTATGTCAAGCAGAGTTCATCAGAAGGGTCTTCATAGGATATAGACAAAAGTAAGGGGAAAGGAAAGGGCAAGGCCCTAGTTGTAGTTACTTCACAACTATATACTTGGATCATTGAATCGGGTTCTTCGTACCACATGGCTTCTTCTCAGGATGGTTTTGCCTCCTTAGAGCCATGTACTATTCCTACCATTCTTATGGCTGATGGTCCACTCCTATTGAAGTGCATGGGAGAGGGTCTATTGACGTGGGTGAAGGAACATTTCAAGATATTCTCTGCATTCCATCTTTGTCAACTAATCTCTTATTTGTTTATTAGACCACTCACACTAGCTCTAGCAATTAGGTTGAGTTCACATCAGATAATGTGGTAATTAGTGAATTGCATGATGGGTCTATAGTGGCTATGGGAAAAGCAGATCATCAGTCTTGACTGTATCAGTTTTCTCACTTCGTTCCTAACTCTCCTTTGACCATTTTACCCACTCATTCAGATGAAGTGAGTCATTTGTGGCATCAGCGGCTTGGTCACTTGAATTACCACTACTTATAGCAATTCAGTCAATAGGACATGGTTTTAGGGTTGCCTTCTATTCATTTTTTGATGGAGTTTTCTAGGGATACATTCTTGGTAAGCATCCAGAGAAGTATGACTAAGGAAAAACATGGAGGGCTACATAGTTTCTAGATTTGGTTCACAGTGATTTGGCAAGACCATTTCCACATCCTTCTTTCAGCAAGGCTAGATATATTGTAACATTCATTGATGATCTTTCTAGATATACATGGATATATTTTCTCAAGAAGAAGTCTGAGGTCTTTGAGTCTTTTCTGGACTTCAAAGCTTTTGTAGAGAATCAATCTGGGAAGGCCATCAAGATTCTCCGTATGAATAATGGGGGGAATATGTCAACCATAGGTTTGAGCAGTTTTGTGCATCTAAGAGCATTTATCTTCAACACATAGTTCCCTATAGTCCATAGTAGAATGGTGTCACACAACGTAAGAATAGGTCCTTGAAAGAAATGGTGAATTGTATGATTCACTCTAGGTCTATGGCACCTCAGTACTAGGTGGAGGCCATCAACTGTGTGTGTTACATCCAGAACAATGTTCCTCAAAAAGCTATGAAGGGGGGAACTCCTTTCCAAGCTTGGATTGGTTCAAAACCCACAGTTAAGCACTTTCAAGGGTTTGGTTCTCTTGCATGGGCCCACATTCTAGCATAGAAATGCAAGGCTATGGATCCATAGAGCAAGCCTTGCATATTTGTTGGATACCTAGACAGTGTCAAGGGATATAGGCTTCTCCACCCTACAATTCATGAGTTGTTCATTGAGAGGAGTGTTCATTTTGAGGAGGTCTCTTCCACTTCTTCTCCTACCACTTCTCCATCCACCATTACATTGGATACATTGCAACATGATGACAGTTCCTCAGAGGATCTTAATCCTCTTGATCCACATGAGGAGTCTTCTTCCTCCACTTTAAATGGTGACAATGACGATGAGGATCCACCCTCTTTTCCCAGTCATCATTCAGAGGTTGATTATTCTCCTCCAGATTCTCCTTCCACAGGGCCTCTTTGGGCTCATCAGACTTTGTAGTTAGCAGGTGATTGGTTTGGTGATCCTTTAGATACAAGAAGAACAAGGTCACAATTTCAGCAGGCTCCACATGTCTTCTTTGCTTTAGCTTTTGATCCATAGACTTTTCGAGAAGCTTCTAGTGTCCCTGAGTGGGATGCAACAATGCAGAAAGAGATTAGTTCCTTGGAAAGGAATCATACATGTGATTTATTCCCTCTTCCTAAGGGAAGAAAACTTGTTTGATGCAAGTGGAACTATCAGACAAAATTTGTAGTAGATGGGTTAGTTGATAAGCATAAGGCTCACTTGGTCACCAAAGGATTCTCCCAGGTGCCCAGGATTGACTACTCTGAGATTTTTGCGCTAGTATCCAAAATGAATTCCATCCAACTTGTACTTCCTATAGCTACAACCCATCATTGGGAAGTTCATCTGATTGACGTGAAGAGTTTTGTTTTCATGGTGACCTTCAGAAGGAAATCTACATGGAGCAGCCACAAGGGTTCATTCATGATCCTTCATGGGTTTGTCATCTTTAAAAGTCTATTTATGGCCTCAAACAAGCTCCTTGGGCCTGGTATGCCAAGATGGACTCCTTCCTTATGTTAGTTGGGTTTACTTGATGCCATTCTGATCTGAACATCTACATTCTATTGCAGGATGATACTCTAACATTCCTTGTTCTCTATGTCAATGACTTTTTGACCACAGGGAGTCACTCATCCACCATCAAAGCAGTGAAAACTGATCTACATGATCAATTTATGATGTTAGACTTGGGTCCATTGCACTACTTTTTAGGGATTGAGATCACTTAGTCTTCTTTAGCTATCTTCATCAACCTAAGTATGCACTTGACATGCTCTCCAGATTTCACATGGCTAACTATAAGCCTGTACCAACTCCATTTCTATCAGGGGTCAAACTTGAGGCTAAGTGTTCTTCACCCTTGGTTGATGGCAATTTATACCAACAACTTGTTGGGAGTCTCATCTATTTGACTCACACGAGGCCTGGCATTTCATATGTTGTTGGCATGGTCTCTAGGTTTATACAGGAGCCACATGAGTTACACTGGAAAGCAACTAAGTGGATTCTCCACTATATTCAGGGAACTCAGTTATGGGATTCACTATGTAGCAGGTGTGGACTTTGACTTGGTGGGATATACAGATTCAAATTGGGTAGGCGATTCTTAGGAACACAAGTCTACTTTAGAATATTGCTTCTCACTTGGTTCTGGTCCAGTTTGTTGGTCAAGCAAGAAGTAGTCAGTAATTCCTCTTTCATCTATAGAGGCTGAATATTGAGGGGCAATTAATGCCACCACTAAGGCCATCTAGCTTCAAAATACTCTCACTGAGTTTGGCATTTCATTCAGAAAGACCACAGTCATCTTTTGTGATAATCAGGGTGTAATTCAGATCTCAAGGAATCCAGTCCATCACCAAAGGAACAAACACATTGAGATACATATGCACTACATTCGGGAGTTGATTCATGCAAACATCATCAATCTCAAGTACATTAAGACATTGGAGTAGATCATAGACATCTTCACCAAACCCTTCACTGAGAACAAGTTTCTTCATCTACAAGGTTTGCTAGGGGTACGACCAGTGTCTACTTCTAGAGGGGCTTCTTAGTCCTTTGCTTCACTCTCTCTACTATGGGGGGGGTGTCTCTATTTAGGGGGGGCTATTCCTTTGTGGAGGGCTTCTCTTTTAGGGGGGAATTCTTTGTACATGGGTACCTCACCAAGCATCACTTGCCGGGATCCATATATTTTCACCCACCTAAGCTATGCTTAAGGGGGGGTCTTAGTGTAGTTTTTTATTTTCCTTAGGGATATTTCTTTTTCCTACACATTTTAAAGCTTGCTTAGGTTTATTATATGTGGTTAATATGAGGACACATGGTGAAATACATCAGCTACATGTGAACTCTTTCCCACACATGGATAGTTGAGTTACACATCCTCTTTTTGCTTTATATGCCACCTCCTTTCTATCTTCACTTGAGGAGGTTACACCACATGTTTTGTCATTTACCAAGTAGGTAAAAGCTCCCACCTTTTATGTGTAGTAGGAGTTAATGCACCTCTAGGATGTATATGCCCTATTTTTGCTATATACCAGTTCGGTGAAAGCTCTGTGAGAGTACCGAGAGTATTCTCAAATTCTCTTACTTTGTCTCTATTTTTTCTCTCTTTTCATATTCTCTCTCCATTCTGCTATTTTGATCTTTGATCATTTGTTGACTAGAGTGCATGTGATCTACAATTGACATCAGATCCTGGCTCGGTTCTTGCTTCTTATAGAATCTAACAGGTTTTCCAAGGACTCAAAGAGGTCATGATTCTATTTTTGTGGTGGTTGATATATTTTTCAAGATGGCACATTTCATTCCTTTCTAGAAGACAAATGATGCAGTGCATATTGTAGAGATATTCTTCAAGGAAGTGGATAGACTTCATGGTCTACCAAAGAGCATAGTTTTAGATTGAGATACAAAATTCATTAAAATTTTTTGGAGGACATTGTGGAAGAAGTTGAAGAAAAATTTGAAGTTTCTATTCTACACATCATCCACAAACTAATGGTCAGACAGAAGTGGTAAATAGAAGTTTGGGAAACCTTTTGAGATGCCAAGTAGTTGAGTTACACATCCTCTTTTGGCTTTATATGCCACCTCCTTTCTATCTTCACTTGAAGAGGTTATGCCACATGTTTTGTTGTTTACCAAGTAGGTAAAACCTCCCACCTTTTATGGGTAGTAGGAGTTAATGCACCTCTTGGATGTATATGTCCTATTTTTTCTATATATACAACACTCACCTCTCGCAGTAGCTAGTTGAACACCTGTTCAATACCTCTTTGGGGAAAGCTCTGTGAGAGTATCAAGAGTATTCTCAAATTCTCTTACTTTGTCTCTATTTTTTTCTCTCTTTTCATATTCTCTCTCCATTCTACTATTTTGATCTTTGATCATTTGTCAACTAGAGTGCATGTGATCTATGATCGACATTAGATCCTGGCTCAGTTCTTGCTTCTCACAGAATCTAACAGGTATTCCAAGGACACAGAGAGGTCATGATTCTATTTTTGTGGTGGTTGATATATTTTCCAAGATGGCACATTTCATTCCTTTCTAGAAGACAAATGATACAGTGCATATTGTAGAGATATTCTTCAAGGAAGTGGATAGACTTCATGGTCTACCAAAGAGCATAGTTTTAGACTGAGATACAAAATTCGTTGGATTTTTTTGGAGGACATTGGGGAAGAAGTTGAAGATAAATTTAAAGTTTCTATTTTACACATCATCCACAAACTAATGGTCAGATAGAAGTGGTAAATAGAAGTTTGGGAAACCTTTTGAGATGCCTTGTAGGAGAAAAACCAAAGGGATGGGACATGATTTTTCCATAGACTGAATTTGCATACAACATTTCAGTTAACATGAGTACATCAAAAGCACCATTCTAGATTGTATATGGAAGTAGTCCCAAAAATGTTTTGGAGTTAAGGAAGATAGATAAGGAGGAGAAGAGGAGTGTAGATGCCAAAGATTTTCTAGAGCACATGAAGAATCTACATGAGGAGGTAAGGAAGCATATCCATTAAATGAATATCAGTATAAGCAAAAGAAAGATCAGAAAAGAAGATTTAAAGAATTCAATGTTCGAGAAGAGGTTATGGTACATCTTAGAAAAGAGAGATTTCCCATAGGAACATATAATAAACTAAAGATGAAGAAATTTTGACCTTGTAATATTTTGAAGAAACATGAATCAGGGAATGCATATGAAGTTGAGTTGCTAGGTGGGATCAATATTTCACATGTGTTCAATATTGCAGATTTGATAGAATATCATTAAAGAAGTATAGAAGATAGACATGGAGAAGGATAGTGGCATATCCCAACACCTATTTCAGAGAAGGGATAAATTGAAGAAAACTTAGGTAGCCATGTGTGAAGGAGCACAAGAAAGATGCAGTATGAAGAATACTTGGTCAAATGGAGAGGAAGGCCTATTCAAGATTCATCATGGTTATCTAAATTAGAGATTCACCGCATTGGTCTGCCTCACACATTGGAGATTTGATAAGGTCACTTCTCAAATTACCTTGGGTGTCTGACACAAGAGCATCTAGAGGTGTAGAGCAATCTTGCATCAATAAAAAATGATTTTATTTTATATTTCTTTTGATTTTGGTTTTTTCGAATACCCATTTGCTTGAATAATGATTTAGAACATTCAAAGTTTCCAAAAAGGCTAAGAATGCCATGACTTACTATTTTTAGTAACCCTATATTGGAGAAGTGGTTGGGTTTGAAATTTTCCCCAAAGCTTCGAAATAGCAACATAAACATTCTTGATAAATTTTAGCCCAAGATCATGTTTGGATTTCAAGATATTAAAGTTTTAGTTTTTGAGGTTCATGCAAAAGGTTTTAGAATCAATTTTGAGGCACTTAGAGGTTCCATAATGGCCTCAGAATTGGTTGAAAATAAAAATTTTCCTAAACAGGATTTTTTTGAAGCCTTAATTTTTTAAAAGATTTCCAATGCATCAAACAGTTCATTAATTGAATGCCCGATTCAAAAGTTATGGCTCCCGGAAGTTGTGCTACCTAGTTTCTCAATTTCAAATTTTGAAAATTCTTTCTTGGGTGGGAAAAGGGATAGTTGGGTTCATTTTGGCACCCAAATAGGATTTACACATTTCATATAAAATTGTCATTGGGTTGAATTACCCTAAGTGGTGTCGATGTGTATCTACAACCTATTTTTAATAGTTCCAGGGAAGTGGGGTATTGGGAGTTATTTTTAAATCATGTTCATGTGAATAAGGAGGTCAGGTAAATCTCAGAAGATAGCTCCATAAATCTTTGTACGTTAGATACTTCTATTGTAAGATAGCCCATATTGTTGTAATAATATGAGATATGACTGTGGTGATTGTATTTCAGATTTGTAGCCTTTTATTAGCAAGTTTAATGAAGAAATTATGAAACAATTTGCATTTTGCTTAATTGATCTTTCCTGAGATTTTGTTCTTGTCTATTTGAAATCAATAAATTATTTTTGTATGTGAGTGATAGGGATAGCAAGTTTCTTATCTATTTTTAGCAAGATTTATTCAGGTTAGTAGGTACTGAACTCTCTCTTGGCACTATTTAACATACACAAACTTATGGACAAACATAAATAGTAAATAAATGGGTGGAAGGTTACTTATGGAACTATGTTTCAAGTCAAGTTGCATGGCTCAAATAGATACATTTGGGAGAACATTATTACAATACCACTTACCATATGTCTATTGGTATGTCCCCATTCAAATCTTTATATGGCTATGATGTAATGACATTTATTGATTTGGTTTCTATAGACAGTAGGGTTCCAGCAACAAGTGACTGTAATAACCACAATCAATAAAGAGGAGGGAAGCCTAAGTGGATCCTTAAAATGAACACTTAGTCTTTTGGCCCTATATAATGGTTGATAATGGAGGGCACCAGTTCAAACATATGTAGTGGTCAGGGGATGGTAAATTAGTCTTTTTAGATTTTTTATTACTATCCTTTATATGTAGCTGGAAACAACCATTGCCATATAAGAGCCATCAATTTTTGTTTTGATTTCATAGTTTTGTAATTAGACTAGCTAAGCATCCTCAATAATGGTTGTAAGAACTTTTTTGAAACCTATGTATTTAGCCTTTTTATTAATATATGTTTATATGGTTTCCACCTTTAAAAAAAACCACAATTGAGAAATATTCTCTCAAAAGGAGTGGAGAAAAGAAACTCAATCCCAAATTCTATTGACCCTACAAAATTGTGAGAAAAATTATTGAGGTAGCTTATTGGAACTTCTTAAGAATAGTAAAATACATATTTTTTTAATGTCTCTAGTCTGAAGAAAACTTTGGGGTAATATATTGTATCATTCGTAGAGTTGCCACTTTTAGATGAGGAGGGGAAGTTGATCCTAATTCCTAAAAAGGTGTTAGATACTAGAGTAAAGAATTTGAGAAAGAGGACTATCACTAAATATTTGGTTCATTAGAAAAACCTGCCAATTGAAGATGCTTCTTGGGAAGGGCCTAGAGAATTTAAATCATCCAAATTTGAACTACTTGAGGACAAGAAATTTTGAGGAGGGAGGACTTATCATGTCACCTTTCTATTTAATTTTCCATTAAATAATTAATTAATCTAATTTTTATTTGTAATGGAACAAGGGGAAGAAAATTGGAACAAATATTTAATTATTATTTAATTAGAAATTGGTAAGGTGGAATAGTCATCAAAGAATCAAAATAAATATCAATATATTAATATCTTGTTATCTATTTATGGGAATGAATTTCTAGAAAGGATAAAGATGAGTTTTCAAGAAAATTTAATAAAAAAGCTGACTAAACTTGGGAAACTTTAGGATGGGAGAGAGAAAAAAAAGCAAGAATAAAACAAATTGTTTGGCAATTGTGATAAGAAGACAACTAATTATTTTTTATTGATGTTTATCCTTCCAAAGAAAGGAATTGGGATTTGGGCACCCATTTTGGGCCCACTTTGTGTATTTATATGCTATATTTTCCTTCAATGGGATCTTTCAAGTCAATTTAATCAATTTCTTTTATTGAGCAATGTTCACATAACCATCCTATAATGAAAACTCTTCGATGTGGAAGATCATTGGATAGAAATTTAGTGATTTCAAGGACTGTAGGATGAAACCCCTATGATCTAGAAGGGAAATTTCATATAAGAATTGTGACAAAGTTTCAAGGAGTGCAGATCCAGCCATTTATAGAGTTTTTATGTAGTTTTTGGTGTGAGTAGTGTGTGGAGATTTGATATTTGAGATTTGTGGGTTTGTTGCATTAGTTTGTAGGTTTATTGCAGTATTTTTAATAGATTATTCTAGTGTATTGCAATATTGTGTAATTAGCTTATTAGTATTAGAAGATTGTAGTAATGTGTGTGAGAATTAAGCAATTGGTTTGTGTTTGTAATTTCATTTATTATGTTGAGGTTTGTGCTAGAAATAGATATGATAAAGTGTAATCCCACTGGCATGCAATTCAAAAATAATCTCTCTATTTTATTATTTGATTGTCTGTGATATATTATTTTATTACGCCAATAGGCGTTCCCTTAGTGAGAAGCACTAGGGGAAATACATAGATGGACGGTCCTGATTAAAAGAACTACCATCAAACAAATCTTGACCTTAGATTTTTTTAAACAAATTCTTAAATACTCATAAAAACATTCATTTACTATCCCTACCAAACAAAATTTAATTCTACAAATTGTGGCAGCCAAAAAAGTCAAAAACCACACGCAGTAGAAGCTTTGCATAGGTGGCAAGTGGCAATAACCTTGATTGATATTTAAGGCATTCCACATTTGCAATTTGAGACAATCAAATCAGATTGGGAAAAAAGATCTAATGCCATGGCTAAATATCTATAGCTAATCAGATTGTGATGGCATCCTATAAATTGCATGTTGCTGTTGGAAATAAGCCACACCCGGACTGACGATGGACTGGTCCAAGAGGGGCTAGTAACTCAGTGGTAGAGTGCTCCAGTAGCGAATGGAATGTCCTAGGTTCGAGTCCTAGCTGGTCCATGTCTCAACATGCTATCAGAGTCAGCCCAGGCTAGGAGCCCCAAGCACACGAGAGGTGTGGCTTAAGGGGGAGTGTTGGTGTTGGAAATAAGCCACACCCAGACCGAAGCACACGAGAGGTGTGGCTTAAGGGGGGGTGTTGGTGTTGGAAATAAGCCACACCCAGACCAATGATGGACTGGTCCAAGAGGGGCTAGTAGTTCAGTGGTAGAGCACTCTAGCAGCGAATGGAAGGTCCTAAGTTCGAGTCCTAGCTAGATAGCGCCAGCCGAAATCCATGACCGAGTTATGAGATGTGTGTACTGCGAGCCGAAATCCATGACCAAAGCCACATTTTGTGAGATGCTAGTTTTCACTTCCTTGGTCATTGCCGCCGCTACAGCTTTACAAAAATTCCTTCTATGTTGTTTTGATTTTTCAGTTTATATATGAAAATCATCTTTTACAATATTTGCCTGAATCTGTGTATTGTGTACTTTAGCTTCTATTACAGCTTTCCCTTGAACTAACTCAATCATGCTTCATGCCACTGTGGGGAAGAATCTATCTCTGTATTTTGAACGCTTGTGCCCTAAAGACCACCGTCAACGCGCTATTTAACGGGGGTCAATTTGGAGAAGCGGGGCCCATTTTTATGGGGCTGCAGAACGATAAACTTTGGATTGTCTGGCGGTTATTTTTTTTAATAATATAATTGGAATTTAATTACAGGGTTTTGGATGCTGGGCTTTGGATATGCACTGCATGTCTTTTGACTTTAGTTCATTTACAATGAAATATAGATGCCGGGCCTAAAGCTTATAATATGCGCCCTTTCGAATTAGAAAAAATGTGCACTAAAAGTGAGATGTTGTATGTCTTTTATTATCCATTCTTTACAACCTAAGACTCTGTGTTATTGAAAATGCCTACACATTGCCAGTCACCTAATGGTCAAAATCTCTCTCTAGAGTAAAAGCTACCTTTACAATACAAATCAATCTACTTCATAACTTCACAATTTAGGTATCCAAGGAGTTCATAATTAAAATTTTGAGAAAATATAAATATGTGTTAAAATGAAATTGGGAGAGATTAGGATTTAATTTGAAATTTATATGTAGATTATAACTATTGTATTATTGAGACAAAGTCTTGAAATTTAGAAATTGATATTGGATATATGATAAGTGTACAATTTCCTTTTAGATAGAAACAAATCTTCAAAACTTCCAAAAGGTGTTCCCCTATTTCTATACCCAAATTTGAAGATTGGGTTTGGGTGATGTTCAGAACCATTATTAGGACATGCTATGTCAAAGAGAAGAGCATTAGACTTTCTCACTAGTGGTTAGGCCCTTGTATTAATTCAACAATATTGAAAAATAAAAATAAACAAAGTAGAAATCAATAATTAAATTTGTAACTGATATAACAATGACTAATATGCTTTAATGCAAATGTCATCTTAATTGTAGATATTTTTATTGTGTTCTCGAGATTATTAGAATGAATTAGGATGATGCTCTAAACACACAAAATTTATCTATGATGAATTTTATATAATAATTACTTGAATTCTTTCTCAATGGAATTTTAATTGAACCAAACTATAATTAGATTTTTAATTATATAATATTGCTTGTCTAAATTACTTTTTAGCTTTGCTACTTGCCAAAATGTCCTTTCCTTTGAGTTCTTTTTGTTATTTTGTAATTATAGGGTTAAGAATATGATGACAAGAGTATTGACAACACACTTACGTGGAGTGTCACCACATCTAATTAGAGGAGGGATAACTCAATACCCATACCTCAAGAGTCATAAAGATAGCCGATAAAGATGGTGATTGTTTTATTACACCACCTAAACTTTATGAAAGGCCTTTCCCATTCCCAAGAATGTTTATAATGAGATTTTCCAACATATATTTGTTCTTTAAGTTCCAACAGTTTCTTGTTAGTGATTTTTGTAAACTTTTTCTCAGGCTATGGGAGGAAGCTCAATTTGAAGAATGCATGCAAGAAGTGTCCCATGAATAAGAGTTAAGAGAAACATTCTTTATTTTTCATAAAGATGGTAAGGTTGAGACATCAAGAAGGGCAAGGCTTTAAGAATTGTGAAATAGTCATAACAATATTTGATAAATGATCAAATGGTAGAATTGATTTTATAGAATTTGAGTGCATGATAAAAATAATAAACACATCTAAATAAATTACAAATTATTTTCAAAATTATAGACATATAATTTCCATATTGTTCATATGGCTCCATCTTATGATCCCAACTCTTATGGGTTATGTATGTTATTTTATGCGTATAGTCTATGATCAACTAATTTTTCATCTATCAATGCTTTTAGTCAATTGGTATAGGAATAAAAAATATACAAGTTCATCAATATAATTAGTAAGTTCTACATGCATATAATTAATTATCATTCTCTCAAATTGATTTGTTTTTCAGACTTGACATAGATGGTTTACAATTTGTTTGAAGGAATTGAATAGATTCCAAATCATTGTCAAAAGTATATAAATATAGTTTTTCATATTGTTCATATGGACCCCTCTGATCCCAATTTTATGGGCTATGTATGTTGTTTTTGTTTACATCAGGCCTTATCGTTCTTCATTTTAACTCTACAATTTTAATATAAAATAGAGACATGCTTATTGTTTTTATACAGTCTCTTACAAATAGTCAGACTTTGAAAATTTCAAAGGTAAGTCAATAGAACTCAGAGACAATCTTATAAACATGTATATGAGAGATTTGAAAATTTCAGAGGTAAGTCAATAGAACTCATACGCAAGCTTACAAACATGTAAATCACCTCTTTTGTCATTTCTAAACATGCATATTGTCCCTTCTTGGTCAAATCTTTAAGAGGTGTTGCTAATTGAGAAAATCTCTTGACAAATCTTTTGTAATAACTATGTAGCCCAGTTCAACCATTTATAGGGTTTTTATGTAGTTTCTGGTGTGAGTAGTGTGTGGAGATTTGAGATTCCAAATTGGTTGGTTTGTTGCATCAGTTTGCAGGTGTACATTGTGGTATTTTTAATACACTATTCTAGTGTATTGCAGTGTTGTGTAATTAGCATATTAGTATTATGCATTTATGTCATATGTTGGGCTATTTCCCAAAGAAATCTATGTAGATCTTGGTAAGGGTTTAGTCCCAAATTTTGTAATTGATCCAAATTGTTATAATTGGATCATTTCAGTATTTTAAATTTTTTTCAGAATGACTTTCATGCAATATAAGTGAACATATGTTCTTGTGTGGAGTTCCAAGTTATTTTTAGAAAAATTGTCAAAACAAATGCTTAACTAGCTAATATGGAAAAGACATAAAATATAAAAATTAGCTAAATTATTTGAAATTTTATTTTCAGATCTGATAATTTTCTATTAAATTTAATAAGGGGACATGACATCATGCATACACTTCATAAGTGATCCCTTTAGCTAATTTTAATTGTCTCACATATATGTGAAGGGGTGGTTCTCTTCAATAGAATTAGTTTAGATAGCGAGCCTAGGCAAGAGGAAAGATCATCCATCGAATATTTTGTATTAAGGATCCCTTAAATGAGGTTGTCCTCTCAAGGAGTCTAACAACATTTTGTAATGTGATTATCTGATTTCAATGCAATATTACTCTCCTTATTTCATTTGTAATGCATACTCTTTATACTTATGTTATTGGAGTAATCTCTAGCATGAAGGATTATGGGAGCCAACTCCCTCATTTCCACTGCCTCTCTTATGAAACCACCACCCAAGAGCTTTGCCATACCATTGTCCCTTTGGGGGCTCAATCATTTGGCACAACTGCCTAGCTCTGAGTGGCACATATTTGGTAACAGAAGTAAATCATCGATGCTCATACATCTTGTGGGGCCCAAATCAAATCTCATCTCCACTAGCTTAAGATTGGGGACAAAGTGTCAATGAAATTTTTAGGCCTTACATCCCTGTCATACTTCTCAATCCATCCAATAGATATGGGAATGACAACAATTCTCTTGCATGAGTTTTGTGCAATTCTGTAAGATTGTCTTTGTATAATATTACAAACAAGTCTTTTTGGCTCAAGAGTACACTTTGGTTAGGGTGTCTACTTTGTAACAATGTCTTGTTGTACTCCTTTGCCAGGTCTTTAATGCTCAACCCATTCTATGTGGTTAGCTTCTGACTAAAGATGGTCTTAAGGAGGATGCTTTTTTGATGGCTAATGACAAAGCCCCTAGATTGGATGGCTTCCCTTGTGAGTTTTAAAAAACATTTCGGGACACTATCAGCTGTGACCTGTATAAAGTTTATCTTGAAGCAATGCAATCTGGGTCTTTTTAAAATTTACTTAATAAAGGTAGTATCAAGTTCATACTTAAGTTTGGTGATCCCGAAGAGATCAACAACTAGAGACCTATTACACTACTTAATGTCTCCTACAAAATCATTGCCAAGGCTTTTGCACTTAAGCTCTACTCCATGCTTCTTCTAATTGTCGGCCCGAGCAAATGGGATTCATGGAACCCAAATTCATCCTAGATAATATTATTGTTGTGTGGAAGGGGATAGAATGGGTTTGCCACTCTCAGCAACCAAACCTCTTCCTTAAAATTGACTTTGTCAAAGCTTATGATCATATTGAATGGCCTTTTATTTTAGCCATGTTGCAGGCTCTAGGGTTTGGGCTATGCTTCATTCAAATGGTTTGGATGTTATTTGTTCATGCTTCTTCTTGCATCACCATTGTCGATCAACAATCTAGCCCCTTTGGGCTTCATAGGTCCATCTTTTAGGGATGCCCTCTTGTCTTGGCTCTTTATGTTTTGGTAGCTAAAGGATTTAGTTATTTGCTAGAGCAAGTGATCTCCCAATCCCATGTCAAAGGGATTACCCTCCCTAATTCTTCCAAGTAGTTGGTTAATGGACATTTTTCCAATGATTCCTTCCTCACTCTCATTGAAGAGAAGAACAATGTCAAACAAGCTCTACACAGCTTGGACATTTTTTGTTAAGCCTCAAGCTCCAAGATTGAATTTTAAAAAGACCTAGTGTTATCAGCAATCCTTCCTTCCCAAACCTGGTTGGCTCGATCATTTTGGGTGGACATGGATTGATCATGGGGAAGTCTTTCTAGATTTGCAAGGTTTCCTTTTGCCTTCTAGACCTCTCCTATTGAGCTTTGGAAGACTGTGATTGCTAGAATTGAGAAAAAGCTTTAGTATTTGATAACCAAGTCATTTTCATTGGCTAGTAAGTTTTAGATTTATTCTAAAATTCTAACAGCCACACATGTTTACTATTCCTTTTGTTGGGTCCCTTCCAAGGCATCCTACTTAAAGATTGAGAAACTGCTTAGAGATTTTCTCTGGGTCTCTAGTGATGGGCATGATGGCTTCCATCGTAATTCCTAGGAATTTTGTTGTAGGTACCTCATGAAGCTAGGGGGCTTGGTATAATTTCTATTTTTTGGCAGGGTATTTCCCTTTGTACCAAATGGATTATTAGGGCTCTTGAAGGAAATGAAGTTTAAAAAATCTTGTTCAACACTGCATTAGCACTGGTGTCCCTTCAAGATGCGATGCTTGGAAAGGCTTGAATTTGGACACGCTTCTCACAATGTGGGAGCCTATTATTATTCAGGGAACTTTTGTCATCAAAATTATTTGGAAATCCTGGGAAGCTATCAAACTGCCTTAGATGGGCAAGAGATGAGCTTCATAGTGATTTATCCATTAATCAATAGTCTATTTGGTAGTCTCCCATTCTCAGTTCTCAAGGATGGCCCTTGGCCAAATTGCCTTGGATTCATGCTTTGTGCTTCTTCAAATGTAGAGTGTGTGTTTTGCCCAACCTTATTCATAGGGACACTAAGAATTTTTTTTTGTGGCCTAGGTTCAAGCTTAAATTTAAGCTTACCAATCAAGACTAGGAGACTTTTCAAGCTGTTACTAACTCTATTCCCCCTTAGATGTTGCATAAGATTGGGGTTCAATCTCCCAAACCTTGGTGGAAGGATTGGAAGTGGTACCTGGATACCCCTTTTTGAAATTACAGGCCCTGCAAAGGTTATTTGTGGCTTTCTGCACACTTTCCCATAGTGGAGCAACTTAACCTTGACTGGCAACTCCAATCTTCTCTTGGAACCTGGCATCTTCTATTCCAATGCATTCAATCAACTATGCTGGAACCTAAATTTTCTCATTTCGCTTAGTGCATTCTATACCAAGGCCTTTTTCTGGGTGCTTAGATTACTAATATGGGCATTCCTTGCCCTCATTATTTTTCTTGCGGACAAATTGAGAGCTGCATGCATATTTTTTGTTTCTATCCTCTAGTTCAAGAAGCCTAGAGTTGGATTCATCATTTTTTCAAGGCATTTGGGCCTACCACTTTTTCATGGCATATAGTTTTGTTGGGAGATTGACCTTGTCTCCCACATAAGTACACCCAGATCTGGCATGCTTTCAGAGTCAAGATTCTCTTTAGTATTTGGAAAGATAGAAATGTAGCATTGTTTTACAACTGCACTGCAGATGTTCATTTTTCTCTCTACACTAAAGCTATGATATGTTCTAATATTTTCATACAGATTTAGGTGCAAGTTAGTAAAGTTGCACTTGAGGTTGCTTATCTTCAGAAGTTGCTAGACCATTGGAGAAATGCCTCCTGCACTATTGCCAAGGTTTTGCCGTAGTCTACATCTCCTCTAGGAGGTTGATGGTGTGGACACAACTAGTCTGCCAGACAAGACTATGGTTCCCACTCTTGTGGTGCCTAGCCTCCGAATTCTCACAACTTTGTTGTTCATGGTTGGCCCCATCTCTTCAGGTATCCCTTGACCTCTTCTCAAGGGCATGGGAGTGCTAGTTGGCCTAGCTCTAACAAGTTTCCTCGTCTGCAACTTGCCTACTCTCTTGTCTATGCCCAACAACCCATTGAGGACAATCTTGAAGATGAAGGTGTCTTCTCTGGATGGGAGCTAATTGACGACACTACCCCTGGAGATGTGCATGGAAATCCTGATGATCAAGATTTACCCTCTACTGGCATTGCTTTATCTACTTAGAGCTCTTTGGGCTTGGCCCTTTTGTGTTTATTTTCATCTGTGTTATGGACTTGATCCAGATAGATTGTGTGGGTGTGCTTTTTTACCACCCAATTTTTTTTTTTGAAAATATTGTATTGTTTTCAACTTTAATATAAAGTATAATAAGCCCTTTTGTGTTTATTTTCTTTTGTGTTATGGACTTGATCCAGATAGACTATGTGGGTCTGTTTTTTTACCACCAATTATTTTTTTGAAAATATTGTACTGGTTTTATCTTTGATATAAAGTATAATAAGCTCTTTTATGTTTATTTTCATCTGTGTTATGGACTTGCTCTAGATAGACTATGTGGGTGTGCTATTTTACCACCCAATTATTTTTTTAATAATATTATAGTGTTTTTATCAAAAATATTGTAGTGTTTTTATCTTTAATATAATAAGAATATTCATCAAAAAAAATAAAATAAAATAAAACAACAAAAAAATCCATTACCTACTAGACACTAACAATAACGCTGATAAAGCGAAGGACCCTGATATGACCGGCCCAACCAGTGGTCAACGTAAGCCTTCGTGAATCTAAACCCCGCCGTTTTATTTATTGCATTTATTGTTTATTGAGGTATACCAATGGTTGTTTGAAGTTTCACATCAAACCCTAAACCTACAATCTTGATTGTATGAGGAAATGGTCGCGTTAAGTTTATTTCCAAGTTAGCATTAGGTTGAACAGGAAGGCTTGCAGTTAGGAAAAAAAAATTCCTGCAAAATCCCTACATATTCCAGGATATTCTAGCGAGATTTAGTACAGATTTTGCAAAAAGATTCTGAAAGAACGGCGGAATTTGGTAAGCAGAGGAATCCTTGTAAACAAATTTTCAGGTCGAGTTAGATTTGGGCTTTTTATGATGTCTTTGTAGATTTTTCTTAGTGTTTGGGATTTTTTGCAATCGATTTCTGTTGCAGTTGCTTGATTTTGTATGGGATTATGATTTTTAGCTTTTTGCTAGGTCTGTGGAGAAGAGGATGACAGAGAGGGTCAGAGATATGCAGAGAGAAGTTTCATCTTTAAATAACCAGGAAAGGTGAGGGGATCTCAGCAATGTATAGATTATTTGAGAATGAGATTATGCGGTTAAGGGAAAAAGAAGAGGAAAATGCTGAGTTACAGAAAACAGTTGTCAGATTGTTGGAAGACAATAAGATAAATGAACAACTCAAAGATGATTTTATCACCAAGCTACAAAAAGAACAACTCCGATTACTTGGTGTATAACAAGCCTTGCGCAAGGATTTAGAGAATTGCAGGTGGGAAGTTAATGCTCTGAGGCACCAAAACAACAGCCTTCTGCAGAGGGTGCGAAGTACTGGCATTGGGTTGATCAAACTTGATCAAGGACTTCGGGATCGGCTTGATGGACTGCAAGCTCAGGCATTCCCACTGCTGGTTGACAATTTTTAGTGACATAATTTCTGTTATTGAAACAGTGAGTGTTCTTTGTTTAGTTTTCTGTGATTTTGAATGATCATTTGTTATTATTGGACAAGCAAACCACAATACAACCACAATACAACTACCAAGCATTTTTGTGACAACTGTTAGGTTCTAGAAGCCTGTAATGCCATTTACAAACTCAAGTGCAAATCTTATAGTTCACCAAATATAATATTTTATTTCTGAAAGGATGTTTCTCGGAATTTCAGGACAAATGCACAAAAAGCAAATGCCTAGGTCTCACTCAATGCATTTAATAACAATAGTCAACCCAAGAACTAGATTAAAGACAATGAAATCAAAAGCAAAAAAAATAGAAATTCTACTTCTACTATCCATCATTGCTCTTCTTGTCTGCAATAGCACATACAATTGTATCTAAACTCCTGACTACTTGTGGTACCATGTGTCATCTTCTAGGACACTATCTACTCGTTAATGCATATTGTACGTTCACCAGTTTTACTCCAAGTGCTCCTACATCATTGATCATGATCCATCAAGTACTAAACACTTATGTAGTTATGAGTTCTCCATCTAGATACTTTATAATTACTATCATAACACCATCACATGTGAAATATTATATATGATGTACTGCAATACCTATGACATTATTATTGATAGAGTGATGAATACATGATGTTGTATTGAGAGAGTTGTAGACTCTTTTATACAAGGAGAAAAGAAGTTTGAGAACAAGCAGCTTTGAACCACCCCCTGTAACTGCATAGTAACAATCATAACTGACAATGTAATATCTATGCTAGAATTCCCCCTTTACGACATAATTTTTTAGTGACATAATTTCTGTTATTGAAACAGTGAGTGTTCTTTGTTTTGTTTTCTGTGATTTTGAATGAACATCATTTTTTATTATGGGAAACACTAATTCATACTAACTTCATACTCATTTAGGTTTAGTTATGGAGAAGCAAACCATAGTACAACTACCAAGCATTTTTGTGACAACTGTTAGGTTCTAGAAGCCTTTAATGCCATTTACAAACTCAAGTGCAAATCTTATAGTTCACCAAATATAATCTATTATTTCTAAAAGGATGTTTTTTAGAAGTTCATGACAAATGCACAAAAAGAAAATGCCTAGGTCTTACTCAGTTTAATAACAATAGTCAACTCAAGAACTAGAATAAAGCCAATGAAATCGAAAGCAAAAAAATAGAAATTCTACTTCTACTATCCATCATTGCTCTTCTTGTCTGTGATAGCACATACAATTGTATCTAAACTCCTGACTGCTTGTGGTACCATGTGTCATCTTCTAGGACACTATCTACCCCTTAGTGCATATTGTATGTTCACAAGTTTTACTCCAAGTGCTCCTACATCATTGATCATGATCCATCAAGTACTAGACACTTTTGTAGTTATGAGTTCTCCATCTAGATACCTTGTAATTACTATCATAACACCATCACATGTGAAATAATATATATGATGTACTGCAAGACCTATGATATTATTATTGATAGAGAAATGGATACATGATGTTGTATTGAGAGAGTTGTAGAATCTTTTATACAAGAACCACCGCTTGTAACTGCATAGTAACAACCATAACTAATAATGTAATATCTATGCTAGAATTTCCCCCTTATTACATTGTTCTTGCAAATGCAACCCCTCTTAAGGTTTACATTTCACATAACAAAACATGCTGACCAAAATAAATAAATATGAGAAATCATGATCATCTAAGAAAATTCTAATTACATTATGGAGTGAATGAAATAAGAATTGCAATATATAAACTATGGATAATGAGAGTACATATAGATGAGAGAGATTAAGCTGACTCAGAAGTCGACTTCAACACTCAACTAGAGGTAGAAGAAGGTTTTCACCAAGTGGTGTATGAGTGGCGACACATATCTTGGAGATTTATGTCAAACTCTCCAAGTCACCACACAACCCACCTAAGTAGGCTTATGAAACATGTATGTTACCCATGTGACGTAAAGTAATACATAGGTAAAATATACACTGACACCCCTCCTTAAACTTAGCTTAGATGGGCAAAAATAAGGATGGATCTTGATAACTAGGTCTAATCATATACCCATATACAATAAAAATCTCTCATGAAGTGGAGATAAGGTAGAAAACCCTATGGGAAAAACTACCTGCCAAAAGAGAGAAAAGGTGCATGAATCTAGAAGTTACTTGTGTACCTTGATGTTGATGTTGAACTGTGACTTAAATGACTTCATAAAAGCAAGTATCATGAAGATTCATGAACATTAACCAAATTCGAGGTGTGATCCAATGCAAGATTTAGGTTCATTTACCATAGGCTCTCAATTAGCTGAGATGTGAACCGTTGTGAATCTATTGCAAGATTATGGATCATTACCATAGACTCTCATTTTAAAAAGTTCTTGTAAGGATCAATTGATCCACTTGTTTCACAATCCCATCTTCTTATAGTTGCAACCTCATTGAGTTAAATTATGTGACATAATCCTCTAGTATTAAGGTCTCTTGGACTTATACTTATGAGGTCTTAGCTTCTGACTTCTTTGTCCATTGACCTTCTCATTGGGTGTTTTCAAAGTCACGATATGAATATTATAAGTTTTTGGAGATAGACTTTATCACACTTATAAAACCATGTAGATGAGATGTATGTTGTGGACTTAGAAGTACGAAAAGAAAAAAATCAATGACACCCCCGTGAATCAATATTTTAGACCCCCTTAATTTTGACACTTTATCATGTAGTACTATCGGTTAAGTAGGTCGATTAAGATCGATCCCTAATACTTAGCCTTTTTTTACAAATTCTAATTTTGGCACTTTAAAAGTTTCTTTTTACAACAAATGGCTTGATTTAGGACTAACAATTTTTAAAAGAACCTTAACAATTTTCCCAAGTTTTTAAGAATCCCCACCCCCCCCACCCCCCCCCCCAAAAAAAAAAAAAAAAATTGTATTTTATTTCCTTAGTGTTGGTAGCATAATTTTGAATGCCTATTCTAACACTAACAAAGCATAAGTTTAAATGTTTTTGGAAGGAAAAATGACTATTTTTTAACATTTAAAAATTATGATTTTAAATGTCTTTCAAAAAACAAAAAATAGGGCAAAATTTTGAGGCCCAAATTAGGGTAAAAATAGGCTAAGGGGTGAATTAGGGAAAAAATGCCCAAAAATATGTAGGAAATGGTGACCCAAGATGCAATGGCAGCCATGGAGGTCATCTCTTCCAAATACAGGTCACTGGGATGAAAGAAGTGTGGGAGAAGGTCGTGAGTGCAGGAGAAAAGGTTGCATGCCATGACTCTACAAAGCAAGGACAAATGCCACAAAAAAATAAGGGAGCATTTGTGCGACTGTCCACATAGGTCATCAATACCTTTGATGAGGCTAAACATCATCCTTCAAGCTGCCTATTAACTCTTGGAAGGGTGTAGAAAAGCCTGAGTTCTCAAGTTCTCATATTACCACCTCCCCAAATTCCCAAATCATAGATCCCTAAATTATTAGACAACAATCCATGTTGAGCTCCACAAGGCTCCATCAAGTTGTCTCATGACCCTCGGAAGGGTATAATTCCCCAAACCATAGACTTTCAAACTATTTTGGCAACAATCCGTATTGAGTTCACTAAATCCCTTCCAGTCTTCAAAAACAAACTTCACAATATATGAATTCTTCAGTTATGTTAGCATAAAAAAGAACACATAAGAAAACAAAAAAATATATGCTCATTTAGCAAAGCACCATCTCTAAGAAAGAAGCTGACTCAAGATGATGAGGAATCTTCCAACCTTTGGTACCTCTAGCCTCCAGTCAATGTGCTTACACTTCATCCACTTGAGGTTGCGAGTGAATCTCCAAAGCCCTATAAGGTGTAGAATTCATACCTTCAATAGAATAGGCATATGATTATCCCAAATTTCTATTAAGGATAGCATGGATGGTACCAAGAACACAAGCATAATGTGTGGCAATGTCCAAATGCTAAAAATAATGACGTCAATTTCAACCAATAATGGACCCTTACACTAGTCAACCTTATACCTCCTAGACACTATTAAACCTTGAACAATTTTTACCTTATTACTCCAATGAAACTCTTATTTAAACTTTGAATCTATGTTTTTCAATGCTATACCTTTGTTATGATCAAATAATTCAACCACTTTATAACACCTTATTTCATAAAACACTTATCCACAATGACTCTAGTTTCCATTCAATCAACAATAATCCACACCAAAAACAAACTTCAGTCTCTATGAATGGAAGAAATGGTTTTCTTTCAATAGAGATGGCAGGTGAATATAGTCAACATTGTAAATAAAGTGATTAGGTTTGATTTTTAGTCTATGATAGGAGCCTAGTACACAAATAGACTATTGAATGGTGGGAAATCTGGGAAATCCACTTGACATAATTATAGGCTCCAACCTATTTGAGGCTTCAACCCCTACACAAATTAAGCTCTAACCCAGCAAGAACCTCAAACCTCTATTTGATAGGTTCCAATCTATTAATCCTTCAATACTTATTATAGTATGATTCTCACATAGATCTGATTACAACTCACACAATATCCTTCTTCCAAATCTGATCACTATCCACACAATAACCTTCTCTCACAAATATGATCACTATCCACACAATAAGCTTCTCTAACAAATCTGATTACAGTCATGCACAATTTTCCTTCCAAATCTTATCACTATCATGCACAATATCCCTCACAAATCTAATCCAATCTATGTCAATATCTTACTTCAATTTGATCACTAATATATCAATGTTTTGTTGGAAACAAGGTAGATAACTGAGAGGAGGGGGGGGGGTGAATCAGTTATCTCAAAACTTTTCTTACTTTTACCTTCTTTTCTTATCTCAATATTTAGTGATATATCAAAACATGAAAGCATAACCAACCATAAGAACTGAAATAAAATTAACACACATAACACAAGGATTTTTATGTGGAAACCCTGTTGAGGGAAAAACCATGGGGTGACTAACCCTAGATTGTATTCTCTGTTAAAAGAATAAAAATGGCACTTGCCATTTAGGGCTTACTACCCGAGCACACCACTCACAAGAGGCTCACTGCCTACAAGAGACTCACTGTCTATAGAACTTATGGAAGATAACCAAGTGTTTGAACTGATGAACAACATCTACATATGCAAGAATTCAGTTCTGGTTAGGCACAGTATACCGATCTAACACATTTCATCCTTCCTTTGCTCAGTATTTATATTTTGTCACATTCCAGACTTGGATTGAAGCTTTCACACTTATCTCTGCTATTCTTCGCACTTCATTCCATACACAACATACACAAGCTTGAATCCATACTATATATATATATATATATATATATATATATATATATATATCCTCATCAAGGATTTCCAACAACTTTCTAGTCGGCAACAAGAACACTTTGGATATTTGTAAGTCACTGTTATGTCAGTTGAATCCATGCTTGATTGATGATGCACACCAAAAAACTTAGGCATAGAAGTCATTACCTATGTAGGCCAAATCATATAACACTTTAGGCTATTTGATCAACACCTTCTATACATCCTGATTGAGGACTGATACCCTGTTGGTTAGTTCTTCCTCTGTTTGCACTATCTAACTTTAATACTCAGATGCTAGTATCTTTCACATGCTTTGTCACCAAAGATTAAATATCTAGAATACAGTAGTTCAGATACTCATTATTACTCATCCAAATCTGTAACATGCTTGGTTTCACCTTCAGAGAGTTCTAGACCCAGCTGTTGGACCCTATCATATGCTCTATCTTTGACTACCGGACCAACTTATCTTCAATCTAACTTCTGGTATGAGTAATTTATGTACTGCGGCTATGAGGGATATACTTTGTTGCCATCAATGACTACACTTATGAATCCTTGTAGTGTCTCTTGCCAACAATCTCCCCCTTTGGTATTGATGGCAACACTTAGTGAAAAATGACTAAGTGTCACAGTAACTCCCCCTTTTCTAGTGCTCCATCTCTCCACACTACTTACTGGTGCTCCCTTAATGCTGGATTCCTCATTTTTCATTGCTCTTCACTCCCTCTTTGACATCAATGGAAAAGGGTGGGATCCGCAAACCAAAATTGTACAAACAGATTACTATATAAAGCCACATATGTACATACAATCCTCAAGCTAAACTTAAATATACTTCAGTATATCTGCAAATGTGGTTTTTAATTGTACAATCTCTATGGCCCAACTTCTCTTCATCCTATCCAAAATGGAGATGTGTCCACTCAACAAAAATGCATATGCTTCTACCCTCTTCAAATTTGTTGGATCACTGATCTGGGCTATACTTAGAGCATCTGCCAAGGCATCATGCATTGCCTCTAACTAAGGGATGATTATCCCTTGGAGTTCACCCATTCTATCCATTATATTCTTCTACTCCTTAACTAGTTTCTTTATTTCATTTATTATAAGCTTGGCCTTCTTGATTCACCAGAGAGGTAGTAAAGGGATCAAAATCCTAAGATAGGCTTAACAATTTTCTTTCTTGTTCTTTCATTTTCATCTCAATGTCTTCTGCCACTTTAGGTTAGGATAAAAAAATTTGTATATGTCCCCACCATCCTTAAGAGTATTTTCAATGCTCTTTATGCCAATGTCTAGGGTTTTTCTATCATTAGCAATTAGTCCTTGTACCTCACTGAATATTTTTCCCAAGAATTTCTTCCAGAGCTTAGTTTCTACTGATTTTTCTAAAGAATCAAAATGTGTATTAACAAAATTAATTAGGTTCTTCATATTATCAAATGAAGATGTAGATGGATCCTTCTGATAAGTGGGCATGATCTTCTCCAACACTCTGAAAGCCATACTTAGTAGCTCATTGTCCTCCATATGAGATTTTAGGAGTTTTTCATTGGATTTGGCCTGAGCAAAAGACGCTATCTTCATTATCTTAACCGAAGAGAGAGAATCTAGATTCAGTGGGCCTTGAATCAACTCAAGTTCATCTAACTTTACAACTTCCTTGTCCAAGAAACTTTGTACTACTTCTACAGTGTCTCTTGTAGTCTCAACTTCCTTTTCTTTGGGGACATCTGGATTGATTTGCTTATTGTCATCAATAGTATTTCTTTATTCTATTTGCACTTCCTCTTCTAGAACAAAGGAGTCTAAGGCCTCAGATGGTTCTTCATTAATTTTCTTTAATCCTTCAACATCCATGTCAGAAGGATCTTCATTATCTTTCTCTACAATGGGAAGATTAAACCTTTTCAAGGCTCTCCAAAGAATTTCTTTTGTCTCATCAACTATTTGGTCAGTTTCTCTAAGAATGAGATTATTCATTCTGGACTTGCTCCATAAATATTCTTTTCTATCCTTGAAAACCATATCCATTTGTTTTGGAGTGATAGATGGACATAACTATATCACTATTTGTTCCTAGATCTCCAAGTCTTTTACTTTTGCATTTTCTTTTCTTAACTCTAGCACTTCTTTGAGGCTTTTAGGAATCAAGGAAATTATTTCAATGAAATCTTTGTTATAGATGTCAAGTACCTGATAGTTGCTTCCTCAAGGATTCTCTTGTCTGCATCATTTTACTCATCATAGAATTCTATTACCAGCTGTAGGTTTCCATCCACAGTGACTGCTTTAATGATGTCTTCAATGGAGAGAGCAAGTCTCTCAACAAATTCTTCTATCTTCTGCTCCTCATCATTCTTCTAATTCTTGGAGGGTTTGTTCTTGGCTTTCTTTAATTCTCTAACCTCCACATCTGATTCTATCTCTTCATCATCCTTGAGGCTCACATATGTTCTTGTGGCCTTAGTCTTCTTTCTCTTTTCACTTTTGTCAGATGATTTGGCTTTTGATTTCGTAGTTTTTGAAATTTTTAGAAGTGACAAGGTTAAAACTTCTAGTAGAACTCGTCCAGGTAGAGGCTTTCACCAGAATGCTTTCTTTTTTTGCTCTTTCCCTTTCCCTTTCAGTTTTCTTTATTCTTTCTCTATTTCAATCAACTGCCTCCTTTGTTATGCCAAACTTCTTAGCAAGTTCTTCAACCTCCCTTCTTACTTTCCTTTTTGTCTCAGGCTTCCTTAATTCAACATGTAATTTTATGTTTAGCTCATCAAAGGTGTCAAACCTCTCTGCTTCAATATCCTTGGGTTGACTTAACAATTGTTGAACATGTGCCTCCTATAAGTTTTCATCAACTTCATAACCCATGGACATTACCCAAAAAGTTCTTGGCTCAATTGCCTCCATTGGGCATTGATCTGTATCATCCATGAAGCAAAATGTGTCCTTGTATTTCTCAACTATTGACTTAGGTATTCTTTCTCTTGCATGCATCATGCTCTATAAATTCTTGAAGCAACCCCAGAGAGCTATCTTTTGGGCTTGTGCATCAACAAGTCCATAAAAGTAATCTCTTATTTGAATAGCAACTGGTCTTTCATTTGCCCAAATCAGCCCTTTCGACCCTGGTAACTCATTCATAAAATAAAAGAATAGGCACACTCTCAGATTACCATATTTGAAGGAATTTTTCTTATCTTTCTTGATTTTCTCCAGATTCTCCATCAGATGATTCAACAGAAGTTCACACAAATCATATTCTACATTTTCTTTCAGCATCTGATATGCAGTATAGATTGTTGTACTAGATACGGAATTGTCCCTACTTGAGTGGTAAATCTTGTACCCAATTATAGTTAATGCAAACTTGACATCCTAATCAGTAATATTATCTACAATCATTGCCCTCTTGTCATATTTTTACCCAGTGGCTTTTGTTACCATTTGATTATTCACAGCTTTGAGTGCAGGCAACCCACCAGTTGAGTGCAATCCAGTAACAGCCCTGATGGCATCTTTGGTTATCTTAAATGGACACATTAACCACATAAATTTATCATGTATCCTACTCAAGACATACTGGACCCATTCGTCTTCTCAAAAAGATAGGAAATGTATGCAATGTGCAAAGTGCTTGTCTTTTAGGGCCTTGAATTCCATTTTCAGGTCAAAGTTCTCATTACTTAACTGTTTGCAATATAATTCCATCAATTCTAGGTCTCCCAATATCTTAAGGTTTGTATGAATGTAAACTCTAACATCTTCTACATGCATCCATTGAGATTCCCAAATCCTCCTCAAACTATTAGGCTTTTTTTGAGGGACTTAGCTCTGATAACCTTAGATAATCACAACCTTAGATTTTTCACAAATTCTGAAGCAACTATGTATTATGTAATTGGAAATCAAGGAATTTATAGAGAAATGTAATTAGTTTTGACTAAGTAGCATAGGTAAATATCACCTATCTTGGAATTATGCTTAGTAGATTTCGTGTTAGGTTGAAATCTAGTAACAAGTGTTTCTTAAAGAGCTCACATCTCTTCATGAACCATGGTGCTCCTTAATATAAAAGATCTCTATTTTGTTTGGGAAATAAAATTTCTAGAAAGTAGCCTTTGGGAACCCTCAATATCTAAACTAATATAGATGGCTTCTAATTTTCATTAGCCTAGAACATAAGTGTTTTGGATCTTGGAAAATCCCACATAAATCTATAGATTGGGGATCTTTCCTTCAATATTCAGAGTTGATCTTCCATATCATCCATGTTAAAGAAGATGGGGGCTATGTCCATTTTCTAGTAACAACCATTCTCCTTTTTGGCTACAAAATGAGGTCTTCTAACTATTTTACTGGCATGATGTACAAAACTCCTTATATCTGCCTCCAAAACATGAGGTGTTGCTTCTATGACTAGTCTTGAGTATTGTGCTTGAGCATTCTATGAAGAGCCGAATACGTCATACAGAAAGATTCTTCTTCCTCAACTGGTTCTTGCTTGACTATTTAGAGAGTAATATGATGAGAAAAACCTCTACTAATATTTGGTTCATAAGTAGAGGGGAAGAATAGGGCTCCTTGAAGGGATGTAAATTAGTTGATATGATCAAAGAGACATGCAAGTTTTCAACATTCACAATGGAATACAAATTCATGTATCAATGAAGATCTAGTATAAAAGTATTAGAATTTAGTTTTTTAAGAATCTTAGATGGACTATATATAATTGGTTTTAACTTCGTTGCTATACCTTGATACTTATCTTTTCCTAAATAAACATATTATATATCCCCAACTTGGAACTCGACTCTATGCTAATCATGTCTTACTTTCTACTTATCTTGAGATTCCTCTAACCTATTTCTCTTAGAGACATGTTTCTTGTTCTTTCAATATTTTTTTAGTTTAGTGGATTTCTGAATCTGACTTCTTGCACCCTTTGTAGCTATCTGATCACAACATTAAATGGAGTAGGTAGTAAGTAACTAAAATATATCTCAATAACTTGCATCAGAAAAGTTTAACTTCAAATTATTTGGACCACCTCATAACCATCTACAACCTTGGACATACTGGACTTCATGCACCTTCTATTCTTCTTCCTTTTTATTTCTTCTTACCTGATGGTTGCTCTGTAGCCATCTCATTTGTCTGATTCGGCCACCTCTTTTCTACGATCTGTCTTCTTCCATTTCTTTGGAGCTAATTGTGGCTTTGACTTCTGCAAGCCCACGATCTTCTGATCCTTAGCTTTTGGACTGCGGTCCAATCACCTTCTTTGTGTTGACAAAGATTCATAGTGACCAATCTCCAGACTATCCACTGTGGCAGATTTTAGCAAACTATCTTGGGGGTGACTACCAAACCGTTTTTCCCTTTTCTGCCACTAATCTTCCTTATGCAGTTTCTTTATTACCAGCGATACATAGATGAAATCCTTATGAATATACTTGCTTTCCAATTCAAAGCGATCAGCGACTTAACAAAACAGCATTACCTTATTTTGTTTTACCTTTAAAAGACTGATAAAAATTTGTTCTTTGTTGGCGTCAATCTGTTCCTTCCTTCGTTCAGCGATCTCGTTCAGTGATCTCAAGTGACTCCCTTTTTCTTACAGCAATTTCCTTTGGGCTCTATGGACTTCTAAAAACATTAACACTTCCTCTTTCGGCGATTTGAGTCAAGACTGCGGCATATAACTCCTTTGCCAGCTTTAAATCAGAGTGATTTCTCTTTTTCTGCTGGGATCTTCCAACAAAATCATTTTTGCCATATCTTTCACACCTACGATATGCAGAAACTCGTAATTTTCTTTCTCCTTTTTTTTATCTGTAAACCCTTGGTCTTTTTAGATCTGCAACTTCCTTTCTCTTGTGACAATTCCTTCAGCGCTCGTCTTCAGACAACAATCTTTATGCAAACACTCTCACCTTTGATCCCATGATCTAACCTGCAAACACAATCCAACATATATCCCTAGCTGTGATAACTTGGAAATAGAATGACCACAATCAACCTGGCTCTGATACCAATTGTAGGAGGTGCAAAATATGCATAAACATAAAATATGCAAATACAGATATGCTCAACAGAATGTTATAGCATTCAACAATCCAATTTCCATGATCATTGCTTGGTACAAAACAGATTAAAAATTAGTTGATATGATCAAAGAGACATGCAAGTTTTCAACGTTCACAATGGAATACAAATTCATGTATCAATAAAGATCTAGTATAAAGGTATTAGAATTTAGTTTTTTAAGAATCTTAGATGGACTATATCTAATTGGTTTTAACTTCGTTGCTATACCTCGAGACTTATCTTTTCCTAAATAAACATATTATATCGACTATATGCTAATCATGTCTTACTTTCTACTAATCTTCAGATTCCTCTAACCTATTTCTATTAGAGACATATTTCTTGTTCTTTCAATATTTTTTTAGTTTAGTGGATTTCTGAATCTGAGTTCTTGCACCCTTTGTGGCTATCTGATCACAACATTAAATGGAGTAGGTAGTAAGTAACCAAAATATGTCTCGATAATTTGCATCAGAAAAGTTTAACTTCGAATTATTTGGATCACCTCATAACCATCTACAACCTTGTACATACTTCATAATTTATTCTTACAAAATATTATCGCATTAGGAGTGTTTGAAAGTTACATGCTTAGTTAGTTTGACTAGTGGCTAAGAATAGTAGTTTAGTAAATCAAATTTAATATCTTTTCATGATCTAATTCAGATCACATTCAATCCTTTTATAAGCCTTTTTGAATTCTATTTTTAACAAGATATCCTTACAACAAAACTAGTGAACCCATTTGAAGCCTTCCCAAGATTCAATAAGACTGCAAAAAGTAAATCTGCCTATTTATATACTTAGTATGCCCTCTTCAACCATTTAGGAAATGAGATGTTTAATTCTACTAGCAAGATATTTTTCTTAAATTATGTACAAGACATTAAGGACTGTAATATGTTGTCATCCTCCAATCACAACCTTTAGGCATGATTGTAATGAGCTCTTCATAAATGAACATTAGTTGCAAATAAGAAGAGGGCAAAGACTTTAGGCAATTAGAACCACAAGAGGGAATCCTTAACAACATCAAAAATGCATGACAAGAGGTATTGGGGATTATGTCTAATGTCCTAATGTGTCTTTTTGAGTGACATTAGAATTTTACAAAGGCAGTGGTCCCCACTTTTATTCTTATTCTCCAAGTAGTCCCATGCAATTTGTTGAATCCCAAAATTGTAAATAATTAATCTTTTTATAGAATTATAGAGCAGAAAATGTTTACAAAATAAAATTGCAAAATAATGGAATCTTTTAAGGCTATAATCAGCTCTATTATCAGAAATTGTGAGCAGGCAATCCCCATCATGGTCATTCATGAACATTAGCAATTACATGATTTCTCCACAATATAAAAAGTTAGAATTGTTCATCTTTTATGCTTGTTTTTTATTTCTTTTTTCTCTCTTAGAAGAAACCAATATTTCCCATTCAACTAGCATACTTTTAAAGACAAAAAAAAAAATTGGAACTTTAGTAAAGCAATATTTTGGTCCATGCCAGAACTTTACAATCTGAATAATAACCAAATCAGCTGGAAAAAACATAGCCAATCATTTGATGTAGGTGACTTTCACTAATCGCTTAAACATGATAAAGACACCTTGAGTGTGCCACTAAATCTGTAGCAATGTAAATGTTGCTACATGGCACCTGACACTGGAATTTAAAAACTAGATTTAATCATGACTATGTTTGGTAATGTACAAAGGGTTGTGGTGTAAATGTTACAAAAATGGATTCATAAGAGAACTTGCTCAAGTTCAAAACCACCACATCTCAATAAGGCAGACCTTAACTTGGAAGCCATATAGGCATGTAATAACATACCCAGAACTGGAACCTATTCCAGGCCCAGGAGGTGATATTCACAGTTACACTTAACAAACAAAAGTGAGCATGCCTAGAAATTTGTGATATTAATTTCTTGAAAAATGGGCACCTAATCTCCTTGAATATAAGATACCTACATGGAGTCAGGATGTCAATCTTACTTGCATTATATAAAGGAAAAATGCGAAGCAGATATTCATTATAGAAAACACTCCATCATAGACTACCATTATCCCTTACCCTATGAATGTTAAGACCCCTTTGTGAACCAAATAAATAGATGAAGTACAATGAAATAGGAAAAAGACCTTCCTAAACATCAACCACATTCAACCGATCATTAACGAGAATGCTGCATTCCAATGCAAGATGAAATGCAGACTACATATGGGAATCATGAGATTATAATAGCCACAAAACCAAAAGGAGAGAGCATATTACCATTATTCAAAAAGGAGCTGACAAACTCACGACAGGCCATATGCAAGGTTGGACCATTTTCTCTATTTCCACGATTCAAAGATCCCATATGGGTTTGTAATTCAGTCATCTATCACGAGATTGAGACTGTCCAACAGACTCACAGGTTTGCTAGTAGATCTAGACTCAAATGGAGGATGGACTTAGAAATCTTAGAACTAATTTCAAATGTATCTTGAAAAAGGCAAGAACTCCTCAAAACCAATCTAAACTTTAGAAGAATTTGGTTTCAACTAGATTACAAATACCCAAAGAGAAATCTAACTCACAACTCTTTCCAAGAGCTCCGCCCTTTCCTTTGCTTCCATCTGACGTTTGTGATGCCGAGAAAGATATTTATCTAGACCAGACATCAAAAAATCAACTTGTTCTGCTAACTGCTCCAACTTTCTGCATAGAAGAAACAATTCATGTAAAAAGTCTACATGTCTAGGGCATAGCTGTGTTTTAACTGTTTTGCCCTCATAAAAAATAATTCAACTAACTCTGCTATCAAGAACGGATTGCATTCTAGACATTGTGATGAAATATCAACAGCATTAATATATGGCCAACAGGCATTTCAACCTATGATATAATTTGAAGTAGTTGTGCATCAGGTAGAGATGGAAGGATGGTACAGAAAAACATTATGAAAATCAAACCTGGCAAAAATAGTAATATTGGCAGATCTAAAGAAAGGAAACAATTTGTAGTGTTGGGTTTTGATTTTTCAGCGAAGATCGTGGGATTTCTTTTTCCCAAATAAAAAGAAGCTACAAGTAAGTCAATTTAATTTGTTTGTCCTGGTTACAGAGCAGAACAATTTACAAACCGTCGTGGATGTCTTAGATTTGGGCAACTGAAATTTCTTAAACACAGTAAGCCAATTTAGTGTGGACAGGGTAGCGGAGTTACAACAGAGTTAAACTCCGTAATTGAAACAATGACTTTGGGTAAAATGAAAGGACGGTAAATATAATCCGTGTGTTTCTATGTTTCAATATTCAGAACAGATATAAGCAACTGTAAAGATAATCCGTACCATGAAACTAATTTTCAATGTTTAAGATTAAAGATAATCCTATCAACCGCTAAAACATATTTGCATATTTTTATTACTATAAATTTTAATTGATTATTTTGAGTCGATATAAATTTTAATAAGAAAGCCTATCAAATTGAAATTTATTATGAAAGAGAAATAAGATTAGAGAAGATCTATGTCATAGCTTTTTTTAATTTTTAGATCAAATACTCTGAACTCTTTTTTAAAGTCTTGTTTAAATAAACTATCTATTGTGATGTTGAGCCTCCCTTCTCTGTAAAAACTATTATGATCCAATGAACATTACATCATATATTGTGATAATAAATCTGCATTCTTTTACAGTGCCAGCTAGCATAAGCTGTATTTATGTTGTGAACTCTAAACCATACAATGCATCAAGCATTATGATGTTGGCTTCCTTCTTATAAAAGAGAGCCCACAAACCCTATTTATCTTTAGGGTTTTTTATAGATGACAAACCACACCCACCATCGTGATGTGTTGATAACATAACATATCCAACATTATAATGCCACACTTCATTCCTCCTAAACTGCACCTCCCACCTGGTGCAGAGTCTCCAATAGTGTGCAAGCTTATGATGCCAGACAACATATCACATTCATTATAATTCAAAGCTATTATGATGGGATCTCAAAACCCTAATTTCTATTGTGAACTTTTTATAAGCTACACATCATATCAAGGGATGATACTAGGTGGAATTTCACATAATAAATACCCCTCAGACCTCGGCTCTTAGCGGAAGTGGTTCAGCCTAGGGCTCGTGCTCCAGAATCGTAGCAAAAACAAATTTGTGGATGACCTATATAAAATTATAATATAAAGCTATTATAATAAGATCTCTAAACCCTAATTTCTATTAACTTTTTATTAACAACACATCAAACCTATAATTATTTATATAGCCTTCATCCTGAATTTATCCTACTCTCTTTACCTTCTCAAGAAATAATAAATTAATAATGAAAATAAGCGCATTATACAAAAAAAAGACCTTTGTGCTTCATATACCTTCAACTTAAATAGTTTGTACTTGTTCAAGGTCAAAACTAGCCACTACATTAACCATTAATTTTTTTTGTAAAGTGAAAGTTAAATGCATACACTTATATTAGGGTAGTTGTGAATCCCAACCATAACTACTATAGATATCTATTATTATTATTATTATTATTATTATTATTATTATTATTATTATTATTAATGTAAATATTACAAAAACATAATCATCTATATATTGATCTATATATTGAGGTAGTTATGAAGTCTCACTACAAAGATGATAAACTTAATGGAAAAAATTTAAAAATATAATCATCATTAATTATGTGTGCCAAAAATCTCACTTTACTGGGAAAAATAATAGATATAATTAAAAAATATAAGAGAAAAATGATATGGTGGGATTCAAAAGGTTTTAAAAGGTACAAAGCACTGATTTTGATAGATCACCTAAACACTCAAATTCACTTCCATGAAACATGGTTTCAAAGGCTACAAATACACCAAATGAAGGTTTCAAGACACCAAACTTTCAATGAACCTCTCATACACCTTAGGTATCATAATATTGACTGGATTAAGCCAACTAAACTCCCTTAGAAACTTGGTTCCTCCATTATCCCAATGTTCATACCTAAGAGGCCTATTTGCTTGTAGCACTTCAAATAGAGTAAACAGAGCATAACTTTCATAATACTCTTCAAACACACAAAAGAATTGGAATTCTAGATACCCTTTTGGCTTTCCTTTAGCATATTTAATAGGTGACTAGGGTTTCTTTGAAAAGTAACCTCCAAAATTTGACTATCCCACTGTCCTACAGGCCTAATTCAGCTAGTTTGCATGAGGGCTTATTGGATCTTTGTACTTCCAAATTAGAAACTCCTCACCAAGAGCCAAGGCACATCAAATATGATCTGTACATGCTTATTAAACCATCTTCCACTCTATTCCAAAGTTTTTTCTTCAAACCCTAACTTCTAACCAGGCATTCATTCTCAAAATCATGAAAAATCCACTAGGGTAGCAACAAACTTATGTAATTTGCCTTCCATTGTACCTGCAAACACAATCAAATTGAAAACAACCTAAACTAACCCACTCCACTAATTCACAAATGGTGGAATGGCTGTTTATTCCCTTTTTAGACTCTCAAACCCTTAAAATGAGGGTTTTAGAACAATTTATAGAAAAATAACTCAAAAAAGCTGAAATCTCAATGAAATTTCCTCAAATTAATTTTATTTGAGAGATAATACCCTATTCTATTAAAAAATATATTATGGTCTGATGATGCTATATAGGTCATACAATGCTTACAAAAATAGGGAAAACATTGAAATCTGCAGGAAAACAGAGTATTTATTCAAAAAATCTTCAAGATGCGACTTTCCCCCCTCTTTCTTGCCTTCACCAGGCTCTTTAAACATGTTACAATAGTTATCTTAACTACCCCTTGGGTTTCTAACATCTAAAAACCTTCCCTTTACAAAGTGACTCTTCATATTCCATTTCTTGCACTTTTACAATTTTGACAATATTTGACAACTTGACCCCACACTTTACCTAGAAACCTATTCAAATGACTCAAATGCAATAGATATGGTCCACCTATGACCTCATTACAAACAAAATACAACCAATAGATCAAAATTTACAAAATTGCCTTATGGAGGTATGAAGTTTACATGGTGCCTTGCACCATACTCCCAGGGAAAATTTTGCCTCAAGTCCTCTTGACGACAGTGCTGCACAATAGATTCAAGCTCTTCAATATCATTCTTCAATCCTCCAAGTAGTCTTTGCACTCACCAACAACTAAAAATCTACATTTTCCCTTTGTCTTTACCCAGTTTCTTCATTGTTGAATGCTGTCTTTCAATTGATGATTGATCCCTGACCTATTCTTCTTCTAAAAATGGTGTTGAACCTACCTTTTTACCTATCATTCAACCTTTTCCTACCATCCTAGTAATATGTTTCTCAATACATTTTTGCATTTCCAAAATCAATTCATCCTTGACCTTCAAATAAGCAAAATTGAACACCAACTCAATATCATTTCCCTCCAAAATCAAATTATGTTTCATACCTACTATTTTAGCATCTCCATGGATGCATCCTTCATGTGCTCTTCCTCATACATATACCCATCTCTCTCACTGCATCATCACACAATCTATCACAACATACTATCCATCTACCCAACAACTAAGAGGAAGGGGGGGTGAATCAGTTATCTCAAAAAATTTCTTACTTTTACTTTATTTTCTTATCTCAATATTCACTGATATATCAAAACATGAAAGCATAAGCAACCATAAGAACTGAAATAAAATTAACACAGAAAGATTTTTACATGGAACCTTGTTAAGGGAAAAACCACGAGATGACTAACCCAAGATTGTATTGTCTGTTAAAAGAATAAAAGAGTACAAAATGGCACTTGCCGGTTAGGTCTCACTGCCTTAGCACATTGCTCACAAGAGGCTCACTGAAATTTTTTGCATTGATATAGACTATGAAATACATTATCAAGTTGTATAATTCTAGATATGGGAGGTGTTGTATATAAAAAACTCATATATAATGATAATATGTTGTTTAGATGTCAAATGTGTAATGAGAACAATCATCTTTTCCATGTTTCTCCAAACCAAAAAATGATGGAGTTGGACCAAGCATGTCCACAAGATGCAATGGAAGAACCACCAACAATTATACCTTCTAAGCCTTAAATACAAAAGATAAATACTCAAAGCTACCAACTAGATGAGAAGAAATTCAGATGAGATTACACAAGGAAAGGTACATCTTTGTGAGATCCACAGAGTAACAAAAAAAGTAGACGGTAGAAATACTTAAGAAATAGCCTAAATTAAGAGATCTCACACATAGAATTAGTATATATAAAAGAAAAGGTGAGAATTACGAGGTACTTCATCCTTTAACACAAACATACTCCACACAATCCAATACTAAAAGCAAAATAACACATAGGTAGGTGATATGTCAGCAAATCCAGTCCCAAAAAAATTGCAACTTTGAGAGCCAAAAGTCATAATGGAGAAAAATAGAAAGAAAAAAATATCTATGCTAAAATTGAATTGGAAGTGGAGAGCAACCTAAAAATAACAATCACAATGTTCAAATCAATTCAACTTCACACACATCCTGTACAACTCTTCAATTCAAATGGGTGTATAAATCGAACAAACTCCCATCTCTAATCAGCCACTAGAGGAAGATATTTTGGAGGTTCTCAAATCTATTTAATATAGACTTTACCAAGAAATGTCAAGGGAATAGGTGTGCCCTAAAAAGGCCAATACCTGCATAACATATTGCAAATTGAAGGAATAGATGCAGTCCTACAAGAAGTGATGAGAATAAACTCCAAACACCAAAGAAAATATTAAGTACAAAGTTATATGGGGAAGCAAGTAGATAAAAATTTGAAATCTAGTGAGGTATGTATACAAATTTAATCAATCTATCCCATGATGATCTATATTTATTATCACTCAATTTTAAATACATATAATATGTAATGACAACAATGATTCAAATTTCAAAACTTTTTGCTAGCACATCTAAATTTCAAGGAGAAGGTAGAGAAGACTATCTTCCGGTAGCAGCATCACTTTATCAGATGGACCTGTAATCTGGACCTTGTCTCCCAGTTTACTATCACAGAGATAATCATTGCAAACGACTTTCTTGGACGGATCCTCCTTCCCATTCTCCGCGTCATAGTAAACAGCTCTTCTAACATACAAGCTTGGTGGTTTGCCATCAAACGAATCTCGATTCTCCATATCTTGTAGAGGCAATGGAATAAAGGCGAACAGCATGAGGGGTACTAGGGTTTTCTTTTATAAACTTTTAGGGTTCTCACACCATAGCTCTGGCCTTCCCAATATGGCATGAACTAAGATAAGTTCTCATTCTCCAACTCAAGCGTATCAGCATAAAAAATGGAAACATTGAGTTCTTCATCCGATCTACTCAAAGGGAAAAGCTCAATTGAAATACCCAAATCTCGTGCATCCTTGGCCCTCTGTATTGTTGTCCTTCTCATGTCTGCTTTGACCCCAGGATCAGCATTAGTTGTGAATAGCAGTATGCGTTTATCAACATTCCTGGTGGATACTTTATGTAGGAGTCCCTGAGCAACCCAAAGTGCACTATATAAGGGGTTTTCTCTTGATCTAGGAATAATTCCACTTTGACTTCCAATTTCCTTTTGAAAATCATCCTCTATGTGGCTAAAGTCTTTAATCAATCTCGTTTTGGGCGATCAAGGTCTTCTCCTTGAAGAACATTAATAACAGACACTCTCAGATTCCTGCAAATTTCTTTTCTCTGTAGTATTAAAAAGATATTGCCACTTCATCATAGTCGCTGTTAATGATGCGAGTTTTTAGGGACACAAGATATCTCACCCAGCATCGATCATGTACACAACAAAACTTTAAAATATAAACTATTAAAAAATAACATACAAGTATTACATTTTTCAAAGTGAAAAACAAAACAAAAGTATTTATGGGACCCCACAAGCTTCACCCGGAGACCTTGGCACCATGTGAAGTGTTGCTTTAACTATCCACTATGCTTGGAATCCAAAATGTTGTTCCAGCCAATCTTTCTATCTTGGTGTCCACGTGTTGTAACTCTAACTTCCTTAAAGATTGGAGGTGGCCCAACGGTTGCAACATTCTAAATTTGCCTCTCAAGATAATCTACAAACAACTGTTGCCTAGTTTGCCCCTTCATCACCGCCTTAACATGATTTGGAGGTGTAAATCTAGTAGGGCTAAATGGAACAAACTTAGTTTGTTGATATGGCAATCCAAAGCTGACTTGGGCTCCAAACTCACTGCTTGGAAACTCTTCCATGGTAACCTGCCTATTGGGAAATGCCTTAAAATGCTAGATCTCTTTTGTCTTCCCTCATCACCACATTACCTGCCATCTTCCATTTTCCCTGGTCTTGGAAATCAACTCTTCTTGGATATTCCAATTCTCACGACGTGATTTCAAGCACTTGTCAGATTACTATCATTAATCATATCTAGAAACTTAGATGCTTGGCTGCTCTTTCACAGGCATTCCTTCCATTGCAGATTGAAATTCAAAGGATTTGTGTGGATTTATCTCTCTAGGTGTATATTTTGATCTATAAAAACAAGGAGCTACTCATGGCTAACAAAGACCTTGATAATCAAGCCAGTTGTTTGAAATCTCAACTTCAAAGATGGGAAGTAAATTTGAAGAGTTCGTTGGTTAAGCCAAGCAAGCAGCAGATTCAAGAGTTTGTGTTCATACAATAGACCAGTTTGCAGTGTTTTCATGTTTGCTATTGCTGTTTATCAGTTGTTCCAATTGGACAAGCAAAGTCTTTGGCTCATTCTGATGGTTTATGCTGTTGTTTATTATTGCTTGCTTCTATTTTCCTTTTTGTTGTTCACCGTTTGGCATGTAAAATACTCAAACTATCAGGTTGGGTCTTATTTGCTGCTCATGTGTTGTTGGCAGCAGTGGATGTGTGATCAACAACTAATTTGGTAGATGTTTTTGTATATTTTTGTATCTTTGCTTCCTTCAATATATTAAAAAAAAAGAATAATGTGTAAGCTTTAAAAAAAATAAAAAATTTAAACATTGTAGATAAATTAAAAATAAAATCTATGTGTCCATGTGTGTATGTAGTAAAAAATAATTCTAAAGTAAAATAGTAATAATAAAATAGTTCAAGAGTGGTACATCTATGTGTTTTTAAGATAATGTATTTAAGATATCTATACTAGTTATAGTTGGGCTTCACTACTACCCTTATGTATTTAACTTTCACTTTACAAAAAAAATTAATGATTAATGTAGTAATTAGTTTTGATCTTGTTAAAGTACAAACTATTTAAGTTGAAGGTATATGAAGCACTAGGTTTTTTTTTTTTTTTTTTTTTTGGTATAATGAGCTTATTTTCATTGATTTTCATTATTAATGTATTCTTTCTTGATAAGTTAAAGAGAGTAGAACTAGTTGGAGGATGAAGGATCTATAAATAATTTTAGGTATGATGTGTAGTTAATGAAAAGTTCACAATAGAAATTAGGGCTTTGAGATCTCATTATAATAGCTTTATATTATAATTTTATATAGGTCATCCACAAATTCCTTTTTGCTACGAAATGGAGGCATGAGCCTTAGGCTTCTTTAGTTGAGAGCCAAGGACTGAGGGGTATTCATTCTACCAAATTCCCCTAGGGCACAATCCAGTCTCATCCATTGATATGATGTGTAGCTTATAAAAAATTGACAATAGAAATTAGGCTTTTGAGATCCCATTATAATAGCTTTAAATTATAATGGATATATGTTGTTTGGCATCATAATGTTGCACACTATTGGAGACCTTGCACCAGATGTTAGGTGCAGTTTAGGAAGAATGAAGTGGGGCATTCTAATGTTGGAAATGTTATGCAACACATCACAATGTTGGGCATGGTTCGTCATTTATAAGAAACCCTAAAGATAAATAGGGTTTTAGGCTCTATTTTAAAAGAAGGAAGCCAACATCATAATATTTGATGCATTGTATGGTTTAGAGTTCATGATATAAATACGTGTTTTAAGAGTGTATATTATGCTAACTTGTAGTGTAAAAGAATGCAGATTTGTTCTCATAATAACTTTTACAGAGAAGGGAGGCTCAACATGACAATAGATGGTTTATTTAAACAAGGCTTTGAAAAAGAGTTCAGAATATTTGATCTAAACATAAAAAAAAAGGTATGACATAGATCTTCTCTAACCTTATTTCTCTTTCATAATAAATTTTAATTTGATAAGCTTTATTATTAAAATTTATATTGATTCATGAAGGAGGTGTAAACTATCCAAAAACACAAAATATGCAAATACAGAAATTCTCAACAGAATGCTATAACATTCAACACTCCATTTTTAGTGATACAAAACAGATTACATCTGCCTCTATTTATAGAGGTCTGAGAACAATCTAGAAATCAACATTCAAACCACATCTTCAACCCACATGGTCTAAGGGGGGTGGGAGATGGTGGGAAAAGCATCTGCTTTAAATATTTATGTTGACCGCTTTGTTTGGTGGTTGGGAGAAATTAATGATAACACTCCCCCTTAATTTCGACCTTAAATACTTTGGCATCTTCAATTTTCAAACTCTATTTTATTCAATTGATCTGTAAATCTACAAAACTCCATACTCTTCCTCGTGCTGCTGCACTTTGCTATTGCTACGTCCATACTGGACTTCATGCACCTTCTATTCTTCTTCTTTTTTTCTTCTGACCTGATGGTTGCTCTGTAGCCATCTCATTTGTCTGATTCGGCCACCTCTTTTCTACGATCTGTCTTCTTCCATTTCTTTGGAGCTAATTGTGGCTTTGACAAAGATTCATAGTGACCAATCTCCAGACTATCCACTGTGGCAGATTTTAGCAAACTATCTTGGGGGTGACTACCAAACCGTTTTTACCTTTTCTGCCACTAATCTTCCTCATGCAATTTCTTTATTACCAGCGATACATAGATGAAATCCTTATGAATATACTTGCTTTCCAATTCAAGGCGATCAGCGACTTAACAAAACAGAATTACCTTATTTTGTTTTACCTTTAGAAGACTGTGATCAAAATTTGATCTTTGTTGGCGTCAATCTGTTCTTTCCTTCGTTCAGCGATCTCGTTCAGTGATCTCAAGTGACCTCCTTTTTCTTACAACAATTTCCTTTGGGCTCTGTGGACTTCTAAAAACATTAACACTTCCTCTTTTGGCGATTTGAGTCAAGACTGCGGCATATAACTCCTTTGACAGCTTTAAATCAGGGTGATTTCTCTTTTTCTGCTGGGATCTTCCAACAAAATCATTTTTGCCATATCTTTCACACCTACGATATGCAGAAACTCGTAATTTTCTTTCTCCTTTTTTTTTTATCTGTAAAGCCTTGGTCTTTTTAGATCTGCAACTTCCTTTCTCTTGTGACAATTCCTTCAGCGCTCGTCTTCAGACAACAATCTTTATGCAAACACTCTCACCTTTGATCCCAGGATCTAACCTGCAAACACAATCCAACATATATCCCTAGCTGTGATAACTTGGAAACAGAATGACCACAATCAACCTGGCTCTGATACCAATTGTAGGAGGTGCAAAATATGCATAAACATAAAATATGCAAATACAGAAATGCTCAACAGAATGTTATAGCATTCAACACTCCAATTTCCGTGATCATTGCTTGGTACAAAACAGATTACAGCTGCCTCTATTTATATCACATGTTCAACAATCTAAAAATCAACATTCAAATCACATGTTCAACCCACATGGTCTGCAGGTGGGTGGGAGATGCTTCTGCTTTAAATATTTATGTTTGCTTTAAATATTTATGTTGACCGCTTTGTTTGGTGATGTTTCACAATAATAAATTAGAATTTATAGTAATAAAAATATGCAAATATGTTTTAGCGGTTGGCAGGATTATCTTTACTCTTCAACATAGAAAATTACTTTCATGGTACGGATTATCTTTACAGTTGCTTGTGTCTGTTCTGAGTATTGAAACACAAAATAACACAACAGGGATTATATTTACCGTCCTTTCACTTTACCCAAAATCATTGTTTCAATTACTGGGTCTCTGTCGTAACTCCGTTACCCCGTGCACACTAAATTGGCTTATTGTGTTTAAGAAATTTCAGTTGCCCAAATCTAAGACAACCGCCACGGTTTGTAAATTGTTCTGCTCTGTAAATAGGACAAACAAATTAAATTGACTTACTTGCAGCTTCTTTTTATATGGGAAAAAGAAATCGCACAATCTTTGCTGCAAAATCAAAACCCATCACTGCAAATTGTTTCCTTTCTTTAGATCTGCCAATATTACTATTTTTCCCAGGTCTGATTTTCATAATGTTCTTCTGTACCATCCGTTGCCTTGTACCTTCCATCTCTACCTGATGCACAACTGGTTCCAGCCTACTTCAAATTGTATAACTTCTATATTGAAATGCCTGTTTGCCATATATTAATGCTGTTGATATTTCATCACAATGTCTAGAATGCAATACAAATCCGTTTTTGAGAGCAGAGTTAGTTGAATTAGTATTTATGAGGACAAAACATTTAAAACACAGCTATGCCCTAGATATGTGGACTTTTGACATGAATTGTTTCTTCTATGCAGAAAGTTGGAGCAGTTAGTAGAAGAAGTTGACTTTGTGATGTCTGGTCTAGATGAATATCTTTCTCGGCGTCACAAACGTCACATGGAAGCAAAGGAAAGGGCGGAGCTCTCCCAAAGAGTGGTGAGTTAGACTTCTCTCTGGTTATTTGTAATCTAGTTGAAACCAAATTCTTCTAAAGTTTGGATTGGCTTTGAGGAGTTCTTGTCTTCTTCAAAATACATTTGAAATCAGTTCTAAGATTTCTGAATCCATCCTCCATTTGAGTCTAGATCTACTAGCAAACCTCTGAGTCTGTTGGACAGTCCCAGTCTGGTGGCACGTGACTGAATTACAAACCCATATTGGGTCTTTGAAACATGGAAATAGAGAAAATGGTCCAACCTTGCAGATGGCCTGTTGTGAGTTTGTCAGCTCCTTTTTGAATAATGGTAATCTATTCTCTCCTTTTGGTTTTGTGGCTATTATAATCTCACGACTCCTATATGTAGTCTGCATTTCCTCTTACATTGGAATTCAGCATTCTTGTTAATGATTGGTTGAATGTGGTTGATGTTTAGGAAGGTCTTTTTCCTATTTCATTGTACTTCATCTGTTTGTTTGGTTCACAAAGGGGTCTTTAACATTCATAGAGTAAGGGATAGTGGTAGTGTATGATGTAGTGTTTTCTATCAGCTTTGCATTTTTCCTTTATATCATGCACGCAAGATTGACATCCTGACTCCATGTAGGTATCTTATATTCAAGGATATTAGGTGCCCATTTATCCAGAAATTAATATCACAAATTCCTAGGCATGCTCACTTTTGTTTATTAAGTGTAATTGTGAATATCACCTCCTGGGCCTGGAATAGGTTCTAGTTCTGGACATGTTATTACATGCCTATATGGCTTCCAATTTAAGGTCTGCCTTATTGCAATGTGGTGGTTTTGAACTTGAGCAACTTCTCTTATGAATCCATTTTTGTAACATTTACACCACAACCCTCTGTACATTACCAAGCATAGTCATTATTAAATCTAGTTTTTAAATTCCAGTGTTAGCTACCATGTAGCAACATTTGCATTGCTACAGCTTTATTTTTTTTCCCTCAAGTGGCACACTCAAGGTGTCTTTATCATGTTTAAGTGATTAGTGAAAGTCACCTACATCAAATGATTGGCTACGTTTTTTCCAGCTGATTTCGTTATTAGTCATATTGTAAAGTTGTAGCATGGACCAAAAAATTGCTTTACTAAAGTTCCAAATTTTTTTGTCTTTAAAAGTATGCTAGTTGAATGGGAAATATTGGTTTCTATTAAGAGAGAAAAAACAACCAAAAACAAGCATAAAAGATGAACAATGCCAACTTTTTATATTGTGGAGAAATCATGTAATTGCTAATGTTCATATGTTCATGAATCACCATGATGGGGACTGCCTGCTCGCAATTTCTAATAATAGAGCTGATTATAGCCTTAAAAGATTCCATTATTTTGTAGTTTTATTTTGTAAACATTTGCTGCTCTAAAATTCTATAAAAAGATCAATTATTTCGAATCTTGGGATTCAACAAATTGCATGGGACTACTTGGAGAATAAGAATAAAAGTGGGGACCACTGCCTTTGTAAAATTCTAAAATCACTCAAAAAGACACATTAGGACATTAGGCATAATCCTCAATACCTCTTGTCATGCATTTTTTATGTTGTTAAGGATTGCCTCTTGTGGTTCTAATTGCCTAGATTCTTTGCCCTATTCTTATTTTCAACTAATGTTCATTTATTAAGAGCTCATTAAACTCATGCCTAAAGGCTATGATTGGAGGATGACAACATATTACAGTCCTTAATGTCTTGTACATAATTTAAGAAAAATATCTTGCTAGTAGAATTAAACATCTCGTTTCCAAAATGGTTGAAGAGGGCATACTAAGTATATAAATAGGCAGATTTAGTTTTGTAGTTTTATCAAATATTGGGAAGGCTTCAAATGGGTTCACTATTTTTGTTGAAAGGATATCTTCTCATAAATAGAATTTAAAAAGGCTTATGAAAGGATTGAATGTGATCTGAATTTGATCATGAAAAGATGTTAAATTTGATTTACTAAACTACTATTCTTAGCCACTAGTTAAACTAACTAAGCATGTAACTTTCAAACACTACTAACGTGATAATATTTTGTAAGAATAAATTATGCAAGTATGTAAAAGGTTGTAGATGGTTACGAGGTGATCCAAATAGTTTGAAGTTAAACATTGCTAAGGCAAGTTATTGAGACATGTTTTGGTTACTTACTACCTACTCCATTTAATGTTGTGATGGGACAGCCACAAAGGGTGTAAGAAGTCAATTCAGAAATCCAAAAAATGAAAAAAATATTTAAAGAACAAGAAATGTATGTCTCTAAGAGAAATAGGTTAGAGGAATCTCAAGCTAAGTCGGAAGTAACATGTGATTAGCATAGAGTCGAGTTCCAAGTTGGGATATATAATATCTTTACTTAGATAAAGATAAGTCTCGAGGTATAGCAATGAAGTTAAAACCAATTAGATATAGTCCATCTAAGATTCTTAAAAAACTAAATTATAATACTTTTATACTAGATATTCATTGATACATGAATTTTTATTCCATTGTGAAGGTTGAAAACTTGCATGTCTCTTTGAGCATATCAACTAATGTATATCCCTTCAAGAAGCACTATTCTTGCCATCTACTGATGCACCAAACATTAGTAGAGGTTTTTCTCATCATATTACTCCCTAAATAGTCAAGCAAGAACTAGTTGAGGAAGATGAATCTTTTTGGAGGACATATTGGCCTCTTCATAGAATGCTCAAGCACAATACTAAAGACTAGTCATAGAAGCAACACCTCGTGTTTCAAAGGAAGATATAAAGAGTTTTGTACATCATGCCAGGAAAATAGTTATAAGACCCCATTTCGTAGCCAAAAAGGAGAGTGATTGTTACTAGAAAATGGACACAACCCCTATCTTCTTTAACATGGATGATATAGAAGATCAGCTCTAAATATTAAAGGAAAGATCCCTAATCTATAGATTTATGTGGGATTTTCCAAGATCAAAAACACTTATGTTCTAGGCTAATGAAAAGTAGAAGCCATCTATATTAGTTTAGATAGTGAGGGTTCCCAAAGGCTACTTTCTCAAAATTTTCTTTCCCAAACAAAATAAAAATCTTTTATATTAAGGAGCACCATGGTTCATGAAGAGATATGGGATCTTTAAGAAACACTTGTTACTAGATTTCAACCTAACATAGAATCTACCAAGCACAATTCCAAGATAGGTAAAATTTACCTATACTACTTAGTCAAAACTAATTACATTTCTCTATAAATTCCTTGATCTCCAATTACATAATACATAGCTGCTTCATAATTTGCAAAAAATCTAAGGTTGTGATTATCTAAGGTTGTGGTTTTGTAATTTTTTATGTCGATCTAGACTATGAATAACATTATCATGTTCTTTGATTCTAGATATGGGAGGTGTTGTATATAATAAAACCCATATATTATGATAATATGTTGTTTAGATGTCAAATGTGTAATGAGAACAATAATCTTTACCATGTTTCTCCAAACCAAGAAATGATGGAGTTGGACCAAGCATGTCCAAAATATGCAATGGAACAACCACCAACAATAATACCTTCTAAGCCTAAAATAAAAAAGATAAATCCTCAAAGTACCAACCAGATGAGAACAAATTTAGATGAGATTACATGAGGAAAGGTAAGGAAACAACAGATAATTTACATCTTTGTGAGATCCACATAGTAACAAAAAAGTAGATGGTAGAAATACTTAAGAAAACATTCTAAATTAAGAGATAGCACAACTAGAAATAGTATATCTAAAATAAAAGGTGAGAATTAGGAGCTACTTCATCTTTCACCACAAACATACTCCACACATTCCAATACTAAAAGTAAAATAACACATAGGTAGGTGATATGTCAGCAAATCTAATCCCAAAAAAACTGCAACTTTGAGAACCAAAAGTCATAATGGAGAAAAATAGAAAGAGAAAAATATCCAATGCTAAAATTGAATCAAAAGTGAAGAGCAACCTAGAAATAACAATCACAATGTTCAAATCAGTTCAACTTCACACACATCTTGTACAACTCTTCAATTCAAATTGGTGTGTAAATGGAACAAACTCCCATCTCTAATCTGCCACTAGAGGAAGGTATTTTGGAGGTTCTCAAATCTATTTAATACAAACTTTACCAAGGAATGCCAATAGAATAGCTGTGCCCAAAAAAGGCCAATACCTGCATAAAAGGAATGCCAAGGGAATAGTTTTTATATGATGAAGTTGGCCATAAGTAAGTATTTGATTTATGATTTGCATTTCTATTTCAGGGGCATGACACTTGCATACTAACCTTGCTTTGTTGGTTAAGATTTGTCCTTCCTCATTGAGTTTATTTCTGAATACCCATTTAGTACCAATTACATATTTATCCTTAGGTCTTGGAACAAGTTCCCAAGTTTAATTCTTGTCTATTTGATCTAGTTCTTCTTCCATAGCACCTATCCAATATTTCTCTTAACTTTCTTCATTAAAATTCTTGGGTTCTATTTTTGAAGGCAAAGACAAATTTACATGCTCTAAAGTCAATCTTGTTCTTGTCTGAATTTTGCCATCTTTGGTATTGATAATTAAATCTTCTGGATGATTTTATTCAACAAATCTAGATGGTGTCTCAGATGATATTTGTGCCGGTGTCTTTATGTTACTTTGTTCACCTACCTCATCTTAAGTTCCTTCCTCTACTTCCTCTTCTTTACACCTTTCTTCATTTTGAGATTCAACTTCTTGTTCCTTTTCTTTGTAATAATTTTCTTCATCTACTTTGACATTTGCGCTTTCAACAATTTTATGCAGCCTCTTATTATAGCATATGTAGGCTTTACTCCTAGAGGAGTAACCAAGAAAAATTCCTTCATCACACCTTGAATAAATTTTTTCCAACTATTCTTCATATCTCCTTACAAAACATATACTTCTTAATACCTTGAAATACTTCACTATTGTAGGCCTCCCTTTCCATATCCCATATGGTGTTTTATCATTATTTTCCCTTATTTGCCCATGATTTAGGATATAGATATCTGTATGAACCGCTTCTCTCCAAAATGCGTCAGGTAGCTTGAACTCATTTAACATGGTCCTAGCCTTTCTTGGACCATCATGTTCTTCCTTTCCACAAACCCATTTTGTTGTGGAGTCCTTGAAGTAGAATAATGTCTTCTTATTCCATGGTTTTCACAAAACTCTTCAAATGCATTCAAAGTGAATTTTCCTCCTTGATCTGATCTAAGGCACTTGATCCTTTGACTTGTTTCATTCTCCATTAAGACTTTGAATGTCTTAAATTTGTCAAACACTTCTGATTTTTCTTTTAGAAAAGTAACCCAAGTCATTCTAGAGTAATCATCAATCAACAACATAAAGTATCTTTCACCATCCATACCTTTTGTTCTTGTAGGTCCATAGAGATCCATATGTATAAGCTCAAATGGTTTCAATGTGGAGATTATTTTGTTTTGATTCTTACCCTAGTCTGCTTTTGTTGTTGGCATTGCTTGCAAATGACATTTGATGGCTTTAATATTTTGGGCATGTCTCTCACTGCCTCTTTGCGACTAATTTTGAAAAGATTGTCAAAGTTTATGTGACCCATGCTTTTGTGCCACAACAAACTTTCATCTTCTTGACTTATGTAACACATCATCATGTTGGGTGTGGTTTCTGATCTATAAAAAAATCCAAAAATAAATAGAGTTTTTAAGCCTGTTTTATAAGAAGGAAGCCCAACATCATAATGCTTGATGCATTGTATGGTTTAGAGTTCACAATATAAAAATAGGTTTAAGAGTGTATATTATGCTAGCCCTCATTGTAAAAGGATGGAGATTTGTTATCACAATATATGATCTAATGTTCATGCATCATAATAACTTGTACACAGAAGGGAGGCTCAACATCACAATAGATAGTTTATTTAAACAAGGCTTTGAAAAAAGGGTTCAGAATATTTGATCTAAACATATAAAAAAAGGTATGATATAGATCTTCTCTAACCTTATTTGTCTTTTAAAAACAATGTATTTATAATTATGTTCATAATAAGTTTTAATTAAATTTTATAGTAATAAAAATATGCAAATATGTTTTAGCGGTTGATAGGATTATCTTTACTCTTCAACATTGAAAATTAGTTTCATGGTACTTATTATCTTTACAGTTGCTTGTGTCTGTTCTGAATATTGAAACATAGAAACACACGGATTATATTTACCGTCCTTTCATTTTACCCAAAATCATTGTTTCAATTACTGGGTTTGACTCTGTTGTAACTCCGCTACCCCGTCCACACTAAATTGGCTTACTGTGTTTAAGAAATTTCAGTTGCCCAAATGTAAGACATCCGCCACGGTTTGTAAATTGTTCTGCTGTGTAAATAGGACACAAATTAAATTGACTTACTTGCAGCATCTTCTTATTTGGGAAAAAGAAATCCCACAATCATTGCTGCAAAATCAACACCGATTACTGCAACTTATTTCCTTTCTTTAGATCTGCCAATATTGCTATTTTTGCCATGTCTGATTTTCATAATGTTTTTCTGTACCATCCTTTGCCTTTGCCTGTCTACCTGATGCACAACTGGCTCCAGCAATATCCAAATACGCTATCACTTCTATGTTGAAATAACTGTTCGCCATATTTTTCTGTCTATTCAAGTAGAGCTGGGAAATAAATAGTCTAGTTGATAGCACTTAACATTTCAATTACCAAGACCTTAGTCAACTCATAATACATTAATGCTGTTGATGTTCCATCATAATGTCTAGAATGCAATACAAATCCTTTCTTTATAGCAGAGTTAGTTGAATTAGTTTTTATGAGGACAAAACATTCAAAACGCAGCTATGCCCTAAACTTTTACATGAATTGTTTCTTCTATCCAGAAAGTTGCAGCAGGTAGCAGAAGAAGCCGACTTTTTGAAGTCTGGTCTAGATGAGTATCTTTCTCGGCGTCAAAAACATCAGATGGAAGCAAAGGAAAGGGTGGAGCTCTTGCAGAGAGTGGTGAGTTCTTCTCTCTGGTTATTTGTAACCTAGCTGAAACAAAATTCTTCTGAAGCTTGGATTGGTTTTGAGGAGTTCTTGTCTGCTTCAAGATACATTTGATATCAGTTTTAAGATTTCTGAGTCGATCCTCGATTTGAGTCTAGATCTACTAGCAAACCTGTGAGTCTGTTGGACAGTCACAGTCTGGCGGTAGGTGACTGAATTACAAACCCATATGGGATCTTTGAAAAATGGAAATAGAGAAAATGGCCCAATCTTCCAGATGGCTTGTTGTGAGGTTGCCCACCCCTTTTTGAATAATGGTAATCTGTTCTCTCCTTTTGGTTTTTTGCCGATTATAATCTCACGATTCCTATATGTAGCCTGCATTTCATCTAACAATGGAATGCAACATTCTCGTTAATGATTGGTTGAATGTGGTTGATGTTTAGGAATGTCCTTTTCCTATTCATTGTACCTCATCTGTCTATTTGGTTTACAAAGGGGTCTTTAACATTCAGAGTAAGGGACAATGGTAGCCTGTGATGGAGTATATTCTATAAGGAATATCCGCTTGACAATTTTTCTTTATAGCATGCAAGTAAGATTGGCATCCTGATTCCATGTAGGTATCTTATATTCATAGAGATTAGGATCCCATTTGTGGAGAAATTAATGCCACAAATTCCTAGGCATTCTCACTTTTGTTTGTTAAGTTTAACCGTGAATATCACCTCCTATAGGATCCAGTTCTAGGCATGTTATACATGTGCATATGACTTCCAAGTTAAAGTCTGCTTTATTGTGACGTGGTGGTTTTGAAGTTGAGTCACTTCTCTTATGAATCCATATTTTTAACCTTTACACCATGACCGTTTGTACATTACCAAGCATACGCATGATTAAATCTAGTTTTTTAAATTTCAGTGTTAGGTGTCATGTAGCAACATTTACATTGCTATAGCTTTATTTTTTCCCTCAAGTGGCACACTCAAGGTGTCTTTATCATGTTTAAGTGATTAGTGAAAGTCACCTACATCAAATGATTGGCTATGTTTTTTTCCAGCTGATTTAGTTATTATTCAAATTGTAAAGTTGTGGCATGCACCAAAAAATTGCTTTACTAAAGTTCAAAAAAAATTTGTCCTTAAAAATATGCTAGTTGAATGGGAAATATTGGTTTCTGCTAGGAGAGAAAAAATAAACCAAAAACAAGCATAAAAGATGAACAATGCCAATCAATTTCCAATAATAGTGCTGATTATAGCCTTAAAAGATTCCATTATTTTGCAATTTTTTTTTGTTAACTCAAAGGTGTCCCCATGACTCTACCCATCAACCTCTCTTGCCTTACCTTGGGCTTACAGATTATCAAGTTGGGGTCCGTTACCTTGGGCTTATAGATTGCCAAGTTGGGGTCTGAGAGGGGGTGAGCAGAGGCAAGACTGGTCCACTAGGGATGAGTGCAACAGCCCGCAACCCACGCTTATCAGGTAATCCCGACAGGATTCAAACCCAGGCCTTGAGGGAGCAAACCCGGCCAACACATCATGGTGCGGGCTCCATTATTTTGCAATTTTATTTTGTAAACAATTGCTACTTTGAAATTCTATAAAAAGATCAATTATTTACAATTTTGGGATTCAACAAATTGCATGGGACTACTTGGAGAATAAGAATAAAAGTGGGGACCACTGCCTTTGTAAAATTCTAAAGTCACTCAAAAAGACACATTAGGACATTAGGCATAATCCCCAATACCTCTTCTCATACATTTTTTATGTTGTTAGCGATTGCCTCTTGTGGTTCTAATTGCCTAGAGTCTTTGCCCTCTTCTTATTTGCAACTAATGTTTATTTATTAAGAGCTCATTGAACTCATGCCTAAAGGCTGTGATTGGAGAATGACAACATATTACAGTCCTAAATGTCTTGTACATAATTTTAGGAAAATATCTTGCTAATAGAATGAAACATTGTGTTTCCTAAATGGTTGAAGAGGGCACACTAAGTATATAAATAGGTAGATTTACTTCTTGTAGTGTTATCAAATCTTGGGAAGGCTTCAAATGGGTTCACTAGTTTTGTTGAAAGGATATCTTTTTAGAAATAGAATTTAAAAAGGCTTTTGAAAGGATTGAATGTGATCTGAATTATAAAGATTTTGAAAATACAAATGAATTGGTTGTGATTTGATGTGTTTACAAATGAGCAAAAATGCTCAATATATACAATGTACAAGAGGCAAGTTTTCTAAAAATAGAAAACTGCCAACATAGATGAGCATTAACTAAAACAAAATCAGGCCAACATAGAAAAAATACTAATACCCTCCCTTAATGCTCAATCTATCAACAACACCTATAGACCCCTTGAAGTTTACAAATTTATCAGAACCGAGGGGCTTGGTGAAGATATCTGCTGGCTACTCCGAGGTAGGAACATACAGCAACTGAATGGATCCGTCTTCAACCAACTGTCATATGTAATGACAATGAGTTTCCACATGCTTGGTTCATTCATGAAAGACCGGATTCTTGGCCAGTTTGAGCACTCCCTAATTATCACAGAACAAGGGAGTCAGACCTGCCTGAGGAACATGCATATCCACAAGCATCCGTCAAAGCCAAACTACCTCACAACCTGCTTTAACTGCTCCCTAATACTCTGCTTCTGTCGAGGAGAGAGCCACTGCCTACTGCTTCTTACTAGTCCATGTGACAGCACCAGATCCCAAACTAAACACATACCCAGCTATAGACTTACCGTCATCAACAAAACCTGCCCATTCGGAATCTATGTAACCTCTGAGTATAGGATCAGAACTCTGAGTGTACAGAAGTCCATAATCAGGAGTGCCACTCACATAACACAGCACACGCTTCGCTGCTGTCCAATGATCAGCCTTGGGGGCTGTCATGAAGCGTGATATATAGCTCACTGCAAAACTAATGTCAGGTCTAGTAGCAGTAAGATAAATGAGGCTGCCTACTAGTTGCTTGAACAAAGATTCATCTACCACTAGTGAGGTGGACTGAGCTGACAATTTAAGCCTGGGTTCCATAGGAGTAGAGGTAGGTTTGTAATCCTGTATTCTGAACCTGTCCAGGAGGCTGCGAGCATACTTGGACTGAGAAAGAAAGATACTGTGCTCAGTCTGCCAAACCTCAACTCCTAGGCAATAATACAACAAGTCCAAATCTGTCATATCAAAAGTACATCACAAATCCTGTTTGATCTCAGCAATCAAATGTGCGGAACTACCAGTAATGATTAAGTCATCAACATAGACAACCACAAACAATATATCATCAGTAGAAAGTTTGATATACAGATTTGAATCAGATGGACTTCGCTGAAAACCATGATCTGTCAGGTACTTATCTATTTTCATGTACCAAGCCCAAGGGGCTTGTTTCAGACCATAGAGAGCTTTGACGAGTCTACAGACCTTGTGTTCTTGACCAGCAACCTTAAAGCCTAGAGGTTGTGTCATGTAGACTTCTTCCTGCAAGTCACCATTCAGAAAAGCACTCTTAACATCCATCTGATGGACTTTCCAGCCAAACTGGGTGGCTAAGGCAAGAACAAGTTGGATGGTACTCATTTTGGCTGTAGGAGCAAATGTCTCCTCATAGTTAATGCCTTTCATCTGTGAGAACCCACGAGCAACAAGACGAGCCTTATACTTGTCGAGGGTTTTGTCAACTTTGTATTTCACCTTGTACACCCATTTGCAGCTAATAGGTTTCTTCTCAGAGGAAAATCAGAAAGTGCCCAAGTGTGATTCTTCTGAAGACTCTGGAACTCAGCTTCCATAGCTTGTTCCCACTCAGGTATACCTTTAGCCTCTGAGTATGTCTGAGGCTCAAAAACACTATTAATGTTAGCCATGAGAGCAAAATTGACTGTAGGCTGCTGTTTGCTCTTATTTCTGGAAGTTCTACTCTCAATGAGCTCACCATCCTAGAGATCACTAATGGTTTTAGCATACCATTTAGGCCGGAGAGTAGAAGTGCTAACATCTAGAGGAGCTGGAAGAGGTTCAGGATCAGCAACAGGAGCAGCAGGAAGAGGATTATTTTCTGGAGGAAACTCAGGTAGTGCATCATTAGAAACATATTTTGTATCATCCCTCCCATCAGGTGGACCTAGTGGAAGAAGAACACTTTGGGCTGATCCTCAGAACACTGCTCAGAAGAAGAAGACTGAAAAGGTCCTCTATCTTCATCAAAGACAACATCACGACTGAAGATAAGACGATCAGTGTCAATATCTATCAGTCTGTAGGCCTTATGGTTGTCACTGTACCCTATCATCATGAGCTTCTGACTCTTGGATTCTAACTTCAAGCAGTGAGCATCTGGAACCCAAACATATGCAAGAGAGCCAAAAACCTTCAGGTGGCTGATCCTGGGCTTGCGACCAGACCAAAGCTCTTCTGGAGTCTTCCCCTTAATAGCTTGAGTAGGAGAGCGATTAAGGAGATAGACGGCAGTAAAAATTGCTTCTACCCAATACTTATTAGGAACACTCCTGTGCTGTAACATAGAATGAGCCATCTCAACAACCGTATGATTGCGACGCTCAACAACACTATTTTGCTGCGGAGTGTAGGGTGTAGTCAACTGGTGTTTGATGCCATGGGTATCACAAAAGTCAGAGAATGCAGCAGAACAAAATTCCCCACCATTATCTGTCCTAAGAGTGATAATGCTATAGCCAGACTCTTTTTCAACCAAGACTTAAACTTCTGAAAGATACTAAATACATCTTAGACGCATGCCAAGAATCTCCATCCTTGAAGGGAGTCCGATGTTGTTTGCCAGCTTGACAGGCGCCACATACTCCAAGATGCTGTGTCTGAATATTAGGTAGGCCAGAAACAAGTCCCTGCCGGGACAGCTGAGAGAGATAATGGATGTTGAGATGTCCATATCGCTAATGCCACAAAGTGCTGAGAGAAGAAACACGGGCTGCCATAGCTACTTCAAGAGAATCACCAGTGTCAATGAGCCAATAAAGGCCATGATCCTCTAGACCAATAGCAACAGTAAGACTGGTCTCTCGATCAATAATAGAGCTCTTGTGAGCACTAAACACTACATCTAACTGAGGAGCATTCCTCATGATCTGACTCATGAAAAGAAGATTGAGTTCCATACCAGGAACGTAGTACACATTTAGGAAGATAAGGTTCCTTCCACCAAACTATATCTGAATAGTGCCTCTGCCAACAACTATGTACTCCTCACCTCCACCAAAGTTAACTGAATCATTGAAAGGAGAAAAGTCAGTAAACCAATCACGCCTATGAGTAAAGTGACGTGACGCACCAGAATCGATGTACCAAGTAGAAGTCTTGACAGGATCTGAAGACCTTTTAGCCATAAAAGCGTAAAAGGCACTCTTTCTGCTCAAAAAGTTCAGCAACATGCACCATCTAGTGTGACCCTCCCTACTTCTTCTATTCAAAAGCTATCCTCTGACGGCAATCTTTCTTCATATGGCTGAATTTGTGACAGTAATTACACTGCACATTCTTCTTCTTAGGGTCGCCCGAAGGTTGATTTGAACCTTTAGGCTGTGATGACTGAGATGACTGAAATTTGCTGTTATCCTTCTGAAAGGATTTAGCTGCAAATGCCTGTTCGGAAGAGGATGAGGAAGCACTGCTACCAAACTACTATTTCCAGCGATCCTACTATAGGAGTTTGTTGCATAATTCAGGAAATTTCAGATCAACATTTGTAGACGTAATGTTGAGAGTCTCGACAAAGTACTCGTAGGATTTAGGTAGACTTTTGAGGGTGATGACTACCATATCCTCTTCCTCCATTTTTTGAACAATAGCCTCAAGCTGATTTCGAATGTCCTTAATCTTCGTGAGATGCTCCTGTAAGGACATACGTTCGTCCATCATGATGGAGAACAACTGATTCTTCAAAAAGAAAGCCTGGCTTTTATCAGAGGTCTCATGAAGTTCCTTCAGGTGCTTCCAAATCTCAGCAACTGTCTTGCCTGAAGGAATCTGCGGCAACTGGTCATCTGTAACAGAAAGCTTAAGAAGCATGATAGCCTCTCTATTACGATCATCAAACTTGTCCTAATCAGCACCAGCGGTGGGAGGACGAGTTTCCTTGGCAATACTAAAAAATAGTCATCATACGCTGCTTCCAGATATTATAGTTTCTGCCATTAAATCGCTGACTGCCCTCCAACATCAAGTTGGTCAAAGACGCCATTTGCATATTTCCCAATGCAAAAAAATGATAAAAAATCTGAACAGTGTTTAACTGAGGAGTAGAACAAGATTAGTTACAAGATCTGAGACAGGTACGGTTGCACAGAAAATGAGGCACAAACTTTGAGGTACGGAAAAAATCTGATAGGTATGCATGAAAGGTTTCGAAAAACCCAGAAGGAATATGTTTTCGAAAAAAAAAAATTTCAAATGCTGAGGGTGTAAAACCCTGGACGAAAAATTTCCGTGCCCTAGGCACTCAGAAATTTTTGAAAAAAATGTAGATACTCAAAACAAATTTTGAAGTGATTTAGAAGGTTCATGGCCCTGTCACGAACAAAACATGGACCTTCAGCCAGTTAAAATAAAACCTTTGAAACCCTTCAGCAAGGATTAAACTTCAAGCGCCGACCCAGAAATTTAAACCGCCATTGCAATGTGTAGAGAAAAAAATGCGAGGGACTTAGAGGCCACGCCGAATAGGAGGGAATTTGCCACCACCAACAAAGAACCCTAAGTCGCTGAAGAGTTTAAGCTGCAAGCCTTGAACAAACCATAGAAAATGAAGAACCCGCGAAAAAATAGCGACGCCAGAGTTGGACGCAACTGGCAGAAAGAGCCCGCAAAATGACTCGCGTGGCCAAACCAAGAGCCGCGACTGGCAAAACATTCCAAGTGTGTATCCAATGACGATTCCATTCCAACTGTCCAAATCGCGAAAAAACTTGAAAAAAATGTAGAAAACCTGTACATAGAATGGTGGCCTCAGAAATTTGTGATTTTTGGAAAGAATCACGTCGCCCAAAACTGAATGGCTCTGATACCATAAAGATTTTGAAAATGCAAATGAATTGGTTGTGATTTGATGTGTTTACAAATGAGCAAAAATGCTCAACATATACAATGTACAAGAGGCAAGTTTTCTAAAAATAGAAAACTGCCGACATAGATGAGCATTAACTAAAACAAAATCAGGCCAACATAGAAAAAATACTAATAAATTAAATCATGAAAAGATATTAAATTTGATTTACTAAACTTCTATTCTTAGCCACTAGTCAAACTAACTAAACATGTAACTTTCAAACACTCCTAACGTGATAATATTTTGTAAGAATAAAGTTTGCAAGGTTGTAGATGATTATGAGGTGATTCAAATAGTTTGAAGTTAAACATTGTTGATGCAAGTTATTGATACATGTTTTGATTGGTTACTACCTACTCCATTTAATGTTTTATCCCAATAGAAGTTGTCAACTACAAACATCGTGGCCAAGCTAGCCACCACAACAAAGCTCACAGTTTTTCAAACACTACCTAGTAATACATCATATAAGTAGTTTTTCCTCTATACGGATGCTAGCAAAAAATCAAATTATAAGTTAATTGGAATATCAGTATAAAGCAAACTGAGCTACAGCAGGGCTGGTCTCCACCACCGATTCAACCTTCTCCAACTCGAGACTATCAATGGTTGGCTCTAAAACTGGTTCCAAATCTAAATGCCCAATGCCATCCCTATCAACATAAACTTTCTGAATCTCAAAGCAGATGAGGTCTGCAATGCCATTTCCTGAACCCTATGCAGTATTTACCATTTCAGATCCATCGATGTGCAACTTTCTAAAACTATCATTCAACTCCTCTAACCAATGGATGAAGGACTGGCAAGCTACAGTAGAGTCTTGATATCCCATCTCTGGAAAAGTACCATTAATAACCTGTGGTGAAACGTCCTCCTTTTCAGTAGTCTTTTCCTTGAAAGCCATCTAATTTTCCACATTCAGAGCCACCTATATAAATAAATCAGCATGTTTGAGTCTAGATTCAAACCTAGTAAGAATCCTTGCATTGCCTTGAAAATGGTCCTCATTCCTCTTTTTCCACAAAATCCATAAAACTTCAGTTGTTAATGCAAGGCAAAACAAGTTAGAAATTGCATCAAAACCTGAAATATGACCAAAAAAGATCCCAAACTGATATAAAGAAAGACATGAAGACCAATTAGGAAGCTTATTCAAAAACAAATTCCAGACTTGACAAGCATAAGGACACCCAAAGAAGATATGATCACAGTTTTCATAAATATTACAAAACCTACAAATATAATTATTGAGACCTAATGGTAATTTCTTTAATCAAAGCAACCATCTAAAGCATCATTTTTTAGGCTCAAGGGAATTAGACCAAAATGACATGAAGACACCCCTAAATTTCTTAATACTCACATCACAATTCCAAACCTTGACACAATGCTCATAAATCTCCTTTGAGTTTCCAAGCATCCTATAGATCCTTTTTGGCACATAGTTCATAAGCCGTATTTATGCTGTGAACTCTAAACCATACAATGCATCAAGCATTATGATGTTGGCTTCCTTCTTACAAAAGAGAGCCCAAAAACCCTATTTATCTTTAGGCTTTCTTATAGATGACAAACCACACCCACCATCGTGATGTGTTGATAACATATCCAACATTATAATGCCACACTTCATTCCTCCTAAACTGCACCTCCCACCTGGTGCAGACTCTCCAATAGTGTGCAAGCTTATGATGTGAGACAACATATCACATTCATTATAATTCAAAGCTATTATGATGGGATCTCAAAACCCTAATTTCTATTGTGAACTTTTTATAAGCTACACATCATATCAAGGGATGATACTGGGTGGAATTTCACAGAATAAATACCCCTCAGTCCTCGGCTCTCCGTTGAAGTGGTTCAGCCTATAGCTCATGCTCCGGAATCATAGCAAAAACAAATTTGTGGATGACCTCTATAAAATTATAATATAAATCTATTATAATGAGATCTCAAAACCCTAATTTTTATTAACTTTTTATTAACAACACATCAAACCTATAATTCTTCATAAAGCCTTCATCCTGAACTTATCCTACTCTCTTTAACTTCTCAAGAAATAATAAATTAATAATGAAAATCAATGAAATGAAAATAAGCTCGTTATACAAAAAAAACCTTTGTGCTTCATATACCTTCAACTTAAATAGTTTGTACTTGTTCAAGATCAAAACTAACCACTACATTAACCATTTTTTTTTTTGTAAAGTGAAAGTTAAATGTATACACTTATATTAGGGTAGTTGTGAATCCCAACCATAACTATTATTATTATTATTATTATTATTATTATTATTATTATTATTATTATTAATAATATTATTATTATTATTATTATTATTTAACCTTAGAATTATTTTTTACTACATATACTCATGGACACATAGATTTTAATTTTAATTCATCTATAATGCTCAAAATTTTAATTTTACTTTTGGAAAAGCCACCATTTTGTATTTGGGCAATTCTTTTGTTTTGTTTTTTACTTTGAAAAGTGTAGCAAATATTGTATACTTGTATGTTACTTTTTAATAGTTTATATTTTAAAATTTTGATGTCTTATATTTAAAAAAATAAATAGTTAATGTAAATATTACAAAAACATAATCATCTATATATTGATCTATATATTGAGGTAGTTATGAAGTCTCACTACAAAGATGATAAACTTAATGGAAAATATTTAAAAATATAATCACCATTAATTATGTGTGCCAAAAATCTCACTTTACTGGGAAAAATAATAGATATAATTGAAAAAAATAAGAGAAAAATGATATGGTGGGTTTCAAAAGGTTTAAAAAGGTACAAAGCACTGATTTTGATAGATCACCTAAACACTCAAATTCACTTCCATGAAACATGGTTTCAAAGGCTACAAATACACCAAAGGAAGGTTTCAAGACACCAAACTTTCAATGAACCTCTGATACACCTTAGGTATCATGATATTGATTGGATTAAACCATCTAAACTCCCTTAGAAACCTGGTTCCTTCATTATCCCAATGTTCATACCCAAGAGGCCTATTTGCTTGTAGCACTTCAAATAGAGTAAACAGAGCATAAATTTCATAATACTCTTCAAACACACAAAAGAATTGGCATTCTAGATACCCTTTTGGCTTTCCTCTAACATATTCAATAGGTGACTAGGGTTTCTTTGAAAAGTAACCTCCAAAATTTGACTATCCCACTGTCCTACAGGCCTAATTCAGCTAGTTTGCATGAGGGCTTATTGGATCTTTGTACTTCCAAATTAGAAAATCCTCACCAAGTGCCAAGGAACATCAAATATGATCTATACATTCTTATTAAACCATCTTCCACTATATTCCAAAGTGTTTTCTTCAAACCCTAACTTCTAGCCAGGCATTCATGCTCAAAATCATGAAAAATCCACTAGGGTAGCAACAAACTTATGTAACTTGCCTTCCCTTATACCTGCAAACATAATCAAATTGAAAACAACCTAAATTAACCCACTCCACTGATTCACAAATGGTGGAATGGCTGTTTATTCCCTTTTTAGATTCTCAATCCCTTAAAATGAGGGTTTTAGGACAATTTATAGAAAAATGACTCAAAAAAGCTGAAATCTCAATGAAATTTCCTCAAATTAAGTTAATTTGAGAGATAATACCCTATTTTATTAAAAAAAATATATTATGGTCTGATGATGCTGTATAGGTCATACAATGCTTGCAAAAATAGGGAAAACATTGAAATCTGCAGGAAAATAGAGTATTTATTCAAAAAATCTTCAAGATGCAACTTTCCCCCCTCTTTCTCACCTTCACCAGGCTCTTTAAACATGTTACAATAGTTTGTAGTTGGTCATAATTGTAGTCGGTCGTAGTCGGCCAAGTAAATAATCATAAATTAATTAGTGTTGTTATGTTAGGAGTGTTATCGGGAATTAACCCCGATGGTTGGATAGTTATAGAGTCGTTGCCAACGGTTGGTATCCCAACCAACCTTGGCCAAGTTATATATTGGCTTAATACTTGGTAGTCGGGGGGACCCCACAGCATTGTAAGATTGTAGTGTAATACTGATATATTCAATGAATGGGAACAATGCTTTATTCTGTGCAATGCTGTTATAATTTCATGCTCTATGTTATGCACTATACTACTTAATTTTGTTTACTTCATATTTTGTGAAACACACCATATTGCGGTAAACATTTAGTGCCATTGCCAGTTTAAAAATAGGTCGAGGGTGACAAGTCGATGACAAGTTGAGTCGTCTGATGCTATCGGGTGACAAGTCGATGACAAGTTGAGTCGTCTGATGCCATCGAGTGACAAGTTGATGACAAGTTGAGACCATTGGATGACAAGTTGGCTATCGATGACAAGTTGAGTCGTTGAAAACCATCAGACAAGTGGCATCATCAGAAACAAGCAAACCGTCGGGTGTAACTAGGGTCAAAAAAAAAACACAATGAAGATGGCATCATGATGGGGCAGCTGACCGAAGAGCCAGTACAAACAAATGAGGATCAAGACACTCTGACGGAAGACCTCTATAGTTTGCAGTCGGTCATTTGGGATCAAATGCACGTCAACCAAGAGGTCGACCATCTCCTCACCCGAGTAGCAATTAATGCCCATACAACTAAATAAGGATAAGAATCGAGTACCAAGTGGGCATGAAACACTAGAGGAAAGAACACGAAGATCATTGAGATTAAAGGAACAAGAAGAACGAAGGAAAACACTGAGACAAATTGTCAATGAACATCATCATGCCAACGAAGGAATTTTCAAGTCACTGCTGACAAATAAAGAAAAAGGGAATGAAAATGAATTGATAGAAGAAATTGAAAACAGTATATGCCACATCGGAGAGTTATCCATATCGGACGATGAAGGGCCAAGAGTTGGAAAATCTGAGCCTAAGACCCCAGGGCAGAGGGAGTATCAGAACGAACCCGAGGAGACTCAAGGTGTAGAGGACGCTGACAGAGGATGCAGGGAAGACTCAAATGTGGCCAAGAGTGCAAGTGACACACCGGGACGTTGTGAGAGAACTAGTCTAGTCAGGTCCAACGCACAAGGAGGGCATCAGGGAAGGATGGTGACTCTGCCAGCCGAGAGGCAGAAGCTGCCAAAATTTACAGGGGATGGGTCAGAAGATCTAGTACGACACTGTAAGACGTGTAAGACAATTTGGATAGCTAATGGGCAAGATGATGTGGACTACTGGCTAAAAGCATTTCCAGTGACACTGAGAGATAGTGCCATCGACTGGTACATAGAGTTGGCCCAAGCACACAGGGCATCATGGAGATTACTTAAGAAGGCATTCCAAGATGAATTCAAACTTCTGAGGGATGACAGTGAAATTGTAGCGGAGATCTACAGTACGAAGCAAGGGAAGCACGAGAATGTACGAACCTGCAATCGAAGACTGAAAGAATTGTTGGGAAAACTGGAGACTCAGCCGGCTGATGGGTTGAAGAAGCGATGGTTCATCGAAGGGTTGCATCCATCGCTAAGAAAGAAAATGAAAGTCATGCCTCCATCATCATACGATGAAGCGTACAATCGAGCGATGGATATAGAGAGTGAAAATAAAATATCCTTCCGAGGGAAAAGGAAGACGGATGATGATGATAGTACAGATGACAATAGCGAGAGTGAGTCCAAGATCGTGCAAGCACTCAGGAAGGACATGATGAGAATGATGAAAGAACTAAAGGCCGACAAGGAGAGTACGAGGGAAGCTAGAGAACTGTGGTGTATAGATTGCAAGGGGGAAGGTCATACAAAGGCAAATTGTCTGAAAAAATTATTTTGTGATATCTCCCAAGTGATGGGACATTCCATCAAGGAATGCCCATACAATCTGAAAGCAAGGGGTACGCAAGTACTCTTCACTCACGGAGAACCGTCAACACCACCGAACACACCACCAAAGCCCCAGTACAATAGCCATGCATCCCCTGGAGGTTACCAAAGCAATAGAAGTCTGAGAAATAGATTGCAGTATGATAGCAAAGGGCAACCTATGATATAGTGCCGGCAGTGCAACGAGTGGGGACACTTTGCAAGAGAATGCTCGAACAACAATTAGAACACAATAAATGCATTGTGCAAGTGGTGTGGGCCTGGTGACCACGAAGAAAAAGACTGTCCGAAGCAAAAAGGGGTAAACCTTATCCATCTCAAGGAAAATAATGAAGAAATCCTTGCTATCACCCAAGCACAGTGGAAAAAGGCCACTTATCCAAATCCCCGTACGGAAAAAGAAAGACTCCGTGAGGCACGAAAGGAAGTAGAAGTTGCCATGAAAACTGAACGGAGGAAATCAGAGAAGAAGGTAACTGCAACCCTATGATCGGAATCAGATAAGAACATAGCAAGTCAAGTATTGCAAACTACCGTACCAATCAAATTGGCAGACCTCCTCCAGAGCTTACCTCAGTTAAAAGTAGCACTATCCAAGGTAATAGAAGGTAACTCGCACGCAGATGAAGCCCACACAACAGAAGATGTTATAGTGGAACCACTGCCAACAGGAGAACAAGTACTCGACCCGAGGTTGCTAGCGGTTGACACCGGGAAGAAACTGGCCATAGTGCATATGGAAATACTTGGAAGAAATTTGACAAATACAATAGTCGACGGGGGATCTGGAGTAAACGTATTACTGGAAGAAACTTGGAAAAGCCTCGAGAAGCCTACTCTATGGCTACAAAACTTCCAGTTAGTGGGAGCTGACCAGCACAGGATCAAGGCGTTGGGAGTGCTAATGGCTCAAAAAGTAAGAATCAGTACCCAGCAATTTTTGTTAAATTTTGTAGTCATAACAGCATAGAATGCATCATACGATGCATTACTCGGCCGAGGATGGCTAATAGCCGCCAAGGCCAACCACAACTGGAAGAAAAACACTCTGTCCATAGAAAATAGCTATAAGAAGTTTGTCATTGACTTGAGGACGCAAACTGTCACTGAAGAGTTGGCCTCAGATTCTGACTCGGATGGAGGGGACTCGACAGAAAGTGGGAAAGGGCCGATGGAGCCCGATGATGAAGGGGTGCTGGAATTACAGGAATGCTCAGAAGACAAGACAAATTCATTCAGCAGGTTATTCCACTGGCAGATGGAAGATTACGAGTTCTTTCAATCGGAATGTAATATGATTTCAATAAAAGAAGTCAGCGAGAGCTTTCTGATGAACAATGCAAATCCTAGTAGTACAAGTCCTGGCAATGCAAGTCATGGTAGTGCAATTCTTGGCAAAACTCGGTCAAAGTGTGAAACGCTCGGCAACTGTCAGCCGACGAATGAAAGTCTGGGCAACTCTAGGCCGACGAGTGAAAGTTTGGGCAACTCTAGGCCGACGAGTGAAACATTGTTCACGAATGAAGCACTTGATGGATTGACAAACACTCAACCACTTGGTAAGAAGGAACCAGTAATGAGTGACAAAGGGGAGGAAGGCAATAATCAGCCAAAAGTAACAGAGCAAATAGTGGCAGAGACAAGTCGACTAGAATAGACAAGTCGACCAGGAGAGGCACAGAAAGAATATACAGAGGGTGAAGTGAAGATAAATAATACACTTGCACATAAATTTGAACCAGACAAGGTGATCAGGTATGAGGAACCATTGGCAAACAAGGTGAAATGGGGTGATAAAACTAACGACGGGAACACAGCATTGAAAACTTCAGCCAGAAAGACACCATACAGAAAGAATAAAGACTATAGAGTATTTCCATCGACTTGCAATGTTTTAGCGATCGGTGACAATCAATAGAGAAAAAATAATGTTCAAAAGTCAGATAGTTTAATTTTTTTGAAGACAACAATTCCAGTCGGAGTTGTAGATCGAACGGGGAATCTGTTGGGGAAAAATAGACAAATCAGAGTCAGTTTGACATGGAAAAGATGAAAAAATTTGAAAAAATTGGAAAAAATGTTTTTAAAAAAAATGATGGAAAAAAAATTAAGGCAGGCCATACGGCCGGGAAAAAAAAATTTAAAAAAAAGTTAAAAAAAATAAATTTCAAGTCGTATGACGTATAGCCTGGTTGTACGCCATACACTGGTCGTACAACGTACGGCCACGCCGTACGTAGTATGGCTAAGTCGTATGCCGTACGACTAGCAGCAGAATGTACGACCAGCGGCAGAAAAAAAGAAGGCCGTACTTGGTCGTACTAGGCTGAACTGGGCATTCAAAGAGGAGGGCCGTACCAAGCCGTACTTGTCAGTTTTGAAGTGGCATTTTCATCCGTACTTGTATTCTCTTGGCATTCTCAAGGTCGACCATTGGGGTAAAAGAAAGCATCCGCTCAGCATCAGCTTGGCATTGGCACTTTGGCACTCAAAATTGGATAATGGACAAGGAAAAGAAGATTGCAGACAAGTGTTCGATTTTGTTAGAAGATCTTTTGTCTTCCCTCATCACCACATTACCTGCCATCTTCCATTTTCCCTAGTCTTGGAAATCAACTCTTCTTGGATGTTCCAATTCTCACAACTTAATTTCAAACACTTGTCAGATTATTATAATTAATCATATCTAGAAACTTCGATGCTTGGCTGCTCTTTCATAGGCATTCCTTCCATTGCAGATTGAAATTCAAAGGTTTTGTGTGGATTTATCTCTCCAGGTGTATATTCTAATCTATAAAAACAAGGAGCTACTCATGGCTAACAAAGACCTTGATAATCAGGCCAGTTGTTTGAAATCTCAACTTCAAAGATGGGAAGTAAATTTGAAGAGTTCATTGGTTAGGCCAAGCAAGCAGCAAATTCAAGAGTTTGTGTTGATACAACAAACTAGTTTGCAGTGTTTTCATGTTTGCTATTGCTATTTATCAGTTGTTGCAATTGGACAAGCAAAGGCTTTGGCTCATTTTAATGGCTTATGCTATTGTTTATTATTGCTTGCTGCTATTTTTCTTTTTGTTGTTCACCGTTTGGCATGTAAAACACTCAAACTATCAGGTTGGGTCTTGTTTGCTGCTCATGTGTTGTTGGCAGCAATGGATGTGTGAACAACAACTAATTTGGTAGATGTTTTTGTATATTTTTGTATCTTTGCTTCCTTCAATATATATTAAAAAAAAATAACATGTAAGCTTTAAAAAAAATTAAAATTTTAAACATTGTAGATAAATTAAAATTAAAATCTATGTGTCCATGTGTGTATGTAGTAAAAAATAATTCTAAAGTAAAATAATAATAAGAATTAAAAAAAAAAAAAGTTCAAGAGTGGTACATCTATGTGTTTTTTTACATAATGTATTTAAGATATCTATACTAGTTATAGTTGGGCTTCACTACTACCCTTATGTATTTAACTTTCACTTTACAAAAAAAATTAATGATTAATGTAGTAGTTAGTTTTGATCTTGCTAAAGTACAAACTATTTAAGTTGAAGGTATATGAAGCACTAGGGTTTTTTTTTTTTTTTTTTTTTTGGTATAATGAGCTTATTTTCATTGATTTTCATTATTAATGTATTCTTTCTTGATAAGTTAAAGAGAATAGAACTAGTTGGAGGATGAAGGCTCTATAAATAATTTTAGGTATGATGTGTAGTTAATGAAAAGTTCACAATAGAAATTAGGGTTTTGAGATCTCATTATAATAGCTTTATATTATAATTTTATATAGGTCATCCACAAATTCCTTTTTGTTATGAAATGGGGGCATGAGCCTTAGGGCACGAGCCTTAGGCTTCTTCAACTGAGAGCCAAGGATTGAGGGGTATTCATTCTACCAAATTCCCCTAGGGCACAATCTAGTCTCATCCATTGATATGATGTGTAGCTTATAAAAAATTCACAATAGAAATTAGGGTTTTGAGATCCCATTATAATAGCTTTGAATTATAATGGATATATGTTGTCTGGCATCATAATGTTGCACACTATTGGAGACCTTGCACCAGATGTCAGGTGCAGTTTAGGAGGAATGAAGTGGGGCTTTATAATGTTGGATATGTTATGCAACACATCACAATGTTGGCGAGGTTCGTCATCTATAAGAAACCCTAAAGATAAATAGGGTTTTTAGGCTCTATTTTAAAAGAAGGAAGCCAACATCATAATGTTTGATGCATTGTATGGTTTAGAGTTCACAATATAAATACGCATTTAAGAGTGTATATTATGCTAGCTTGTACTGTAAAAGAATGCAGATTTGTTATCACAATATATGATGTAATGTTCATGCATCATAATAACTTTTACAGAGAAGGGAGGCTCAACATGACAATAGATGGTTTATTTAAACAAGGCTTTGAAAAAGAGTTCAGAATATTTGATCTAAACATAAAAAAGGGGTATGACATAGATCTTCTCTAACCTTATTTCTCTTTCATAATAAATTTTAATTTGATAGGTTTTCTTATTAAAATTTATATTGATTCATGAAGGAGGTGTAAACTATCCAAAAACACAAAATATACAAATACAGAAATGCTCAACAAAATGCTATAGCATTCAACACTCCATTTTTGGTGATACAAAACAGATTACATCTGCCTCTATTTATAAAGGTCTGAGAACAATCTAGAAATCAACATTCAAACCACATGTTCAACGCACATGGTGTAAATGGGGTGGGAGATGGTGGGAAAAGTATCTGCTTTAAATATTTATGTTGACTGCTTGTTTGGTGATGTTCGGTGGTTGGGAGAAAATAATGATAACACTCCCCCTTAATTTCGACCTTAAATACTTCGGCATCTTCAATTTTCAAACTCTATTTTATTCAATTGATCTGTAAATCTACAAAACGCCATACTCTTCCTCGTGCTGCTGCACTTTGCTATTGCTACGTCCATACTGGACTTCATGCACCTTCTATTCTTCTTCCTTTCCTTTTTTCTTCTGACCTGATGGTCGCTCTGTAGCCATCTCATTTGTCTGATTCGGCCACCTCTTTTCTACGATCTGTCTTCTTCCATTTCTTTGGAGCTAATTGTGGCTTTGACTTCTGCAAGCCCACGATCTTCTGATCCTTAGCTTTTGGACTGCGGTCCAATCACCTTCTTTGTGTTGACAAAGATTCATAGTGGCCAATCTCCAGACTATCCACTGTGGCAGATTTTAGCAAACTATCTTGGGGGTGACCACCAAACCGTTTTTCCCTTTTCTGCCACTAATCTTCCTTATGCAATTTCTTTATTACCAGCAATACATAGATGAAATCCTTATGAATATACTTGCTTTCCAATTCAAGGCGATCAGCGACATAACAAAACAGCATTACCTTATTTTGTTTTACCTTTAAAAGACTGATAAAAATTTGTTCTTTGTTGGCGTCAATCTGTTCCTTCCTTCGTTCAGCGATCTCGTTCGGTGATCTCAAGTGACTCCCTTTTTCTTACAGCAATTTCCTTTGGACTCTGTGGACTTCGAAAAACATTAACACTTCGTCTTTTGGCGATTTGAGTCAAGACTGCGGCATATAACTCCTTTGGCAGCTTTAAATTAGAGTGATTTCTCTTTTTCTGCTGGGATCTTCCAACAAAATCATTTTTGCCATATCTTTCACAACTACGATATGCAGAAACTCGTAATTTTATTTCTCCTTTTTTATCTGTAAACCCTTGGTCTTTTTAGATCTGCAACTTCCTTTCTCTTGTGACAATTCCTTCAGCGCTCGTCTTCAGACAACAATCTTTATGCAAACACTCTCACCTTTGATCCCATGATCTAACTTGCAAACACAATCCAACATATATCCATACCTGTGATAACTTGGAAGCAGAATGACCACAATCAACCTGGCTCTGATACCAATTGTAGGAGATGCAAAATATGTATAAACATAAAATATGCAAATACAGAAATGCTCAACAGAATGTTATAGCATTCAACACTCCAATTTCCGTGATCATTGCTTCGTACAAAACAGATTACAAATTAGTTGATATGATCAAAGAGACATGCAAGTTTTCAACATTCACAATGGAATACAAATTCATGTATCAATGAAGATCTAGTATAAAAGTATTAGAATTTAGTTTTTTAAGAATCTTAGATGGACTATATCTAATTGGTTTTAACTTCGTTGCTATACCTCGAGACTTATCTTTTCCTAAATAAACATATTATATATCCCCAACTTGGAACTCGACTCTGCTAATCATGTCTTACTTTCTACTTATCTTGAGATTCCTCTAACCTATTTCTCTTAGAGACATATTTCTTGTTCTTTCAATATTTTTTTAGTTTAGTGGATTTCTGAAGCTGACTTCTTGCAACCTTTGTGGCTATCTGATCACAACATTAAATGGAGTAGGTACTAAGTAACCAAAATATGTCTCGATAACTTGCATCAGCAAAGTTTAACTTCAAATTATTTGGATCACCTCATAACCATCTACAACCTTGTACATACTTCATAATTTATTCTTACAAAATATTGTTAGGAGTGTTTGAAAGTTACATGCTTAGTTAGTTTGACTAGTGGCTAAGAATAGTAGTTTAGTAAATCAAATTTAATATCTTTTCATGATCTATTTCAGATCACATTCAATCCTTTTATAAACCTTTTTGAATTCTATTTTTAACAAGATATCCTTTCAACAAAACAAGTGAACCCATTTGAAGCCTTCCCAAGATTCGATAAGACTGCAAAAAGTAAATCTTCCTATTTATATACTTAGTATGCCCTCTTCAACCGTTTAAGAAATGAGATGTTTAATTCAACTAGCAAGATATTTTTCTTAAATTATGTACAAGACATTAAGGACTGTAATATGTTGTCATCCTCCAATCACAAGCTTTAGGCATGAGTGTAATGAGCTCTTCATAAATGAACATTAGTTGCAAATAAGAAGGGGGCAAAGACTCTAGGTAATTAGAACCACAAGAGCCAATCCTTAACAACATAAAAAATGCATGACAAGAGGTATTGGGGATTATGTCTAATGTCCTAATGTGTCTTTTTGAGTGACTTTAGAATTTTACAAAGGCAGTGGTCCCCACTTTTATTCTTATTCTCCAAATAGTCCCATGCAATTTGTTGAATCCCAAAATTGTAAATAATTGATCTTTTTATAGAATTTTAGAGCAGCAAATGTTTACAAAATAAAATTGCAAAATAATGGAATCTTTTAAGGTTATAATCAGCTCTATTATCAGAAATTGTGAGCAGGCAATCCCCATCATGGTCATTCATGAACATTAGCAATTACATGATTTCTCCACAATATAAAAAGTTGGCATTGTTCATCTTTTATGCTTGTTTTTTATTTCTTTTTTCTCTCTTAGCAGAAACCAATCTTTCCCATTCAACTAGCATAATTTTAAAGACAAAAAAAAAATTGGAACTTTAGTAAAGCAATTTTTTGGTCCATGCCAGAACTTTACAATGTGAATAATAACCAAATCAGTTGGAAAAAATATAGCCAATCATTTGATGTAGGTGACTTTCGCTAATCGCTTAAACATGATAAAGACACCTTGAGTGTGCCACTTGAGGGAAAAAATAAAGCTGTAGCAATGTAAATGTTGCTACATGACACCTGACACTGGAATTTAAAAAAGTAGATTTAATCATGACTATGCTTGGTAATGTACAAAGGGTTGTGGTGTAAATGTTACAAAAATGGATTCATAAGAGAACTTGCTCAAGTTCAAAACCACCACATCTCAATAAGGCAGACCTTAACTTGGAAGCCATATAGGCATGTAATAACATACCCAGAACTGGAACCTATTCCAGGCCCAGGAGGTGATATTCACAGTTACACTTAACAAACAAAAGTGAGCATGCCTGGAAATTTGTGATATTAATTTCTTGAAAAATGGGCACCTAATCTCCTTGAATATAAGATACCTACATGGAGTCAGGATGTCAATCTTACTTGCATTATATAAAGGAAAAATGCGATATTCATTATAGAAAACACTCCATCATAGACTACCATTATCCCTTACCCTATGAATGTTAAGACCCCTTTGTGAACCAAATAAACAGATGAAGTACAATGAAATAGGAAAAACACCCTTCCTAAACATCGACCACATTCAACCAATCATTAACGAGAATGCTGCATTCCAATGCAAGATGAAATGCAGACTACATATAGGAATCATGAGATTATAATAGCCACAAAACCAAAAGGAGAGAAAATATTACCATTATTCAAAAATGAGCTGACAAACTCATGACAGGCCATATGCAAGGTTGGACCATTTTCTCTATTTCCACGATCCAAAGATTCCATATGGGTTTGTAATTTAGTCACCTATCACCAGACTGTGACTGTCCAACAGACTCACAGGTTTGCTAGTAGATCTAGACTCAAATGGAGGATGGACTCAGAAATCTTAGAACTGATTTCAAATGTAACTTGAAGAAGAAAAGAACTCCTCAAAACCAATCCAAACTTTAGAAGAATTTGGTTTCAACTAGATTACAAATAACCAGAGAGAAGTCTAACTCACCACTCTTTCCAAGAGCTCTGCCCTTTCCTTTGCTTCCATCTGACGTTTGTGACGCTGAGAAAGATATTTATCTAGACCAGACATCAAAAAATCATCTTCTTTTGCTAACTGCTCCAACTTTCTGCATAGAAGAAACAATTCATGTAAAAAGTCTACATGTCTAGGGCATAGCTGTGTTTTAACTGTTTTGCCCTCATAAAAACTAATTCAACTAACTCTGCTATCAAGAACGGATTGCATTCTAGACATTGTGATGAAATATCAACAGCATTAATATATGGCCAACAGGCATTTCAACATATGATATAATTTGAAGTAGTTGTGCATCAGGTAGAGATGGAAGGATGGTACAGAAAAACATTATGAAAATCAGACCTGGCAAAAATAGTAATATTGGCAGATCTAAAGAAAGGAAACAATTTGCAGTGATGGGTTTTGATTTTCAGCGAAGATTGTGGGATTTCTTTTTCCCAAATAAAAAGAAGCTACAAGTAAGTCAATTTAATTTGTTTGTCCTGGTTACAGAGCAGAACAATTTACAAACCGTCGCGGATGTCTTAGATTTGGGCAACTGAAATTTCTTAAACACAGTAAGCCAATTTAGTGTGGACAGGGTAGCGGAGTTCAACAGAGTTAATCCCCGTAATTGAAACAATGACTTTGGGTAAAATGAAAGGACAGTAAATATAATCCGTGTGTTTCTATGTTTCAATATTTACAATAGACACAAGCAACTGTAAAGATAATCCGTACCATGAAACTAATTTTCAATGTTTAAGATTAAAGATAATCCTATCAACCGCTAAAACATATTTGCATATTTTTATTACTATAAATTTTAATTGATTATTGTGAGTCAATATAAATTTTAATAAGAAAGCCTATCAAATTGAAATTTATTATGGAAGAGAAATAAGATTAGAGAAGATCTATGCCATATCTTTTTTTTAATGTTTAGATCAAATACTCTGAACTCTTTTTCAAAGCCTTGTTTAAATAAACTATCTATTGTGATGTTGAGCCTCCTTTCTCTGTAAAAGCTATTAGGATCCATGAACATTACATCATATATTGTGATAACAAATCTGCATTCTTTTACAGTGCCGGCTAGCATAAGCTGCATTTATACTGTGAACTCTAAACCATACAATGCATCAAGCATTATGATGTTGGCTTCCTTCTTATAAAAGAGAACCCAAAAACCCTATTTATCTTTAGGGTTTCTTATAGATGACAAACCACACCCACCATAGTGATGTGTTGATAACATATCGAACATTATAATACCACACTTCATTCCTCCTAAACTACACCTCCCACCTGAGTCTCCAATAGTGTGCAAGCTTATGATGTGAGACAACATATCACATTCATTATAATCCAAAGCTATTATGATGGGATCTCAAAACCCTAATTTCTATTGTGAACTTTTTATAAGCTACACATTATATCAAGGGATGATACTGGGTGGAATTTCATAGAATAAATACCCCGGCTCTCTGTGGAAGTGGTTCAGCCTAGGGCTCAGGAATCATAGCAAAAACAAATTTGTGGATGACCTCTATAAAATTATAATATAAAGCTATTATAATGAGATCTCAAAACCCTAATTTCTATTAACTTTTTATTAACAACACATCAAACCTATAATTATTTATAAAGCCTTCATCCCGAACTTAACTTCTCAAGAAATAATAAATTAATAATGAAAAGCAATGAAAATAAGCTCGTTATACCAAAAAAAAAAACCTTTGTGCTTCATATTAAGGAGCACCATGGTTCATGAAGAGATGTGGGATCTTTAAGAAACACTTTTTACTAGATTTCAACCTAACATAGAATCTACCAAGCACAATTCCAAGATAGGTAATATTTACCTATGCTACTTAGTCAAAACTAATTACATTTCTCTATAAATTCGTTGATCTCCAATTACATAATACATAGCTGCTTCATAATTTGTAAAAAATCTAAGGTTGTGATTATCTAAGGTTGTGGTTTCGTAATTTTTTACGTCGATCTAGAGTATGAATAACATTATCATGTTCCTTGATTCTAGATATGGGAGGTGTTGTATATAACAAACCCATAAACCCATATATTATGATAATATGTTGTTTAGATGTCAAATGTGTAATGAGAACAATAATCTTTGCCATGTTTCTCCAAACCAAGAAATGATGGAGTTGGACCAAGCATGTCCACAATATGCAATGGAACAACCACCAACAATAATACCTTCTAAGCCTAAAATAAAAAAGATAAATACTCAAAGTACCAACTAGATGAGAACAAATTCAGATGAGATTACACAAGGAAAGGTAAGGAAACAAGAGATAATTTACATCTTTGTGAGATCCACATAGTAACAAAAAAGTAGATGGTAGAAATACTTAAGAAAACATTCTAAATTAAGAGATAGCACACCTAGAATTTGTATATCTAAAAGAAAAGGTGAGAATTAGGAGCTACTTCATCTTTCACCACAAACATACTCCACACATTCCAATACTAAAAGCAAAATAACACATAGGTAGGTGATATGTCAGCAAATCTAATCCCAAAAAAACTGCAACTTTGAGAACCAAAAGTCATAATGGAGAAAAATAGAAAGAGAAAAATATCCAATGCTAAAATTGAATCAAAAGTGAAGAGCAACCTAGAAATAACAATCACAATGTTCAAATAAGTTCAACTTCACACACATCCTGTACAACTCTTCAATTCAAATTGGTGTATAAATGGAACAAACTCCCATCTCTAATCAGCCACTAGAGGAAGGTATTTTGGAGGTTCTCAAATCTATTTAATACAAACTTTACCAAGGAATGCCAAGGGAATAGCTATGCCCAAAAAAGGCCAATACCTGCATAAAAGGAATGCCAAGGGAATAGTTTTTATATGATGAAGTCGGCCATAAGTAAGTATTTGATTTATGATTTGCATTCCTATTTCAGGGGCATGACACTTGCATACTAACCTTGGTTAGTTTCTTAAGATTTGTCCTTCCTTATTGAGTTTATTTCTGAATACCCATTTAGTACCAATTACATATTTATCCTTAGGTCTTGGAACAAGTTCCCAAGTTTAATTATTGTCTATTTGATCTAGTTCTTCTTCCATAGCACCTATCCAATATTTCTCTTACATTTCTTCATTAAAATTTTTGGGTTCTATTTTTGAAGGCAAAGACAAATTTACATGCTCTAAAGTCAATCTCGTTCTTGTCTGAATTTTGCCATCTTTGTTACTGATAATTAAATCTTCTGGATGATTTTATTGAACAAATCTAGATGGTGTCTCAGATGATATTTGTGCTGGTGTCATTATGTTACTTTGTTCACCTACGTCATCTTAAGTTCCTTCCTCTACTTGCTCTTCTTTGTACCTTTCTGCATTTTGGGATTCAACTTCTTGTTCCTTTTCTTTGTAATAATTTTCTTCATCTACTTTGACATTTGCGCTTTCAACAGTTTTATGCAGCCTCTTATTATAGCATATGTAGGCATTACTCCTAGAAGAGTAACCAAGAAAAATTCCTTCATCACACCTTGAATAATTTTTTTCCAACTATTCTTCATATCTCCTTACAAAACATATGCTTCTGAATACCTTGAAATAATTCACTGTTGTAGGCCTCCCTTTCCATATCTCATATGGTGTTTTATCATTATTTACCCTTATTTGCCCATGATTTAGGATATAGAGATCTATATGAACCGCTCCTCTCCAAAATGCGTCAGGTAGCTTAGACTGATTTAACATGGTCCTAGCCTTTCTTGGACCATCATGTTATTCCTTTCCACAAACCCATTTTGTTGTGGAGTCCTTTAGGCAGAATAATGTCTTCTTATTCCATGGTTTTCACAAAACTCCTAAAATCAATTTGAAGTGAATTTTCCTCCTTGATCTGATCTAAGGCACTTGATGCTTTGACTTGTTTCATTCTCCATTAAGAATTTGAATGTCTTAAATTTGTCAAACACTTCTAATTTCTCTTTTAGAAAAGTAACCCAAGCCATTCTAGAGTAATCATCAATCAACAACATAAAGTATCTTTCACCATCCATACCTTTTGTTCTTGTAGGTCCATAGAGATCCGTATGTATAAGCTCAAAGAGTTTGAATGTGGATATTATTTTGTTTTGAAGCTTACCATAGTCTACTTTGTTGTTGGCATTGCTTGCAAATAACATTTGATGGCTTTAATATTTTGGGCATGTCTCTCACTGCCTCTTTGCGACTAATTAAATAAATAGGGTTTTTAAGCCCGTTTTATAAGAAGGAAGCCCAACATCATAATGCTTGATGCATTGTATGGTTTAGAGTTCACAATATAAAAATAGGTTTAATAGAGTATATTATGTTAGTCCTCATTGTAAAAGGATGGAGATTTGTTATCACAATATATGATCTAATGTTCATGCATCATAATAACTTGTACACAGAAGGGAGGCTCAACATCACAATAGATGGTTTATTTAAACAAGGCTTTGAAAAAGAGTTCAGAATATTTGATCTAAACATATAAAAAAAGGTATGACGTAGATATTCTCTAACCTTATTTCTCTTTTAAAAACAATGTATTTATAATTATGTTCATAATAAATTTTAATTAAATTTTATAGTAATAAAAATATGCAAATATGTTTTAGCGGTTGATAGGATTATCTTTACTCTTCAACATTGAAAATTAGTTTCATGGTACTTATTATCTTTACAGTTGCTTGTGTCTGTTCTGAATATTGAAACATACAAAACACACGGATTATATTTACCGTCCTTTCATTTTACCCAAAATCATTGTTTCAATTACTGGGTTTGACTCTGTTGTAACTCCGCTACCCCGTCCACACTAAATTGGCTTACTGTGTTTAAGAAATTTCAGTTGCCCAAATCTAAGACATCCGCCACGGTTTGTAAATTGTTCTGCTGTGTAAATAGGACACAAATTAAATTGACTTACTTGCAGCATCTTCTTATTTGGGAAAAAGAAATCCCACAATCATTGCTGCAAAATCAACACCCATTACTGCAAATTATTTCCGTTCTTTAGATCTGCCAATATTGCTATTTTTGCCATGTCTGATTTTCATAATGTTTTTCTGTACCATCTTTTGCCTTTGCCCGTCTACCTGATGCACAACTGGTTCCAGCAATATCCAAATACGCTATCACTTCTATGTTGAAATAACTGTTCGCCATATTTTTCTGTCTATTCAAGTAGAGCTGGGAAATAAATACTCTAGTTGATAGCACTTAACATTTCAATTAGCAAGACCTTAGTCAACTCATAATACATTAATGCTGTTGATGTTCCATCATAATGTCTAGAATGCAATACAAATCCTTTCTTGATAGTAGAGTTAGTTGAATTAGTTTTTATAAGGACAAAACATTCAAAACGCAGCTATGCCCTAAACTTTTACATGAATTGTTTCTTCTATCCAGAAAGTTGCAGTAGGTAGCAGAAGAAGTCGACTTTTTGAATTCTGGTCTAGATGAGTATCTTTCTCAGCATCAAAAACGTGAGATGGAAGCAAAGGAAAGGGCGGAGCTCTTGCAAAGAGTGGTGAGTTCTTCTCTCTGGTTATTTGTAATCTAGCTGAAACAAAATTCTTCTGAAGCTTGGATTGGTTTTGAGGAGTTCTTGCCTGCTTCAAGATACATTTGAAATCAGTTCTAAGATTTCTGAGTCCATCCTCCATTTGAGTCTAGATCTACTATCAAACCTGTGAGTCTGTTGGATAGTCACAGTCTGGCGGTGGGTGACTGAATTAGAAAGCCATATGGGATCTTTGAAAAATGGAAATAGAGAAAATGGTCCAACCTTCCAGATGGCCTGTTGTGAGTTTGCCCGCCCCTTTTTAAATAATGGTAATCTGTTCTCTCCTTTTGGTTTTGTGCCTATTATAATCTCACGATTCCTGTATGTAGCCTGCATTTCATCTAACATTGGAATGCAACATTCTCGTTAATGATTGGTTGAATGTGGTTGATGTTTAGGAATGTCCTTTTCCTATTCATTGTACCTCATCTGTATATTTGGTTTACAAAGGGGTCTTTAACATTTAGAGTAAGGGATAATGGTAGCCTGTGATGGAGTATATTCTATAAGTAATATCTGCTTGACATTTTTTCTTTATAGCATGCAAGTAAGATTGGCATCCTAATTCCATGTAGGTATCTTATATTCATAGAGATTAGGATTCCATTTGTGGAGAAATTAATGCCACAAATTCCTAGGCATGCTCACTTTTGTTTGTTAAGTTTAACCGTGAATATCACCTCCTGGGCCTAGAATAGGATCCAGTTCTAGGCATGTTATTACATGTGCATATGACTTCCATGTTAAGGTCTGCTTTATTGTGATGTGGTGGTTTTGAAGTTTAGTCACTTCTCTTACGAATCCATATTTTTAACCTTTACACCATGATCGTTTGTACATTACCAAGCATAGGCATGATTAAATCTAGTTTTTTAAATTTCAGTGTCAGGTGTCATGTAGCAACATTTACATTGCTATAGCCTTATTTTTTCCCTCAAGTGGCACACTCAAGCTGTCTTTATCATGTTTAAGTGATTAGTGAAAGTCACCTACATCAAATGATTGGCTATGTTTTTTTCCAGCTGATTTAGTTATTATTCAAATTGTAAAGTTGTGGCATGGACCAAAAAATTGCTTTACTAAAGTTCAAAAAAATTTTGTGCTTAAAAATAGGCTAGTTGAATGGGAAATATTGGTTTCTACTAAGAGAGAAAAAAGAAACCAAAAACAAGCATAAAAGATGAACAATGCCAACCAATTTCCAATAATAGTGCTGATTATAGCCTTAAAAGATTCCATTATTTTGCAATTTTTTTTTGTTAACTCAAAGGTGTCCCCACGACTCTGCCCATCAACCTCTCTTGCCTTACGTTGGGCTTACAGATTACCAAGTTGGGGTCCATTACCTTGGGCTTATAGATTTAGGATATAGAGATCTATATGAACCGCTCCTCTCCAAAATGCGTCAGGTAGCTTGGACTGATTTAACATGGTCCTAGCCTTTCTTGGACCATCATGTTATTCCTTTCCACAAACCCATTTTGTTGTGGAGTCCTTTAGGCAGAATAATGTCTTCTTATTCCATGGTTTTCACAAAACTCCTAAAATCAATTCGAAGTGAATTTTCCTCCTTGATCTGATCTAAGGCACTTGATGCTTTGACTTGTTTCATTCTCCATTAAGAATTTGAATGTCTTAAATTTGTCAAACACTTCTGATTTCTCTTTTAGAAAAGTAACCCAAGCCATTCTAGAGTAATCATCAATCAACAACATAAAGTATCTTTCACCATCCATACCTTTTGTTCTTGTAGGTCCATAGAGATCCGTATGTATAAGCTCAAAGAGTTTGAATGTGGATATTATTTTGTTTTGAAGCTTACCATAGTCTACTTTGTTGTTGGCATTGCTTGTAAATAACATTTGATGACTTTAATATTTTGGGCATGTCTCTCACTGCCTCTTTGCGACTAATTAAATAAATAGGGTTTTTAAGCCCGTTTTATAAGAAGGAAGCCCAACATCATAATGCTTGATGCATTGTATGGTTTAGAGTTCACAATATAAAAATAGGCTTAATAGAGTATATTATGTTAGTCCTCATTGTAAAAGGATGGAGATTTGTTATCACAATATATGATCTAATGTTCATGCATCATAATAACTTGTACACAGAAGGGAGGCTCAACATCACAATAGATGGTTTATTTAAACAAGGCTTTGAAAAAGAGTTCAGAATATTTGATCTAAACATATAAAAAAAGGTATGACGTAGATATTCTCTAACCTTATTTCTCTTTTAAAAACAATGTATTTATAATTATGTTCATAATAAATTTTAATTAAATTTTATAGTAATAAAAATATGCAAATATGTTTTAGCGGTTGATAGGATTATCTTTACTCTTCAACATTGAAAATTAGTTTCATGGTACTTATTATCTTTACAGTTGCTTGTGTCTGTTCTGAATATTGAAACATAGAAACACACGGATTATATTTACCGTCCTTTCATTTTACCCAAAATCATTGTTTCAATTACTGGGTTTGACTCTGTTGTAACTCCGCTACCCCGTCCACACTAAATTGGCTTACTGTGTTTAAGAAATTTCAGTTGCCCAAATCTAAGACATCCGCCACGGTTTGTAAATTGTTCTGCTGTGTAAATAGGACACAAATTAAATTGACTTACTTGCAGCATCTTCTTATTTGGGAAAAAGAAATCCCACAATCATTGCTGCAAAATCAACACCCATTACTGCAAATTATTTCCGTTCTTTAGATCTGCCAATATTGCTATTTTTGCCATGTCTGATTTTCATAATGTTTTTCTGTACCATCTTTTGCCTTTGCCCGTCTACCTGATGCACAACTGGTTCCAGCAATATCCAAATACGCTATCACTTCTATGTTGAGATAACTGTTCGCCATATTTTTCTGTCTATTCAAGTAGAGCTGGGAAATAAATACTCTAGTTGATAGCACTTAACATTTCAATTAGCAAGACCTTAGTCAACTCATAATACATTAATGCTGTTGATGTTCCATCATAATGTCTAGAATGCAATACAAAATCCTTTCTTGATAGTAGAGTTAGTTGAATTAGTTTTTATAAGGACAAAACATTCAAAACGCAGCTATGCCCTAAACTTTTACATGAATTGTTTCTTCTATCCAGAAAGTTGCAGTAGGTAGCAGAAGAAGTCGACTTTTTGAATTCTGGTCTAGATGAGTATCTTTCTCAGCATCAAAAACGTGAGATGGAAGCAAAGGAAAGGGCGGAGCTCTTGCAAAGAGTGGTGAGTTCTTCTCTCTGGTTATTTGTAATCTAGCTGAAACAAAATTCTTCTGAAGCTTGGATTGGTTTTGAGGAGTTCTTGCCTGCTTCAAGATACATTTGAAATCAGTTCTAAGATTTCTGAGTCCATCCTCCATTTGAGTCTAGATCTACTATCAAACCTGTGAGTCTGTTGGATAGTCACAGTCTGGCGGTGGGTGACTGAATTAGAAAGCCATATGGGATCTTTGAAAAATGGAAATAGAGAAAATGGTCCAACCTTCCAGATGGCCTGTTGTGAGTTTGCCCGCCCCTTTTTAAATAATGGTAATCTGTTCTCTCCTTTTGGTTTTGTGCCTATTATAATCTCACGATTCCTGTATGTAGCCTGCATTTCATCTAACATTGGAATGCAACATTCTCGTTAATGATTGGTTGAATGTGGTTGATGTTTAGGAATGTCCTTTTCCTATTCATTGTACCTCATCTGTATATTTGGTTTACAAAGGGGTCTTTAACATTTAGAGTAAGGGATAATGGTAGCCTGTGATGGAGTATATTCTATAAGTAATATCTGCTTGACATTTTTTCTTTATAGCATGCAAGTAAGATTGGCATCCTAATTCCATGTAGGTATCTTATATTCATAGAGATTAGGATTCCATTTGTGGAGAAATTAATGCCACAAATTCCTAGGCATGCTCACTTTTGTTTGTTAAGTTTAACCGTGAATATCACCTCCTGGGCCTAGAATAGGATCCAGTTCTAGGCATGTTATTACATGTGCATATGACTTCCATGTTAAGGTCTGCTTTATTGTGATGTGGTGGTTTTGAAGTTTAGTCACTTCTCTTACGAATCCATATTTTTAACCTTTACACCATGATCGTTTGTACATTACCAAGCATAGGCATGATTAAATCTAGTTTTTTAAATTTCAGTGTCAGGTGTCATGTAGCAACATTTACATTGCTATAGCCTTATTTTTTCCCTCAAGTGGCACACTCAAGCTGTCTTTATCATGTTTAAGTGATTAGTGAAAGTCACCTACATCAAATGATTGGCTATGTTTTTTTCCAGCTGATTTAGTTATTATTCAAATTGTAAAGTTGTGGCATGGACCAAAAAATTGCTTTACTAAAGTTCAAAAAAATTTTGTGCTTAAAAATAGGCTAGTTGAATGGGAAATATTGGTTTCTACTAAGAGAGAAAAAAGAAACCAAAAACAAGCATAAAAGATGAACAATGCCAACCAATTTCCAATAATAGTGCTGATTATAGCCTTAAAAGATTCAATTATTTTGCAATTTTTTTTTGTTAACTCAAAGGTGTCCCCACGACTCTGCCCATCAACCTCTCTTGCCTTACGTTGGGCTTACAGATTACCAAGTTGGGGTCCATTACCTTGGGCTTATAGATTTAGGATATAGAGATCTATATGAACCGCTCCTCTCCAAAATGCGTCAGGTAGCTTGGACTGATTTAACATGGTCCTAGCCTTTCTTGGACCATCATGTTATTCCTTTCCACAAACCCATTTTGTTGTGGAGTCCTTTAGGCAGAATAATGTCTTCTTATTCCATGGTTTTCACAAAACTCCTAAAATCAATTCGAAGTGAATTTTCCTCCTTGATCTGATCTAAGGCACTTGATGCTTTGACTTGTTTCATTCTCCATTAAGAATTTGAATGTCTTAAATTTGTCAAACACTTCTGATTTCTCTTTTAGAAAAGTAACCCAAGCCATTCTAGAGTAATCATCAATCAACAACATAAAGTATCTTTCACCATCCATACCTTTTGTTCTTGTAGGTCCATAGAGATCCGTATGTATAAGCTCAAAGAGTTTGAATGTGGATATTATTTTGTTTTGAAGCTTACCATAGTCTACTTTGTTGTTGGCATTGCTTGTAAATAACATTTGATGACTTTAATATTTTGGGCATGTCTCTCACTGCCTCTTTGCGACTAATTAAATAAATAGGGTTTTTAAGCCCGTTTTATAAGAAGGAAGCCCAACATCATAATGCTTGATGCATTGTATGGTTTAGAGTTCACAATATAAAAATAGGCTTAATAGAGTATATTATGTTAGTCCTCATTGTAAAAGGATGGAGATTTGTTATCACAATATATGATCTAATGTTCATGCATCATAATAACTTGTACACAGAAGGGAGGCTCAACATCACAATAGATGGTTTATTTAAACAAGGCTTTGAAAAAGAGTTCAGAATATTTGATCTAAACATATAAAAAAAGGTATGACGTAGATATTCTCTAACCTTATTTCTCTTTTAAAAACAATGTATTTATAATTATGTTCATAATAAATTTTAATTAAATTTTATAGTAATAAAAATATGCAAATATGTTTTAGCGGTTGATAGGATTATCTTTACTCTTCAACATTGAAAATTAGTTTCATGGTACTTATTATCTTTACAGTTGCTTGTGTCTGTTCTGAATATTGAAACATAGAAACACACGGATTATATTTACCGTCCTTTCATTTTACCCAAAATCATTGTTTCAATTACTGGGTTTGACTCTGTTGTAACTCCGCTACCCCGTCCACACTAAATTGGCTTACTGTGTTTAAGAAATTTCAGTTGCCCAAATCTAAGACATCCGCCACGGTTTGTAAATTGTTCTGCTGTGTAAATAGGACACAAATTAAATTGACTTACTTGCAGCATCTTCTTATTTGGGAAAAAGAAATCCCACAATCATTGCTGCAAAATCAACACCCATTACTGCAAATTATTTCCGTTCTTTAGATCTGCCAATATTGCTATTTTTGCCATGTCTGATTTTCATAATGTTTTTCTGTACCATCTTTTGCCTTTGCCCGTCTACCTGATGCACAACTGGTTCCAGCAATATCCAAATACGCTATCACTTCTATGTTGAGATAACTGTTCGCCATATTTTTCTGTCTATTCAAGTAGAGCTGGGAAATAAATACTCTAGTTGATAGCACTTAACATTTCAATTAGCAAGACCTTAGTCAACTCATAATACATTAATGCTGTTGATGTTCCATCATAATGTCTAGAATGCAATACAAAATCCTTTCTTGATAGTAGAGTTAGTTGAATTAGTTTTTATAAGGACAAAACATTCAAAACGCAGCTATGCCCTAAACTTTTACATGAATTGTTTCTTCTATCCAGAAAGTTGCAGTAGGTAGCAGAAGAAGTCGACTTTTTGAATTCTGGTCTAGATGAGTATCTTTCTCAGCATCAAAAACGTGAGATGGAAGCAAAGGAAAGGGCGGAGCTCTTGCAAAGAGTGGTGAGTTCTTCTCTCTGGTTATTTGTAATCTAGCTGAAACAAAATTCTTCTGAAGCTTGGATTGGTTTTGAGGAGTTCTTGCCTGCTTCAAGATACATTTGAAATCAGTTCTAAGATTTCTGAGTCCATCCTCCATTTGAGTCTAGATCTACTATCAAACCTGTGAGTCTGTTGGATAGTCACAGTCTGGCGGTGGGTGACTGAATTAGAAAGCCATATGGGATCTTTGAAAAATGGAAATAGAGAAAATGGTCCAACCTTCCAGATGGCCTGTTGTGAGTTTGCCCGCCCCTTTTTAAATAATGGTAATCTGTTCTCTCCTTTTGGTTTTGTGCCTATTATAATCTCACGATTCCTGTATGTAGCCTGCATTTCATCTAACATTGGAATGCAACATTCTCGTTAATGATTGGTTGAATGTGGTTGATGTTTAGGAATGTCCTTTTCCTATTCATTGTACCTCATCTGTATATTTGGTTTACAAAGGGGTCTTTAACATTTAGAGTAAGGGATAATGGTAGCCTGTGATGGAGTATATTCTATAAGTAATATCTGCTTGACATTTTTTCTTTATAGCATGCAAGTAAGATTGGCATCCTAATTCCATGTAGGTATCTTATATTCATAGAGATTAGGATTCCATTTGTGGAGAAATTAATGCCACAAATTCCTAGGCATGCTCACTTTTGTTTGTTAAGTTTAACCGTGAATATCACCTCCTGGGCCTAGAATAGGATCCAGTTCTAGGCATGTTATTACATGTGCATATGACTTCCATGTTAAGGTCTGCTTTATTGTGATGTGGTGGTTTTGAAGTTTAGTCACTTCTCTTACGAATCCATATTTTTAACCTTTACACCATGATCGTTTGTACATTACCAAGCATAGGCATGATTAAATCTAGTTTTTTAAATTTCAGTGTCAGGTGTCATGTAGCAACATTTACATTGCTATAGCCTTATTTTTTCCCTCAAGTGGCACACTCAAGCTGTCTTTATCATGTTTAAGTGATTAGTGAAAGTCACCTACATCAAATGATTGGCTATGTTTTTTTCCAGCTGATTTAGTTATTATTCAAATTGTAAAGTTGTGGCATGGACCAAAAAATTGCTTTACTAAAGTTCAAAAAAATTTTGTGCTTAAAAATAGGCTAGTTGAATGGGAAATATTGGTTTCTACTAAGAGAGAAAAAAGAAACCAAAAACAAGCATAAAAGATGAACAATGCCAACCAATTTCCAATAATAGTGCTGATTATAGCCTTAAAAGATTCAATTATTTTGCAATTTTTTTTTGTTAACTCAAAGGTGTCCCCACGACTCTGCCCATCAACCTCTCTTGCCTTACGTTGGGCTTACAGATTACCAAGTTGGGGTCCATTACCTTGGGCTTATAGATTTAGGATATAGAGATCTATATGAACCGCTCCTCTCCAAAATGCGTCAGGTAGCTTGGACTGATTTAACATGGTCCTAGCCTTTCTTGGACCATCATGTTATTCCTTTCCACAAACCCATTTTGTTGTGGAGTCCTTTAGGCAGAATAATGTCTTCTTATTCCATGGTTTTCACAAAACTCCTAAAATCAATTCGAAGTGAATTTTCCTCCTTGATCTGATCTAAGGCACTTGATGCTTTGACTTGTTTCATTCTCCATTAAGAATTTGAATGTCTTAAATTTGTCAAACACTTCTGATTTCTCTTTTAGAAAAGTAACCCAAGCCATTCTAGAGTAATCATCAATCAACAACATAAAGTATCTTTCACCATCCATACCTTTTGTTCTTGTAGGTCCATAGAGATCCGTATGTATAAGCTCAAAGAGTTTGAATGTGGATATTATTTTGTTTTGAAGCTTACCATAGTCTACTTTGTTGTTGGCATTGCTTGTAAATAACATTTGATGACTTTAATATTTTGGGCATGTCTCTCACTGCCTCTTTGCGACTAATTAAATAAATAGGGTTTTTAAGCCCGTTTTATAAGAAGGAAGCCCAACATCATAATGCTTGATGCATTGTATGGTTTAGAGTTCACAATATAAAAATAGGCTTAATAGAGTATATTATGTTAGTCCTCATTGTAAAAGGATGGAGATTTGTTATCACAATATATGATCTAATGTTCATGCATCATAATAACTTGTACACAGAAGGGAGGCTCAACATCACAATAGATGGTTTATTTAAACAAGGCTTTGAAAAAGAGTTCAGAATATTTGATCTAAACATATAAAAAAAGGTATGACGTAGATATTCTCTAACCTTATTTCTCTTTTAAAAACAATGTATTTATAATTATGTTCATAATAAATTTTAATTAAATTTTATAGTAATAAAAATATGCAAATATGTTTTAGCGGTTGATAGGATTATCTTTACTCTTCAACATTGAAAATTAGTTTCATGGTACTTATTATCTTTACAGTTGCTTGTGTCTGTTCTGAATATTGAAACATAGAAACACACGGATTATATTTACCGTCCTTTCATTTTACCCAAAATCATTGTTTCAATTACTGGGTTTGACTCTGTTGTAACTCCGCTACCCCGTCCACACTAAATTGGCTTACTGTGTTTAAGAAATTTCAGTTGCCCAAATCTAAGACATCCGCCACGGTTTGTAAATTGTTCTGCTGTGTAAATAGGACACAAATTAAATTGACTTACTTGCAGCATCTTCTTATTTGGGAAAAAGAAATCCCACAATCATTGCTGCAAAATCAACACCCATTACTGCAAATTATTTCCGTTCTTTAGATCTGCCAATATTGCTATTTTTGCCATGTCTGATTTTCATAATGTTTTTCTGTACCATCTTTTGCCTTTGCCCGTCTACCTGATGCACAACTGGTTCCAGCAATATCCAAATACGCTATCACTTCTATGTTGAGATAACTGTTCGCCATATTTTTCTGTCTATTCAAGTAGAGCTGGGAAATAAATACTCTAGTTGATAGCACTTAACATTTCAATTAGCAAGACCTTAGTCAACTCATAATACATTAATGCTGTTGATGTTCCATCATAATGTCTAGAATGCAATACAAAATCCTTTCTTGATAGTAGAGTTAGTTGAATTAGTTTTTATAAGGACAAAACATTCAAAACGCAGCTATGCCCTAAACTTTTACATGAATTGTTTCTTCTATCCAGAAAGTTGCAGTAGGTAGCAGAAGAAGTCGACTTTTTGAATTCTGGTCTAGATGAGTATCTTTCTCAGCATCAAAAACGTGAGATGGAAGCAAAGGAAAGGGCGGAGCTCTTGCAAAGAGTGGTGAGTTCTTCTCTCTGGTTATTTGTAATCTAGCTGAAACAAAATTCTTCTGAAGCTTGGATTGGTTTTGAGGAGTTCTTGCCTGCTTCAAGATACATTTGAAATCAGTTCTAAGATTTCTGAGTCCATCCTCCATTTGAGTCTAGATCTACTATCAAACCTGTGAGTCTGTTGGATAGTCACAGTCTGGCGGTGGGTGACTGAATTAGAAAGCCATATGGGATCTTTGAAAAATGGAAATAGAGAAAATGGTCCAACCTTCCAGATGGCCTGTTGTGAGTTTGCCCGCCCCTTTTTAAATAATGGTAATCTGTTCTCTCCTTTTGGTTTTGTGCCTATTATAATCTCACGATTCCTGTATGTAGCCTGCATTTCATCTAACATTGGAATGCAACATTCTCGTTAATGATTGGTTGAATGTGGTTGATGTTTAGGAATGTCCTTTTCCTATTCATTGTACCTCATCTGTATATTTGGTTTACAAAGGGGTCTTTAACATTTAGAGTAAGGGATAATGGTAGCCTGTGATGGAGTATATTCTATAAGTAATATCTGCTTGACATTTTTTCTTTATAGCATGCAAGTAAGATTGGCATCCTAATTCCATGTAGGTATCTTATATTCATAGAGATTAGGATTCCATTTGTGGAGAAATTAATGCCACAAATTCCTAGGCATGCTCACTTTTGTTTGTTAAGTTTAACCATGAATATCACCTCCTGGGCCTAGAATAGGATCCAGTTCTAGGCATGTTATTACATGTGCATATGACTTCCATGTTAAGGGCTGCTTTATTGTGATGTGGTGGTTTTGAAGTTTAGTCACTTCTCTTACGAATCCATATTTTTAACCTTTACACCATGATCGTTTGTACATTACCAAGCATAGGCATGATTAAATCTAGTTTTTTAAATTTCAGTGTCAGGTGTCATGTAGCAACATTTACATTGCTATAGCCTTATTTTTTCCCTCAAGTGGCACACTCAAGCTGTCTTTATCATGTTTAAGTGATTAGTGAAAGTCACCTACATCAAATGATTGGCTATGTTTTTTTCCAGCTGATTTAGTTATTATTCAAATTGTAAAGTTGTGGCATGGACCAAAAAATTGCTTTACTAAAGTTCAAAAAAATTTTGTGCTTAAAAATAGGCTAGTTGAATGGGAAATATTGGTTTCTACTAAGAGAGAAAAAAGAAACCAAAAATAAGCATAAAAGATGAACAATGCCAACCAATTTCCAATAATAGTGCTGATTATAGCCTTAAAAGATTCCATTATTTTGCAATTTTTTTTTGTTAACTCAAAGGTGTCCCCAGGACTCTGCCCATCAACCTCTCTTGCCTTACGTTGGGCTTACAGATTACCAAGTTGGGGTCCATTACCTTGGGCTTATAGATTTAGGATATAGAGATCTATATGAACCGCTCCTCTCCAAAATGCGTCAGGTAGCTTGGACTGATTTAACATGGTCCTAGCCTTTCTTGGACCATCATGTTATTCCTTTCCACAAACCCATTTTGTTGTGGAGTCCTTTAGGTAGAATAATGTCTTCTTATTCCATGGTTTTCACAAAACTCCTAAAATCAATTTGAAGTGAATTTTCCTCCTTGATCTGATCTAAGGCACTTGATGCTTTGACTTGTTTCATTCTCCATTAAGAATTTGAATGTCTTAAATTTGTCAAACACTTCTGATTTCTCTTTTAGAAAAGTAACCCAAGCCATTCTAGAGTAATCATCAATCAACAACATAAAGTATCTTTCACCATCCATACCTTTTGTTCTTGTAGGTCCATAGAGATCCGTATGTATAAGCTCAAAGAGTTTGAATGTGGATATTATTTTGTTTTGAAGCTTACCATAGTCTACTTTGTTGTTGGCATTGCTTGCAAATAACATTTGATGACTTTAATATTTTGGGCATGTCTCTCACTGCCTCTTTGCGACTAATTAAATAAATAGAGTTTTTAAGCCCGTTTTATAAGAAGGAAGCCCAACATCATAATGCTTGATGCATTGTATGGTTTAGAGTTCACAATATAAAAATAGGCTTAATAGAGTATATTATGTTAGTCCTCATTGTAAAAGGATGGAGATTTGTTATCACAATATATGATCTAATGTTCATGCATCATAATAACTTGTACACAGAAGGGAGGCTCAACATCACAATAGATGGTTTATTTAAACAAGGCTTTGAAAAAGAGTTCAGAATATTTGATCTAAACATATAAAAAAAGGTATGACGTAGATATTCTCTAACCTTATTTCTCTTTTAAAAACAATGTATTTATAATTATATTCATAATAAATTTTAATTAAATTTTATAGTAATAAAAATATGCAAATATGTTTTAGCGGTTGATAGGATTATCTTTACTCTTCAACATTGAAAATTAGTTTCATGGTACTTATTATCTTTACAGTTGCTTGTGTCTGTTCTGAATATTGAAACATAGAAACACACGGATTATATTTACCGTCCTTTCATTTTACCCAAAATCATTGTTTCAATTACTGGGTTTGACTCTGTTGTAACTCCGCTACCCCGTCCACACTAAATTGGCTTACTGTGTTTAAGAAATTTCAGTTGCCCAAATCTAAGACATCCGCCACGGTTTGTAAATTGTTCTGCTGTGTAAATAGGACACAAATTAAATTGACTTACTTGCAGCATCTTCTTATTTGGGAAAAAGAAATCCCACAATCATTGCTGCAAAATCAACACCCATTACTGCAAATTATTTCCGTTCTTTAGATCTGCCAATATTGCTATTTTTGCCATGTCTGATTTTCATAATGTTTTTCTGTACCATCTTTTGCCTTTGCCCGTCTACCTGATGCACAACTGGTTCCAGCAATATCCAAATACGCTATCACTTCTATGTTGAAATAACTGTTCGCCATATTTTTCTGTCTATTCAAGTAGAGCTGGGAAATAAATACTCTAGTTGATAGCACTTAACATTTCAATTAGCAAGACCTTAGTCAACTCATAATACATTAATGCTGTTGATGTTCCATCATAATGTCTAGAATGCAATACAAATCCTTTCTTGATAGTAGAGTTAGTTGAATTAGTTTTTATAAGGACAAAACATTCAAAACGCAGCTATGCCCTAAACTTTTACATGAATTGTTTCTTCTATCCAGAAAGTTGCAGTAGGTAGCAGAAGAAGTCGACTTTTTGAATTCTGGTCTAGATGAGTATCTTTCTCAGCATCAAAAACGTGAGATGGAAGCAAAGGAAAGGGCGGAGCTCTTGCAAAGAGTGGTGAGTTCTTCTCTCTGGTTATTTGTAATCTAGCTGAAACAAAATTCTTCTGAAGCTTGGATTGGTTTTGAGGAGTTCTTGCCTGCTTCAAGATACATTTGAAATCAGTTCTAAGATTTCTGAGTCCATCCTCCATTTGAGTCTAGATCTAGTATCAAACCTGTGAGTCTGTTGGATAGTCACAGTCTGGCGGTGGGTGACTGAATTAGAAAGCCATATGGGATCTTTGAAAAATGGAAATAGAGAAAATGGTCCAACCTTCCAGATGGCCTGTTGTGAGTTTGCCCGCCCCTTTTTAAATAATGGTAATCTGTTCTCTCCTTTTGGTTTTGTGCCTATTATAATCTCACGATTCCTGTATGTAGCCTGCATTTCATCTAACATTGGAATGCAACATTCTCGTTAATGATTGGTTGAATGTGGTTGAGGTTTAGGAATGTCCTTTTCCTATTCATTGTACCTCATCTGTATATTTGGTTTACAAAGGGGTCTTTAACATTTAGAGTAAGGGATAATGGTAGCCTGTGATGGAGTATATTCTATAAGTAATATCTGCTTGACATTTTTTCTTTATAGCATGCAAGTAAGATTGGCATCCTAATTCCATGTAGGTATCTTATATTCATAGAGATTAGGATTCCATTTGTGGAGAAATTAATGCCACAAATTCCTAGGCATGCTCACTTTTGTTTGTTAAGTTTAACCATGAATATCACCTCCTGGGCCTAGAATAGGATCCAGTTCTAGGCATGTTATTACATGTGAATATGACTTCCATGTTAAGGGCTGCTTTATTGAGATGTGGTGGTTTTGAAGTTTAGTCACTTCTCTTACGAATCCATATTTTTAACCTTTACACCATGATCGTTTGTACATTACCAAGCATAGGCATGATTAAATCTAGTTTTTTAAATTTCAGTGTCAGGTGTCATGTAGCAACATTTACATTGCTATAGCCTTATTTTTTCCCTCAAGTGGCACACTCAAGCTGTCTTTATCATGTTTAAGTGATTAGTGAAAGTCACCTACATCAAATGATTGGCTATGTTTTTTTCCAGCTGATTTAGTTATTATTCAAATTGTAAAGTTGTGGCATGGACCAAAAAATTGCTTTACTAAAGTTCAAAAAAATTTTGTGCTTAAAAATAGGCTAGTTGAATGGGAAATATTGGTTTCTACTAAGAGAGAAAAAAGAAACCAAAAATAAGCATAAAAGATGAACAATGCCAACCAATTTCCAATAATAGTGCTGATTATAGCCTTAAAAGATTCCATTATTTTGCAATTTTTTTTTGTTAACTCAAAGGTGTCCCCAGGACTCTGCCCATCAACCTCTCTTGCCTTACGTTGGGCTTACAGATTACCAAGTTGGGGTCCATTACCTTGGGCTTATAGATTTAGGATATAGAGATCTATATGAACCGCTCCTCTCCAAAATGCGTCAGGTAGCTTGGACTGATTTAACATGGTCCTAGCCTTTCTTGGACCATCATGTTATTCCTTTCCACAAACCCATTTTGTTGTGGAGTCCTTTAGGTAGAATAATGTCTTCTTATTCCATGGTTTTCACAAAACTCCTAAAATCAATTTGAAGTGAATTTTCCTCCTTGATCTGATCTAAGGCACTTGATGCTTTGACTTGTTTCATTCTCCATTAAGAATTTGAATGTCTTAAATTTGTCAAACACTTCTGATTTCTCTTTTAGAAAAGTAACCCAAGCCATTCTAGAGTAATCATCAATCAACAACATAAAGTATCTTTCACCATCCATACCTTTTGTTCTTGTAGGTCCATAGAGATCCGTATGTATAAGCTCAAAGAGTTTGAATGTGGATATTATTTTGTTTTGAAGCTTACCATAGTCTACTTTGTTGTTGGCATTGCTTGCAAATAACATTTGATGACTTTAATATTTTGGGCATGTCTCTCACTGCCTCTTTGCGACTAATTAAATAAATAGAGTTTTTAAGCCCGTTTTATAAGAAGGAAGCCCAACATCATAATGCTTGATGCATTGTATGGTTTAGAGTTCACAATATAAAAATAGGCTTAATAGAGTATATTATGTTAGTCCTCATTGTAAAAGGATGGAGATTTGTTATCACAATATATGATCTAATGTTCATGCATCATAATAACTTGTACACAGAAGGGAGGCTCAACATCACAATAGATGGTTTATTTAAACAAGGCTTTGAAAAAGAGTTCAGAATATTTGATCTAAACATATAAAAAAAGGTATGACGTAGATATTCTCTAACCTTATTTCTCTTTTAAAAACAATGTATTTATAATTATGTTCATAATAAATTTTAATTAAATTTTATAGTAATAAAAATATGCAAATATGTTTTAGCGGTTGATAGGATTATCTTTACTCTTCAACATTGAAAATTAGTTTCATGGTACTTATTATCTTTACAGTTGCTTGTGTCTGTTCTGAATATTGAAACATAGAAACACACGGATTATATTTACCGTCCTTTCATTTTACCCAAAATCATTGTTTCAATTACTGGGTTTGACTCTGTTGTAACTCCGCTACCCCGTCCACACTAAATTGGCTTACTGTGTTTAAGAAATTTCAGTTGCCCAAATCTAAGACATCCGCCACGGTTTGTAAATTGTTCTGCTGTGTAAATAGGACACAAATTAAATTGACTTACTTGCAGCATCTTCTTATTTGGGAAAAAGAAATCCCACAATCATTGCTGCAAAATCAACACCCATTACTGCAAATTATTTCCGTTCTTTAGATCTGCCAATATTGCTATTTTTGCCATGTCTGATTTTCATAATGTTTTTCTGTACCATCTTTTGCCTTTGCCCGTCTACCTGATGCACAACTGGTTCCAGCAATATCCAAATACGCTATCACTTCTATGTTGAAATAACTGTTCGCCATATTTTTCTGTCTATTCAAGTAGAGCTGGGAAATAAATACTCTAGTTGATAGCACTTAACATTTCAATTAGCAAGACCTTAGTCAACTCATAATACATTAATGCTGTTGATGTTCCATCATAATGTCTAGAATGCAATACAAATCCTTTCTTGATAGTAGAGTTAGTTGAATTAGTTTTTATAAGGACAAAACATTCAAAACGCAGCTATGCCCTAAACTTTTACATGAATTGTTTCTTCTATCCAGAAAGTTGCAGTAGGTAGCAGAAGAAGTCGACTTTTTGAATTCTGGTCTAGATGAGTATCTTTCTCAGCATCAAAAACGTGAGATGGAAGCAAAGGAAAGGGCGGAGCTCTTGCAAAGAGTGGTGAGTTCTTCTCTCTGGTTATTTGTAATCTAGCTGAAACAAAATTCTTCTGAAGCTTGGATTGGTTTTGAAGAGTTCTTGCCTGCTTCAAGATACATTTGAAATCAGTTCTAAGATTTCTGAGTCCATCCTCCATTTGAGTCTAGATCTAGTATCAAACCTGTGAGTCTGTTGGATAGTCACAGTCTGGCGGTGGGTGACTGAATTAGAAAGCCATATGGGATCTTTGAAAAATGGAAATAGAGAAAATGGTCCAACCTTCCAGATGGCCTGTTGTGAGTTTGCCCGCCCCTTTTTAAATAATGGTAATCTGTTCTCTCCTTTTGGTTTTGTGTCTATTATAATCTCACGATTCCTGTATGTAGCCTGCATTTCATCTAACATTGGAATGCAACATTCTCGTTAATGATTGGTTGAATGTGGTTGATGTTTAGGAATGTCCTTTTCCTATTCATTGTACCTCATCTGTATATTTGGTTTACAAAGGGGTCTTTAACATTTAGAGTAAGGGATAATGGTAGCCTGTGATGGAGTATATTCTATAAGTAATATCTGCTTGACATTTTTTCTTTATAGCATGCAAGTAAGATTGGCATCCTAATTCCATGTAGGTATCTTATATTCATAGAGATTAGGATTCCATTTGTGGAGAAATTAATGCCACAAATTCCTAGGCATGCTCACTTTTGTTTGTTAAGTTTAACCGTGAATATCACCTCCTGGGCCTAGAATAGGATCCAGTTCTAGGCATGTTATTACATGTGCATATGACTTCCATGTTAAGGCCTGCTTTATTGTGATGTGGTGGTTTTGAAGTTTAGTCACTTCTCTTACGAATCCATATTTTTAACCTTTACACCATGATCGTTTGTACATTACCAAGCATAGGCATGATTAAATCTAGTTTTTTAAATTTCAGTGTCAGGTGTCATGTAGCAACATTTACATTGCTATAGCCTTATTTTTTCCCTCAAGTGGCACACTCAAGTTGTCTTTATCATGTTTAAGTGATTAGTGAAAGTCACCTACATCAAATGATTGGCTATGTTTTTTTCCAGCTGATTTAGTTATTATTCAAATTGTAAAGTTGTGGCATGGACCAAAAAATTGCTTTACTAAAGTTCAAAAAAATTTTGTGCTTAAAAATAGGCTAGTTGAATGGGAAATATTGGTTTCTACTAAGAGAGAAAAAAGAAACAAAAAACAAGCATAAAAGATGAACAATGCCAACCAATTTCCAATAATAGTGCTGATTATAGCCTTAAAAGATTCCATTATTTTGCAATTTTTTTTTGTTAACTCAAAGGTGTCCCCACGACTGCCCATCAACCTCTCTTGCCTTACGTTGGGCTTACAGATTACCAAGTTGGGGTCCATTACCTTGGGCTTATAGATTGCCAAGTTGGGGTCTGAGAGGGGGTGAGCAGAGGCAAGACTGGTCCACTAGGGATGAGTGCTATAGCCCACAACCCATGCTTATCAGGTAAGCCTGACAAGAATCAAACCTGGGCCTTGAGGGAGCAAACCCGGCCAACACATCATTGTGCAGGCTCCATTATTTTGCAATTTTATTTTTTAAAGAGTTGCTGCTCTGAAATTCTATAAAAAAGATCAATTATTTACAATTTTGGGATTCAACAAATTGCATGGGACTACTTGGAGAATAAGAATAAAAGTGGGGACCACTGCCTTTGTAAAATTCTAAAGTCACTCAAAAAGACACATTAGGGCATTAGGCATAATTCCCAATACCTCTTGTCATACGTTTTTTATGTTGTTAGCGATTTCCTCTTGTGGTTCTAATTGCCTAGAGTCTTTGCCCTCTTCTTATTTGCAACTAATGTTCATTTATTAAGAGATCATTGAAGTCATGGCTAAAGGCTATGATCGGAGAATGACAACATATTACAGTCCTAAATGTCTTGTACATAATTTTAGAAAAAATATCTTGCTAGTAGAATGAAACATTGCATTTCCTAAATGGTTGAAGAGGGCACACTAAGTATATAAATAGGTAGATTTACTTCTTGTAGTCTTATCAAATCTTGGGAAGGCTTCAAATGGGTTCACTAGTTTTGCTGAAAGGATATTTTTTTAGAAATAGAATTTAAAAAGGCTTTTGAAAGGATTGAATGTGATCTGAATTAGATCATGAAAAGATATTAAATTTGATTTACTAAACTTCTATTCTTAGCCACTAGTCAAACTAACTAAGCATGTAACTTTCAAACACTCCTAACGTGATAATATTTTGTAAGAATAAAGTATGCAAGGTTGTAGATGGTTATGAGGTGATTCAAATAGTTTGAAGTTAAACATTGTTGATGCAAGGTATTGATAATTGTTTTGATTGGTTACTACCTACTCCATTTAATGTTTTATCCCAATAGAAGTTGTGAACTACAAATATTGTGGCCAAGCTAGCCACCACAACATAGCTCACAGTTTTTCAAACACTACCTAGTAATACATCATATAAGCAGTTTTTTCCTCTATACGGATGCTAGCAAACAATCAAATTATAAGTTAATTGGAATATCAGTACAAAGCAAACTGAACTACAGCAGGGCTGGTCTCCACCACCGATTCAACCTTCTCCAACTCTGGACCATCAATGGTTGGCTCTAAAACTGGTTCCAAATCTAAATGCCCAATGCCATCCCTGTCAACATAAACTTTCTGAATCTCAGAGCAGATGAGGTCTGCAATGCCATTTCCTTAACCCTATGCAATATTTACCATTTCAGATCCATCGATGTGCAACTTTCTAAAACTATCATTCAACTCCTCTAACCAATGGATGAAGGACTAGCAAGCTATAGCAGAGTCTTGATATCCCATCTCTGGCAAAGTATCATTAATATCCTATGGTGAAACGTCCTCCTTTTCAGTAGTCTTTTCCTTGAAAGCCATCTAATTTTTCACATTCAGAGCCACCTATATAAATAAATTAGCATGTTTGAGTCTAGATTCAAACCTAGTAAGAATCCTTGCATTGCCTTGAAAATGGTCCTCATTCCTCTTTTTCCACAAAATACATAAAACTTCAGTTGTTAATGCAAGGCAAAACAAGTTAGAAATTGCATCAGAACTTGAAATATGACCAAATAAGATCCCAAACTTATATAAAGAAAGACATGAAGACCAATTAGGAAGCTTATTCAAAAACAAATTCCAGACTTGACAAGCATAAGGACACCCAAAGAAGATATGATCACAGTTTTCATAAATATTACAAAACCTACAAATATAATTATTGAGACCTAATGGTAATTTGTTTAATCAAAGCAACCATCTAAAGCATCCTTTTTTAGGCTCAAGGAAATTAGACCAAAATGACATGAAGACACCCCTTAATTTCTTAATACTCACATCACAATTCCAAACCTTGACACAATGCTCATAAATCTCCTTTGAGTTTCCAAGCATCCTATAGATCTTTTTTGGCACACAGTTCATATGATTAGCACCATCTTCCCATTTCAAATTATCCAACCAATCTTCCTCACCCAGTAGGCTTCGTAAAATAGGGTTGTTTGAATAAGTTGAAAGAAGCACAGAGTAGGTCCTCTTTTGAGTATCTTTTAGCCAAATTCATTTTTTAGACTCTCCCATGATTTAAAGCCAGCAGATGTGAAAAAAACATGAAAATTAGTCAATCCCATCTTATGCCTTTTGAGACCAGAGTAACCTTGGATGAGAGCAATAGGCTTCTCATTGAGTTTCAAAACCCACCCAAAAAAATAGTGTTTTCCCCACTGAATAAGAATTTCCCTTACTAGGGTAGAGGATATGACATCTGACACTTTCGCAGGCCTTCCAAATGGAGGCAAATACCACAGACCCAAAAGGCTTCACCTTAAAATCTCCAAAAAGGTGTTCATAGCGATGCAAATTTTTCTAGCCTAAAGAACCTCTAGGCCTGACTAGCTTAATATTGTTCCTCACTAGAACTTTCCATGGTTCATTTCCATCCAGAGAATTCACAATCCATGTTGATGCAAAGGCGAACCCTTGAATCTACAAGTCTTTTAGGCCCAGCCCCCCAAAATCTCTACTAATACAACACCATTTCCATTTAATCCAATGTTTCTTGTTTCTTCCTTTGCCATCAGACTAGAGGAAGGACTTGATCACCTTCTGAATGATTTCTATCTGCAGATTAGAAAAAAGTCACATGGATGCATAGTACACAGTGTATGCTGACAAATTTTTTTGACACACTTGGAATCTCTAGCTAGGGAGATTGCTTGTCCATTCCAATTTTTGAGTTTACAATCAATGTTAGTGAAGAGCCAGTCCCACATTTGATTGAGAGAGGGATCAATAGCAAAAGGAATACAAAGGAATCTTACTAGCTTTTTAGACCCTCCCCGTTGCCAATCATTTTCACCAAGCCAAGTAGGAGGGGACTCAAACCACCCTATTAGAATAGATTTATTGAAGGAGACCTTGGCACCTGAAGCACAAAAAAACATGTTCAATCTGATCTTGAGATTCTCTAGATTTTCTTTCTCTACAATAGGATAAAGGGTAATGGCATCTGCAAATTGCATGTTGAGCAGGGAATTTCCATCAAGAAGCTCAATACCTTTAGAGTTGTATGATTTTAGATATAGGAATTGTTGTATACAACAAACCCATATATTATGATAATATGTTGTTTAAATATCAAATGTGTGATGAGAACAATCATCTTTTCCATGTTTCTCCAAACCAAGAAATGATGGAGTTGGACCAAGCATGTTCACAAGATGCAATGGAACAACCACAAACAATAATACCTTCTAAGCCTAAAATACAACAGATAAATACTCAAAGCTACCAACAAGATGAGAACACATTTAGATGAGATGACACAAGAAAAGGTAAGGAAACAAGAGATAATTTACATATTTGTCAGATCAACAGAGTAACAAAAAATTAGATGGTAGAAATACTTAAGAAAACAACCTAAATTAAGAGATATGACACCTAGAATCAGTATATCTAAAAGAAAAGGTGAGAATTAGGAGCTACTTCATCTTTCAGCACAAACATACACCACACATTTCAATACTAAAAGTAAAATAATACATAGGCAGGTGATATTTCAGCAAATCTAATCCCAAAAAAAATGCAACTTTCAAAACCAAAAGTCATAATGGAGCAAAATAGAAAGAGAAAATCATTCAATGCTAAAATTAAATCAGAAGTGAAGAGCAACCTAGAAATAACAACCACAATGTTCAAATCGGTTCAACTTCACACACATCCTTACAAATCTTCAATTCAAATGGGTGTATAAATGGAACAAACTCCCATCTCTAATCAGCCACTAGAAGAAGATGTTTTGGAGGTTCTCAAATCTATTTAATACAGACTTTACCAAGGAATGCCAAGGGAATAGGTGAGGCCAAAATAGGCCAATATTTGCATAACATATTGTAAATTGAAGGAATAGATGCAGTCCACCTAAAAGAAGTGATGTGAATAAACTCCAAACACTAAAGAAAATATTACTTGTACAAAAGTATATGGGGAAGCAAGTAGATAAAAATTTATCATAACTCTCACACTTTAGTCCAGTGGCATCTAGTGAGGTATCAGGTATGTATACAAATTTAATCAAGCTATCCCATGATGATTGATATTTATTATCGCTCAAGAATTTGAGCTATATTCCTTTTTAGGAAATTTATAAAACTAACATATGGAAAAAAAAATATAATTCTAATAGCACATATGGTGGATTGGATCTTAGTAACAAATACCAACAATCTCATCCTAGTCACATCCTTCTACACTAGTCACTTACATCACTGATCAATGTATCACATCTAAAAAGGAAATCTCAGCCAAGATAAGAGACACAACTCTTTCAAATCATTGGGAAATAATCAATATCAATTTTAAATAAATATAATAGGAAATGACAACAAGGATTCAAATTTCAAAAGTTTTTGCTAGCACATCTAGATTTCGAGGAGCAAGATGGAAAATGGGTAAGGATATGCAATGTAAAAATTCATGGGTAAACTTCATTACCTCAAAATTTTATGCAATAGTGACATTCATAGAAAAGTCCTACAAATTAAGAAAACATTGTCTTATCCTGATCCTCTGGAACAATCTTAATCTAGTTATAGCCACTAAAACCATCAAGAAAGGAAAAATATTTCTTGCCTGCTAAGGAGTCAAGAACTTGGTCAATAAATGGCAATGGAAAGTGATCCTTCCTGGCAGTAGTATTCAGTTCCCTGTAATCAACACAAACTCTCCATTTGCCACCTTTCTTGGGCTTTATGACCAATGGTGAAACTCATTCACTCTCTGAAATGGGGTATTTAAAGCCTTCATCTAGAAGCTTTTGAAGTTCAACTTTTACAATCTCTCTGAGGGTGGGGTTCATGTGCCTCTGCTACTACCTGATGGGTCTATAGCCATCATCAATATATATTTTGTGTATGCATAAGGCAGGATCAATGCCTTTCATGTCACTATAATCCTAGGTGAATGCTGCTAAGTGTGTATGCAATATTTCATGTAGGGATTGTTGTTGTTCATCAGTCAATGTATTGTTAATATTCAACATCTCACCTGGCTTGATTTCTACTTATTTAGATAGTTCTTGCATGGAAGATAAATCAAGCCTGGGTAATATAGGTAAGGATTGCTAAGGTAATAATGCATGGAAGATTTGGGAGACTTCTTCTGATGAACTGCTGGGTATTATGCTGCTCAAAGGGTCTTTTAAGCAAGATAGGTAGTCTTGTTGCTATGGGTGCCTCCCACAATTATTTTGTATGATATGAGCAATTAACTCATCTTCATCTGGAATATTCAATAAAGGGCTATGTTCAATAGTCATTAGGGTTTGTAGGGAATAGTTGTCCTCATCCTCCAGGTTAGGCCAAATGGTTTTCTCAAGCTCATGGTATGGCTGGCCTAGTGGATATAAAACCAATTTCTTGGTCACTGTCCCATTGGATATGATCATGTTACTAGACCTGCAAGCTATAAATGCATTAGCAGTGGCAAGCCATGGTCTACCTAGTATAAGAGGATAACCTGTAAGATTAACCTTTGGCTGTAAAACTATGAAATCAGCAGGGTATTCCCAAGAATCTAATGCAATGACCAAATCTTCAATTGGAGTGTCTACATTGTCTTCTTGGTCATGACATTAATTGCAACACATAAATCAATCAAAGTATTCTTAATCAGAGTCCCATTGATCTTTACATCCACCACTAAACTACCTGGATCTGTGTATTTGGGAACAATTATATTACCCAACATGATATCAGCAAGATTATCTAAAACATGCACTATTTGAGGGTCTATTCTCTTCCTTCCTAACTTCTTTATTCAAAGATCCCTAATAGTTTTGGTGTAGATAGGAATATCCTTGATGGCTTGGATTAAGGGAATCTTGATGCTTATATCTTTTAGCTAGTGGAGAAGGATATTATCAGTTTGGGCTATTTTCTTTTGCATGGCCAAGCGCTCAAGAAAAGGAGGAGACTTCTATTGTAAGGTAGTTTGGGCATCTTGTGTTGATTTAGGTTCCAAAGGTGGATTATCTGAGGGTTCTTCTATGGGTTCTTCATCTTCAAGCTCTGTAACTTGGGGAGATGAAGGCCTTGCAAGTTGCTTCCCTAATCTAAGATGAACATTACTCACTTCCACCCCATAGGTGGGATATTGCATTACCTCATTAATATAAGCCTGTTGAACAGGCTTATTGTTAGGGTTAGGTGTAGGTTGGGTAGGAATTTGGGTAGGTCTAGGTGGTGGATTTTGAGGTGTTGATGGCAGCATTATAGTTGGTTGGCTGGAATGGAATCATAGGTTGCTGAAATTGTGCATTTTGTTGCCATTGTTGGCCCTTGTTCCACTAAGGCTGCCATTGTTACTACGAGTAGGCCACTAGGGGTTATAGTTTGGACCTTGGAAATTTTGTTGAGGCCATGAGTTTGGCTATTGTTGGTTCCAACCAGCTTGTGGAGTATGCCATTGGGGAGTAAGCCATTGGGGGTTTTGCCATGCATTTGGGTTACTAGGCCATTGTTGAGTATTCCAAGCCGAGAAGTTCTAATTTGCAGCAGGAAAGGGAGAATTGAAACTAAGTGGATCAAAGGGCATACGTTGCCTTTGCTGCCAAGGTCTCCTCTGAGATATGAAGAACAGTTGCCCATCTTCTCCTTCAAATGGTTGCAATTCTGGCCTTTCAATCTTTTCTTACTGGATGCTGGCCACACTTTTGTATTTACAATTGGCCTTCCTCTATCTACAGCTAGGGCAGTATTTAGTAAGCATTATGTTTGCCTCTTCTTGTTTCTTGTTGATATGAAGAGTGTCCAACTGTGTATCCATATGGCTAATAATGTCCTCCTTCATGTTGGTCAGTAGGATACTAATCTGCACTCTTGAAACTCCATTAGTTTCCTTGCTTGTGATGGCTACTCTTTCTACCCTTGGTTTTCTAGAAAATGTTCTAGAATAATTTTTGTAGGCTCTATAGACATCTTCAAGGGGAAGTTGAGATATATCCCCTATTCCAATGAGATTGAGGGTATCCATGCAGTCATCATTAACTCCCCTCAAAAAGACCAGCTTCAGTGATTCTTCAGACAATCTATTTTGAGGGTTTTTCTTCAAGGCAAACTGGAATCTTTCCACATAGTCTCCTAGTGGTTCATCCTTTTTCTGTGAAATCCTAAAGATGTCATTTCTTCTCCTATCATGTCCTCTATAGTAGTCTTTATATATTTCCAGGAACTTTGTCCTCATGGTATCCCAGTCTGGAATGACATCCTTTCCCAACCCATTAAACCATCATAAAGTAGCATCTTTTAGTGTGGTAGGGAATAACTTGAGTCTATAAGGATCAGTGGTGTAGTCATAAATCCTATGCAAGACATCAAACTTGAGTAGGAAAGTGTCAGGATCTTTAGTCACCAAGCCATAGAAAATAGGCAATTCGGAAGGTGGTATATTTTTCAGAGTAACAGCCCATGCTTGGTCTAGGACATGGAATTCGAATGCTACTTGTCCTAGAGGATCCTCTACTATAGCATCTGCCATGGTTCTAAAAGTCCCTTATGTGGCTATGGAGGAAGCTGATGGAGATGTAGGAGGTGTTAATGAAGATGTAAGAGGAAACTCTTCTTCAGCACTTTCTACTATGTAGTTGATAAAACTAGTTGTGTCCTCGTTATCCTGAGAAGTTGAAGGGAGGAATCTACCTCAGTGATCTCTTTGCCTCCACATACAATAGTTTTAGCTTGATATTTCCACAGTCCTGCACAATGTTAGTAGAATATCTAATGTTTCCTAAAAAGTGAATTTATTAAGTCTAATGTTGTAAACATAATTTAATCTATGAAAGCACATAAAAGTAATGAGACTATGAATATAGCACCATCCCTGACAATGATGCTAAAAATGTAGAGGAAAACTAATGTGTTGTAGACTTAACAAAATTTAGGGGTAAACCTATATGAACAGTCCACTCTATCATTACATTCCTACATTGAATTATCAACCAAGGAGCGTAAGCTTGTGATGATGCTCGCACTATATATGCCTTCAAGACTCATTTCTATCCTAAACTAACTCATACAAACTTATTTTAATTAACTTAATTTACTAAAGTTCTGAGAAATGAAAGAACAACAAAAATAGTTAAAAATCTAGTTGCTATGGGTACCTTCAGCATACGCTGAAGATAACTATATTCAATAGAGAATTATAGAATTAACTCAAAATACATAGACTGATAAAAGAATTGAAACTAACCTCCAGAGGACTTCAAATATGTATTTTATACATGGATCACAACTACTAGAAATAGCAATTAAGATATCTTACTCATTCCACAATGTAACTTTTATAAAATAACATGAAATAGTGTTAACTAGAAATACATGAATAAATAAAAGAAAATGCAAAGTGAGAGTTAGTACCTTGAGTGGCTAGCTCAAGGAACTATCTCACTTAATCTAGAAACTAAATCTACTTCAGATTCTGATAACACATAGTTGTATTCACTTCATATCAGAAATAAGATCTTTTTATATTATATTTGATAAAACATGTCTAGATAAAAATAGAGTAACTGTTGAGATCAATTTATTATTCTAACTGAAACAAAGGAAGCAAAGTCCTTCTCAAATAGAAATTCCTATTCAATGGCTCATGAATGAAAACACATAAGTTGTGATTAGAATCCTAGAGCAAGTCTTCTTCTCCACTTGTATTTATTCCTCCATGATGATCACGTTCAGCTTCAATTGGCGCCTAACTGTGACTTCCTTCAATGCTCTGTCTTGCAATGTTCTGCAAATTCTCCTCTCATGCTACCAACTTGCTACTACACAGGGTTAATCCATGAAACATATGCATACAAAATAGCCCTCATAATTAATCCACAAAATCCCATTTATGTACATACATACTTATGTCTAACTCATGCATTTGGCAAATATCATCACCATGTTTCATATTGGCATATTAAGTTAAAGGTTTGTAGAATGTATATATATATATATATATATATATATATATATATATATATATATATATATATATATATATATATATATATATATATATATATATATATAAGACATCATATTATGGTAGTAATGTCTTAGAAAAGTATTTGAAATAGCATAGGTATAAAGTCTAGAAGCATAAGAAATAGCATAAAAGAAGTCAACATTTGAACCCATTAGCAAGATTTCAATAAGATCCCAAAGAGTCACATATGATGGCAGTCAAGAGGATCATGAGGTATTTAAAAGGCAGTTTAGACTATGGATTGTGGTATCCCAAAGATACTGATTTCACTCTTAGTGCTTATATAGATGCAGATTGGACTGGAGATGCTGATGATAGAAAAAGTTCAAGTGGAGGTACTTTCCTCTTGGGTAACATATTAGTTTCATGGCTGAGCAAGAAGAAAGAATCAATTTCTTTGTCTGCTATAGAAGTAGAATATATTGTTGCAGCATGTTGTACTCAAGTGTTATGGATGAAGCGGACTTTGAATTACATAAGAGTTGTGTATGAAGATCTAGTTGCAATCTTCTATGACAATACAAGTGCTATAAATATTTCAAAGAACCCAGTGATGCACTCAAGAACAAAGCATATCTCTATAAGGTATCACTTTATAAGAGAAAAGGTGACAGAGAATAAAGTAAAGTTAGAATATCTATCCACAAAGGATCAAATTGTAGATATTTTCACTAAGCCTTTGCCTAAGGATGCTTTTGAGTATCTCAGAGAAAAGTTAGGGGTCATTACCCTTCCTGCTTTGAACTAAGATGCATAGGAATGCATTAGTCCAGTGGTGCTCAATGTTTCATTCTTTGATCTAAATTGATGTTTTGAGGGCTACCTCTCAGGGCGAGTAGCTAGATGTTCCTGATAAAGAAAGTGTTGATAATAGAGAAAGTTCAGTGGATTAGAGTAGCAACATGCAAGTATGTACCCTTTGCCATTGATGTCAAAAGGGGAGAGAAATCATGTGAAAAACTCAGGTGTAAATGTGTAAAGAGAAAGGGGGAGAATTTTGTCTTGATGGTCTTTATAGTTTTTCACATCATATGTTGCCATCAGATTGTTGCAAGTATGTGCCTAACTGGTGTTGTCATTGATGTCAACATATATATGTTGTCATTAGTGTCAACTGTGCCCTTGATTTGGTGCTTTGTATTGGCTTATGTCAGTGTTGGATAAAATGAATAAGTGATCCTAATATTGAGTTTCCAAGTGCTTTTGAGAAAATTTGTTCCTCCGGTGGAAACGGTATGTTGTAAACTATCTTTGTTTACTAAAGAACAGTCCTATAGATTGCTCTATATTTCTTGTAGAATGAATATCTTTGTCTACAGATTGGAAGTTATTTAGAGGCATGTCTAAAGATGCTATATTCCAAGGTAGAGCTCTCAGTATGAAGATTTGAGTGAGTTATGTTCACTAGAGTAAAAGTTGCTTTTTTTTAGTATTCACTGGTGATAGTGAGAATGCATTTTTTCTTTGCATTCCTCAAATCAGTTCATGCTATCAAATCAGTTCACCAATCTTGGTAGTGAGCCAACCCTTGGCAGTGAGCCACCCCTTGGCAGTGAGATGATCTTGGTAGTGAACCTAAACATTTGCAGTGAGCATATAGGGCAGTGAGCCTCTATTTTTTAGTATTGTTATAACATATTATTTTGTGAGCTAACACTCATCATGGTTTTTCTCTTATAGGGTTTTCCACAAAAAATTTGGTCTCTCATGTGTTGAATATGTGATTGTGCTTAAGTTTCTGATTTCATGCTTTCATGGTTAAATCATAATAATAGTGATTAAGTGATTGTTGTATTGATGTTCATAAGAAGTTATGTTTTGGTAACAACTGATTCACTCCCCCCCATCTCAGTGGTCTTGTGCATTTCAACATGCTCTTCTTTAGAAGAGACTTTGTTGTCTTAAGAGAATCTAAGGGTGCGCTAGGGTTTGATGATATTAATAGCTCACCCATCTTGATAAATACATGGAAATCATGTGGGTTTATGTGAGTTTACTTTCTTAAAATTTCCACAGCCTTCTCTACTTTCCCTTTTTGAGTATATATATGGCCTACCACTTTTAAGCTCTCATAGTTCTTAGGGTGGAACTCTAGACCTTTTCAAAATTTGAGAGAGAACTCTTAAGATCTCCCAACTTCAATTGAACATGTCCGCAAAATCTTGTGGATTTTGGCTTTCCTTGACTGATGCCATGTAGTAGTGATCAGTCATGTCATAATCACCTTTACTATGATAAGATCATGCAAGATTATAATATGAATGAGATTTCGTGAGAGGGTGGTCAGTCGAAAGAAGAGCTATCTTAGTCAATTGTTTGATAAGAAAATGCTGCCCTGTGAAGAAAAAATGGTTTGCTAAATGACTCAATGCCATTGCATAGTACATGTATAATTCAAAGGATCTACACATCTTTTCCATTCCTTCATGAACACTACCTTTTTCACTAACTGTGAGAATCCTACAAGTAAAAAATGCACAAAACTAACCACAAAGATTTATGTAGAGGTAGAACATCATTTCCTAATGCCTCCATAAAAGTTTGTTGAACCAAATCTAGTTCATCATGCTCAAAATGAAGAACCCAATGTTGTTTAAAAATTCAATGGGTACTTCTTCTCTACTCTTCTTTAGAAGAGACTTTGGCGTCATAAGAGAATCTAAGGCTGCACTGGGTTCTGACAATATTAATAACTCACCCATCTGGATAAATGCATGGGCATCACGTGGATCTATGTGAGTTACCTTTCTTAAAATTTCCAAAGCATTATGTTGGTTCTCAAATTTGCAGTATGCAAAACCTTAAAAGGATGCCAAGATTTATGATTAGGTTATGCAACCAATTTGGCCAACTAACAAAATCAATCCAAGTGGTTAGGATTCTCTACACTTTAGGCTCTACTTTGCCAAGATGGATATTACCTTATATTCACCAATGATTAAATACTCCTCAAATTTGTTGGTGACTTCAGAGAAGATTAAGGGATTTATGTAATTTTGTCAATTGAATCATCCAATTCACCTTAATCCAAATTGGCATATGATTTGAATTAGATTTTTTTTCTATTCTAATATTACTCCTACTCCTATACAATAGAAAATTAAAATTGTAGTTTTTGAATATGATACAAGGAAATAATTATGGAAAAGAATTGATCGGTGCCTTTCTCAACAATTGGGTAATAGAGTCTGTTCACAAAAAGATTTGTGCTTTCTATCTAGCCACAACTTGAATTACTTGGCATGGGATTGTCTATGACTAGCATAGGCATGCAAGATTATTATTACCCATCTCTTCTTAATTATCTAAATTGAATCCTCCAAGTTACAGTGATCTATTCAATGGAATTTAATCCCTACTTAAGGAAACCCAATTAGATAAACCACCCAAAAACAACAAATGTATTGTGAAGAACTAAACATATACTTGATATGTTAACTCAAATAACAAGGAGAAACAAAAATGGAGACAACTAGTTAAAGTATAACATGAATATTCAACAAGCAAGTGAGAACTAGATATATGGCACCAGAGAAATGCAGTTTGCTTTTATTGATATATCTTTGAAGAGCAGGCCTTACAATGTCTTTTTCATTGCTTTTATTACCTGTTTTCTTTTATTGATATATCTTTGATATGGATGGGCTCCATAATACCTTGTTCATGAAGGCCTAAGCTTTTACCATGATAATTCATGTTTTAGAGGATGTAATTGACAATGGGACTAGGTGTGTTTTGGACAATAGACTTGAGTTCATTATTGGAATGAGAAGGTGAGATAGTGGATAATGGTTATTGTTGTCCCAGGGAAGAACATTCATGGATGAAGGTGGTAAGACTAATAGGATACGATGGACTTGAAATGGGGTCAAAGGTGGATGAGGAAGGATCATTAGGATCTTGATTATGCTCATTTAGATCCAAGCTATTGGTTTGATCTTATATGTTTTCTTAGGAGGCATGTGTCTCATTATGGCAAGTGGATGTTGGTAGATCATGGATTGAAGGAGGAGTTTCTTTGCTTTTAAGGAAGGTCATGAAATGGGATGAATGCTTAAGTTGATCAACAATACTTTTATTAGATTGAGTATTTAGGTCTTGGGTATCTTTCTTATGGATGGTTGTGGGGGTATGGAAAGGTTCTTCATCATGAATGATGTCTTGATCATGGAAAAGATACATGTTGTGGATGGGTTGAATGAAAGTCATTTGATCTTGATTAGAATGGGGGCTTGATGTTTCCACATGCTTAGGATTATACGCTTGACATAACTCTTGACTTTATTGAATGGAAGTACATGTGGGATACTCTTGGAGAGGCTTGGCATGTTCTAGATGGTCAATGATAAGAGGATGCAATGGATTTTGACTTGGACTCAATGGGGAGACTCTTTAATAGGCTCATGGGGTTGTGGACCATACGATGGATTTGGAAGACTACGCATGGTATTGGAAGGCTCTTTTGTAGGCTCAAGAAAATGAATTTGGTGACATGGTTGACTCCTTTCTAGTAGCCCTTGGATCACATCCTTTGTAGGTGTATGGGTGGATTTGGATAACTCCATATGTTTACTTTTTAAATGTTTTAATTTAGGGCATGAAGTTGATGGAGGATTAGATGATGATAGGGGTAATGAAGGGTTTGATGGATTAGAAGGTGGAGGGACCAATGGATTAGGACTAGGACATGGTGGCTTGAGGATAGGCATTTGATTGGATGCTAGTATAATATACTTATAGGTCCCACAAGATAGAGTGGTGTTTTCCTTGTCAACGAGAACATTAGACCTTGAAGGCACTTGATCTTGTTTCAAGGGGTGACTTATGCTCACATTTTCTTGTTTGGATGTGACTTGATATGAATGTTTTTGGACATAGAAAGAAGTGGGATAGGTTGTTTTAGCATGAACTTGACATATGGATGGACTAGGTTGGTATGAAGTGGAGGGCGATCCCACATAGGATTGAGGTGGAATTTGTTGATGTTGTGGTTGTGATAATTTAATGGATAGGGGATGTGTTTGTTGGGTTTGGAATTGGTGGGTGGTTATGAATTGTTGGGCTTGTGCTAGGAGTTGTTGCATGTGAGGTGATTGGCTTTGTTGAAGTTGTTGGATTTGTCTCATCATTAGGATTAGAAGGAGGGCTTCCTCGAAGTATGATTTTAGGTCTTGGATTATTCTCATCATTACGATTAGAACAAGGGCCTCCTTGAAGTATAAGCTTGGGCTTAAGATTTGGCATAATCTTGCTAAGGATTAGGACCATCTTGACAAGTGATTGACTAGGACTAGGTTGATGATGTGGAGTGATTAGGATAGAATGATTGGATGATTAGGAATGATTAGGATATGACAAGTAGGATGATTAAGATGGGGATTAGGTGAATTACAAGGATGATTATTGTTTTGATTAGGATGAAGGTGACTTAGACTGAATGTGTTGGCAAGAATGTTTAAGATGATGTGTTTTTTGTGTTGGTGTTGATAGCTTGATTTGGCAATTTGCAAACAAATAATTTCACATGTACACGCATGAATCACACACACAAGACACATAAGTAATTTTGACTTTGAAATTTTGAATGTGATGATTAAAAAAAATTTTGAAGACACATCAACAATCCTATGACTAATCAGGTCGGTGTGGCCAAATAGGTCTTACACGAGGATGTACAAGTTTGACTAAGGATGTCCCCAATATATTCAAGGTACGCGGGGGCTGATTCTGTGAAACAAAAGTGAAATAACGCCAAACAACTGGGAGAAAGGGGTAACCCACCCTTCACCTTCACTTCCCCAAGGTATAAAATTCTTGGGGGCTTAGCTTGGATGACATTATTTTGAGTTCCAAGAGGGTGTCTTTCGATTCACACCTCACTCTTTGGACTCTATCGAAATGCTAAAGTTGAGGTCATCCCTTGGAGTGGTCTATCTCCAAGCAGGCCTCCTAGAAAGGATGACAAAATAAAATCTAGTGGGTGCTTTTGATCTCCAAGATCACCTTGTAGTACTAGGGGAGAGAGAATACACACGTACACTAGATTCACACTGGCAACATAAATTCCCCTTAGAAAATGAAATGTTTGGTGTGGAAATAAATGGATGAAAGGTGTTTTTGATTCTCAAGGTCACACGAAGTGCATGAGAAGAGTATACACACCCTTAAACTTACTGAAGTTCACCAAACAATGAAAGCACTTGTTCATTTTAATCCAAATCCAAAATGTGTGATGTAAGACAATGGTTAGTTTAAGCCTGATTTCAATGTGTCAATGAAGACAAGAGTTTGGTTTAGAGCCCAAAATCCAAATGTGAGAGCAAACAAGATGTTCTTTTTAAGCCCCAAATTGAAGTGTGAGACAAGCAAGATTGATTTGATCAAATAAAAGATAAGAGAATAGAATGAGTGCACCTAATAAATTCAGTTTCCAATCTATTTCTATGACTAATATGAATGCTAATACAACCCCTTTGGATCACTTGAAAGCCACAAAACCCAAGAAAGAACAAGCAATCTTGCAAGCTAAAGCATTATGTGAAAAATGAAGAATCTGAAGAAATCTCATTAAGATGAATAGATATAGAAAAATAAATGGCATGAACAAATTGTAGACAAAATTTTGTGTAGTTTGAAAAAACAAATTCATGAAAAATGGATAAAATTTGTAAGAGTTATGCTTGTTTGAAGTTGAAAAGGTTGACTTTTACTAAAAAAAATTGATGCAAATGGTACAATCACTTGAAAATTCCTTCGCCACAACATAGCTGTGTGAATCATCTCTCTAACACCACAAATTTTGTAAAAATCTAACCTATTTTGACCAATTTATTAAAGTTTGAATAAAACTACCTAGTTAGGGATTGAGGGTGAAGGTAGGACAGCAGACAGTTAACACTGACCGCTAACAATTAGTGAGAGTTCAGTCACATGGAACGGTTAGCGCTTGGTGGTTAGCTGTATTGGTTAAGGACTTCAGTAAGGTCCCTGGTCAGTCATGTGACCATGGCTTGAACAAAAACAAAAAATAAGAAAAGAGAGCAATGAAAACCCCACAGGCTAAGGAAACCAAGGGCCAAAACTTGATAGTCGATAGAAGACTGCTATACACAGAAGACTGCAAAAGATCGTTAGGGCTAGGGCAGGTGATGACAACGAAAGACAAGGCTCTAAGGATTGAAGAGAGGACTGATGGTGGTGATGAGGGGCCGGTCGCCACCACTAGTGGTACCCACAATTTGTCAGCAGTGTCTTAGAGGAGTGGTGGGTGTCAGTCTAAGAGGATTGGTAAATAGAAATAGGGTTTAGGCAGCGGTGAGTTTAGAGAGTGACAGAGGAGATTTGAAGGAGATGGTGATGGGTTACAAGGAGACTACGACTGAAAACATTGGAGGTTCCAGGAAAGTGGACAGTGGTTAAGCAAAGGTGACAAAGACATTCAAGGCATCGGTAGAGGCTTTTATTGGGTTGACAAACGTAGAGATGGCTGGGATGGATTTTAGGGCTTTTGACCTAGACAAAGAGTAGTAAATGTTACATAATAGAGATAGAGGGTTTTTAATAGAGCACTTAGGGTTTTTAGCAGAGAGATTCAAACACAATCGATGCAGGTGAATAGAGGATACACTGCTTAGTAAAAAAACTAGAATAAGAACCCTAAATCCTTAGATGCATCGAGAACACCATGAAACTTGCAATCAAATAATAAAACCTGATGATCAGATCTGAGAGGCCCTGCATATATGGATCCATATGGTACGACCCTATGACAAGGGCAAAACCATACAAATTTTCAAAAACATTTTGGTAGCAAAATATATCAAATTTTATGTCGTTTTTCACCTATGAGGCCTTCGGGATGCAACATTGAGGTCTTTTTAAGGCCAAGAGGTCACCTACAAAACTTGATCACCAAAATTTATCAAAATTGCTAGATTTCACGTTGGGTTCACCAAATGTATTAGGGTAAAAATTAGGGCTAAATCATAAACATGAAGAATATAACCCTAACAACACAATGGAGTACAAAATGAACATAGAAAGCAAAGCATAAACAATAATATCAAAACTCCTATGTCAAACTTGGTTCACCCCCATTGCTCTTCTCAATCTTGCATAGGAATGCAAGATATAGAATGAAGAATGTTGATTACCTCACTATTTTAGCAGCATAACACTAACAATAAGATGAATGAGAATGGAGATCCTAGAGTAAATTTTATAGCATGAGGGCACTTGCAAAATGGATCCCCCCAAACGGCTTGGGTGAGGGTTGGTTTATAGGAAATGAGTGATTTGAATTGATGGCTAGGATTGAAAGTTTATTTTAATGATGTGGATGGTTGAGATTGATTAGGGTTTCCCACTCGATGAGGAGTTGTAGTATGTGACATGTGTTGCAATGAGGTGAAAGGTGAGAACAAATTCAAATATTTTATTTGAATTAGTTAGAAAATGGGAGAAGGGAAATTAATTAAATAAATAGGATTTATTTAATTAATTGGCTAGTGGAGTAAATGGGATTAGGAGTGGGATTAGGATAAAATGTTATATGATGTCTCTAGTAATGTGTCGACAAGATGTTGTAGATATGGACAATTTTAAGTGTCTACACCTTTAACCATTCTTCTAACATTGTCCATATTGCTAGTTTCCCCTTTCATCTGATTAATTAAATAAATTTATAATTATTTAATTAGTTATCCCTACATCACCCCTAATCATTTATCCCTAACCATTCATCATTAATTAACCCTTAGTTCTGAATTAATTATTTTAATTCAACACTATACCATACAACATCACCCCAATTAATTAAATAAATATATACAAATCAATTTGAGAGAATGATAATTAATTATATGCATGTAGAACTTACTAATTATATTGATGAACTTGTATATTTTTTATTCCTATACCAATTGACTAAAAGCATTGATAGATGAAAAATTAGTTGATCATAGACTATACGCATAAAATAACACACATAACCCATAAGAGTTGGGATAATAAGATGGAGCCATATGAACAATATGGAAATTATATGTATAATTTTGAAAATAATTTGGAATTTATTTAGATATGTTTATCATTTTTATCATGCACTCAAATTTTGTAAAATCAATTCTACCATTTGATCATTTATCAAATATTGTTATGACTGTTTCACAATTCTTAAAGCCTTGCCTTTCTTGATGTCTCAACCTTGCCATCTTTATGAAAAATAAAGAATGTTTCTCTTAACTCTTATTCATGGGACACTTCTTGCATGCATTCTTCAAATTGAGCTTCCTCCCATAGCCTGAGAAAAAGTTTACAAAAATCAATAACAAGAAACTATTCGAACTTAAAGAACAAATATATGTTGGAAAATCTCATTATAAACATTCTTGGGAATGGGAAAGGCCTTTCATAAAGTTTAGATGGTGTAATAAAACAATCACCATCTTTATTGGCTATCTTTATGACTCTTGAGGTATGGGTATTGAGTTATCCCTCCTCTAATTAGATGTGGTGACACTCCACATAAATGTGTTGTCAATACTCTTGTCATCATATTCTTAAGCCTATAATTACAAAATAACAAAAAGAACTCAAAGGAAAGGACATTTTGGCAAGTAGCAAAGCTAAAAAGCAATTTAGACAAGCAATATTATATAATTAAAAATCTAATTATAGTTTGGTTCAATTAAAATTCCATTGAGAAAGAATTCAAGTAATTATTATATAAAATTCATCATAGATAAATTTTGTGTGTAATAATTACATGTGTGTTTAGAGCATCATCCTAATTCATTCTAATAATCTCAAGAACACAATAAAAATATCTACAATTAAGATGACATTTGCATCAAAGCATATTAGTCATTGTTATATTAGTTGCAAATTTAATTATTGATTTCTACTTTGTCTAAATCAACATTTAAAACCTTTGTTTATTTTTATTTTTCAATATTGTTGAATTAATACAAGGGCCTAACTACTAGTAAGAAAGTCTAATGCTCTTCTCTTTGTCATAGCATGTCCTAATAATGCTTCTGAACATCACCCAAACCCAATCTTCAAATTTGGGTATAGAAATAGGGGAACACCTTTTGGAAGTATTGAAGATTTGTTTCTATCTAAAAGGAAATTGTACACTTATCATATATCAAATATCAATTTCTAAATTTCAAGACTTTGTCTCAATAATACAATAGTTATAATCTACATATAAATTTCAAATTAAATCCTAATCTCTCCCAATTTCATTTTAACACATATTTATATTTTCTCAAAATTTTAATTATGAACTCCTTGGATACCTAAATTGTGAAGTTGTGAAGTAGATTGATTTGTATTGTAGAGGTAGCTTTTACTCTAGAGAGAGATTTTGACCATTAGGTGACTGGCAATGTGTAGTTATTTTCAATAACACAGAGTCTTAGGTTGTAAAGAATGGATAATAAAAGACATACAACATCTCACTTTTAGTGCACATTTTTTCTAATTTGAAAGGGCGCATATTATAAGCTTTAGGCCCTGCATCTATATTTCATTGTAAATGAACTAAAGTCAAAAGACATGCAATGCATATCCAAAACCCAGCATCCAAAACCCTGTAATTAAATTCCAATTATACTAATAAAAAAAATAACCGCCAGACAATCCAAAGTTTATCATTCTGCAACCCCATAAAAATGGGCCCCGCTTCTCCAAATTGACCCCGTTAAATAGCGCGTTGATGGTGGTCTTTAGGGCACAAGCGTTCAAAATACAGAGATAGATTATTGAGTTAGTTGAAGGGAAAGCTGTAATAGAAGCTAAAGTACACAATACACAGATTCAGGCAAATATTGCAAAAGATGATTTTCATAGATAAACTGAAAAAACAAAACAACATAGAAGGAATTTTTGTAAAGCTGTAGCGGCGGCCATGACTAAGGAAGTGAAAACTAGCATCTCACAAAATGTGGTTTTGGTCATGGATTTCGGCTCGCAGTACACACATCTCATAACTCGGCGCATCCGACAGATGTTGATATACTCAGTGTGTATATCTGGCACTTCTCCACTATCTGCAGTCACAGAGGCAAGGCCGCCTGTGATAGTTTTATCAAGAATTTTGGGACTATGTCTTGCACAATGGCATTTGTGTACTGTGTATCTGCTATGGACATTGATCACACTTTATGGATGATTTGTTTAGTGGTCCAAATTTAAACCCATGACCTCCCCACAGTGGCATGCCCACGGACGCTATCACTAGAGAAATCAATTTTGTCAAGACAATCCCATGTAAAACAATTAAATGCACACCGAATTACCTGCAGTAAATGATGCAATTCCAATATCAAACCAAATTATTAAAAAAATTGGGTAAAATAGAAAATTTTAGATAAAGTGAAGACAAACCATTTGCTGCTGGAGTGCCCTACCATTGAGCTACTGGCCCCTCTTGGACCAGTTCATCGTCGGTCCAGGTGTGGCTTATTTCCAACAGCAACATGCAATTTATAGGATGCCGTCACAATCTGATTAGCTAAAGATATTTAGCCATGGCATTAGATCTTTTTTCTCAATCTGATTTGATTGTCTCAAATTACAAATGTGGAATGCCTTAAATATCAATCAAGGTTATTGCCACCTGCCACTGCAAAGCTTCTACTGCCCCAAGAAAAATGAATACGTGTGGTTTTTGACTTTTTTGGCTACCACAATTTATAGAATTAAATTTTGTTTGGTAGGGATAGTAAATCTATGTTTTTATGAGTATTTAAGAATTTGTTTAAAAAAATCTAAGGTCAAGATTTGTTTGATGGTAGTTCTTTTAATCAGGACCGTCCATCTATTTATTTCCCCTAGTGCTTCTCACTAAGGGAACGTATAATAAAATAAAGTCTTAAATCAAGATAGTCAAATTAATTTTAATTTTAATTTTTTAATATTAGTCATCCACTCCCACTTTAATGATCATCTAAACAAGTAAATAAATATATATTTTGTTGGTGCTACAAATTAAACCCAGTATGAGAAATTATATGCCAGTGGGATTACACTTTATCATATCTATTTCTTACACACATTACTACAATCTTCTAATACTAATAAGCTAATTACACAATATTGCAATACACTACAATAATCTATTAAAAATATTGCAATAAACCTACAAACTAAAGCAACAAACCCACAAATCTCAAATATCAAATCTCCACACACTACTCACACCAAAAACTATATAAAAACTCTATGAATGGCTGAATCTGCACTCCTTGAAACTTTGTCACAATTCTTATATGAAATTTCCCTTCTAGATCATAGGGGTTTCATCCTACAACCCTTGAAATCACTAAATTTCTATCCAATGATCTTCCACATCCAAGAGTTTTCATTATAGGATGGTTATGTGAACAATGCTCAACAAAAGAAATTGATTAAATTGACTTGAAAGATCCCATTGAAGGAAAATATAGCATATAAATACACAAAGTGGGTCCAAAATGGGTGCCCAAATCCCAATTCCTTTCTTTGGAAGGATAAACATCAATAAAAAATAATTAGTTGTCATCTTATCACAATTGCCAAACAATTTGTTTTATTCCTACTTTTTTTTTCTTTCTCTCCCATCCTGAAGTTTCCCAAGTTTAGTCAGCTTTTTTATTAAATTTTCTTGGAAACTCATCTTTATTCTTCCTAGAAATTCATTCTTGTAAATAGATAACAAGATATTCATATATTGTTATTTATTTTGATTCTTCTATGACTATTCCACCTTACCAATTTCTAATTAAATAATAATTAAATATTTGTTCCAATTTTCTTCCCCTTGTTCCATTACAAAAAAAATTAGCTTAATTAATTATTTAATGGAAAATTAAATAGAAAGGTGACATGATAAGTCCTCCCTCAAAATTTCTTGTCCTCAAGTAGTTCAAATTTGGATGATTTAAATTCTCTAGGCCCTTCCCAAGAAGCATCCTCAATTGTGATGCAGGGACTTCCGGAGGTCATAACTTTTGACTCGGATGTGGGTTTTCTACGAAATTTTACAGGTGGATGCGTTATGAGGTGGCCAGTAGTTTCCCAACCGCCCTAGCAGGTTGGACCTCGTCTTGGCACTTTTTCAGGGCTTCAAACTTTCATCTTGGCCCTCAAAATGGCAAATTAGTGTTTTTTTCTAGTTTTTTAAAAGTTGCTTTTTTTAATAACTCGAAACTCATGTTTCGAATTTAGGATGTTAGTTGGTTTTTCGTCCTACCTTAATTTAATGAGCTTTTTGGGAAAAAACTGGATTCTCAAGATATGATTGTAAAATTACCTAAAATGGCAAAATCTGACAATTGTCGAAATCTGCCAAAAAAGGTAATTTTTTATTTTTTTTTGTTTTCTTAGATATAAGAGAGTTTTCTGTCATTGTAGCAGCAGAGTTGAGGAATAGAAATTTTGTTATGTTTCAGCTTCCAAATTTTTGTCTCTCATGTTTAATGGCACAATTCTGTTGAGTGTATGTTGTGTGCTGCATCATTTGGTATCAGAGCAGGAAGATGGCTGGGAGAGGAAGAGGAAGAGGCGGTCTTGCCCAGATGCATAGAGAAATGCAAAATCTGTAAAGGCAAATAGCAGAACTTACAACACGGATGGAAACCCAAAGATTGGGTAGAGGAGGAGACAAATCTGATGAAGAGATAGGTCCAGGAGGTGCAAATCAAGATACAGAACATGAAGAAGAAGAATTAGAAGGCATGAGTTTTGAAGAGAGGATGCTCAGGGCCTTAGAAGGGAAAAATGAAGGGATCAAGCTAGATGTTTCAGATTATGCAGGTAGTCTTAAACCAGAGGAGTTGATAGACTGGTTGAATGGCATGAGAAATTTTTTTGAATGGAAATCCATGACAGAGGAGAAGAAGGTAAAATTTGCATGCACCAAATTAAAGGGTCATGCAATGATTTGGTGGGATCATCTTCAAAAGGAACGAACAAGGAAAGGTAAGGATAAGATCAGGACATGGAATAAAATGGAGAAGAAGTTGAGAGAAAATTTTTTTCCCATAGATTATGCGCAAACCCTTTTTCGTAGGTTTCAAAATTTAAAGCAGAACCTCTCTTCTGTGCAAGATTATACAAATGAGTTTTATACACTGTCTATATGTATAGAGCATCAAGAAACTGATGCACAAATGGCTGCTAGATATGTGAATGGCCTGAAATTTTCTATTCAAGATGAATTGAGCATGCATCGACTCAACAATATGGAAGAGGCTTACCAATTGGCTCTAAAGGCTGAAGAAAAACAAAACAGACAGTATCATCAGAGGAATAGAGGAGGAAGAAGGGGTACATCAACCCCATTTCGAGGAGGTTCAAATTATGGTAGGGGAGAGTCATCCCATGGTGTGGAAAAACAAGTAGACACTCGGCAAGATCCTCCGAATCAAGAACGAGGAAGGGGATTTCAAAGAGGTAGAGGTTATGGTAGTGGTAGAGGATGGGAAAACCAGAGAAGGCCTTTCACTTGTTTCAGATGTGGAGAAGAAGGTCATAGGGCATTTGAATGCTCCAATTATAACATGCAAGAAAGAAATCAAGGAGGACAACCTAGGGTGAACATGATTCAAATGCAGCATGAAGTGGAAGGGACAGAACTGGAGGTTCCACCAGACGTGGGAGAAAGTCTCATGATGAGAAGAGCAATGGTGATTCTAGAGAAGGAGAAAACACAAGCCAAAAGCTCTGATGGTTCATGGCTTTGAACCAATATCTTCAAAACCAGATGCACTTCAGGTGGCAAGGTATGTCAAGTCATTGTTGATGGAGGTAGTTGTGAAAATATGGTTTCTAAAGAAATGGTAGACAAATTGAATTTACACTGTGAAAAACATCCTCATCCGTTTCGCATTGCATGGTTTAAAAAGGGAAATGAAGTCACTGTTGATAAAAGATGCCTAATTAAGTTTAGCATAGGGAAGATCTATCGGGATGAGATATGGTGTGATGTTGTCCCAATGGATGCCTGTCATGTGTTATTGGGAAGGCCATGGCAGTATGATAGAAAAGTTATGCATGATGGAGAGAAAAACACATACACCTTTTGGAAAGATGGCTCTAAGGTGATTTTATTGCCTCTCAAGGATGAAGGAAAAGGTGAGACCATGTTGTCTGAAAGAGATCTTGTTAAAGAAATGAAGGTGACAGGGTGTTGCTATGCATTAGTAGTGAAAAAAGGTGAAGAGGAAGACATTTCAGTTCCCCCAGAAGTAGCCGAGCTGTTGAAAGAATTTGTTGATGTTTTACCTAATGAATTGCCTGATGGTCTACCGCCAAAGAGAGATATTCAACATCATATTGATTTGATTCCAGGAGCAACTCTACCCAACCAAGTAGCTTATAGGATGAATCCAACACAACATGCAGAGATGAATAAGCAAGTAACAGAACTCCTAAGTAAAGGTGTGGTGAGAGAGAGCATGAGCCCATGTGCTGTACCTGCATTGTTAACCCCAAAAAAAGATGGAACATGGAGGATGTGCACTGATAGCAGAGCAATTAATAAGATTACCATCAAGTATCGGTTTCCTATACCTCGTATGGAGGACATGATGGATGTCCTTGCAGGGGCTAAATATTTCAGCAAGATCGACCTACGAAGTGGCTACCACCAAATCTAGATTCGAGAAGGGGATGAGTGGAAGACAACCTTTAAGACTGGAGATGGATTATATGAGTGGATGGTTATGCCATTCGGGTTATCAAATGCACCTAGCACATTTATGAGATTGATGAACACTATACTACGCCCTTACATTGGTAAGTTTGTGGTAGTTTATTTTGATGATATTTTGGTATTTAGTAACGGCAGAGAAGAGCATCTACAACACTTGAGGATCATCTTTGGTGTGTTAAGGAAGGAGAAGCTCTATGCCAATTTGAAAAAGTGTAGGTTCATGCAGAACAGTTTGGTTTTTTTAGGCTTTGTCATTTCTAAAGATGGTGTCAGAATGGATCCAGAAAAGGTCAGGGTAATCCTAGAATGGCCTAGTCCAAGCAACATCACAGCGGTAAAAAGTTTTCATGGCTTGGCCACTTTCTATCGAAAGTTCATTCGTAATTTCAGTAGTATTGTAGCTCCTATAACAGATTGCACCAAAGGAAGGGAGTTTGTATGGACCAAGGATGCTGAGGAGAGCTTTAAGTACTTGAAGAAAAAGGTAACAGAAGTACCTATACTTGCATTGCCAAATTTTGATAAAGTATTTGAAGTAGAATGTGATGCCTCCCATGTAGGAATAGGTGTTGTACTTAGCCAAGCTAGCAAACCTATAGATTTCTTTAGTGAAAAGCTGAATGCAGTGACAAAGAATTATTCTACTTATGATTTGGAATTTTATGCAATTTTCCAAGCATTGAGGCATTGGAGACATTATCTAGTTCCCCAGGAGTTTGTATTGTTTACAGATCATATTGCACTGAGGTACTTGAACACATAGAAAAAGTTGAATAGTAGGCATGCCAAGTGGGTCTCTTTCTTGCAGGGTTACAACTTTGTGTTGAAGCATAAGTCTGGAAAACAAAATCGGGTTGCAGATGCGTTAAGTAGGCGTGTTGCACTTTTGACCACAATGGAAGCTGAGGTGATTGGTTTTGATGCCATCAAAAATTTGTATGAGTCTGATGATGATTTTTGGGAGATTGTGGAACAATTGAAGGCACCAATATCTGGTAACTTGGATCACTTTAGGGGTGAATATTTTATGCAAGATGGGTATCTATTTAAAGGAAAACAACTATGCATACCGGCTGGCTCTATGAGGGACAACATTATCAAAGAATTTCATAGTAGTGGGTTGGCTGGACATTTTGGCAAGGACAAGACAATAGCCTTGATAGAAGATAAATATTACTGGCCAAAGATGAAAAGGGATATAACTAAGTATGTAACAAGGTGTAGAATCTGCCAAGTGGCTAAGGGACATTCACAGAATACAGGATTGTATATGCTCTTACCAGTACCAGCTGCACCATGGACAGATTTGAGCATGGACTTTGTGTTGGGACTTCCACATACTCAACGGGGTAATGATTCCATTTTTGTAGTTGTTGATAGGTTCTCCAAGATGGTTCATTTTATTGCCTGTAAGAAGACTAATGATGCAACGAGGGTAGCAGAGTTATTTTTCTCAGAAGTTGTTAGACTACATGGTGTTCCAAAGACTATTACCTCTGACAAGGATACCAAATTCCTCAGTCATTTCTGGAGGACTTTATGGAAGAAGATGGGGACCAAGTTATAGTTTAGTAGTGCCTATCATCCTCAAACAGATGGGCAAACTGAGGTAGTTAATCGAAGTCTGGGAAATTTGCTGAGGTGTATTGTTGGAGAAAAGCCAAAACAATGGGATTTGGCATTACCCCAGGGTGAATTTGCCTATAATAGTTCTGTTAACCGATCAACAGGAAAGTCCCCTTTCCAGATTGTGTATGGCAAGAATCCTCAGGGTGTTCTAGATTTGGTACAGCTACCAATGAAAGATCGGGTCAGTGATGATGGGGAAGCATTTGCAGAACACCTTCAATAGTTGCAGCAAGAAGTGAGATAGAAGTTGCAGGACAGTAATGAGAGGTATAAGAATTCAGTGGATCCTAGTCGGCGACATCAGACATTCAATGAAGGTGACTTAGTGATGGTATATTTGAGAAAAGAGCGGTTTCCTACTGGAACATATCACAAGTTGAAGTACAAGAAAATTGGTCCTTGCAGAATTACAAAGAAGATCAATGATAATGCATATGAGGTGTCATGGCACAACCACATTCCCCATAAGAAGAAGGAAAAGATTGCACAGATTCTTGATAAGAACACTATCTCCACTCGGCACGGGCGTTACAACAAGTATTTAGTACGGTGGGAAGGATTGCCACCAACAGATAGCACATGGATTACAGAGTGGGAAATGCAGAGGTTAGATCCTGTCCAATGGCAGCAGTTTGAAGACACTCACTTGCAGGAGCTGCGTTCTTTTCAACCAGAGGAGAATGATGCAGGGACTTTCAGAGGTCATAACTTTTGACTCGGATGTGGGTTTTCTATGAAATTTTACAGGTGGATGCATTATGAGGTGACTAGTGGTTTCCCAACCTGCCCTAGTGGGTTGGACCTCATCTTGGCACTTTTTCAGGGCTTCAAACTTTCATCTTGGCCCTCAAAATGGCAAATTAGTGTTTTTTTCTAGTTTTTTAAAAGTTGCTTTTTTTAATAACTCGAAACTCATGTTTCGAATTTAGGATGTTAGTTGGTTTTTCGTCCTACCTTAGTTTTATGAGCTTTTTGGGAAAAAACTGGATTCTCAAGATATGATTGTAAAATTACCTAAAATGGCAAAATCTGACAATTGTCGAAATCTGCCAAAAAAGGTAATTTTTTATTTTTTTTGTTTTCTTAGATATAAGAGAGTTTTCTCTCATTGTAGCAGCAGAGTTGAGGAATAGAAATTTTGTTATGTTTTAGCTTCCAAATTTTTGTCTCTCATGTTTAATGGCACAATTCTGTTGAGTGTATGTTGTGTGCTGCATCAAATTGGCAGGTTTTTCTAATGAACCAAATATTTAGTGATAGTCATCTTTCTCAAATTCTTTACTCTAGTATATAAGACCTTTTTAGGAATTAGGATCAACTTCCCCTCCTCATCTAAAAGTGGCAACTCTACGAATGATACAATATATTACGCCAAAGTTTTCTTCAGACTAGAGACATTAAAAAATTATGTATTTTACTATTCTTAAGAAGTTCCAATTCATAAGCTACCTCAATAATTTTTCTCACAATTTTGTAGGGTTAATAGAATTTGGGATTGAGTTTCTTTGCTCCACTCCTTTTGAGAGAATATTTCTTGATTGTGGTTTTTTTTAAAGGCGGAAACCACCCAAACAAATATTAATAAAAAGGCTAAATACATAGGTTTCAAAAAAGTTCTTACAACCATTATTGAAGTTGCTTAGCTAGTCTAATTACAAAACTATGAAATCAAAACAAAAATTGATGGCTCTTATATGGCAATGGTTGTTTCCAGCTACATACAAAGGATAGTAATCAAAAATCTAAAAAGACTAATTTACCATCCCTTGACCACTACATATGTTTGAACTGGTGAAAGAAAAAAACATCTTAAACATAGGAGACTACCCTTGTTCCCTCCATTATCAACCATTACATAGGGGCAAAAGACTAAGTGTTCATGTTAAGGATCCACTTGGGCTTCCCCCCTCTTTATTGATTGTGGTTATTACAATCACTTGTTGCTGGAACCCTACTATCTATAGAAACCAAATCAATAAAAGGCATTACATCATAACCATATAAAGATTTGAATGGGGACATACCAATAGACTTATGGTAAGTGGTATTGTAATAGTGTTCTCCCAAATGTATCTATTTGAGCCATGCAACTTGACTTGAAACATAGTTCCATAAGTAGTCTTTCACCCATTTATTTACTATTTATGTTTGTCCATAAGTTTGTGTATGATAAATAGTGCTGAGAGAGAGTTTAGTACCTACTAACCTAAATAACTCTTGCTAAAAATAGATAAGAAACTTGCTATCCCTATCACTCACAATATTCTAGGGTAGTCCATGCAATCTAAACACTTCCTTAAAGAATAATTCAGCCACTTGAGGGGATTTACATTTTTATGATATAGCACAAAAGTGTGCAAACTTAGTTAATATATCCACTATTACATAAATACAATATCTACTATTTACCTTGGGCAAATCTGTGATAAATTCCATTTATATACTCTCCTATTTTTGGTTGGGAATAGGTAGAGGTTGAAGTAATCTTTCTAGCAATTCCTATTCTCATATGTTTTGTTGACATATGGTACATTCTCTCACATGCTTGAGAACATCACTCTTGAGGCCCTTCCAAGAAACCTTTCCCTAACTTTCTTATATGTCTTATAGTGCTTTGGATGTCTTGCTAATGGAATGTCATGTACTACCCTTAAAACCTTTTCTTTCATTGTAGTTTTAGGTACTAAGAGAACTTTGTTCTTATAAAAAATCAACCCATCACATACTATATACCTATCATCATTTACCACTTATTCAAGAATGTTAGTGGTGAAAGTATTCTTTGCATATTTCATCATAATGATAGCTTTCCAATAAATAGAAATAGAGGAAACAAAGTAGAAAATTAGTTTCCTAGAGAGTGCATCAACTACAATGTTTTTCTTATCTTTCATGTAAATTCTATATCAAAATCATAGAATTGAATCTTACTCATCCATTTCTATTGTCTATCATTCAAATATTTTTCCACAAGAAGAATTTCAAGCTATTAGGATATATTTTGACAACAAACTTCCCACATACCAAATACTATCTAAATGTTTCTAATGCATGCATTATAGCTAAAATTTTCTTATCATAAATAGAGTAGCTCTTTTATAACTCACTTAAATTCCTACTTTCAAAATCAATAAGATGTCCCCTTTGAGTTCTAGGACAACCCCTATCACTCTCTCGAAGCATCGCATTCTACAATAAACGGAAGGGAAAATATAAGAATAGCAATCATTGGGCAAGAGCTCATTACCTCTCTTAAATTTTCAAATGTAGCTTGTTCTAATTCTACCCATACAAATGCCCCATTTTGGCCAAACATTTAAGAGGTGTTTCTAATTGAGAAAATCTCTTGACAAATCTGAAATTGGAGAACCCATGTAAAACACATTATTGACACTAAAAAATGCCTTATTGGGGAATTACTGGCTTGCTAAACTTTCCTATTGGCATTTCGACAACTTTGAGAACTTGAGAACCCTTTTTGACATTTCAGTGATTTTGTGAACATACAAACTCATCGAAACATTTCTCTTCCTTATCTCTTTCTTTCTTGTTTTTAGCAATTTGACAAGTTCAAGAACTCACAAACTTGCCGAAAGAGCCTCATCTTCTCTTCTTCTTTCTTTTCTCCTCTTATTTTCTTTTTTAGCTCTTCAGGCCTTTGGCAAACTTTCAAACCATTTTGATGAGGGTAGAATCTACCAAAAACACATACAAAAACAATTAATGGATTTCAAATAGACAAGAACAAAATCTCAAGAAAGATTAATTAAGCAAACTACAAATTTTTTCATAATTTCTTCATTAAACTTGCTAATAAAAGGCTACAAATCTAAAATACAATCACCACAGTCATATGTCATCTTATTACAACAATATGGGCTATCTTACAATAGAAGTATCTAATGTACAAATATTTCTAGAGCTATCTTCTGATATTTACCTGACCTCCTTATTCACATGAACATGATTTAACAATAACTCCCAATACCCCACTACCCTAGAACTATTAAAAATAGGCTGTAGATACACATCGACACCACTTAGGGCAAATCAACCCAATGTCAATTTTATATGAAATGTGTAAATCCTATTTGGGTGCCAAAATGAACCCAACTGTCCTTTTTCCCACCCAAGAAAGATTTTTCAAAGTTTGAAATTGAGAAACTAGGTAGCACAACTTCTGGGAGCCATAACTTTTGAATCGGGCATTCGATTATTGAATTGTTTGATGCATTGGAAATCTTTTAAAAAATTAAGGCTTCAAAAAAATCCTGTTTAGGAAAATTTTCATTTTCAACCAATTTTGAGGCCATTACAAAACATCTAAGTGCCTCAAAATTGATTCTAAAACCTTTTGCATGAACCTCAAAAACTGAAACTTTAATATCTTGAAATCCAAACATGATCTTGGGCTAAAATTTACCAAGAATGTTTATGTTTCTATTTTGAAGCTTTGAGGAAAACTTCAAACCCAACCACTTCTCCAATATAGGGTTACTAAAAATAGTAAGTCATGGCATTCTTAGCCTTTTTGGAAACTTTGAATTTTCTAAATCGTTATTCCAGTAAATGGGTATCCGAAAAAAACCAAAATCAAAAGAAATATAAAATAAAATCATTTTTTATTGATGCAAGATTTCTCTACACCTCTAGATGCTCTTATGTTAAACACCCAAGGTAATTTGAGAAGTGACCTTTTCAAATCTCCAATGTGTGAGGCAGACCAATGCGATGAACCTCTACTTTAGATAACCATGATGAATCTTGAATAGGCCTTCCTCTCCATTTGACCAAGTATTCATCATACTACCTCTTTCTTGTGCTCCTTCACACATGGCTATCTAAGTTTTCTTCAATTTATCCCTTCTTTGAAATAGGTGCTGGGATATGCCACTATCCTTCTCCATGTCTATCTTCTATACTTCTTTAATGATATTCTATCAAATCTGCAATATTGAACACATGTGAAATATTGATCCCACCTAGCAACTCAACTTTATATGCATTCCCTAATTCATGTTTCTTCAAAATATTACAAGTTCAAAATTTCCTCATCTTTAGTTTATTATATGTTCCTATGGGAAATCTCTCTTTTCTAAGATGGACCATAACCTCTTCTCCAACATTGAATTCTTTGAATCTTCTTTTCTGATCTTCCTTCTACTTATATTGATACTCATTTAATGGATATGCTTCCTTACCTCCTCAGGTAGATTCTTCATGTGCTCTAAAAAATCTTTGGCATCTACACTCCTCTTCTCCTCTTTGTCTATCTTCCTTAACTCCAAAACATTTTTGGGACTACTTCCATGTACAATCTAGAATGGTGTTTTTGATGTACTCATGTTAACTGAAATGTTGTATGCAAATTCAGCCTATGGAAAAATCATGTCCCATCCCTTTAGTTTTTCTCCTACCAGGCATCTCAAAAGGTTTCCTAAACTTCTATTTACCACTTCTATCTGACCATTAGTTTGTGGATGATGTGTAGAATAGAAACTTTAAATTTGTCTTCAACTTCTTCCACAATGTCCTCCAAAAAAATCCAATGAATTTTGTATCTCAATCTAAAACTATGCTCTTTGGTAGACCATGAAGTCTATCCACTTCCTTGAAGAATATCTCTACAATATGCACTGCATCATTTGTCTTCTAGAAAGGAATGAAATGTGCCATCTTGGAAAATATATCAACCACCACAAAAATACAATCATGACCTCTCTAAGTCCTTGGAAAACCTATTAGATTCTGTGAGAAGCAAATACTGAGCTAGGATCTAATGTCGACGTAGATCACATGCACTCTAGTCAACAAATGATCGAAGATCAAAATAGCAGAATGGAGAGAGAATATGAAAAGAGAGAAAAAAATAGAGACAAAGAAAGAGAATTTGAGAATACTCTCGATACTCTCACGGAGCTTTTCTCGAACAAGTATTGAATAGGTGCTCAACTAGCTACTGCAAGAGGTGAGTGTTGTATATATAGAAAAAATAGGACATATACATCCAAGAGGTGCATTAACTCCTACTAGCCATAAAAGGTGGGAGGTTTTACCTACTTGGTAAATGACAAAACATGTGGTGTAACCTCTTCAAGTGAAGACAGAAAGGAGGTGGCATATAAAGCCAAAAGAGGATGTGTAACTCAACTATCCATGTGTGGGAAAAAGTTACACATGTAGCTGATGTATTTCACCATGTGTCCTCATATTAACCACATATAATAAACCTAAGCAAGCTTAAAAATGTGTAGGAAAAAGAAATATCCCTAAGGAAAATAAAAAACTACACTAAGACCCCCCCTTAAGTATAGGTTAGGTGGGTGAAAAGATATAGTTCCCGACAAGTGATGCCTGGTGAGGTACCCATGTACAAAGAATTCCCCCCTAAAAGAGAAGCCCCCCACAAAGGAATAGCCCCCCCTAAATAGAGAGAGAAAACACCCCCCATAGTAGAGAGAGTGAAGCAAAGGACTAAGAAGCCCCTCCAGAAGTAGACACTAGCCGTACCCCTAGCAAAGCTTGTAAATGAAGAAACTTTCTCTCAGTGAAGGGTTTGGTGAAGATGTCTATGACTTGCTCTGATGTCTGAATGTACTTGAGATTGATGATGTTTGCATGAATTAGCTCCCAAATGTAGTGCATATGTATCTCAATATGTTTGGTCCTCTGGTGATGGATTGGATTCCTTGAGATCTGAATTGCACTCTGATTATCACAAAAGATGACTGTGGTATTTCTGAATGAAATGCCAAACTTAGTGAGAGTATTTTGAAGCTAGATGGCCTTAGTGGTGGCATTAATTGCCCCTCAATATTCAGCCTCTATAGATGAAAGAGCAATTACAGACTACTTCTTGCTTGACCAACAAACTGGACCAGAACCAAGTGAAAAGCAATACCCTAAAGTAGACTTGTGTTCCTGAGAATCTCCTGCCCAATCTGAATCTGTATATCCCACCAAGTCAAATTCCATGCCTGCTACATAGTGAATCCCATAATTGTGAGTTCCCTGAATATAGTGGAGAATCTGCTTAGTTGCTTTCCAATGCAACTCATGTGGCTCCTGTATAAACCTAGAGACCATGCCCACAACATATGAAATGCTAGGCCTCGTGTGAGTCAGATAGATGAGACTCCCAACAAGTTTTTGGTATAAAGTGCCATCAACCATGGGTGAAGAACACTTAGCCTCAAGTTTGACCCCTGACAGAAATGGATTTGGTACAGGCTTATAGTTAGCCATGTGAAATCTAGAGAGCATGTCAAGCGCATACTTAGGTTGTGCCATGAAGATACCTAAAGAAGACTAAGTGATCTCAGTCCCTAAAAAGTAGTGCAATAGACCCAAGTCTGACATCATAAATTGATCATGTAGATTGGTTTTCACTGCTTTGATGGTGGATGACTGACTCCCTGTGATCAACAAGTAATTGATATAGAGAACTAGGAATGTTAGAGTATCATCCTGCTATAGAATGTAGACGTTCAGATTAGAATGACATCGAGTGAACCCAACTAACATAAGGAAGGAGTCCATCTTGGCATACCAGGCCCGAGGAGCCTGTTTGAGGCCATAAAGAGACTTTTAAAGATGACAAACCCATGAAGGATCATGAACGAACCCTTGTGGCTGCTCCATGTAGATTTCCTCCTGAAGGTCACCATGGAAAAAAACACTCTTCACGTCAATCTGATGAACTTCCCAACAATGGGTTGTAGCTATAGGAGGCACAAGTTGGATGGAATTCATTTTGGATACTAGCACAAAAGTCTCAGAGTAGTCAATCTTGGGCACCTAGGAGAATCCTTTGGCGACCAAGTGAGCCTTATGCTTATCAACCAACCCATCTACTACAAATTTTTTCTGATAGTTCCACTTGCATCAAACAATTTTTCTTCCCTTAGGAAGAGGGACTAAATCCCATGTATGATTCCTTTCCAAGGAACTAATCTCTTTCTGCATTGCTGCATCCCACTCGGGGACACTAGAACCTTCCTAAAAAGTCTATGGATCAAAAGCTAAAGCAAAGAAGAGATGTGGAGCCTACTAAAATTGTGACCTTGTTCTTCTTGTATCTAAAGGATCACCAAACCAATCACCTACTAACTGCAAAGTCTGATGAGCCCAAAGAGGCCCTGTGGAAGGAGAATCTGGAGGAGAATAATCAACCTTTGAATGATGACTAGGAAAAGAGGGTGGATCCTCCTCGTCATTGTCACCATTTGAAGTGGAGGAAGAAGACTCCTCATGTGGATAAGGAGGATTAAGATCCTCTGAAGAACTCTCATCATGTTGCAATGTATCCAATGTAATGGTGGATGGAAAAGTGGTAGGAGAAGAAGTGGAAGAGACCTCCTCAAAACAAACACTCCTCTCAATGAACAACTCATGAATTATAGGGTGGAGAAGCCTATATCCTTTGACACTATCTCGGTATCCAACAAATATGCAAGGCTTGCTCTACGGATCCATAGCCTTGCATTTCTATGCTGGAATGTGGGCCCATGCACGAGAACCAAACCCTTGAAAGTGCTTAACTGTGGGTTTCTGAACAATCCAAGCTTGGAAAGGAGTTACTCCCTTCATAACTTTGTGAGGAACACAGTTCTAGATGTAACACACATAGTTGATGGCCTCCACCCAGTACTGAGGTGCCATAGACATGGAGTGAATCATACAATTCACCATCTCTTCCAAGGACCTATTCTTATGTTCTGTGACACCATTCTACTATGGACTATAGGGAACTGTGTGTTGAAGATCAATGCCCTTAGATGTACAAAATTGCCCAAACCTATGTTTGGCATATTCCCCCCATTATCCATATGGAGAATCTTGATGGCCTTCCTAGATTGATTCTCTACAAAAGCTTTGAAGTCTAGAAAAGACTCAAAGACCTCAGACTTCTTCTTGAGAAAATATACCCATGTATATCTAGAAAGATCATCAATGAATGTTAGAACATATCTAGCCTTGCTGAAAGAAGGATGTAGAAATGGTCTTGCCAAATCACTATGAACCAACTCTAGAAGCTATGTAGCCCTCCATGTTTTGCCTTTGTCATACTTCTCTAGATGCTTACCAAGAATGCATTCCTAGCAAACTCCATCAAAAAATTGAATAGAAGGCAACCCTGAAACCATGTCCTATTGACTAAGTTGCTATAAGTAGTAGTAATTCAAGTGACCAAACCGCTGATGTCACAAATGACTCTCTTCATCTGAATGAGTGAGTAAAATGGTCAAAGGAGAGTCAGGAACAAAGTGAGAAAACTGATACAATCAAGATTGATGATCTACTTTTCCCATAGCAAATGTAGACCCATCATGCAATTCACTGATTACCACATTATCTAATGTGAATTCAACTTAATTGCTAGAGCTAGTGTGAGTGATCTAATAAAAAAGTAAGAGATTAGTTGACAAAGATGGAATGTAAAGAACATCTTGAAATGTTCCTTCACCCACGTCAATAGACCCTCTCCCATGCACTTCAATAGGAGTGGACCATCACCCATAAGAATGGTAGGAATAGTACGTGGCTCTAAGGAGGCAAAACCATCCTGAGAAGAAGCCATGTGGTATGAAGAACCCAATTCAATGATCCAAGTATCTAGTTGTGAAGTAACTGCAACTAGAGCCTTGCCCTTTCCTTTCCCCTTACTTTTGTCTATGTCCTTTGAAGACCCTTCTGATGAACTCTGCTTGACAAAATCAAGCACCTTGATATTGTTCTTGTCAAGAAGATGTGATAGGTGATCAATCTACTTAGTTAGACACTTGTGGTCATCATGTCCTGGTCTTTTATAGTAAGAACACTTGACCTTCTCCTTAGGTTTTTCAGCTTTTGCTGAAGAGGTTTGATTAGCTACATTTTCAGCAGTAGGTTTATGATCTTTCTTCTTCTCTCCTTGGTTCTTTTGTTTCTTTTCCTATTTGCTAGACCCCTTCTATTCTTTTGTGCCTTGATTTGCAGCCAAGGCATGTGACTTCAAGAGTTTAATTGTACCCATGTGAACTAGTTTAGCTTGCTCTTGGGTGAGTTCTGTAGCCAACCATCAAGAGAAGGCATTTTGTAGTTCATATCTAGGGCTCTTTTTGTGGCATAAAATGTAGAAACAAAGACTGGATAGTTTAGACCAAGCTTAGAAAGAATATTTAAGATCAATTGTTTGTCTTCATTTTCTATTCCACAATGTTTCAATTGCAATCTGATGGCTTTCAACTTTATGAAGAAGTCTTGTATGGTGTCAAATTTGCTCAGACTCAACCCTATGAGTTCATTCTCGAATTGATGACCCCTTAACTCATCCTGCTTACCAAAGAGTTTTTCCAATGTGGTCCATACATCATTTGGTATAGTGCAAGATTCAATGTGAAAAAGAAGGTTAGGAGAGACTGACATACAAAGAATACCAAAGGCTTCATCACATTTATTAAACCATTTTATCTTTTCTACAACATCTTGACATTCTATCTCAAGTCCCATTGTAACCTGATGATATCGATGTCTTTTGAGATATATTATCATCTTAGATTTCCATTGAAAATAGTTATATGGAGTTAACACAGGAAGTGTAGATGAATCCATGAATGTAGAAACGTAGATTGTAGAGAAGAAAGAGAAGTGTGAAAAAGAGACACATGAGTCACCCTCCCTTTTCACTAGTTTATGAAATGACCCCCCCCAAAAATTACAATGTTGGCACTTTATGATTAGTGTGATTTACAATGCAAATCTTCAGATTTTTAGACTCTTACAAGGTCCAAAATGGCCAAAACACTAAAACTATAGTCTAACTACAATATGAGATCAAATTGAGAGCACCAATGTGGAGTACATAGAAAAATATGAACTCTGAAAAAAAAATGGCACCAAAAACAAAGTCTGTTTGCACAAGTTATAGCTCCTGAAAGGTCTCAAAATGAGAACTGCACAACAAATTATGAGAGAATCTTCAATTTCTAAAATTCTAGAGCATCAAATCAAAAACTTAACTTCACCATGGCATAGAGCACAAAATTCTACCCCAAATCAAAAAATATTGAATCAAAAAAGGAGTTCAAATGCTCAAAGTACAACTGTTTGAAGTTGGACTGCCAAATCAAAAATGTAGATGGAGAGGAGTTTACCTTCTAACAGTCATTTAAACATCAAATTTAATACAAAAACCTCTACAATGGCCGGTTAAACATCAAATTTAACACAGTCAACTTGACAAGTAGATGACCGTCAAATTTAACATAGTGTTTGGGATGAGCAGATGAACATCAAATTTAATCCTATATTTTGTGACGATTGTTTGACCATCAAATTTAAGATAGTCAAAAATTTTACTGCAGAGCCGAACAATACAGAATTTGTACAACCTGAGGGTGAAAAAATTTGTGCAAAAATTTCCAGACTCCGATTTTGATGATTTTACAGTCGATGTTTAGGTTTTGGGGCCTTCTGGGTGTGATAGTGAGGTTTTTTTGGGCAAAAAATGCACCGATTTATCAGCTACCTCCAGGTACCCCTCAAAAATCTTTGGTGCAACTAGGTCCTCTAATCTCTAATTTTGGTGAAACAAAAGCCAATTTTGACTTCTCCAAGCCTTTTGGACATTATGGAGACGTTGAAAATAACTTCATAATTACCAAAAGAGCTATAATCACCTATATATCACAAGAACACAAATATGCATACCAGAATATTACAAATGCTTATTTTCTTTCAAACTATTCTAATTCTCTAGATCATCCAAGGATGCAAGAGAAGAGCATACTGGGTTTTTGAGAAAATATTAGCAGTCTAATAATCTCAAATCTCTCAAATATCAAGATTAAAAAAATGAACTAAACCAAACAAACTAGCTCTGATACCATGTTAGATTATGCAAGAAACAAGAACCGATCCAGGATCTGATGTTGGTCGTAGATCACATGCACTCCAGTCGACAAATGTTCGAAGATCAAAATAAAAAAATGGATAGAGAATATGAAAAGAGAGAAAATATAGAGACAAAGAAAGAGAATTTGAGAATACTCTCGATACTCTCATGGAGCTTTCACCGAATTGGTATTGAACAAGTGTTCAACTAGCTACCATGAGAGGAGAGTGTTGTATATATAGAAAAAATAGGGCATATGCATCCAACAGGTGCATTAACTCCTACTACCCATAAAAGGTGGGAGGTTTTACCTACTTGGTAAATGACAAAACATGTGGCATAACCTCCTCAAGTGAAGATAGAAAGGAGGTGGCACATAAAGCCAAAAGAGGATGTGTAACTCAACTACCCATGTGTGGGAAAGAGTTACACATGTAGCTGATATATTTCACCACGTGTCCTCATATTCACCACATATAATAAACCTAAGAAAGCTTAATAATGTGTAGGAAAAAGAAATATCCCTAAGAAAAATAAGAAAACCTAACTAACAAACCAAGTACAAAATCCATGCTAATGTCTTCCCATGGCCTTTCAGGTATAGGTAAAGGCTGATACAAACTATTATTTTGACTCACTCCCTTATCCATATGATATACCCTACAACTCTATAAAAACTTTTTCACATATTGATATAACTATGGCTAATAATAGTTCTCAAGTTTACTAATGCTATGGTCTTGTCTCTTCCAAAATGTCCTGCTAATCCTTCACTATGCTTTTCATTTATCATATTCTCCCTCATGGAACTTCTTGGAATGTATAACTGACTTCCTTTGAATAACATGCCATCCTATATTATGTAATCCAACCAATGTGTTCTATCCATTGTGACAAGCTCTAGGCAAGCTTTCCATGCCTCTACAAAATTTTGATCTTCTAGATAAAAATGTTTGATTTCGTCAAACCCACCAACTTCAATTCTCATCTCCACCAAAAAAATTTGCCTCCTACTCAAGGCATCTGAAACTCTTTTAGACTTCCCACTTCTATGCATTAACATAAATGTATATCTTTGCAAAAATTTAACTCATTTCAAATGTCTTTGATTCAACTTTGCTTGGCTATACAAATAGTGTAAATCTTGATGATCAGTATACAAAACAAATTCCCTAGGAAAAGGATAGTGTCTAGGTAATCTCACAATAATGAGTCGCAAACTTGGGACAAAAGAAATTGGGAGGGAGGGGGACAAAAAATATCAAATACCTTTGTACAAATATTTTTCTTCGAATGAAGGTACCTGCAAACAAAGGTTGTTGTGTAGAAACCTTCGAAAGAAGAAAAATCTTTGAATGAAGGTAATCTTTGAATGAAGGTAATCTTTGAATGAAAGTAATCTTTGAATGAAGGTTTCTTATTATTAAAAAAAAATTAAAATAATACCTTCAAATGAAGAAAATCTTCATTGAAATGTGTTATTTTAATGTTTTCTTTTAATCGCTATATGAGCCGACAACATTGTTTTGTCAACTCATTTAGCGGAATAGAATTTTTGGCTCACTGAGCCTATGAAGGTGAAGGTCCCAGGTGGAGCCCGTAATGTTCAACAAAGCTATAGGGTTATTCAAATGAAGATTATACATTGTGCTTAGAGGTAACCACAGTACTCAATTGTGAAAATGGTGGTGGACTGCATTTACCCTAAATCTTATAGCAATTTTTAAGCACTACAAAGCTCAATTTCTCCTTCAATTTATTTCCATGTTTTATTCAAATTTGTTGAAGCACTGCAAAGCATATGAAGAATTGATTACATGCATCCATTGAATTGAGAAATGATTAAGCAAACTATATTTGCCCTAAATTTAATTTGGAGGTAAACCCTAATTGCGGCATAAACATGATATATATACATTGAATGATATATATTGTCAAAGTTTAAATATACCTCATTACATTTACATGATATATACACATTCAATGATATATACTCTATCAAAATTTATATACCTAATTACGTGATGATATATATATGTGTGTGTGTGTGTGATAATTACACATACTGTCAAGATTTATATAGCTGATCTTAATATGATATATATATCATATATATGTATATCATGATATATACATGATGACACACACACACACATATTATTGATAAGCTATTGCCTATATGACAGCAAATATGTTAAAGTAAGAAAACCAAGTACAAAGCTTAAGTACGGAAGGAGATAATGAGGAGAAAACAAAGAGAGAGGTCCTAAACTACTTGACATAATGCCAGAGGAACCTGAGCCCTTCTACCAGTTCAATAGCTCTTTCTGCTTGAGCAGGGGATAGAAGATCCCCGTATTGACTGACAAAATAGGCAAAAGTTTCCATATTGTTCCTCTGTATACATTACCTATAAAGCATCAAAGCTTGGCCCACAACCTTGTTTTTGTTTACCATAGTAGCATCGAAGACCTCGACCATCGTGCCATAATTTGGCCTTTTGGTGAAATTGGATATAGCTGCCTTTATTGCATTCACCATATTGCCTTTGACAAAATTGGTAGCCATAAGCTTGCTACTACTTTTCCTTCCTAAAATTAGGATAGAGTTCATTAGGAACTCTTCATATAGGAAACCATCATGGATATGGCCTCCATTGTGTTGTTACGGTTTTATTCTTCATGTTTATGATTTAGCCCTAATTTTTACCCTAATACATTTGGTGAACCCGACGTGAAATCTAGAAATTTTGATAAATTTTAGTGACCAAGTTTTGCAGGTGACCTCTTGGCCTAAAATAGACCTTAATGTTGCATCCCAAAGGCCTCATAGGTGAAAAATGACATAAAATTTGATACATTTTGCTACCAAAATGTGTTTTGAAAATTTGTATGGTTTTGCCCTTGTCATAGGGTTGTACCATACGGATCCGTACGAACCTGTATGAATTATGCAGGGTCTCTTAGATCTAATCATCAGGTTTTATTATTTGATTGCAAGTTTCACGGTGTTCTCGATGCATCTAATGATTTAGGGTTCTTATTCTAGTTTTTGACTAAGCAGTGTATCCTCTGTTCATCCCCATCAATTGTGTTTGAATCTCTCTATTAAAAACCCTCTATCTCTATTATGTAACATCTACTACTCTCTGCCTAGGTCAAAAGCCCTAAAATCCATTGCAGCCATCTCTACGTTTGTTAACCCTGTAAAAGCCTTTGTCGACACCTTGAATGTATTTGTCGCCTCTGCTTAACCATTGCCCACTTTCCCAGCACCTCCAATGTTTTTGGTCGCAGTCTCCTTGTAACCCATCACCACCTCCTTCAAATCTCCTCCACCATTCTCTAAACTCACTGCCACCTAAACTCTATTTCTACTTACCAATCCTCTTAGACTGATGCCCACCACTCCTCTTAGACACTCCTGACAAATTGTGGGTACCACTGGAATTTATCCTAGTCACCACTGGTGGTGGTGACCGGCCCCTCATCACCATCATTAGACCTCTCTTCAATCCTTAGAGCCTTGTCTTTCATTGTCATTGCTTGCCCTAGTGCTGACGATCTTTTGCAGTCTTTTGTGGATAGCAGTCTTTTATCGACTATTAGCTTTTGGCCCTTGGTTTCCTTAGCCCGCGGGGCTTTCATTGTTCTTTTTTTTCTTTTTTCTATTTGTTCAAGCCATGGTCACATGGCTGAATAGGGACCTGACTGAAGCTCTTAACCATTGTAGCTAACCAACATGCACTAACCATTCCATGTGATTGAACTCTCACTAACTGTTAGTGGTCAGTGTTAACTGTCAGCTATCCTACCTTCACCCTCAATCCCTAACCAGGTAGTTTTATTCAAACTTTCATAAATTGGTCAAAATAGGTTAGATTTTTACAAAATTTGTGGTGTTGGAGAGACGATTCACCCAGCTATGTTGCGGCAAAGGAATTTTCAAGTGATTGTACCATTTTCATCAGTTTTTTTAGTAAAAGTCAACCTTTTGAACTTCAAACAAGCATAACTCTTACAAATTTTATCCATTTTTCATGAATTTATTTTTTCAAACTACATAGAATTTTGTCCATAATTTGTTCACGCCATTTATTTTTCTATATCTATTCATCTTAATGAGATTTCTTTAGATTCTTCATTTTTCACATAATGCTTTGGCTTGCTAGTTTGCTTGTTCTTTCTTGGGTTTTGTGGCTTTTAGGTGATTGAAAGGGGTTGTAATAGCATTCATATCAGTCATAGAAATAGATTGGAAAATGAATTTATTAGGTGCACTCATTCTCTTCTCTTATCTTTTATTTGATCAAATCAATCTTCCTTGTCTCACACTTCAATTTGGGGCTTAAAAAGAACATCTTGTTTTGTCTCACATTTGGATTTTGGGCTCTAAACCAAACTCTTGTCTTCATTCACACATTGAAATCAAGCTTAAACTAACCATTGTCTTCCATCACACATTTTAGATTTGGATTAAAACGAACAAGTGCTTTTATTGTTTGTTGAACTTGAGTAAGTTTAAGGGTGTGTATGCTCTTCTCATGCACTTTGTGCGACCTTGAGAATCAAAAACACCTTTCATCCATTTATTTCCACACCTGACATTTCATTTTCTAAGGCAAATTTATGTTGCAAGTGTGAATCTAGTGTGCGTGTGTATTCTTTCTTCTCACACTGCAAGGTGATCTTGGAAATCAAAAGCACCCACTAGATTTTATTTTCTCATCCTTTCTAGGACGCCTACTTGGAGATAGACCACTCCAAGGGATGACCTCAACATTAGCATTCTAATAGAGTCTAAAGAGTGAGGTGTGAATTGAAACACACCCTCTTGGAAGTCAAAATATTATCATCCAGGCTAAGCCCCCAAGAACTTTATACCTTGGAGAAGTGAAGGTGAAGGGTGGGTTACCCATTTCTCCTAGTTGTTTGGCATTATTTCACTTTTGTTTCATAGAATCGGTCCCCCCATACCTTGAATATATTAGGGACATCCTTAGTCAAACTTGTACATCCTAGTGTAAGACCTATTTGGCCACACCTACCTGACTAGTCATAGGATTGCTTATGTGTCTTCAAATGTCTATATAATCATCACATTCAAAATTTTAAATTCAAACTTGCTTATGTGTCTTGTGTGTGTGATTCATGTGTGTACATGTGAAATTATTTGTTTGCAAATTGCCAAATCAAGCTATCAACACCAATACATAAACACATCATCTTAAACATTCTTGCCAACACATTTAGTCTAAGTCACCTTCATCCCTATCAAAACACTGATCATCCTTGTCATTCACCTAATCCGCATCTTAATCATCTTACTTGTCATATCCTAATCATTCCTAATCATCCAATCATTCTATCCTAATCACTCCACATCATCAACCTAGTCCTAGTCAATCACTTGTAAAGATGGTCCTAATCCTTATCAAGCTTATGCCAAATCTTAAGACCAAGATTATACTTTGAGGAGGCCCTTCTTCTAATCGTAATGATGAGAATAATCTAAGACCTAAAATCATACTTTGAGGAAGCCATCTTTCTAATCCTAATGATGAGACAAATACAAGACCTAAACTCATACTTTGATGGGCCCCTCCTCCTAGTTCTAATGATCATGAGAACCTTGCAAATAATGATGCATACCTTGAGGACCAAGACAAAATGCAAAGACTTAAGCACGTGTGTGACACCATTCCAACACTAGAAGACAATATCCTAGCACCACAATTACAAGACCTCATCCAAACACTTCACCAAATACCACAACCCTTAGACCAACATATCATACAATGATTCCAAGCCATCATCCAACAATTTCAACAAAGCCAATCACCTCACATGAAACAACTCCTAGCATAAGCCCAACAATTCATAACCACCCACCAATTACAAACCCAACAAACACATCCCCTATCCATTCAATTATCACAACCACAACATCAACAAATTCCACCTCAATTCTATGTGTGATCCCCCTCCACTTCATACAAACCTAGTCCATCCATATGTCAAGTTCATGCTACAATAACCTATCCCACTTCTTCCCATGTCATAAAACATTCATATCAAGTCACATCCAAACAAGAACATGTGAGTATAAGTCACCCCTTGAAACAAGATCAAGTGCCTTCAAGGTCTAATGTTGTCATTGACAAGGAAAACACCACTCTATTTTGTGGGACCTATAAGTATATTATACTAGCATCCAATCGAATCCCTATCCTCAAGCCAGCATGTCCTAGTCCTAATCCATTGGTCCCTCCACCTTCTAATCCATCAAACTCTTCATTACCCCTATCGTCATCTAATCCTCCATCAACTTCATGGCCTAAATTAAAACATTTTAAAAGTAAACATATGGAGTTACGCAAATCCACCCATACACCTACAAAGGATGTGATCCAAGCGCTACTAGCAAGGAGTCAACCATGTCACCAAATTCATGTTCTTGAGCTTGCAAAAGAGCCTTCCAATACCATGCGTAGTCTTCCAAATCCATCGTATGGTCCACAACCCCATGAGCCTATTAAAGAGTCTCCCCATTGAGTCCAAGTCAAAATCCATTGCACCCTCTTATCATTGACCATCTAGAACATGTCAAGCCTTTCCAAGAGTATCCCACATCTACTTCCATTCAATAAAGTCAAGAGTTATGTCAAGCGTATAATCCTCAACATGTGGAAACATCAAGCCCCCATTCTAATCAAGATCAAATCACTTTCATTCAACCCATCCACAACATGTATCTTTTCCATGATCAAGACATCATTCATAATGAAGAACCTTTCCATACCCCCACAACCATCCATAAGAAAGATACCTAAGACCTAAATACTCAATCTCATAAAAGTATTGTTGATCAACTTAAGCATTCATCCCATTTCATGGCCTTGCTTCAAAACAAAGAAACTCCTCCTTCAATCTATGATCCATCAACATCCACTTGCCATGATGAGACACATGCCTCCCAGGAAAACATAGAAGATCAAACCAATAGCTTGGATCTAAATGAGCATAATCAAGATCCTAATTATCCTTCCTCATCCACCTTTGACCCCATTTCAAGTCCATCATATCCTATTAGTCTTACCACCTTCATCCATGAATGTTCTTCCCTAGGACAACAATAACCATTATCCATTATCTCACCTTCTCATTCCAATAATGAACTCAAGTCTATTGTCCAAAACACACCTAGTCCCATTATTAATTGCATCCTCCAAAACATGAATTATCATGGTAAAGGCTTAGGCCTTCATGAACAAGGTATTTTGGAGCCCATCCATATCAAAGTCCCCCACAATCATATGGCCTTGGATATAAACCCCAAGGTAAACAATCTTAAGATGTTGGTACTTCCTCCACACTTTCCAAGTCCATCACTTTCCATCATAAACCTTATCATATACCCAAAAATTATGTTTCCATTACACCTCTATCATCCTACAAGTATCAAAAGCGTGTGACCATACACATTCCACCATCCAATTTACCTCCACTTCTTCCAACTCCTAATTTCCCTCCATCCACTTTACCTCCACTTATCCCAACACTTAATATCCCAATCATCCAATCCCCTCATCCATTTATCCATAAGTCCCTTCAAAATCCTAATCATGACCAATCAATGCACACATCATCTAAACAAAAAGCTTCCACCATGTCCATGGGATTCAAAAGTAAAAATTTGGATACCTACTTCCATAAATCTAAAATTCCTAAGGATCTTCATGCTTTAGGACATCAATGCAAAAAGTAAAAGAAAAATAAATTCAAAAAGCTATCCAAGCCCATACCTCCAAAAGGAAAGGGCAAAACTAAAATGGTTTAGGTACCTAAAAAAAAAGAAAGCAAGTTAAATTAAGCATCCACATCTCAAAAATTGCAACCATCCTCTTCCATCCAATCCATTCATAAATGCCATTCCATTCCAAAGTCTCAAATTCCTTCATCTGACAAGCAAAGCAAAAATCACAAAAATACTAAGTCTATTTAGGTCCTTAAATCACTAAATCAACCATCTCCTTAGAAAACATTACCATTGCTTCCTACACCACCTTCCAATCAAAAGCTTCAATGTTTATCACGGTGTGTGTAACCATTGGTTTTGATTCCACATACCTCCATTTCCCCATCCTTCATCCATTATCCTACATATCTCCCACATCACTCCATATGGTAGATGCTTTTGCATAAGCCTTTCATCCATCCTTTTGCATAAATCTTACATAATCGACATCATAATCCATCCTTTCATAATCCACATCATAATGCACTATCTACTTATTCCATCTCACTCTCATGCAATCCATTACCAACATCTATGAGCATTATGTGACTTGACATGGTCTATGTACGTTTCCATTCATCTCTAATGGGACTATCACCTTTCATGGAACTAGACACTTGAGTCCCTCCTATCCATATTCCTCTACTCCTATTCAAAAAAAAAATCTGAAAAAAAAGAAAAAGAAAAATAGTAAAGAGAAACTCCTTCATCCTATGGTGAAAACCACCCTTGGTGGTGCCTTGGATAAATACCATGATGAAAACTTGGAAAACAGGTGTCATGTTTAGGTTGATCTTCTATGTCACTTACACTTGGGGGCACATTGTCTCATCCAACCTATCATATTCTATCCCATCATATGCTATCTTATCACATCCTATCTTTCCATACTATCCTACCATCCTTTTCCATTACACCCACATGCCTATCCTATTGAGTCCATTCATCCTTCCTTCCTCATTTTGATCTTGATAAATATATAGGGGCAAAATGTTGACAAATACTTTTGGCATCTCTTAATATACCTCATCCTTTCGAAACCAATATCATTATCCTATTTGTCATAAGCCTTGTCATGTCAAATCCTAAGTACTACCACCTATAATGGGGCAAGTTATTCCTATGCGACATAGTCCTTAGAGATCACATCCTTATTCTCTTACACGTACATCCATTCCATCCCTTACCATCCATCCTTTTATCCATTCATCCTACCTACCTCCTGGCAACTAGACTTGGTTTCCCCTTGAAATTTGTATCTAGCACAAAGGCTATTCAAATTGAAATCCAATGCCATTCCCCAAAACATTTTAAAAATACCAAAAAAATAAAACATTCAAAAACAAAAAAAAAATCAAAACATTCAAAAATCCAAAAAATTTAAAACATTCAAAAACACAAGAAAATCAAAACATGTCAAAAATCTTTAAAAAATCATTTTTTTTTTTCTAAAATACAAAAAAAATCAAATATCCAACAAAAATCCAAGCAATAAAATAAATCCAATCATCAATTCTTCAAATCAATCCATTAAATAAAATCAATTCATCAATTCTTCCAACCACATCAATTCTTCAAATCAAATCATCAAATCATTCCAACCAAATCAATTCATCAAATCACCCAATTCTTCAAAATTCAAATCAATCACATTCATTCATATCAATCCATCATCAAATCATCATTTAAATCAATCACATCAATCAATTTAATCAAATCATTAATTCAATTCTTTAAATCCAATCATCAATTCTTCAAATTAATTCATTCCAAATCAATCAATTCAATTCTTCAATTCATCGATCCCATGAAATCAATCAATCAAATCCATCAAAATCAATTCATCGAGTCTATCCATTCATCAAATCAATTCTTCAAACCAAATCACTCAATTCAACCCATCAAATCAAATCTATTCTTCAATCATTCTAATCAATCCTCATCAATAAAAATCAAATCATCTTCATATCAATCACATCACTCAAATAAATTCATCAATCCAATCGTCAAAATAAAAACAATTCAATTCTTACAATCAATACTCCAATTCATCAAAATCAAAATCAATTCATCAATCAAATCCATCCATCTGATCAATTCTTCCAATCAAATTAATTATTCAAAATCATTCCAAATTCCATCAATCCAAACAATAAACTCAAATGTAAGTCATCCTTAATCCATACCAATCAATTCAATCAATCAAGATGAATTATCTAATTACATCAATGGTCTTGATCCTAATCTTGGCATAAACAAAATCAATCAATCAATCAATTGCCTTATATAGGATGTTGTATTGTCGAAACTAGATCAAGCATCTTATATGACATGTTTTATTTTCTAAAACTAGACATCATCATTATCATCAAATCAATCAATCAATTAATAATTGGTTTACATCTTGACAGGGGTAATATAATGTTCATTTGTGAATCATTTGTGCGCGCCTCCTTGCTTGCTTGTGTGTGTTATCATTTTTACCTTGCATTTGAATCAAATCCATCTCATTCTAGCTAATATTCATATCTTGCATATGTTGGAATAGCATTTTGCATTAACCTTTGCATCTAAGGTCATATCATACCTTTTTGTGCATTAGGACTTTAATGCTCTAAGTCTTATTCATCATATGTTTAAACAAGGTTGTATTACGTTGGGTGCACAAGACACATCATCACTTTGGTTCCTATACCTTGGTGCAATGTCTAGTGCTATATAAAACATCATGGTTGCTTACCTTCATTGTAGCATAACGTATCATTATTTCTTACATTCATTCCCTCATCTTTCTTCCTTCACCAATCCATTTCATTTTTTGATAGCCTACCCATGTTTGTCCAACCTATCTATCCTCGCGAGGGGGCATCATCATCCTATCATCCCATAATCATCCTTTTCCTCTATTAATACCTTATCTTCTTTGAAATGAGGTTACTTAGTTGCAACATCATCTCAAAGAGGCGCAGAATGTAGACACTTCAAATTGTCCATGTCTTACAACATCACCTTGTCGACACATTACTAGAGACATCATATGACATTTTTTCTTAATCCCACTCCTAATCCCATTTACCCCATTAGCCAATTAATTAAATAAGTCCTATTTATTTAATTAATTTCCCTTCTCCGATTGTCCAACTAATTCAAATAATTTTTTTGAATTTGTCTTCACCTCTTACCTCATTACAACACATGTCACATACTACATTTTTCATTTAATACACTTCACATGTCTCACTAATTTAAATGAAACATTATTTAAATTAGGTCTACCCTACACTTGTCACATGACTACAACTCCTCATGGAGTGGGAAACCCTATTCAATCTCAACCATCCACATTGTTCAAATCAACTTTTAATCCTAGCCATCAATTCAAACAACTCATTTCCTATAAATCAACCCTCACCCAGGCCATTTGAGGGGCTCTATTTTGCAAGTAGCCTCATGTTGTCAAATTTCCTCTAGGATCTCCATTCTGATTCATCTTCTTCTTAGTGTTATGCTATTGAAATAGTGAGGAAATCAACTTTCATCCTTCGATATCTTGCATTCATATTCAAGATTGAGAAGAGCAATGGGGGCGAACCAAGTTTGACATAGGAGTTTAGATATTTTTGTTTATGCTTTGATTTCTACGTTCATTTTATACTCCATTGTGTTGTTAGGGTTTTATACTTCATATTTATAATTTATCCTTGATTTTTACCCTAATACAAAAAGGTCAAGACATTTTTAGGTGTCTACATTTTCTTGTCTTTGACGTGGTATTGTGACCTAGTAGGGAAATGGTGTCAAGTCAAAGAATTTTGTCCCAACTGATGGGAAGGAGTGAAAATGGAAGAGGGATGCCCCCTGGAGAGGATAGGTGAAAAAATTATTTTTTTCAAGTGAATTCTTGAAAACGATGGGATAGTGGTGAAAAAGAGACATGGGATAGAAAACGGGGTTGATAGGAAGAAAAATGGAGAAAAAAGGTTATGGTTTGAGGCTTGGAGAGAGAAAAAGGTAAATGATGGTTGACATGGTGGCTATATATAGCAATTGTGGGTCCATAGTGCCACATTCACATAATCTAAGCTTATTAGACGAGAGAAGAGGAGATAGTCTACATGGCACAACCTACATTCCCATGATACAGGCACCAATCCGAGAGGGTTTGAGGCTTTGGCTATTCTGTAGAGGTGGACCCACAGGTATGTCAACCAAACCTAATAGTTTAGATCAATCCTCTAGTTTAGTGCCAAAGGAAAAAGGGCAAATTCAAGTGGTTTAGTGCCATCCGTCAAATGTTTAGCACTATCCTCTAGTTTTGCACCACAAGTTGGGGGTTTGCATGGTTTAGGACTATCAGATAGCACTTTAGAGCTATCGTTTGGATTATCACAATATGTTGAGGGTTTATCACTATCCTCTCATTTAGCACCTGAGTAATTAGGGTTTTGTAGGTCAAATGACAGATTAGCACCTTTAGGTCATGAATTAGCACTAACATGTGGTTTAGTGCAATATTCAAATATTTAAGCACAATCCTCTAGATTGGCGCCATCATGGTCTAGATTAGTGTCATCATCTAAATTAGCACTATAATTTTCTAGATTAGTGCCAAAGCATTGTTTCTGAGAAACTGAATTGATTGAGGTAATTTTCTGAATACAAATTCTAGGTAGGATACTATAGTCATGAGATCAATGTGTTCCAGGAGTGATGGCATTGAGGTCACAGTTTACTCCTATAGATTTGGCTTGACTTGGGAGGATAGGGCAACATGCTATTTTAGAGATGCCCTGGGTGCGACCACATAGGGCTATGATGTTGACCTTGGTAGAGAGGTGGAGGAGCCAGACATGCTCCTTTTTACTGCCTATGGGTGAGATTACAATCACCCTAGCACATGTATGGAGGATACTTAGGATCCCCATATGAGGAGAGAGAGTGACTTATGATGTAGGTTCTTGAGTGGAAGCCTTGGATAGAGCATTTGTACCATCTTGACTAGTGTATACCAGAGATGGTCAGGAGATGAGATATGTGTGGACTCAAGTGGATGGAGCTAGTCAATTCACATTATATGTCTATGGGTTGGTTGGTGGCATATTAATACCAGATCAACAATCACGAGATTTTTTGGTTGGCTAGGGGATAGTGATCAAGGTGATGATCACTCAAAATGCATTGTTTGCATGGGGGCCATGCTTTCTAGCCCAACTATACCATGAGATGCACCACATGGTAAACCATTTGGATGTGAGCTTGGGAGAAAGGGTTACATTACTTCACATGTGGGCATGGGCGAACATCTAGTTCATGCAGCCTGAGTGTGCTTACCAGAGGGCTTAGTTTGAGGCATATGTATTTTTGTATAGAGCTCTTGTCTAGTACACACATATGGGTCAACTGAGATACTAGCGGTGACAGATAGATGATATGGATACGATCATCTGGTGACTATACATAGGGGTAGAGATGTAGGTAGATGATCATATACACATGTCGTACACATTCCAGCCATAGTATATGATGGGGCAAGCAGATAATACCATTGAGAGGTATGCTCAATCATGGGTGATGCATTAGTTTGGGCTCTTATAGGACTTGCCTCAGGTGATTGCTATATATGCATGAGGACTGACAAATATACCTGCCTAGCCCACACAATTATAGCCGTAGGTGTCTTTGTTAGATTGGGCAACACTATAGCTAGTGCAATGAGATAGGGGCAGTCAGATAATGGATACAGGGACAACCCCTACCTATGACATTTGGTGGCAGTAGGCTAGGTTAATATACCTTACAGATCTAGAGGCTAATCTAGTAGAGGAGGATAAGGAGATAGAGGTGCAAGAGGAGGGAGATGGGATAGATGTGTCGGCAATAGCAGTTATAGGTCAAGCAATAGGACAAGGCTAGGTGAGGCAATTACCTACTGGATAGGCTCCTATTGGGTAGATTCTGGTAGCACAGGCACTTGTAAGACAAGTACCTTAGGTGGCGGTGGGTCAGGACAACTGTTAGTACATGCACTAGTGGGAGCTTTAGGGTAGGTGGGCACTTCAAGTGCCAGGGTATCAGGTGTAGGGCCATCAAGGATAGGTCCTAGTCCTATTCCATCTAGTATAGTTGTAGACTCTACAGGGCGTACATGCCCTTGTAGAAGGGTTGAGTGGCAGGGATGAAGATCTATAGATTCAAATTCTATAGGCACAAATAGGCCACCTCAAAAGTGAAATGTAGGTGTAGGTAGTGCAGGTGACAGTCGAGAGGGATGTGGAGAGGGTACTCTAGTAGTGCATGGAGGTTAGACTGCAAAGAGATGAGGGCAAAGCCACATAGGCTGGGGCATAGATGACACAACTACAATAGTAGGTCACATAGATGTAGAGTGTCATAGCTAGCACCAATATGGTGTAGATGTGGGGTGATTATTTAATGGCACAAAAATAGTTGTTATAGGTACCACAACAGCTATCAGACTAGAGAGCTAGAGCTAAGTACTACTATGGGGCCTATTACACAACAGTTTCTAAGGGATAGTGAGTATCAAGCTATAGCCAGCATGGTCAATCTGGTATGTTAGGTTCCCAGCGATTAGGCCATTCGTAGAGGTTTGTACAACATTCACCACCTTAGCAGTAGTAGCCACCATAGTGGGCATCTATGGGACCACCTCATTAGTATCATCCTGACTCACCTATAGACTCTGCTAAGGGTTCATCTACCCATGGTTGATGTAAATTTTGTATGCCTTCAGGCTTATGTATTTTGATGTATTTTGAGCTATCATGACACACATTTGTATCATGACATTTGAATGATATATATGATGGTGATTTTTACGGTGATATGTTATGATGTTTATGGATATGATGATATGTTTATGGACTATGTATGATGTTATAGATGCCTTGTTATGATTATGTTTATTGATGAATGCATTTTCTATATGATGCTTATGTATGGATGTTATGATGATGATGTATGGTATGCACATGGATATTTTTATGGTTTTATGGTTTTATGGTTTATATGGATTATGATGTATGTGATATGGATGATTAGAATTAATAAATATATATTATGGATGGATAAATGCAAATGTAAATGGAATATATGCTTAGATTAATAAACATTTACTATGGATGGTGATAATGTAATGATATAGTGGTTTATGCTAATGATGATGTTGTGTATACAGGATGGTAGATTTACTATGGATGGTGATAATGTAATGATATGGTGGTTTATGCTAATGATGATGTTGTGTGTACAAGATGGTGGACACTTTTCATGATACATTATAATGATTAGAACCATGAGAGATGGGGTTGGGAGGTTTGGGGAATGGTTGGCCTAGGTTGGGCAATGGTTGGGATAGGTTTAGGGATGATTAGGATATTTTTAGGGATGATTGGCATAAGTTTAGGGATGGTTGGTACTAGGTCACTAGACACCACATTGTTAGAGGGGTTTTGTTGGATAGTTGGAATTGATTGTGGGATGGGAGGGTAGGAAATTTGTTAGGTTGGCTAAGGTGGTTGTGGGATGAGATTGAAATGAGTAGGAGATGTGATTGGTTAAGCCCTTTCAAAAATTCAAAGCCTAGGTGGTGATTTTGAGGTATGGTGGTAGATTATAGATGATAGGTTTGTGCTAATATTTTTGATAGCAATCCAAGATTTATTATAGAAAAAGGGGATATTTTCACCAAGGTATGAATGACCAAGGTGATGATTCATATCTAACTTTTCATGGACTAGACCCACAAAAAATAGGATGATCCCATGCATGCCCAAGGTAGTTCAATATTTTCTAGATGAGGGAAGGGGACTCATAACATAGGTCCTTAGTGCATAGAAGATATGATGAACCTTAGATACACAAAGGGGAACAATATGCTAGAATTGACCCTACATCTACAAGATATGAATACTATTCATGGAGTAATTAGACCAATCCATAAGCACAGTATACAAAAACAATGACCATGCCCCATTCAAAGTGTTTTCCACCAAATACCATGATATGGTGAGATCAGCATAGTTTTGAAGTGATCCTTAGAATGAGACAAAAGATAAAAATCAATAATCAAAAAGACCAACAAACTAGACAAACAACCATTATATCTCTTGCCAAGATAAGTATTGATTTAATAGGATGATGGATTTTGCTTATTGTAGGAACAATATATCCATAAAGGCAAGAATTAATTGGATGATTAGGATAAAAGTCAAAAGATGGGAAAAAGGATAGTAGGCCATGTGTCATGTTTGTAGTTGGTTTATTGATTGATGATTTTTGCATGAGATATGATGCTCTAGAAGTATGCTTAGCAAGTGTATTTCTCTTGGATTTAGTAAGATCAAGGAATAGGGACTATTTAAATGGGTTGGATGGGTGCATCTTTTGTACCTACGTATTGGATACTTCCTTTGTATTCTAGACTGCCTACATACCATGTTTCCACGGGATCAAGGCACATCAAGATGCGGGTGATGATGAATATGTAGTTCTGGTTTGTAGTGATGATGTGGGGATGGTTCAAGATGGTTTAGATGAGGATGATAATTTTTATGATAGACTAATGATGTCTTGGATGATGGGATTATTTCTAGGATTTTATATTGTTTTGATTTTTTGGGGGGTTTTAGATTTTCTTATGTTTTTGGATTTTGTGGCTTTCTATTTTTTTAGATTTTTTATGTTTTTGTGGTGTTTTTAGATATTTCAAAGTTTAAACTATACAAGGAAGGCATACAAGGATCCTCTTCAAGAATATACCTCAGGTGGGTAATGAAGGGATAGGATAGGATAGGATATGGGTGAATTGAATGTTTTGTGATTCCAAGCCATGGGATGGAGTGATGTGGAGTGATATAGAAGACTTATTAGATGGTAGGGCCGACCACTATAAATGGCACTTGAGACAGGTTTTCACAATGGTACTTATCCAAGGTGCCATAGAAGTGATTTTCACCATTGAACGACTTTATTGCACTCGGGTTTTTCTTGATTTTTTTTTGGATTTTTTTCTTTGTTTCTTTTTTTATATTTTTTACTTGGGATACCCAATGGGTTAGGCATAGAGCTTTTTTAGGTGCATGATGCTCAGAGGCTCATCGTGATGTTGCCCCTCAAGTATTACAAGCTGATAAGCTCCTGATCCATAGCTAGTTGTAATGACGTAAGGTCCCAAACAATTAGGCTCAAACTTTCCCTTCTTGTGACGCTCTTGTAGGTTCTTCTGATTTTCCATAAGGACAAGGTCACCTATCCCAAACATGCAATTCTTGATCTTCTTGTTGTAGCTTAGACATAGGTGATTCTAATAAGCCTATAGGTGATTAAGAGCACTTAAATGCTTCTCATCTAGAATTTATAGCTCATTTAGACATACAATTTGATACTCCTCCTCAGTAATGATATTCTATACTGAGATTTTGAGAGAGGGGAGCTCGACCTCGATTGACAAGATAGCTTCAAAACCACATGCTAGAGAGTATGGAGTGGCTCCTGTAGGTGTACATATACTTTTGTAGTAAGCCCAGAGGGTGGGATTGAGTTAGAGGTGCCAATCATGACCAACTTCATTAACTTTTTTTTTCAAGATGCATAAGATGGTTTTATTGGAAGCCTTGATTGGACCATTACCTTGAGGGTAATACGGTGTGGGAAAGTGATGTTGGATATGGAATTTCTCATAGAGAGTGTGGACTTCTTGATTCTTGAATAGTTTCTTGTTGTTAGTGATGATGGAAGGGGGGATGCCATAGTGGTATTGTTATCAATGAGGATTGCACCCTTATGCAAAGCTGTGACACTTTGCAATCCTTCGAAACATGGGGACAAAATTAGGTTGTGGGTTACCTATAGTGAGTTTGAACCTCTAGATTGTGGGCTGGTTCCCTTAAAATATTATATTTGAAACTATGATTTTTTGTTTCTGAAAAGGGGAAGAAGGAAACTATAAAGAAATAAAACTATAAAATTTGGTGATGCACCTAATAAGGATGGAAAACTTGCAATCTAGTTCATAATAGAATTCATAAATCTGACCTACACAATCCAATGTTGGCATAAATATCACAAAAGTGCTTCTAAAGAAGGCTGGAAAAAATTGTTTTTTATGAAGGAAAAAAGATTTTTCACAACATAAAAGAACTATTTTTAGTAACACAACCTAAGACCTGTAATATCACTATGCTTAATACTACAAGTAAGAGTGAGACAATAATTTTAAAGGTTTTGATAATTAAACATAGTAAAACTTCATCATATCACTTCATACAATTAGCATCAAATGGAAAGACAACTACTTGATTCCAAAAAATAAAGGAGATATTGCATAAGAACAAAGAAATTGGACCTGTAATATGATGTGATCTCTATAAAACTATGAAATAATGAGTTACAAAACCTTGTTCTCTCTCAAAGTGTAAAAGAGCAAAAAGGCAAGAACTTGAAATATGAGTTACAAAACCTCTTGTCTTTCAATGTGTAAAAGAGAAAAGAATGCAAGAGCTAGCAAAAACTAAGTTTCTCTTTACAATATATATCTTGGTCTTACTAAGAGACATACAAAAATGAACTATAGCTAATTGCCTCTAAAAATAAGTCCTCCAAGGTGATCCACGAGAAAACTCAAAAATCCCTAAAAATAAGGGCTCAAATTAGCACAAATCAAGCAAAAAAAGCCTCAATTTGGACCTCTCCATATGCTTGACCAAGATGTTGACCAAGAATCCTAAAAAATCTCCTCAAATCATGCAAAAATCCCCTAGATGGCCTAGTTAACTCAACTCATCAATTTACATGATTTTGCATTTGCAAAATTGATGTGAGTAAATAATAAAGTAATTAGAATAATTACTCTATTGTTAGTTACAACTTGTACTATTTCTAATTTTACAATTTGTGAACAATAATAAAGTAATTTGAAGAGTATTACTTTACTATTTATTTACATTTGATTTATTTGTAAAAATCATGCATGATGAAAAGAAAATAAATCTCCTTATCACTCCAATTATATTTGCCTATTTTGCATGATTTGAGCAAAAATAGGACTTAGAAGAAAATAAAATCCCATTATAGCCCCTTGTGAGAAAAAATATCTAGTTGCATATCATATGCCTTCAAGGAAAAAATATACCCTTATTACTCTAAATACATCATAAAAAATGCATGAATCACTTAGGCATAACCTCACAAACCCTTATGACTCCAATTTGCATCAAAGAGAAAACAAATATCCAACTTTGCCTTATAACTCCATTTACAATGCAAAATGGCCTCACTACCAAATAGCCTCCATCATGCAAAAAAAAAGTAACTCAAACCACAACAAATCTCTGCCACCATGCAATACTTGTCTTACCTTGCATCTTCATGCACATATACTTTCTTCTTTTCATTGTATCAATACCTCAATGCAAAAAATTACCTTATCCTTTGCCACCTCATTGTGCATACCAAGTCTTCACATGATGTTCCCTTCTTTGTCCTTTGATGTAAAATACATAAGGTATAAAAGATTCCTCTTTTGACCCTAATCGGGCACTAGGCATGATAATGAGGAATTTTTTATTTTTTAGTATGCAAAATGAAAGGTATCATAATTAAGGCACTTTTGACCATGTTGTCGACATATAGAAATAAGGGGTTTTGAAAGTTCATAAGGCATAAAGAATATCCCCTACTTTTCTTCCCATGATAATGTGACCATTGACTTCAACACGAATCAAGTATAAATAGAACATGTAGGCCCTTTCAAAAAATGATGACTAGGATTTTGTCAAGACAAGGTCTTGACCATGGTTTGCATTTTATATGGGGTAATGATTTCAAAATTCAAAAAGTCAAAAAATAAGAAAAGAGACTTATGAGTCATTGATCAAAAGCAAAGAAACCTTAAAAACATTCTTGTATTTCATTTGGTACTTGAGTCACTTCAATTCTACACCTTTGTCGATGGTTGACCTAGGGTTTTATGGTTTTCAGGCTTTCCTTCATAGTCTTGGCCTTACATGGTCAATACTTTGGCATTTTGAATTTAGAAGAAGGTAAATATTTTCTATGAGGCTTTTATTGGCATTTTTATTGACTTTTGTAGTTGCTCATACTTCGAATGGCCACCATGCTGGTCATTATTCTCTGCAATCTTTTGATAAACCTCTTCTATTTTCTTTGTGTTTCTACTTTGCAAATGTGGAAAAAAGAAATGACAAAACCCTAAAAAAAAGGGGGTCACAGCTATTGATATCCATAACTACAAATGAATGGTGAGTTCTTGGTTCTCCTTTAATGTATTTTCTTTGACGTTGTTGTAGATTTGAGAAACAAAAAGGGTTTTGAAATATGCGAACTGAGTATTATTCTTTCTCAAAGAAAGACTCATTTATAGTAGCCATGCCTGCATATGTTATTTCTTTTCTCTATAGACAAGGCCCCTATTTCAAAACCATAATGTATCATATCTTTTCTGTATATGTTTTGTATCCTATTGTAGCTTTGCTCAAAAAAAAGAAAGTCTCTTTGTGAGGAAGGAGAATGAGGGTTTGCTCAAAATTGCATATAAATGCAATCTACACATGTGACCATACTAGAAAACACATGTTCTGAACTTCTTCTTTTACTGTCTTGTAAAAATGAAGAAGAGTTTCATTGAAATCTTTGACAAGGGTTTTCAAGAAATGCATATCCTTTGCCATTTCCAGGCACAGCTATGATAGAAATGAACTTTAGCACCATTGTTTTCCTGTAATGTTAAAAATATATTAGGGCTTTATAAAAAACCCATATGGGTATCAATAAAAAGTTCTCTTTCAGGCACATCCATACTTGGAGACACACCATAACTATTTCTTTTCTCTGTATGCATGAAATGGAATACAAGTGTTTCTTCAAAAATGAAGGTTTTCATTTTATCATATGGTATCTTCTATTAGGCATAAATCTTGCTCCTCTCTTTACGGCTATGGCAGAAACATACATTGTAACTGTTTCTTTTCTTTTTATGCATAAAAAATGTGTTAGGGTTTTTACCCCTTAACAAGGGTTTGCATAAAAGAAACATAGCATTTATCCACTATTCTGACCATTTCTTCTTCATTTCTGTGCATATATATATACATATACATATACATATACATTATATATATATATATATATAAATGTAGAGTTTTAACTCTATAGTTCATGGTGACCAACATGGACTCTGCGCCTGCATAGAGAGAACTAGAATATTTCTACAAAAAGGAAACAAAAGCAAAAATGTACCTCTTGTTGTAGCCTCTTTAAAGCTTTTGTAAAGTAGCCTGGTATCTAGACCATTCTGTCTCTAATGGATATTCCTTTTTCTGAAGGGTCTAAAAAATCAGATACAATTCAATTATTTCTTTATGGGAGAAGGTTACAGACTCTGCACTACTGCATGTAACTGAAATTCCAACTGAGCTATAGAAAGTAGAACTGATTCCACTTCAGTGACACTTGATGAGTCACTTAGGGTCTCAAAAGTAGTTTGATCATTTTGCTTAGTAAGTAATAGAGTCTTTATTTGGTCCTCCATTAGGACTATGCTTCTATCTAGGAATGGATAGGGGAGTCCTAACTGGACTAGATTCTCAATGTGTCCCTTCATTCCCTGAACTCCTTCCTTCACAAGATCTAATAAAGTTTTGTACTTGGTGGCAACTTTGTTACAGCTCAAAATTTAAATCACCTTAGCTATTATCAATTTGTCGATGATCCCTACTACCTGCAAAATCTCATCAGAAGCATCATAGAATTTTTGAAGCAAAAGTTGTGACTCCAAAACCTTCACAGTTATTGAGGATAGAATCTTTTCAATACAAGAATCCACCTTCTCACATAGTTATTAAGATGTTGAGATGAACCTGAGTGCAGGCTTCAATTAAGATACATCATTAGATATCCTCTATGAAGAAGAAACATATAGCTCCTTAACAATTGATAATACTCTAACATTTTGAGGGTGTTGGGTGAGCTCTAGAGTTAATTGTTTAACTTTTTCCTACTCAACAAGACGTTGCTTTGCAAATTACCACTCTGGTCCTTCTCAGTATTAAGACTCTATTGTAGATAAGTGACCTCCTAAACCTTATTCTTGTACTTCTTTTCTAAAAGAACCTTTTCTTGCTCCAATGTGTCTACTGAAGCTTTGACCTGTGCCAACTCAGACTACACTCCAATCACTTTTAATTGTGAATCTAGAAAGACTTCTTTGGATACTACTTCTTTGAGGGGAAAACATGAACACACATGTTCTTCACCTAACCATGTCAGTGGATAGGTGAACTTTAATTTTCATTTAAGTTAAAATGTATATATATGTACATGTTCACTTGTTCACATGTGTCTGTGCTTTTGTGTGTGTGTGTATACACACACACACACACACAAAAACACAGACACATGTGAACAAGTGAACATGTATATATATGTACATTATATATATAATTTTTAATTAATTACAGATATTTGTATATGTATATATATGTATGGCCCAACACATTTATCAAATCCTCAAGATTCATGCTTGAATGGTCACTCGATTAGGAGCACTAGTTTATACACACATGTGTTTATTACATGGACATTTTATGTTTCTTACATGGACGTTTTATGTTTTAGATCTATTGATGTATGTGCACATGTGTACACATTTATACATTTGATATATATATATTACATGGTTACTCCAAACACATTCAAGTCATGCTCATGAGCTTAGACTAGTGTTAAATCCTCAATAGCCATATAATGAGACTAATTTATAACATATGCACATCTTCCATGGTTCAGGTAATTCATAATAAAACTAGGGAAAAAATAAAGGCCAACATAAAACATCTCATTGAATAGAATGCAAAAAACCTAATGCCCTTATGTTCATTGTACACATGAGCTAGGAATCTATATGTTAGGAATCCAAAAATAGAACAAGATTATATATATCTCTATTGTATTGCTATGTAAAAATCATACCCAAGCAGATCTAGTGTGTAAAGTTAGATTTTATGTGTTGAAATAAGCTCCATAGTTTTCAATGAACTACTCAACCTCTCCAATTTATTAGACATGGGAGACCCAAAATGAATTTTCATTGTAAACATGAAATCACTCCTTTAGGATAAATAGTTACTGGGATTATTAGAATATTTTTATGTGGAGGGTTTAGAATATAAATCTAGAATTTCAAAGTGAGAGAGATCTACTTTACAGTATGAGCACATGTATGAAAGAAGATCTATCTAAATTTTAAGGATCACGAATCATCATTATGGAATGTGTTAGAAGAAGACAAGTGACCTTGGAAAATGTCATTTATACTTGAGGTGATAATAGTGCATATTATTTAGGTTAAGAAGTGGGTATGAAGGTACAAAATTAGTAGAAAATGTAGAAGGAATATCCTAATTCATAACAAGATCTAGATCTATTAACAATATTAGAGAGGATGTGGATTAACTTTGATTGTAAACTTTTAATTGTTACAGAAAAACCTAATAGACTAATGGAAGTTAGATGGGACTACAACCATAGTGTGAATCCATGATCTCTGCCTAAGAGTAGAAATGATATATCTAAAATGACATAATAGAGAGTCTTAGATTGTTTTTTCTAATTTAATTCCAATAAATGATAGAGTATAGTTGGGAGATTTTTGAAACATGCACATAAGTTTCAAACAAATTTCCCAATTTTGATGGTATTGATCCTACCAGTTAGATATATAAGGTAGACCAATATTTCAAATACATAGTAAATATAAAGTTCCCCATGATCAATATCTCTTTAGAGCTTCTTTCAAAGTAGAAAATGAATCCATTCAATGGTTAGATATAAAACCCAATCCTTTCTCACATCCAGGAAAATTTTTGCACTTGGAAGTCCTTAGCTAAATTTTGAGCTATATACATGGTTATATGTATTTGATTCAATGTAATGTATTAACATTCATACTCGCGCTCTTTAGATCAATCTAGTTAAGTGAATTTTATCTATTCATTATTAATTGAAATCCTAAATATTATCATGAACTCATTTATGTTCAGTCATCGTGTTCTAGAGCTAATTCATTTACTAGTTTAAATGTTGATTTATGTTTCAATTCAAATTTATATGTATTTTTTAATTATTCTAAATTAGCATTAGGTCAAGTTCATTTTTCAAGTCATGTGTTTTAATTATGAAAATTTATTTGATTTAACATCATACCTCGAGTTTCACTTTAGGTTTTAAATTTATCTTCATTAGTTTTAGGTTAAAGAAGATTTATGTAAGTTCTAAAATTATGCATCTTCAAATTATTTTTAGATTTAGGAAAGGATGCAACATTATTTTAGACCTATGTACATGTGCTTGAATTAATATTAAAGAATTTAATTGATTTTTGTGCACAGTACACACTTATATGGATATGATTTGGACACGTATTGATTTTAAGATTTATAAATTGAGACAGATTCCAACAAACCCTTCTACCAGTAGGGTGTATAGAAGTAATTGTAGTATGATTGTACAAAGTTTAGTCACCATTAGATAGTCATTAGCAGGTCTCCATGAATATTTTGGAGATACATTAGCCATCATCCTTGCCCAAATAATAGATGGGGTGTTAGGCGATGTTCCTTTGAGCACAGTCCAAAGCAGAGTGCCAAAGGAAACCATCAAAACTCAAATTTTCTCCCAATACTCCACCAAATCTTAGGTCAGGGCATATCAGGTGACTATGTGGATATGCCCTAGGATTACCCCTTTCATATATCCATGATTTCCTGCTACACATGGTCAGTATCCAAATAACAACCAAAGTCCATTATATTTTTCACAATAGTTATATGCAAAGGTCCATTTAGGCCTCAACGTTAACTATTTGGATTTACTAGGTCATTTGGGGTAGGGGCGTGGTAGGGTTTGTGATAGGGATCCTTATTGTCATGTAGATCGACAACCCACATAATACAGTATCATGTTTAGGGCCTGTTGTCTCTCTATCCATTACCCCTATTACTGATGAGGTTGTCATTGCTTCCCAATGGGAAGGAATTGATAGCATTGGTTATATTGCAGTAGAGGCTCCTCACATATCTATAGATCACATGGGTTGATAGGTGATGAGACATCCAATTACGTCAGCTATTGATTTAGATACATATGTTGTGGCAGGTATCCTTTCTTTGAATGACATAGACCACATTCAACATGATGCCTAAATTTTGAGGGATTCCAGTTATATATTTTCTAACGACTTGATGGGAGCATATCATGTGATCTCACCATAGCAGGGGATCTTGTTAGCAAATGTTGCTTCATTTGTGGCTTAGTCTCGGCATTCTGAAATGGATCCTACAATTAGATTATCTTAAGGGGCAGATGAGCCACCTACCCACCACCATTCTACTGATTGAATGCAGGTGCATCCATAGGCTAATGATTACGCCACTCCAGAGGCTAGCCATCTACTGTTACTTCAGGTGCCTAGTCATCTATAGCTTCTCTAGGTGCCTAATCATATGTAGCTATTCCAATTACTCAAACATCTATTGATACACTCGAGCAGGCTGTGAGAGGTCTAGGTTTTATGGAGATTCTCTCTTTACGGTCGATACCATCTCACTTGCATAGTCCTCTACACATCATTGGTAGAGCTAGTCTAGGGTAGGACTACAGAGGAGCTAGTTGATTATATGACTGTACAAGGTGGAATTGAGGATGTAAGGGTGACTCAGGTATATATGTACATATAATTTTTAAGTTTTTTAAGTTTTTAACAAATATATGTAGTATGTAACTTCATTGGAACCATGTACGACATAGTTTTATAAATTAAATATAACTTGAAATTAATTTTCTTTTTTTATGTATTCATGCATATGTGTCTAGGTGGAGGTAGCACATGTAACTTCTAGTTTTAGGGGAGAGCATGTACACACACATTCTTCGCCTAACCATGTCAGTGGATAGGTGAACCTTAATTTTTATTTTAGTTAAAATGGACATATATGTACATGTTCACTTGTTCACATGTGTCTATGTTTTTTTTTTTGTGTATATATATGTGTATGTACATATATACATACATATATATATGTACATATATACATATACATATATACATATATATATATATATATATATATATATATATATATATATATATACATTATACAATTGTTAATTAATTACACAATTTTGTATATGTATATATATGTAGGGCCCAACACATTTATCAAATGTGTTGGGCCCTACATATATATACATATACAAAATTGTGTAATTAATTAAAAATTATATTATGTATATATATATACAAACATATATACATACATACATATATACATATACATATATACATATGTAATATACATATGTATATATGTATATGTATATATGTATGTATGTATATATGTTTGTATATATATATACATAATATAATTTTTAATTAATTACACAATTTTGTATATGTATATATATGTAGGGCCCAACACATTTATCAAATGTGTTGGGCCCTACATATATATACATATTAAAAATTGTGTAATGAATTAAAAATTATATATATATGTATGTATGTATGTATGTATGTATGTGGAGGTAGCACATGTAACTCCTAGATTGAGGGGAGAGCACATACACACACATTCTTCTCCTAACCATGTTCACTTGTTCACATGTGTTTGTGCTTTTGTGTGTGTGTATACACACACACAAAAAAAAAAACACAGACACATGTGAACAATTGAACATGTATATATATGTACATTATATATATATAACTTTTAATTAATTACACAATTTTTTATATGTATATATATGTAGTGCCGAACACATTTATCAAAAGCTCAAGAGTCATGCTTGAATGCTCACTCGATTAGGTGCACTAGTTTAAACACACGTGTTTATTACATTTTATGTTTATTACATGGACATTTTATGTTTCTTACATGAACGTTTTATGCACATGTGTATACATTTAGATTGATATATATATATATATATATATATATATATATATATATATATATATATATATATATATATATATATATATATATATATATATATATATATATATATATATATATATATATATATATATATATATATATATATATATATATATATATATATATATATATAACAAGGATACTCTGAACACCTTCAAGTCATGCTCATGAGCTTAGACTAGTTTTAAATCCTTAATAGCTATATAATGAGACTAATTTATAACAATGCACGTCTTCCATGGTTCAGGTGATTCATAATAAAATTAGGAAAAAAATTAAGGCCAACATAAAACATCTCATTAAATAGAATACAAAAAACCTAATGCTCTTATGTTCATTGTACACTTGAGGAAGGAATATATATAGTAGGAATCCAAAAATAGAACAAGATTATAGATATCTCTATTGTATTGCTATGTAAAAATCATACCCAAGCAGATCTATTGTGTAAAGTTAGATTTTATTTGTTTAAATAAGCTTCATAGTCTTCAATGAACTACTCAACCCCTCCAATTTATTAGACATGGGAGACCCAAAATAAATTTTCATTGTAGATACAAATTCACTCCTTGAGTTTAAATAGTTATTGGGATTACTAGAATATTTTTATGTGGAGGGTTTAGAATATAAATATAGAATTTCAAAGTGCGATAGATCTACTTTACAGTACGAGCACATGTATGAAAGAAGATCTACCTAAATTTTAAGGATCACCAAACATCATTATGGAATTTGTTAGAAGAAGACAAGTGACCTTGCAAGACATCATTTATACTTTAGGTGATAACAGTGCAGATTATTTGGGTTAAGAAGTGGGTATGAAGCTACAAAATTAGTAGAAAATGTAGAAGGAATATCCTAATTCATAACAAGATCTAGATCTATTAACAATATTAGAGAGGATGTGGATTAAATTTTATTGTAAACTTTTAATTTTTAGGAAAAAACCTAACAGTGTAATGGAAGTTATATTGGACTACAACCATAGTGTGAATCCATGATCTCTACCTAAGAGTAGAAATGATAAATCTAAAATGACATAATAGAGAACCTTAGATTATTTTTTCTAATTTAATTCCAATAAATTCTAGTGTATAGTTGGGAGATTTTTGGAACATGCACATAAGTTTCAAACAAGAGTTAGTCCTCTATCAATACATAGATGGATTCATGTCCCAAAATTAAGGTAATTTCCCATACCCCCCAAACTAGAATTTGCCAAATTTGATGGTATTGAAACTACTAGTTAGATATATAAGGTAGACCAATATTTCAAATACATAGTAAATATAAAGTTCCCCATGATCAAAATTTCTTTACTGCTTCTTTCAATGTAGAAAATGAATCCATTCAATTGTTAGATATAAAACCCAATCCTTTCTCACATCCAGGAAATTTTTTGTACTTGGAAGTCCTTAGCTAAATTTTGAGCTATATACAAGGTTATATGTATTTGATTCAATATAATATATTAACATTCATACTAGATCTCTTTAGATCAATCTAGTTAAGTGAATTTAATCTATTCATTATTAATTGAAATCCTAAAATTATCATGAACTCATTTATGTTTAGTCGTCGTGTTCTAGAGCTAATTCATATATATATGTATGTATATATATATATGTATGTATGTATATATATATGTATGTATGTATATATATATATATGTATGTATATATGTATGTATATATATATACATACATATATATATACATAATATAATTTTTAATTAATTACACAATTTTGTATGGTCACTTGATTAGGAGCACTAATTTATACACACATGTGTTTATTACATTTTATGTTTCTTACATGGACGTTTTATGTTTTAGATCTATTGATGTATGTGCACATGTGTAAACATTTATACATTTGATATATATATATATATATATATATATATATATGAAATTTGTGATTATGACTTCTTATGTTTCGGTGATGTATATATGTATGTTTATATTAATTTAATTTATCACAATTTCATTTGTACATCTATCTAGAAGCTCAGGTAAATATATAGATCATCCATGTGTACATTTCAATGAAACAAGAAAAATCACATATCATGTACCCAAATGTTATATCTAACTGCTTGAACTTTAAGCAAAATAAATTCATTCTCAGACACCTTGCTCATTCATGTACCACATCCATTGGTTCAACTCGCTCTTCAATAACTTCTAGTATTCTCTGATCATCTCTATCTGATCTCCACTTATGATGTCCATGTGCATGTGGAACTTCATGAAGAGATAGGCCAGTTGCAATTACTAGGTGGCTATACTGATACACCTTATCTTCAAGATGGTAATTAGTAAAATGAATCCCATTTTCAACAATTTTGACTTGTTTGAGATATGTCCCTTGCACTAGAAATGAACATGTGGGAAAAACCATTCCATCACTTATTTCTAGTTTTGTTAACTTCATCCTCTCCTTTGTAGAATGTAATAAATAATAACTAACACATTCTTTGTTTCCATCCTCTGCTATGACTTCAAAAACATCTCCTATACACATATATACAATGTTCAATTTAAAAAATAGAACCAATCTTTAATTGTAGAAAAAAAATTAATATTAAACAAATTACAATTAGATTTTGTCTAAAGATTAATAAATATTACAATTTATCAATCTAAAGTTACAAAATTTGCAAGAATTTATATATATGCAAGCATACTTTTTTTAATCAATCCTAAAATGTGGTCATAATCAATTGGAATCAAAGGAATGTCTTCAAATCTTTCCTCTTAATCTTCATTATATGTGTCAGTAACAACTAGTGGCACTAAATTCCATTCACTAACATATCCACATTCTTAGTTGTTGCAATTCACATAACTTCCCAAAATGTAGTCATTAAAAAAATAAGAGTAATCCCTAGTCCACAATATCCATAGGTGCCTATCTATACTCATGACACAATGTAAAGATCTTGTTTTCTCTACCCTCTTGCATCCATGAATTGTTCTTCTATCCACACCTATAAATTATATTTAATTCAAAATAAAATAAATATAGAGTTCTTAAACTTTTAAAAACAATTGAAGATTTTTACAAAAAAAAAATTACATACCTGATATCTCATAAAACACTCTATTAGGACATGGATTCCTCCCTAAAGATGTACCGACATCACATGAAAATTGTTTCTTACACCATTCAACATCATGTGCATAATTTATACAATCTCAGACCTCATAATTCATTTGATGTTTTCTTAGAGTGTGTTTGATGCAAGCTCTTGTGCCATCATGTTCACCCTTTCCATGCCCACTCTCAAAGAAATCCAAAAAATGTGGTATATTATCTTTTCGATGATATCTACATAGTGCATAAAATGGTCTTCAGGATTTTAAGTGTGACGCACACCCATGAGACCATACAAAATGTTTTTCAATCTTTACACCTCTTCTTGCCAAATCTTCAAAAAACTTCTTAAAGCAATGTTGGACAAAAATCGTGTCATGCTCTTTATCATCACTAATATAAAAGTGATATCATTTCTTAATGACTCATTTTTCATATGTACTGTTAACACCATCCAAATGCAATTGTGCATGTCGATAACACATATGTACCATAATAGTGACCTACTCTAAATAGTAATATTGTGTTTGAATCTCCTTTTGATGGGTAAAAGAGTAATTTTATTCAAATTCAACTAAAGATGAAAGGAAACAACAAGGTATAAAAACACAAGATAATGAAAGAAAAATGCACAATTATACCTTCAAAATCCTTGAAGATTCCTCAACTCCTTGATAAGGTGGAAAGTGTTGCACACAAACACTCTAGATTTACCCAAACTTAATGAAACTATGTGGATTGATCTCAAAACACAAAACTAAATTAGCATGGTGAGGATGAGATGAAAGGAATTTTAGAGCTATTTTGGTATTGTGCAATTGCATGAAATGAGATGATGAGAATGGCTTGTGGAGGGTCTTATTTATAGGCAAATTTGGAGGGATTTTGATCCAACGGTTCAGATTAAAAGTTGAGATCATGGGTGGAGATTGGATGAGAGATGGAGGGTTGAAATTTGATCAATGAAATTGGATGGTGGAGAATAAAAATGAATTTTAAATTTATTTTTGGGGAAGGCTTTGTATTTAATATGATAATGACTTGTGAGGAAATAAAATATTATTTCCTTGGGAGGATATGGAATTTTTAATTCCATTTTATGTGGAGTTGTGAGAGACATGACACATGGACAATCTTAGAACTCACATGTGTGAGCTCATTTGTGGAGAAGCGATTAGCATGAAAATAGTAAGGTAAGGTGGAAGGGTCATGTGACCCATGGGATTATTTTACAAATTTTAATATGTGGGTTATGGGAGAATGAGTTAATGATGCTTTGACCAAGTTAATGAAGGTGATTAACTTAATTAATATGGTTGGAGAAAATTAGGGAATGAGCTAATCAAGGTTTAGGATTAATTAAATAATGATTTATTTAATTAATCCAGGTCTAGGGGTCATGTAGGCTAGGGTAGCTAATTAAATAATAGCTATGCAACCAACTAGGCTAGGTATAGGCTAATTAGTAGGGTAGATTAATGAAATAAATATGATTCATTTAATTAATCAGGTTTATAAAAGTAGACAAATTATCAAAATAAATATTTGCATATATTTATTTAATTAATTGGGGTGATGTTGTACGGTATAGTGCTGAATTAAAATAATTAATTCAGAACTAAGGGTTAATTAATGATGAATGGTTAGGGATAAATGATTAGGGGTGAGGTAGGGATAACTAATTAAATAATTATGAATTTATTTAATTAATAAGATGAAAGGGGAAATTAGGAATATGGACAATGTCAGAAGAATGGTTAAAGGTGTAGACACTTAAAATTGTCCATGTCTTACAACATCTTGTTGACACATTACTAAAGACATCATATAACATTTTATCCTAATCCCACTCCTAATCCCATTTACTCCACTAGCCAATTAATTAAATAAATCCTATTTATTTAATTAATTTCCCTTCTCCCATTTTCTAACTAATTCAAATAATTTTTTTGAATTTGTTCTCACCTTTCACCTCATTGCAACACATGTCACATACTACATTTTTCATTTAATACACTTCACATGTATCACTAATTTAAATAAACCATTATTTAAATTAGGTGTATCCTACACTTGTCACATGACTACAACTCCTCATCGAGTGGGAAATCCTAATCGATCTCAACCATCCACATCATTAAAATAAACTTTCAATCCTAGCCATCAATTCAAATCACACATTTCCTATAAACCAACCCTCACCCAAGTTGTTTGGGGGGATCCATTTTGCAAGTACCCTCATGCTATCAAATTTACTCTAGGATCTCCATTCTCATTCATCTTATTATTAGTGTTATGCTACTGAAATAGTGAGGCAATCAACATTCATCATTCTATATTTTGCATTCCTATGCAATATTGAGAAGAGGAATGGGGGCAAACCAAGTTTGACATAGGAGTTTAGATATTCTTGTTTATGCTTTGATTTCTATGTTCATTTTGTACTCCATTGTGTTGTTAGGGTTTTATTCTTCATGTTTATGATTTAGCCTTAATTTTTACCCTAATACTTTTGGTGAACCCGACGTGAAATCTAGCAATTTTGATAAATTTTGGTGATCAAGTTTCATAGGTGACCTCTTGGCCTAAAAAAGACCTCAATTTTACATCCTGAAGGCCTCATAGGTGAAAAATGACATAAAATTTGATACATTTTGCTACCAAAATGTTTTTTGAAAATTTGTATGGTTTTACCCTTGTCATAGGGTCATACCATACAGATCCATACGGATCCATATGACCTGTACAGGGCCTCTCAAATCTGATCATTAGGTTTTATTATTTGATTGCAAGTTTCATGGTGTTCTCGATGCATCTAAGGATTTAGGGTTCTTACTCTATTTTTTGACTAAGTAGTGTATCCTCTGTTCACCCCCATCGATTCTATTTGAATCTCTTTGCTAAAGACCCTAGGTACTCAATTAAAAACCCTCTGTTTCTATTATGTAACATCTACTGCTCTTTGTCTAGGTTAGAAGCCCTAAAATCCATCCCAGCCATCTCTACATTTGTTGACCTTGTAAAAGCCTTTGCCGACGCCTTGAATGTCTTTGTCACCTTTGCTTAACCACTGTCCACTTTCCCAGCACCTCCAATGTTTTCAGTCGCAGTCTCCTTGTAACCCATCACCACCTCCTTCAAATCTCCTCTGCCACTTTCTAAACTCACTGCCGCCTAAACCCTATTTCTACTTACCAATCCTCTTAGACCGATGCCCACCACTCTTGTCAGACACTGCTGACAAATTGTGGGTACCACTGGAATTTATCCTAGTCGCCACTGGTGGTAACGACTGACCCCTAATCACCACCATCAGACCTCTCTTCAATCCTTAGACCCTTGTCTTTCATTGTCATCACCTGCCCTAGCCCTGACAACCTTTTGCAGTCTTCTGTGAATAGCGGTCTTCTATCGACTATCAAGTTTTGGCCCTTGGTTTCCTTAGCCTGTAGGGCTTTCATTGTTCTTTTTTTTTTTTTTTTTCTTTTTGTTCAAGCCATGGTCACATGGCTGACTAGGGACCCAACTGAAGTCCTTAACCACTACAACTAACCACCAAGCACTAACCGTTCCATGTGACTAAACTCTCACTAACTGTTAGCGGTCAGTGTTAACTATCAGCTGTCCTACCTTCACCCTTAATCCCTAACTAGGTAGTTTTAATCAAACTTTCATAAATCGGTCAAACTAGGTTAGATTTTTACAAAATTTGTGGTGTTAGAGAGATGATTCACCCAGCGATGTTGTAGCGAAAGAATTTTTAGGTGATTGTACCATTTTCATCAATTTTTTTTAGTAAAAGTCAACCTTTTGAACTTCAAACAAGCATAACTCTTACAAAATTTATCCATTTTTCATGAATTTGTTTTTTCAAACTACATAGAATTTTGTCTACAATTTGTTCATGCCATTTATTTTTGTATATCTATTCATCTTAATGAGATTTCTTCAGATTCTTCATTTTTCACATAATGCTTTGGCTTGCAAGTTTGCTTATTCTTTCTTGGGTTTTGTGGCTTTTAGGTGATCCAAAGGGGTTGTAATACCATTCATATCAGTCATAGAAATAGATTGGAAAATGAATTTATTAGGTGCACTCATTCTATTCTCTTATCTTTTATTTAATCAAATCAATCTTGCTTGTCTCACACTTCAATTTGGGGCTTAAAAAGAACATCTTGTTTTCTCTCACATTTGGATTTTGGGCTCTAAGCCAAACTCTTGTCCTGATTCACACATTGAAATCAGGCTTAAACTAACTATTGTCTTCCATCAGACATTTTGGATTTGGATTAAAACGAACAAGTGCTTTCATTGTTTAGTGAACTTGAGGAAGTTTAAGGGTGTGTATGCTCTTCTCATGCACTTTGTGTGACCTTGAGAATCAAAAACACCTTTCATCCATTTATTTCCACACCAAACATTTCATTTTCTAAGGGGAAATTACATTTCTAGTGTGAATCTAGTGTGCGTGTGTATTCTCTCTCCTCGAACTACAAGGTGATCTTGGAGATCAAAAGCACCCACTAGATTTTATTTTGTCATCCTTTCTAGGAGGCCTGCTTGGAGATAGACCACTCCAAGGGATGACCTCAACTTTAGCATTCTGATAGAGTCTAAAGAGTGAGGTGTGAATCAAAAGACACCCTCTTGGAAGTCAAAATAATGTCATCCAGGCTAAGCCCCCAAGAACTTTATACCTTGGGGAAGTGAAGGTGAAGGGTGGGTTACCCCTTTCTCCTAGTTTTTTGGTAGTATTTCACTTTTTTTTCACAAAATTGGCCTCCCCATACCTTGAATATATTGGGGACATCCTTAGTCAAACTTGTACATCCTAGTGTAAGACCTATTTGGCCACACCTACCTGACTAGTCATAGGATTGTTGATGTGTCTTCAAATGTTTCCTTAATCATCACATTCAAAATTTCAAAGTCAAACTTACTTATGTGTCTTGCATGTGTGATTCATGTGTGTACATGTGAAATTATTTGTTTGCAAATTGCCAAATCAAGCTATCAACACCAACACATAAACACATCATCTTAAACATTCCTATCAACACATTCAGTCTAAGTCACCTTCATCCTAATCAAAACACTAATCATCCTTGTCATTCACATAATCCCCATCTTAATCATCCTACTTGTCATATCCTAATCATTCCTAATCATCCAATCATTCTATCCTAATCACTCCACATCATCAACCTAGTCCTAGTCAATCACTTGTCAAGATGGTCCTAATCCTTAGCAAGCTTATGCCAAATCTTAAGCCCAAGGTTATACTTCAAGGAGGCCCTTCTTCTAATCCTAGTGATGAGAATAATCCAAGAACTAAAATCATACTTTGAGGAAGCCCTCCTTCTAATCCTAATGATGAGACAAATCAAAGACCTAAACTCATACTTCGATGGGCCCCTCCTCGTAGTTCTAATGATCATTAGAACCTTGCCAATAATGATGCATACCTTGAGGACTAAGAAAAAATACAAAGACTTAAGCACATGTGTGACACCATTCCAATGCTAGAAGACAATATCCTAGCACCACAACTATAAGACCTCTTCCAAACAATTCACTAAATACCACAACTCTTAGACCAACAAACCATACAACGATTCCAAGCCATCATCCAACAAATTCAACAAAGCCAATCACCTCAGATGCAACAACTCCTAGCACAAGCCCAACAATTCATAACCACCCACCAATTCCAAGCCCAACAAACACATCCCCTATCCATTCAATTATCAGAACCACAACATCAACAAATTCCACCTCAATCCTATGTGGGATCCCCCTCCACTTCATACCAACCTAGTCCATCCATATGTCAAGTTCATGCTAAAACAACCTATCCCACTTATTTCCATGTCAAAAAACATTCATATCAAGTCACATCTAAACAAGAACATGTGAGCATAAGTCACCCCTTGAAACAAGATCAAGTGGCTTCAAGGTCTAATGTTGTCGTTGAGAAGGAAAACACCACTCTATCTTTTGGGGCCTATAAGTATATTATACTAGCATCCAATCAAATGCCTATCCTCAAGCCACCATGTCCTAGTCCTAATCCATTGGTCCCTCCACCTTCTAATCCATCAAACCGTTCATTACCCCTATCATCATCTAATCCTCCATCAACTTCATGCCCTAAATTAAAACATTTCAAAAGTAAACATATGGAGTTACCCTAATCCACCCATACACCTACAAAGGATGTGATCTAAGGGCTACTAGCAAGGAGTCAACCATGTCACCAAATTCATGTTCTTGAGCCTACAAAAGATCCTTCCAATACCATGCGTAGTCTTCCAAATCCATTGTATAGTCCACAACCCCATGAGCCTATTAAAGAGTCTCCCCATTGAGTCCAAGTCAAAATCCATTGCACCCTCTTATCATTGACCATCTAGAACATGTCAAGCCTCTCCAAGAGTATCCCACATCTACTTCCATTCAATAAAGTCAAGAGTTATGTCAAGTGTATAATCCTAAGCATGTGGAAACATCAAGCCCCCATTCTAATCAAGATCAAATCACTTTCATTCAACCCATCCACAACATGTATCTTTTCCATGATCAAGACATCATTCATGATGAAGAACCTTTCCATAACCCCACAACCATCCATAAGAAAGATACCCAAGACCTAAATACTTAATCTAATAAAAGTATTGTTGATCAACTTAAGCATTCATCCCATTTCATGACCTTCCTTCAAAGCAAAGAAACTCCTCCTTCAATCCATGATCTGCCAACATCCACTTGCCATGATGAGACACATGCCTCCCAAGAAAACATAGAAGATCAAGCCAATAGCTTGGATCTAAATGAGCATAATCAAGATCCTAATGATCCTTCCTCATCCACCTTTGACCCCATTTCAAGTCCATCGTATCCTATTAGTCTTACCACCTTCATCCATGAATGTTCTTCCCTAGGACAACAATAGCCATTATCCACTATCTCGTCTTCTCATTCCAATAATGAAATCAAGTCTATTGTCCATAACACACCTAGTCCCATTGTCAATTACATCCTACAAAACATGAATTATCATGGTAAAGGCTTAGGCCTTCATGAACAATGTATTTTAGAGCCCATCCATATCAAAGATATATCAATAAAAGAAAACGGGTAATAAAAGCAATGAAAAAGACATTGTAAGGCCTTCTCTTCAAAGAGATATCAATAAAAGCAAACTGCATTTCTCTGGTGCCATATATCTAGTTCTCACTTGCTTGTTGAATATTCATGTTATACTTTAACTGGTTGTCTCTATTTTTGTTTATCCTTGTTATTTAAGTTAACATATCAAGTATATGTTTAATTCTTCAAAATACATTTATTGTTTTTGGGTGGTTTATCTAATTGGGTTTCCTCAAGAAGGGATTAAATTCCATTGAATAGATCACTGTAACTTGGAGGATTCAATTTATATAATTAAGAAGAGACAAGTAATAATAATCTTGCATGTCTATGCCAGTCATAGACAATCCCATGCCGAGTAATTTGAGTTGTGGCTAGATAGAAAGCACAAATCTTTTTGTGAACAGACTTTGTTACCCAATTGTTGAGAAAGGCACCGATCAATTCTTTTCTATAATTATTTCCTTGTATCATATTCAAAAATTACAATTTTAATTTTCTATTGTATAAGTGTAGGAGTAATAGTGGAGTAGACAAAAAATCTAATTCAAATCATATGCCAGTTTGGATTAAGGTGAATTGGATGATTCAATTGACAAAATTACATAAATCCCTTAATCTTCTCTAAAGTCACCAACAAATTTGAGGAGTATTTAATCATTGGTGAATATAAGGTAATGCCCACCTTGGCAAAGGAGAGCCTAAAGTGTAGAGAATCCTAACCACTTGGGTTGATTTTGTTAGTTAGCCAAATTGGTTGCATAACCTAATCATAAATCCTGGCATCCTTTTAAGGTTTTGCATACTACAAGTTTGAGAACCAACAGAAGGCTTTGGAAATTTTAAGAAAGGTAACTCGCATAGATCCATGTGATGCCCTATGCATTTATCAAGATGGGTGAGTTATTAATATTGTTAGAACCCAGTGCAGCCTTAGATTCTCTTAAGATGCCAAAGTCTCTTCTAAAGAAGAGCAAAGAAGAAGTACCCATTGAATTTTTAAACAACATTGGGTTCTTCATTTTGAGCGTGATGAACTAGAGTTGGTTCATCAAACTTTTATGGAGGCATTAGGAAATGATGTTCTGCCTCTACATAAATCTCTGTGGTTAGTTTTGTGTATTTTTTACTTGTAGGATTCTCACAGTTAGTGAAAAAGGTAGTGTTCATGAAGGAATGGAAAAGATGTGTAGAGCCTTTAAATTATACATGTATTGTGCAATGGCATTGAATCATTTAGTAAACCATTTTTTCTTCACAGGGCAGCATTTTCTTGTCGAATAGTTGACTAAGATAGCTCTTGTTTCAACTGACCACCCTCTCATGAAATCTCATTCATATTATAATCTTGCACGATCTTATCATAGTAAAGGTGATTATGACATGACTAATTGCTACTACATGGCATCAGTCAAGGAAAGCCAAAGGCCACAAGATTTTGTAGACATGTTCAATTGAAGTTGGGAGATCTTAAGAGTTCTCTCTCAATTTTTGAAAAGGTTCTAGAGTTCCACCCTAAGAACTGTGAGACCTTAGAAGTGGTAGGTCATATATATAATCAAAAAGGGAAAGTAGAGAAGGCTTTGGAAATTTTAAGAAAGGCAACTCACATAAACCCACATGATTTCCATGTATTTATCAAGATGGGTGAGTTATTAATATCATCAAACCCTAGTGCACCCTTAGATTCTCTTAAGACAACAAAGTCTCTTCTGAAGAAGAGCATGTTGAAATGCACAAGACAACGGAGACGGGGGGAGTGAATCAATTGTCACCAAAACTTAACTTCTTATGAACATCAATACATCAATAACTTAATCACTGTTATTATGATTTAACCATGAAAGCATGAAATCAGAAACTTAAGCACAATCACATATTCAACACATGAGAGACCAATTTTTTTATGTGGAAAACCTTATAAGGGAAAAACCACGATGAGTGTTATCTCACAAAATAATATGTTATAACAATACTAAAAAGTAGAGGCTCACTGCCCAATATGCTCACTGCAAATGTTTAGGTTCACTGCCAAGATCAGCTCACTACCAAGGAGTGGCTCACTACCAAGGGTTGGCTCACTACCAAGATTAGTGAACTAATTTGATAGCATCTACTCCATGCCTTGGTTCTATTCCTTTGAAGCATAGTATATCTCCTCTACTCAGCTCTTTCACACCTTTGCACTTATATTGTCATTTTCGCACCTCCACACCCTTTTTGCAACTACATTACATGTTTTTATACAACTAGTCAACCTTGGAATATACATCAAGGTCGGCATTACATTCATCAACCGTTGGAGCAATCTCCAAGGTCGGCATTACAAACATACATAGAAAATAGGTCTAGACCTAAACAAGATTAGCAAAGGGAAAGGTGTATGCAGATCACTTAACACCTTAGCTGGGACTCTAACACAATCTTCCACACCATGACATGCTTTCACAATATTTGATGCACCTTCGTAAGTAGTGAAAACAACCAAGTCAGCCAAGACTGGTGTCAACACTAAGTCTTCTAAGAACAATCTTCATCCATGATCCCAATTTCTCTTTGAGGACCAATCCAAAGGTAGGAACATGATCAAGAGACATCCACAAGCTCATTGTAATCACTAGGAACAAATGCACAATCTCTAACCACTCTATCAAGAAGATTCTTCACATTGGAGCACAAGAACAACACTGTCAGCTATTATCATAAAGAAAGAATAGCTTGTAGACCACCAAATCATGAGCCATTGGAGTTGAAGGCACTTAACATCATTTTAGACTTAAATCATGAATGGTAGATCATAATACTTTAATGTGGAGGAATGCAAAGAAAATTACATTCTCACTATCACCAGTGAATACTCAGAAAAAGAAACTTTTACTCTGGTGAACATAACTCACTCAAATCTTCATACCAAGAGCTCTACCTTGGAATATAGCATCTTTAGACATGCCTCTAAATAACTTCCAATTTGTAGACAAAGATATTCATTCTACAGGAAATGTGGAGCAATCTATAGATTCTTCTTCAATAAACAGAGATAGTTTACAACATACCGTTTCCACTGAAGGAACAAATTTTCTCAAAAGCACTTGGAAACTTAATATTAGGATCACTTATTCATTTTATCCAACACTGACATAAGCCAATACAAAGCACCAAATCAAGGACACAGTTGACACTAATGACAACACAGATACGTTGACATCAATGACAACACTGGTTAGGCACATACTTGCGACAATCTCCCCCTTTGTCATTGATGGCAACATATGATGTAAAAAACTATAAAGACCATCAAGAGAAGATTCTCCCCATTTCTCTTTACACATTTGCACCTAAGTTTTTCACATGATTTCTCTCCCCCTTTGACATCAATGGCAAAGGGTACATACTTGCATGTTGCTACTTTGATCCACTGAACTTTCTCTATTATCAGCACTTTCTTTATCAAGAACATCTAGCTACTCCCCCTGAGAAGTAGCCCTCAAAACATCAATTTAGATCAAAGAATGAAACTTTGAGCACCACTGGACTGATGCATTCCTATGCATCTTAGTTCAGAGTAGGAAGGGTAATGACCCCTAACTTTTCTCTGAGATACTCAAAAGCATCTATAGGCAAAGGCTTAGTGAAAATATCTACAATCTGATCCTTTGTGGATAGATATTCCAACTTTACTTTATTCTATGTCACCTTTTCTCTTAGAAAGTGATACCTTATAGAGATATGCTTTGTTCTTGAGTGGATCACTGGGTTCTTTGAAATGTTTATAGCATTTGTATTGTCACAGAAGATTGCAACTGGATCTTCATACACAACTCTTATGTAATTCAAAGTCTGTTTCATCCATAACACTTGAGTACAACATGCTACAACAATATATTCTACTTCTATACTAGACAAAGAAATTGATTCTTTCTTCTTGCTTAGCCATGAAACTAATATGTTACCCAAGAGGAAAGTACCTCTACTTGAACTTTTTCTATCATCAGCATCTCCAGTCCAATTTGCATCTATATAAGTACTAAGAGTGAAATCAGTATCTTTGGAATACCACAATCCATAGTCTGAAGTGCCTTTTAAATACATCATGATCCTCTTGACTGCCATCATATGTGACTCTTTGGGATCTTCTTGAAATCTTGCTGATGGATTCAAATGTTGATTTCTTTTATGCTATTTCATATGCTTCCAAACTTTATACCTATGCTATTTCAAATACTTTTCAAAGACATTACTATCATAATATGATGTCTTATATATATATATATATATATATATATATATATATATATTTTCTGCAAACCTTGAACTTAATATGCCAATATGAAACATGGTGATGATATTTGTCAAATACATGAGTTAGACATAAGTATGTATGTATATAAATGGGATTTTATGGATTATATATATATATATATATATATATATATATATATATATATATATATATATATATATATATATATATATATATATATATATATTCTGCAAACCTTGAACTTAATATGCCAATATGAAACATGGTGATGATATTTGTTAAATACATGAGTTAGACATAAATATGTATGTATATAAATGGGATTTTGTGGATTAACTATGAAGTCTATTTTGTATGCATATGTTTTATTAATTAACCCTGTGCAGCAGCAAGTTGGTAGCATAAGGAGAGGTGAATTTGTAGCACATTGCAAGATAGAGCATTGAAGGAAGTCACAGTTAGGTGCCAACTGAAGCTGAACGTGATCATCATGGAGGAATAAATACAATTGGAGAAGAAGACTTGCTCTAGGATTCGAATCGCAACTTATGCCTTTTGATTCATGAGCTATTGAATAGGAATTTCTATTTGAAAAGGACTTTGCTTCCTTTGTTTCAGTTAGAATAATAAATTGATCTCAAACCTATACCCTGATATCTAGGGATGAATTAATGATCAAGTTAGTTGGTAGTTACATCATACTCTCTTGTTTTTGTATAAGTTAGGAGGGATGAGTTCGATGAAAAGTTAGAGAGAAGATTTCCTTTCCATGTTACTTTGTTTTTACAGCTACTCAACAGTTACTCCATTTTTATCCAGACATGTTTTATCAAATATAATCTGAAAAGATCTTGTTTTTGATATGAAGTGAATACAACTATGTGTTATGAGAATCTGAAGTAGATTTAGTTTCTAGATTAAGTTAGATAGTTCCCTGAGCTAGCCACTCAAGGTACTAACTCTCACTTTGCATTTTTTTTATTTATTCATGTATTTCTAGTTAACACTATTTCATGTTATTTTATAAAAGTTACATTGTGGAATGAGTAAGATATCTTAATTGCTATTTCTAGTAGTTGTGATCCATTTATAAAATACATATTTGAAGTCCTCTAGAGGTTAGTGTCAATTCTTTTATCAGTCTGTGTATTTTGAGTTAATTCTATAATTCTCTGTTGAATATAGTTATCTTCAGCTTATGCTGAAGGTACCTGTAACAACTAGATTTTTAACTATTTTTGTTGTTCTTTCATTTCTCAAAACTTTAGTAAATTAAATTAATTAGAATAAGTTTGTATGAGTTAGTTTAGGATAGAAATGAGTCTTGAAGGCATATATAGTGTGGGCATCATCATAAGCTTACACTCTTTGGTCAATAATTCAATGTAGGAATGTAATGATAGAGTGGACTGTTCATATAGGTTTACCCCTGAATTTTGTTAAGTCTACAACACATTAGTTTTCCTCTACATTTTTGGTGTCACTTCCAGGGATGGTGCTATCTTCATAGTCTCATTAGTTTTATGTGCTTTCATAGATTAAATTATTTTTACAGCATTAGACTTAATAAATTCACTTTTTAGGAACACTAGATATTCTACTAACATTGTGCAGGACTGTGGAAATATCAAGCTAAAACTATTGTATGTGGAGGCAAAGAGATCACTAAGGTAGATTCCTCCCTTCAACTTCTTAGGATAACGAGGACACAGCTGATTTTATCAACTACATAGTAGAAAGTGTTGAAGAAGAGTTTCCTCTTACATCTTCATCAATGCCTCCTACATCTCCATTAGCTTCCTCCATAGCCACATAAGGGACTTTTAGGACCATGGCAGATGCTATAGTAGAGGATCCTCTAGAACAAGTAGCATTCAAATTCCCTATCCTAGACCAAGCACGGGCTGCTACTCTGAAAAATATACCACCTTCTGCATTACCTATTTTCTATGGCTTGGTGACTAAAGATCCTAACACTTTCCTATTCAAGTTTGATGTCTTGCATCAGATTTATGACTACACCACTGATCATTACAGACTCAAGTTATTCCCTACCACACTAAAAGATGCTACTTTAAGATGGTTTATGGGGTTGGGAAAGGATGTCATTCCAGACTGGGATACCATGAGGACAAAGTTCCTGGCAAAATATCAAGACTATTGTAGAGGACATAATAGGAGAAGAGATGGCATCTTTATGGTGTCACAGAAAGAGGATGAACCACTAGAAGACTATGTGGAAAGATTCCAGTTTGCCTTGAAGAAAAACCCTCAAAATAGATTATCTGAAGAATCAATTAAGCTGGTCTTTTTGAGGGGAGTTAATGATGACTGCATGGATACCCTCAATCTCATTAGAATAGGGGATATATCTCAACTTCCCTTTGAAGATGTTTGTAGAGCCTACAGAAATTATTCTAGAACATTTTCTAGAAAACCAAGGGGAGAAAGAGTAGCCATCACAAGCAAGGAAACTAATGGAGTTTCAAGAGTGGAGATTAGTAACCTACTGACCAACATGAAGGAGGACATTATTAGCCATATGGCTACATAGTTGGACACTCTTCATATCAAGAAGAAATAAGAAGAGGCAGACATAATGATTACTAAATAATACCCTAGCTGTAGATAGAGGGAGGCCAATTGTAAATACAAAAGCATGGCTAGTATCTAGTAAGAAAAGATTGAAAGGCTAGAATTGCAACCATTTGAAGGAGAAGATGGGCAACTATTCTTCATATCTTAGAGGAGACCTTGGTAGCAAAGGCAAGGTATGCCCTTTGATCCACTTAGTTTCAATTCTCCCTTTCCTGCTGCAAATTAGAACTTCTCTGCTTGGAATACTCAATAATGGCCTGGTAACCCAAATGCATGGCAAAACCCCCAATGGCTTACTCCCCTATAGCCTACTCCACAAGCTGGTTGGAGCCAACAACAGCCAACCTCATGGCCTTAACAAAATTTTGAAGGTCCAAACTATAACCCCCAGTTGTTTGTTTTTGGACAAGTCAACAATTAGAGTGAAACACAAAGTATCTGACTCCCTCTTGAGAAAAGCCTCTCGAATGTTGAACGAAGTGATCAAACAAGATGACTCCAAGGTTCCTTTCTTATGATTTTGCTGGTAAACACAAAGGGACTTATGCAATTGTTTGAACAAGATGTTGAGTCAATGATTATGAAGGCAAACACTGGAATATCTAAGTACTACAACTTATGGCATATGATTTGGTAATGATGTTCTTGATCCTAAAACTAATCAAATAGATAAAAAGGAACAAAAGATTAAAGCTTCAGAAACACTAATCTAATCATAGATGTAAGATAATTATTGCTAAGGTGAAATCAAACTAGATCCTCCTTCGCCAAGTTAGAAAACTACACAAGATTGATGCAATCTTCTAAGGTTTTACAAGATGTTTAAATTGCTTATGCTCATGAAAGATTCAACAAACATAAAAACCAAATTGAAGTTTAGTTTCATTAAGACTAACCAGACACTACAATTTTAATGCCACAAACTACAAATGGTATAAACTTATAGATTTCACCACAAAAAACAATGAAGCCTTCCACCAACTAACATAAACTTAAAGAAAACTTAATCTTACTTATTATGCGCTTGAAAATCCAAACCATGCAACACTTCAAAACATATATAGACTCACCAAAGCAATGAATATTATATTATTTCAGAGAGCCTTTTGCAACAATTCCATAGTCTTTAATCATATAAATGAGAGCAACAAGAGCCCTTTTATAGATCTCAAAATGAATGAAGGGTTAAGATCAATCGGCCAAGCCAGCGGACTACATCATGCCACATCACAAGTAGTTATAACAAACACCTATCTTTATTAAATGAAAGAGACTATCTTTAATAAATGAAAGAGGCTATGAAGGAGGGAACAAACATATGCTTCTCAAGAAGATAAGAATGACACATCATCAACTTATGAAGAGTCTCCATGTGAATATCCATCACTAGAAGCTTGACATTCAATGAATCTAGATACTATTTGCTTAACATCATTCAAAGGTACACTTGGCACATTCTAAATGGTTCCTTCAACTTCAAGTACATCATCTGAATAAAGGCCAAGTGTCTTCTCCCAATCAGTCATCCTTGCTTTGTTGGTGCCAAGGTGGACAGCAAGTGAGAAAATACTATCAAGCTTCTCATCAGAAACATCATCTTCTCGAAAATAGAAAGCTTGAAGTTGTTCTTTCATGTTATCAAGAGTCATCTCTCCAAATGGGTTACATATCTTCATCAAAGAGGCATGTATTCCATCTTGAATCCTTTGAAGTACACTTCTTACTCTTGACATATATGTTTCTATCTTATCCAGCAACTGTCCTTTGATGCGAAAGCCATAATACCAAGAAGAGAATTCATATGTCTTGCTTTCTTTAATCACTTCAACATGTATTAAATCATCAATGGATGTCTCCATTAAGCTGTTCAAGTGTGGTAAGTAATGTCCTTTTGATGTCTTTGAATTCAACACAAACAGTCATCAATGTAAGTACCTTTCTTTGAGATTAGCAATGTTATCATATACTTGCATGATATCTTCCAGATGTTTATATGTAACTTCCTTTGATCTTTTCATCCAATCTATCATCCTGTGAGATGAAGACTTCAACTCTTTTAAGTGTACAACTATTTCAGGAGGAAGAAGAGATGGAGGTGTAGCAACTCTTTCCTATTGATGAAAAGGATGAACTAAATGCTGAATGTACTGCTCTAAGGCTTGGCACCTTTGCTTAGCTTTGAATTTACCTTCTGTCTCTTGTCTTATAATAGCTCGAGCATTATCAATTGAATCCTGAAGCCCTTCTTCTACTTGCGTTCCAGTCAATGGACCCAAATTGATTGTATGGATGTCATAATCATCAGGTGTTAGATCTTCTATATTCTTCTCAAGCCTTGGAACTGTTACATGAACTTTCCTTACACCTATTTCATCTTTAGGGATCTTTGAAAGGATAGTGGCCTTCTTCTTTGGTTTTTCTTTTGACATGTCTAGAAGTAACTCATCAACTGGAAGAGGAAGATACTTCTCAACTTCATAATTTTCTCTGATTCTTTCCTGTAACTACTCTAGAAGTGATGAAAGATCTACTATCTGTTGTATTTGTTTTCCTTGTGTAGGCAATGATTCTTCTTCAGCCTCATCCTTATCTTCACTACTAGCTTCATCAATAATCTTAGTGTCATGTGGACTTGAAGGTATTTCCTCAACTTGAGTTTCTGGAACTACATCCTCAACATGCATGACTATATCTTGATTTAATTGATTATTGCCTAGCTATCTAGAGGAAGCAGTTTCAATACTTACCCTTTTCTTCTTCTTACTAGATTCCCCTTGTGCAGATTCAAGTTGTTTTCTTTTCTTTGCTTTTCCTAAATTTCTTTCATTATCTTTACTTTGTGAATCTTTACCATGTGGATCATGTTGTTCTTGCTGATTCACTTCTCCTATTTTAGTATAGGTAGGTTTATTTCCCTCATTAAGCAAGGCCTATACCTGCTCATTTATCTGCTCCTCAGTAATAGCAATGATAGGCCTTATCAACCCTTTATCATCAATCCTTTCTCTATTAGCCCAGTTGACATCATAAGGTAAGTTTCGAACCTTATCATACACATCACCCAAAAGAGTTCTATCACTATTCAACTGATCACGAATTCTTAATACCATCATAGCTATTACTAGATCCCACTTTAATCTTGAACATTTTTGCATTCTGATATCATCATCATCTATAGCATCAGCCCAATGATCCTCTAATTGTTCAACATGTCTATAGGAAGAATATGACTGCTTAATGGCTTCGTGTGGATCAAAGTTCTCCCTCCTTGAATCATACGGATGCAAATGATATGCTTGAAGCTCAACTTCCAAATGCTCAACTACTTGAAGTGTTGGACAGGAGTAATATCTACCAAGCTGGAGAGGAAACTAAACTCTGGCTTTCTTTCTTGCCTTCTGCATCTTATGATACTCTAACAATTGTCTTGAAACCTCTAGCAACACCATCCTGTTTGAAGGATATCTAGGCAATCTATATGGAAAGGATGTAAAACCCTAAATCCTGATATATGTGAACTTGTCATACTAGATGTAGTATCTTCCATACTACTTGATGAAGTTCCTAGCAGCTCCTGTTAATCTTCTATGCGGTTCACCTCTCAATTTTCTTAGTGTGAACATAGCGAAAGCATCATTGAACCTTTTGTAGTGATTGATGTTCTTCAAGTGGAATTGAGGATAACACTAATGTGAAAGAATTTGTCCAGGCTTTATACCTACTTCTCTTTTAGTTGTTAGTCCTTTGTAAACTACATTTCTTGCCAAGATATAAACAAGATATGAAGTCATGAAGAAAGACTTTGTTTCATCAAACCTTTCAAATTGTTCATCAAGGCAATGGCTTATAAGGCCAGCCCAGTCAACTATCTTATTTTTTGTAAATAAATGATCAAAATAAGTATACATCCATCCTTTGAAAGTAGATGATTGAGGCCTAACTATTACTTCATTCAGGAACATGATCAAGTAACTTATCTCTTGTTTGAAGTTAGCCTTGTGATACTTTGGATCTTCAAAGTTGTATATCTTCATTGATGAATTGGTCATCCACTTCTTCTTTATTTCTTGCATGTAAATCTTAGAGTTGCCTTCGAAAGTACTTTGAGTAGTTGTAGGACAAATGAACACTCCCTTTCATCTTGGGATATTAAAGATCTCCTAGATGGCTTCCCTCTGCAGATAGGCAAGAATAGTCCCATCTTTGGCTATAATCTGTCTCTTCTATTTGTCATAATGTTGAACACATTCCAACACTAATTCAGTACTAGGTAATGTAGGTGGGAAGCATACTGCTTGAATAATCCCGCTCTTTGCGATGGCCTTAATGTCTTCATTCCTTGTGATGGTGAGCAAGAAGTCTTTCACTTCATCCAGGTTGACCTGTCCCATGTTGGTGTCTCCGACATTCTTCCACTGTGTTTCAAGCTTGGAATTAGGTACGATGGACTTGGCATCCATTTTGATCATAACATGCCTCTCCTTAGCCATCATGCCCATTTACCTACAAGCAAGACTCGAATAAGTAATTTTGAAATGATAAATCTTATCTTTATAAAACCTGATTTTTTATATGATGAACTCATGAAATTCTAAAAAATTAAATAGATAAAAGGTAATTTTATAGAGTGAAAATATGATTTAGAACATACCTTATATCAATTTCTGATCTAGAGGAAGGCATATTTTTTGGATTTTAATGATAAAAATCAGTCAAAATGTCAAAATTTAGAAGTAGAATGTTAAAAATTAGTTTTCTAAGATGCATATCTACCCTTTTAAATCTACTTCTCCTTCAAAAATTCGCTGCCCTTTTGAGATATTTTGCTGCTTTTTCTAATTGCAATGTGAATTAATGGAAAATAAAAGGCAGCGCCCTCCTTATACAGTGAGTTTATCAAATTGAATGCTATCGACTATAACAAAGGGTTGGCCTACTTAGCATTTAATAAAGTTTTTTTTCAAAATTTCAAAGTTTTCACAAAGGCACCAAAAGGTAATAAATCAGATGAAGGGCACCCAAAATTATGTTTTCACATAAGAATAGCACCTAGAATTAACTCACCTAAGTCTTAATTATTTTAGTAATCTTGTCATAGGCGGACTTCAAAGTTAAGGTAGTGTCATTGGAGTGCCTAGTTTACTTCATCCTAAGGCATGAATCATGATAACCCTAAACACCTAGCTTTTAAGGTGAGAGAAGATAATGGTAGAAGTATGAGATTGTGCCTTAATTCAAATAGGCATTTACTTCATCATTCTAGCTTATTCAAGGAATCTTGAGCACACTTATCAAGCCAAAGTGATGAAAATTAGTGCCTAGTTCACTTAGCCTTTACAAGTGACAAGAATGATGTCTCCATGTTAAGGCGCTCATATAGTGGTAACTTACCTTTATATTCCTTCAAGGCGCTCAGCTCATTTGACCTTCCAAAGGTGCATTTTGAAGATCCTCTAACTATAAAATAGCGCCAAAGGTCTAAATGTTATGTTTCAACTCTTAGATGCTCCTAACATTAAGTGCTCGTCTCCCTTAGGTTCTCAAATAGTGGCTGTCTTGATTGAATAATATCTATTCCAAATTAGGCACTTATTGTTGATGACTCGAACATGGAAAGGTGCCATCTTCTAGAGTAGTTACTAAGAAAACCTTTCAAGACTTTAGCTTTTGTGAATTTCTCCTCTAGGTGCCAAATCAAGGTGATTTTGATGTCAAAGGGCGCTTAAACTCTTCATAGACTTTCCTTGTCAAATCTTCAATTCTTGAAGTCTTTTATGCTATATTCAAATACTCAGGAAACCTTCTTGTCTTTAGGTGCTCATCCAGATGATTAGAACTCACTTAATTGTTAGGCACTCTCTGAGGTCTTCTTAGGCATAAGTATATCCATCATACGAAAGCACCTAAAGAGGATACACATTTAAAATGGTGCTTTAACTCCACAATACTCTTGGATTGGCATTTTATCACTTGACGCACCTTCACTAAATAAAGTTTGAGAACTTCCAACTTCTACACTCCTAGGTGCCAATGAAGGAAATATAGACTTATGAAATGCGCCTAAGGTCAATTGGACAAAGCTTAGCACTTTTAGAGATCTTCACTCAAGGTATGAATTGAACCTTGCTTCTTGAAACTTCAAATTTGCCATTTTATGATTTCAAACACTAGTTTACACCCTTATGAAAGTACCTTACCCTTAGGCACTATTCAACATGGACTTAGACTTCATCTCAAGGTGCCAAAATGGAGAGGAGTAACAAGGAATAGGTGCCTAGGCTTCCCTACTTCAATTGAAGGCACAATTTGGTGATCATTTAGACATGGAAAGGGTGCCTAAGCTTTAAATCATTCCTTCATCAAACCCTTTTGATGCTTAAGGCTTCTTATGTCAATTATAGTCAAGGTGCTATCCTCTGGAGTGTTTGAAAGTCAACCTCCCTCTAGGCACTCATGAGAATGAATTAAACCCAAGGCACCAAAATAGGCAAAAATTCACTTATGGAGCGCAAAACTAGGTGAAAAAGGAGATAAGATGCACCTAAAGGAGATAAGCCAAACATCAGACATATGTTTTATTCCTTCAGGGTGCTTAAACATGGCCCTTCTTCCAAGGCACAAAACAAAGGTGGTATGAGAGACAAAGTGCACCTTTACTTAGTCAATTCCTGCAATTTCGGATCAAGGTAACCTGCTCTAAGTATAGATTAGCACCTAGGTTCATAACTTGCCTCTTATCATTTTAAGACACTATTTAAGGTATTTGAAACATTGTAATCACTAGGCGCCCATTCCTTGTACTGGTAAGAGAATGTGCCTTAGGTGCTTTTGAATGTTCAAAAGATGATCTTAATGGCAAGGAGTGCCTTTGTCTTTTACCCCCTGCAACTTGTTGATTTCAGGATCACATTCTAACATGAAACCCCTCTAACCTTGTCTATCAAAAAGTCTTGACTAACTCTGAAGTGAGTTGACTCTGGGGTGATACAACAACCTAACCTAGAAACTACTACCCCATGAAGAAAATTGAAAAAGGGGTCCCCATCATAATGGGGCGATGTGTGATTTGGTCACAACATCTGGTGACTCCATGAGAAAAATGTTCATGAACATTTCATAAATAAGGATTCAATTCTAACTCAAAACTATCAAATCATCTTCTGCAATCACCAACTAGGCAAGATGAACTCAAAGGGACAAAGAATCATAAATTGGATCCAGACACTACATCTTCCATTGTATGATTAAAGATAAGTTCAGTAACGTAGTTCCTCAAATGTTCCAAAGATAAACAAAAATCAAGTTCAACATTTCCATGTACACCCACACACCAAATTAAATAGACACGACTACTTGATTAAAGAATCAAAACCAATTGCCAACCTGACTATCCATATCTGAGATTTAAAGTGAAAGCACTTAAGTTCATTCCCATCTCTTAGAAGCCAGGATCATCTAATTTTACCTGCCTTAAGCTAGGTAAATTCATGAAAGTGGATGGAAGATGAATACATACATATATATATGATGGTATGCAATGACATTAAATGAGGTGATGATGGGATGAGGGCGATATCAAAAATGAAATGACATGGAAAGGAGTGAAATAAGATAGGGTGTCTCTGTGCATGACACCTGTTTGCCAAGTTTTCATTATGGTACTTATGCAAAGCACCCGTTTGTCAGATTTTCACCAGTGGACAAAATTTTTCTCTTTACTATTTTTTATTTTTTCATTTTTTGTTCTTCTTTTCTCTCTTCTTTTTTTTTTAGAGTCCCCATTACACATGGTGCCTGTTTGCTAGGTTTTCACTGAGGTAACGAATAGGAGCAACTCTAGAGTCTGATTCTACAGATAACACAGGTGTCCAAATACAAGAATGTCAAGTTATGATACGCACTCACTGATGTTGGCAGGAAATGATGAAATGATAAAACAATGGATTATGATGTGGATTAGATAAAATAGATGAATGAAAGTGTATTCAGTCATAAACCAAAGGAATGATGGAATATGCTAAATGGAGGGAAATGAAAACAAAGGGCGATCAACAGAACGAAATGGAATGGAATCACAATCAACATTTATTCATATCAACCTAAACCTTGAAGCTTGCAAGTAGGAAAGGAATATATAATGGGAACAGGAATGGTGATAAATGAAATAGTAATGATATTTTCATATCCTTCATGAACTTAGGATTTCCCTTTTAAGATTAGTTCACAGGATGAAGGAATGGATGGAATGGAATGAAATGGATGAACTAGATACAGATTCTCTAGATGCAGGATCCTCTTTGGATTTGGCTTAATGTACCCAGAACTTCATTCTTTATGCATTTCTTTCTTTGGAAGTATAAATGAAATAACTTTGAACATGCCTTGCTTAGGATTTTGGCATTTGTGCTTTAAGACATAGAAATTTCTTTGCTTGATGGGTAAACGCATCCAAGTATTTATTAAATGGAAATATGGGGGGATGGGTGGAGGATTTCAAGCTTCTAGTTTAGACAACACTCACATTCGCTGATCACGAAAAAAGTGGAGGAAGGATGGATGATGGAATAGGGTGGATGGAAATGAAGTGAAGTAACAAAATGACTTGTAGTGGAAGCTATGGATAGTTACATGCCTTGAGATTTTGCATAGTAATGAAAACATAGGATAGATGGATAACGAAATACAATTGATTCGTGCAAAACGAAAGGGATCACCAACATCTTGACCTTACCTTATATACAGTGGATAAGGTCATTTGGAAAGAATTTGACATGGAAGTACTTTGAATGATTCATAAGGACTTCAACTTTTATCCTTCTGGAGTACATAACGAACAATAGGTCCATATAGATGATTCAGACATCAGACACGAATTCTTTATTAGATGGAAGCATAAAAAAAGGGATGAAAATTTTATTGCTTTTAAATGAAATAGATGGAAGCTTTTATTATATATATGAGGTGTGGGTAATAAGCGGAATGATGGATGAAAGTAAGCACAGACACTTATTATGGAGTGGAGTGGAACATGAATTACCTTGAGATGTAACTTGATCTAGGCTCACAAAGACTTTCCTAGCAACTTCAAGATCATTAAGATGTGTAAGATATAAAACCTCAAAATATCTTAGTCAATACCGAACAATTGATTATTCTCCCAAGAGCAAGCAATCATGCTATCTGATACTAGCGATGGAATCCACAGGTAATCCATCAATCATGGCCTAAGTTTCTCAAAGGAACAAACAATAATCCATAAATTTAGATTTGGCTTTCTAAACATTGTGATCAGGAGATAATAGTGTCAAGACACAATAGATGATTAGTGTCCTAGTCAAGTTCAAAACTCACCTTGTCAATATATTGAAAACTATGATCCTTTGATTCTGAGAATTTCATGAATAAATATTTAAGAAATGAGCTAACATATTCCAGCAAAATTATACCAGATACCTTCATAAAACTCATCACCCACACATGAATTAAGAAACCCCAAAATAACAAACCTAAATCAAACCAAATGAAAACAAAACAACTAAACCTAATGAAAATAGGAAAACACTTGAGTGAAATGACATCAAGACAATCAAACCTATTCTAAGAAAACAAACAATAGAAAGGAAATCCTATTCTAATTATGTATAAACCAGCCCCTCAGGGAACTCATGGCTGGAAATAGTGTTTCAAAAACTACCCATTGCTGGGCAATGGGATGTCTTCTCCAGTTAGCATTTTCAACTTGAACACATTTTCCCCCAGGATCTCAACAATCTAGTACGAGCCTTTCCAAAGATAATCAAATTTGTCATGATCACTTCATCTTTAATGTGCCTTATCCCAATATAATACTAGATCAAAAATTCTGAAGGCTTTTACTCTTGCCTAACAATCAAACCAATGCTTGATGACACCTTGATACTTCATAAACTTATCCAAGGCAATGTCTTGTTTTTCTTCTAGGTGCAGCAATTGTGACAATCTTGTCTATACTCTCTCACCTTCATCTAAATACTCTTGCATGAATTGCAAGGTTGGAATCCTTAATTGTATCGGGAAGATGGGATCTTGCCCATAAACCAAGTGATATGAGAAGTACCCAGAGAAGACTTAACTCAGGTTTTGTCTGCCCAAATAGCAAACTTTAACTGCGTATGCCAATCTCTTGGATTCTTATCTAGCAGCTTCTTAATTGCAATTAAGAGATTCTTATTTGTAGATTTAGCTAAACCATTACCCTACGGATAATAGTTTGATGATAATTTCAGAGTTATTCCATACTCAAAGGCCCAATTGGAAAATCTTAGTGATGAAAAAGTAGGACCATTGTCGCATACAAGAGCGTTAGGACAGCCAAATCTGGTAATTATGTTGTCCTCTAGAAATTTGATCACTACTTCAGAAGTACAAAACTTCAAGGCATGGGCTTCTGTCCATCTAGTATAGTAATCAGTCGCAGTCAGGATATACCTATGCTGTGCAGAAGAAGGTGGGTTTATAAATCCAATAAAATTAAGTCCCCACTTAGTTAAAGGCCTGAACTCAACAATGAGCTATAAAGGCTAGATTTTGCTCCCTTGAAGCTACCACTTGACAGGTATGGCAAGTCTTAATGTACTGGTGAGCATCTTGCAATAGTTTTGGCCAATAATAGCATTCCCTCAATATCTGATTTGTTGTTGCCAATTCACCTCCATGACAAGTTCCAAACTTATCATGAAACTGTTTCATAATCTTTTTAGCTTCACTTCTACCAACACACCTCAAGTAAATCCCTTCATGATTTTGCCTAAATAGAACTAACCCTTACAACATAAAGCGTTTGCTTATGTGCCTTTGTGCTCTTCTTTGTGTTGGACTCATGTAATCTGGACATTTTTGAGACAGCAAGTAATAAACGATATCATCATACCACTCATCTGGGGATACTGCCTCAAGTACATAAGCCTGTTGAACCGATTCCAGACCTTCAACTGCTAGGGTTTGTGTAAGTCCTTGTCCTCAAACCAATTTTATTAGTTGAATTTCAATATTGTACTCTTGGATAGTGGCGACCCACTTGCCTCTTCTTTCGCCCAATTCATTTTGCATTAGCAATGTTTTGACTGTGGCATCTGGAACTATAGCATATACTCTGCTTCACAAGATGTAATGTCTAAATTTCTTGATGGCCTTTACCAAATCATACGCTTGTTTCTCAACTCTGGGGTATCTTAACTCAGCATCTTTAAAGGGAGCACTCATAAATGCAATTGGATGCTCATCTTTACCATCTATCCTTTGGGTCAAAATCAATGCACAGCTGTGATCTGATGCAAAAGAATACAAATAAAAGGGCTTCAAATAATTTGGACTAATGAGTACTGGAGCACTAGCGATTACTTGCTTAATTTCTTCAAATGCTCTTTTTTCTTATAGAGTCCATTCAATTTTTGTGTCCTTCAACATATCATTCAAAGGTTTGACAATCTTGGCAAATATGGTAATAAACTTCCTGACAAAATTAATCTTGTTGAAGAAGGACTTCAATTCTTTTTTACTTGTAGGCATGCTGACTCTTTTGATGGCTTCTACTCGATCTAGATCAATAGAGATGCCATGTTCTAATATTACGTGACCCAAAAGCTTTCCTTCTGTTACCCTGAAAATACATTTCTTTGGATTCAAGGAAATTCCATATGTTCAACAAGATTCAAAAACTTTCCTTAGATGATCCACATGATCTACTCTTATTTTCAAGAATACAGTAAGATCATCCATATAGATGATAATACACTTTCCAATTATGTCTCTTAAAGAGATGTCCATGGCCCTCTGAAAAGTTGCTCCTACATTAATCAAACCAAAAGGCATCCTTCTGTAAGCATATGTTCCCCATTTAGTAGTGAAAGCAGTCTTTAACCGATCTTCTTCTTCAACCATGACCTGATTATATCCTGAATACCCATCCAGGAAGGACATCATCTGCAACCCATTTACTATTTGAAGCACCTCATCAAGCAAAGGCAAAGGGTAATTGTCCTTTTCTAATGCTCTGTTAAGATTTCTGAAATTAACACATAGTCTTATTTCTCTGTTCTTCTTCCTGACTGGAACTAGATTGGTGACCCATGTTGAGTGTCTTATCAGAAAGATTATCCTAGCCTGCAATAGCTTCTTCACTTCTTGATAGATGAGTGGCTCTAATAAAGGATTAATTGGCCTCTGTCTCTGCCTAAACGGTCTGCTCCCTTGCTTGAGAGGGATGGTATGTGTGATAATGGATGTATCATATGTTTTCAAATCATCATACTCCCAAGCGATGACATCTTGAAACTCCTTCATGCTATTGATAATCTTTTCTCTTTCTTTAGGTGTATAGACTTTCCCTATGAAAACATTCTTTACTTCTTGATTTGTTCCCAGATTAACTGCATCACACTTATTGTCATCTTCATTGTGGTATTATAGGGTGTTCAATTTGTCAGAGTCAAAGAGTCTTTCTAGTTCGACCATGCCTTTAGGAATAGTGTTGTCTTTTAAATTCATGATCCCATCTAGATCAAATTCTACTTCTGCTTCACTTTCATCAATGACTTGGGTAGTGAAAATACCTGAATTAGTCAGGAAGTCTAGTATGTGCTTGTCACCATCAAATACCTAAAAAATTGTAATATTGTCTAACACTGACGGAACTGATGTTAGCTATACTGTGAACTTCTTTAGCCCTTCCATGGCTAAAGGCTCTAAAGATCTTGCAGCTTGAGCTAGTGCATTGGCTACTTGATTTGTTGACCTGTAGATCGATTTGATATTAAATGCATTGAATTCTTTGATAAGATCCCAAACCCAGTTTCTATATTTATTTAATCTCTTATCATGGCATACATACTATCTTCTGACCTGTCTGACAACTATTTCTAAGTCCCCAAACACATGCAAAGTCTTAACTTTCTTCTTGATGGCAAGGAGTAATCCATGCACTAAAGCTTCATACTCAGCAACATTATTTGTGCAAGGAAACTATAATCTTAATGCAGACAGATAAGCTTCTCCCATTAGACCAATCAGTTCAAAACCTACTCCTGATCCTTGTTTGGATTTTGATCCATCAAACCTTAAAGTCCATACCTGGTTGGTTTCTTGATTCAACACTTTATTATCTTCATTTACTTCTTCAAATTCAACTTGAGTATTTTCTATAGCTAATGCTGACGTGCTTGCTTTATCTGTAAGGACAGAATTCAAGACGGGTTCTTTTAATTTCATCATCCTTGAAATTTCGAAGCCCATAGCCTCTAGGATCCTTTTCCAGACCTGTTTCAGGGCTAGTATGCAAATAGCGCAAGAGAACTCAGAATGAAAGGCATTATGTATCCTGCACCAATTAGGTAGTAGTAAGTCTTGTACATGTGCATGACTTCCTAACTCTACTCCTTGCTTCACATGTTTCATAACAAAATTTCAAAATTTTTCAAACATGCCTTCTCCTTCCTCATCTGATGATATGCTATGATCACTTTCTATGAGGGCCTCTGTTGGATTATGCAGCATTAAAATCTCTTCAACTTTAGGTTTGTAAATAGCCAAATCTGTTTCTACAAAGAGGATTTCATTGTCTTCACCATACTCTGTGATCATCAACTTCAGACGTGGGGTGCTATCTATTCTAATCTGATTCGGCAATCCTTTCCATGATAGCCACATGTGCGAGAAGTCAGTGGAGATGTACCCATTGAGTTTCCTTAACCAATCTCTACTTAGTAGCATTCCATACCCTTCAGGTATGTCAACTACTGAAATATCAATGTAGTGCTGAATCCTGGGATTAGCTGCCAACCGCATGTGAATATTATGAAGTTCTCCCACAATTGGAACTTCAGTCTTATCTAATTGAGTAACTTTCTTGGATGTCTATTTTGGGATGAGGCCAAGTTTCTTACAAACACCCAATGGCATCACATTGCTTGAAGCTCCTAAATCTATTAAGCAGTTGTGCAGAAGTTTCCCAAATATTCTGACTGATAGCAAGAATGGGGGATGTTCATCTCTTCCCTAATAAAAGACCACTGATTTCTTCTTTGGGACACTATACCTATCATTCACTAATTCTGGATTGAATTGTGAATCTTGATTCTTGGATGCATTGTCATTTTCTGTAGGTTCTTTCTTCACATCAACTAGTTTATCACTTGTTATGTTGGATGAATCTTGTACAATAAAAACAACATTCATCTGTCCTTGTGGGTAAGGTGGCCTCATTTGAGTTGGATTCACATTCTGACTCAAATTTGGTCTTGGTGCATTTGAAGTAGATGAACTTGATGATCCTGTAGGGATTTGCATGTTTTGATTTCCACTCTTTGCGATAGTATCATCAATGCTTTTTAAGAAGGCTTCCTTTATCTTAGGCACTCAGATCAACTCTGTTAGTGGTAGGTTAAGCTTGATCTTATTGAGTTCCTCTACAACACATTGACTCAACCTTTTTAAATCATCTTTGGGAACTTCTTTCGTGATTGGATCGATCCTTGGAGGAACATTAGGTTGTTGAGCATCTAGTGCTGGAACAATTTTCTAGGCTAGATTCTGTTGTCTGTATTTAGGTGAATCTCTTGGATAGCTTGGATTATTACTTGCATTAGGTTGCAGCAGAGTCTGCAAGTTATTTGGAGGGGTTGATGTAGTAATAAGGTCTTGTGCCTAGTAATTCTGCTAATAGACCCTCTGCGGTGCATTGCCAGAAGACTGCTGAAAAGCCTATACTTCATCTGTTCCTTGAGTTTGGAAATCACCATCAAATGGAGGAGGATAATATGCATCATCAATAGGCCCATTTGCAAAAGCTAGTGGGAACCTTCCATTATACTCTGACATATCATATTCCATCATGGGTGGAAAAGTGAAATCTTCAATTATCAAGGCTTGATCATACCTTGTCGTTGGCACAATTTCATACCCAGTGACAGGAGGGTTTTCTGGTACCTACGAGCCATGCATTTCTTATTGGAAGATATCAGTAGCTATCTTAAATTTAGGACATTGGAGTTCTGAATGTCGATAAGTATTATGCAATATGTACCATGTGGATAATGCATCTTCCAGTAAGAAAACTTTATCTACTGGTTTCAGGTCAAAAGCTGGTGGATTATCAAATGGTGAAGGTACACTTCCATTGTTAGGTGCAGTATTCCAAGTTCTATTCTATTGTTGAAAACCTTGATTGTTTCCTCTGAAGCCTTGATTGTATCCCTAATTGTATCTTGGATTATACCCTGGATTACTACCTTGGTTTCCCTGGTATCCACCCTGATTGCCCTAGAAATTCCTTTGTAGATAATTGTTCTGATTTCTCAAATGTGTAACTTCAGTAGACAACTTCTTTACTTGATCAATCAGCTCCTTCATTTCATCTTTCTCTTCATGAGTCTTTGCAGAGGATGACGATCCTTGTAGATATATTATCTTTTTAGGTACAACTTTTGAAATTGGTGCCCCTAGATGCAGGACCAGCTGATTAGCAGGAGTGGGAATAGGAACTAGATTCATTACTAGTGTATGTTGAGCTAGTGCTTGATTGATTCCCTGGATCTGGTTAGGCATCGCTGCATGCCCTATGTGATTAAGTGGCCCATGAGTGTTCATACCCAAATCAGTGTTCACCTTGATGGCTTCAGCATATGCTCCTATTAGATCAGTAGGCGGTGTTGTTGCCCTTTTCATGAACATAGAAGTAAGGCGATCTAAAGCAGCATAATAGATTTCCTTTGCCATTTCTTCAGTGATGTCATATGGAGCTTGTAATCTGGAATATGCTTTATGAAACCTGTGATTAAAAGAAGCAATAGGCTCATGTTCCTGCCTCCTTACTTTAATGAACTACTTATTGAGTTCTGCTGGAGTGATGGGAATTCTAAACTTCTCTAAGAAAGCATTTTTCATTTGTTCCCAAGTAGTGATAGACCCTACTGGTAGGTTGACATACCAAAACGTAGCATCTCCCTTGAGAGAGTATGGAAATAGCTGGCATGCTACATCTTGATGCATGATCCTACAATTTATTAAGGTGCCTTCAAAGATCTTAATATGTTCCTCAACTGTCCTGTTGGGATCATTGACATGGAACTTTGAACAGAAATGTTTAGGGTTCTTGGGCATGTCATGATAACTCGTAAAAGTCCCAAGGGGTGAGACATTTGCCAAGGGCCAAGCTTGTGCTACCATTGGGACATTGGGTGGTTTTCCTGGACCTGTTTGAGTGGCTCTTGACTGAAGTGGAGTCCCTAGGGTGGTTACTTGGATATTGCTTGGTTGAGTGTAGTTGGTCATAATTGTAGTCGGCCGTAGTCGGCCAAGTAAATAATCATAAATTAATTAGTGTTGTTATGTTAGGAGTGTTATCAGGAATTAACCCCGACGGTTGGATAGTTATAGAGTCATTGCCAATGGTTGGTATCTAAACCAACCTTGGCCAAGTTATATATTTGCTTAATACTTTGTAGTCAAGGTGACCCCACAGCATTGTAACATTGTAGTGTAATACTAATATATTCAATGAATGGGAGCAATGCTTTATTCTGTGCAATGCTGTTATAATTTCATGCTCTGTGTTATGCACTATACTACTTAATTCTATTTACTTCATATTCTGTGAAACACACCATATTGCGGTAAACATTTGGCACCGTTGCTAGTTCAAAAACGGGTCAAGGGTGACAAGTCGATGACAAGTTGAGTCGTCCGATGCCATTAGGTGACAAGTCGATGACAAGTTGAGTCATCCGATGCCACCGGGTGACAAGTTGATGACAAGTTGAGACCATCGGATGACAAGTTCGCTATCAATGACAAGTTGAGTCGTTGGAAACCATCAGACAAGTGGCATCGTTAGAAACAAGCAAACCGTCGGGTGTAACTAGGGTCAGAAAAAAAAATTAAAAATAAAAAATAAACATAATGAAGATGGCATCGTGATGGGGTAGCCGACCAAAGAGCCAGTACAAGCAAATGAGGATTGTGAAGATGCTCTCAGACGAGAGATCCCTCAGTCGGTCATCTGGGATCAATTACACGTCAACCATCTCCTCACCTGAGTAGTAATTAATGCCCATACAACTCAATAAGGATAAGAACCGAGTACCAAGTGGGCATGAAACACCAGAGGAAAGAACACGAAGATCACTAAGATTAAAGGAACAAGAAGAATGAAGGAAAACACTGAGACAAATTGTCAATGAACATCATCATGCCGACGAAAGAATTTTCAAGACACCGTTGACAAATAAAGAAAAAGGGAATGAAAATGAATTAACAGAAGAAATTGAAAATAACATATGCCACATTGGAGAGTTATCCATATTGGATGACGAAGGGCTGAGAGTTGGAAGATCTGAGCTGAAGACCCTAGGGCAGAGGGAGTATCAAAACGAACCCGAGGAGACTCAAGGTGTAGAGGACACTAACAGAGGACACGGGGAAGACTCGAACGTGGCCAAGAGAGCAAGTGACGCACCAGGACGTTGCGAGAGAACCAGTCCAGTCAGGTCCAACGCACAAGGAGGGCATCAGAGAAGGATGGTGACTTTGCCAGCCGAGAGGCAGAAGCTGCCAAAATTTATAGGGGATGGGTCAGAAGATCTAGTATGACACTGTAAGATGTGCAAGATGATTTGGATAGCCAATGGGCAAGATGATGTGGACTATTGGCTGAAAGCATTTCCAGTGACACTTAGAGATAGTGCCATCGACTGGTACATAGAGTTGGCCCAAGCACACAGGGCATCATGGAGATTACTTAAAAAGGTATTCTAAGATGAATTCAAACTTTTGAGGGATGACAGTGAAATTGTAGTGGAGATCTATAATACGAAGCAAGGGAAGCTCGAGAAAGTGCGAACCTACAACCAAAGACTGAAAGAACTGTTGGAAAAACTGGAGACTCAGCCGGCCGATGGGCTGAAGAAGCAATGGTTCATCGAAGGGTTGCGTCCATCGTTGAGAAAGAAAATGAAAGTCTTGCCTCCGTCATCATACGATGAAGCGTACAATCGAGCGATGGATATAGAGAGTGAAAATAAAATATCCTTCCGAGGGAAAATGAAGATGGACGATGAGGATAGTATGGATGACAACAATGACAGTAAGTCCAAGACCGTGCAAGCACTTAGGAATGACATGATGAGAATGATGAAAGAACTAAAGGCCGACAAGGAGAGTACGAGGGAAGCCAGAGAACTATGGTGTACAGATTGCAAGGGGGAAGGTCATACAAAGGCAAACTATCTGAAAAAATTGTTTTGTGATATCTGCCAAGTGATGGGACATTCCATTAAGGAATACCCATACAATCTGAAAGCAAGGGGTACGCAAGTACTCTTCACTCAAGGAGAACTGTCAACACTGCCGAACACACCACCAAAGCCCCAGTACAATAGCCATGCATCCCCTGGAGGTTACCAAAGTAGTAGAAGTCTGAGAAATAGATTGCAATATGACAGCAAAGGGTGACCTATGATACAGTGCCGATAGTGCAATGAGTGGGGACACTTTGCAAGAGAATGCCCAAACAACAATCAGAACACAATAAATGCATTATGCAAATGGTGTGGGCCTAGAGATCATGAAAAAAAAGACTATCCAAAGCAAAAAGGGGTGAACCTCATCAATCTCAAGGAAAATGATGAAGAAATCCTTGCTATCACCTGAGCACAGTGGAAAAAGGCCACTTATCTAGATCCCTGTACGGAAAAAGAAAGACTTCGTGAGGCATGAAAGGAAGTGGAAGCTGCCATGAAAACTAAACAGAGGAACTCAGACAAAAAGGCAACCGTACCCTACGATCAGAATTGGACAAGAACATAACAAGCCAAGTACTGCAAGCTACCATACCAATTAAATTGGCAGACCTCCTCGAAAGCTTGCCTCGGTTAAAAGTAGCAATATCCAAGGTAATGGAAGACAACTCGCACAAAGGCTAAGCCCACACAACAGAAGATGTTATAGTAGAACCACCGCCAATGGGAGAACAAGTACTCGACCCGAGGTTGCTGGTGATTGATACTGGAAAGAAACCGGCTGTAGTACATATGGAAATCCTTGGATGAAATTTGACAAATACCATAGTTGACAGTGGATCCAAAGTAAATGTACTACCAGAAGAAACCTGGAAGAGCCTCGGGAAGCCTACTCTATGGCCACAAAACTTCCAGTTAGTGGGAGCCGACCAGCACGGGATCAAGGCGCTAGGAGTGCTAATGGCTCAAAAAGTAAGAATTGGCACCTAGCATTTTTTGTTAAATTTTATAGTCATAACATCATAGAATGCATCGTATGATACATTACTCGGCTGAGGATGGCTAATAGCCACTAAGGCCAACCACAACTGGAAGAAAAACACTCTGTCCATAGAAAATAGATGTAAGAAGTTTGTCATTGATTTGAAGACACAAACCATTAGTGAAGAGTTGGCATCAAATTCTGACTCAGATGAAGGGAACTCGACAGAAGGTGGGAAGGGGCCAATGGAGCCCAATGATGAAGGGGTGTTGGAATTACAAGAATGCTCAGAAGATGAGACAAAATCATTCAGTGGGTTATTCCATTGGCAGATGGAAGATTACAAGTTCTTTCAACTGGAATGTAATATGATTTCAATAAAAGAAGTCGGCGAGAGCTCTCCGATGAACAATGCAAGTCCTCGTAGTGCAAGTCCTGGCAATGCAAGTCATGGCAGTGCAATTCTTGGCAAAACTCAGTCGAAGAGTGAAACACTTGGCAACTGTGAAAGTATTAGCAACTCTTGGCCGACGAGTGAAAGTCTGGGCAACTCTAGGCTGACGAGTGAAACATTGTTCACAAATGAAGCACTTGATGGATTAACAAACACTCGACCACTTGGTAAGAAGGAACCGGTAATGAGTGACAAAGGGGAGGAAGGCAATAATCAGCCGAAAGTAACAGAACAAATAGTGGTAGAGACAAGTCAACCAGAATAGACAAGTCGACCAAGAGAGGCACAGAAAGAATATATAGAGGGTGAAGCAAAGATAAATAATACACTTGCACATAAATTTGAACCAGAAAAGGTGATCAGGTATGAGGAGCCATTGGCAAGCAAGGTGAAACGGGGTGATGGAACTAACGATGAGAACCCAGTATTGAAACCACCGGCCATAAAGAGACCATATAGAAGGAATAAGGACTATAGAGTATTTCAGCCGACTTGCAATTTTTTGGCGATCGGTGAAAAGCAACAGAGAAAAAATGATGTTAAAAAGGTGGACAGTTCACTGAATGTAGTATGTGGCTTTCAAAAGACAACAATTCTGGCAATAATTCTGACCCCTGCAGATGAGTATAAAATTAATAAAGTTAGAGTTGCAGATCGAACGTGGACCCCGTCGGAGAAAAATAGAAAAACCTGGTTGACATGCATGAAAAATTGGAAAAAATGGGAAAAAAATGTTGGGAAAATTTTGAAAAAAAGGTACGATGTAGCCAGATCGTACGATGTACGACATGGGCTATACGACATACGGCTAACAAGAATTTTTTTAAAAAGAATAAAATAAAATTTTTTTAAAAAATAAAAATAAAAAATAAAATAATTTTTTTTAGGTCGTACGGCGTACGCTGGTTGTATGAAAAAGACCATACGATGGTCGTACAAAGAAGTCATACATCATACGTTGGTCGTACGATGTACGGCCAGCCAGCAGCAAAAAAAATATAAAAAGGTCATACTATGTCGTACTTGGCATTTAAAAAAGGAGGGGTCATATTTGTCAATTTTGACTTGGCATTTTCGTCCGTACTTGGCATTCTCGAGGTCAACCATCGGGGAAAAGAAAGCATCGGCCAGCATTGGCTCAGCATTGGCCAGGCATCAACTTGGCATTGGCACTTTGGCACTCAAATACCCAGCATCAGAATTGTCAGAAAAATTAGATAATGGACAAGGGCAAAAAGATTGTAGCCTACAAACCAAAGATTGCATCAAAGGAGAGGAAGAAACAAAGTGCAGATGCGGGAATGAAGGCCATCGCTTGGGAAAGCCTGACAGGAAACGAGTGCAAACAATGGTGGAAGAATGCACCGGAAGACAATGTGCTGGAGATAGCATTGAAACATGCCCAAATTGACAAAGCCATAATGATGCCCTACAAGTGTCTAATTTTGTTAAAAAAATGATGTGCGCAATGAAGGTTTGAATGGTTTTGAAGGTGTTATTTTGGGCTTGGCAGCGGGGGCACTGCCCCTCGACTGTACCCTGTATCACGACAAGGAGCGTGCCAAGGGCGCTGCCCCCAAACCCCGTGAGGGGCGCTGCCCCTAGACCCCCGTTGGGGGCACTGCCCCCAAACCCCCATGAGGGGCGCTGCCCCCAAACCCCATTGGGGGCGTTACCCCCAAACCCCCATCAAATCAATACTATCTTGATCCAGTGACCAATGGGGTGCAACATTCATAGTATTCAGTGTGCTATCAGATTGGGTCCCTTGGTTGGTTGGTCTACTGGTTGGTGTTCCAAATGTATTGGTTCTACTTTTACAGCTCCTGCTTTAGCATTGTTGTTGGCAAAAGCTTACTTAATATCACTTGATGGTTTTCTATCATCTGAAAGACGACAAATTTTGTGGGGGGGATGATGTAGTTGGTCATAATTGTAGTCAGCCGTAGTCAGCCAAGTAAATAATCATAAATTAATTAGTGTTGTTATGTTAGGAGTGTTATCAGGAATTAACCCCAATGGTTGGATAGTTATAGAGTCATTGCCAACAGTTGGTATCTCAACCAACCTTAGCCAAATTATATATTGGCTTAATACTTTGTAGTTGGGGCGACCCCACATCATCGTAACATTGTAGTGTAATACTGATATATTCAATGAATGGGAACAATGCTTTATTCTGTGCAATGCTATTATAATTTCATGCTCTGTGTTATGCACTATACTACTTGATTTTGATTCTGCGGAGGTGGAGTCTGAAATAAATTTGAAATATCACCCCCACTTGGAGATCTTTGACCTGATGAAGTCACCTTCTTTGCTTTCTTTGACTTAGAAGGGAAACCCAACTCAAAAAATTCCTTGGATGCTCCTGGTGTAGACCTTAGAATTCTCTGGTGCCTTTCCAGCGAGAAAGAACCAATTCACTCTAGGATGTTCTTCCTTCTTCCTCAAAATGAAACAACTCGATGTAAACCCTCCTTCTAGCGCCAAAAATGTTGATGTTTGTTTTTGGACAAGTCAACGATTAGAGTGAAATACAAAGTATCTAACTCCCTCTTTAGCAAAGCCTCTCGAATGCTGAACGGAGTGATCAAACAAGATGACTCCAAGGTTCCTTTCTTATGATTTTGTAAGAGATAGCTCAGTGACTAAGTGTGATTTTGTTGGTAAACACAAAGGGACTTACGCAATTGTTCGAACAAGCTGTTGATTCAATGATTATGATGGCAAACACTAGAATATCTAAGTACTACAACTTATGGCGTATGATTTGGCAATGATGTTCTTGATTCCTAACTCTAATCAAATAGATAAAAAGGAACATAAGATTAAAGGTTTAGAAACACTAATCTAATCCTAGATGTAAGGACAATTATTGCTTAGGTGAAATCAAACCACATCTTGTTTCACCAAGTTAGACAACTACACAAGATTGATGCAATCTTCTAAAGTTTTACAAGATGTTAAAATCACTTATGCTCATGAAAGATTAAACAAACATAAAGATCAAATTGAAGTTTAGTTTCATTCAGACTAATCATACACTGCAATTTGTATGCCACAAACTACAAATGGTGTAAACTTATAGATTTTACCACAAACAACACTGAAGCCTTCCACCAACTAACATAAACTTAAAGAAAACTTAATCTAACTTATTATGCACTTGAAAATCCAAACCATGCAACACTTCAAAACATATATAGAGTCACCAAAGCAATGAATCTTATGTTATTTCAGAGAGCCTTTTGTAACAATTCCAGAGTCTTCAATCGTACAAATGAGAGCAACAAGAGCCCTTTTATAGACTTCAAAATGAATGAAGGGTCAAGATCAATCAGCCAAGCCAGCGGACCAGATCATGCCACATCACAAGTAGTTATAACAAACACCTATCTTTATTAAATGAAAGAGACTATCTTTAATAAATGAAAGAGGCTATGAAGGATGGAACAAAGGCACACTTCCCAAGAAGATAAGAATGACACATCATCAACTTATGAAGAGTCTCCATGTGAATATCCATCACTAGAAGCTTGACATTCAATGAATTTGGACACTATTTGCTTAACATCATCCAAAGGTACACTTGGTGCATTCTGAATGGTTCCTTCATATTCAAGTACATCATCTAAATAAAGGCCAAGTGTCTTCTCCCAATCAATCATCCTTGCTTTGATGGCGCCAAGGTGGACAGCAAGTGAGAAAATACTATCAAGCTTCTCATCAGAAACATCATCTTCTCAAAAATAGAAAGCTTGAACTTGTTCTTTCATGTTATCAAGAGTCATCTCTCCAAATGGGTTACATATCTTCATCAAAGAGGCATGTATTCCATCTTGAATCCTTTGAAGTACACTTCTTACTCTTGACATATATGTTTCTATCTTATCCAGCAACTATCCTTTGATGCGAAAGCCATAATACCAAGAAGAGAAGTCATATGTCTTGCTTTCTTCAATCACTTCAGCATGTATTAAATCATCAATGGATGTCTCCATTAAGCTCTTCATGTGTGGCAAGTAATGTTCTTTGATGTCTTTGAATTCAACACAAACTGTCATCAATGCAAGTACCATCTCTTTGAGATTAGCAATGTTATCATATACTTGCATGATATCTTCCAGATGTTTATATGTAACTTCCTTTGATCTTTTCATCCAATCTCTCATCGTGTGAGATGAAGACTTCAACTCTTCTAAGTGTACAACTATTTTAGGAGGAAGAAGAGATGGCGGTGTAGCAACTCTTTCTTGTTGATGAATAGGATGAACTAAATGCTAAATGTACTACTCTAAGGCTTGGCACCTTTGCTCAACTTTGATTCTACCTTCTGTCTCTTGTCTTATAATAGCTCGAGCATTATCAATTGAATCCTGAAGCCCTTCTTCTACTTGCATTCTAGTCAATGGACCCAAATTGATTGTATTGATGTCATAATCATCAAGTGTTAAATCTTCTATATTCTTCTCAAGCCTTGGAACTACTACATGAACTTTCCTTACACTTGTTTCATCTCTTAGTGATCTTTGAAAGGATAGTGGCCTTCTTCTTTGGTTTTTTCTTTTGACATGTCTAGAAGTAACTCATCAACTAGAAGAGGAAGATACTTCTCAACTTCATAATTTTCTTTGATTCTTTCCTGTAACCACTCTGGTAGTGATGAAAGATCTTGTATCTATTGTATTTGTTTTCCTTGTGCAGGCAATGATTCTTCTTCATCCTCATCCTTATCTTCAGTGCTAGCTTCATCAATAATCTCAGTGTCATGTGGACTTGAAGGTATTTCCTCAACTAAAGTATCTGGAACTGCATCCTCAACATGTATGACTGTATTTTGATTCAATGGATTATTGCCTAACTATATAGAGGAAGCAGTTTCAATACTTACCCTTTTCTTCTTCTTACTGGATTCCCCTTGTGCAGATTCAAGTTGTTTTCTTTTCTTTGCTTGTCCTAAATTTCTTTCATTATCTTTACTTTGTGAATTTTTACCACGTGGATCATGTTGTTCCTGCTGATTCACTTCTCCCATTTTAGTATAGTTATGTTTCTTTCCCTCGTTAAGCAAGGCCTATACCTACTCATTTATCTACTCCTCAGTAATAGCAATGATAGGCTTTATCAACCCTTCATCATCAATCCTTTCTCTATTAGCCCAGTTGACATCATAAGGTAAGTTTCGAACCTTATCATACTCATCACCCAAAAGAGTTCTATCACTATTCAACTGATTAGGAATTCTTAATACCTTCGTAGCTCTTACTAGATCCCACTTTAATCTTGAACAGTTTTGCATTCTGATATCATCATCATCTATAGCATCAACCCAATGATCCTCTAATTGTTCAACATGTCTATAGGAAGAATATGACTGCTTAATGGCTCCGTGTGGATTAAATTTTTCCCTCCTTGAATCATGCGAATGCAAATGATATGCTTGAAGCTCAACTTCTGAATGTTCAACTGCTTGAAGTGTTGGACAGGAGTAATATCTACCAAGCTAGAGACGAAACTAAACTCCGGCTTTCTTTCTTTCCTTCTACATCTTTTGAAACTCTAACAACTATCTTGAACCTCTAGCAACACCATCCTGTTTGAAGGATATCTAGGCAATCTATATGGAAAGGATGTAAAACCCTAAATCCTGATATATGTGAACTTGTCATACTGGATGTAGTATCTTCCATACTACTTGATGAAGTTCCTAGCAGCTCCTATTAATCTTCTATGTGGTTCACCTCTCAATTTTCTTACTATGAACATAGCGAAAGCATTATTGAACCTTTTGTAGTGATTGATGTTCTTCAAGTGGAGTTGAGGATAACACTGATGTGAAAGAATTTGTCCAGGCTTTGTATCTACTTCTCCTTTAGTTGTTAGTCCTTTGTAAACTACATTTCTTGCCAAGATATAAACAAGATATGAAGTCATGAAGAAAGACTTTGTTTCATCAAACCTTTCAAACTGTTCATCAAGGGAATGGCTTATAAGGCCAGCCCAGTCAACTATCTTATTTTTTGTAAACACATGATCAAAATAAGTGTAGATCCATCCATTGAAAGTAGATGATTGAGGCCTACCTATTACGAATTCAGGAACATGATAAGTAAATTATCTCTTGTTTGAAGTCAGCTTTGTGATACTTTGGATCTTCAGAGTTGTATATCTTCATTGATGAATCAGTCATCCACTTCTTCCTTATTTCTTGCATATAGAGCTTAGAGTTGCCTTCGAAAGTACTTTGAGCAGTTGTAAGAAAAATGAACTCTCCCTTTTGTCTTGGGATATTGAAGATCTCCTGGATGGCTTCCCTCTGCAGATAGGTGAGAACAGTCCCATCTTTGGCTATAATCTGTCTCTTCTGTTTGTCATAATGTTGAACACATTCCAACACTAATTTAGTATTAGGCAATGTAGGTGGGAAGCATGCTGCTTGAATAATCTCACTCTTTGTGATGGCCTTGATGTCTTCATTCCTTGTGATGGCGAGCAAGAAGTCTTTCACTTCATCCAGGTTGACGCGTCCCATGCTGGTGTCTCTAACATTCTTCCACTGTGTTTCAAGCTTGGAATGAGGTACAATGGACATGGCATCCATTTTGATCATAACTTGCCTCTCCTTAGCCGTCATGCCCATTTACCTACATGCAAGACTCGAATAAGTAATTTTGAAATGATAAATCTTACCTTTATAAAACCTAATTTTTTATATGATGAACTCGTGAAATTCTGCAAAATTAAATAGATAAAAGGTAATTTTATAGAGTGAAAATATGATTTAGAACATACCTTATATCAATTTTTGATCTAGAGGAAGGCAGATTTTTTAGATTTTAATGATAAAAATCAGTCAAAATGTCAAAAATCAGAAGTAGAATGTCAAAAAACAGTTTTCTAAGATGCAAATCTGCTCTTTTAAATCTGCTTCTCCTTCAAAAATTCGCTGCCCTTTAGAGATATTTCGCTATTTTTTCTAATTGAAATGTGAATTTATGGAAAATAAAAGGCAGTGCCCTCCTCATATAGAGAGTTTATCAAATTAAATGCTAGTAGCTATAGGAAAGGGTCAGCCTACTTAGCATTTAATAAAGTTTTTTTTCAAAATTTCAAAGTTTTCACAAAGGCATCAAATGGTAATAAATCAGATGAAGGGTGCCCAACATTATGTTTTCACACAAGAATAGTGCCTAGAATTAACTCACCTAAGTCTTAATGATTTTAGTAATCCTGTCATAGGCGCTCAAATGGTGGTCTTTTGCTAGGCGGACTTCAAAGTTAAGGTAGTGTCATTGGAGTGCCTAGTTTTCTTCATCCTAAGGTGCTAATCATGATAAACCCAAATAACTAGCCTTTAAGGTGCTAGAAGATAATTGTAGAAGTATGAGATTGCGCCTTAATTCAAATAGGCATTTACTTCATCATTCTAGCTTATTCAAGGAATCTTGAGCACACTTATCAAGCCAAAGTGATGATAAGTAGTGCCTAGTTCGCTTAGCCTTTACAAGTGACAAGAATGATGTCTCCATGTTAAGGTGCTCATATAGTGGTAACTTACCTTTATATTCCTTCAAGGCGCTCAGCTCATTTGACCTTCCAAAGGCACATTTTGAAGATCCTCTAACTGTAAAATAGCACCAAAGGTCTAAATTTTATGTTTCAACTCTTAGATGCTCCTAACATTAAGTGCTTCTCTCCCTTAGGCACTCAAATAGTGGTTGTCTTGATTGAATAATATCTATTCCAAATTAGGCACTTATTGTTGATGACTCGAACATGGAAAGGCACCATCATCTGGAGTAGTTACTAAGAAAACCTTTCAAGACTTTAGCTTTTGCGAATTTCTCCTCTAGGCACCAAATCAAGGTGATTTTGATGTCAAAGGGTGCCTAAACTCTTCATAGACTTTCCTTGTCAAATCTTCAATTCTTGAAGTCTTTTATGCTATATTCAAATACTCAAGAAACCTTCTTGTCTTTAGGTGCTCATCCATGTGATTAGAACTCGCTTGATTGTTAGGCGGTCTATGAGGTCTTCTTAGGCATAAGTATCTCCTTCATACAAAAGCACCCAAAGAGGCTACACATGCAAAATGGTGCTTAACTCCACGATACTCTTGGATTTGCATTTTATCACTTGAAGCGCCTTCACTAAACAAAGTTTGATAACTTCCAACTTCTACACTCCTAGGCGCCAATGAAGGAAATATAGACTTATGAAATGTGCCTAAGGTCAATTGGACAAAGCTTAGCACTTTTAGAGATCTTCACTCAAGGTATGAATTGAACCTTGCTTCTTGAAACTTTAAATTTGCCATTTTATGATTTAAAACACTAGTTTACACCCTTATGAAACTACTTTACCCTTAGGCACTATTCAACATGGACTTAGACTTCATCTCAAGGTGCCAAAATGGAGAGCAGTAACAAGGAATAGGTGCCTAGGCTTCCCTACTTCAATTGAAGGTGCAATTTGGTGATCATTTAGACATGGAAAGGGTGCCTAAGCTTTAAATCATTCCTTTGTCAAACCCTTTGGTGCTTAAGGCTTCTTATGTCAATTCTAGTCAAGGCGCTATCCTCTGGAGTGTTTGAAAGTCAACTTGCCTCTAGGCGCTCATGAGAATGAATTAAACCCAAGGCGCCAAAATAGGCCAAAATTCACTTGTGGAGTGCCAAACTAGGTGAAAAAGGAGATAAGGTGCGCCTAAAGGAGATAAGCCAAACATCAGACATATGTTTTATTCCTTCAGGGTGCTTAAACATAACCCTTCTTCCAAGGCGCAAAACAAAGGTGGTATGAGAGACAAAGTGTGCCTTTACTTAGTCAATTCCTGCAATTTTGGATCAAAGTAACCTGCTGTGAGTATAGATTAGTGCCTAGGTTCATAACTTGCCTCTTATCATTTTAAAACACTATTTAAAGTATTTGAAGCACTGTAATCACTAGGCGCCCATTCCTTGTACTAGAAAGAAAATGCGCCTTAGGTGCTTTTGAACGTTCAAAAGATGATCTTAATGGCAAGAAGCACCTTTGTCTTTTACCCCCTGCAACTTATTGATTTTAGAATCACATTCTAACATGAAACCCCTCTAACCTTGTCTATCAAAAAGTCTTGACTAACTCTGAAGTGAATTGCCTCTGGGGTGATACAACAACCTAACCTAGAAACTACTACCCCATGAAGAAAACTAAAAAAGGGGTCCCCATCATAATGGGGTGATGTGTGATTTGGTCACAACACTACTTAGCAGTAAAAAAGGTAGCCTTAATGGAACAAGGGCCAACAATGGCAACAAAATGCACAATTTCAGCAACCTATGATTCCATCCCAACCATAGCAGCCAGCTATAATCCTGCCATCAACACCTCAAAATCCACCTCCTAGACCTACCCAAATTTCTACCCAACCTACATCTAACCCTAACAATAAGCCTGTTCAGCAGGCTTATACTAATGAGGTAATGCAATAGCCCACCTATGGGGTGGAAGTCAGTAATGTTCATCTTAGATTAGGGAAGCAACTTGCAAGGCCTTCATCTCCCTAAATTACAGAGCTTGAAGATGAAGAACCCATTAAAGAAGCCTCAGATAAGCCACCTTTGGAACCTAAATCAACCCAAGATGTCCAAACTACCTTACAATAGAAGTCTCCTCCTTTTCCATAGCACTTGGCCATGCAAAAGCAAATAGCCCAAATTGATACTATCCTTCTCAGCTAGCTAAAAGATATAAGCATCAAGATTCCCTTAATCCAAGCCATCAAGGATATTCCTATCTACACCAAAACTATTAGGGATCTTTGCATAAAGAAGTCAGGAAGGAAGAGAATAGACCCTCAAACAGTACATGTTTTAGATAATCTTGCTGATATCATGTTGGGTAATATAATTGTTCCCAAATACACAGATCTAGGTAGTCTAGTTGTGGATGTAAAGATCAATGGGACTCTAATTAAGAATACTTTGATTGATTTAGGTGCTGCAATTAATGTCATGACCAAGAAGACAATGCAGACACTCCAATTGAACAACCTTAGGCCTAGTCAGATAGTCTTGCAATTAGCTGATAGGTCTATAGTCAAACCTAAAGGAGTCATAGAAGATTTGGTCATTGCATTAGATTCTTGGGAATACCCTGTTGATTTCATAGTTTTACAGCCAAAGGTTAATCTTGTTGGTTATCCTCTTATATTAGGTAGACCATGGCTTGCCACTGCTAATGCATTTATAGGTTGTAGGTCTAGTAACATGATCATATCCAATGGGACAGTGACCAAGAAATTAGTTTTATATCCACTAGCCCAGCCATACCATGAGCTTGAGAAAACCATTTGGCCTAACCTGGAGGATGAGGACAACTATTCCCTACAAACCTTGATGACTATTGAACATAACCCTTTAGTGAATATTCTAGATGAAGATGAGTTAATTGCTCACATCATACAAAATAATTGCGGGAGGCACCCATAGCAGCAAGACTATGTATCTTGCTTACAAGACCCTTTGAGCAACATAATACCCAACAGTTCATCAGAAGAAGTCTCCCAAATCTTCCATGCATTATTACCTTAGCAATGCTTACCTGTATTACCCAGCCTTGATTTATCTTCCATGCAAGAACTATCTAAACAAGTAGAAATCAATCCAAGTAAGATGTTGAATATTAACAATACATTGACTGATGAACAACAGCAATCCCTACATGAAATATTGCATACACACTTAGCAGCATTCACCTGGGATTATAGTGACATGAAAGGCATTGATCCTGCCTTATGCACACACAAAATATATATTGATGATGGCTATAGACCCATCAGGCAACAACAGAGGTGCATGAACCCCGCTGTCAGAGAGATTGTAAAAGTTGAACTTCAAAAGCTTCTGGATGAAGGCTTTATATACCCCATTTCAGAGAGTCAATGGGTTTCGCCATTGGTCATAACGCCCAAGAAAGGTGGCAAATGGAGAGTTTGGGTTGGTTACAGGGAACTGAATACTACTACTAGGAAGGATCACTTTCCATTGCCATTTATTGACCAAGTTCTTGACTCCTTAGCAAGAAAGAAATATTTTTCCTTTCTTGATGGTTTTAGTGGCTATAACTAGATTATGATTGCTCCAGAGGATCAGGATAAGACAACGTTTTCTTAATTTGTAGGACTTTTCTATGAATGTCACTATTACATCAAATTTTGAGGTAATGAAGTTTACCCATGAATTTTTACATTGCATATCCTTACCCATTTTCCAACTTGCTCCTTGAAATCTAGATGTGCTAGCAAAAACTTTTGAAATTTGAATCCTTGTTGTCATTGCCTATTATATTTATTTAAAATTGATATTGATTATTTCCCAATGATTTGAAAGAGTTGTGTCTCTTATCTTGGTTGAGATTTCATTTTAGATGTGATACATTGATTAGTGATGTAAGTGACTAGTGTAGAAGGATGTGACTAGGATGAGATTGTTGGTATTTGTTACTAAGATCCAATCCACCATATGTTCTATTAGAATAATATATTTTTTGCCATGTGTTAGTTTTATAAATTTCCTAAAAAGGAATATAGCTCAAATTCTTGAGTGATAATAAATATCAATCATCATGGGATAGCTTGATTAAATTTGTATAAATTCTTGATACCTCACTAGATGCCATTGGACTAAAGTGTGAGAGTTATGATAAATTTTCATCTACTTGCTTCCCCATATACTTTTGTACTTAATATTTTATTTAGTGTTTGGAGTTTATTCACATCACTTCTTTTAGGAGGACTGCATCTATTACTTCAATTTACAATATGTTATGCAAGTATTGGACCGTTTTGGGCTCACCTATTCCCTTGGCATTCCTAGGTAAAGTCTGTATTAAATAGATTTGAGAACCTCCAAAATATCTTCATCTAGTGGCTGATTAGAGATGGGAGTTTGTTCCATTTATACACCCATTTGAATTGAAGAGTTGTAAGGATGTGTGTGAAGTTGAACCGATTTGAACATTGTGATTGTTATTTCTAGGTTGCTCCTCACTTCTGATTTAATTTTAGCATTGGATGGTTTTCTCTTTCTATTTTGCTCCATTATGACTTTTGGTTTTGAATGTTACAATTTTTTTGGGATTAGATTTGCTGAAATATCACCTGCCTATGTGTTATTTTACTTTTAGTATTGAAATGTGTGGAGTATGTTTGTGCTAAAAGATGAAGTAGCTCCTAATTCTCACCTTTTCTTTTAGATATACTGATTCTAGGTGTCATATCTCTTAATTTAGGTTGTTTGCTTAAGTATTTCTACCATCTAATTTTTCGTTACTCTGTTGATCTGACAAATATGTAAATTATCTCTTGTTTCCTTACCTTTTCTTGTGTTATCTCATCTAAATGTGTTCTCATCTTGTTGGTAGCTTTGAGTATTTATCTGTTGTATTTTAGGCTTAGAAGGTATTATTGTCTGTGGTTGTTCCATTGCATCTTGTGAACTTGCTTGGTCCAACTCCATCATTTCTTGGTTTGGAGAAACATGGAAAAGATTATTGTTCTCATTACACATTTGATATTTAAACAACATATTATCATAATATATGGGTTTGTTATATACAACAATTCCTATATCTAAAATCATACAACTCTAAAGGTATTGAGCTTCTTGATGGAAATTCCCTGCTCAACATGCAATTTGCAGATGACATTGCACTTTATCCTATTGTAGAGAAAGAAAATCTAGAGAATCTCAAGATCAAATTGAACATGTTTTGTTGCGCTTTGGGTGCCAACGTCTCCTTCAATAAATCTATTCTAATAGGGTGGTCTGAGTCCCCTCCTACTTGGCTTGGTGAAAATGATTGGCAACAGGGAGGGTCTAAAAAGATAGTAAGCTTTTTTTGTATTCCTTTTGCTATTGATCCCTCTTTCAAACAAATGTGGGACTGGCTCTTCACTAACATTGATTGTAAACTCAAAAATTGGAATAGACAAGCACTCTCCCTAGATGGAGATTCCAAGTGTCTCAAAAAAATTTGTCAGCATACACTGTGTACTATGCATCCATGTGACTTTTTTCTAATCTACAGATAGAAATCATTCAGAAGGTGATCGGGTCCTTCCTCTAGTTTGATGGCAAAGGAAGAAACAAGAAACATTGGATTAAATGGAAATGGTGTTGTATTAGAAGAGATTTTGGGGGGATGGGTCTGAAAGACTTGAAGATTCAAGGGTTGGCCTTTGCATCAAAATGGATTGTGAATTCTCTGGATGGAAATGAACCATGGAAAGTTCTAGTGAGGAACAATATTAAGCTAGCTAGGCCTACAGGTTCTTTAGGCTAGAAAAATTTGCATCCCTATGACCACCTATTTGGAGATTTTAAGGTGAAGCCTTTTGGGTCTGTGGTATTTGCCTCCATTTGGAAGGCTTGGGAAAGTGTCAGATGTCTTATCTTCTACCCTAGTAAGGGAAATTCTTTTTCAGTGGGGAAAACACTATTTTGTTTGGTGGGCTTTGAAACTCAATGAGAAGCCTATTGCTCTCATCCAAGGTTACTCTGGTCTAAAATGGCATAAGATGGGATTGACTAATTTTCATGTTTTTTCACCTCTGCTGGCTTTAAATCCTGGGAGAGTCTAAAAAATGAATTTGGCTAAAAGCTACTCAAAAGAGGACATACTATGTGCTTCTTTCAGCTTATTCAAACAACCCTACTTTACGAAGCCTGTTGGGTGAGGAAGATTGGTTGGATAATTTTAAATGGGAAGATGGTGCTAATCTTGTGAGCTATGTGCCAAAAAGGATCTATAGGATGCTTGGAAACTCAAAGGAGATTTATGAGCATTGTGCCAAGGTTTGGAATTGTGATGTGAGTATTAAGAAATTAAGGGGTGTCTTCATGTCATTTTGGTCTAATTCCCTTGAGCCTAAAAAAAGATGCTTTAGATGGTTTCTTTGATTAAAGAAATTACCATTAGGTCTCAATAATTATATTTGTAGGTTTTGTAATATTTATGAAAATTATGATCATATCTTCTTTGGGTGTCCTTATGCTTGTCAAGTCTGGAATTTGTTTTTGAATAAGCTTCCTAATTAGTCTTCATGTCTTTCTTTATATAAGTTTGAGATCTTATTTGGTCATATTTTAGGTTTTGATTCAATTTCTAACTTGTTTTGCCTTGTGTTAACAACTGAAGTTTTATGGATTTTGTGGAAAAAGAGGAATGAGGACCATTTTCAAGGCAATGCAAGGATTCTTACTGGGTTTGAATCTAGACTCAAACATGCTGATTTATTTATATAGGTGGTTCTGAATGTGGAAAATCAGATGTCTTTCAAGGAAAAGACTATTGAAAAGGAGGACGTTTCACCACAGGACATTGTGATGAAATATGAACAGCATTAATATATGGCAAACATGCATTTCAACATAGAAGTTATACAATTTGAAGTAGGCTGGAACCAGTTGTGCATCAGGTAGAGATGGAAGATACAAGGCAATGGATGGTATAGAAGAACATTATGAAAATCAGACCTGGGAAAAATAGTAATATTGGCAGATCTAAAGAAAGGAAACAATTTGCAGTGATGGGTTTTGATTTTGCAGCAAAGATTGTGTGATTTCTTTTTCCAAAATAAAAAGAAGCTGCAAGTAAATCAATTTAATTTGTTTGTCCTATTTACAGAGCAGAACAATTTACAAACCGTGGCGGTTGTCTTAGATTTAGGCAACTGAAATTTCTTAAACACAATAAGCCAATTTAGTGTGCACGGGGTAGCGGAGTTACAACAGAGACCCAGTAATTGAAATAATGATTTTGGGTAAAATGAAAGGACGGTAAATATAATCCGTGTTGTGTTATTTTGTGTTTCAATACTCAGAATAGACACAAGCAACTGTAAAGATAATCCGTACCATGAAACTAATTTTCAATGTTGAAGAGTAAAGATAATCCTGCCAACCGCTAAAACATATTTGCATATTTTTATTACTATAAATTCTAATTGATTATTGTGAAACATCACCAAACAAAGCGGTCAACATAAATATTTAAAGCAGAAGTATCTCCCACCCACCTGCAGACCATGTGGGTTGAACATGTGGTTTGAATGTTGATTTTTAGATTGTTCTAGGACCTCTATAAATAGAGGCAGCTGTAATCTGTTTTGTACCAAGCAATGATCACGGAAATTGGAGTGTTGAATGCTATAACATTCTGTTGAGCATTTCTGTATTTGCATATTTTATGTTTATGCATATTTTGCACCTCCTACAATTGGTATCAGAGCCAGGTTGATTGTGGTCATTCTGTTTCCATTCATAGCTAGGGATATATGTTGGATTGTGTTTGCAGGTTGGATCATGGGATCAAAGGTGAGAGTGTTTGCATAAAGATTGTTGTCTGAAAACGAGCGCTGAAGGAATTGTCACAAGAGAAAGGAAGTTGCAGATCTAAAAAAACCAAGGGTTTACAGACAAAAAAAAAGGAGAAAGAAAATTACGAGTTTCTGCATATCGTAGGTGTGAAAGATATGGCAAAAATGATTTTGTTGGAAGATCCCAGCAGAAAAAGAGAAATCACTCTGATTTAAAGCTGCCAAAGGAGTTATATGCCGCAGTCTTCACTCAAATCACCAAAAGAGGAAGTGTTAATGTGTTTAGAAGTCCACAGAGCCCAAAGGAAATTGCTGTAAGAAAAAGGAGGTCACTTGAGATCACTGAACGAGATCGCTGAACGAAGGAAGGAACAGATTGACGCCAACAAAGAACAAATTTTGATCACAGTCTTCTAAAAGTAAAACAAAATAAGGTAATTCTGTTTTGTTAAGTCGCTGATCGCCTTGAATTGGAAAGCAAGTATATTCATAAGGATTTCATCTATGTATCGCTGGTAATAAAGAAATTGCATAAGGAAGATTAGTGGCAGAAAAGGGAAAAACGGTTTGGTAGTCACCCCCATGATAGTTCGCTAAAATCTACCACAGTGGATAGTCTGGAGATTGGTCACTATGAATCTTTGTCAACACAAAGAAGGTGATTGGACCGCAATCCAAAAGCTAAGGATCAGAAGATCGTGGGCTTGCAGAAGTCAAAGCCACAATTAGCTCCAAAGAAATGGAAGAAGACAAATCGTAGAAAAGAGGTGGCCGAATCTACATAGTAACCATCAGGTCAGAAGAAAAGAGAAAAACAAGAAGAATAGAAGGTGCATGAAGTCCAGTATGTACAAGGTTGTAGATGGTTAGGAGGTGATCCAAAAAATTTGAAGTTAAACTTTTCTGATGCAAGTTATCGAGACATATTTTGGTTACATACTACCTACTCCATTTAATGTTGTGATCAGATAGCCACAAAGGGTGCAAGAAGTCAGATTCAGAAATCTACTAAACTAAAAAAATATTGAAAGAACAAGAAATATGTCTTTAAGAGAAATAGGTTAGAGGAATCTCAAGATAAGTAGAAAGTAAGACATGATTAGCATAGAGTCGAGTTCCAAGTTGGGGATATATAATATGTTTATTTAGGAAAAGATAAGTCTCGAGGTATAGCAACGAAGTTAAAACCAATTAGATATAGTCCATCTAAGATTCTTAAAAAACTAAATTCTAATACTTTTATACTAGATCTTCATTGATACATGAATTTGTATTCCATTGTGAATGTTGAAAACTTGCATGTCTCTTTGATCATATCAACTAATTTACATCCCTTCAAGGAGCCCTATTCTTGCCCTCTACTTATGCACCAAATATTAGTAGAGGTTTTTCTCATCATATTACTCTCTAAATAGTCAAGCAAGAACTAGTTGAGGAAGAAGAATCTTTCTGTATGACGTATTCAGCTCTTCATAGAATGCTCAAGCACAATACTCAAGACTAGTCATAGAAGCAACACCTCATGTTTTGGAAGCAGATATAAGGAGTTTTGTACATCATGCCAGTAAAATAGTTATAAGACCCCATTCTGTAGCCAAAAAAAAAAATGGTTGTTACTAGAAAATGGGCATAGCCCCCATCTTCTTTAACATGGATGATATGGAAGATCAACTCTGAATATTGAAGGAAAGATCCCTAATCTATAGATTTATGTGGGATTTTCCAAGATCCAAAACACTTATGTTTTGGGATAATGAAAATTTGAAGCCATCTATATTAGTTTAGATATTGAGGGTTCTCAAAGGCTACTTTCTAGAAATTTTATTTCCCAAACAAAATAGAGATCTTTTATATTAAGGAGCACCATGGTTCATGAAGAGATGTGAGCTCTTTAAGAAACACTTGTTACTAGATTTCAACCTAACATGAAATCTACTAAGCATAATTCCAAGATAGGTAATATTTACCTATGCTACTTAGTCAAAACTAATTACATTTCTCTATAAATTCCTTGATTTCCAATTACATAATACATAGTTGCTTCAGAATTTTTTAAAAATCTAAGGTTGTGATTATGTAAGGTTTTCAGAGCTAAGTCCCTCAAAAAAAGCCTAATAGCTTGAGGAGGATTTGGGAATCTCAATGGATGCATACGGTATGAAAGAACAACTTCAGTCTACCCTAGATGATCTTGAACAATCCCAGTCTAAGGTCAATAACTTGGGAGAGTGACTCAATGAAGCTAATGATTTCATCAATGAGCTGAAAGAAAAACTCAGTAATTCCATGAAAAAGTGAAAGGAACTACTTTAGAAGTTAGCAAATAAAAGTGAAGCCAATAATACTGATAAGTATCTGAATGAGAAAACAAAGCTATGTGAGAAACTTTCAAAAGAAGTTGTTATGCTAAGACATGAAATGGAATCAGGAGTTATGAAATTTACCCAAGAAATATAAGAGAAGAGAAAGACTGAAGAAAAATTAAATCAATACCTCAAAGAAAAATTAGAAGATTACTACAAAATGAACAAAGTAATTAGACATCTTGAGTCTAATCTTGAAGAAGCCAAATACAATGAAGAATAGCTTGAGAGACATATTGACAGTCTTAAACAAGATCTTCAAACTGCAAATGAGTGCAAAGAAAAATTCAAGATAAGCTCAGCCAAACTTGAAGAGCTACTTGAAAGTCAAAAGAACATAGATGATAAGCATGGCTTAGGATATGAGAAAGGTGAAAGTTCTGGATCTGGTAAAAAAAAATTGGGTTAGAAAGACAAAGAAATAGGCCTAGAAGACCTCTGGTAAGACAACCTCATGCTCAAAGATATCCATCTTTCAATGGAAGCTGCTTCAACTGTAACAAATTTGGACATAAATCAACTCAGTGCAGGAGCGGAATAAATCAGAATAATCCATCCTTCTCTGATCAATGCTTCAATTGTAAATGGTCATATAGCTAGATTCTGCAAAAGTAGAAATCATGATGGAAAAGGTCCAGTAAAACATGATCAGAAATAAGACAAACGAAAAGGTAAAGTGAATGCGGATGAGATTCAAAAGGAAATGAGCAAGATTTGGGTAAAGAAGAGCATGATGAATATTGGTAATGGATCCGCACCAGAATCCAGTGTTGATAATCCTTTCAGAAATTAAAAGGTGAGCTCTGGCTCAATGGGAGCTACAGAGGAGATCAAATTCCCCCAATGAGTTAGTAAGTGCTTGAATTCGGCACAATGGGTAAGAGTCAAAGGTTACGGACTAAAGGTGTTTTGGAAGTTCATCTAAAAATCATTTAGTCGAAGGTTGAGAAATCAACATAAAGATTTGAAAAAGTTATAAGTAGATCCTATTTTGGTAGCCATCTGGTAAAAGCAAAACTACACAAACAAATCTGGTATGATCTGAAAATGCAAGTTTATGGTGTGCAGATTTGGAAACATGTTTTGGAAGGTTAAATGTACGTTTCCAACTCACTTGGATGATGACTTGAAGTAATTCATGATAAATTCACTCAAAATAGGGTAACCAGATGACTTAAAGTATACATTTATTGCAATAGGGAATTAGGTTTTGTGCAAGGATAAAAGGCTTTTCATTCATCATTTACAACACTTTGCACTCATGAAGAAGAAAGAAGAGCTCTGAGAAGAGATCATGCAAATTATTCAAGTTCAAGCTGAAGATCAAAATCAAGCAGAAATTCACTTTGGCAGTTGCTACAAACCCTAAGGCATAAAAAGGTATTTCTTTTGTAGAAAATCTCTCTGAATTGCATTGCTATAATGGCTACTCCCGTGGTTGTGAATGTCATCGAGAGGCCGAGACTAAAATTCAAGAAATATCCCTTCAAATCTCTAGAAGTTGATCCCTTGGGTGCATTTTCCCATATCCTATACGGTGTTCTGCATGTAGAAGATGTTAGGGTTTACATTCATACAAACCTTAAGATATTGGGAGACCTAGAATTGATTGAATTATATTGCAAATAGTTAAGTAATGAGAACTTTGACCTAAAAATGGAATTCAAGGCTCTAAAAGACAAGCATTTTGCACATTGGATACATTTCCCATCTTTTTGAGAAGACGAATGGGTCCAGTATGTCTTGAGTAGGATATATGATAAATTTATGTGGTTAATGTGTCCATTTAAGATAACCAAAGATGCCATCAGGGTTGTTACCAGATTGCACTCAACTAGTGGGTTGCCTGCACTCAAAGCTGTGAATAATCAAATGGTAACAAAAGCCACCAGATAAAAATATGACAAGAGGGCAATGACTGTAGATAATATTACTGATTAGGATGTCAAGTTTGCATTAACTATAATTGGCTACAAGATTTACCACTCAAGTAGGGACAATTCTGTATCTAGTACAACAATCTATACTGCATATTAGATGCTGAAAGAAAATGCAGACTATGATTTGTGTGAACTTCTGTTGAATCATCTGATGGAGAATCTGGAGAAAATCAAGAAAGATAAGAAAAATTCCTTCAAATATGGTAATCTGATATTGTGCCTATTCTTTTATTTTATGAATGAGTTACTAGGGTCGAAAGGGCTTATTTGGGCAAATGAAAGACCAGTTGCTATTCAAATAAGAGATTATTTTTATGGATTTGGTGATGTACAAGCCCAACAGATAGCTCTCTAGGGTTACTTCAAGAATTTACAGAGCATGATGCATGCAAGAGAAAGAATACCTAAGTCAATAGTTGAGAAATACAAGGACACATTTTGCTTCATGGTTGATACAGATCAATGCCCAATGGAGGCAATTGAGCCAAGAACTTTTTGGGTAATGCCCATGGGTTATGAAGTTGATGAAAACTTATTGGAGGCACATGTTCAACAATTGTTAAGTCAACCCAAGGACATTGAAGTGGAGAGGTTTGACACCTTTGATGAGCTAAACATAAAATTACATGTTGAATTAAGGAAGCCTGAGACAAAAAGGAAAGTAAGAAGGGAGGTTGAAGAACTTGCTAAGAAGTTTGGCATAACAAAGGAGGTAGTTGATTAAAATATAGAAAGAATAAAGAAAACTGAAAAGGAAAGGGAAAGAGCAAAGAAAGAAAGCATTCCGGTGAAAGCCTCTACCTGGACGAGATCTACTAGAAGTTTTACCCTTGTCACTTCTAAAAATTTCAAAAACTACCAAATCAAAAGCCAAACCATCTAACAAAGGTGAAAAGAGAAAGAAGACTAAGGCCACAAGAACATATTTGAGCCTCAAGGATGATGAAGAGATAGAATCAGATGTGGAGGTTAGAGAATTAAAGAAAGCCAAGAACAAACCCTCCAAGAATGAAAAGAATGATGAGGAGCAGAAGATAGAAGAATTTGTTGAGAGACCCGCTCTCTTCATTGAAGACATCATTAAAGTAGTCACTATGGGTGGAAACCTACAGTTGGTAACAAAATTCTATGATGAGTACAATGATGCAGACAAGAGAATCCTTGAGGAAGCAACTATCAGGTACTTGAACATCTATAACAAATATTTCATTGAAATAATTTCCTTGATTCCTAAAAGCCTCAAAGAAGTGCTTAGGTTAAGAAAAGAAAATGCAAAAGTAAAAGACTTGGAGATCTAGGAACAAATAGTGATATAGTTATGTCCATCTATCACTCCAAAACAAATGGACATGGTTTTCAAGGATAGAAAAGAATATTTATGGAGCAAGTCCAGAATGAATAATCTCATTCTTAGAGAAATTGACCAAATAGCTGATGAGACAAAAGAAATTCTTTGGAGAGCCTTGAAAAGGTTTAATCTTCCCATTGTAGAGGAAGCAAATGAAGATCCTTCTGACATGGATGTCGAAGGATTAAAGAAAATTGATGAAGAGCCATTTGAGGCCTTATACTCCTTTGTTCCAAAAGAGGAAGTGCAAATAGAATAAACAAATACTATTGATGACAATAAGCAAATCAATCCAGATGTCCCCAAAGAAAAGGAAGTTGAGACTACAAGAGACACTGCAGAAGTAGTACAAAGTTTCTTAGACAAGGAATTTGTAGAGTTAGATGAACTTGAGTTGATTCAAGGACCACTAAATCTTTGTCTGATTGAAGGTCTACTAGGTCCACCTTTTTTATTTCTTACTAGATAGTTTCTGCCTCTTCCATTCTTAGATCTAACTTGTCCTGGAAATGAACTTTCTCTCTTTTCAAATCCCAAACCTTGCTTGTCATCTAGATTCTTCTGGTTGACAAGCAATTCATCAGAGCTTATTTTGAGCTTTTCTTTATGGCTATTTGTTGCCTCTAGATCAAACTTCAAAAGCATGATTTCATTTTCCAATTTCTCACATTCTTCTGACTTATATTTTACAGCTTTTCTCAGATGACCCTTCATTCTTGTTTTGTCTTCAATTACCAGACTCAATTCTTCACTTTTCTTTTTAAGACTTTGTTGGAGTTCCTTGATTTCCTTAGCTTTTGGATACCACCATTTACTTCTACCATATTTTCTTTTGAGTCCATGTTTTCTTCCTCAGATTTCTTAATGTCTTCTAGAGAAATTTGGTGTCCTTTACTGTTAGTATTAGTTGCTTTAGACTCAACACTGGTAATCAACCATAGATTCATTTGATTCACAATAGCTCTATTTCCTTTCGCATCACATTTTGTTTTATCACTGATGGTCTGGGAAATTTGAAGTGCTTCATTCTGTTGTTCCTCATTGATTGAGTTAGAGTACCCTTGAATGTTCTCATCAACCTTGACATTTGTACTTTCAACAATCTTTCCCAATCTATTATTGTAGTAGTGGTAGGCTTTGTTCCAAGATGAATATCCAAGAAAAATGCCTTCATCATACTTAGCATTTTCTATTTTGATAAGGCATTTGCTTCCAATAATTTTGAAGTATTTCACAGTGGGTAATTTTCCATACCATAATTCAAAGGGAGTCTTTTATTTTTGTCTTTTTCTTGAACTCTGTTTAGTGTGTAGATAGTAGTTTGAATTGCCTCCTTCTAGAATGCTTCTGACATATTTTCTTCTTCCATCATTGATTTTGCCATTTTCTGAATGGTCCTGCTTGTTTCTTCCATTATCTTATTCTTTGCAAAGAACTATTTTTCTATCCCATGAGTCTTACATAACATATTAAAACTATTGGAGGTAAACTCTTCTTTTTAACCAATCCTTTAACACTTGATTTTCATACTTAGCTCATTTTTAACCATTGCTTTAAAATCTTTGAGTCGATCTAGGGCTTCTGATTTTTCTTTGAAAAAGCTAACCCACGTCATTCTAGAATAATCATCAATAAAAAACATAAAGTACATGTCATCATGGAGGCTTCGTATTCTTGTAGGACCACAAAGGCTTATGTGGATCAATTCTAGTCGTTCAGTGGAAGATTTTTCTTTACCTTGTAGTATTATTCTTAACTGCCTTTTATCTTTACATTTCCTACAAATGATGTTATTTGAGTGATCAATTTCTGGCAAAACTTTTACAATTTGGACTGAGTCTGTCTTTACTAAATCATCAAGATTGATATGACACAGTCTTATATGCTAAATCCAGCTTTCATTAGTTGAAGTTGTGATCCCAGGTATGTCATTTTTTTTGGGCTGATAAAGATTATTTTCTGTTCTTTTTCCAATGGCCATTGTAGTTCCAGATTTCTCTTCGATTACAAAAGTATCATTTTCAAATACAAGACTAAAACCATTTTTGCATAACTGTCCAACGCTTAAGAGACTTTGTTTTAGATTCTCAACATAAAAGACAACATCAGTGATTTGTCTGTTGTCAAGATTGATTGATCCTTTTCCACATATTTCACTACTGCAGTCATCTCAGAATCTAACGAGCCCTCCATCATATCTTTCCAAACTTACAAACTTGCTCTTGTCACCAGCCATGTGATTTGAACAAGTACTATAAATAATCCAATAGTTCTTAGTTTGAAACATAGCTTCATTGTTGGTGCTTACCTTTGAATCAGTACACCTTAGATTGTTGATGCTCTTTATTTTAGAGAGGAGGTAGTCATCATCTTCACAAAAAGCTTCCTTGGATGATCTAGTTTTATCATCTTTTAGTGAACATTTAGGTGTATAAAAATTAGTATGTAGATGTTCATCTTTTAGCTCCATTTGGGATCTCCCTCAAGTTGTTAAACTCTTTACGAACGGACTTGGCTCTGATACCAATTGTTGAAATGAACCAGACAACTGAGAGGGGGGTAAATCAGTTGTCACAAAACTTAAGCAATTCTGCATCTTAAATCATTAAACACTTATCCATTTTTTGTTATGATAAAATCATGAAAGCATAAAAACAAAACCATAAACACAATTGTAAGATCATACACAAGTGACACTAGATTTTTATGTGGAAACCCATGTTAAGAGAAAAACCATGGTGGGAGTTAGCCCACAAGATATATATGTAAAGCACAATACTAAAAATCAAAGGCTCACTGCCAAGGGGTGGCTCACTACCAAGGATTTGAACTAAGATGTTAGCATCTACTCCATGCCTAAATTTAGTTCCATTGAAGTGCAATACTCTTCTGCTCTGCTCTGGCTTTGCTGTTCTTTACTTATATTCACATTTTCACACCAAGACACCTTTTCCTTGACTCAATTGCAAGTATTTATACACTACATCAACCTTGGAATGATCATCAAGCTCAGCATTACAATCATCAATCGTTGGAATAATCTCCAATGTCAGCATTACAAATATACATAAAAGAGGTGTAGACCTAATACAAAATTTGCTAAGGAAATGTAGTAAAGATGTATGTGGATCACTTCATGCCTTAGCTGGGACTTAAAAATTATCTTCCATGCCAGTGTACATACTTCCACAATCTTCAATACATCTCTGCAATCACTGGGATTAACCAAGTCAGCTAAGACTGGTTACATGCTATGTTATCTGGGAGTAATCTTCAAACAGGATCTCAATTCCTTAACCCAAACCAATGCAAAGGTAGGAACATGATTAAGAGGCTTCCACAACCATGTTGTAATCATCAGGAACAATCGTACAAATTCTAACCACTTCATCCATGACATTCTTCACACCGGTGCACATGAACTTCACTATCTTCGACTATCATAAAAGAAAGATAGCCTGCAGACCACCAAATCACAAACCATTGGATTTGTAGGCACTCATCATCATCCCAGACTTCCCTCTAGATCCGTAGATAAAAACACTTCAATGTGGAGGAATGCAGAGCAAAATACTTTCTCCCTATCACCAGTGAATAAACAGAAAAACTAGGTTTTATTCTGGTGAATGTAACTCAGTCAATTATTTGTATCATAGACTCAAACTAGGGATTTAGCATCTTTAGACATGTCTCTAAATAACTTCCAATCCAAATACCAAGAGGTTCAATCTCCAAGAAATTTGGAGTAGTAATCGGGACTGTTCTTTAGTATGTAACTCACTGTCTTGACTGTGGTTCACTATTTCCTTTATGATTCTTCTAGAGGGGATAATTTTCTCAATGTCCTTAACATATAAGGCTTCTAACTAAATAAAAAAATAGGATACAGTTGACACCAATGAAAATAAGGATATTTTGACATCAATGACAACAACGATTAGGCATATACTTGCAACACTAAAGTTCATGGTTGGATGCCATGCCTTGATCACTACAAAGTTGAATATGAAGTCATATTAAGATGGGAATTAGAAGCATCAAGAAGATACATTAATATGGAAATTAGAAGCACTAAGATGACCAAATGTGTTTTTGAGGATAAGGAGATGTTATTGGTGGCCTAAAGCATATTGTATGATTTCTCCTACTATTCCTAAGAATACATGTGTTAATATAAAGAAGATTTGGCCTCTAGAAGTTAGTGATAGTTTCTGTTATAGGATGACTATCTGTGAAGACCATCTTGGAGATTTTTCCACATTAGTAGCTATGGCTATGTGGTTCTATAATAGTGTTTAGAGTGCTATGAAGGTGATAATTCCAAAGTTTGAGATCATTTGCCCTTCCACTATGAAAGTTATGCATAATAGAGTTCTGACATCTATTCTAATAGTATAATGTGATGATAAAAGATGATTGATCTGCTCAACATTCCTCTGAATGTGAATCTTTGTCTTTGTAGTTTTGTGGATATGTTTATGGATGAAAATTATGTGTTTTCTTGTTGTTTCAAGGTTCTTGGTGATCTGCAAGCTCAATTTTTTGATGACAGTATTTTACAATGTGTTCCAAATGACTTGTTCTTCTCAGAGTTCATAGTTGAAGATGTATGACACAAATATTTGATGTGCAAAAATAAAGTAGTGATTGGGGATGTTATATGAGTCCTATAGACTCATCTATAAAATCTTCATGAAGATCTTTCTTGTTTACAGTACCACACAAGATTTTCAAGTTGATGTGGTCGTTATGCTTCAAGTTTTATACTTCGTTACTTAAGGATATCCTATTTTCAAATCAATGGAGTGTGCGGATGTAATTACTTGATGTTTGATGTTGTAAATAATGTTTTAGACCTAGTTAATCAAGTGTTGATGTTTGAAAGGCATGGGTCCTCTGCTAGTGTAGCGTGTAGTCTTATTTTAGGACTTGTCCTCTACATGTTTCATGTTGTGTGTTGTCTGGCTAACTTGTAAATGTATTTTTCATTTTATCTCTAGCTAACGAGAAATGTAATCAATGTAATATCATGGATAAATAGGAAATCAAAGTGTGTTAGGTAAACTATTATTACAAAGTGATTGGAAAGATTCACAAGAAAAAGGAGAAGAATGAATGCATTATGATGTACAACTAAAGGAGAAAGAGCAGAAGATGTAGATGCTATTGTGATTCATCTTGAAGACAATTCTATGGTAGTGATGAAGTGTAGAGTGTGCCTAACTGATATGATCATTAGAAGGAAGTGTGAAGAGGAAGAATTGTAATCATCAAAAGTGTGAATTTTAATGTCAATTTTTAAACAGTAGAAGGATTATCATACTGTAATCTCTTGTGAGCTTGTACTCAAGTCAGGGAGTAGTTTCTTCCTTGTGAGTGACCCTGAAACAAAGTCTTCAGGGAGTTGTAGCTTCTTTAGGTGTGACCCTAAATCAAAGTCTTCAAGGAGTAGTAGCTTCTTAGGGTTGTAGCCCTGAAACAAAGTCTGTAGGGAGTAGTTACTTCCTTGGATTGTAGCCCTAAAACAAAGTTGTTATTTGAGCCTCATATATTGTGATTTAATCCTCACCGTGGTTTTTCTCTTCTTGGATTTTCCACATATATTTGGTGTTATGTGTTGATGTGCATTGTTTTTATCTTTCATGTTAATGTTAATACTGTGATGCTTAAGTTTTAATCAATTTTGGAAGATTTGAAGTTTGTTATATACTAATTCACCCCACCTCTCAGTATCCTTTTGTGTTCAATAGAACTCTATTGAACATGTTCAATCAAGAACTAGGGAATACCATACATGCATGCCTATTCTTTAACAAAAAAATGAATATATTGTATGGTTATCTAGAACATTCAAAATTTGACATCAACATTAAATTGGATCTTAGGGCACCATGTGGGAAGAAAAGTACTCAATAAGAAAAACTAGCATGAAAACTCCCAAGGTTTGTAGAAAGAAACCATTAGTTGTTCATGAATGTGAATATCTATTTCAATGTGGTTAGAATATACCTATCACAGGAATATCATACATATGAACTTGATCCTAAGAAAATGGAAACATCAAAATGAGAAGAATAAATTTTAAAAAATAACTTCTTGATGCAATTTGGAAAAAATTCCATAAGACTAGAGTAAATAAGCCTTAGACTCTTGTGATTGATATAGTAAATATTAGATTTAAAGTTATCTCTTTCTTGTACTCTTTTTAAATTGAATTCCTTTGAGTTCATTTCAATTGTATATATAAATGGGGAAGAACTATTAGACTAGAACCAAACTTGTGTTAGATATATGCAATGTAAAAATTCAAGGTAAAACTAGATACAAAAGTTCTAGAGGCATGCCTTCACGTTAAAAATACACAATTTTCTCTTGGATAAGAATAATATGAGATTGAATAATACATATGATCATATAAATTCATGGTTATGATTAATGCCATTTAAGGGTACAAATTATACTAAATGAGAAAGAAAAAAATAAACCATAAAGACAACATTAACCCTAGTGAATTTCTCTCACAGTTCATGTAAATCTTAATGCAAGAAAAAAATCAACCCTGGACCAAAGGGATCAAATGTATGATCCCAAGAATAAAAGGAAATATACAACCACCCAATATGGATAACACCTTAGATAAATAAATGACCTATGTTATAACATAGTTGAGGACATAAAATGAACTAAAGAAAATGTGTCATTATTTAATGTAACTCAACTCTAATGAAAAGAAAATTCTAAAATTTTCAGCACAGTTGACATGACCGAAGGAATTAACCAAAATATATAAAACATTGAATATTATATGACTTAAGGAATCAAACAAAATATATAAAACATTGAATATTTATATGATCATAAATATACCTGAGAAAAATTTAGTCACCTCTACTCTTTCCTAACATTAGGATATTTGGAAAGAATTTAATATTCACTACCTTGAACTGATTTGGGCACATTTATAAATGTGATGCCGCATGATAGCTATTAAAGACTTGGCCTAGTACCATAGTATGGTCAATTCAAAAGGTATATGGTTGGGGAGATGTATATGATTCCCATACATTTATTTCAATTATTTAATTCTCAATATATATATATATATATTACATGGATACTCCGAACACCTTCAAGTCATGCTCATGAGCTTAGAGTAGTGTTAAATTCTCAATAGCTATATAAATGAGACTAATTTATAACATATGCATGTCTTTGATGGTTCAGGTGATTCATAATAAAATTAGGAAAAAAGTAAAGGCCAACATAAAACATCTCATTCAATATAATACAAAAAACCTAATGCTCTTATGTTCATTGTACACTTGAGCTAGGAATCGAAAAATAGAACAAGATTATAGATATCTCTATTGTATTGCTATGTAAAAATTATACCCAACTAGATCTAGTGTGTAAAGTTAGATTTTATGTGTTGAATTAAGCTTCATAGTCTTCAATGAACTACTCAACCCCTCCAATTTATTAGACATGGGAGACCCAAAATAAATTTTCATTGTAAACACAAATTCACTCCTTAAAGATAAATAGTTATTGGGATTATTAGAATATTTTTATGCGGAGAGTTTAGAATATAACTATAGAATTTCAAAGTTAGAGAGATCTACTTTACAGTACGAGCACATGTATGAAAGAAGATCTACCTAAATTTTAAAGATTAGCACTCATCATTATGGAATGTGTTAGAAGAAGACAAGTGACCTTGCAAAACATTATTTATACTTGAGGTGATAATAGTGCAGATTATTTAGGTTAAGAAGTGGATATGAAGCTACAAAATTAGTAGAAAATGTAGAAGGAATATCCTAATTCATAAGAAGATCTAGATCTATTAACAATATTAGAGAGGATGTGGATTAACTTTGATTGTAAACTTTTAAATGTTAAGAAAAAACCTAGTACACTAATGGAAGTTAGATTGGACTACAACCATAGTGTGAATCCATGATCTCTACTTGAGAGTAGAAATGATAAGTCTAAAATGACATAATAGAGAGCCTTGGATTATTTTTTCTAATTTAATTCCAATAAATGGTAGAGTATAGTTGGGAGATTTTTGAAAAATGAACATAAGTTTCAAACAAGAGTTAGTCCTCTATCAATACATAGATGGATTCATGTCCCAAAATTAAGATAATTTTCCATACCACCCAAACTAGAATTTCCCAAATTTGATGGTATTGATCCTACTAGTTAGATATATAAGGTAGACCAATATTTCAAATACATAGTAAATATAAAGTTCCTCATGATCAAAATCTATTTAGTGCTTCTTTCAAAGTAGAAAATGAATCCATTCAATGGTTAGATATAAAACCCAATCCTTTCTCACATCTAGGAAAATTTTTGCACTTGGAAGTCCTTAGCTAAATTTTGAGCCATATACATGGTTATATGTATTTGATTCAATGTAATCTATTAACATTCATACTTGAGATCTTTAAATAAATCTAGTTAAGTGAATTTAATCTATTCATTATTAATTGAAATCCTAAAAATTATCATGAACTCATTTATGTTCAGTCATCATGTTCTAGAGCTAATTCATTTACTAGTTTAAATATTAATTTATGTTTCAATTCAAGTGTATATGTATTTTTTAATTATTTTAAATTAACACTAGGTAAAGTTCATTTTTCAAGTCATGTGTTTTAATTATGAAAATTTATTTGATTTAACATCATACCTACAATTTTACTTTAGGGTTTAAATTTAACTTCATTAGTTTTAGGTTAAAGAAGATTTATTAAGTTCTAAAATTGTGCATCATCAAATTATTTTTAGATTTAGGAAAGGATACAACATTATTTTAGACCTATGTACATGTGCTTGAATTAATATTAAAGAATTTAATTTATTTTTGTGCACAAAACACACCGATATGGATATGCTTTGGACATGTATTGATTCTAAGATTTAGAAATTGAGATAGATTCCAACATGTGGTGTTCCTTTAAGCACAGTCCAAAGTAGAGTGCCAAAGGAAACCATCAAAACTCCATGTTTTCCCCAATACTCCACCAAATATGAGGTTAGGGAATATCAGGTGACTATGTGCATATGACCTAGGATGGCCCCTTTGATATATCCATCATTTCTTGCTACACATAGTCAGTGTCCAAATAACAAATAGAGTCCATTGTATTTTACACAAAATTTATATGCTGAGGTCCATTTAGGCCTCAACGTTAACTATTTAGATTTACCAAGTCATTTGGGGTAGGGGCATGGTAGGGTTTGTGATAAGGATGCTTATTGTCATGTAGATTGACAACCCACAGATTATCGAGTCTTTGTTGGGGCCTATTGTCTCTCTATCCATTACCCCTATTATTGATGAGGTTGTCATTGCTTCCCAATGGGAAGTAATTGACAATATTATTGATATTGCAGTGGAGGCTCATCACATATCTACAGATCGTGTGGGTCAATAGATGATGAGACATCCGTGTTGTGATGCTCACAACACGCCCCATTTTAATCCTTAGCAAAATGAGGACCCCTGTTGTAGTTGGCTTTTGGTTGCTTTTGTGTGTGGGTTTTGCTCAGTGGTAAAGGGAAAAGGGAAGTTTTATACAAACCTTGTTGAAAATAAAGAAAATTTTGTATTTGAGTACCAGTACATAGTACAGGTGAATTCCTTGTTGAAAATAAATAGGGGTTACTTTTTAAATTATTTTAAAATTCACTGTATTTTGCAAGTTATTGATGTCTTGGGTAAATGTACAATTGGAAGGTTTGTGCCTTGTAAATACAAAGTTCATTGTATGTACAAGGTTGTCTCATATACAAATGTGTTTGTATATCAGGTTTTGTGTTAGTCGCAAAAGGGAAGGGGTGATCGGGTTTTATATAATCTTATACTTGTATACATTCTATGATAATGTTTTATCTTCAATATACAAGTCAGACCCGAAAAAGTTAAGGTTGAGATGAATAAATGATTGAAATCTGCTATGTATTTGTCGGTTTGTATATTTGGCAAAATGGAAGACATACAAGTAAGCATACAAGGGATTATACATAGCATGGAATTGAAGAAGTATTAAATTTGGTATAGTCATTGTATGTTTAGCACTTGTATATTTGGCAAGTGAGAAATATACAATTGAAGATACAAGGAATCATATATAGTGCGGAATTGAAAAGTTATCAAAAATAATAAAGTCCTTGTATATTTGGCATTGTATAAAACTCAATGTACAAATCTGATATACATTGCACTTTATACAAACCGGAATTGAAGATATTATGGAATAGTGTTAAATTGTTGTATGTTTGGCACTTTTATATTTGGCAAGTGTGAAATATACAATTGGGAGGTACATTGAGTTTTATACAATGTGGAATTGAAAGGAAATTGAAGTGCAGTATAAATGGTGCATTTGGATTTGTTGTATATTGCAATGCACATTTCACTTTATACAACGGCCGGAATTGAAATCATTATGAAATGTGACTAACTTGTTGTATGTTTTGTCTTTGTATGTTTTAGAATATACAAAGTGAAATATACAAGGTTTTATACATTGTGGAGCCGAGGATATATACAATACAGTTTATAGTGGTTTGAGGTCCGAAGGCTCAATAAAGAGTAAGGGTGTCACGGAAGTGGCCAAGTTAAGAGGTAAAGTGGCCCCCACTATATGCACATTTCGGTTTGTATAAGTAACATGTATATTTTATGATGTACAAGCGGATATACATTTGGGGATACAAAGCGAAAATACAAGTCGGATGCCAGAAAAGAGTTACAAATGGCGAGGTCCTTGTATATTTGGTATTTGTATGTTTATAATATAGAATCCCTATATACAAAGGATCAAAAGGCATTACGAAGGAACAAACAGTAAGGAATGTTTGTATAATGTGTTTGTATATGCGGTTATACAATGAAATATACAAGTGAAATATACAAGCATGAAGTACAAGCGGTGTACGGGAAAAGGTAAAAGGAAAAAGGGGCTTTAGTTCAATTGTATGCATAAGGCATTGTATGTCCAAAGATACAATGAAAAGATACAAGGAAAACATACAATGAAATATACAAAAGATAACGCATGTTCAATTAAGCTACCTATCAAAAAGTTCAAAACTCTCAAACATGGAAAAGGAAAGCCGAAGGTCGCAGTGCATTAATGGCTGTAATTAATGCAAATTAAACACTGAATCAAATATGATTTAACGAGGGTTAGGGCAGAATTATTGTATTTTTCTTTCAAGATATATTGTCAAACTCTAAATTTTGCAGAAAAGATGCAGTCATAGTAAAATTCAGCAGAAATTACTGAACTAGCGAAATTACAGTTGCTGGTGAAAGCGAAAGGTAAAGTAAGTCAACATCAAAAGTTAAACGGTCACAGAAACAGGTATTTATCTTGGAACCTCGTTTAAATTTTGAATGGTAAAGCACAACTATTAATTCCAATGATTTCACTTTTAAAATGCATGCATTTGTTAAAGTTACTGTTTCAATTGTTAATTAGCTAGACAGAGCTTAGTCTATTTAAAGGTAAAATAACAGAAAAAATGAATAGGCTAGGGTTAATGGTAGAAAATGGATATTCATAGTAAAACCCTAGATATAAAAAAGAAGCAAAATTTGAGACATGTATACTCCTACAGGATGGCCCCTAAACAGAAGAAAGACTCTGGGGACAAAGTAAAGAAGAAAAGAAAACCAAGGAAGGAAGTACAAAAAGAAGAATTGTTGATATATAGAGGTTGTCCAACCCTGATTGGTACAAGCAGAATGGGCACTGATACAAACATAGGAAATTATGATGCAGATGATGTGTTGAAGAAGATCACTATTGCAGATGCCTCACCAGACATGAAATGTATCTGGGATAGTGGGCTATATAGAGCTGCAAGGTTTCCTCTGGCTATGGAGGCAAAGGATCTATGCCTAGACTGTGTAATCTTGTATGACCCTAATAAAGAGGAAGGTGAAGCTACATGACAGATTAATTGTTGATCTGACTCCTGAAGGGATTGCAAGAACTTTCGGATTGGAGATCATTGATAAGATGATCGACATTGATATTGATCAGTATAATGAAAGTTTCTACACAAATGATGGGGACTGTAAGGGCAAAATATTTTGCCACTGGTACAGTCCAGAGAATAAACCAAAGGCAGTGGCTAGAATCCTAAAAAATCTATTGAGGATACATTTCAGGGAAGAGATATTTAATGACTACTATGCTGAGCAGACTGGTTGGACTAAGAGATGCCACCAAATGTGAGCCTTGGATTTTCACTATCATAGAATACCTGAGAATAGGGGAAAAGAAACAAGGACCAATTCATTGGGCCAAGGCCATAAGTATAGCCATATGGAGGCAAGCTATGATGAGACACCAGAAAGGCTTGCCCTTTTATATGTCTTCCTATATATTATACTCCTATGTTGTAGAGATTAGACCACACATACATGGACTAGAAAGAGTTGGTGTTCTAGGGAATGGTCCTGAATAGAAGTTGATGTATGAACACTACCCAGAACTACAAGAAGAGAATGCCTTGAGGAATTTTTCTCTAGTTAATGATGTTTTCTATACCTACATGGTGTGGGTACTTAATGAGGAACTAGAAAAAAGGTTGTCTAAAGAGGATGAACATATAATTGGATTGCATTGTTCATGTTTTATACAGTTTGAACAATTTTCATACATAAGAATTGAAGGATTTGAGGGGAAGCCATTTATGCTCCCAAGATACCCTTCTGACAAACTGATTGTCTTAGTTTTTTCAATACAAAATTTAAATGCTTTCAAGATGTATAAGAGGAAGTTTAATGGTAGGGGAAATGTGAGATTACCTTGGGCCATTGGCAGGTATTCTTATATCAGTGAGGATGTTGCAGCCTATTCAGAACAAGAGCTAAGGTATTATGGGTTCCAGGAATTCAATTTGGCTAGAAAGTTTGATCCATTTCACAGAATTCAAAACTTTGTTGACAAGAAGTACAAGCACCAGGTGCATATTGAAGATTTCTAGGTTGACTACAAGAGTGACTTGGAAGTAAGAAAAAGGGCTCATAAGAGGTTGACCATTGAAGAAATGAAGTCTATTGGTAATATCTATGTTCACCCAGAGGTTTGTGAGGATGACAAATTGTTGCACCAAATTTATACATAGGCTAGGCTGGCTCCCATTATAGAGCCTGATTGGTTTAAGCCTTGGAGTACATCATTGGACATTTTGACAAAACCTGTGATACTATTTTCAAAAACATGGCTTAAAGACAAGATAGAAGAGCTCAAGGCTGAAGGAAAATGGGTTACATTCCCAAAGAAGGGAAGGAAGAGAAAAGAAGACCCTAGTGAGGATTTACAGTGTTTTTATGAGAAGAAGAGGAAGGTTATAGAGGCAAGGATTATGGAGAAGAACAAAAATGCTACATTGATGGATTTGTATGCTTTAGGCATAATAGTAGTAATGGCATCTCAAACTTTTGTTGATGCAAAATCCATGAGCCATGAGATCAGTGCGGAGGAAGCATAGGCTGCAAAGGAGGCAGCAGGGCCATCAGTCATGAGGGCAATCCCAATAGGTTTGTCTAAGGGCGAGTCCTCGAAACCAATAGATATAATTGGAGCCCAAGAAATGGGGGAGAAAATGAGGAGCATGTCCAGTAATTCTGCTCCAATGGAGCCAGGACACATTCATAAAGGTGAAGGCAAAGCTGGCTGGGGAGAGGCTACAAGAATTAAAAGTTGGTAAAGCCAAACCTACTGCTGTAGAAACTGTGCAAATTGAGAGCAGTGATAGTGAGGAAAAGAAAATGTATAAAGGGAAAGTGATTGACGTGGAGGAAGAATCAAGTGACTTCCTCAGTGAAGAAGAAGAATCAGGCTTGCAAGCTGAAACTAAAGCAGAGCAAAATATAGAAAGGGAAGTAGAAGGGGTGTAGGTAGAAATAGGATTTGTTGATCCATTTGGTACTTTAGTACCACCAGAAATCATTAGAGATGTGCAAGAGGAGGTACATAAGATTGAAGAGGTTGAAAAAGAGAAATCACCTAAAGGGGTAAACACAGAAGGATAGGCAGCACAAGAAGACACCTCAGAGGTGGATGCATTGGATATGCTGAATATGTATGGAGAGCAAGGTGAAGAAGAAGAAAATACATAAAACTTGCAAGACCAAAAAGAGGAAGTAAGACAAGATGAGGTGAAGGCCAGTTTCCCAATACATCTAGAGCTGCCATAGATAGGAAATACAGAGGCAGAAGAAAAAACTGATGAATGTAATCCAAACGAGGAGTCAACAGTAGAAGAGACTCATGATGAAGAAGACCAAGAAGGGGGAGATACTAAGGTAGAGGAGGAGGAAAATGAAGTTGAATCAAAGGAACAAGAGCCTCCATTACAACAAGAGCAGCAAGTCCCAGAAGAGGAACAACAACAACAACCAAAGGAGCAACAACCACAACAACAACAATATCAACAACAACAGCAAAATCTAGAGCAACAAGAACAACAACATGAACAATAGCAATAGGCAAAAATTGGAATAGATAAACCTCATGAAGAGGTGATTGATGCAGAGAAAGCTACAGAGGGTACAAAGGAGATTCCTACCTAGTTGGAAAGGGAAATTAGAAGGGAGAAGAAAGAAATACAGTTAGCTCCAATTCATATTAAGAGCTTGTTGGGAGAAAAGAAAAGCCAGGACAATGTCAGTAATCCAGAGAGGTCCAAATGGATCAAGGACTCTAAACCTAGCTATACCACAAAAGGAGAAAGAAAAAGGTGAGATTACCCTAGAGGAATACAAGATATTGAATCTTGACCTTGGACATTCAACCAGAGAACAACACCTCCATGAATGGGAGGATATGCACCAGGTAACCGCTGGTATCCTAAGAAAAGACAAAAATAAACTGGAGCATTTAAAGGGACACATTATACAGCTCCAACAATTTATTAGAGGAATATTTGATCTCAATACCATAGTTCCTGACTTACCTACTAACGTAGCAATAGTGTCCAAGGAGGAAATAAAAGATATGGAAAATAGAAGATTTAAAGCTAATGTTTTTGATGAATGGTTTACTAATTTCATACAAGAAGGAGAACAAACAATCAGGCAAGCTATGGACAGCTAGAGAGTAGCTACAAAAGAAAAGAATAAATGTATGATATTCATATATAACTACTTAACAAGACAAGAGGAATGCAGATTTGAGATTGGACAGCTGGTAGAAATAGAAAAAAGGGTAGATGAGTTGATCAATGAGGGAGCACTTAATGTTGCACTGGCAAATAAATTACCAAGAATAATAATGGAGCTTAAATTTGAGGAAAATAACCTCAAAAGGTGTGCAACAATTATGCTGGAGTTATAAGAAAAGGCTGAAGATATGATAAAAATGCATAAGAAGATCATAGAAAGACTTATACAACATGAATGTGTAGAGGTGCTAGCCTATGACTTAGGGAGAGCATTAACAGAGTTCAGGGCCATTTTCACACCCTGTATAGAGAATTTGGATGCAATACTCAGCAAACAAATGATAGATACACTGATGGAAGAGAGCCAAAATGAACAAATACAAGAAAAGAACAGAGGACTCAGAGGACAAAGAGAAGGAATTGAAAGAAAGGGTGATGATGCAAGAATTTATTTTTACAAAAATTTTAGGAGGGGACCGCACCTTTGTGGAGGGAGTAATTAACAATTTCAAGAAATACTTGAAAAGGTGAGAAGGCAAGAGCAAAGAATTTTGAAAAGGAAATCAAATGAAGAGCCTCGACAGGAAAAGGTCACATAAAATGGGAATCTTATGAAAAGATTCCAAAGGGATCCCATGAGAGGAAAAGATGCCAAGTAGTGTGTTGGCTCACGGTTATGAAATTGGTCGACAATGAAAGGACCTTAACCATGGAGTGGGGGGTTGTAACCATGGAATGGAAGTTGTAACTGCAGCATGGGAAGAAATTCAAATTCTATATAAGGAGCGTACTGCTTGTATATTAGTTTATAGGAGGAGGTCACATGTTGTCTGCATTGAGGAATGAGTGGAAACATCTAGCTTTCTCATTGTATCTGTAAAGCACTATGAGTTTTTTTTTTTTGTGAATTTTGATTAATAAAGCTAAGAGTCATATCTACATTGTAAACCATATATGGCTATGTGTTTTAAACATAAGTGAATCTAGAAGTCTGCGTCTATTTTTTGTGTCTTCTAGCCCTTCGTTATATTTAAAACAGTTTCTCTTTAAGCTCGCAGTCTTGAATGCTTGTTTGTGAAAATATTTAGAACAGTTGCATTTAATGATTTGATCTACTGAGTTAATTGAATTCACTATATTTCTTACTGTGTGCATAACAGAATGTTTAGATCCTATAGTGAATGATGATAGATTTAAATTTCTCTAACTTTTCCCAACAATTCTGAAATACTTAGCTTAAACATTGAAATCCAAAGGAGATTATCTAACATTTGAAGAGTTTAAGAGCAATACGTTGATATATGATAATCTTCATATATATTTGAAAGGCAAAGCATGTTTGAATATAAATCATATAAAGCTTTGAGATACAGTAAAAATTTTATGCAGATGAATGATTAGAAAGTTGATATTCAAGTTGGTTTGCATAATAAGAGTCCAGTAAGTCACAAATCCACTTTAAACCACGTAAGGTCCCTTGCACATTACAGATTCATAATAACCTACTAAAGGGTCCAACAGGTCAAGACCTGACCCATAAGGAAACTTGGGATTGAGTAATCTTAATTGATTTTTCCATATCTTTCAAGATAGTTAGGTTCTTTTATGAATTTTAACTTTTGTTATGAGTGTGTAAAAAACAATCATCAACAATCAAGTTACGTCAACTATTAATTTAGATGCATATGTTGTGGTAGGTATCCCATCTCTGAATGACATAGACCATATTGCACATGATGCCCAAATTTTGAGGGATTCCACAACTTGATGGGAGCATATTGTGTGATCTCATCATAGTAGGGGATCTTGTTAGTAGATGTTGCTTCATTTGTGGCTTAGTCTCAACATTCTGATATGGATCCTACGATTAGATTATCTTAAGGGGCACATGAGCCACCTACCCACCACCATTCTACTGATTCAACACAGGTGCATCTATAGGCTAACAATTATGCTGCTCTAGGGGCCCAACCATCTACTACTACTCCGGGTGCCTAGTCATCTATAGCTTCTCTAGGTGTCCAATCATCTATAGTTTCTCCAAGTGCTCATAAATCTATTGATACACTTGAGCAGGCTGTGAGAGGTCTAGGTTTTATGGACAATCTCTCTTTAGGGTTGATACCATCTCACTTGCATAGTCCTCTACACACGTCATTGGTAGAGCTACTTTAGGGTAGGTCTACATAGGAGCTACTAGATTATATGACTCTAGAAGGTGGTATTGAGGTTGTAGAGGTCACTCAGGTATATATGTACATATAATTTTTAAGTTTTTTAAGTTTTTAGTAAATACATGTAGTATGTAACTACATTGGAACCATGTACAACATAGTTTTATAAATTAAATATAACTCAAAATTAATTTTCTTTTTTTTATGTATTCATGCATATGTGTCTAGGTGGAGGTAGCACATGTAACTCCTAGTTTGAAGGAAGAGCATGAACACACATGTTCTTCACCTAACCATGTCAGTGGATAGGTGAACTTTAATTTTCATTTAAGTTTAAATGTATATATATGTACATGTTCACTTGTTCACATGTGTCTATGCTTTTGTGTGTGTGTATACACACACACGCACAAAAACATAGACACGTGAACAAGTGAACATGTATATATATGTACATTATATATATATATATATATATATATATATATATATATATATATATATATATATATAATTTTTGATTAATTACAGAATTTTGTATATGTATATATATGTAGGGCCCAACACATTTATCAAATCCTCAAGATTCATGCTTGAATGGTCACTCGATTAGGAGCACTAGTTTATACACACGTGTTTATTACATGGACATTTTATGTTTTAGATCTATTGATGTATCTGCACATGTGTATACATTTATACATTTGATATATATATATATATATATATATATATATATTACATGGTTACTCCAAACACCTTCAAGTCATGCTCATGAGCTTAGACTAGTGTTAAATCCTCAATAGCTATATAATGAGACTAATTTATAACATATGCCTGTCTTCCATGGTTCAGGTAATTCATAATAAAATTAGGGAAAAAATAAAGGCCAACATAAAACATCTCATTGAATAGAATACAAAAATCCTAATGCCCTTATGTTCATTGTACACATGAGCTAGGAATCTATATGTTAGGAATCCAAAAATAGAACAAGATTAAAGATATCTCTATTGTATTGCAATATAAAAATCATACCCAAGCAGATCTAGTGTGTAAAGTTAGATTTTATGTGTTGAAATAAGCTCCATAGTTTTCAATGAACTACTCAACCTCTCCAATTTATTAGACATGGGAGACCCAAAATAAATTTTCATTGTAAACATGAATTCACTCCTTCAGGATAAATAGTTATTGGGATTATTAGAATATTTTTATGTGGAGGGTTTAGAATATAAATCTAGAATTTCAAAGTGAGAGAGATCTACTTTACAGTATGAGCACATGTATGAAAGAAGATCTACCTAAATTTTAAGGATCACCAATCATCATTATGAAATGTGTTAGAAGAAGACAAGTGACCTTGTAAAATGTCATTTATACTTGAGGTGATAATAGTGCATATTATTTAGGTTAAGAAGTGGGTATGAAGCTACAAAATTAGCAGAAAATGTAGAAGGAATATCCTAATTCATAACAAGATCTAGATCTATTAACAATATTAGAGAGGATGTGGATTAACTTTGATTGTAAACTTTTAATTGTTATGGAAAAACCTAATAGACTAATGGAAGTTAGATGGGACTACAACCATAGTGTGAATCCATGATCTCTACTTGAGAGTAGAAATGATATATCTAAAATGACATAATAGAGAGCCTTAGATTATTTTTTCTAATTTAATTCCAATAAATGCTAGAGTATAGTTGGGAGATTTTTGGAACATGCACATAAGCTTCAAACAAGAGTTAGTCCTCTATCAATAAATAGATGGATTCATGTCCCAAAATTAAGGTAATTTCCCATACCCCCCAAACTAGAATTTCCCAAATTTGATGGTATTGATCCTACCAGTTAGATATATAAGGTAGACTAATATTTCAAATACATAGTAAATATAAAGCTCCCCATAATCAAAATCTCTTTAGTGCTTCTTTCAAAGTAGAAAATGAATCCATTCAATGGTTAGATATAAAACCCAATCCTTTCTCACATCTAGGAAAATTTTTGCACTTGGAAGTCCTTAGCTAAATTTTGAGCTATTTACATGGTTATATGTATTTGATTCGATGTAATGTATTAACATTCATACTCGAGCTCTTTAGATCAATCTAGTTAAGTGAATTTTATCTATTCATTATTAATTGAAATCCTAAATATTATCATGAACTCATTTATGTTCAGTCGTCATGTTCTAGAGCTAATTCATTTACTAGTTTAAATGTTGATTTATGTTTCAATTCAAATTTATATGTATTTTTTAATTATTCTAAATTAACATTAGGTAAAGTTCATTTTTCAAGTCATGTGTTTTAATTATGAAAATTTATTTGATTTAACATCATACCTCCAGTTTCACTTTAGGGTTTAAATTTATCTTCATTAGTTTTAGGTTAAAGAAGATTCATGTAAGTTCTAAACTTATGCATCATCAAATTATTTTTAGATTTAGGAAAGGATGCATCATCAATATAATATTAAAGAATTTAATTGATTTTTGTGCATAGTACACACATATATGGATATGAGCTGGACATGTATTGATTCTAAGATTTAGAAATTGAGACAGATTCCAACAAACCCTTCTACCAGTATGGTGTATAGAAGTAAGTGTAGTATGATTGTACAAAGTTCAGTCACCATTAGATAGTGATTAGGAGGTCTCCATGAATATTTTGGAGATACATTAGCTATCATCCTTGCCCAAATAATAGATGGGGTGTTAGGCGATGTTCCTTTGAGCACAGTCCAAAGCAGAGTGCCAAAGGAAACCATCAAAACTCAAATTTTCCCCCAATGCTCCACGAAATCTTAGGTCAAGGCATATCAGGTGACTATGTGGATATGCCCTAGGATTGCCCCTTTCATATATCCATGATTTCCTACTACACACGGTCAGTATCCAAATAATAACCAAAGTCCATTATATTTTTCACAATAGTTATATGCTAAGGTCCATTTAGGCCTCAACGTTAACTATTTGGATTTACTAGGTCATTTGGGGTAGAGGCGTGGTAGGGTTTGTGATAGGGATCCTTATTGTCATGTAGATCGACAACCCACAAATTACAGGGTCTTGTTTAGGGCCTGTTGTCTACCTATCCATTACCCCTATTACTGATGAGGTTGTGATTGCTTCTCAATGGGAAGGAATTGACAGTATTGGTTATATTATAGTGGAGGCTCATCACATATCTACAGATCACATGGGTTGATAGGTGATGAGACATCTGATTACGCCAGCTATTGATTTAGATGCATATGTTGTGGCAGGTATCCCCTCTCTAAATGACATAGAACACATTGCACATGATGCTTGAATTTTGAGGGATTCCAGTTATATATTTTCTAACGACTTGATGGGAGCATATCATGTGATCTCACCATAGTAGGGGATCTCGTTAGTAGATGTTGCTTCGTTTGTGGCTTAGTCTCAGCATTCTGATATGGATCCTACAATTAGATTATCTTAAGGGGCACATGACCCACCTACCCACCACCATTCTACCTATTGAACACAAGTGCATCCATAGGCTAATGATTATGCCACTCCAAAGGCCCATCCATCTACTGCTACTTTAGGTGCCTAGTTATCTACAGCTTCTCTAGGTGCCTAATCATCTGTAGTTGTTCCAAGTACTCAGACATCTATTGATACACTCGAGCAAGCCGTGAGAGGTCTAGGTTTTATGGAGATTCTCTCTTTATGGTCGATACCATCTAACTTGCATAGTCCTCTACACACATCATTGGTAGAGCTAGTCTAGGGTAGGACTACAGAGGAGCTGGTTGATTATATGACTGTACAAGGTGGAATTGAGGATGTAAGGGTGACTCAGGTATATATGTACATATAATTTTTAAGTTTTTAATAAATACATGTAGTATGTAATTTCATTGGAACCATGTACAACATAGTTTTATAAATTAAATATAACTTGAAATTATTATTTTTTTTATGTATTCATGCATATGTGTCTAGGTGGAGGTAGCACATGTAACTCCTAGTTTTAGGGGAGAGCATGCACACACACGTTCTTTGCCTAACCATGTTAGTGGATAGGTGAACCTTAATTTTAATTTAAGTTAAAATGTACATATATGTACATGTTCACTTGTCCATATGTGTCTATGTTTTTTTTTTGTGTATATATATATATATATATATGTATCTACATATATACATATACATATATACATATACATATATATACATAATATAATTTTTAATTAATTGCACAATTTTGTATATGTATATACATGTAGGGCCCAACACATTTATCAAATGTGTTGGGCCCTACATGTATATACATATACAAAATTGTGCAATTAATTAAAAATTATATTATGTATATATATATATGTATGTGTATATATATACATACATGTGTATATATATATACACATACATATATATACATAATATAATTTTTAATTAATTGCACAATTAATTAAAAATTATATTATATTATATTATATATATATATGTATGTATGTATGTATGTATGTATGTATGTATGTATGTATACACATATCTGTCTAGGTGGAGGTAGCACATGTAACTCCTAGTTTGAGGGGAGAGCACGTACACACACATTCTTCTCCTAACCATGTTAGTGGATAGGTGAACCTTAATTTTCATTTAAGTTAAAATGTACATATATGTATATGTTCACTTGTTCACATGTGTCTATTTTTTTTTTCTGTGTGTATACACACACATAAAAAAAACAACAGACACATGTGAACAATTGAACATGTATATATATGTACATTATATATATATATATATATATATATATATATATATATAAATAATTTTTAATTATTACACAATTTTGTATATGTATATATATGTAGCACCGAACACATTTATCAAAAGCTCAAGAGTCATGCTTGAATCATCACTCGATTAGGAGAACTAGTTTAAACACATGTGTTTATTACATTTTATGTTTATAACATGGACATTTTATGTTTCTTACTCTGAACACTTCAATTCATGCTCATGAGCTTAGACTAGAGTTAAATCCTTAATAGCTATATAATGAGACTAATTTATAACATATGCACGTCTTCCATGGTTCAGGTGATTTGTAATAAAATTAGGAAAAAAATAAAGGCCAACATAAAACATCTCATTGAATAGAATACAAAATACCTAATGTTCTTATGTTCATTGTACACTTGAGAAAGGAATATATATATACTAGGAATCCAAAAATAGAACAAGATTATAGATATCTCTATTGTATTGCTATGTAAAAATCATACCCAAGCAGATCTAGTGTGTAAAGTTAGATTTTATTTGTTGAAATAAGCTTCATAGTCTTCAACGAACTACTCAACCCCTCCAATTTATTAGACATGGGAGACCCAAAATAAATTTTCATTGTAAACACAAATTCACTCCTTGAGGATAAATAGTTATTGGGATTACTAGAATATTTTTATGTGGAGGGTTTAGAATATAAATATAGAATTTCAAAGTGAGATAGATCTACTTTACAGTATGAGAACATTTATGAAAGAAGATTTACCTAAATTTTAAGGATCACCAATCATCATTATGGAATGTGTTAGAAGAAGACAAGTGACCTTGCAAAACATCATTTATACTTGAGATGATAATAGTGCAGATTATTTAGGTTAAGAAGTGGGTATGAAGCTCCAAAATTAGTAGAAAATGTAGAAGGAATATCCTAATTCATAACAAGATCTAGATCTATTAACAATATTAGTGAGGATGTGTGTAGTGCCCCTCAACTTGTCATCTGTTAGACTGATGTTTGTTTAGTAGTATTAGATTTTATGACAGTATCTTAGACCGTAGATGATGGATCTCTTGTTATCTTGTTACTTTATTATGGACCTAATTGTGATGATAACAGATGTTGATGTTGGATTCTATTATCTTATGTTTTACAATTTGATAAATAAACTAGATGTTACAGATGTTTTGATGTTAATTGCGATATTGGATTGTAAGAGGATTGAATGTTTTATGTTATTGATTAATATCAGATATCTTGTTCAACATAGTTAATCATTTATTCATAAATGTGAATGGAACAGTGTTGTATTACTCGCTCTCGAGTACCCTACCCACTGCGATTTTCATTCACTACAGGACTGCATGTGGATATATATATTTTGTTATGGTTAACCATGCATTGCTACAGGATGCAGGTACTAGGCATCGACTCCACCTGATTACCAGGTCTGAGCGTGCCTTCACCAATGGATTAGTTGGTTGGAGTTAACGTGAGGTCCCTAGTCAGTGATTCCTTGGTCGTCAGTTTACCCTTGTGGTTATTGGTTGTTGTTCGATCATGTCTTGCTGTCAGGTAATACTGTACCTTGGAGTCTAATTAGGTTCGAAGGTGTCTAAGTGTGTATGGTAGTGTTGTGCTTTAATTAGAATCATTATACGAAATAATATAAATGTTGATAAATGAGCATAATGTCTTTAGTTGTCGATTATCGTTATAAATAAATTATTATTTTATTAGAAGTGTAGTTGTTAAATAAAGTTGTAAGAAATTTTTTATTGTTCAATATAATATTATTTATAATAAATATTTAAATAAATAAATAGTTGTAATCATGTTGTAAATTGTGATTTACAACTTGATTAATAAAATAAATTAAAATATAGTTACAAAATTATAGATTGACGAAATAGTACAATTTCATTAATAACAATATAGTTGGTCGGCATTAAAGAAATTAGATTTTGTCAGAAATTATGTGCTTACATTTAAAAAATAATAATAATAAAATAAAATAAAAATATAATTAGAGAGGAGAGATGCACGGGATCACGTGCCAAGCTCCTTGGTAGATGAGAGAGACTGTGTTATAAAAGAAAAGTGGTAGAGGCATTAAGGACAGCATTTACAGGTGAAAGAAAAGGGAGGAAGGCTGGAATAAGAAGCTTGGATCTGTAGCAATTGAAGCAAACTCGTTGATCCGACATCGTAGCCAGGTTCCTTGGAATGCTTAACCTTTTTTCGCTGTTTCTTTTTCTCTGCATCTGAGCATGTTGGTTGATTGCTTCTTTATCTGCAAAAAAAATGATTTTTGGTTAAATGGTTTTCTGCCAGAACTTTCTGTCACTTCTACAAATGTGTAATTTTTGTGGGTGGATTTAGATGTAAATCATTGGGTTTGTAACAAATGGAATTTGCCTTACAATTTCCCCACCGCCCTCCAACAGCTTAGTAACTGTTTCCCCAGGTTACATTCAAAGGACATCGCCTTTATGAGGATTCCAATTCGTAGATGCCATGATGTGTTTTTGGTAGTTCACCTTCTCTCTTAGTCATAATTACCTACAGTAGATTTCTACTGGGCATCAAGTGTATGTAATCATAATTCTCTTTCTCCTTTAGCCACTAAACATTCATATATCTGACAATAGGTTTATCTTCACACTGCAATCTCTTACTGTTTTAGTGCCAGCGACTGGATATGTAATATCTTTTCCATGCTGTGTGGAAAGAACAGATTCAGTTTTGTATTATAGTTAGAAATGCTCTGGTAGCCAAGTAATCAAAGTATGCAAGCGTAGACCAGATTAGTGAAGCTCACAGGGCACCTCAAACAAATGTGACCTCATGGAAACGTATTGGTTGCTGAATGTTACACAAAATGTCTTCATTGAAAAGGCGTATAAAGTTTAAAGGTTTGGGAACCTTATTTTTGGTCGATGCTTTCTTATCAGCATACTTAAAGGTTTCTAAACTCCATATTTTGCCATAGGGCACTCTAATGGACAGTTTTTAGGGTTTTAAAACCATCGTACCCACCGATCCCAGCACACAAAAGTTGAAGATTTCCTTGTAAAGATCCATGGCCGAGCACAGTCACGCTAGCTTGTAACCCGAGTGGGGGCACATAAGGTAAATCCTATCAATCTGTACTATTTATTATTCACAAAAGGTTGATAGTATGCCAGGATTGAAAATAAATAATTAACATGCGGCTATTTTCCAAGACTTTTAGGTTGGCTTACCATGTAAAAAATTTGTGAACATGTCATCGAAATTGAACTGGGTTCTGGACCAGTAAATGTTAAACCTTATGGATACCCACACTGTAAACAAACTATAATAGAACAATTGATATGAGAATTTCTACAACTAGGGGTTATTACTCCTAATTCTTGCTCTGAACTGGCTTTTGGTATGAAACAATTGCTGCATATCGTATTTGCAGTAATTTTGAGGGGATAAAAAGAAATGACTATTAAAAATAAGTTCCTTGTGCCCTTCATCAGAAAAACACTGGATGAAACAAGTTGGTATGTTCTTTACCAATGTGGTGTTGCCATTGCAATCATATCAAATTAATAGAGGATTTCAGGGCATTTTAAAAACAACTATCTGCATTCATGCAGGCCTATACAAATTTAAGGTTGTCTTGTTTGGGTTAATCAATTGACCAAAAGCCTTTCAAGTTGCCATGAATAATATTTTATATCTATTTTAAGGAATTTCATCTTGCTATTCTTCTACGACAGTTTAAACGTGTAAAGAGTATCTCAAAAATGTTGATTGATTATTACCAATCTTGAAAGAAACTAAGTGCTATGGTAGGAAATGTAAGTTGTGTTTTGGGAATAGGAGATCAAATATCTTGTTCATGCAATTTCTGAAGAGAGTGTGAAGTAGATCGCCGAAATAAAAGTAGTAATTTGAGTGGTTTATACTAAGAATATCTATAAATTGAGAGGGTTTTAGGCTTAGCTGGACACCAGTGATGATACATCAAAAATGTGCTCATTTTATAGCTCCTTGTCTAATGTCATAAAGGAGGACTTTTACTCCAGAAGCTGAGAATAGTTTTCAAAAGCTAACAGAATCAGCTATTATCAATGTCAGTTTTAGACATGATTTCAAGTGGATAATTGATATTCAGTTTTTATCACTTTGGTGTATATGTAATCAGTGGTAATAGTTTGTATGACCATTACAACACTCAACATCACTTAGAAAGACACTCTGAATGATGAAGACTTAATAAAACATGGAAAGACTGACTGAAAGCAAGACGGATGAGGTTCCGAGGATGTTCTAGTCCATCAGGGACCCATTCAATTTACCTTATTCTGATGAAACATGGGTGAGTGATGAATTTGGTTACCAACTTACCAATAAATCTTCCTGAAGTATTTCAACACCATTGAACCTGTTGCTTAAAGAGAGGGATAAACATGCACATTGGGCAGATGCTAAATCTTTCTGAATGCAACAAGGCTGAATGCCAACTACCCAGGAGAGAAGATGAGGTGTTGGACATTCAATCTGTTGAGATGGCACATTGGTTAGGTTATTTTGTGTCTGTTTGGTAATATGCTTTTTAATAAATAAACCCCTTGAGCACTTGTAAAAGACATCTAGAGTTAGATTGTGCTTGTACAGCTAAATGTAGAAGTTCAGTATGTTGTTTGAGCGAGTTGTAGAGCAAGGTAAATTTGTGACAATGTTGTAGAAGTACTTTCACGGCTTCAAGTTGCTCACATTGGGTTTCTCTAGAGTAAGTTTGTCAACCTTCTTTGTAAGATCACCGCAATTTTCTTTCTCGCTCATTTACTTTCATTCATTTACAAGTGCTAGTATAATTTTCCATACCTAGTGGTACTTCAATTTTTGTGTGTAAAGGCTACAAAAAAAAACATTATTTACAAGATACAGTAGTGTGTTTTCAGGATTTCAGTCCATTGAAATTACAGATAAGACACACCAGACTTCTCAAAACCCTTCGTGGTTGAACACGATGCTTCTACAGCAGGAATGGAAGTAGGTATTTTTCTGTAAACTATCAATTTCAGAAATCAAACGATAGGGTTGCCAGCTAGTCTGCTGTCCATTGGTTTTCTGCGTCACAGTCTTGGTCGAATAGAACACACTTCAACCCTATCATGGTAAGGGAAATTTTCATCAGATATTTACATAGTTAGTAATGCACAAGTGAACATACATGGAGAAGTGGAAACACAGATAAATCATTTGGACTATTTGATAGAAGCCACCATTATAGATACCGGCAGAACATAATGAAAGAAAGGTAGACACAATTACCGCAGATACAAATCACAGTCACGATTTTAAATTAGTATTTCATATAGTCCATTATAATTCTCTTTCATACCTATTTAAACACGTCTTCCTATGTAGCCAGATACCTCAAACTTATAGCACCAAGCCTTTTCCAACACACAATGCTCTTCCAAAATGCCACAACTAGATTAATGAAAATGAATATCCTGCTATATCGTGAATAACCTTCTCAACATCTCCAGCTTGTCTTTTCCTGAGTATCATTGTCTCCTGTGACTATTGCCTTTCGTTGGAGGAAGAGAAAACTATATATGTGCATGCCGTCAATTTATTAAATTTCCAAGTTTGTCAGACACTGCCAGAAGTTGGTGACCCAAACAAATATCATCTATTTCAATGGTAAATCAGTCAATATCAATTTTACACCTCCTCTACGATATATGATTGCTGCTTAGTAGATAACAATAGCTGAAACGATTGTTGTAGAAGCATCCGCATAGGAATCAGAATGCCACGGGAACCAAAAGTAATAACTACAATGATCAAGTGATGATCGCTTGTGAGATGACCATTCTGATCTTTTTGACAGAATTAATTACTCTTAGTAAAATCTTTCCGAGACTTCGTTACGATGAAGACATGCAAGCATCTTATCTGGTTGAGGTTGACCGAATATCTGGAATGACCGTATGGAGGCAGAGTCTTGAGGAAAATAAAACAATAATGTTCATTGTTGATGATTTTTCCTCGTTGTAATTATCATTTAGTTATACTTGTCTTAGCATTCTTATTCATGTTATTACTTGAAAGAGTTAAGTTAATTGGACAAGTTTGAAAGATAAATGAACAAGATCGTATGGATAATGAGAGTGTGTAATGATAAGTAGGAATTAAATAGAATAATGGTACTAAGTGATTCTTTTACAAATGAAAGGTTATAAATTTAGTAATTTATCTTTTGAAACAAAATGTAGTACATTTAGATAAATTAGTTGTAATGTATTAATTTGTTTGTTGCAATTAATTTAAATCAATCAGTTTGATTTAAAAGAAATGATGAAATCTAATGTTGAATTTTCAAGTCGTTCACATTGTACTAAGAAGGAGTTTTAGTGATTTAACTCTGGAAATTAAATTTAAACTGTATGAAATTAAGAATTCTTGTTGTCATAATATGATAAATTGCTAGTGGTCAGAATTCCAGAGGCATAATATGTCTGAGTACAACCAACATGTGGATAGGTGTTCTAGTGTTGTGTTGTCTTAAATATGTGATTCTGATTGAGTATGAAGTACAATTTATTATGAATGAAGTATTGTTGAAAGTTGTTAATGTAGTTTGTGGATATAATATTCTCTGGATGAGATATTTAACTAGTTGTGACTATCTTGTATCCGTTTTGTTGTAATTGTTGTTTGGAGAGACCTGGTATCTGTAAAAGTGTAAAATGTTGTAATGCTATAGGCGATGGATAACAATTGGTGTTATGATTCTATTTGTAATGCAAGAGGGTTTATGCCTTGCAATGAACATGTATGTGTATTGCTATAATGCCTTGTATGGTGGTTAGGGTTTACTAGGTGTTAGGAAGGAGAGTGGCTTTCAACGTGGGGCCGGCGCCCAAAGTGGCAGTCAGGATAACCCGTTGGAAGTAGATTAATCAAGTGATAACCTAAAATGAACTAGGGGGTTAAGGGTAGTTTTCACATTAAACAAGATTAATGGATTCCTCTCCCATGGCCTATAGTGCTTGTTTAGACTAAGGATGGGTAGAGAAGGCCTGGTCGGCATGATTGACTTCCTTGTCCTCATGAAAGGAAGGTTGATTCTGCATGTGTCACCCTATGGGGCCGGCGCCTAGTGAGAGGCTGTCAGGATAACCCATGCTAGGACCATGCGATGACACTCTCCCTACTACAACCTAGCATCCCTTGTTTGGTCTCTCCTCATTTGTTTTGTGTCGCCTCTGGAAGTTAAGTTGTATTGTATTGTTATTGCCATGTGTTGTATTGGCATTTGGTCGTCCTTTGTTCTTGTTTGTCTTTTGTCTACCTGACTGTTATTGTTTGGGACCTCATGTTAACTCCTAGCTCGGGGGGTGGACCTTAGGGTTCCACATGGTCAAGTGGAAGAGCTTTATTATCCATTGGTTATCCTTTGTCAAGTTCATATGCAGAAAAGATTTGTTCCAGTTGTACTTATCCCAGTTGATGAAGATGTATGTGTATTATCTTGTACCAGATTTGTGTAACAGATCAATCATAATGTATGTGATTCTGATGTAGTCTGAAAATGGCAATGTAATGATGTCATGATGTACTTATGTGTAATAAAAGCACTTCAGTTATGTTTTTGATCATGTAGATTGTATTATTTGACGACGTGTAATGAATATGAATAAGTTATTTAATTGTGCTTTGGATTCAGATCAATTACTGATGAATGTTAAATTACGTTAGTTGATTTGTTAAGTGATGCAGCCTTGAATCCTTAGAGAATATGTCGTAATTAGTTATGTTAACATTTCTTTGATATCTTAATCATTTATAAAAAAAAAATTCCTGTTTCATATAGCATAAGTGTGTATTTCTTTAAGGTGTTCAAGGCAGGCGTTACAATGTGGATTAACTTTGATTGTAAACTTTTAATTGTTAGGAAAAAACTTAATAGAGTAATGGAAGTTAGATTGGACTACAACCGTAGTGTGAATCCACGATCTATACCTGAGAGTAGAAATGATAAATCTAAAATGACATAATAGAGAACCTTAGATTATTTTTTCTAATTTAATTCCAATAAATGCTGGTGTATAGTTGGGAGATTTTGGAACATGCACGTAAGTTTCAAACAAGAGTTAGTCCTCTATCAATACATAGATGGATTCATGTCCCAAAATTAAGGTAATTTCCCATACTCCCCAAACTAGAATTTGCCAAATTTGATGGTATTGAAACTACTAGTTAGATATATAAGGTAGACCAATATTTCAAATACATAGTAAATATAAAGTTGAACCCCATGATCAAAATTTCTTTACTGCTTCTTTCAAAGTAGAAAATGAATCCATTCAATGGTTAGATATAAAACCCAATCCTTTCACATCCAGGAAATTTTTTTGCACTTGGAAGTCCTTAGCTAAATTTTGAGCTATATACAAGGTTATATGTATTTGATTCAATATAATGTATTAACATTCATACTAGATCTCTTTTGATCAATCTAGTTAAGTGAATTTAATCTATTCATTATTAATTGAAATCCTAAAATTATCATGAACTCATTTATGTTCAGTCGTCATGTTCTAGAGCTAATTCATATATATATGTATGTATATATATATGTATATATATATATATATGTATGTATATATATATATGTATATATATATATATGTATATATATGTATATATATGTATGTATATATATACATACATATATATACATATATATACGTATATATATATGTATATATATACATACATATATATACGTAATATAATTTTTAATTAATTACACAATTTTGTAAATGTATATATATGTAGGGCCCAACACATTTGATAAATGTGTTGGGCCCTACATATATATACATATACAAAATTGTGTAATTGATTAAAAATTATATTATATATATATATATATATATATATATATATATATATATATATATATATATATATATATATATATATATATATATATATATATATATATATATATATATGTATGTATGTATGTATATGTATGTACATACATACATACATACATACATATATATATTACACAATTTTGTATATGTATAAATATGTAGGGCCCAACACATTTATCAAATGCTCAAGATTCATGCTTGAATGGTCACTCGATTAGGAGCACTAATTTATACACACGTGTTTATTACATTTTATGTTTATTACATGGACATTTTATGTTTCTTACATGGACGTTTTATGTTTCAGATCTATTGATGTATGTGCACATGTATACACATTTATACATTTGATATATATATATATATATATGAAATTTGTGATTATGACTTCTTCTGTTTGGTGATGTATATATGTATGTTTATATATATGTAAATTTCAGATATTTTTTAACCTTCAGGGACATAATTTATGTTTGTACATGTTTATGTTTATGAAAGTTTAAATAGAATAAAATTATCTAATATGTGTGTGTGTGTGTGTGTGTGTGTGTGTGTGTGTGTGTGTGTGTGTACATGATGTGCAGTACTATGAAATTTGGTTAAATATATATATGCTTTGGTTAAATATGGTCAATACATGGATATATAAACCACCCCACTTTAGACATAGGTACAATGAGATGAGGCAAATCTACTATAACCATCCATCCCTGTACTATTTCACTTTTATAAATTGAAGTTTAATTGTGTGTGTCAAATTAGTTTAAAATACATGTGGAATCGGGATGTTCATCTAGGAAAGGCCCTAGAATATTAGGACATTGGAGAATCACTTCTTAGCATCTTCAAGTGAATATGAGGTCTTTTTTTTTATACCACTTGATGTACATGTTTAATTATGTTAAATTAAGGGGACCCTTCTAGAATTAACTAATAAAGATGAATGATATCAAAATCCTTAAGTTTTTTAGATATTAATTTTAAGGAATGACATGTAAATTAATTGAGTAAATGATGGTAATGTAATGCCTTGGCCTCTTACTAATATTTAATGCATGTATGCCCCAAAAGATCTTATAAGTTCCTTGTTGTGAATTATGGTTTACAAGTGAGAGAGGTAGGAATATGAGAGACATAACAACATAAGTTCTAAATTCATTAAATTCAGACATAAAGATTTTAACTGAGATACATCCAATCATGTTGTAAATCTATACCACAACTTTCTAATATAAAATTGAACTAGAATCAATAACATAACACTTGTCATATAATTTATCACTTGTCATTTGTATGCATCCAACCAAATTGTAACTTGCTCTACCACTTGATCATTCTAATATAGAATCACTAATCAATTTATTACATATAACATCATATATAATATATAATTTAAATAAAAATAAAATGTGATTTTACACATGTATAAAGAGGCATCCATAAAACCATCACAATCATAACACATGTGTTTTAACTAAATTATGAACACTAAGGCTCATATTAGCATCATGTAATGAGAAATAAATGTAATTTAATTTATCACAATTTTATTTGTACATCTATCTAGAAGCTTAGGTAAATATATAGATCATCCATGTGTACATTTGAATGAAACAAGAAAAATCACATATCATGTACCCAAATGTTATAGAACTGCTTGAACTTTAAGAAAAATAAATTCATTCTTAGACACCTCACTTATTCATGTACCACATCCATTAGTTCAACTCGCTCTTCAATAACTTCTAGTATTCTTTGATCATCTCTATCTGGTCTCCACTTATGATGTCCATGTGCATGTGGAACTTCATGAAGAGATAGGCCAGTAGCAATTACTAGGTGGCTATACCGATACACCTTATTTTCAAGATGGTAATTAGTAAAATGAATCCCATTTTGAACAATTTTAACTTGTTTGAGATATGTCCCTTGCACTACAACTAAACATGTGGGAAAAACCATTCCATCATTTTTTTCTAGTTTTGTTAACCTCATCATCTCCTTTGTATAATGTAATAAATAATAACTAACACCTTCTTTGTTTCCATCCTCTACTATGACTGCAAAAACATCTCCTATACACATATATACAATGTTCAATTTAAAAAATAGAACCAATCTTTAATTTTAGAAAAAAATTAAAATTAAATAAATTACAATTAGATTTTGTCTAAAGATTAACAAATATTACAATTTATCAATCTAAAGTTACAAACTTTGTAAGAATTTATATATATGCACACATACATTTTTTAATCAATCCTAAAATGTGGCATAATCAATTGAAATCAAAGGAATATCTTCAAATCTTTCCTCTTAATCTTCATTGTATGTGTCAGTAACAACTAGTGGCACTAAATTCCATTCACTAACATATCCACGTTCTTGGTTGTTGGAATTCACATAACTTCCCAAAATGTAGTCGTAACAAAAACAAGAGTAATCCCTAGTCCATAATATCCATAGGTGCCTATCTATACTCATGACACAATGTAAAGATCCTGTTTTCTCTACCCTCTTGCATCCATGAATTGTTCTTCTATCCACACCTACAAATTATATTTAATTCAAAATAAAATAAATATAGAGTTCTTAAACTTTTAAAAACAATTGAAGCTTTTTACAAAAAATAAATTACATACCTTATATCTCACAAAACACTCTATTAGGACATGGATTCCTCCCTAAAGATGTGCCGACATCACATGCAAATTGTTTTTTACACCATTCAACAACATCATGTGCATAATTTATATGATCTCAAACCTCATAATTCATTTGATGTTTTCTTAGAGTGTGTTTGATGCAAGCTCTTGTGCCATCATGTTCACCCTTTCCATGCCCACTCTCACAGAAATCCAAAAAATGTGGTATATTATCTTGTCGATAATATCTACATAGTGCATAAGATGGTCTTCATGATTTTAAGTGTGACGCACACCCATGAGACCACACAAAATGTTTTTCAATCTTTACACCTCTTCTTGCCAAATCTTCAAAAAACTTCTTAAAGCAATGTTGGACTAAAATCGTGTCATGCTCTTTATCATCACTAATATAAAAGTGATATCATTTCTTAATGACTCATTTTTCATATGTACTGTTAACACCATCCAAATTTAATTGTGCGTGTCAATAACACATATGTACCATAATAGTGACCTGCTCTAAATAGTAATATTGTGTTTGAATCTCCTTTTGATGGGTAAAAGAGTAATTTTATTCAAATTCAACTGAAGATGAAAGGAAACAACAAGGCATAAAAACACAAGAGCATGAAAGAAAAATGCACAATTATACCTTCAAAATACTTGAAGATTCATCAACTCCTTGATAAGGTGGAAAGTTTTGCACATAAACACTCTAGATTTACCCAAACTTAATGAAACTATGTGGATTGCTCTCAAAACACAAAACCAAATTAGCATGGTGAGGATGAGATGAAAGGAATTTTGGAGCTATTTTGGCATTATGGAATTGCATGAAATGAGATGATGAGAATGGCTTGTGGAGGGTCTTATTTATAGGCAAATTTGGAGGGATTTTGATCCAACGGTTGAGGTTAAAAGTTGAGATCATGGGTGGAGATTGGATGAGAGGTGGCGGGTTGAAATTTGATCAATAAAATTGGATGGTGGAGAATAAAAATAAATTTTAAATTCATTTTTGGGGAAGGCTTTGTATTTAATATGATAATGACTTGTGAGGAAATAAAATATTATTTCCTTGGGAGGATGTAGATTTTTTAATTCCATTTTATGTGGAGTTGTGAGAGATGTGACACATGGACAATCTTATAACTCACATGTGTGAGATCATTTCTGGAGAAGCGATTAGCATGGAAATAGTAAGGTAAGGTGGAAGGGTCATGTGACCCATGGATTATTTTGCAACTTTTAATATGTGGGTTATGGGAGAATGAGTTAATGATGCTTTGACCAAGTTAATCAAGGTGATTAACTTAATTAATGTGGCTGGAGAAAATTAGGGAATGAGCTAATCAAGGTTTAGGATTAATTAAATAATGGTTTATTTAATTAATCCAGGTCTAGGTGTCATGTAGGCTAGGGTAGCTAATTAAATAATAGCTATGCAATCAACTAGGCTAGGTATAGGCTGATTAGTAGGGTAGATTAACTAAATAAGTATGATTCATTTAATTAATCAGGTTTATGAAAGTAGACAAATTATCAAAATAAATATGTGCATATATTTATTTAATTAATTGGGGTGATGTTGTACAGTATAGTGCTGAATTAAAATAATTAATTCAGAACTAAGGTTTAATTAATGATGAATGGAACTAGGGATAAATGATTAGGGGTGATGTAGGGATAACTAATTAAATAATTATGAATTTATTTAATTAATCAAAAAGGGGAAATTAGCAATATGGACAATGTCAGAAGAATGGTTAAAGGTGTAGACACTTAAAATTGTCCATGTCTTACAACATCTTCTCGACACATTACTAGAGACATCATATAACATTTTATCCTAATCCCACTCCTAATCCCATTTACTCCACTAGCCAATTAATTAAATAAATCCTATTTATTTAATTAATTTCCCTTCTCCCATTTTCTAACTAATTCAAATAAAATATTTGAATTTGTTCTCACCTTTCACCTCATTGTAACACATGTCACATACTACATTTTTCATTTAATACACTTTACATCTCTCACTAATTTAAATAAAACATTATTTAAATTAGGTCTACCCTACACTTGTCACATGACTACAACTCCTCAACGAGTGGGAAACCCTAATCAATCTCAACCATCCACATCATTAAAATAAACTTTTAATCTTAGCCATCAATTCAAATCACTCATTTCCTATAAACCAACCCTCACCCAAGCCATTTGGGGGGATCCATTTTACAAGTGCCCTCATGCTATCAAATTTACTCTAGGATCTCCATTCTCATTCATCTTCTTATTAGAGTTATGCTACTGAAATAGTGAGGCAATCAACATTCATCATTCTATATCTTGCATTCCTATGCAAGATTGAGAAGAGCAATGGGGGCAAACCAAGTTTGACATAGGAGTTTAGATATTATTGTTTATGCTTTGTTTTCTATGTTCATTTTGTACTCCATTGTGTTGTTAGGGTTTTATTCTTCATGTTTATGATTTAACTCTAATTTTTACCCTAATACATTTGGTGAACCTGACGTGAAATCTAGCAATTTTGATAAATTTTGGTGATCAAGTTTTGTAGGTGACCTCTTGGCCTAAAAAAGACCTCAATGTTGCATCTTGAAGGCCTCATAGGTGAAAAATGACATAAAATTTGATAAATTTTGCTACCAAAATGTTTTTTGAAAATTTGTATGGTTTTGCCCTTGTCATAAGGTCGTACCGTATGGATCCATATGACCTATGTAGGGCCTCTTAGATCTGATCATTAGGTTTTATTATTTGATTGCAAGTTTCACGGTGTTCTCGATGCATCTAAGGATTTAGGGTTCTTATTCTAGTTTTTTACTAAGCAATGTATCCTCTGTTCACCCGCATCGATTGTGTTTGAATCTCTCTACTAAAAACCCTAGGCGCTCTATTAAAAACCCTCTGTCTCTATTATGTAAAATCTACTACTCTCTGTCTAGGTTAAAAGCCCTAAAATCCATCCCAGCCATCTCTACGTTTGTCGACCCAGTAAAAGCCTCTGCTGACACCTTGAATGTCTTTGTCACTTTGCTTAACCACTGTCCACTTTCCTAGAACCTCCAATGTTTTCGGTCGCAGTCTCCTTGTAACCCACCACCATCTCCTTCAAATCTCCTCTACCACTCTCTAAACTCACCGCCGCCTAAAACCTATTTCTACTTACCAATCCTCTTAGACCAACGCCCACCACTACTCTCAAACACTGCTGACAAATTGCGGGTACCACTGGAATTTATCCTAGTCGCCACTGGTGGTGGTGACTAGCCCCTCATCACCACCATTAGACATCTCTTCAATCCATAGAGCCTTGTCTTTCATTGTCATCCCCTGCACTAGCCCTAACTATCTTTTAGAGTCTTCTGTGGATAGCGGTCTTCTATAGACTATCAAGTTTTGGCCCTTAGTTTCCTTAGCCTACAGGGCTTTCATTGCTCTTTTTTTTATTTTTATTTTTTTTTCAAGCCATGGTAACATGGTTGACCAGGGACCTGACTGAAGTCCTTAACCATTACAGCTAACCACCAAGCGCTAACTGTTCCATGTGACTAAACTCCAACTAACTGTTAGCGGTCAGTGTTAACTGTCAGCTGTCCTACCTTAACCCTCAATCCCTAACTAGGTAGTTTTATTCAAACTTTCATAAATTGGTCAAAATAGGTTAGATTTTTACAAAATTTGTGGTGTTAGAGAGATTATTCACCAAGCTATGTTGTGGCGAAGGAATTTTTAGGTGATTGTACCATTTTCATCAGTTTTTTTTAGTAAAAGTCAACCTTTTGAACTTCAAACAAGCATAACTCTTACAAATTTTATCCATTTTTCATGAATTTGTTTTTGCAAACTACAGAGAATTTTGTCTACAATTTGTTCATGCCATTTATTTTTCTATATCTATTCATCTTAATGAGATTTCTTTAGATTCTTCATTTTTCACATAATGCTTTGGCTTGCAAGTTTGCTTGTTCTTTCTTGGGTTTTGTGGCTTTTAGGTGATCCAAAGGGGTTGTAATAGCATTCATTTAAGTCATAGAAATAGATTGGAAAATGAATTTATAGGTGCACTTATTCTATTCTCTTATCTTTTATTTGATCAAATCAATCTTGCTTGTCTCACACTTCAATTTGGGGCTTAAAAAGAATATCTTGTTTGCTCTCACATTTGGATTTTGGGCTCTAAACCAAACTCTTGTCTTCATTCACACATTGAAATCAGGCTTAAACTAACCATTGTCTTCCATCACACATTTTGGATTTGGATTAAAATGAATAAGTGCTTTCATTATTTGGTGAACTTGAGTAAGTTTAAGGGTGTGTATGCTCTTCTCATACACTTCGTGCGACCTTGAGAATCAAAAATACCTTTCATCCATTTATTTCCACACTAGACATTTCATTTTCTAAGGGGAATTTACGTTGCCAGTGTGAATCTAGTGTACGTGTGTATTCTCTCTCCTCGTATTGCAAGGTGATCTTGGAGATCAAAAGCACTCACTAGATTTTATTTTCTCATCCTTTCTAGGAGGCCTGCTTGGAGATAGACCACTCCAAGGGATGACCTCAACTTTAGCATTCCGATAGAGTCTAAAGAGTGAGGTGTGAATTGAAAGACACCCTCTTGGAAGTCAAAATAATGTCATCTAGGCTAAGCCCCCAAGAATTTTATACCTTGGGGAAGTGAAGGTGAAGGGTAGGTTACCCCTTTCTCCCAATTGTTTGGCATTATTTCACTTTTGTTTCATAGAATCAATGCCCCCATACCTTGAATATATTGGGGACATCCTTAGTCAAACTTGTACATCCTAGTGTAAGACCTATTTGGCCACACCTACCTGATTAGTCATAGGATTGTTTATGTGTCTTCAAATGTTTGCTTAATCATCACATTCAAAATTTCAAAGTCAAACTTGCTTATGTGTCTTGCGTGTGTGATTCATGTGTGTACATGTAAAATTATTTGTTTGCAAATTGCCAAATCAAGCTATCAACACCAACACATAAACACATTAGCTTAAACATTCATGCCAACACATTCAGTCTAAGTCACCTTCATCCTAATCAAAACACTAGTCATCCTTGTCATTCACCTAATCCCCATCTTAATCATCCTACTTGTCATATCCTAATCATTCCTAGTTATCCAATCATTCTATCCTAATCACTCCACATCATCAACCTAGTCCTAGTCAATAACTTGTCAAGATGGTCCTAATCCTTAGCAAGCTTATGCCAAATCTTAAGCCCAAGGTTATACTTCAAGGAGGCCCTTATTCTAATCCTAGTGATGAGAATAATCCAAGAACTAAAATCATACTTTGAGGAAGCCCTCCTTCTAATCCTAATGATGAGACAAATCAAAGACCTAAACTCATACTTTGATGGGCCCCTCCTCGTAGTTCTAATGATCATGAGAACCTTGCCAATAATGATGCATACCTTGAGGACTAAGAAAAAATACAAAGACTTAAGCACATGTGTGACACCATTCCAACACTAGAAGACAATATCCTAGCACCACAACTACAAGACCTCATCCAAACAATTCACCAAATACCACAACCCTTAGACCAACAAACCATACAACGATTCCAAGCCATCATCCAACAACTTCAACAAAGCCAATCACCTCACATGCAACAACTCCTAGAACAAGCCCAACAATTCATAACCACCCACCAATTCCAAAGCCAACAAACACATCCCCTATCCATTCAATTATCACAACCACAACATCAACAAATTCCACCTCAATCCTATGTGGGATCCCCCTCCATGTCATACCAACCTAGTCCATCCATATGTCAAGTTTATGCTAAAACAACCTATCTCACTTCTTTCCATGTCAAAAAACATTAATATCAAGTCACATCCAAACAAGAACATATGAGCATAAGTCACCCCTTGAAACAAGATCAAGTGCCTTCAAGGTCTAATGTTGTTGTTGACAAGGAAAACACCACTCTATCTTGTGGGACCTATAAGTATATTATACTAGCATCCAATCAAATGCCTATCCTCAAGCCAGCATGTCCTAGTCCTAATCCATTGGTCCCTCCACCTTCTAATCCATCAAACCCTTCATTACCCCTATCATCATCTAATCCTCCATCAACTTTGTGCCCTAAATTAAAACATTTCAAAAGTAAACATATGGAGTTACCCAAATCCACCCATACACCTACAAAGGATGTGATCCAAGGGCTACTAGCAAGGAGTCAACCATGTCACCAAATTCATGTTCTTGAGCCTACAAAAGAGCCTTCCAATACCATGCCTAGTCTTCCAAATCCATCGTATGGTCCACAACCCCATGAGCCTATTAAAGAGTCTCCCCATTGAGTCCAAGTCAAAATCCATTGCACCCTCTTATCATTGACCATCTAGAACATGTCAAGCCTCTCCAAGAGTATCCCACATCTACTTCCATTCAATAAAGTCAAGAGTTATGTCAAGCATATAATCCTAAGCATGTGGAAACATCAAGTCCCCATTCTAATCAAGATCAAATCACTTTCATTCAACCCATCCACAACATGTATCTTTTCCATGATCAAGACATCATTCATGATGAAGAACCTTTCCATACCCCCACAACCATCCATAAGAAAGATACCCAAGACCTGAATACTCAATCTAATAAAAGTATTGTTGATCAACTTAAGCATTCATCCCATTTCATGACCTTCCTTCAAAGCAAAGAAACTCCTCCTTTAATCCATGATCTGCCAACATCCACTTGCCATGATGAGACACATGCCTCCCAAGAAAACATAGAAGATCAAACCAATAGCTTGGATCTAAATGAGCATAATCAAGATCCTAATGATCCTTCCTCATCCACCTTTGACCCCATTTCAAGTCCATCATATCCTATTAGTCTTACCACCTTCATCCATGAATGTTCTTCCCTGGGACAACAATAACCATTATCCACTATCTCACCTTCTCATTCCAATAATGAACTCAAGTCTATTGTTCAAAACACACCTAGTCCCATTGTCAATTACATCCTCCAAAACATGAATTATCATGGTAAAGGCTTAGGCCTTCATGAACAAGGTATTTTGGAGCCCATCCATATCAAAGATATATCAATAAAAGAAAACAGGTAATAAAAGCAATGAAAAAGACATTGTAAGGCCTGCTCTTCAAAGATATATCAATAAAAGCAAACTACATTTCTCTGGTGCCATATATCTAGTTCTCACTTGCTTGTTGAATATTCATGTTATACTTTAACTGGTTGTCTCCATTTTTGTTTCTCCTTGTTATTTGAGTTAACATATCAAGTATATGTTTAGTTCTTCAAAATACATTTGTTGTTTTTGGGTGGTTTATCTAATTGGGTTTCCTTAAGCAAGGATTAAATTCCATTGAATAGATCACTGTAACTTGGACGATTCAATTTGGATAATTAAGAAGAGATGGGTAATAATAATCTTGCATGCCTATGCCAATCATAGACAATTCGATACCAAGTAATTCGAGTTGTGGCTAGATAGAAAGCAAAAATCTTTTTGTGAACAGACTCTATTACCCAATTGTTGAGAAAGGCATCGATCAATTCTTTTCCATAATTATTTCCTTGTATCATATTCAAAAACTCCAATTTTAATTTTCCATTGTATAGGAGTAGGAGTAATATTAGAATAGAAAAGAAATCTAATTCAAATCATATGCCAGTTTGGATTAAGGTGAATTGGATGATTCAATTGACAAAATTACATAAATCCCTTAATCTTCTCTAAAGTCACCAACAAATTTGAGTATTTAATCATTGGTGAATATAAGGTAATACCCACCTTGTTAAAGCATAGCCTAAAGTGTAGAGAATCCTAACCACTTGGGTTGATTTTGTTAGTTGGCCAAATTGGTTGCATAACCTAATCATAAATCTTGGCATCCTTTTAAGGTTTTGCATACTACAAATTTGAGAACCAATAGAATGCTTTGGAAATTTTAAGAAAGGTAACTTGCATAGATCCACGTGATGCCCATGCATTTATCAAGATGGGTGAGTTATTAATATTGTCAGAACCTAGTGCAGCATTAGATTCTCTTAAGATGCCAAAGTCTTTTCTAAAGAAGAGTAGAGAAGAAGTACCCATTGAATTTTTAAACAACATTGGGTTCTTCATTTTGAGCATGAAGAACTAGATTTGGTTCAAAAAAATTTATGTAGGCATTAGGAAATGATGTTCTACCTCTACATAAATCTCTGTGGTCAGTTTTGTGCATTTTTACTTGTAGGATTCTCACAGTTAGTGAAAAAGGTAGTGTTCATGAAGGAATGGAAAAGATGTGTAGAGCCTTTGAATTATACATGTACTATGCAATGGCATTGAATCATTTAGCAAACCATTTTTTCTTCACAGGGAAGCATTTTCTTGTCAAACAGTTGACTAAGATAGCTCTTGTTTCAACTGACCACCCTCTCATGAAATCTCATTCATATTATAATCTTGCACGATCTTATCATAGTAAAGGTGATTATGACATGACTAATTGCTACTACATGGCATCAGTCAAGGAAAGCCAAAGGCCACAAGATTTTGTGGACATCTTCAATTGAAGTTGGGAGATCTTAAGAGTTCTCTCTTAAATTTTGAAAAGGTCTGGAGTTCCACCCTAAGAACTGTGAGAGCTTAAAAGCGGTAGGCCATATATATACTCAAAAAGGGAAAGTAGAGAAGGTTGTGGAAATTTTAAGAAAGTGAACTCGCATAAACCCACATGATTTCCATGTATTTATCAAGATGGGTGAGTTATTAATATCATCAAACCCTAGCACACCCTTAGATTCTCTTAAGACAACAAAGTCTCTTCTGAAGAAGAGCATGTTGAAATGCACAAGACCACTAAGATGGGGGGGAGTGAATTAGTTGTCACAAAAACTTAACTTCTTATGAACATCAATACAACAATCACTTAATCACTGTTATTATGATTTAACTATGAAAGCATGAAATCAGAAACTTAAGCACAATCACATATTCAACACATGAGAGACTAGATTTTTTATGTGGAAAACCCTATAAGGGAAAAACCATGATTAGTATTAGCTCACAAAATAATATGTTATAATAATACTAAAAAATAGAGGCTCACTGCCCAATATGCTCACTGCAAATGTTTAGGTTCACTGCCAAGATCATCTCACTGCCAAGGGGTGGCTCACTACCAAGGGTTGGCTCACTACCAAGATTGGTGAACTGGTTTGATAGCATGAACTGATTTGAGGAATGCAGAGAAAAATACATTCTCACTATCACTAGTGAATACTAAGAAAAAGAAACTTTTACTCTGGTGAACATAACTCGCTCAAATCTTCATACCGAGAGCTCTACCTTGGAATATAGCATCATTAGACATGCCTCTAAATAACTTCCAATCTGCAGACAAAGATATTCATTCTACAAGAAATGTGGAGCAATCTATAGGACTGTTCTTCAGTAAACAGAGATAGTTTACAACATACCGTTTCCACCGGAGGAACAAATTTTCTCAAAATCACTTGGAAACTCAATATTAGGATCACTTATTCATTTTATCCAACACTAACATAAGCCAATACAAAGCACCAAATCAAGGGCACAGTTGACACTAATGAAAACATAGAAATGTTTACATCAATGACAACACCGATTAGGCACATATTTGCAACAATCTCCCCCTTTGTCATTGATGGCAACATATGATGTGAAAAACTATAAAGACTATCAAGACAAGATTCTCCCCCTTTCTCTTTACACATTTACACCTGAGTTTTTCACATGATTGCTCTCCCCTTTTGACATCAATGGCAAAGGGTACATACTTGCATGTTGCTACTCTGATCCACTGAACTTTCTCTGTTATCAACACTTTCTTTATCAAGAACATCTAGCTACTTCCCTGAGAGGTAGCCCTCAAAACATCAATTTAGATCAAAGAATGAAACATTGAGCACCACTGGATTGATGCATTCCTATGCATCTTAGTTCAGAGCAGGAAGGGTAATGACCCCTAACTTTTCTCTGAGATACTTAAAGCATCCTTAGGCAAAGGCTTAGTGAAAATATCTACAATCTGATCCTTTGTGGACAGATATCCCAACTTTACTTTATTCTCTATCGTCTTTTCTCTTAGAAAGTGATACCTTATAGAGATATGCTTTGTTCTTGAGTGCATCACTGGGTTCTTTGAAATATTTATAGCACTTGTATTGTCACAGAAGATTGCAACTGGGTCTTCATACACAACTCTTATGTAATTCAAAGTCTACTTCATCCATAACACTTGAGTACAACATGCTGCAACAATATATTCTGCTTCTATAGCAGACAAAGAAATTGATTATTTCTTCTTGCTCAACCATGAAACTAATATGTTACCCAAGAGGAAAGCACCTCCACTTGAACTTTTTCTATCATCAGCATCTCCAGTCCAATCTGCATCTATATAAGCACTAAGAGTGAAATCAGTATCTTTGGGATACCACAATCCATAGTCTAAAGTGCTTTTTAAATACCTCATGATCCTCTTGACTACCATCATATGTGACTCTTTGGGATCTTCTTGAAATCTTGCTGATGGGTTCAAATGTTGACTTCTTTTATGCTATTTCTTATGCTTCCAGACTTTATACCTATGCTATTTCAAATACTTTTCTAAGATATTACTACCATAATATGATGTCTTATATATATATATACATATACATATATATATACATATACATATACATATACATATATATATATATATATTCTCTGCAAACCTTAAACTTAATATGCCAATATGAAACATGGTGATGATATTTGTCAAATGCATGAGTTAGACATAAGTATGTATGTATATAAATCAGATTTTGTGGATTAATTATGAAGGCTATTTTGTATACATATGTTTCATGGATTAACCCTGTGTAGCAGCAAGTTGGTAGCGTAAGGAGAGGAGAATTTGCAAAACATTGCAAGATAGAGCATTGAAGGAAGTCACAGTTACGTGCCAACTGAAGCTGAACGTGATCATCATGGAGGAATAAATACAAGTGGAGAAGAAGACTTGCTCTAGAATTCTAATCACAACTTATGTGTTTTCATTCATGAGCCATTGAATAGGAATTTCTATTTGAGAAGGACTTTGCTTCCTTTGTTTCAGTTAGAATAATAAATTGATCTCAAACCTATACCCTGATATCTAGGGATGAATTGATGATCAAGTTAGTTGGTAGTTACATCGTACTCTCTTGTTTTTGTATAAGTTAGGAGGGATGAGTTTGATGAAAAGTTAGAGAGAAGATTTCCTTTCCAAGTTACTTTGTTTTTACAGATACTCAACAGTTACTCTATTTTTATCTAGACATGTTTTATCAAATATAATCTAAAAAGATCTTATTTCTAATATGAAGTGAATAAAACTATGTGTTATGAGAATCTGAAGTAGATTTAGTTTCTAGATTAAGTGAGATTGTTCCCTGAGCTAGCCACTCAAGGTACTAACTCTCACTTTGCATTTTCTTTTATTTATTCATGTATTTCTAGTTAACACTATTTCATGTTATTTTATAAAAGTTACTTTGTGGAATGAGTAAGATATCTTAATTGCTATTTCTAGTAGTTGTGATCCATGTATAGAATACATTTTTGAAGTCCTCTGGAGGTTAGTGTCAATTCTTTTATCAGTCTATGTATTTTGAGTTAATTCTGTAATTCTCTGTTGAATATAGTTATCTTCAGCTTATGCTGAAGGTACCTATAGCAACTAGATTTTTAACTATTTTTGTTGTTCTTTCATTTCTCGAAACTTTAGTAAATTAAGTTAATTAGAATAAGTTTGTATGAGTTAGTTTAGGATAGAAATGAGTCTTGAAGGCATATATAGTGTGGGCATCATCATAAGCTTACGCTCCTTGGTCGATAATTCAATATAGGAATGTAATGATAGAGTGGACTGTTCATATAGGTTTACCCCTAAATTTTGTTAAGTCTACAACACATTAGTTTTCCTCTACATTTTTAACATCATTGCCAGGGATGGTTCTATCTTCATAGTCTCATTAGTTTTATGTGCTTTCATAGATTAAATTCTATTTACAGCATTAGACTTAATAAATTCACTTTTTAGAAAACAGTAGATATTCTACTAACATTGTGCAGGACTGTGGAAATATCAAGCTAAAACTATTGTATGTGGAGGCAAAGAGATCACTGAGGTAGATTCCTCCCTTCAACTTCTCAGGATAATGAGGACATAGCTGATTTTATCAACTACACAGTAGAAAGTGCTGAATAAGAGTTTCCTCTTACATCTTCATCAACACCTCCTACATCTCCATCAGCTTCCTCCACAGTCACATAAGGGACTTTTAGAACCATGGAAAATAATATAGTAGAGGATCCTCTAGGACAAGCAGCATTCAAATTCCATGTCCTAGACCAAGCACGGGCTGCTACTCTGAAAAATATACCACCTTCCAAATTGCCTATTTTCTATGGCTTAGTGACTAAAGATCCTGACACTTTCCTATTCAAGTTTGATGTCTTACATAGGATTTATGACTACACCACTGATACTTATAGACTCAAGTTATTCCCTACCACACTAAAAGATGCTACTTTAAGATGGTTTATGGGGTTGGGAAACGATGTCATTCTAGACTGGGATACCATGAGGACAAAGTTCCTGGAAAAATATAAAGACTACTATAGAGGACATGATAGGAGAAGAGATGACATCTTCAGGATGTCACAAAAAGAGGATGAACCACCAGAAGACTATGTGGAAAGATTCCAGTTTGCCTTGAAGAAAAACCCTCAAAATATATTGTCTGAAGAATCACTGAAGTTGGTCTTTTTTAGGGGAGTTAATGATGACTGCATGGATACCCTCAATCTCATTGGAATAGGGGATATATCTCAACTTCCCTTTGAAGATGTCTATAGAGCCTACAAAAATTATTCTAGAACATTTTCTAGAAAACCAAGGGGAGAAAGAGTAGCCATCACAAGCAAGGAAACTAATGGAGTTTCAAGAGTAGAGATTAGTAACCTACTGACCAACATGAAGGAGGACATTATTAGCCATATGGCTACATAGTTGGACACTCTTCATATCAACAAGAAAAAAGAAGAGGTAAACATAATGCATAATAAATACTGCCCTAGCTGTAGATAGAGGAAGGCCAATTATAAATACAAAAGTGTGGCCAGTATCCAGTAAGAAAAGATTGAAAGGCCAGAATTGTAACCATTTGAAGGAGAAGATGGGCAACTGTTCTTCATATCTCAGAGGAGACCTTGGCAGCAAAGGCAAGGTATGCCCTTTGATCCGCTTAGTTTCAATTCTCGCTTTCCTGCTGTAAATTAGAACTTCTCTGCTTGGAATACTCAACAATGGCCTGGTAACCAATATGCATGGCAAAACCCCCACTGGCTTACTCCCCAATGGCCTACTCCACAAGCTGGTTGGAACCAACAACAGACAAACTTGTGGCCTCAACAAAATTTCCAAGGTCCAAACTATAACCCTTAGTGGCCTACTCAGCAATAACAATGGCAGCCTTAGTGGAACAAGGGCCAACAATGGAAACAAAATGCATAATTTCAGCAACCTATGATTCCATCCTAGCCATAGCAGCCAGCTATAATGCTACCATCAACACCTCAAAATCCACCTCCTAGACCTACCCAAATTCCTACCCAACCTACACCTAACCCTAATAATAAGCCTGTTCAACAGGCTTATATTAATGAGGTAATGCAATATCCCACCTATGTGGTGGAAGTGATAATGTTCATCTTAGATTAGGGAAGCAACTTGCAAGGCCTTCATCTCCCCAAGTTACAGAGCTTGAAGATGAAGAACCCATAGAAGAAGCCTTAGATAATCCACCTTTGGAACCTGAATCAACACAAGATGCCCAAACTACCTTACAATAGAAGTCTCCTCCTTTTCTTGAGTGCTTGGCCATGCAAAAGCAAATAGCCCAAACTGATACTATCCTTCTCAGCTAGCTAAAAGATATAAGCATCAAGATTCCCTTAATCCAAGCCATCAAGGATATTCCTATCTACACCAAAACTATTAGGGATCTTTGCATAAAGAAGTTAGGAAGGAAGAGAATAGACCCTCAAATAGTGCATGTTTTAGATAATCTTGCTGATATCATGTTGGGTAATATAATTGTTCCTAAATACATAGATCCAGGTAGTCTAGTGGTGGATGTAAAGATCAATGCAACTCTGATTAAGAATACTTTGATTGATTTAGGTGCTGCAATTAATGTCCTGACCAAGAAGAGAATGCAGACACTCCAATTGAACAAACTTAGGCCTACTCAGATAGTCTTCCAATTAGTTGATAGGTCTATAGTCATACCTGAAGGAGTCATAGAAGATTTGGTCATTGCACTAGATTCTTGGGAATACCTTGCTGATTTCATAGTTCTACAGCCAAAGGTTAATCTTGCTAGTTATCCTCTTATACTAGGTAAACCATGGCTTGCCACTGCTAATGCATTTATAGGTTGCAGGTCTAGTAACATGATCATATCCAATGGGACAGTGACCAAGAAATTGGTTTTATATCCACCAGGCCAACCATACCATGAGCTTGAGAAAACCATTTGGCCTAACCTAGAGGATGAGGACAACTATTCCTTGCAAACCCTGATGACTATTGAACATAGCCCTTTATTGAATATTCTAGATGAAGATGAGTTAATTACACATATCATACAAAATAATTGTGGGAGACACCCATAGCAGCAAGACTGTCTATCTTGCTTACAAGACCCTTTGAGCAGTATAATACCCAGCAGTTCATCAAAAGAAGTCTCCCAAATCTTCCATGCATTATTACCTTAGCAATCCTTACCTGTATTATGTAATGTCCCCTTCTAGTAAGCTGAAATTTTTCCTTACCTTGCACAATTTCAACTTAGTAAAAGAGAACATTAGTACTCAATTCATCTTTTATTTCAATATAAATTCATTAAGACTATAACATATTAGATTATATTCACATTAAGTTCATATATTTGTTTCGTCATCATGCATTAAAACATTCTCAATTTATAAGCACATTCATATTATTCTTTGTTATCATTGGTTCGTGATATGACTTGTGAGGGACTTATGGTAGACTCTTGCGTTAACCAGCTCTAGATCACCAAGTATGACTTCATTAAGAAATAGTTCCATCTCTTACGGAGGCCCAAAGGTTTCACTCACACACGGAGTCCCTCACCATTTGGTTCGTGGGATTTCACTCACACACGGAGTACCTCATCTAGACGAGAGTCACCATCCGTAGAGCAAAATTAACTTTTACAAGTTCTTCTAGGCCCAAGGATTTCACCCACACACGGGGTTCCTCATCACTTGGTCGAGGGACTTACATCCAATCGAGAGATACCTAGGCTAAAATAAACTATTTCAACTACGTCATACCTTAGAGGTGATAGAGGGGTTAAAGGGAGAGTCTGAGTTAGCTCCAAGCATACCACCAACTTATCTTTTTATTTGATTTAATAAATATCATAATTGTTCTTATTGACATTTAACACAAGATGCCTTATATTAATATTGATCATATATCATTACATTCATTCATTATATTAGTTTATGCACATTCATAGTTTTGTCTAAGTTAAGTGCATTTATTTATAGTTAACATCATAATTATATCAATTAACTTGACAGTCCATTTATATTCATATTATTCTTCTATAATGTTTATATTGCGGAAAGTGCACGTACCTCTTTATGCTACTTGTCTTGTTGAATCTGCTCACTGGATTCTATTCTCTTTTGCCTATTCTTTAATATTTATATATTATAATATTTGTTATAATATTAATAATATCTCTATATTGTATTATTATATATGTTATTAATATTATTGTATATATATATATATATCTATATATATATATATATATATATATATATATTTACGCACATATATAGATATATTACATCTTAATAATTAAAAATATTAAAATACTTACCTGCTGTTCAGACAATCTGTAGGTACCTTTTGGATGCGGTAGATATTTATTCTCCTCGTTCCTTTTTCCTATTCATTTCCCCTTTTTGTTAGAGGGGCCGGTTAATATTTATAAGTTTGAAGGTATGCAATTTACCACCCGTCACCACCCTTAATAAATTAATTTTGTTTTAGTTAAGCACTCCTTATTATGAGATCGACATCTTCACAAGAGGCTCGATTCCATATATGAATGCCCTTATATTATGCAATGAATAAATATATATCTACTATTATATATTATTATTATTATTATATTTATTTTTACTTGAATAATTCCTCCCTATATATATTTATGATATCTTTTCTAGTTATGACTTGGAAATATATATAAATATAATGCGGATCTAAAAATATTTATTTATGGGATATTATTTATTTATTGCCCATCTTCTTTTCTTTATTTATTTCCCTTTGAAGGGATATTTATTATGCCTGGTGGTAAAAGACATACTTACCCTTTTATAATTTTTATTATGATATATGATTTATATTATATTATTTATATTTATATTACAATATAAGATAATAATAATAATATTTGTATTTATATTATTAGATATATTTATAATATATTATTTATTAATATGATTGCTGGTGTCAACCAACTTAATCGCTGCACTTATAAATATCCTCTTCCTCACATATTAAGGAGTGATATTAATTTGAATAATATATATATTATATTATTTATATAATATACTATATATTAAAGTATATTATTTATATAATATATATAGTATAAATAAATACATTTGTTATTAAGTACAGGGAGCTCTTTTATCTTGTTTTATACAAGCATGTATCGTGGGATAATATTTTTGTCTTACTAGACTATTATCTTTATATGTTACTTTGCCTTATTCTAAATTATTTTACTTTCAAGCTTTAATGGATAAGACTCTTCATTAATAATTGTAATATTTATTTTTATAAGATATTTAATTATATCAAATTAATAATATTATTTAAATAATACAAATTAATAATATATTTTAAATAAATATATTATATATTCTATTTTAACTAATCAATTCAATTATAAATCATTATAGGGACATGACAACCCTCCCCACTCAAGATTGCTTGTCCTCAAGCAACTATAATTAGGTATCCTAAAGTAATATTTAATAACATTATAATTTATTAGGTTCCCAATAATATAAAATAACCACTATAAAATATAAAAATAATCTCTATAAAATGTAACCAATGAATGTAGCTAATAAATTATAGTGCCATAAATAATATAGTGCTCCAAAATAATAATTTATAAATTTGGGTTTTATCTTTTAAATTTTCGCACTAAAGTTTATTAACAATTTATTTTATAACTATATTTTATTAAGGTTTATGTGCATCATAAATACTTTGGGTTGATTTGTTTTGTTTTATTATTATTATTATTTTTCACTCATTTCACCTTGGCCGTAGGTTAAAAATAACTTTGTAAAATATATTACTTATAAGAACTAAATAGAGATGTTTAATATATATTTATTTATAAATTATATTTTAATTATTTTATTTTACTATTTCATTTAGTATAATTTTATTGTTATTCTGAGTTGTTTTATTTATTTATTTATTTTTTAATTTATTTATCTCATTTACTCATTATTTATTACATATTTGTAAGTAAATTTTAATTTTTTAATGTTGCATCATAAATATATATTTTTTAAAAAATATATATTTTAGCAATGTATTAAACAACTTTATTCCAGCAATTCATGAAATTCATACCTACGATTCTCATTGATTTTTTTATTTTATTTTATTTTTTAATTTTTTAATTTATTTTATTTTATTTTATTTTTTTCATAGGATGGTAGGATCACTGCTCTGATACCACTGTAATGTCCCCTTCTAGTAAGCTGAAATTTTTCCTTACCTTGCACAATTTCAACTTAGTAAAAGAGAACATTAGTACTCGATTCATCTTTTATTTCAATATAAATTAATTAATACTATAACATATTAGATTATATTCACATTAAGTTCATATATTTGTTTCGTCATCATGCATTAAAACATTCTCAATTTATAAGCACATTCATATTATTCTTTGTTATCATTGGTTCGTGATATGACTTGTGAGGGACTTATGGTAGACTCTTGCATTAACCAGCTCTAGATCACCAAGTATGATTTTATTAACAAATAGTTCCATCTCTTACGGAGGCCCAAAGGTTTCACTCACACACGGAGTCCCTCACCATTTGGCTCGTGGGATTTCACTAACACACGGAGTACCTCATCCAGACAAGAGTCACCATCCATAGAGCAAAATTAACTTTTACAAGTTCTTCTATGCCCAAGGATTTCACCCACACACAGGGTTCCTCATCACTTGGTCGAGGGACTTACATCCAGTCGAGCACACTTAGCAGCATTCACCTGGGATTATAGTGACATGAAAGGCATTGATCTTGCCTTATGCATACACAAAATATATATTGATGATGGCTATAGACCCATCAGGTAGTAGCAGAGGTGCATGAACCCCACCCTCAGAGAGATTGTAAAAGTTGAACTTCAAAAGCTTCTGGATGAAGGCTTTATATACCCCATTTCAGAGAGTGAATGGGTTTCACCATTGGTCATAATGCCCAAGAAAGGTGGCAAATGGAGAGTTTGTGTTGATTACAGGGAATTGAATACTACTACCAGGAAGGATCACTTTCCGTTGCCATTAATTGACCAAGTTCTTGACTTCTTAGCAGACAAGAAATATTTTTCCTTTCTTGATGGTTTTACTGGATATAACCAGATTAAGATTGCTCTAGAGGATCAGGATAAGACAACGTTTTCTTAATTTGTAGGACTTTTCTATGAATGTCACTATTGCATCAAATTTTTAGGTAATGAAGTTTACCCATGAATTTTTACATTGCATATCCTTACCCATTTTCCAACTTGCTCCTTGAAATCTAGATGTGCTAGCAAAAACTTTTGAAATTTGAATCCTTGTTGTCATTGCCTATTATATTTATTTAAAATTGATATTGATTATTTCCCAATGATTTGAAAGAGTTGTGTCTCTTATCTTGGCTAAGATTTCCTTTTTAGATGTGATACATTGATCAGTGATGTAAGTGACTAGTGTAGAAGGATGTGACTAGGATGAGATTGTTGGTATTTGTTACTAAGATCCAATCCACCATATGTTCTATTAGAATTATATATTTTTTGCCATGTGTTAGTTTTATAAATTTCCTAAAAAGGAATATAGCTCAAATTCTTGAGTGATAATAAATATCGATCATCATGGGATAGCTTGATTAAATTTGTATACATACCTGATACCTCACTAGATGCCACTGGACTAAAGTGTGAGAGTTATGATAAATTTTTATCTACTTGCTTCCCCATATACCTTTGTACAAGTAATATTTTCTTTAGTGTTTAGAGTTTATTCACATCATTTCTTTTAGGTGGACTGCATCTATTCCTTCAATTTACAATATGTTATGCAAGTATTGGCCTATTTTGGGCTCACCTATTCCCTTGGCATTCCTGGGTAAAGTCTGTATTAAATAGATTTGAGAACTAAATAGAGATGTTTAATATATATTTATTTATAAATTATATTTTAATTATTTTATTTTACTATTTCATTTAGTATAATTTTATTGTTATTCTGAGTTGTTTTATTTATTTATTTATTTTTTAATTTATTTATCTCATTTACTCATTATTTATTACATATTTGTAAGTAAATTTTAATTTTTTAATGTTGCATCATAAATATATATTTTTTTAAAAATATATATTTTAGCAATGTATTAAACAACTTTATTCCAGCAATTCATGAAATTCATGCCTACGATTCTCATTGATTTTTTTATTTTATTTTATTTTTTAATTTTTTAATTTATTTTATTTTATTTTATTTTTTTCACAGGATGGTAGGATCAGTGCTCTGATACCACTGTAATGTCCCCTTCTAGTAAGCTGAAATTTTTCCTTACCTTGCACAATTTCAACTTAGTAAAAGAGAACATTAGTACTCGATTCATCTTTTATTTCAATATAAATTCATTAAGACTATAACATATTAGATTATATTCACATTAAGTTCATATATTTGTTTCGTCATCATGCATTAAAACATTCTCAATTTATAAGCACATTCATATTATTCTTTGTTATCATTGGTTCGTGATATGACTTGTGAGGGACTTATGGTAGACTCTTGCATTAACCAGCTCTAGATCACCAAGTATGATTTCATTAACAAATAGTTCCATCTCTTACGGAGGCCCAAAGGTTTCACTCACACACGGAGTCCCTCACCATTTGGCTCATGGGATTTCACTCACACACGGAGTACCTCATCCAGACGAGAGTCACCATCTGTAGAGCAAAATTAACTATTACAAGTTCTTTTATGCCCAAGGATTTCACCCACACACAGGGTTCCTCATCCCTTGGTCGAGGGACTTACATCCAGTCGAGCACACTTAGCAGCATTCACCTGGGATTATAGTGACATGAAAGGCATTGATCTTGCCTTATGCATACACAAAATATATATTGATGATGGCTATAGACCCATCAGGTAGTAGCAGAGGTGCATGAACCCCACCCTCAGAGAGATTGTAAAAGTTGAACTTCAAAGGCTTCTGGATGAAGGCTTTATAAACCCCATTTCAGAGAGTGAATGGGTTTCACCATTGGTCATAATGCCCAAGAAAGGTGGCAAATGGAGAGTTTGTGTTGATTACAGGGAATTGAATACTGCTACCAGGAAGGATCACTTTCCGTTGCCATTTATTGACCAAGTTCTTGACTTCTTAGCAGACAAGAAATATTTTTCCTTTCTTGATGGTTTTACTGGCTATAACCAGATTAAGATTGCTCTAGAGGATCAGGATAAGACAACGTTTTCTTAATTTGTAGGACTTTTCTATGAATGTCACTATTGCATCAAATTTTTAGGTAATGAAGTTTACCCATGAATTTTTACATTGCATATCCTTACCCATTTTCCAACTTGCTCCTCGAAATCTAGATGTGCTAGCAAAAACTTTTGAAATTTGAATCCTTGTTGTCATTGCCTATTATATTTATTTAAAATTGATATTGGTTATTTCCCAATGATTTGAAAGAGTTGTGTCTCTTATCTTGGCTGAGATTTCCTTTTTAGATGTGATACATTGATCAGTGATGTAAGTGACTAGTGTAGAAGGATGTGACTAGGATGAGATTGTTGGTATTTGTTACTAAGATCCAATCCACCATATGTTCTATTAGAATTATATATTTTTTGCCATGTGTTAGTTTTATAAATTTCCTAAAAAGGAATATAGCTCAAATTCTTGAGTGATAATAAATATCGATCATCATGGGATAGCTTGATTAAATTTGTATACATACCTGATACCTCACTAGATGCCACTGGACTAAAGTGTGAGAGTTATGATAAATTTTTATCTACTTGCTTCCCCATATACCTTTGTACAAGTAATATTTTCTTTAGTGTTTAGAGTTTATTCACATCACTTCTTTTAGGTGGACTGCATCTATTCCTTCAATTTACAATATGTTATGCAAGTATTGGCCTATTTTGGGCTCACCTATTCCCTTGGCATTCCTGGGTAAAGTCTGTATTAAATAGATTTGAGAACCTCCAAAATATCTTCCTCTAGTCGCTGATTAGAGATGGGAGTTTGTTCCATTTATACGCCCATTTAAATTGAAGATTTGTGAGGATGTGTGTGAAGTTGAACCGATTTAAACATTGTGATTGTTATTTCTAGGTTGCTCTTCACTTCTGATTTGATTTTAGCATTGGATGATTTTCTCTTTCTATTTTGCTCCATTATGACTTTTGGTTTTGAAAGTTGCAATTTTTTTGGGATTAGATTTGCTGAAATATCACCTGCCTATGTGTTATTTTACTTTTAGTATTGAAATGTGTGGAGTATGTTTATGCTGAAAGATGAAGTAGCTCCTAATTCTCACCTTTTCTTTTAGATATACTAATTCTAGGTGTCATATATCTTAATTTAGGTTGTTTGCTTAAGTATTTCTACCATCTAATTTTTTGTTACTCTGTTGATCTGACAAGTATGTAAATTATCTCTTGTTTCCTTACCTTTCTTGTGTCATCTCATCTAAATGTGTTCTCATCTTGTTGGTAGCTTTGAGTATTTATCTGTTGTATTTTAGGCTTAGAAGGTATTATTGTTTGTGGTTGTTTCATTACATCTTGTGAACATGCTCGGTCCAACTCCATCATTTCTTGGTTTGGAGAAACATGGAAAAGATGATTGTTCTCATTACACATTTGATATTTAAACAACATATTATCATAATATATGGGTTTGTTATATACAACAATTCCTATATCTAAAATCATACAACTCTAAAGGTATTGAGCTTCTTGATGGAAATTCCCTGCTCAACATGCAATTTGCAGATGCCATTGCCCTTTATCTTGTTGTAGAGAAAGAAAATCTAGAGAATCTCAAGATCAGATTGAACATGTTTTTTTGTGCTTCGTGTGCCAAGGTCTCCTTCAATAAATCTATTCTAACAGGGTGGTCTGAGTCCCCTCCTACTCGGCTTGGTGAAAATGATTGGCAATGGGGAGGGTCTAAAAAGATAGTAAGATTCCTTTGTATTCCTTTTGCTATTGATCCCTCTCTCAAACAAATCTGGGAGTGGCTCTTCACTAACATTGATTGTAAACTCAAAAATTGGAATGGACAAGCACTCTCCCTAGCTGGAGATTCCAAGTGTGTCAAAAATAATTTGTCAGCATACACTATGTACTATGCATCCATGTGACTTTTTTCTAATCTGCAGATAGAAATCATTCAGAAGGTGATCAGGTCCTTCCTCTAGTCTGATGGCAAAGGAAGAAACAAGAAACATTGAATTAAATGGAAATGGTGTTGTATTAGCAGAGATTTTGGGGGGCTGGGCCTAAAAGACTTGAAGATTCAAGGGTTCGCCTTTGCATCAAAATGGATTGTGAATTCTCTAGATGGAAATGAACCATGGAAAGTTCGAGTGAGAAATAATATTAAGCTAGCAAGGCCTAGAGGTTCTTTAGGCTAGAAAAATTTGCATCCTTATGAACACCGTTTTGGAGATTTTAAGGTGAAGCCTTTTGGGTCTATGGTATTTGCCTCCATTTGGAAGGCCTGGGAAAGTGTCAGATGTCTTATCTTCTACCCTAGTAAGGGAAATTCTTATTCAGTGGGGAAAACACTATTTTTTTTGGTGGACTTTGAAACTCAATGAGAAGCCTATTGCTCTCATCCAAGGTTACTCTGGTCTCAAATGGCATAAGATGGGATTGACTAATTTTCAAGTTTTTTTCACCTTTGTTGGCTTTAAATCGTGGGAGAGTCTAAAAAATGAATTTGGCTAAAAGATACCCAAAAGGCGACCTACTATGTGCTTCTTTCAGTTTATTCAAACAACCCTACTTTACGAAGCCTGCTGGGTGAGGAAGATTGGTTGGATAATTTGAAATGGGAAGATGGTGCTAATCTTATGAACTGTGTGCCAAAAAAGATCTATAGGATGCTTGGAAACTCAAAGGAGATTTATGAGCATTGTGTCAAGGTTTGGAATTGTGATGTGAGTATTAAGAAATTAAGGGGTGTCTTCATGTCATTTTGGTCTAATTCCCTTGAGACTAAAAAAGGATGCTTTAGATGGTGGCTTTGATTAAAGAAATTACCATTAGGTCTCAATAGTTATATTTGTAGGTTTTGTAATATTTATGAAAACTGTGATCATATCTTCTTTGGGTGTCCTTATGCTTGTCAAGTCTGGAATTTGTTTTTGAATAAGCTTCCTAATTGGTCTTCATGTCTTTCTTTATATAGGTTTGGGATCTTATTTGGTCATATTTCAGGTTTTGATGCAATTTCTAACTTGTTTTGCCTTGCATTAACAACTGAAGTTTTATGGATTTTGTGGAAAAAGAGGAATGAGGACCATTTTCAAGGCAATGCAAGGATTCTTACTGGGTTTGAATCTAGACTCAAACATGCTGATTTATTTATATAGGTGGCTCTGAATGTGGAAAATCAGATGGATTTCAAGGAAAAGACTACTAAAAAGGAGGACGTTTCACCAAAGGATATTAATGATACTTTGCCAGAGATGGGATATCAAGACTCTGCTATAGCTTGCCAGTCCTTCATCCATTGGTTAGAGGAGTTGAATGATAGTTTTAGAAAGTTGCACATTGATGTATCTAAAATGGTAAATATTGCATAGGGTTCAGGAAATGGCATTGCAAACCTCATCTACTCTAAGATTCAGAAAGTTTATACTGACAGGGATGGCATTGGGCATTTAGATTTGGAACCAGTTTTAGAGCCAACCATTGATGGTCCCGAGTTGCAGAAGGTTGAATCGGTGGTGGAGACCAGCCCTGTTGTAGCTCAGTTTGCTTTGTACTGATATTCCAATTACCTTATAATTTGATTGTTTGCTAGCATCCATATTGAGGAAAAAACTGCTTATATGATGTATTACTAGGTAGTGTTTGAAAAACTGTGAGCTTTGTTGTGGTGGCTAGCTTGGCCACGATATTTGTAGTTGACAACTTCTATTGGGATAAAACATTAAATGGAGTAGGTAGTAACCAATCAAAACACGTATCAATAACTTGCATCAACAATGTTTAACTTCAAACTATTTGAATCACCTCATAACCATCTACAACCTTGAATACTTTATTCTTACAAAATATTATCACGTTAGGAGTGTTTGAAAGTTACATGCTTAGTTAGTTTGACTAGTGGCTAAGAATAGAAGTTTCGTAAATCAAATTTAATATCTTTTCATGATCTAATTCAGATCACATTCAATCCTTTCAAAAGCCTTTTTAAATTCTATTTCTAAAAAGATATCCTTTCAACAAAACTAGTGAACCCATTTGAAGCCTTCCCAAGATTTGATAAGACTACAAGAAGTAAATCTACCTATTTATATACTTAGTGTGCCCTCTTCAACCATTTAGGAAATGCATTGTTTCATTCTACTAGCAAGATATTTTTTCTAAAATTATGTACAAGACATTTAGGACTGTAATGTAAGGACCCGACTCATCCTAAATCAAATAACACTAATCTCTAAATTCAAAAATACCGAGGAATAAAATTTTTGAATTAACAGATGCAGAAAATGAGAAATTTTTCTAGAAGTGCTTAATGCATGACATAGAAATGTGATGAAACTTGAAATTGAGTTTCCTAGAATCATCAGGTTCTTAAAAGATCACCAATTTTAAATCTAGAGAAGAGGGAGTACATTACGAGAGAAGGTACATTATGTAAGATAACCTAGAAGAACAATGGATCAGTTCATACCTTAAGTCATGCATTACATCCTACATTCATTTCTGATAGCTTGCTTCTCCTCTAGTCACTATATCCTTATCATCTACACAAAATTAATTGAACAATCTCATTTTAACACAACTTAGAAATCACTACTTAGAGAATTAAGATCATGATGCTAATTGTAGGACTCCCTACATCTAGGGGACCTGAGTACTGGGGGCATCCTTCGTCATCCAGAAGGGGGGGTGGACCTCATTGACTCCTCTTTCTAGAAGTGTCCCCTCATATGTTTAGAATTGTTCATTATTTTGTTCTTTTAAATGAGAGTATATATATATATTTCCCTTTATTGGCTTCTATATTGTTCCAATAGCATTCTAATTTGAATTCAACATTCAAATATGGGTTGTGACATGTAATATGTTGTCATTCTCCAATCACAGCCTTTAGCCATGAGTTCAATGATCTCTTAATAAATGAACATTAGTTGCAAATAAGAAGGAGCCAAAGACTCTAGGCAATTAGAACCACAAGAGGCAATTGCTAACAACATAAAAAATGTATGACAAGAGGTATTGGTGATTATGCCTAATGTCCTAATGTGTCTTTTTGAGTGACTTTAGAATTTTACAAAGGTAGTGGTCCCCACTTTTATTCTTATTCTCCAAGTAGTCCCATGCAATTTGTTGAATCCCAAAATTGTAAATAATTGATCTTTTTTATAGAATTTCAAAGCAGCAACTCTTTACAAAATAAAATTGCAAAATAATGGAGCCTGCACGATGATGTGTTGGTCGGGTTTGCTCCCTCAAGGCCCGAGTTTGATTCCTGTTGGGCTTACCTAATAAGCGTGTGTTAAGAGAAGTGACTCAACTTCAAAACCACCACATCACAATAAAGCAGACCTTAACATGGAAGTCATATGCACATGTAATAACATGCCTAGAACTGGATCCTATTCTAGGCCCAGGAGGTGATATTCACGGTTAAACTTAACAAACAAAAGTGAGCATGCCTAGGAATTTGTGGCATTAATTTCTCAACAAATGGGATCCTAATCTCAATGAATATAAGATACCTAATGTCAAGCGGATATTACTTATAGAATATACTCCATCACAGGCTACCATTGTCCCTTACTCTGAATGTTAAAGATCCCTTTGTAAACCAAATATACAGATGAGGTACAATGAATAGGAAAAGGACATTCCTAAACATCAACCACATTCAACCAATCATTAACGAGAATATTGCATTCCAATGTTAGATGAAATGCAGGCTACATACAGGAATCGTGAGATTATAATAGGCACAAAACCAAAAGGAGAGAACAGATTACCATTATTCAAAAAGGGGCGGGCAAACTCACAACAGGCCATCTGGTAGGTTGGACCATTTTCTCTATTTCCATTTTTCAAAGATCCCATATGGGTTTGTAATTCAGTCACCTACCGCCAGACTGTGACTGTCCAACAGACTCACATGTTTGCTAGTAGATCTAGACTCAAATGGAGGATGGACTCAGAAATCTTAGAACTGATTTCAAATGTATCTTGAAGCAGACAAGAACTCCTCAAAACCAATCCAAGGTTCAAAAGAATTTTGTTTCAGCTAGATTACAAATAACCAGAGAGAAGAACTCACCACTCTTTGCAAGAGCTCCGCCCTTTCCTTTGCTTCCATCTGACGTTTTTGACGCCGAGAAAGATACTCATCTAGACCAAAATTCAAAAAGTCGGCTTCTTCTGCTACCTGCTACAACTTTCTGGATAGAAGAAACAATTCATGTAAAAGTTTACGGCATAGCTGTGTTTTGAATGTTTTGTCTTCATAAAAACTAATTCAACTAACTCTACTATCAAGAAAGGATTTGTATTGCATTCTAGACATTATGATGGAACATCAACAGCATTAATGTATTATGAGTTGACTAATTTCTTGGTAATTGAAATGTTAAGTGCTATAAACTAGACTATTTATTTCCCAGCTCTACTTGAATAGATAGAAAAATATGGCGAACAGTTATTTCAACATAGAAGTGGTAACGTATTTGGATATTGCTGGAACCAGTTGTGCATCAGGTAGACAGCCAAAGCCAAAAGATGGTACAGAAAAACATTATGAAAATCAGACATGGCAAAAATAGCAATATTGGCAGATCTAAAGAAAGGAAATAATTTGTAGTAATGGGTGTTGATTTTGCAGCAATGATTGTGGGATTTCTTTTTCCCAAATAAGAAGCTGCTGCAAGTAAGTCACTTTAATTTGTGTCCTATTTACACAGCAGAACAATTTACAAACCGTGGCGGACGTCTTAGATTTGGGCAACTGAAATTTCTTAAACACAGTAAGCCAATTTAGTGTGGACGGGGTAGCGGAGTTACAACAGAGTCAAACCCAGTAATTGAAACAATGATTTTGGGTAAAATGAAAGGACGGTAAATATAATCCGTGTGTTTCTATGTTTCAATATTTAGAATAGACACAAGCAACTGTAAAGATAATAAGTACCATGAAACTAATTTTCAATGTTGAAGAGTAAAGATAATCCTATCAACCGCTAAAACATATTTGCATATTTTTATTACTATAAAATTTAATTAAAATTTATTATGAACATAATTATAAATACATTGTTTTTAAAAGAGAAATAAGGTTAGAGAAGATCTATGTCATACTTTTTTTCCTTTTTTTATATGTTTAGATTAAATATTCTAAACTCTTTTTCAAAGCCTTGTTTAAATAAACCATCTATTGTGATGTTGAGCCTCCCTCCAGTGTACAAGTTATTATGATGCATGAACATTAGATCATATATTGTGATAACAAATCTCCATCATTTTACAATGAGTACTAGCATAATATACACTCTTAAACCTATTTTTATATTGTGAACTCTAAACCATACAATGCATCAAGCATTATGATGTTGGGCTTCCTTCTTATAAAACGGGCTTAAAAACCCTATTTATTTTCAGATTTTTTTATAGATCAAAAACCACACCCAACATGATGATGTGTTGCATAAGTCAAGAAGATGAAAGTTTGTTGTGGCACAAAAGGATGGGTCACATAAACTTTGACAATCTTTTCAAAATTAGTCGCAAAGAGGCAGTGAGAGACATGCCCAAAATATTAAAACCATCAAATGTCATTTGCAAGCAATGCCAACAACAAAAGCAGACTAGGGCAAGCTTCAAAACAAAATAATATCCACATTGAAACCCTTTGAGCTTATACATATGGATCTCTATGGACCTACAAGAACAAAAGGTATGGATGGTGAAAGATACTTTATGTTGTTGATTAATGATTACTCTAGAATGACTTGGGTTACTTTTCTAAAAGAAAAATAAGAAGTGTTTGACAAATTTAAGACATTGAAAGTCTTAATGGAGAATGAAATAAGTCAAAGCATCAAGTGCCTTAGATCAGATCAAGAAGGAAAATTCACTTCGAATTGATTTGAAGAGTTTTGTGAAAACCATGGAAAAAGAAGACATTATTCTGCCTAAAGGACTCCACAACAAAATGGGTTTGTGGAAAGGAATAACATGATGGTCCAAGAAAGGCTAGGACCATGTTAAATGAGTCCAAGATACCTGATGCATTTTGGAGAGGAGCGGTTCATACAGATCTCTATATCCTAAATCATGGGCAAATAAGGGTAAATAATGATAAAACACCATATGAGATATGGAAAGGGAGGCCTACAACAGTGAAGTATTTCAAGGTATTTAGAAGCATATGTTTTGTAAGGAGATATGAAGAATAGTTGGAAAATATTTATTCAAGGTGTGATGAAGGAATTTTTCTTGGTTACTCTTCTAGGAGTAAAGCCTACATATGCTATAATAAGAGGCTGCTTAAAATTGTTGAAAGCGCAAATGTCAAAGTAGATGAAGAAAATTATTACAAAGAAAAGGAACAAGAAGTTGAATCTCAAAATGAAGAAAGGTACAAAGAAGAGCAAGTAGAGGAAGGAACTTAAGATGAGGTAGGTGAACAAAGTAACATAAAGACACTGGCACAAATATCATCTAAGACACCATCTAGATTTGTTCAATAAAATCATCCAAAAGATTTAATTATCAGTAACAAAGATGGCGAAATTCAGGCAAGAACGAGATTGACTTTAGAGCATGTAAATTTGTCTTTGCCTTCAAAAATAGAACCCAAGAATTTTAATGAAGAAAGCTAAGACAAATATTGGATAGGTGCTATGGAAGAAGAACTAGATCAAATAGACAAGAATGAAACTTGGGAACCTATTCCAAGACCTAAGGATAAATATGTAATTGGTACTAAATGGGTATTCAAAAATAAATTCAATGAGGAAGGACAAATCTTAAGAAACAAAGCAAGGTTAGTATGCAAGTGTCATGCCCCTGAAATAGGAATACAAATCATAAATCAAATACTTACTTATGGCCGACTTCATCATATAAAAAATATTCCCTTGGCATTCCTTGGTAAAGTTTGTATTAAATAGATTTGAGAACCTCCAAAATACCTTCCTCTAGTGGCTGATTAGAGATGGGAGTATTTTCCATTTATACACCAATTTGAATTCAAGAGTTGTACAGAATGTGTGTGAAGTTGAACTGATTTGAACATTGTGATTGTTATTTCTAGGTTGCTCTTCACTTTTGATTCAATTTTAGCATTGGATATTTTTCTCTTTCTATTTTTCTCCATTATGACTTTTGGTTCTCAAAGTTGCAGTTTTTTGGGATTAGATTTGCTGACATATCACCTACCTATGTGTTATTTTGCTTTTAGTATTGGAATGTGTGGAGTATGTTTGTGGTGAAAGATGAAGTAGCTCCTAATTCTCACCTTTTCTATTAGATATACTAATTCTAGGTGTGCTATCTCTTAATTTAGAATATTTTCTTAAGTATTTCTACCATCTACTTTTTTGTTACTATGTGGATCTCAAAAAAGATGTAAATTATCTCTTGTTTCCTTACCTTTCCTTGTGTCATCTCATCTGAATTTGTTCTCATCTAGTTAGTACTTTGAGTATTTATCTTTTTTATTTTAGGCTTAGAAGGTATTATTGTTGGTGGTTGTTCCATTGCATATTGTGGACATGCTTGGTCCAACTCCATCATTTCTTGGTTTGGAGAAACATGGCAAAGATTATTGTTCTCATTACACATTTGACATCTAAACAACATATTATCATAATATATGGGTTTGTTATATACAACACCTTACATATCTAGAATCAAAGAACATGATAATGTTATTCATACTCTAGATAGACTTAAAAAATTACAAAACCACAACCTTAGATAATCACAACCTTAGATTTTTTGCAAATTATGAAGCAGCTATGTATTATGTAATTGGAGATCAAGGAATTTATAGAGAAATGTAATTAGTTTTGACTAAGTAGCATAGGTAAATATTACCTATCTTGGAATTGTGCTTGGTAGATTCTATGTTAGGTTGAAATCTAGTAACAATTGTTTCTTAAAGATCCCACATCTCTTCATGAACCATGGTGTTCCTTAATATGAAGCACAAAGGTTTTTTTTTTTTTTTTTTTTTTATAATGATCTTATTTACATTGCTTTTCGTTATTAATTTATTATTTCTTGAGAAGTTAAATAGAGTAGGATAAGTTCAGGATGAAGGCTTTATAAATAATTATAGGTTTGCTGTGTTGTTAATAAAAAGTTAATAGAAATTAGGGTTTTGAGATCTCATTATAATAGCTTTATATTATAATTTTATAGAGGTCATCCACAAATTTGTTTTTGCTATGATTCCGGAGCACGAGCCCTAGGCTGAACCACTTCTGCAGAGAGCCGAGGACTAAGGGGTATTTATTCTGTGAAATTCCACCCGGTATCATCCCTTGATATGATGTGTAACTTATAAAAAGTTCACAATAGAAATTAGGGTTTTGAGATCCCATCATAATAGCTTTGAATTATAATGAATATGATATGTTGTCTCGCATCATAAGCTTGCACACTATTGGAGACTCTGCACCAGGTGGGAGGTGCAGTTTAGGAGGAGTGCAGTGTGGTATTATAATGTTGGATATGTTATCAACACATCACTATGGTGGGTGTGGTTTGTCATCTATAAGAAACCCTAAAGATAAATAGGGTTTTTGGGCTCTCTTTTATAAGAAGGAAGCCAACATCATAATGCTTGATGCATTGTATGGTTTAGAGTTCACAGTATAAATACGGCTTATGTTAGCCGGCACTGTAAAAGAATGCATTTGTTATCACAATATATGATGTAATGGTCACGGATCATAATAACTTTTACAGAGAAAGGAGGCTCAACATCACAATAGATAGTTTATTTAAACAAGGCTTTGAAAAAGAGTCCAGAGTATTTGATCTAAACATTAAAAAAAAAGTATGACATAGATCTTCTCTAATCTTATTTCTCTTTCATAATAAATTTCAATTTGATAGGCTTTCTTATTAAAATTTATAGTAATAAAAATATGCAAATATGTTTTAGCGGTTGATAGGATTATCTTTAATCTTAAACATTGAAAATTAGTTTCATGGTACGGATTATCTTTACAGTTGCTTATGTCTGTTCTGAATATTCAAACATAGAAACACACGGATTATATTTACTGTCCTTTCATTTTACCCAAAATCATTGTTTCAATTACGGGGTTTAGCTCCGTTGTAACTCCGCTACCCTGTCCACACTAAATTGGCTTACTGTGTTTAAGAAATTTCAGTTGCCCAAATCTAAGACATCCGCGACGGTTTGTAAATTGTTCTGCTCTGTAACCAGGACAAACAAATTAAATTGACTTACTTGTAGCTTCTTTTTATTTGGGAAAAAGAAATCCCACAATCTTCGCTGCAAAATCAAAACCCATCACTGCAAATTGTTTGCTTTCTTTAGATCTGCCAATATTACTATTTTTGCCAGGTCTGATTTTCATAATGTTTTTCTGTACCATCCTTCCATCTCTACCTGATACACAACTACTTCAAATTATATCATATGTTGAAATGCTGTTGATATTTCATCACAATGTCTAGAATGCAATCCGTTATTGATAGCAGAGTTAGTTGAATTAGTTTTTATGAGGGCAAAACAGTTAAAACACAGCTATGCCCTAGACATGTAGACTTTTTACATGAATTGTTTCTTCTATGCAGAAAGTTGGAGCAGTTAGTAGAAGAAGTTGATTTTTTGATGTCTGGTCTAGATAAATATCTTTCTCAGCATCACAAATGTCAGATGGAAGCAAAGGAGAGGGCGGAGCTCTTGGAAAGAGTGGTGAGTTAGACTTCTCTCTGGTTATTTGTAATTTAGTTGAAACAAAATTCTTCTAAAGTTTGGATTGGTTTTGAGGAGTTCTTGTCTTCTTCAAGATACATTTGAAATCAGTTCTAAGATTTCTGAGTCCATCCTCCATTTGAGTCTAGATCTACTAGCAAACTTGTGAGTCTATTGGACAGTCACAGTCTGGTGATAGGTGACTGAATTACACACCCATATGGGATCTTTGAGTCGTGGAAATAGAGAAAATGGTCCAACCTTGCATATGGCCTGTCGTGAGTTTGTCAGCTCCTTTTTGAATAATGGTAATATGTTCTCTCCTTTTGGTTTTGTGGCTATTATAATCTCATGATTCCTATATGTAGCCTGCATTTCATCTTGCATTGGAATGCAGCATTCTCGTTAATGATTGGTTGAATGTGGTTGATGTTTAGGAAGGTCTTTTTCCTATTTCATTGTACTTCATCTGTTTATTTTGTTCACAAAGGGGTTTTAACATTCATAGGGTAAGGGATAATGGTAGTCTATGATGGAGTGTTTTCTATAATGAATATCCGCTTCGCATTTTTCCTTTATATCATGCAAGTAAGATTGACATCCTGACTCCATGTAGGTATCTTATATTCAAGGAGATTAGGTGCCCATTTTTCAAGAAGGTATCTTATATTCAAGGAGATTAGGTGCCCATTTTTCAAGAAATTAATATCACAAATTTCTAGGCATGCTCACTTTTGAACTTGAGCAAGTACTCTTATGAATCCATTTTTGTAACATTTACACCACAACCCTTTGTACATTACCAAACATATGTTGAGACATGGACCAGCTAGGACTCGAACCTAGGACCTTCCATTTGCTGCTGGAGTGCTCTACCACTGAGCTACTGGCCCCTCTTGGACCAGTCCAGCTAGGACTCGAACCTAGGACCTTCCATTTGCTGCTGGGGTGCTCTACCACTGAGCTACTGGCCCCTCTTGGACCAGTCCATCGTCGGTCCGGGTGTGGCTTATTTCCAACACCAACACCCCCCCCTTAAGCCACACCTCTCGTGTGCTTGGGGCTCCTAGCCTGGGCCTGGCTCTGATACCATGTTGAGACATAGACCAGCTAGGACTCGAACCTAGGACCTTCCATTTGCTGCTGGAGTCCTCTACCACTGAGCTACTGGCCCCTCTTGGACCAGTCCATCGTCGGTCCGGGTGTGGCTTATTTCCAACACCAACAGCATAGTCATGATTAAATCTAGTTTTTTAAATTCCAGTGTCAGGTGTCATGTAGCAACATTTACATTGCTACAGCTTTATTTTTTCCCAAAAGTGGCACACTCAAGGTGTCTTTATCATGTTTAAGCAATTAGTGAAAGTCACCTACATCAAATGATTGGCTATGTTTTTTCCAGCTGATTTGGTTATTATTCAGATTGTAAAGTTCTGGCATGGACCAAAAAATTGATTTACTAAAGTTCCAATTTTTTTTGTCTTTAAAATTATTCTAGTTGAATGGGAAATATTGGTTTCTACTAAGAGAGAAAAAAGAAATAAAAAACAAGCATAAAAGATGAACAATGCCAACTTATTATATTGTGGAGAAATCATGTAATTGCTAATGTTCATGAATGACCATGATGGGGATTGCCTACTCACAATTTCTGATAATAGAGCTGATTATAGACTTAAAAGATTCGATTATTTTGTAATTTTATTTTCTAAACATTTGCTGCTCTAAAATTCTATAAAAAGATCAATTATTTACAATTTTGGGATTCAACAAATTGCATGGGACTACTTGGAGAATAAGAATAAAAGTGGGGACCACTGCCTTTATAACATTCAAAAGTCACTCAAAAAGACACATTAGGACATTAGACATAATCCCCAATACCTCTTGTCATGCATTTTTTTATGTTGTTAAGGATTGCTTTTTGTGGTTCTAATTACCTAGAGTCTTTGCCCCCTTCTTATTTGCAACTAATGTTCATTTATGAAGAGCTCATTACACTCATGCCTAAAGGTTGTGATTGGAGGATGACAACATATTACAGTCCTTAATGTCTTGTACATAATTTAAGAAAAATATCTTACTAGTAGAATTAAACATCTCATTTCCTAAATGGTTGAAGAGCGCATACTAAGTATATAAATAGGCAGATTTACTTTTTGCAGTCTTATCGAATCTTGGGAAGGCTTCAAATGGGTTCACTAGTTTTGTTGAAAGGATATCTTGTTAAAAATAGAATTCAAAAAGGCTTATTAAAGGATTGAATGTGATCTGAATTAGATCATGAAAAGATATTAAATTTGATTTACTAAACTACTATTCTTAACCACTAGTCAAACTAACTAAGCATGTAATGTTCAAACACTCCTAACGTGATAATATTTTGTAATAATAAATTATGAAGTATGTACAAGGTTGTAGATGGTTATGAGGTGATCCAAATAATTTGAAGTTAAACATTGCTGATGCAAGTTATCGAGACATATTTTGGTTACTTAGTACCTACTCAGTTTAATGTTGTGATCAGATAGCCACAAAGGTTGCAAGAAGTCAGCTTCAGAAATCCACTAAACTAAAAAAATATTGAAAGAACAAGAAATATGTCTCTAAGAGAAATAGGTTAGAGGAATCTCAAGATAAGTAGAAAGTAAGACATGATTAGCAGACTCAAGTTCCAAGTTGGGGATATATAATATGTTTATTTAGGAAAAGATAAGTCTCTAGGTATAGCAACGAAGTTAAAACCAATTAAATATAGTCCATCTAAGATTCTTAAAAAACTAAATTCTAATACTTTTATACTAGATCTTCATTGATACATGAATTTGTATTCCATTGTGAATGTTGAAAACTTGCATGTCTCTTTGATCATATCAACTAATTTGTAATCTGTTTTGTACGAAGCAATGATCACAGAAATTGGAGTGTTGAATGCTATAACATTCTGTTGAGCATTTCTGTATTTGCATATTTTATGTTTATGCATATTTTGCACCTCTTACAATTGGTATCAGAGCCAGGTTGATTGTGGTCATTCTGTTTCCAAGTTATCACAGCTATGGATATATGTTGGATTGTGTTTGCAGGTTAGATCATGGGATCAAAGCTGAGAGTATTTGCATAAAGATTGTTGTCTGAAGACGAGCGCTGAAGGAATTGTCACAAGAGAAAGGAAGTTGCAGATCTGAAAAGACCAAGGGTTTACAGATTAAAAAAAGGAGAAAGAAAATTACGAGTTTCTGCATATCGTAGGTGTGAAAGATATGGCAAAAATGATTTTGTTGGAAGATCCCAGCAGAAAAAGAGAAATCACTCTAATTTAAAGCTGCCAAAGGAGTTATATGCCGCAGTCTTGACTCAAATCGCCAAAAGAGGAAGTGTTAATGTTTTTCGAAGTCCACAGAGCCCAAAGGAAATTGCTGTAAGAAAAAGGGAGTCACTTGAGATCACTGAACGAGATCGCTGAACGAAGGAAGGAACAGATTGACGCCAACAAAGAACAAATTTTTATCAGTCTTTTAAAGGTAAAACAAAATAAGGTAATGCTGTTTTGTTATGTCGCTGATCGCCTTGAATTGGAAAGCAAGTATATTCATAAGGATTTCATCTATGTATCGCTGGTAATAAAGAAATTGCGTAAGGAAGATTAGTGGCAGAAAAGGGAAAAACGGTTTGGTAGTCACCCCCAAGATAGTTTGCTAAAATCTGCCACAGTGGATAGTCTGGAGATTGGTCACTATGACTCTTTGTCAACACAAAGAAGGTGATTGGACCGCAGTCCAAAAGCTAAGGATCAGAAGATCGTGGGCTTGCAGAAGTCAAAGCCACAATTAGCTCCAAAGAAATGGAAGAAGACAGATCGTAGAAACTACAAAGCACCCATCAGGTCAGAAGAAAAAAAGAAAGGAAGAAGAATAGAAAGTGCATGAAGTCCAGTATGGACGTAGCAATAGCAAAGTGCAGCAGCACGAGGAAGAGTATGGCGTTTTGTAGATTTACAGATCAATTGAATAAAATAGAGTTTGAAAATTGAAGATGCCGAAGTATTTAAGGTCAAAATTAAGGGGGAGTGTTCTCATTATTTTCTCCCAACCACCGAACATCACCAAACAAAGCAGTCAACATAAATATTTAAAGCAGATGCTTTTCCCACCATCTCCCACCCCCCTTAGACCATGTGCGTTGAACATGTGGTTTGAATGTTGATTTCTAGATTGTTCTCAGACCTTTATGAATAGAGGCAGATGTAATCTGTTTTGTATCACCAAAAATGGAGTGTTGAATTCTATAGCATTCTGTTAAGCATTTCTGTATTTGCATATTTTGTGTTTTTGGATAGTTTACACCTCCTTCATGAATCAATATAAATTTTAATAGGAAAACCTATCAAATTAAAATTTATTATGAAAGAGAAATAAGGTTAGAGAAGATCTATGTCATACCCCTTTTTTATGTTTAGATCAAATATTCTGAACTCTTTTTTAAAGCCTTGTTTAAATAAACCATCTATTGTCATGTTGAGCCTCCTTTCTCTGTAAAAGTTATTATGATGCATGAACATTACATCATATATTGTGATAACAAATTTGCATTCTTTTATAGTACAAGCTAGCATAATATACACTCTTAAATGCGTATTTATATTGTGAACTCTAAACCATACAATGCATCAAACATTATGATGTTGGCTTCCTTCTTTTAAAATAGAGCCTAAAAACCCTATTTATCTTTAGGGTTTCTTATAGATGACGAACCACGCCAACATTGTGATGTGTTGCATAACATATCCAACATTATAAAGCCCCACTTCATTCCTCCTAAACTGCACCTGACATCTGGTGCAAGGTCTCCAATAGTGTGCAACATTATGATGCCAGACAACATATATCCATTATAATTCAAAGCTATTATAATGGGATCTCAAAACCCTAATTTCTATTGTAAATTTTTTATAAGCTACACATCATATCAATGGATTAGACTAGATTGTGCCCTAGCGGAATTTGGTAGAATGAATACCCCTCAGTCCTTTGCTCTCAACTGAAGAAGCCTAAGGCTCGTGCCCTAAGGCTCATGCCCACATTTCGTAGCAAAAAGGAATTTGTGGATGACCTATATAAAATTATAATATAACGCTATTATAATGAGATCTCAAAACCATAATTTCTATTCTATTGTGAACTTTTCATTAACTACACATCATACCTAAAATTATTTATAGAGCCTTCATCCTCCAACTAGTTCTACTCTCTTTAACTTATCAAGAAAGAATACATTAATAATGAAAATCAATGAAAATAAGCTCATTATACCAAAAAAAAAAAAAAAAACCCTAGTGCTTCATATACCTTCAACTTAAATAGTTTGTACTTTAACAAGATCAAAACTAACTACTACATTAATCATTAATTTTTTTTGTAAAGTGAAAGTTAAATACATAAGGGTTGTAGTGAAGCCCAACTATAACTAGTATAGATGTCTTAAATACATTATGTAAAAAACACATAGATGTACCACTCTTGAACTTTTATTATTATTATTATTATTATTATTATTATTATTTTACTTTAGAATTAATTTTTACTACACACACATGGACACATAGATTTTAATTTTAATTTATCTACAATGTTTAAAATTTTAAATTTTTTAAAAGGTTACATGTTATTCTTTTTTTTTATATATTGAAGGAAGCAAAGATACAAAAATATACAAAAACATCTACCAAATTAGTTGTTGATCACACATCCACTACTACTGACAACACATGAGCAGCAAACAAGACCCAACCTGATAGTTTGAGTATTTTACATGCCAAATGGTGAACAACAAAAAGCAAAATAGCAGCAAGCAATGATAAACAACAGCATAAGCCATCAAAATGAGCCAAAGACTTTTCTTGTCCAATTGTAACAACTAATAAACAGCAATAGCAAACATGAAAACACTACAAACTAGTTTGTTGTATCAACACAAACTCTTGAATCTACTGCTTGCTTGGCCTAACCAACGAACTCTTCAAATTTACTTCCCATCTTTGAAGTTGAGATTTCAAACAACTGGCCTGATTATCAAGGTCTTTGTTAGCCATGAGTAGCTCCTTGTTTTTATAGATCAGAATATACACCTGGAGAGATAAATCCACACAAATCCTTTGAATTTCAATCTGCAATGGAAGGAATACCTATGAAAGAGAAGCCATGCATCGAAGTTTCCAGATATGATTAATGATGATAATCTGACAAGTGTTTGAAATCAAGTTGTGAGAATTGGAACATCCAAGAAGAGTTGATTTCCAAGACCAGGGAAAATGGAAGATGGCAGGTAATGTGGTGATGAGGGAATACAAAAGAGATCTAGTGTGTGAGCAAAACCAATAACTATGTAGAATGGACTCAATCTTACCACAAAAGAGGCATGAGGGAGAAGGATGCAAGAATTTAAGGCATTTCCCAATAGGCAGGTTACCATGGAGGAGTTTCCAAGCAGTGAGTTTGGAGCCCGAGTCAGCTTTGGATTGCCATATCAACAAACTGTGTTTGTTCCATTTAGCCCTACTAGATTTACACCTCCAAATCATGTTAAGGCAGCGATGAAGGGGCAAACTAGGCAGCAATTATTTGTAGATTATCTTGAGAGGTAAAATTAGAATGTTGCAACCGTTGGGCCACCTCCAATCATTAAGGAATTTAGAGTTACAACACGTGGACACCAAGATAGAAAGATTGGCTGGAACAACATTTTGGATTTCAAGCATAGTGGATAGTTAAAGGAACACTTCACATGGTGCCAAGGTCTCTAGGTGAAGCTTGTGGGGTCCCATAGATACTTTTGTTTTGTTTTTCACTTTGAAAAGTGTAGTACTTGTATGTTATTTTTTAATAGTTTATATTTTAAAGTTTTGATGTCTTATATTTTAAAAAAATACTTAATGTAATTTATTACAAAAAACATGATCATCCATATATTGAGATAGTTATGAAGTCCCACTACAAAGATGATAAACTTAATGGAAAATATTTAAAAATATGATCACCTTTAATTATGTGTGCCAAGAATCTCACTTTACTTTTATATTATCTTGGGAAAAATAATAGATATAATTGAAAAATATAAGAGAAAAATAATTAATGAAATAGAAGTTATTATTAAGTCTCCTCATATAGCCAAATAGTACTTAAAGGGACAACTAAGGATATGTATTACCTACATGGCATCAATGCCCGAGGTACAACTTATTAAGTCTCCTCATATAGCCAAATAGTACTTAAAGGGAAGACTAGGGATATGTATTACCTACATGGCATCAAAGCCCTATTTACAACATCATGATGTAATAAATGGCACATCCAATGATATGGTTGTATGCCTCATTCTTCCTCTTATAATATAGTTTATTAAGATCAAAAGCCTCGTTTTTATTTCTATTGGTAACTTTTCAAAGCTACACAACATATCTATCATTATAAGACAAGTCTCCAATGGTACACATGCTTTATCTTCTCCCTCTTACAATGTAATTTATTATAATGGAGGGCATCAAAATCCTAATTGACATGCGAATATTAATAGGCTACATGTTATATCCAAAATTGTTTATAGAGCCTCTTTCCTCTAACTCATTTTACTCTTAAAATTCTCAATAAATAATACATAAATAATGATAATTAATAAAAGATATTTAAAATAAGCTAGAATATATTATATTTAAAAAAAAAAAAATACCCTACCATGTCATATAACTTCAACGTAATACTCCATACTTTACATTATCTCTCTCTTTCTAGATCCATATCTATATCATCAAAAATAATTAAGTTGAATGTTTTTATGGGAAGCGCCCTTGTGGACATCATGTATACCAAATGATATCCTCAGCATGTCCACAGGATAAAGAGGCCGCGAAAGAGATTGTTGTGTACATGATCGATGCTGGGTGAGATATCTTGTGTCCCTAAAAAGTCGCATCATTAACAGCGACTATGATGAAGTGGCAATATCTTTTTAATACTACAGAGAAGAAATTTGCAGGAATCTGAGAGTGTCTGTTATTAATGTTCTTCAAGGAGAAGAACTTGATCGCCCAAAACGAGATTGATTAAAGACTTTAGCCACATAGAGGATAATTTTCAAAAGGAAATTTAAAGTCAAAGTGGAATTATTCCTAGATCAAGAGAAAACCCCTTATACAGTGCACTTTGGGTTGCTCAGGGACTCCTACATAAAGTATCCACCAGGAATGTTGATAAACGCATACTGCTATTCACAACTAATGCTGATCCATTTGGAAATGCTGATCCTGGGGTCAAAGCAGACATGAGAAGGACAACAATACAGAGGGCCAAGGATGCACGAGATTTGGGTATTTCAATTGAGCTTTTCCCTTTGAGTAGATCGGATGAAGAATTCAATGTTTCCATTTTTTATGCTGATACGCTTGAGTTGGAGAATGAGGACTTATCTCAGTTCATGCCCTATTGGGAAGGCCAGAGCTATGGTGTGAGAACCCTAAAAGTTTATAAAAGAAAACCCTAGTACCCCTCATGCTGTTCGTCTTTATTCCATTACCTCTACAAGATATGGAGAATCGATATTCGTTTGATGGCAAACCACCAAGCTTGTATGTTAGAAGAGCTGTTTACTATGACGCGGAGAATGGGAAGGAGGATCTGTCCAAGAAAGTCGTTTGCAATGATTATCTCTGTGATAGTAAACCGGGAGACATGGTCCAGATTACAGGTCCATCTGATAAAGTGATGCTGCTACCGGAAGATAGTCTTCTCTACCTTCTCCTTGAAATTTAGATGTGCTAGAAAAAACTTTTGAAATTTGAATCATTGTTGTCATTACTTATTAAATGTATTTAAAATTGAGTGATAATAAATATAGATCATCATGGGATAGCTTGATTAAATTTGTATACATACCTCACTAGATTTCAAATTTTTATCTACTTGCTTCCCCATATAACTTTGTACTTAATATTTTCTTTGGTGTTTGGAGTTTATTCTCATCACTTCTTGTAGGACTGCATCTATTCCTTCAATTTGCAATATGTTATGCAGGTATTGGCCTTTTTTGGGCACACCTATTCCCTTGGCATTTCTTGGTAAAGTCTATATTAAATAGATTTGAGAACCTCCAAAATATCTTCCTCTAGTGGCTGATTAGAGATGGGAGTTTGTTCCATTTATACACCCATTTGAATTGAAGAGTTGTACAGGATGTGTGTGAAGTTGAATTGATTTGAACATTGTGATTGTTATTTTTAGGTTGCTCTTCACTTCTGATTCAATTTTAGCATAGATATTTTTCTCTTTCTATTTTTCTCCATTATGACTTTTGGTTCTCAAAGTTGCAATTTTTTTGGGACTTGATTTGCTGACATAATACCTACCTTATGTGTTATTTTACTTTTAGTATTGGATTGTGTGGAGTATGTTTGTGTTAAAAGATGAAGTACCTCCTAATTCTCACCTTTTCTTTTAGATATACTAATTCTAGGTGTGATATCTCTTCATTTTGTCTGTTTCTTAAGTATTTCTACCGTCTACTTTTTTTTGTTACTCTGTGGATCTCACAAAGATGTACCTTTCCTTGTGTAATCTCATCTGAATTTCTTCTCATCTAGTTGGTAGCTTTGAGTATTTATTTTTTGTATTTAAGGCTTAGAAGGTATTATTGTTGGTGGTTCTTCCATTGCGTCTTGTGGACATGCGTGGTCCAACTCCATCATTTTTTGGTTTGGAGAAACATGGAAAAGATGATTGTTCTCATTACACATTTGATATCTAAACAACATATTATCATAATATATGGGTTTGTTATATACAACACCTCCCATATCTAGAATCATACAACTTGATAATGTTTTTCATAGTCTAGATCAATGCAAAAAAATTCAGTGAGCCTCTTGTGAGTAGTGTGCTCAGGCAGTGAGCCCTAACTGGCAAGTGTCATTTTGTACTCTTTTATTCTTTTAACAGACAATACAATCTTGGGTTAGTCACCCCATGGTTTTTCCCTTAACAGGGTTTCCATGTAAAAATCCTTCTGTTATGTGTGTTAATTTCATTTAAGTTCTTATGGTTGCTTATGCTTTCATGTTTTGATATATCACTGAATATTGAGATAAGAAAATAAAGTAAAAGTAAGAAAAATTTTGAGATAACAGATTCACCCCCCCTGCACCCAAGAAAAATTTTGAGATAATTGATGCACCCCCTCCCAGTCCCCACCTCCCTCCTCTCAGGTTGGTAGATGGATAGTATGTTGTGATAGATTGTGTGATGATAAGGTGAGAGAGATGGGTATATGTATGAGGAAGAGCGCATGAAGGATACAGCTATGGAGATGCTGAAATAGAAGGTATGAAACATAATTTGATTTTGGAGGGAAATGATATTGAGTTGGTGTTCAATTTTGCTTCTTTGAAGGTCAAGGATGAATTGATTTTGGAAATGCAAGAATGTATTGAGAAACATATTGCTAGGATGGTAGGAAAAGGTTGAATGATAGGTAAAAAGGTAGGTTCAACACCATTTTCAGAAGAAGAATAGGTCAGGGATCAATCATCAATTGAAAGACAGCATTCAACAATGAAGAAACTGGTTAAAGACAAAGGGAAAATGTAGATTTTTAGTTGTTGGTGAGTGGAAAGACTACTTGGAGGATTGAAGAATGATATTGAACAGCTTAAATCTATTGTGCAGCACTGTCCTCAAGAGGACTTGAGGCAAATTTTTCCCTGCGAGTATGGTGCAGGGCACCTTGTAAACTTCATACCTCTATGAGGCAATTTTGGAAATTTGAGCCATTGGTTGTATTTTGTTTGTAATGAGGTCATATTTGGACCATATCTATTGCATTTGAGTCATTTGAATAGGTTTCTAGGTAAAGTGTGGGGTCAAGTTGTCAAATATTGTAAAATCTTGCAAATATTGTCAAAATTGCAAAAGTGCAAGAAATGGAATATGAAGAGTCACTTTGTAAAGGGAAGGTTTTTAGATGTTAGAAACTCAAAGGGTAGTTAACATAACTATTGTAACATGTTTAAAGAGCCTAGTGAAGGTGAGAAAGAGGGGAGAAAGTTGCATCTTGAAGAATTTTTGAATAAATACTCTGTTTTCTTGTAGATTTCAATGTTTTCCTTATTTTTGCAAGCATTGTATGAGCATCAGCAGACCATAATATTTTTTTTTTAATAGAATAGGGTATTATCTCACAAATAAACTTAATTTGAGGAAATTTCATTAAGATTTCAGCTTTTTTGAGTCATTTTTCTATAAATTATCCTAAAACCCTCATTTTAAGGGTTTGAGAGTCTAAAAAGGGAATAAACAGCCATTCCACCATTTGTCAATCAGTGGAGTGGGTTAGTTTAAGTTGTTTTCAATTTTATGGTGTTTGCAGGTACAAGGGAAGGCAAGTTACATAAGTTTGTTGCTACCCTAGTGGATTTTTCATGATTTTGAGCATGAATGCCTGGCTAGAAGTTAGGGTTTGAAGAAAACACTTTGGAATAGAGTGGAAGATGGTTTAATAAGCATGTATAGATCATATTTGATGTGCCTTGGCTGTTGGTGACGATTTTCTAATTTGGAAGTACAAAGATCCAATAAGCCCTCATGCAAACTAGCTGAATTAGGCCTTTAGGACAATGGGACAGTCAAATTTTGGAGGTTACTTTTAAAAGAAACCCTAGCCACCTATTGAATATGTTAAAGGAAAGCCAAAAGGGTATCTAGAATGCCAATTCTTTTATGTGTTTGAAGAGTATTCTGAATGTTATGCTTTGGTTACTCTATTTGAAGTGCTACAAGCAAATAGGCCTCTTGGGTATGAACATTGGGATAATGAAGGAACCAGGTTTCTAAGGGAGTTTAGTTGGCTTAATCCAGTCAATATTATGATACCTAAGGTGTATCAGAGGTTCATTGAAAGTTTGGTGTCTTGAAACCTCCATTTGGTGTATTTGTAGCCTTTGAAACCATGTTTCATGGAAGTGAATTTGAGTGTTTAGGTGATCTATCAAAATTAGTGCTTTCTACCTTTTAAAACCTTTTGAATCCTACCATATCATTTTTCTCTTATATTTTTCAATTAGATCTATTATTTTTCCTAGTAAAGTGAGATTTTTGGCACACATAATTAATGGTGATTATATTTTTAAATATTTTCCATTAAGTTTATCATCTTTGTAGTGAGACTTCATACCTACCTCAATATATAGATCAATATATAGATGATTATGTTTTTGTAATATTTACATTAAGTATTTTTTTTTTAAATATAAGACATCAAAATTTTAAAATATAAACTATTAAAAAGTAACATACAAGTATACAACATTTGCTACACTTTTCAGAGTAAAAAACAAAACAAAAGAATTGCCCAAATAATGAATGGTGGCTTTTCCAAAAGTAAAATTAAAATTTTGAGCATTGTAGATGAATTAAAATTAAAATCTATGTGTCCATGTGTGTATGTAGTAAAAAATAATTCTAAGGTTAAATAATAATAATAATAATAATAATAGATATCTATACTAGTTATGGTCGGGCCTCATAACTACCCTAATATAAGTGTATGCATTTTACTTTCACTTTACAAAAAAAGTTAATGGTTCATGTAGTGGCTAGTTTTGATCTTGAACAAGTACAAACTATTTAAGTTGAAGGTATATGAAGCACAAAGGTTTTTTTTTTTTTTTTTTTTTTTTTTTTTTTTTTTTTTGTATAACGAGCTTATTTTCATTGATTTTCATTATTAATTTATTATTTCTTGAGAAGTTAAAGAGAGTAGGATAAGTTTAGGATGAAGGCTTTATAAATAATTATAGGTTTGATGTGTTGCAGATAAAAAGTTAATAGAAATTAGGGTTTTGAGATCTCATTATAATAGCTTTATATTATAATTGTATAGAGGTCATCCACAAATTTGTTTTTGCTACAATTTTGGAGCACGAGCCCTAGGCTGAACCACTTCCGCAGACAGCCGAGGACTGAGGGGTATTTATTATGTGAAATTCCACCCAGTATCATCCTTTGATATGATGTGTAGCTTATAAAAAGTTCACAATAGAAATTAGGGTTTTGAGATCCCATCATAATAGCTTTGAATTATAATGAATGTGATATGTTGTCTTGCATCATAAGCTTGCACACTATTGAAGACTCTACACCAAGTGGGAGGTGCAGTTTAGGAGGAATGAAGTGTGGCATTATAATGTTGGATATGTTATCAACACATCATGATGGTTGGTGTGGTTTGTCATATATAAGAAACCCTAAAGATAAATAGAGTTTTTGGGCTCTCTTTTATAAGAAGGAAGCCAGCATCATAACGTTTGATGCATTGTATGGTTTAGAGTTCACAGTATAAATATGACTTATGCTAGCCGGCACTGTAAAAGAATGCAGATTTGTTATCACAATATATAATGTAATGTTCATGGATCATAATAGCTTTTACAGAGAAGGGAGGCTCAACATCACAATAGATAGTTTATTTAAACAAGGCTTTGAAAAAGAGTTCAGAGTATTTGATCTAAACATTAAAAAAAAGGTATGACATAGATCTTCTCTAATCTTATTTCTCTTTCATAATAAATTTCAATTTGATAGGCTTTCTTATTAAAATTTATATTGACTCACAATAATCAATTAAAATTTATAGTAATAAAAGTAATAAAAATATGCAAATATGTTTTAGCGGTTGATAGGATTATCTTTAATCTTAAACATTGCAAATTAGTTTCATGGTACGGATTATCTTTACAGTTGCTTATGTCTGTTCTGAATATTGAAACATAGGAACACACGGATTATATTTACCATCCTTTCATTTTACCCAAAGTCATTGTTTCAATTACAGGGTGTAACTCTCTTGTAACTCTGCTACCCTGTCCACACTAAATTGGCTTAGTGTGTTTAAGAAATTTCAGTTGCCCAAATCTAAGACATCCGCCACGGTTTGTAAATTGTTCTGCTCTGTAACCAGTACAAACAAATTAAATTGACTTACTTGTACTTCTTTTTATTTGGGAAAAAGAAATCCCACAATCTTCGCTGCAAAATCAAAACCCATCACTGCAAATTGTTTCCTTTCTTTAGATCTGCCAATATTACTATTTTTGCCAGGTCTGATTTTCATAATATTTTTCTGTACCATCCTTCCATCTCTACCTGATGCACAACTACTTCAAATTATATCATATGTTGAAATGCCTGTTGGCCAAATATTAATGCTGTTGATATTTCATCACAATGTCTAGAATGCAATCCGTTCTTGATAGCAGAGTTAGTTGAATTAGTTTTTATGAGGGCAAAGCAGTTAAAACACAGCTATGCCCTAGATATGTAGACGTTTTTACATGCATTGTTTCTTCTATGTAGAAAGTTGGAGCAGTTAGCAGAAGAAGTTGATTTTTTTATGTCTGATCTAGATAAATATCTTTCTCGGCGTCACAACGTCAGATGGAAGCAAAGGAAAGGGTGGAGATCTTGGAAAAAGTGGTGAGTTAGACTTCTCTCTGGTTATTTGTAATCTAGTTGAAACCAAATTCTTCTAAAGTTTGGATTGGTTTTGAGGAGTTCTTGTCTTCTTCAAGATACATTTGAAATCAGTTCTAAGATTTCTGAGTCCATCCTCCATTTGAGTCTAGATCTACTAGCAAACCTGTGAGTCTATTGGACAGTCACAGTCTGGTGATAGGTGACTAAATTACAAACCCATATGGGCTCTTTGAATCATGGAAATAGAGAAAATGGTCCAACCTTACATATGGCCTGTCTGTGAGTTTGTCAGCTCCTTTTTGAATAATGGTAATATGTTCTCTCCTTTTGGTTTTGTGGCTATTATAATCTCATGATTCCTATATGTAGTCTGCATTTCATCTTGGATTGGAATGCAGCATTCTCGTTAATGATTGGTTGAATGTGGTTGATGTTTAGGAAGGTCTTTTTCCTATTTCATTATACTTCATCTGTTTATTTGGTTCACAAAGGGGTTTTAACATTCATAGGGTAAGGGATAATGGTAGTCTATGATGGATTGTTTTCTATAATGAATATCCGCTTCGCATTTTTCCTTTATATTATGCAAGTAAGATTGACATCCTGACTCCATGTAGGTATCTTATATTCAAGGAGATTAGGTGCCCATTTTTCAAGACATTAATATCACAAATTTCCAGGCATGCTTACTTTTGTTTGTTAAGTGTAACTGTGAATATCACCTCTTGGTTCTAGGTATGTTATTACATGCCTATATGGCTTCCAAGATAAGGTCTGCCTTATTGTGATGTGGTGGTTTTGAACTTGAGCAAGTTCTCTTATGAATCCATTTTTGTCACATTTACACACAACCCTTTGTACATTACCAAGCATAGTCATGATTAAATCCAGTTTTTTAAATTCCAGTGTCAAGTGCCATGTAGCAACATTTGCATTGCTACAGCTTTATTTTTTCCCTCAAGTGGCACACTGAAGGTGTCTTTATCATGTTTAAGCGATTAGTGAAAGTCACCTACATCAAATGATTGGCTATGTTTTTTCCAGCTGATTTGGTTATTATTCAGATTGTAAAGTTCTGGCATGGACCAAAAAATTGCTTTACTAAAGTTCCAATTTTTTTTTGTCTTTAAAAGTATGCTAGTTGAATGTGAAATATTGGTTTCTGATAAGAGAGAAAAAAGAAATAAAAACAAGCATAAAAGATGAACAATTCCAACTTTTTATATTGTGGAGAAATCATGTAATTGCTAATGTTCATGAATGACCATGATGGGGATTGCCTGCTCACAATTTCTGATAATAGAGCTGATTATAGCCTTAAAAGATTTGATTATTTTGCAATTTTATTTTGTAAACATTTGCTACTCTAAAATTGTATAAAAAGATCAATTATTTACAATTTTGGGATTCAACAAATTGCGTGGGACTACTTGGAGAATAAGAATAAAAGTGGGGACCACTGCCTTTGTAAAATTCTAAAGTCACTCAAAAAGACACATTAGGACATTAGACATAATCCTGAATACCTCTTGTCATGCATTTTTTATGTTGTTAAGGATTGCCTCTTGTGGTTCTAATTGCCTAGAGTCTTTGCCTCCTCCTTATTTGCAACTAATGTTCATTTATGAAGAGCTCATTACACTCCTAAAGGTTGTGATTGGAGGATGACAACATATTACAGTCCTTAATGTCTTGTACATAATTTAAGAAAAATATCTTACTAGTAGAATTAAACATCTCATTTCCTAAATGGTTGAAGAGGGCATACTAAGTATATAAATAGGCAGATTTACTTTTTGCAGTCTTATCAAATCTTGGGAAGGCTTCAAATGGGTTCACTAGTTTTGTTGAAAGGATATCTTGTTAAAAATAGAATTCAAAAAGGCTTATAAAAGGATTGAATGTGATCTGAATTAGATCATGAAAAGATATTAAATTTGATTTACTAAACTGCTATTCTTAGCCACTAGTCAAACTAACTAAGCATGTCACTTGCAAACACTCCTAATGTGATAATATTTTGTAAGAATAAATTATGAAGTATGTACAAGGTTGTAGATGGTTATGAGGTGATCCAAATAATTTGAAGTTAAACTTTGCTGATGCAAGTTATCAAGACATATTTTGGTTACTTACTACCTACTCCATTTAATGTTGTGATCATTTAACCACAAAGGGTGCAAGAAGTCAGATTCAGAAATCCACTAAACTAAAAAAATATTTAAAGAACAAGAAATATGTCTCTAAGAGAAATAGGTTAGAGGACTCTCAAGATAAGTATAAAGTAAGACATGATTAGCATAGAGTCGAGTTCCAAGTTGGGGATATATAATATGTTTATTTAGGAAAAGATAAGTCTCGAGGTATAGCAATGAAGTTAAAACCAATTAGATATAGTCCATCTAATATTCTTAAAAAACTAAATTCTAATACTTTTATACTAGATCTTCATTGATACATGAATTTGTATTCCATTGTGAATGTTGAAAACTCACATGTCTCTTTGATCATATCAACTAATTTGTAATCTGTTTTGTACCAAGCAATGATAACGGAAATTGGAGTGTTGAATGCTATAACATTCTGTTGAGCATTTCTGTATTTGCATAGTTTATGTTTATGCATATTTTGCACGTCCTACAATTGGTATCAGAGCCAGGTTGATTGTGGTCATTCTGTTTCCAAGTTATCACAGCTAGGGATATATGTTGGATTGTGTTTGCAGGTTAGATCATGGGATCAAAGGTGAGAGTGTTTGCATAAAGATTGTTGTCGGAAGACGAGCGCTGAAGGAATTGTCACAAGAGAAAGGAAGTTGCAGATCTAAAAAGACCAAGGGTTACAGATAAAAAAAAAGGAGAAAGAAAATTATGAGTTTCTGCATACCGTAGGTGTGAAAGATATGGCAAAAATGATTTTGTTGGAAGATCCCAGCAGAAAAAGAGAAATAACTCTGATTTAAAACTGCCAAAGGAGTTATATGCCGCAGAGGTAAAACAAAATAAGGTAATGCTGTTTTGTTAAGTCACTGATCGCCTTGAATTGGAAAGCAAGTATATTCATAAGGATTTCATCTATGTATCGCTGGTAATAAAGAAATTGCATAAGGAAGATTAGTGGCAGAAAAGGGAAAAACGGTTTGGTAGTCACCCCCAAGATAGTTTGCTAAAATCTGCCACAGTGGATAATCTGGAGATTGGTCACTATGAATCTTTGTCAACACAAAGAAGGTGATTGGACCGCAGTCCAAAAGCTAAGGATCAGAAGATCGTGGGCTTGCAGAAGTCAAAGCCACAATTAGCTCCAAAGAAATGGAAGAAGACAGATCGTAGAAAAGAGGTGGCCGAATTAGACAAATGAGATGGCTACAGAGAAACCATCAGGTCAGAAGAAAAAAAAAAGGAAGAAGAATAGAAGGTGCATGAAGTCTATTATGTACAAGGTTGTAGATGGTTATGAGGTGATCCAAATAATTTGAAGTTAAACTTTTTTGATGCAAGTTATCGAGACATATTTTGGTTACTTACTACCTACTTCATTTAATGTTGTGATCAGATAGCCACAAAGGGTGCAATAAGTCAGATTCGGAAATCCACTAAACTAAAAAAATATTGAAAGAACAAGAAATATGTCTCTAAGAGAAATAGGTTAGAGGAATCTCAAGGTAAGACATGATTAGCATAGAGTCGACTTCCAAGTTGGGGATATATAATATGTTTATTTAGGAAAAGATAAGGCTCGAGGTATAGCAATGAAGTTAAAACCAATTAGATATAGTCCATCTAAGATTCTTAAAAAACTAAATTCTAATACTTTTATACTAGATCTTCATTGATACATGAATTTGTATTCCATTGTGAATGTTGAAAACTTGCATGTCTCTTTGATCATATCAACTAATTTACATCCCTTCAAGGAGCCCTATTCTTTCCCTCTACTTATGCACCAAATATTAGTAGAGGTTTTTCTCCTCATAGTACTCTCTAAATAGTCAAGCAAGAACTAGTTGAGGAAGAAGAATCTTTCTGTATGACGTATTTGGCTCTTCATAGAATATTCAAGCACAATACTCAAGACTAGTCATAGAAGCAACACCTCATGTTTTGGAGGTAGATATAAGGAGTTTTGTACATCATGCCAGTAAAATAGTTATAAGACCCCATTCTGTAGCCAAAAAGGAGAATGGTTGTTACTAGAAAATGGACATAGCCCCCATCTTCTTTAACATGGATGATATGGAAGATGAACTCTGAATATTGAAGGAAAGATCCCTAATCTATAGATTTATGTGGGATTTTCTAAGATCCAAAACACTTAAGTTCTAGGATAATGAAAATTAGAAGCCATCTATATTAGTTTAGATATTGAGGGTTCCCAAAGGCTACTTTCTAGAAATTTTATTTCCCAAACAAAATAGAGATCTTTTATATTAAGGAGCACCATGGTTCATGAAGAGATGTCAGCTCTTTAAGAAACACTTGTTACTAGATTTCAAGCTAACATGGAATTTACCAAGCATAATTCCAAGATAGGTAATATTTACCTATGCTACTTAGTCAAAACTATTTACATTTCTCTATAAATTCCTTGATTTCCAATTACATAATACATAGTTGCTTCAGAATTTATAAAAAATCTAAGGTTGTGATTATCTAAGGTTATCAGAGCTAAGTCGCTCAAAAAAGCCTAATAGCTTGAGGAGGATCTGGGAATCTCAATGGATGCATATGGTATGAAAGAACAACTTCAGTCTGCCCTAGATGATCTTGAACAATCCCAGTCTGAGGTCAATAACTTGAGAGAGCGACTCAATGAAGCTGATGATTTCATCAATGAGCTGAAAGAAAAACTCAGTAATTCCATGAAAAAGAGAAAGGAACTACTTTATAAGTTAGGAAATAAAAATGAAGCCAATAATACTGATGAGTATCTAAATGAGAAAACAAAGCTATGTGAGAAACTTCCAAAAGAAGTTGTTATGCTAAGACATGAAATGGAATCAGGAGTTATAAAATTTACCCAAGAAATATAAGAGAAGAGAAAAACTGAAGAAAAATTAAATCAATACCTCAAAGAAAAATCAGAAGATTACTACAAAATGGACATAGTAATTAGACATCTTAAGTCTGATCTTGAAGAAGCCAGATACAATGAAGAACAGCTTGAGAGACATATTGATAGTCTTAAACAAGATCTTGAAACTGCAAATGAGTACAAAGAAAAATTCAAGATAAGTTCAGCCAAACTTGAAGTGCTACTTGAAAGTCAAAAGAAGATAGATGATAAGCATGGATTAGGATATGAGATAGGTGAAAGCTTTGGATTTGGTAAAAAAATATTTGGGTTAGAAAGACAAAGAAACAGGCCTAAAAGACCTCCGGTAAGACAACATAATACTCAAAGATATCCATCTTTCAATGGAAGCTGCTTCAACTGCAACAAGTTTGGTCATAAAGCAACTCAGTGCAGGAGCAAAATAAATCAGAATAATCCATCCTTCTTTGGTCAATGCTTCAATTGTAAAAGGTATGTGTTGATGATTGTTTTTAAGACAAGTCAACAATAGAGTAAAACACTAGAATATCCCACTCTCTCTTGAATAAAGCTCTTCAAAGGCTGAACTATGTGATCTAGTGAAGTAACTCCAAGGTTCCTTTTTATGATTTATGATGGGTTAACTCAGTTATTACATGTGATCTTGTTGATAATCACAAAGGGACTTACGCAGACTCTTCTTCTTTCATTTAGATTATTCCTCCTTTGATGTGGATGATATATATACAAGGTTGTAATGATAAAGAAATAGAAAAGGTAAAGGTTAAAGGAACTAATCTAAGGTCAATGAAGCAATGATAATGCTTGAATAGACAAACTCCTAAATAAACCTAACTCCACTTTGCCAAGGATTCCTACAACTATACGGAGTTGGTGCAATCTCCTAAGGTTACACAAATGGTTTTCAAATCATGAAGGCTTAAATAAGCACCCATTGAATGGCGTAGCTCAAACAAGCATCCACAATCAAACTTATACAAATTAAGCTCAGACTAGCTTTACACAACACTTCACCAGCGATGAATGTTAAAAGTATGAGCTAGGAGTTGATCAAATTTTCAATACAACATACATTACATCAAAAGGTTTATAATCTACTTCTAATCTACTTGAAACATCTCTCCATTTCATCAAGATACAAGAAATCATGCCATTCCACAAGACAAGACTTAAACACCAAGTGATGGACTCCAATGCTTTTGTATTAATCCTGAGAAATATTTACAACAACTTCAAGCACCCTTTTAGAGAATTTCGAGAGTCTCTTCTACTCTACTCCTACTTGCCTACTCACTACTCTCTACTCTCTTACTAAATTACAAATGAGGCAACAAGGCCTTTATATAGTGCTCCAAAATACATTGAATGGCTAAGATCAATTCAATAGCCAAGGGCTCAGATTATGCCACCTCACAGGTAGTTACAACAATTTCCTATTTTTAGTACAAAAGAGAGAGGCAATGAAGGCACATTTTCCAATGTGATAAGGTAAAGCAAAATCATTTAAAATATCTTCCACATAGGAATCCCTTTGGCTTCTTTTATTAAATGATACATTTAATGCTATTGAATTGATGTGTACTTGCCACATAGATGCCACTTCAGCATACTTTGATAATTGTATCATCAATTTGATGATGTATTCAATGTGATTGCTTTGATACTTGAATGTTTAAGAATCATCTTGTAAATCTTACCTTGTTTTTTGAATTGTAAACTGGATGTATGATAGATGTTGCTCCATTTGATTTAACTTTGTAATGCTTCTTCTTGTAAGTTGATGTGAATGATCTTCTTCGATGCTTCTTGATGCAGAGAATAGTAGAAGAACAGATGATGTTTCTTTCTCAACTTCTAAATGATGATGCTTCATTCATGAATTGGAGTAGGAGATCTCTCTTAGACTTGAAAATTATAAAGACTTGAAGCTTAGATGGATGAATGCCTTTGCTTGATGTAGAAGTTGATGAAGTGATCTTGCATGATGATCTTCGAAGTGACCCTTCGGAATGTAGATAACAACACCTTCTTTGAATGTGGAGTAGATGACCTCTCAAGGATACTTGAAACTTGATGAATCTTTGAAGATTGGGAGAACTTTACTTGAAATTGGATGAGTGAATGCCTTGTCTTTGAACATGATGCCACTTGATGAAGAGTTCTAGTAGATTGATGAAGAAACCAACTGATACTTGAAGTGATGTATATCTCTTGGAATGATGCTTCTTGGAAGATGATCTTGAATGAAGTAGAATATATGAAATGCTCCAACTTGATGATAACACCTTCCTTATGATAGAGAAACTAACTTCCCAAGGAGACTTGAAGCTTAGATTGATGAGGTTTCCTTGAAGTAAAGTGGATGCCTTTGGAAGATGAAGTAGTTGATATTTGAAGTGATCAAATAGGGTAACCTTGAACTTCTTCTTCTGATGACCCCTTAGCATCATTCACATTCCTGCAACATAGAGAAGAAACAACACCAATACTTCAAATTTATAACATGAACACATAAGAAATCATTTGCTCAAGGTCTAAAGAAGATGAAAACAATAAAGAAAACAGAGCATTGAATAAAGTCCTTAAATCCTCCTTTAAACTCTTGAACTTGTCCTTCTTGGAGGAGCAGATCAAAAACTAAAATCTTCTATCCTATCTCCTTGGTGTAGTAGATCATGGGTTTTTGGAATCTCCTTGCAACCTTAATACTTCAATCCTCCTACTTGCTTAGGGCATTAGATCAATTTTCTGAGTTCTTCATCATAATGGATCAGCAGATCTTCATACATCCTACATAGAAATGGTGCAGCAGATTAGCAGTTGGAGATCCTCATAGAATTTCCCTTGTCATTCTTCATTGTGGCAGTGCAGTGGATGAAGTTTCTAGGATCCTCTTGATAGGCACTTTGGTTGAATGGTTCAAATTCTTTCTTGCAAACAGATTTAGAAGGGAGCACATTAGATCACAAGTCTGAATCCTCCTTAATTTAGGTATATTTTCATAATTTCTAAGGGCTGGCGCAATGGTTGAAACTTTTAGGTTCTCCTCCACCTGAAATACAATTCCCTACCTCTTACTCCAATTAAAACTCTTAATACTTGAAGGGTGTGTTATAGCTTTAGGTGCATTAGATCAAGAAAGTGAATTCTCCCTTGAGTAGTGCATTAGATAGGTGTTTTGATTTCCTCTAGGGCTGGTGCACTAGATCCACATTTCAAAATCTTCTAGATAGACTTTTAAACACCAAGAAAGCTTCCTTTACATGTGGCGCATTGGATGGCACTTATGAATTCCTCTACAACCTAGAAGATTAGATCAAGGTTTTAAAATCTTCTTCTTCTTCTTAATGTGAAGGCAAATCCTCCTCCTTGCTTGAGCGCATTGGATCAGCAATCTGAAATCCTCTTCTATCACTCCATAATGATGCATTAGATGCTGATTTTGAGATCTTCTTCCACTAGACGCTTTGGTTAAGGTTTTTGATTTCTTCCTATTTTTTCAATTCTAAAATGAACCTCTTTCTCCTTGAGTAGATTAGATCAAGGTTTTAAAATCTTCTAGCATTGGTAGACTTGATCCATTTTTGAATTCCTCTACCTTCTCCCTTCTTTGGTGCATTGGTTCAAGGGTATGATATCTTCTTAATTTGGTGCATCACTTCAAGGTTTCAAGATCCTCTTAATTTGGTGCATCACTTCAAGGTTTTGAGATCCTCTTAATTTGGCGCATCACTTTAAGGTTTCGAGATCCTCTTGCTGTGGCGCATTGGTTCAAGCATTTGATTTCCTCTGGCTTTTGTCACACTAGATGGAAAATTTGAACCCTCTCAAAATTTAGTCATTTTTCCAGGGTCCTTGAGGGTAAAGGTATATTGAAAAATATATTTAAGTATAAGTTTCAGGATGTTTGAGATAGGTCTCGAATCTAGCGGATTGAACATGCAAAATCTAGAATTTGGAGGATTCACCATATTTTAGACAGCCATTTTTTTAGGATTTCATGATTTCAAGCTACTAGACTTAATCTTTTTAGCGTATCAAACATACATCAGGATTGATCTCAATGTTCATGAATTGGATTTGATTTGATTCTTTATTACTGCAAGTTCATGTTCCAGATGAGACCTCCAATTATAAACCAAAAACCTTCTAGGAGAGAAACTCATTATTGGATTGGCAGAGGAAATGACCCTAAGGCATCGTCAGAACTTCATGCAAAGCATCAAAACTCAAAAAAAGGGGGTCCCCATTTGCAATGGGGCGATATGTGATTTGGTCACAACAGTATGGTCACAAATCTCATGAATGTAGAAACCTACAAATGAATAATTCTTTCAATGGTAGATGCTTTGCATGCAATAGAATGGGACACATGGCTAATTATTGCAGATCAAGAGAATATTAGCCAAATAAGCAAGGAATTGTTGTATGTTACAACTGCAATAAATCTGGTCATATAGCTAGATTCTGCAGAAGTAGAAATCATGATGGAAAAGGTCCAGTGAAACATGATTGGAAACAAGACAAACAAAAAGGTAAAGTGAATGCGGATGAGATTCAAAAGGAAATGAGCAAGATTTGGGTAAAGAAGAGCATGATGAATATTGGTAATGGATCCATACTAGAATCCGGTGCTAATAATCCTTTCAGAAATTAAAAGGTGAGCTCTGGCTCAATGGGAGCTACAGAGGAGATCAAATTCCCCCAGCGAGTTAGTAAATGCTTGAATTAGGCACAATGGGTAAGAGTCAAAGGTTGTAGATTAAAGGGGTCTTGGAAGTTCATCTAAAAATCATTCATTTGAAGGTTGAGAAATCCACATAAAGATTTGAAGATGTTATAAGTAGATCATATTCTGGTAACCATCCAGTAAAAGCAGAACTACACAAACAAATCTGGTATCATCTGAAAATGCAAATTTATGGTGTGCAGATTTGGAAACATGTTTTGGAAGGTTAAATGTACGTTTCCAACTCACTTGGATGATGACTTGAAGTAATTCATGATAAATTAACTCAAAATAGGGTAACCAAATGACTTAAAGTATACATTTATTGCAATAGGGAATTAGGTTTTGTGTAAGGATAAAAGGCTTTTCATTCATCATTTACAACACTTTGCACTCACAAAGAAGAAAGAAGAGCTCTGAGAAGAGATCTTACAGATTATTCAAGTTCAAGCTGAAGATCAAAATCAAGTAGAAATTTGCTCTGGCAGTTGCTACAAACCCTAAGGCATAAAAAGGTATTTCTTTTCTACAAAATCTCTCTAAATTTCATTGCTAGAATGGCTACTCCCATGGTTGTGAATGTCACCGAGAGGATGAGACTGAAATTCAAGAAGAATCCATTCAAATCTCTAGAAGTTGATCCCTTGGGTGCATTTTCCCATATCCTGTATAGTGTTCTGCATGTAGAAGATGTTAGGGTTTACCTTCATACAAACCTTCAGATATTGGGAGACCTAGAATTGATGGAATTATATTGCAAACAATTAAGTAATGAGAACTTTGACCTGAAAATGGAATTCAAGGCCCTAAAAGACAAGCACTTTGCACATTGCATACATTTCCCATCTTTTTGACAAGATGAATAGGTCCAGTATGTCTTGAGTAGGATACATGATAAATTTATGTGGTTAATGTGTCCATTTAATATAACCAAAAATGCCATCAGGGCTGTTACCAGATTGCACTCAACTGGTGGGTTGCCTGCACTCAAAGCTGTGAATAATCAAATGGTAACAAAAGCCACCGGATAAAAATATGACAAGAGGGCAATGACTGTAGATAATATTACTAATCTGGATGTCAATTTTGCATTAACTATAATTGGCTACAAGATTTACCACTCAAGTAGAGACAATTCCATATCCAGTACAACAATCTATACTGCATATCAGATGCTGAAATAAAATGTAGACTATGATTTGTGTGAACTTTTGTTGAATCATCTGATGGAGAATCTGGAGAAAATCAAGAAAGATAAGAAAAATTCCTTCAAATATGGTAATCTGATATTGTGCCTATTCTTTTATATTATGAATGAGTTACCAGGGTCAAAAGGGTTGATCTGGGCAAATGAAAGACCAGTTGCTATTCAAATAAGAGATTATTTGTATGGACTTGGTGATGCACAAGCCCAAAAGATAGCTCTTTGGGGTTGCTTCAAGAATTTCCAGAGCATGATGCATGCAAGAGAAAGAATACCTAAGTCAATAGTTGAGAAATACAAGGACACAATTTGCTTCATGGTTGATATAGATCAATGGCCAATGGAGGCAATTCAGCCAAGAACTGTCTAGGTAATGCCCATGGGTTATGAAGTTGATGAAAACTTATTGGAGGCACCTATTCAACAATTGTTAAGTCAACCCAAGGACATTGAAGCAGAGAGGTTTGGTACCTTTGATGAGATAAACATAAAATTACATGTTGATCTAAGGAAGCCTGAGACAAAAAGGAAAGTAAGAAGGGAGTTTGAAGAACTTGCTAAGAAGTTTGGCATAACGAAGGAGGTAGTTGATGCAAATAGAGAAAGAATAAAGAAAACTAAAAAGGAAAGGGAAAGAGCAAAGAAAGAAAGCATTTTGGTGAAAGCCTCTACCTGGATGAGAACTACTAGAAGTTTTACCCTTGTCACTTCTAAAAATTTCAAAAATTACCAAATCAAAAGTCAAACCATCTGACAAAGGTGAAAAGAGAAAGAAGACTAAGGCCATAAGAACATATGTGAGTCTCAAGGATGATGAAGAGATAGAATTAGACGTGGAGGTTAGAGAATTAAAGAAAGCCAAGAACAAACCCTCCAAGAATGAAAAGAATGACGAGGAGAAGAAGATAGAAGAATTTGTTGAGAGACCCGCTCTCTCCATTAAAGATATCATTAAAGCAGTCACTATGGATGGAAACCTGCAGCTGGTAACATAATTCTATGATGAGTACAATGATGTAGACAAGAGAATCCTCGAGGAAGAAACTGTCAGGTACTTGAACATCTATAACAAAGATTTCATTGAAATAATTTCCTTGATTCTTAAAAGCCTAGAAGAAGTGCTGGAATTAAGAAAAGAAAATGCAAAAGTAAAAGACTTGGAGATCTAGGAACAAATAGTGATATAGTTATGTCCATCTATCACTCCAAAACAAATGGACATGGTTTTCAAGGATAGCAAAGATTTATGGAGCAAGTCTAGAATGAATAATATCATTCTTAGAGAAACTCACCAAATAGTTGATGAGACAAAAAAAATTCTTTGGAGAGCCTTGAAAAGGTTTAATCTTCCCATTGTAGAGGGAGAAAACGAAGATCCTTCTGACATGGATGTCGAAGGATTAAAGAAAATTGATGAAGATCCATCTGAGGTCTTAGACTCCTCTGTTCTAGAAGAGGAAGTGCAAATAGAATAAACAAATACTATTGATGACAATAAGCAAATCAATCTAGATGTCTCCAAAGAAAAGGAAGTTGAGACTACAAGAGATGCTGCAGAAGTAGTACAAAGTTTCTTGGACAAGGAAGTTACAGAGTTAGATGAACTTGAATTGATTCAAGGGCCATTAAATCTAGATTCTTTCTCTTCGGTTCAAATAATGAAGATAGCATCTTTTGCTCAGGCCAAAGCCAATAAAAAACTCCTGATATATCATATGGAGGACAATGAGCTACTAAGTATTTCTTTCAGAGTGTTGGAGAAGATCATGCCCACTTATCAGAAGGATCGATCTACCTCTCCATCCGATAATCTAAAGAACCTAGTTAATTTTGTTAATACACATTTTGAGTCTTTAGAAAAATTAGTAGAAACTAAGGTCTGGAAGGAATTCTTGGGAAAAATGTTCAGTGAGGTACAAAGACTAACTGCTAATGATGGAAAAACCCTAAACATTGGCATAAAGTGCATTGAAAATACTCTTAAGGATGGTGGGGACATATACAATTTTTTTTTATCCTGGCCTAAAGTGGCAGAAGACATTGAGAAGAAAATGAAAGAACAAGAAAGAAAATTGTTAAGCCTATCTCATAATTTTGATCCCTTTACTACCTCTTTGGTGAATCAAGAAGGCCAAGCTATTGTTATAATAAATGAAATAAAGAAACTAGTTAGAAGCAATGCATGATGCCTTGGCAGATGCTCTAAGTATAGCCCGGATCAGTGATCCAACAAATTTGAAGAGGGCAAAAGCATATGCATTTTTGTTGAGTGGACACATCTCTATTTTGGATAGGATGAAGAGAAGTTGGGCCATAGAGCTTGTACAGTTGAAAACCACATTTGTAGATATACTAAAGTATATGTAAGTTTAGCTTGAGGATTGTACATACATATGTGGCATTATATAGTAATCTTTTTGAACAATTTTGGTTTGCAAATTGGACCCTTTTCCATTGATATCAAAGAGCGAGTGAAGAGAAGTGAAAAATGAGGAATCCAGCATTAAAGGAGCACTGGTAAGCAGTGTGGAGAGATGGAGCACCAGCAAAGGGGGAGTTACTATGACACTTAGTCATTTTTCACTACGTGTTGCCATCAATACCAAAAGGGGAGATTGTTGGCAAGAGACACTACTAGGATTCATAAGTGTTGTCATTGATGGCAACAAAGTATATCCCTCATATCTGCAGTACATAAATTACTCATACCGGAAGTTAGATTGAAGATAAGTTGGTCTGGTAGTCAAAGAACAGAGCATATGATAGGGTCCAACAGTTGGGTCTGGAACTCTCTGATGGTGAAACCAAGCATGTTACAGATTTGGATGAGTAATAAGGAGTATCTGAACTACTGTATTCCAGATATTTAGCCTCCAGTGACAAAGCAGGTGAAAGATATGAGCATCTGAGTATCAAACTCCAGTCAGACAGTGCAGACAGAGGAAGAACTGACCAATAGGGTATCAGTCCTCAATTGGGATGTATAGAAGGTGTTGATCAAATAGCCTAAAGTGTTATATGGTTTGGCCTACATAGGTAATGACTTCTGTGCCTAAGTTTTTTGGTGTGCATCATCAATCAAGCACGGATTCAGCCAACAAAACAGTGACTTGCAAATATCCAAAGTGTTCTTGTTATCGACTAGAAAGTTGTTGGAAATCCTTGATGAGGATATATATATAGTATGGATTCAAGCTTCTGTATGTTGTGTATGAAATGAAGTGCGAAGAATAGCAGAGATAAGTGTGAAAGCTTCAATCCAAGTCTGGAATGTGAGATAATAGAAATACTAAGCAAAGGAAGGATGAAATGTGTTAGATCAGTATACTGTGCCTAACCAAAATTGAATTCTTGCATATGCAGATGCTGTTCATCAATTCAAACACTTGGTTATCTTCCATAAGTTCTATAGATAGTGAGTCTCTTGTAGGTAGTGACCCTCTTGTGAGCAGTGTGCTTGGGTAGTGAGCCCTAAATGGCAAGTGCCATTTTTATTCTTTTAATAGAGAATACAATTTGGGGTTAGTCACCCCATGGTTTTTCCCTTAATAGGGTTTCCACATAAAAATCCTTGTGTTATGTGTGTTAATTTCATTTCAATTCTTATGGTTGCTTATGCTTTCATGTTTTTATATATCACTGAATATTGAGATAAGAAAAGAAAGTAAAAGTAAGAAAAGTTTTGAGATAACTGATTCATCCCCCTTCCTCCTCTCAGTTATCTAGCTTGTTTCCAACAAAACATTGATCTATTAGCGATCAAATTGAAGTAAGATATTGATATAGATTGGATTAGATTTGTGAGCGATATTGTGCATGATAGTGAGAAGATTTGGAAGGAAGATTGGGCATGACTATAATCAGATTTGTTAGAGAAGCTTATTGTGTGGATAGTGATCATATTTGTGAGAGAAGGTTATTGTATGGATAGTGATCAGATTTGGAAGAAGGATATTGTGTGAGTTGTAATCAGATCTATGTGAGAATCATACTATATCATCTATTGAAGGATTAATAGGTTGGAACCTATCAAATAGAGGTTTGAGGCTCTTCCTGGGTTAGAGCTTAATTTGTGTAGGGGTTGAAGCCTCAAGTAGGTTGGAGCCTATAATTATGTCAAGTGGATTTCCCAGATTTCCCACCATTCAATAGTCTATTTGTGTACTAGGCTTCTATCATAGACTGAAAATCAAACCTGAGTACTTTATTTACAATGTTGACTATATTCACTTGCCATCTCTATTGAAAGAAAATCATTTCTTCCATTCATAGAGATTGAAGTTTGTTTTTGGTGTGGACTATTGTTGATTGAATGGAAACTAGAGTCATTGTGGATAAGTGTTTTGTGAAATAAGGTGTCATAAAGTGGTTGAATTATTTGATCTTAACAAAGGTATAGCATTGAAAAACATAGATTCAAAGTTTAAATCAGAGTTTCATTGGAGTAATAAGGTAAAAATTGTTCAAGGTTTAATAGTGTCTAGGAGGTATAAGGTTGACTAGTGTAAGGGTCCATTATTGGTTGAAATTGACATCATTATTTTTAGAATTTGAACATGACCACACATTATGCTTGTGTTATTGGTACCATCCATGCTATCCTTGATAGAAATTTGGGATAATCATATGCCTATGCTACTAAAGGTATGAATTCTACAACTTATAGGGTTTTGGAGATTCACTCGCAACCTCAAGTGGATAAAGTGTAAGCACATTGACTGGAGGCTAGAGGCATCGAATGTTTGAAGATTCCTCATCATCTTGAGTCAGCTTCTTTCTTAGAGATGGTGCTTTGCTAAATGAGCATATATCTTTTTGTTTTCTTATGTGTTCTTTTTAATGCTGACATAACTAAAGAATTCATATATTGTGAAGTTTGTTTTTGAAGATAGGAAGGGATTTGGTGAACTCAATATGGATTGTTGCCAAAATAGTTTGAAAGTCTATGGTTTTGGGAATTTTACCCTTCCGAGGGTCATGAGACAACTTGACGAAGCCTTCTGGAGCTGAACATGGATTGTTGTCTAATAATTTAGGGATCTATGATTTAAGAGTTTGGGGAGGTGGTAATTTGAGAACTTGAGAACTTAGGCTTTTTTACACCCTTCCAAGAGTTAATAGGTAGCTTGAAGGATGATGTTTAGCCTCATCAAAGGTATTGATGACCTATGTGGACAGTCCCACGAATGCCCCCTTATGTTTTTTTGCGGCATTTCTCCTTGCTTTGTAGAGTCATGGCATGCAACCTTTTCCTCTGCACTCATGACCTTCTCCCACACCTATTTAGGCCCAGTGACTTGTATTTGGAAGAGATTACCTGCATGGCTACCATTGCATCTTGGGTCACCATTTCCTACATATTTTTGGGCATTTTTTCCCTAATTCACCCCTTAGCCTATTTTTACCCTAATTTGTTGTAAAAAGCAACTTTTAAAGTGCCAAAATTAGAATTTGTAAAAAAAGGCTAAGTATTAGGGATCGATCTTAATCGACCTACTTAACCAATAGTACTACATGATAAAGTGTCAAAATTAAGGGGGTCTAAAATATTGATTCAGGGGGGTGTCATTGAGTCTTTTCTTTTTGTACTTCTAAGTCCGCAACATACATCTCATCTACATGGTTTTATAAGTGTGATAAAGTCTATCTCCAAGAACTTATAATATTCATATCGTGACTTTGAAAACACCCAATGGGAAGGTCAATGGATAAAGAAGTCACAAGCTAAGACCTCATAAGTATAAGTCCAAGAGACTTTAATACTAGAAGATTATGTCACATAATTTAACTCAATGAGTTTGCAACTATAAGAAGATGGGATTGTGAAACAAGTGGATCAATTGATCCTTACAAGAATTTTTTAAAATGAGAGTCTATGGTAAATGATCCATAATCTTGCAATAGATTCACAACGGTTCACATCTCAGATAATTGAGAGCCTATGGTAAATGAACCTGAATCTTGCATTGGATCACACCTCGAATTCAGTTAATGTTCATGAATCTTCATAATACTTGCTTTTATGAAGTCATTTCAGTCACAGTTCAACATTGACATCAAGGTACACAAGTAACTTCTAGATTCATGCACCATTTCTCTCTTTTGGCAGGTAGTTTTTCCCATAGGGTTTTCTACCTTATCTCCACTTCATGAGAGATTTTTATTGTATATGGGTATATGATTAGACCTAGTTATCAAGATCCATCCTTATTTATGCCCATCTAAGCTAAGTTTAAGGAGGGGTGTCAGTGTATATTTTACCTATGTATTACTTTACATCACATGGGTAACATACATGTGTCATAAGCCTGCTTAGGTGGGTTGTGTGGTGACTTGGAGAGTTTGACATAAATCTCCAAGATATGTGTCCCCACTCATACACCACTTGGTGAAAACCTTCTTCTACCTCTAGTTGAGTGTTGAAGTCAACTTCTGAGTCAACTCAACCTCTCTCATCTATATGTACTCTCATTATGCATAGTTTATATATTGCAATTCTTATTTCTTTCACTCCATAATGTAATTAGAATTTTCTTAGACGATCATGATTTCTAATATTTATTTATTTTGGTCAGCATGTTTTGTTATGTGAAATGTAAACCTTAAGAGGGGTTGCATTTGTAAGAACAATGTAATAAGGGGGAAATTCTAGCATAGATATTACATTGTCAATTATGGTTGTTACTATGCAGTTATCAGCGGTGGTTCAAAGCTGCTTGTTCTCAAACTTCTTTTCTCCTTGTATAAAAGATTCTACAACCCTCTCAATACAACATGATGTATCCATTTCTCTATCAATAATAATGTCATAGGTCTTGCAATACATCATATATATTATTTCACATGTGATGGTGTTATGATAGTAATTACAAGGTATCTAGATGGAGAACTCATAACTACATAAGTGTCTAGTACATGATGGATCATGATCAATGATGTAGGAGCACTTGGAGTAAAACTGGTGAACATACAATATGCACTAAGGGGTAGATAGTGTCCTAGAAGATGACACATGGTACCACAAGTAGTTAGGAGTTCAGATACAATTGTATGTGCTATCGTAGACAAGAAGAGCAATGATGGATCGTAGAAGTATAATTTCTATTTTTTTGCTTTTGATTTCATTGGCTTTATTCTAGTTCTTGAGTTGACTATTGTTATTAAGTTGAGTGAGACCTAGGCATTTTCTTTTTGTGCATTTATCATGAACTTCTAAAAAACATCCTTTTAGAAATAATAGATTATATTTGGTGAACTTTAAGATTTGCACTTGAGTTTGTAAATGGCATTAAAGGCTTCTAGAACCTAACAGTTGTCACAAAAATGCTTGGTAGTTGTACTATGGTTTTCTTGTCCATAACTAAACCTAAATGGGTATGAAGTTAGTATGAATTAGTGTTTCCCATAATAAAAAATGATGTTCATTCAAAATCACAGAAAACTAAACAAAGAACACTCACTGTTTCATTAACAGAAATTATGTCACTAAAAAATTATATTGTAAAGGGGGAATTCTAGCATAGATATTACATTGTCAGTTATGGTTGTTACTATGCAGTTACAGGGGGTGGTTCAAAGCTGCTTGTTCTCAAACTTCTTTTCCCCTTTATAAAAGATTCTACAACTCTCTCAATACAACATCATGTATTCATCACTCTATCAATAATAATGTCATAGGTATTGCAGTACATCATATATATTATTTCACATGTGATGGTGTTATGATAGTAATTACAAAGTATCTAGATGGAGAACTCATAACTACATAAGTGTTTAGTACTTGATGGATCATGATCAATGATGTAGAAGCACTTGGAGTAAAACTGGTGAACATACAATATGCATTAAGGAGTAGATAGTGTCCTAGAAGATGACACATGGTACCACAAGTAGTCAGGAGTTTAGATACAATTGTATGTGCTATTGCAGACAAGAAGAGCAATGATGGATAGTAGAAGTAGAATTTCTATTTTTTTTTGCTTTTGATTTCATTGGCTTTAATCTAGTTCTTGGGTTGACTATTGTTATTAAATGCATTGAGTGAGACCTAGGCATTTGCTTTTTGTGCATTTGTCATGAAATTCCGAGAAACATCCTTTTAGAAATAAAATATTATATTTGGTGAACTATAAGATTTGCACTTGAGTTTGTAAATGGCATTACAGGCTTCTAGAACCTAACAGTTGTCACAAAAATGCTTGGTAGTTGTACTGTGGTTTGCTTGTCCATAATTAAACCTAAATGGGTGTGAACTCAGTGTGAATTAGTGTTTCCAATAATAACAAATGATGTTCATTCAAAATCACAGAAAACTAAACAAAGAACACTCACTGTTTCAATAACAGAAATTATGTCACTAAAAATTGTCAACCAGCAGTGGGAATGCCTGAGCTTGCAGTCCATCAAGCCGATCCCGAAGAATTTGATCAAGTTTGATCAACCCAATGCTAGTACTTCGCACCCTCTGCAGAAGGCTGTTGTTTTGGTGCCTTAGAGCATTAACTTCCCACCTGCAATTCTCTAGATCCTTACGCAAGGCTTGTTCTACACCAAGTAATCGGAGTTGTTCCTTTTGTAGCTTGGTGATAAAATCATCTTTGAGTTGTTCATTTATCTTATTGTCTTCCAACAATATGACAACTGTTTTCTGTAACTCAGCATTTTCCTCTTCTTTTTCCCTTAACCGCATAATCTCATTCTCCGCATCTGTTAATCTCATTCTCAAATAATCTATACATTGCTGAGATCCCCTCACCTCCTAGTTATTTAAAGATGAAACTTCTCTCTGCATATCTCTGACCCTCTCTGTCATCCTCTTCTCCACAGACCTAGCAAAAAGCTAAAAATCATAATCCCATACAAAATCAAGCAACTGCAACAGAAATCCATTGCAAAAAATCCCAAACACTAAGAAAAATCTACAAAGACATCATAAAAAGCCCAAATCTAACTCGGCCTGAAAATTTGTTCACAAGGATTCGTCTGCTTACCAAATTCCGCCGTTCTTTCAGAATCATTTTGCAAAATCTGTACTAAATCTCGCTAGAATATCCTGGAATATGTAGGGATTTTGCAGGAATTTTTTTTCCCTAATTGCAAGCCTTCCTGTTCAACCTAATGCTAACTTGGAAATAAACTTATCGCGACCATTTCCTCATACAATCAAGCTTGTAGGTTTAGGGTTTGATGTGAAACTTCAAACAACCATTGGTATACCTCAATAAACAATAAATGCAATAAATAAAACGGCGGGGCAATCCCGCGAGATTCACGAAGGCTTACGTTGACCACTGGTTGGGCCGGTCATATCAGGGTCCTTCGCTTTATCGGCGTTATTGTTATTGTCTAGTAGGTAATGGATTTTTTGTTTTTTTATTTATTTTTTTTATTTTGATGAATATTCTTATTATATTAAAGATAAAAACCCTACAATATTTTCGATAAAACACTACAATATTTTTTAAAAAATAATTGGGTTGTAAAAAAGCACATCCACATAGTCTCTCTGGATCAAGTCCATAACACAGATGAAAATAAACACAAAAGAGCTTATTATACTTTATATTAAAGATAAAACCAGTACAATATTTTCAAAAAAATAATTGGTGGTAAAAAAGCACACCCACATAGTCTATCTGGATCAAGTCCATAACACAAATGAAAAAAAAAACAAAAGGGCTTATTATACTTTATATGAAAGTTAAAAATAATACAATATTTTCAAAAAAAAAATTGGGTGGTAAAAAGCACACCCACACAGTCAATCTGGATCAAGTCCATAACACAGATGAAAATAAACACAAAAGGGCCAAGCCCAAAGAGCACTAAGTAGATAAAGCAATGTTAGTAGAGGGTAGATCTTGATCATCAGGATTTCTCTGCACATCTCCAGGAGTAGTGTCGTCAATTAGCTCCCATCTAGAGAAGACACCTTCATCTTCAAGATTGTCCTCAACGGGTTGTTGGGCATAGACAAGAGAGTAGGCAAGTTGCAGACGAGGAAACTTGTCAGAGCTAGGCCAACTAGCACTCCCATGCCCTTGAGAAGAGGTGCAGGGGGCATTTCCCCAATGGTCTAGCAACTTCTGAAGATGAGCAACCTCAAGTGCAACTTTACTAACTTGCACCTAAATCTGTATGAAAATATTAGAACATATCATAGCTTTAGTGTAGAGAGAAAAATGAACATCTACAGTGTAGTTGCAAAACAATGCTACATTTCTATCTTTCCAAATACTGAAGAGAATCTCCATTCTGAAAGCATGCCAGATCTGGGTGTACTTATGCGCGAGACAAGGTCAATCTCCCAGCAAAACTATATGCCATGAAAAGTGGTAGGCCCAAATGCCTTGAAAAAATGATGAATCCAACTCTAGGCTTCTTGAACCCGAGGATAAAACCAAAAAATATGCTTGCAGCTCTCAATTTGTCCACAAGAAAAATAATGAGGGCAAGGAATGCCCATATTAGTAAGCCGAGCACCCAGCAAAAGGCCTTGGTATAGAAAGCACTAAGCGAAATGAGAAAATTTAGGTTCCAACATAGTTGACCAAATACATTGGAATAGAAGATGTCAGGTTCCAAGAGAAGATTGGAGTTGCCAGTCAAGGTTAAGTTGCTCCACTATGGGAAAGTGTGCAGAAAGCCACAAATAACCTTTGCAGGGCCTGTAATTTCGAAAAGGGGTATCTAGGTACCACTTCCAATCCTTCCACCAAGGTTTGGGAGATTGAACCCCAATCTTATGCAACATCTAAGGGGGAATAGAGTTAGTAACAGCTTGAAAAGTCTCTTGGTCTTGATTGGTAAGCTTAAATTTAAGCTTGAACCTAGGCCACGACAAAAAATTCTTAGTGGCCCTATGAATAAGGTTGGGCAGAACACACACTCTGCATTTGAAGAAGCACAAAGCATGAATCCAAGGCAATTTGGCCAAGGGTCATCCTCCTGAACTGAGAATGGGAGACTACCAAATAGACTATTGATTAATGGATAAATCACTATGGAGCTCATCTCTTACCCATCTAAGTCAGTTTGATAGCTTCCCAGGCTTTCCAAATACTTTTGATGACAAAAGTTCCCTGAATAATAATAGGCTCCCATGTTGTGAGAAGCATGCCCAAATCCAAGCCTTTCCAAGCATCGCATCTTGAAGGGACACTAGTGCTAATGCAGTGTTGAACAAGATTTTTTAAGCTTCATTTCCTTCAAGAGCCCTAATAATCCATTTGGCACAAAGGGAAATACCCTGCCAAAAAATAGAAATTATACCAAGCCCCCTAGCTTCATGAGGCACCTGTAACAAAATTCCTAGGCAACACGATGGAAGCCATCATGCCGATCACTAGAGACCCAGAGAAAATCTCTAAGGATTTTCTCAATCTTTAAGTAGGATGCCTTGGAAGGGACCCAACAAAAGGAATAGTAAACATGTGTGGCTGTTAGAATTTTAGAATAAATCTAAAACTTACCAGCCAATGAAAGTGACTTGGTTATCAAATACTAAAGCTTTTTCTTAATTCTAGCAATCACAGTCTTCCAAAGCTCAATAGGAGAGGCCTAGAAGGCAAAAGGAATCCCTAAGAATCTAAAAAGACTTTACCATGATCAATCCATTTCTACCCAAAAATGATCGAGCCAACCAGGTTTGGGAAAGAAGGATTGCTGATAACACTAGGTCTTTTTAGAATTGAATGTTGGAGACTGAGGCTTAACAAAAAATGTCCAAGTAGTGGAGAGCTTGTTTGACATTGTTCTCCTCTTCAATGAGAGTGAGGAAGGAATCACTGGAAAAATGCCCATTAACCAACTGCTTGGAAGAATTAGGGAGGGTAATCCCTTTGACACGGGATTAGGAGATTGCTTGCTATAGCAAATAACTACATCCTTCAGCTACCAAATCATAAAGAGCCAAGATAAGAGGGTATCCCTAAAAGATGGACCTATGAAGCCCAAAGGGGCTAGATTGTTGACCAACAATGGTGATACAAGTAGAAGCGTCAACAAATAACATCCAAACCATTTGAATGAAGTGCAGGCCAAACCCTAGAGACTGCAACATGGCTAAAATAAAAGGCCATTCAATATGATCATAAGTTTTGACAAAGTCAATTTTAAGGAAGAGGTTTGGTTACTAAGAGTGGCAAGCCCATTCTCTCCCCTCCCACACAACAATAATATTATCTAGGTCGAATTTAGGTTTCATGAATCCCATTTGCTCGGGCCGACAATTAGAAGAAGCATGGAGTAGAGCTTAAGCACAAAAGCCTTGGCAATGATTTTGTAGGAGACATTAAGTAGTGTAATAGGTCTCTAGTTGTTGATCTCTTCAGGATCACCAAACTTAAGTATGAACTTGATATTACCTTTATTAAGTAAATTTCAAAAAGAGCCAGATTGCATTGCTTCAAGATAAACTTTATATAGGTCATAGCTGACAGTGTCACGAAATGTTTTTTAAAACTCACAAGGGAAGCCATCCAATCTAGGGGCTTTGTCATTAGCCATTGAAAAAGCATCCTCCTTAAGACCATCTTTAGTTAGAAGCTAACCACATTGAATGTGTTTAGCATTAAAGACCCGGCAAGGGAGTACAACAAGACATTGTTACAAAGTAGAAACCCTAACCAAAGTGTACTCTTGAGCCAAAAAGACTTGTTTGTAATGTTATACAAAGGCAATCTTATGGAATTGCATGAAACTCATGCAAGAGAATTGTTGTCATTCCCATATCTATTGGATGGATTGAGAAGTATGATGGGGACGTAAGGCCTAAAAATTTCTTTAACACTTTGTCCCCAATCTTAAGCTATTGGAGATGAGATTTGATTTGGGCCCCACAAGATGTATGAGGATCGACAATTTGCTTCTGTTACCAAATTTGTGCCACTCGGAGCTAGGCAGTTGTGGAAAATGATTAAGCCCCCAAAGCGACAATGGCATGGCAAAGCTCTTGGGTGGTGGTTTCATAAGAGAGGCAGTGGAAATGAGGGAGTTGGCTCCCATAATCCTTCATGCTAGAGATTACTCCAATAGCATAAGTATAGAGAGTATGCATTACAAATGAAATAAGGAGAGTAATATTGCATTGAAATCAGATAATCACATTATAAAATGTTGTTGGACTTCTTGAGAGGACAACCTCATTTAAGGGATCCTCAATACAAAATATTCGATGGATGATCTTTCCTCTTGCCTAGGCTCACTATTTAAACTAATTCTATTGAAGAGAACCACCACTTCCCATATATGTGAGACAATTAAAATTAGCTAAAGGGATCACTTATGAAGCGTATGCATGATATCATGTCCCCTTATTAAATTTAATAGAAAATTATCAGATCTGAAAATAAAATTTAAAATAATTTAGCTAATTTTTATATTTTATGTCTTTTCCACATTAGCTAGTTAAGCATTTGTTTTGACAATTTTTCTGAAATAACTTGGAACTCCACACAAGAACAAATGTTCACTTTTATTGCATGAAAGTTATAAAATACTGAAATGATCCAATTATAACAATTTTGGATCAATTACAAAATTTAGGACTAAACCCTTACCAAGATCTATATAGATTTCTTTGGAAAATAGCCCAACATATGACATAAATGCATAATACTAATATGCTAATTACACAACACTGCAATACACTAGAATAGTGTATTAAAAATACCACAATGTACACCTGCAAACTAATGCAACAAACCAACAAATTTGGAATCTTAAATCTGCACACACTACTCACACCAGAAACTACATAAAAACTCTATAAATGGTTGAACTGGGCTACATAGTTATTACAAAAGATTTGTCAAGAGATTTTCTCAATTAGGAACACCTCTTAAAGATTTGACCAAAAAGGGGGCATTTGCATGGACAAAATTAGCACAAGCTACATTTGAAAAATTAAAAGAGGTACTCTTGCCTATTGCTTGCTATTCTTAATTTTCCCTTCCATTTATTACAAAACCAACCAAATAAGCTTATGCAGACCTATGTTTGTAGTAATAACATAATATACTAGCAATTGGACTTATAGGTTCAATGGGCATGCCAATAGTTTTGTGATCAGAGTAAATCTTTGTCAAAGATAGATAATTTACCCATAATCAAATTTCGAATGATAGAAGGGACAATATGCATGTTTACAAATGACCAAAGAGGTGATTTACATGTTTGTAAGCTTGCATATGAGTTCTATTGACTTACCTCTGAAATTTTCAAATCTCTCATATACATGTTTATAAGATTGCCTCTGAGTTCTATTGACTTACCTTTGAAATTTTCAAAGTCTGACTATTTGTAAGAGATTGTATAAAAACAATAAGCATGTCTCTATTTTATATTAAAATTGTAGAGTTAAAATGAAGAACCATAAGGCCTGATGTAACCAAAAACAACATACATAGCCCATAAAATTGGGATCAGAGGGGTCCATATGAACAATATGAAAAACTATATTTATATACTTTTGACAATGATTTGGAATCTATTCAATTCCTTCAAACAAATTGTAAACCATCTATGTCAAGTCTGAAAAACAAATCAATTTGAGAGAATGATAATTAATTATATGCATGTAGAACTTACTAATTATATTGATGAACTTGTATATTTTTTATTCCTATACCAATTGACTAAAAGCATTGATAGATGAAAAATTAGTTGATCATAGACTATACGCATAAAATAACACACATAACCCATAAGAGTTGGGATCATAAGATGGAGCCATATGAACAATATGGAAATTATATGTATAATTTTGAAAATAATTTGGAATTTATTTAGATATGTTTATCATTTTTATCATGCACTCAAATTCTATAAAATCAATTCTACCATTTGATCATTTATCAAATATTGTTATGACTATTTCACAATTCTTAAAGCCTTGCCCTTCTTGATGTCTCAACCTTACCATCTTTATGAAAAATAAAGAATGTTTCTCTTAACTCTTATTCATGGGACACTTCTTGCATGCATTCTTCAAATTGAGCTTCCTCCCATAGCCTGAGAAGAAGTTTACAAAAATCAATAACATGAAACTGTTCAAACTTAAAGAACAAATATACGTTGGAAAATCTAATTATAAACATTCTTGGGAATGGGAAAGGCCTTTCATAAAGTTTAGATGGTGTAATAAAACAATCACCATCTTTATCGGCTATCTTTATGACTCTTGAGGTATGGGTATTGAGTTATCCCTCCTCTAATTAGATGTGGTGACATTCCACATAAATGTGTTGTCAATACTCTTGTCATCATATTCTTAAGCCTATAATTACAAAATACCAAAAAGAACTCAAAGGAAAGGACATTTTGGCAAGTAGCAAAGCTAAAAAGCAATTTAGACAAGCAATATTATATAATTAAAAATCTAATTATAGTTTGGTTCAATTAAAATTCCATTGAGAAAGAATTCAAGTAATTATTATATAAAATTCATCATAGATAAATTTTGTGTGTAATAATTACATGTGTGTTTAGAGCATCATCCTAATTCATTCTAATAATCTCAAGAACACAATAAAAATATCTACAATTAAGATGACGTTTGCATTAAAGCATATTAGTCATTGTTATATCAGTTACAAATTTAATTATTGATTTCTACTTTGTCTAAATCAACATTTAAAACCTTTGTTTATTTTTATTTTTCAATATTGTTGAATTAATACAAGGGCCTAACTACTAGTAAGAAAGTCTAATGCTCTTCTCTTTGTCATAGCATGTCCTAATAATGCTTCTGAACATCACCCAAACCTAATCTTCAAATTTGGGTATAGAAATAGGGGAACACCTTTTAGAAGTATTGAAGATTTGTTTCTATCTAAAAGGAAATTGTACACTTATCATATATCAAATATCAATTTCTAAATTTCAAGACTTTGTCTCAATAATACAATAGTTATAATCTACATATAAATTTCAAATTAAATCCTAATATCTCCCAATTTCATTTTAACACATATTTATATTTTCTCAAAATTTTAATTACGAACTCCTTGGATACCTAAATTGTGAAGTTGTGAAGTAGATTGATTTGTATTGTGGAGGTAGCTTTTACTCTAGAGAGAGATTTTGACCATTAGGTGACTGGCAATGTGTAGTTATTTTCAATAACACACAGTCTTAGGTTGTAATGAATGGATAATAAAAGACATACAACATCTCACTTTTAGTGCACATTTTTTCTAATTTGAAAGGGCGCATATTATAAGCTTTAGGCCCAGCATCTATATTTCATTGTAAATGAACTAAAGTCAAAAGACATGCAATGCATATCCAAAACCCAGCATCCAAAACCCTGTAATTAAATACCAATTATATTAATAAAAAAAATAACCGTCAGACAATCCAAAGTTTATCGTTCTGCAACCCTATAAAAATGGGCCCCGCTTCTCCAAATTGACCCCCGTTAAATAGCGCGTTCAAAATACAGAGATAGATTCTTCCCCACAGTGGCATGAAGCATGATTGAGTTAGTTGAAGGGAAAGCTGTAATAGAAGCTAAAGTACACAATACACAGATTCAGGCAAATATTGCAAGAGATGATTTTCATATATAAACTGAAAAAACAAAACAACATAGAAGGAATTTTTGTAAAGCTGTAGCGGCGGCCATGACCAAGGAATTGAAAACTAGCATCCCACAAAATGTGGTTTTGGTCATGGATTTCCGCTCGCAGTACACACCTCATAACTCGGTGCATCCGACAGATGTCGATATACTCAGTATGTATATCTGGCACTTCTCCACTGTCTGCAGTCACAGAGGCAAGGCCGCCTGTGATAGTTTTATCAAGAATTTTGGGACTATGTCTTGCACAATGGCATTTGTGTACTGGGTATCTGCTATGGACATTGATCACACTTTATGGACGATTTCTTTAGTGGTCCAAATTTAAACCCATGACCTCCCTACAGTGGCATGACCACGGACGCTATCACTAGAGAAATCAATTTTGTCAAGACAATCCCATGTAAAACAATAAAATGCACACCAAATTACCTGCAGTAAACGATGCAATTCCAATATCAAACCAAATTATTAAAAAAATTGGGTAAAATAGAAAAAGTGAAGACAAACCATTCGCTGCTGGAGTGCTCTACCGTTGAGCTACTGGCCCCTCTTTCCAGGTGTGGCTTATTTCCAACACCAACACCCAACCTTAACCTTAAGCCACACCTCTCGTGTCCTTGGGGCTCCTAACCTGGGCTGGCTTTGATACCATGTTGAGACATGGACCAGCTTGGACTCGAACCTAGGAGCTTCCATTCGCTGCTGGAGTGCTCTACCATTGAGCTACTGGCCCCTCTTGGACCAGTCCATCGTCGGTCCAGGTGTGGCTTATTTCCAACAGCAACATGCAATTTATAGGATGCCATCACAATCTGATTAGCTAAAGATATTTAACCATGGCATTAGATCTTTTTTCTCAATCTGATTTGATTGTCTCAAATTGCAAATGTGGAATGCCTTAAATATTAATCAAGGTTATTGCCACCTGCCACTGCAAAGCTTCTACTGCCCCAAGAAAAATGAATACGTGTGATTTTTGACTTTTTTGGCTGCCACAATTTATAGAATTAAATTTTGTTTGATAGGGATGGTAAATCTATGTTTTTATGAGTATTTAATAATTTGTTTAAAAAAATCTAAGGTCAAGATTTGTTTGATGGTAGTTCTTTTAATCAGGACCGTCCATCTATTTATTTCCCCTAGTGCTTCTCACTAAGGGAACGCATAATAAAATAAAGTCTTAAATCAAGATAGTCAAATTAATTTTAATTTTTTTTTTAATATTAGTCATCCACTCCCACTTTAATGATCATCTAAACAAGTAAATAAATATATATTTCGTTGGTGCTACAAATTAAACCCAGTATGAGAAATTATATGCCAATGGGATTACACTTTATCATATCTATTTCTTACACACATTACTACATTCTTCTAATACTAATAAGCTAATTACACAATATTGCAATACACTACAATAATCTATTAAAAATACCGCAATAAACCTACAAACTAATGCAACAAACCCACAAATCTCAAATATCAAATCTCCACACACTACTCACACCAAAAACTACATAAAAACTCTATGAATGGCTGAATCTGCACTCCTTGAAACTTTGTCACAATTCTTATATGAAATTTCCCTTCTAGATCATAGGGGTTTCATCCTACAATCCTTGAAATCACTAAATTTCTATCCAATGATCTTCCACATCCAAGAGTTTTCATTATAGGATGGTTATGTGAACATTGCTCAACAAAAGAAATTGATTAAATTGACTTGAAAGATCCCATTGAAGGAAAAAATAGCATATAAATACACAAAGTGGGTCCAAAATGGGTGCCCAAATCCCAATTCCTTTCTTTCGAAGGATAAACATCAATAAAAAATAATTAGTTGTCATCTTATCACAATTGCCAAACAATTTGTTTTATTCCTACTTTTTTTTCTTTCTCTCCCATCCTGAAGTTTCCCAAGTTTAGTCAGCTTTTTTATTTAATTTTCTTGGAAACTCATCTTTATTCTTCCTAGAAATTCATTCCCATAAATAGATAACAAGATATTCATATATTGTTATTTATTTTGATTCTTCGATGACTATTCCACCTTACCAATTTCTAATTAAATAATAATTAAATATTTGTTCCAATTTTCTTCCCCTTGTTCCATTACAAATAAAAATTAGATTAATTAATTATTTAATGGAAAAATAGAAAGGTGACATGATAAGTCCTCCCTCAAAATTTCTTGTCCTCAAATAGTTCAAATTTGGATGATTTAAATTCTCTAAGCCCTTCCCAAGAAGCATCCTCAATTGGCAGGTTTTTCTAATGAACCAAATATTTAGTGATAGTCATCTTTCTCAAATTCTTTACTCTAGTATCTAACACCTTTTTAGGAATTAGGATCAACTTCCCCTCCTCATCTAAAAGTGGCAACTCTATGAATGATACAATATATTACCCCAAAGTTTTCTTCAGACTAGAGACATTAAAAAATTATGTATTTTACTATTCTTAAGAAGTTCCAATTCATAAGCTACCTCAATAATTTTTCTCACAATTTTGTAGGGTCAATAGAATTTGGGATTGAGTTTCTTTGCTCCACTCCTTTTGAGAGAATATTTCTTGATTGTGGTTTTTTTTAAAGGCGGAAACCACCCAAACAAATATTAATAAAAAGGCTAAATACATAGGTTTCAAAAAAGTTCTTACAACCATTATTGAGGTTGCTTAGCTAGTCTAATTACAAAACTATGAAATCAAAACAAAAATTGATGGCTCTTATATGGCAATGGTTGTTTCCAGCTACATACAAAGGATAGTAATCAAAAATCTAAAAAGACTAATTTACCATCCCTTGACCACTACATATGTTTGAACTGGTGAAAGAAAAAAACATCTTAAACATAGGAGACTACCCTTGTTCCCTCCATTATCAACCATTACATAGGGGCAAAAGACTAAGTGTTCATGTTAAGGATCCACTTGGGCTTCCCCCCTCTTTATTGATTGTGGTTATTACAATCACTTGTTGCTGGAACCCTACTATCTATAGAAACCAAATCAATAAATGTCATTACATCATAACCATATAAAGATTTGAATGGGGACATACCAATAGACTTATGGTAAGTGGTATTGTAATAGTGTTCTCCCAAATGTATCTATTTGAGCCATGCAACTTGACTTGAAACATAGTTCGATAAGTAACCTTTCACCCATTTATTTACTATTTATGTTTGTCCATAAGTTTATGTATGATAAATAGTGCTGAGACAGAGTTTAGTACCTACTAACCTGAATAACTCTTGCTAAAAATAGATAAGAAACTTGCTATCCCTATCATTCACAATATTCTAGGGTAGTCCATGCAATCTAAACACTTCCTTAAAGAATAATTCAGCCACTTGAGGGGATTTAAATTTTTATGATATAGCACAAAAGTGTGCAAACTTAGTTAATATATCCACTATTACATAAATACAATATCTACTATTTACCTTGGGCAAATCTGTGATAAATTCCATTGATATACTCTCCTATTTTTGGTTGGGAATAGGTAGAGGTTGAAGTAATCTTTCTAGCAATTCCTATTCTTGTATGTTTTGTTGACATATGGTACATTCTCTCACATGCTTGAGAACATCACTCTTCAGGCCCTTCCAAGAAACCTTTCCCTAACTTTCTTATATGTCTTATTGTACTTTGGATGTCTTGCTAATGGAACCTCATGTACTACCCTTAAAACCTTTTCTTTCATTGTAGTTTCAGGTACTAAGAGAACTTTGTTCTTATAAAAATTCAACCCATCACATACTATATACCTGTCATCATTTACCACTTATTCAAGAATGTTAGTGGTGAAAGTATTCTTTGCATATTTCATCATAATGATAGCTTTCCAATAAATAGAAATAGATGAAACAAAGTAGAAAATTAGTTTCCTAGAGAGTGCATCAACTACAATGTTTTTCTTATCTTTCATGTAAATTCTATATCAAAATCATAGAATTGAATCTTACTCATCCATTTCTATTGTCTATCATTCAAATATTTTTCCGCAAGAAGAATTTCAAGCTATTAGGATATATTTTGACAACAAACTTCCCACATACCAAATACTATCTAAATGTTTCTAATGCATGCATTATAGCTAAAATTTCCTTATCATAAATAGAGTAGCTCTTTTATAACTCACTTAAATTCCTACTTTCAAAATCAATAGGATGTCCCCTTTGAGTTCTAGGACAACCCCTATCACTCTCTCGAAGCATCGCATTCTACAATAAACAGAAGGGAAAAAATAAGAAGAGCAATCATTGGGCAAGAGCTCATTACCTCTCTTAAATTTTCAAATGTAGCTTGTTCTAATTCTGCCCATACAAATGCCCCATTTTGGCCAAACATTTAAGAGGTGTTTCTAATTGAGAAAATCTCTTGACAAATCTGAAATTGGAGAACCCATGTAAAACACATTATTGGCACTAAAAAATGCCTTATTGGGGAATTATCGTCTTGCTGAACTTTCCTATTGGCATTTTTACAACTTTGAGAACTTGAGAACCCTTTTTGATATTTCAGCGATTTTGTGAACATACGAACTCATCGAAACATTTCTTTTCCTTATCTCTTTCTTTCTTGTTTTTAGCAATTTGACAAGTTCAAGAACTCACGAACTTACTGAAAGAGCCTTATCTTCTCTTCTTCTTTCTTTTCTCCTCTTATTTTCTTTTTTAGCTCTTCGGGCCTTTGGGAAACTTTCAAACCATTTTGATGAGGGTAGAATCTACCAAAAACACATACAAAAACAATTAATGGATTTCAAATAGACAAGAACAAAATCTCAAGAAAGATTAATTAAGCAAACTGCAAATTGTTTCATAATTTCTTCATTAAACTTGCTAATAAAAGGCTACAAATCTAAAATACAATCACCACAGTCATATGTCATCTTATTACAACAATATGGGCTATCTTACAATAGAAGTATCTAATGTACAAAGCTTTCTGGAGCTATCTTCTGATATTTACCTGAACTCCTTATTCACATGAACATGATTTAGCAATAACTCCCAATACCCCACTACCCTAGAACTATTAAAAATAGGCTGTAGATACACATCAACACCACCTAGGGCACTTCAACCCAATGATAATTTTATATGAAATGTGTAAATCCTATTTGGGTGCCAAAATGAACCCAACTGTCCTTTTTCCCACCCAAGAAAGATTTTTCAAAGTTTGAAATTGAGAAACTAGGTAGCACAACTTCTGGGAGCCATAACTTTTGAATCAGGCATTTGATTAATGAATTGTTTGATGCATTGGAAATAATTTTAAAAAATTAAGGCTTCAAAAAAATCCTGTTTAGGAAAATTTTCATTTTCGACCAATTTTGAGGCCGTTACAGAACATCTAAGTGCATCAAAATTGATTCTAAAACATTTTGCATGAACCTCAAAAACTGAAACTTTAATATCTTGAAATCCAAACATGATCTTGGGCTAAAATTTATCAAGAATGTTTATGTTTCTATTTCGAAGCTTTGGGGAAAATTTCAAACCCAACCACTTCTCCAATATAGGGTTACTAAAAATAGTAAGTCATATCATTCTTAGCCTTTTTGGAAACTTTGAATTTTCTAAATCATTATTCAAGCAAATGGGTATCCGAAAAAAACTAAAATCAAAAGAAATATAAAATAAAATCATTTTTTTATTGATGCAAGATTTCTCTACACCTCTAGATGCTCTTGTGTTAGACACCCAAGGTAATTTGAGAAGTGACCTTTTCAAATCTCTAATGTGTGAGGTAGACCAATGCGGTGAACCTCTACTTTAGATAACCATGATGAATCTTGAATAGGCCTTCCTCTCCATTTGACCAAGTATTCATCATACTACCTGTTTCTTGTGCTCCTTCACACATGGCTATCTAAGTTTTCTTCAATTTATCCCTTCTTTGAAATAGGTGCTGGGATATGCCACTATCCTTCTCCATGTCTATCTTCTATACTTCTTTAATGATATTCTATCAAATCTGCAATATTGAACACATGTGAAATATTAATCCCACCTAGCAACTCAACTTTATATGCATTCCCTAATTCATGTTTCTTCAAAATATTACAAGGTCAAAATTTACTCATCTTTAGTTTATTATATGTTCCTTACCTCCTCATGTAGATTCTTCATGTGCTCTAAAAAATCTTTGGCATCTACACTCCTCTTCTCCTCTTTATCTATCTTCCTTAACTCCAAAACATTTTTGGGACTACTTCCATGTACAATCTGGAATGGTGCTTTTGATGTACTCATGTTAACTAAAATGTTGTATGCAAATTCAGCCTATGGAAAAATCATGTCCCATCCCTTTAGTTTTTCTCCTACCAGGCATCTCAAAAGGTTTCCCAAACTTCTATTTACCACTTCTATCCAACCATTAGTTTGTGGATGATGTGTAGAATAGAAACTTTAAATTTGTCTTCAACTTCTTCCACAATGTCCTCCAAAAAAATCCAATAAATTTTGTATCTCAATCTAAAACTATGCTCTTTGGTAGACCATGAAGTCTATCCACTTCCTTGAAGAATATCTCTACAATATGCACTGCATCATTTGTCTTCTAGAAGGAATGAAATGTGCCATCTTGGAAAATATATCAACCACCACAAAAATAGAATCATGACCTCTCTGAGTCCTTGGAAAACCTATTAGATTTTGTGAGAAGCAAGAACTAAGCCAGGATCTGATGTCAATCGTAGATCACATGCACTCTAGTCTACAAATGATCAAAGATCAAAATAGCAGAATGAAGAGAGAATATGAAAAGAGAGAAAAAAATAGAGACAAAGAAAGAGAATTTGAGAATACTCTCGATACTCTCATGGAGCTTTCCTTGAACAGGTATTGAATAGGTACTCAACTAGCTACTGCGAGAGGTGAGTGTTGTATATATAGAAAAAATAGGACATATACATCCAAGAGGTGCATTAACTCTTACTACCCATAAAAGGTGGGAGGTTTTACATACTTGGTAAATGACAAAACATGTGGTGTAACCTCCTCAAGTGAATACAGAAAGGAGGTGGCATATAAAGCCAAAAGAGGATGTGTAACTCAACTATCCATGTGTGGGAAAGAGTTACACATGTAGCTGATGTATTTCACCATGTGTCCTCATATTAACCACATATAATAAACCTAAGCAAGCTAAAAAATGTGTAGGAAAAAGAAATATCCCTAAGGAAAATAAAAAACTACACTAAGACCCCCCCTTAAGTATAAGTTAGGTGGGTGAAAAGATATGGATCTCGACAAGTGATGCCTGGTGAGGTACCCATGTACAAAGAATTCCCCCCTAAATGAGAAACCCCCCACAAAGGAATACCCCCCCCCCTAAATAGAGAGAGAAAACACCCCCCATAGTAGAGAGAGTGAAGCAAAGGACTAAGAAGCCCCTCCAGAAGTAGACACTAGCCATACCCCTAGCAAAGCTCGTAAATGAAGAAACTTGCTCTCAGTGAAGGGTTTGGTGAAGATGTCTATGACTTGCTCTGATGTCTGAATGTACTTGAGATTGATGATGTTTGCATGAATCAGCTCCCGAATGTAGTGCATATGTATCTCAATGTGTTTGGTCCTCTGGTGATGGACTGGATTCCTTGATATCTGAATTGCACTCTGATTATCACAAAAGATGACTGTGGTATTTCTGAATGAAATGCCAAACTTAGTGAGAGTATTTTGAAGCTAGATGGCCTTAGTGGTGGCATTAATTGCCCCTCAATATTCAGCCTCTATAGATGAAAGAGAAATTATAGACTACTTCTTGCTTGACCAACAAATTGGACCAGAACCAAGTGAAAAGCAACAGCCTGAAGTAGACTTGTGTTCCTGAGAATCTCCTGCCCAATCTGAATCTGTATATCCCACCAAGTCAAATTCCACACTTGCTACATAGTGAATCCCATAATTGTGAGTTCCCTAAATATAGTGGAGAATCCACTTAGTTGCTTTCCAATGCAACTCATGTGGCTCCTGTATAAACCTAGAGACCATGCCCACAACATATGAAATGCTAGGCCTCGTGTGAGTCAGATAGATGAGACTCCCAACAAGTTGTCGGTATAAAGTGCTATCAACCAAGGGTGAAGAACACTTAGCCTCAAGTTTGACCCCTGACAGAAATGGATTTGGTACAGGCTTACAGTTAGCCATGTGAAATCTAGAGAGCATGTCAAGTGCATACTTAGGTTGTGCCATGAAGATACCTAAAGAAGACTAAGTGATCTTAGTCCCTAAAAAGTAGTACAATAGACCCAAGTCTGACATCATAAATTGATCATGTAGATCAGTTTTCACTTCTTTGATGGTGGATGACTGACTCCCTGTGATCAACAAGTCATTGATATAGAGAACTAGGAATGTCAGAGTATCATCCTGCTATAGAATGTAGATGTTCATATCAGAATGGCATCGAGTGAACCCAACTGACATAAGGAAGGAGTCCATCTTGGCATACCAGGCCCGAGGAGCCTGTTTGAGGCCATAAAGAGACTTTTAAAGATGACAAACCCATGAAGGATCATGAATGAACCCTTGTGGCTGCTCCATGTAGATTTCCTCCTGAAGGTCACCATGGAAAAAAACACTCTTCACGTCAATCTGATGAACTTCCCAACAATGGGTTGTAGCTATAGGAAGTACAAGTTGGATGGAATTCATTTTGGATACTAGTGCAAAAGTCTTAGAGTAGTCAATCTTGGGCATCTAGGAGAATCCTTTGGCGACCAAGTGAGCCTTATGCTTATCAACCAACCCATCTACTACAAATTTTGTCTGATAGTTCCACTTGCATCAAACACGTTTTCTTCCCTTAGGAAGAGGGACTAAATCCCATGTATGATTCCTTTCCAAGGAACTAATCTCTTTCTGCATTGTTGCATCCCACTCGGGGACACTAGAACCTTCTTGAAAAGTCTATGGATCAAAAGCTAAAGCAAAGAAGAGATGTGGAGCCTACTAAAATTGTGACCTTGTTCTTCTTGTATCTAAAGGATCACCAAACCAATCACCTACTAACTGCAAAGTCTGATGAGCCCAAAGAGGCCCTATGGAAGGAGAATCTGGAGGAGAATAATCAACCTCTGAATGATGACTAGGAAAAGAGGGTAGATCCTTCTCGTCCTTGTCACCATTTGAAGTGGAGGAAGAAGACTCCTCATCTGGATCAGGAGGATTAAGATCCTCTGAAGAACTCTCATCATGTTGCAATGTATCTAATGTAATGGTGGATGGAGAAGTAGTAGGAGAAGAAGTGGAAGAGACCTCCTCAAAACAAACACTCCTCTCAATGAACAACTCATGAATTATAGGGTGGAGAAGCCTATATCCCTTGACACTATCTCAGTATTCAACAAATATGCAAGGCTTGCTCTACAAATCCATAGCCTTGCATTTCTATGCTGGAATGTGGGCCCATGCATGAGAACCAAACCCTTAAAAGTGCTTAACTGTGGGTTTCTGACCAATCCAAGCTTGGAAAGGAGTTACTCCCTTCGTAGCTTTGTGAGGAACGCAGTTCTAGATGTAACACACACAGTTGATGGCCTCCACCCAATAATGAGGTGCCATAGACCTGGAGTGAATCATACAATTCACCATCTCTTTCAAGGACCTATTCTTATGTTCTATGACACCATTCTACTATGGACTATAGGGAACTGTGTGCTGAAGATCAATGCCCTTAGATGCACAAAATTGCTCAAACCTATGTTTGGCATATTCCCCCCATTATTCATATGGAGAATCTTGATGGCCTTCCTAGATTGATTCTCTACAAAAGCTTTGAAGTCTAGAAAAGACTCAAAGACCTCAGACTTCTTCTTGAGAAAATATACCCATGTATATCTAGAAAGATCATCAATGAATGTTAGAACATATCTAGCCTTGCTGAAAGAAGGATGTAGAAATGGTCTTGCCAAATCACTATGAACCAACTCTAGAAGCTATGTAGCTCTCCATGTTTTGCCTTTGTCATACTTCTCCTCTAGATGCTTACCAAGAATGCATTCCTAGCAAACTCCATCAAAAACTTGAATAGAAGGCAACCCTGAAACCATGTCCTATTGACTGAGTTGCTATAAGTAGCAGTAATTCAAGTGACCAAACTGCTGATGTCACAAATGACTCACTTCATCTGAATGAGTGAGTAAAATGGTCAAAGGAGAGTCAGGAACAAAGTGAGAAAACTGATACAATCAAGATTGATGATCTACTTTTCCCATAGCAATTATAGACCCATCATGCAATTCACTGATTACCACATTATCTAATGTGAACTCAACTTAATTGCTAGAGCTAGTGTGAGTGCTCTAATAAAAAAGTAAGAGATTAGTTGACAAAGATGGAATGTAAAGAACATCTTGAAATGTTCCTTCACCCACGTCAATAGACCCTTTCCCGTGCACTTCAATAGGAGTGGACCATCACCAATAAGAATGGTAGGAATAGTACATGGCTCTAAGGAGGCAAAACCATCCTAAGAAGAAGCCATGTGGTACGGAGAACCCAATTCAATGATCGAAATATCTAGTTGTGAAGTAACTACAACTAGAGCCTTGCCCTTTCCTTTCCCCTTACTTTTGTCTATGTCCTTTGAGGACCCTTCTAATGAACTCTGCTTGACAAAATCAAGCACCTTGATATTGTTCTTCTCAAGAAGATGTGATAGGTGATCAATCTACTTAGTTAAACACTTGTGGTCATCATGTCCTGGTCTTTTATAGTAAGAACACTTGACCTTCTCCTTAGGTTTTTCAGCTTTTGCTGAAGAGGTTTGATTAGCTACATTTTCAGCAGTAGGTTTATGATCTTTCTTCTTCTCTCCTTGGTTCTTTTGTTTCTTTTCCTATTTGCCAGACCCCTTCTATTCTTTTGTGCCTTGATTTTCAGCCAAGGCATGTGACTTCAAGGGTTTAATTGTACCCATGTGAACCAGTTTATCTTGCTCTTGGGTGAGTTCTATAGCCAACTCATCAAGAGAAGGCATTTTGTAGTTCGTACCTAGGGCTCTTTTTGTGGCATAAAATGTAGAAACAAAGACTGGATAGTTTAGACCAAGCTTAGAAAGAATATTTAAGATCAATTGTTTGTCTTCTTTTTCTATTCCACAATGTTTCAACTGCAATGTGATGGCTTTCAACTTTGTGAAGAAGTCTTGTATGGTGTCAAAATTGCTCAGACTCAACTCTATGAGTTCATTCTCTAATTGATGACCCCTTAACTCATCCTGCTTACCAAATAGTTTTTCCAATGTGGTCCACACATCATTTGGTATAGTACAAGATTCAATGTGAAAAAAAAGGTTAGGAGAGACTGACATGCAAAGAATACCAAAGGCTTCATCACATTTATTAAACTATTTTATCTTTTCTACATCTTGACATTCTGTCTCAAGTCCCATTGTAACTTGATGATATCCATGTCTTTTTAGATATATTATCATCTTAGATTTCCATTCAAAATAGTTATATGGAGTTAACATAGGAAGTGTAGATGAATCCATGAGTGTAGAAACGTAGATTGTAGAGAAGAAAGAGAAGTGTGAAAAAGAGACACACGAGTCACCCCCCCTTTTCACTAGTTTATGAAATGACCCACCCAAAAATTACAATGTTGGCACTTTATGATTAGTGTGATTTACAATGCAAATCTTCATATTTTTAGACTCTTACAAGGCCCAAAATGGCTAAAACACTAAAACTATAGTCTAACTACAATATGAGATCAAATTTTGAGCACCAATGTTGAGTACATAGAAAAATATGAACTCTGAAAAAAAACGGCACCAAAAACAAAGTCTATTTGCACAAGTTATAGCTCCTGAAAGGTCTCAAAATGAGAACTGTGCAACAAATTATGAGAGAATCTTCAATTTCTAAAATTTTAGAGCATCAAATCAAAAACTTAACTTCACCATGGCATAGAGCATGAAATTCTACCCCAAATCAAAAAATATTGCATCAAAAAAGGAGTTCAAATGCTCAAGGTACAACTGTTTGAAGTTGGACTGCCAAATCAAAAATGTAGATGGAGGGGAGTCTACCTTTTGATAGTCATTTAAACATCAAATTTAATACAAAAACCTCTACAATGGCCGGTTAAACATCAAATTTAACACAGTCAACTTGACAAGTAGATGACCGTCAAATTTAACATAGTGTTTGTGATGAGCAGACGAACGTCAAATTTAATCCTATATTTTGTGATGATCATTTGACCATCAAATTTAAGATAGTAAAAAATTTTACTGCAAAGCTGAACAATACAGAATTTGTACAACCTGGGGGTGAAAAAAATTGTGTAAAAATTTCCAGACTCTGATTTAGATGATTTTACAGTCGATCTTTAGGTTTTGGGGCCTTCTGGGTGTGATGGTGAGGTTTGTTTGGGCAAAAAATGCACTGATTTATCAGCTACCTCCAGGTACTCCTCAAAAATCTTTGGTGCAACTAGGTCCTCTGATCTCTAATTTTGGTGAAACAAAAGCCAATTTTGACTTCTCTAAGCCTTTTGGACATTATGGAGACGTTGAAAATGCCTCCATAATTACCAAAAGAGCTGTAATCACCCATATATCACAAGAACACAAATATGCATACCAAAATATTACAAATGCTTATTTTCTTTCAAACTATTCTAATTCTCCAGATCATTCGAGGATGCAAGAGAAGAGCATACTGGGTTTTTGAGAAAATATTAGCAGTCTAATAATCTCAAATCTCTCAAATATCAAGATTACAAAAATGAACTAAACCAAACAAACTAGCTCTGATACCATGTTAGATTATACAAGAAACAAGAACTGATCCAGGATCTGATGTCGATCGTAGATCACATGCACTCCAGTCGACAAATTATCGAAGATCAAAATAAAAAAATGGAGAGAGAATATGAAAAGTGAGAAAATATAGAGACAAAGAAAGAGAATTTGAGAATACTCTCGATACTCTCACGGAGCTTTCATCGAACTGGTATTGAACAAGTGTTCAACTAACTACCATGAGAGGAGAGTGTTGTCTATATAGAAAAAATAGGGCATATGCATCCAACAGGTGCATTAACTCCTACTACCCATAAAAGGTGGGAGGTTTTACCTACTTGGTAAATGACAAAACATGTGGCATAACCTCCTCAAGTGAAGATAGAAAGGAGGTGGCACATAAAGCCAAAAGAGGATGTGTAACTCAACTACCCATGTGTGGGAAAGAGTTACACATGTAGCTGATGTATTTCACTACGTGTCCTCATATTCACCACATATAATAAACCTAAGAAAGCTTAATAATGTGTAGGAAAAAGAAATATCCCTAAGAAAAATAAGAAAACCTAACTAACAAACCAAGTACAAAATCCATGCTAATGTCTTCCCATGGCCTTTCAGGTATAGGTAAAGGCTGATACAAACTATTATTTTGACTCACTCCCTTATCCATATGACATGCCCTACAACTCTATAAAAACTTTTTCACATATTGATATAACTATGGCTAATAATAGTTCTCAAGTTTACTAATGCAATCGCCTTGTCTCTTCCAAAATGTCCTGCTAATCCTTCACTATGCTTTTCATTTATCATATTCTCCCTCATGGAACTTTATGGAATGTATAACTGACTTGCTTTGAATAACACGCCATCCTATATTATGTAATCCAACCAATGTGTTCTATCCATTGTGACAAGCTCTAGGCAAGCTTTCCATGCCTCTACAAAATTTTGATCTTCTAGATAAAAATGTTTGAGTTTGTCAAACCCACCAACTTCAATTCTCATCTCCACCAAAAAACTTTGCCTCCTACTCAAGGCATCTAAAACTCTATTAGACTTCCCACTTCTATGCTTTAACATAAATGTATATCTTTGCAAAAATTTAACTCATTTCAAATGTCTTTGATTCAACTTTGCTTGGCTATATAAATATTGTAAATCTTGATGATCAGTGTACAAAACAAATTCCCTAGGAAAAGGATAGTGTCTAGGTAATCCCACAATAATGAGTCCCAAACTTTGGACAAAAGAAATTGGGAGGGAGGGGGACAAAAATTATCAAATACCTTCGTACAAATATTTTTCTTCGAATGAAGGTACCTGCAAACAAAGGTTGTTGTGTAGAAACCTTCGAAAGAAGAAAAATCTTTGAATGAAGGTAATCTTCGAATGAAGGTAATCTTCGAATGAAGGTAATCTTTGAATGAAGGTTTTTGATTATTAAAAAAACATTAAAATAATACCTTCAAATGAAGAAAATCTTCATTGAAATGTGTTATTTTAATGTTTTCTTTTAATTGCTATATGAGCCGACAACATTGTTTGTTCAACTCATTTAGCAGAATAGAATTTTTGGCTCACTGAGCCTGTGAAGGTGAAGGTCCCAGGTGGAGCCCGTAATGTTCAACAAAGCTACAGGGTTATTCAAATGAAGATTATACATTGTGCTTAGAGGTAACCACAGTACTCAATCGTGAAAATGGTGGTGGATTGCATTTACCCTAAATCTTATAGCAATTTTTAAGCACTACAAAGCTCAGTTTCTCCTACAATTTATTTCCATGTTTTATTCAAATTTGTTGAAGCACTGCAAAGCATATGAAGAATTGATTACATGCATCCATCAAATTGAGAAATGATTAAACAAACTATATTTGCCCTAAATTTAATTTGGAGGTAAACCCTAATTGCGGCATAAACATGATATATATACACTGAATGATATATACTGTCAAAGTTTAAATATACCTAATTACATTTACATGATATATACACATTCAATGATATATAATATGTCAAAATTTATATACCTAATTACATGATGATATATATATATGTGTGTGTGTGTGTGTGATAATTACACATACTGTCAAGATTTATATAGCTGATCTTAATATGATATATATATCATATATATGTATATCATGATATATACATGATGACACACACACACACATATTATTGATAAGCTATTGCCTATATGACAGCAAATATATTAAAGTAAGAAAACCAAGTACAAAGCTTAAGTACGGAAGGAGATAATGAGGAGAAAACAAAGAGAGAGGTCCTAAACTACTGGACATAATGCCAGAGGAACCTGAGCCCTTCTGCCAGTTCAATAGCTCTTTCTACTTGAGCAGGGAATAGAAGATCCCCATACTGACTGACAAAATAGGCAAAAGTTTCCATATTATTCCTCTCTATACATTACCTATAAAGCATCAAAGCTTGGCCCACAACCTTGTTTTTGTTTACCGTAGCAGCATCGAAGACCTCGACCATCATGCCATAATTTGGCCTTTTGGTGAAATTGGATATAGCTGCCTTTATTGCATTCACCATATTGCCTTTGAAAAAATTGGTAGCCATAAGCTTGCTACTACTTTTCATTCCTAAAATTAGGATAGAGTTCATTAGGAACTCTTCATATAGGAAACCATCATGGATATGGCCTCCATTAAAGACCTGAGCACCTATCACTTTGAAGATCACATCCGCCACCTCCACAAAACTTGCATTGAAGAGTCATTTGATCTATACTCTTGGGTCTTCTACTACATTTTCTTCTTGGTCCTTGACCTCTTCATCTTCATCATCTTCTTCCTTTTCCTCTACCTCTTCTTCCTCCTCTTCCCCACTTCTTTCCTCTTCATCCTTTGACTTGTCGGCTTGGGAAATGTATACACAGTTGATGGACATCATGTTCACCATTTCTTCTATGTGGAAAGCCCCTCCACCAACTTACTCTTTGTAGGTAGGTCTGTGATGTTTCCCAAAGAATATCCAGTTGCAACCAATGCATGTGAACTTCCACATCTCATATCTCTAAGGATTTGATCCGTCCATTGAAATTTGATTTTCCTTAGGGAAGTAAAATTTTAGTTTGCACCTTCTTAATTTAAGGGACATGCTAAATCACTCCTTCAACCTTTCAGTCCATCCAGGTTAGCATTTCAGTTCTTGAATTTGGAAATTCTTTGTCTAAACTTAGCAAGGGCTCAAAGTTCAACCCAAGAGATTGGTCGAAGCATTTGGCATACTAGGCATCGAAAATAGGGCTAGCTACCCCTTAATGGTTTTGTTTTGAAGAAGATTTTGGCACCCCTCCGGAGGTGCCCTATCAAAAATTAGATAATTTAATATTTTTGGTACAATTTCCCATTTGTGGTGGAATCTTTACTATTCCTGATTGTCTAGGCTTGCTTGCTTCTATTGTTGGTTCCCTTGGTGTCCTTCCTTTTAATGGATTTGACTTCTTTTCAAGTTTGTTTTAGGTGTTGTGAGCCTAGGAATTTGAGTTTGTAAGGATGGAAACTATTGCTTCATCTCTTGTCTGAGGTTGAGCCGCCTCACCTTTATGAACTATTAAATTCTTTACACAAGGACTACTCTCCATATTTTCCTCCAAACTAGGATTATGCTCTTGAACATGAGTGTTGTGATTGTCCTTATCCAAATATGTACAAGGGTATGACATGGCCTTGCCCTCAGCTATAATTTTTGTAGTGTCGAGATTTTTTTTTTTTGGGCAACATTATTTATGGTGGCTACAACTTCAGCAATTCAAGCAAAAGTATTGCCTTTCTTAAATCTCTATTTTCTGTTACCTATAATAGTCCTTTGTGTGTAAGATTATTTCTTTTAGAGTCTTGTCAATAACCACCACTTGAATTCTGACAATTAGGTAAGAGTTGCTATCAAAGAGGTTTGCATCGATGTTTGTTACCACCCCTAAGGAGTGCCCAATTTTTAAGAGACAATCCTCTATACAAAACTTCAGTGGGTAGTTCTATAACCTAATGTATTTGGGTTCGTCATAGGGGTCACATTTTGTTAGATCAAAGTTTGAGGACCATTTTCATATGTAAGTGGTGGTCTAGACCTAGACTAATTCCTTCCCCGTAGGATCATATAGCGATCAAACCTTGATAGGAAGGTGGCCAAGAAAGAGCCCTTTGGGAGGAATTTAAGGATGTATTGAATCTACCAAATTTCTTCAACCCAGTCTTTTATTTGTTTTCTACTGAGCTTCAGACCAATAAACCAGCATATTAAGGTTGTTTCTGATAGAACTTTAGATTCCTTTTCACATTTTTTTAATATCAATTCAAAGGGTAGGCTTAGGAGAGTCCTTTCATTTGCTTTCCATTTCTGCTCTTGCAGGATCACACATATGATGATATATATATACATGATGATATATATATATATACATGATGATATATATATAGGATTATAGGTCGGGCAACATTATTGATTAACAAGTTTAATAATTGTCTAGTTACTTCCCTTATGTAATCTAGATGGGGCACATGCATTAGGTATTGAATTATTATTATATTTATAAAATATTATGCATTTAAACAATACTTGTATTATATGTGTTAATAATTGATTTGAATGATGAAACAAGTGATCTAAATTCCCTGCTTGAAACAAGTGATTCAAAACAAGTGATAATCTTGAGATTAACCAAGTATTCAATATTGGTATGAAATGGGGAGATCACAGAAACCAAAGGGGAACTTGTTGTACACATATGGTTCCTTAGGTTGTCATTGATGTCAAAATTGACAGAAGGTTGTCATTGATGTCAATACTATCATGGATGTGTGATGGTGTTCATGGTTGGATGTCATGTCCTATCTAGTAGAGAAGATACCATTCATGTCATGATATAATGTGGTTATTGAAGTGTTGAAATGAACTAGACAACTGAGAGGGGGAGTGAATCAATTGTCACAAAACTTAAGTAATTCTGCATCTTAAATCATTAAACACTTATCCACTATTCATTATGATAAAGTCATGAAAGCATAAACACAAAAACATAAACATAATTGCAAGATCATACACAAGTGACACCAGATTTTTACGTGGAAATCCCTGTTAAGGGAAAAACCACGGTGGGAGTTAACCCACAAGATATATATGTAAAGTACAATACTAAAAATCAAAGGCTCACTGCCAATATGGATCACTACCTAGAAGAAGGCTCACTACCAAGGATTTGAACTGAGATGTTAACATCTACTCCATGCCTGAATTCAATTCCATTGAAGCACAATACTCTTATGCTCTACTATGCCTTTTATCTTCCTTACTTATCTTCATATTTTCACGCCAAGACACCTTTTCCTTGACTCAATTACAAGTATTTATACACTACATCAACCTTGGAATGATCATCAAGGTTGGCAATACAATCATCAACCATTGGAACAATCTCCAAGGTCAGCATTACAAACATACATAAAATAGGTCTGGACCTAATACAAAATTTGCTAAGGAAATGTAGTAAAGCTATATGCAGATCACTTCATGCCTTAGATGGGACTCAAACACAATCTTCCACACCACTACATGCTTCTACAATCTTCAATACATCTCCACAATAACTAGGATTAATCAAGTTGGCTAAGTTTGGTTACATGCTACATTATCTAGGAATAATCTTCCAACACGATCTCAATTCCTTAACGCAGACCAATACAAAGGTAGGAACATGATTAGGAGGCCTCCACAAGCACATTGTAATCATCAGGAGAAACTACACAAACTCTAACCACTTCATCCATGAGATTCTTCACATCGGAGCATATGAACTTCACTGTCTTTGACTATCATAAAAGAAAGATAGCTTGTGGACCACCAAATCAGAAACTATTAGATTTGTAGGAACTTATCATCATCCTAGACTTCCCTCTAGAACTACAGAGAAAAATTCTTCAATATGGAGGAATGCAAAGTAAAATACTTTCTCCCCATCACTAGTGCATAAACAGAAAAAGCAAGTTTTATTCTGGTGAATGTAACTCACTCAATTCTTCATACCAAAGACTCAAACTTAGGATTTAGTATCTTCAGACATGTCTCTAAATAACTTCCAATCCACAAGCCAAGATCTTTAATCTCCAAGAAATGCAGAGTAATAATTTGGACTATTCTTTAGTATGCAACTCATAGTCTTCACCATGGTTCATTGTTTCCTTTCTTATTCTTCCAGAGGGGCTAATTTTCTCAATATCCTCAACATATAAGGCTTCTAAACAAATAAAAAAATAGGATATAGTTGACACCAATGACAAGAAGGATATGTTGACATCAATGATAACACCGATTAGGAACATACTTGCAACAATCTCTCCCTTTGTCATTGATGGCAACATATGACATGAAAAACTGCAACAGCCATCAAGACAAGATTCTCCCCTCTCTCTTTACACATGTGCACTCTTTCTCTCTAATTTTTTCACATGATTTCTCTCCCCCTTTGACATCAATGGCAAAGGGCACATACTTGTATTCTATTGTTCTGATCCAATCTATCTTTTGAACTTTCTTCATTTGACTACCCCCCTGAGAAGTAGCCCTTACAAGCATCAATCTGAATCTAGAGATAGATTTTTAGGTACCTCCAGGCTGATGTACTTTTGCGCATCTTAGTTTAGAGTAGGAGGGGTGATAACCCCTAACTTTTCTTTGAAATACTCAAAAGCATCCTTAGGCAAAGGCTTAGTGAAAATGTCTGCAATCTAATCTTTTGTAGAAACATACTCCAACTTGACTTCATTCTCTGTCACCTTTTCTCTCAAAAAGTGATATCTTATGGATATGTGATTTGTCCTTGAATGCATTACTGGATTCTTTGATATGATTATGTCACTTGTATTGTTACAAAAGATTGTAATTGGATCTTCATAAGCAACTTAGATGTCCTTCAATGTCTGCTTCATCCATAACACTTGAGTGCAGCTACATGTTGTTGCAATGTATTTTTCTTCTATAGTAGATAGAGATATTGAGTCATGTTTCTTTCTTAACTTGTCATCCAAATCTCTGGCCAAATCTGAATCAGTGTATGCATTGAGAGTGAAATCATTGTCCTTTGGATACCACAAACCATAATCCATTATGCCTTTTAAGTATCTCAGTATTCTCTTGACTGCCATCACATGTGACTCTTTAGGTTCTTCATTGCCTCCAAAGATAATGTCATCAACAAAGAATGCAACAATTAGGATTTGTTCATTATTGATCTGGACCTTTTCCTTCCAAATTTCTTCATTGAGTTTCTTCATATTTCATTTCACAACACCTCTTTATTTTGGATTTCTATACTAACTAACTAACTGAGGGGTTTTAATTTTCAACATAGCTTCCCCTGAGCCATAGCTCACAATTTAATTTTTGGAGCAAATATCTACACTAGATGCTAATGTAGATCCATTCTTAATCTCATTGACATCCTTTTTTATCCAAATCTTGCTCATCTCATTCTTGATTTATACCAAATCAACCTTGATCTTGCCTCTATCATCTTTCTATTCTATATTCCTCTTCATTGTGGGATAGTCTCTCTTGGCATTTCTTCTTCTATAGAATCTAGCAGTGTCCGGGCTTGTTGCAATTTAGACAAACAATATCTCTCTGACCTTGATTTCTTATGTTGTTTGAGTTTGGCCTTGATCTGCATTGATTGTCCATATATCCAAATCTATTACATGCAAATCACTTTCCATTAAAAGATTGAACATTCTTTGCACTAATTTGATTTGACACATTTCTACACTCATTCGCTTTATGACCAATTTTCTTATAATTGAAACATTGACTAGAGAAGGATGGAACATTCTGATCCATTCTACTCTTACACTGAGTAGCCTTATGACCATACTTATGACATTTAAAACAATAACCATTGAAATATGGATACCTTTGAGCATTTGGTTGTTTGATTGAAGGTCTACTAGGTTGGTGCAGGGCACCTAGGAGCAGTTTGATTCCTAAGAACATTTTGAAGCATTTTGCTAAGTTGTGTTTTTTTGTTCAATGTGTTTGTAATAAGGCTTTTAGCCATGGATGTAAGGTCCTTTTGTGTGGTCAAGATGTTTGGGGTGACCATATAAACCTCACTCATTCTTAGTCCACTTGGACCCTAGTTGTGCCACTTAGGCCTAGTAGGTCTAATGATTTGTTTTTGAGTCTTTTTGGTTGTTCTAGTGTTTTAGCATGTTTTAGGGAGTGTGTTGGTTGTTTGAGATCCTTAGACAAGTTTAACCAATCGGTATCTTGGTGTAAATGCAAAAATACCATAGTGTCAAATGTTGCCAATGGTGTCAATGACACATTGGCCAGTTACAACTCATTTTGGATAGTTGAAAACTATTGTTGGAGGTTGGATATCAACTTGGGTCGGTTTATAATATTGTCATCTCACTCCTGTACAGTAGAGAAGTTTTGGTATGGAGTTTTGGGCATAGAAATAAAGAAAATTGACTATTTTTCCCTACTTTTCTATTGTTGTATAGCCTGTACGGATTGGCTAGGTGGATCAATGTACTTTTTCTAAAAATAGATTGAGTCAGGGTTCAAATGCAACAAGTTTGAGGTCTTGAAGTGGTTTCAGGAGAGAGATATTACATTTTGTTTCCAAACTGGTCTAAAACACTGTTTTCTAGGGTTTGTCATACAAATCCAGCCCTAGAATGAATTCCAACTAGTGAAATCTCATGCAAATTGGTGAAATGTAGACTAGGGATGTATATTACCTAATTCCAAAAGCATTTGGTGGGGAAATACTATTTTCAATTTTTGGAGTGATGCCCTAGGTCAAGTATTACCATGTATTTGACCAAATTTGTGCAATTTAGTGTTGCAAATGAAAAAATCCTGATAGGGTGAGTGAATGGATGGTGGTTTTGAGTTGTTTGGATGTGGTAGAGGTAATCTAAGTTCCTTTTCCTGATCTATGACCCCAAATTAGACCACTTGCTTTGTAACCTAGCCCTAAACTGATCAATTAGGCCTAGAGACCTAGTGGGTGTTCTGAGATGCTAGAGTAGAGTTGAACTTGTAGGTTTGGAGGTTTGTTGAAGTGCCCTAAAGGGTATTCAAATCCATCATTTGCTTGCCTAGTCATTTAGGGTTTTTCCAAGTTATGTTGTGAAAATAGGTTTAGGAGGGCTAGTAGCCTCACTAGGCCAAGTGAAGGTTGGAGAGTTGGGTGAAGTTGGGGATCAAACCAACTGCAAGAAAGGTGTTTGTAGACCTATTAGAAGATGTGGAAATAGTATTGAGAGTTGGACAATAATCTGGTTAACAAAACCCCTAATTTGCCCTTAGTGCGACTTTGCTTGTATAAGGTGGTGAAGTGGGTGAGTGGGCAGAGAGAAGAGGAGACCACATTTGCTTCCCTTGTGCCACTCTACATCATAGGTCCACCTTTTTTATTTCTTACTAGATAGTTTTTGCCTCTTCCTTTCTCAGATCTAACTTGTCCTGGAAATGAACTTTCTCTCTTTTCAAATCCCAAACCTTGCTTGTCATCTAGATTCGTCTAGCTGGCAAGTAGTTCATCAGAGCTTATTTTGAGCTTTTCTTTATGGCTATTTGCTACCTCTAGATCAAAATTCTAAATCATGATTTTGTTTGCCAATTCTCACATTCTTCTGACATATATTTTACAGCTTTTCTCAGATGATCCTCCATTCTTGTTTTGTCTTAAATTATCGGACTCAATTCTTCACTTTTCTTTTTAAGACTTTGTTGGAGTTCCTTGATTTCCTTACTTAGCCTTTGGATACCACCATTTACTTCTATCATATTTTCTTTTGAGTCCATGTTTTCTTCCTCAAATTTCTTAATGTCTTCCAGAGAAATTTGGTGTCCTTTACTATTAGTATTAGTTGCTTTAGACTCAACACTGGTAATCAAGCATAGATTCATTTGATTCACAGTAGCTCTATTTCCTTTCGCATCACATTTTGTTTTATCATTGATGGTCTGGGAACTTTCTAGTGCTTCATTCTATTGTTCCTCATTGATCGAGTTAGAGTACCCTTGAATGTTCTCATCAACCTTGACATTTGTACTTTCAACAATCTTTCCCAATCTATTATTGTAGCAGTGGTAGGCTTTGTTCCAAGATGAATATCTAAGAAAAATGCCTTCATCATACTTAGCATTTTCTAGTTTGATAAGGCATTTGCTTCCAAATATTTTGAAGTATTTCATAGTGGGTACTTTTCCATACCATAATTCAAAGGGAGTCTTTCATTTTTGTCTTTTTCTTGAACTCTGTTTAGTGTGTAGATAGTAGTTTGAATTGCCTCCTTCCAGAATGCTTCCGACAGATTTGCTTCTTCCATCATTGATTTTGCAATTTCCTGAATGGTCCTACTTGTTTCTTCCATTATCTTATTCTTTACAAAGAGCTATTTTTCTATCCCATGAGTCTCACATAACATATTAAAATTGTTGGAGGTAAACTCTTCTTTTTTTCCAATCCTTTAACACTTGATTTTTATATTTAGCTCATTTTCAACCATTGCTTTAAAATCTTTGAGTCCATCTAGGGCTTCTAATATTTCTTTGACAAAGCTAACCCACGTCATTCTAGAATAATCATCAATAAAAAACATAAAGTACATGTCATCATGGAAGCTTTGTATTCTTGTAGGAACACAAAGGCTTATATGGATCAATTCTAGTCATTCAGTGGAAGATTTTTCTTTACCCTGTAGTATTATTCTTGACTGGCTTTATCTTGACATTTCCTACAAATGATGTTATTTGAGTGATCAATTTCTGGCAGATCTTTTACAATTTGGACTGAGTATGTCTTTATTAAATCCTCAGGATTGATATGACAGAGTCTTCTATTCTAAAGCCAGCTTTCATTGGTTTAAGTTGTGATCCCAGGTATGTCATTTTTTTTTGAACTGATAAAGATTCTTTTATGATCTTTTTCCAATGGCCATTGTAGTTCCAAATTTCTCTTTTATTACAAAGTATCATTTTCAAATACAAGACTAAAACCATTTTTGCATAACTATCGAACACTTAAGAGACTTTGCTTTAGATTCTCAACATAAAAGACAACATCAGTGATTTGTCTGTTGTCAAGATTGATTGATCATTTTCCACATACTTCACTAGTACAGTCATCTCGAAATCTAACTAACCCTCCATCATATCTTTCCAAACTTACAAACTTGCTCTTGTCACCATCATGTGATTTGAACAAGTACTATCAATAATCTAATAGTTCTCGGTTTGAAACATAGCTTCATTATTGGTGCTTATCTTTGAATGAGTACACCTTAGATTGTTGACACTCTTTATTTTAGAGAGGAGGTAGTCATCATCTTCACAAAAAGCTTCCTTGGATAATCTAGCTTTATCATCTTTTAGTGAACATTTAGGTGTATAAAAATTAGTATGTAGATGTTCATCTTTTAGCTCCATTTGGGATCTCCCTCAAGTTGTTAAACTCTTTACGAAGGGACTTGGCTCTGATACCAATTGTTGAAATGAACTAGACAATTGAGAGGGGGGTAAATCAGTTGTCACAAAACTTAAGAAATTCTACACCTTAAATCATTAAACACTTATCCATTTTTTGTTATGATAGAGTCATGAAAGCATTAAAAAAAACCATAAACACAATTGCAAGACCATACACAAGTGACACCAGATTTTTATGTGGAAATCCATGTTTAGAGAAAAACCATGGTGGGAGTTAACACACAAGATATATATGTAAAGCACAATACTAAAAATCAAAGGCTCACTGCTAATAGGCCTCACTACCCAAAAGAAGGCTCACTGCCAAGGGGTGGCTCACTACCAAGGATTTGAACTAAGATGTTAGCATCTACTCCATGCCTAAATTCAGTTCCATTTAAGCGCAATACTCTTTTGCTCTGCTCTGTCTTTTCTCTTCATTACTTGTATTCAAATTTTCACACTAAGACACCTTTTCCTTGACTCAATTGCAAGTATTTATACACTACATCAACCTTGGAATGATCATCAAGCTCGGTATTACAATCATCAATCGTTGGAACAATCTCCAAGGTCGGCATTACAAACATACATAAAATAGTTCTAGACCTAATACAAATTTTACTAAGGAAATGTAGTAAAGATGTATGTAGATCACTTCATGCCTTAGCTGGGACTCAAAAATGATCTTCCACACTACTGTACATACTTCTAAAATCTTCAATACATCTCTGCAATCACTGGGATTAACCAAGTCAGCTAAGACTGGTTACATGCTACGTTATCTAGGAGTAATCTTCAAACATGATCTCAATTCCTTAACCCAGACCAATGAAAAGGTAGGAACATGATCAGGAGGCTTCCACAACCACGTTCTAATAATCAGGAGAAACCGCACAAACTCTAACCAATTCATCCATGAGATTCTTCACACCGGTGCACATGAACTTCACTGTCTTCGACTATCATAAAAGAAAGATAGCTTGCAGACTACCAAATCACAAACCATTGGATTTGTAGGAACTCATCATTATCCCAGAATTCCCTTTAGAACCTTAGAGCAAAATACTTTCTCCCTATCACCAGTGAATAAACATAAAAAGTAGGTTTTATTCAGGTGAATGTAACTCACTTAATTCTTCATACCAGAGACTCAAACTCAAGATTTAGCATTGTTAGACATGTCTCTAAATAAATTCCAATCTAGAGACCAAGATCTTCAATCTCCAAGAAATGTGGAGCAGTAATTGGGACTGTTCTTCAGTATGTAACTCACTGTCTTGACTGTGGTTCACTATTTCCTTTCCGATTCTTCCAGAGGGGCTAATTTTCTCAATGTCCTTAACATATAAGGCTTCTAACCAAATAAAAAAATAGGATACAGTTGACACCAATGACAAAAAGGATATTTTGACATCAATGACAACACCGATTAGGCATATAGTTGCAATACTAAAGTTCATGGTTGGATGCCATGCCTTGATCACTACAAAGTTGAGTATGAAGTCATATTAAGATGGGAATTAGAAGCATCAAGAAGATACATTAATATGGAAATTAGAAGCACTAAGATGACCAAATGTGTTTTTGAGGATAAGGAGATGTTACTGGTGGCCTAAAGCATATTGTATGATTTCTCCTACTATTCCTAAGAATACATGTGTTAATATAAAGAAGATTTGGCCTCTAGAAGTTAGTGATAGTTTCTGTTATAGGGACTATCTGTGAAGACCATCTGGGAGATTTTTTCATGTTAGTGGCTATGGCTATGTGGTTCTAGAATAGTGTTCATAGTGCTATGAAGGTGATAATTCCAAAGTTTGAGATTATCTGCCCTTCCACTATGAAAGTTATGCATAATAGGGTTCTAGTATCTATTCTGATAGCATAATGTAATGATAAAAGCTGATTGATCTACTCAACATTCCTCTGAATGTGAATCTTTGTCTTTGTAGTTTTGTGGACATGTTTATGGATGCAAAAATATGTGTTTTCTTGTTGTTTCAAGGTTCTTGGTGATCTGCAAGCCTAGTTTTTCAATGACAGTATGTTATAGTGTGTTCCAAATGACTTGTTCTTCTCAGAGCCCATGGTTGAAGATGTAAGACACAAATATTTGATGTACAAAAATAAAGTAGTGCTTGGGGATGTTGTATGAGTCCTGTAGACTCATCTATAAAAGCTTCATGAAGATCTTTCTTGTTTAAAGTATCACACAAGACTTTCAAGTTGATGTGGTTGTTATGCTTCAAGTTTTATACTTCTTTGCTTAAGGTTATCCTATTTTCAAATCAGTGGAGTGTACAGATGTAATTACTTGATGTTTGATGTTGTAAATAATGTTTTGGACCTAGTTAATCAAGTGTTGATGTTCGCAAGGCATGGGTCTTCTGCTAGTGTAGCGTGTAGTCTTGTTTTAGGACTTGTCCTCTACATGTTTCATGTTGTGTGTTGTCTGGCTGACTTGTAAATGTATTTTTCATTTTATCTCTAGCTAATAAGAAATGTAATCAATGTAATATCATGGATAAATAGGAAATCAAAGTGTGTTAGGTAAACTATGATTACAAAGTGATTGGAAAGATTCACAAGAAAAAGGAGAAGAATGAATGCATTATGATGTGCGACTGAAGGAGAAAGAGCAAAAGTTGTAGATGCTATAGTGATTCATCTTGAAGACAATTCTATGGAAGTGATGAAGTGTAGAGTGTGCCTAACTGATCTGATCATTAGAAGGAAGTGTGAAGAGGAAGAATTATAATCATCAAAGGTGTGAATTTCAATGTCATTTTTTAAACAGTAGAAGGATTATCATACTGTAATCTTTTGTGAGCTTGTACTCAAGTCAGGGAGTAGTTTATTCCTTGTGAGTGACCCTAATACAAAGTCTTTAGGGAGTTGTAGCTTCCTTAGGTGTGACCCTAAATCAAAGTCTTCAAGGAGTAGTAGCTTCTTTGGGTTGTAGCCCTAAAACAAAGTCTGTAGGGAGTAGTTACTTCCTTGGGTTGTAGTCCTAAAACAAAGTTGTTATTTGAGCCTCATATATTGTGATTTAATCTTCACTGCGGTTTTTCTCTTCTTGGGTTTTCCACATATATTTGGTGTTATGTGTTGATGTGCATTGTTTTTATCTTTCATGTTAATGTTAATACTGTGATGCTTAAGTTTTAATCAATTTTGGAAGATTTGAAGTTTTTTATATACTTATTCACCCACCCTCTTAGTATCCTTGTGTGTTCAATAGAACTCTATTTAACATGTTCAATCAAGAACTAGGGAATACCATACATGCATGCCTATTCTTTGACAAAAAAATGAGGATATTGTATGGTTATCTAGAACATTCAAAATTTGACATCAACATCAAATTGGATCCTAGGGGACCATGTGGGAAGAAAAGTACTCAATAAGAAAAAATAGCACAAAAACTTCCAAGGTTGGTAGAAAGAAACCATTAGTTGTTCATGAATGTGAATATCTATTTCAATGTGGCTAGAATATACCTATCATAGGAATATAATACATATGAACTTGATCCTAAGAAAATGGAAACATCTAAATGAGAAGAATAAATTTAAAAAAATAACTTCTTGATGCAATTTGGAAAAAATCCCATAAGAATAGAGTAAATAAGCCTTAGACTCTTGTAATTGATATAGTAAATATTAGATTTAATGTTATCTCTTTCTTGTACTCTTTATAAATTGAATTCCTTTGAGTTCATTTCAATTGTCGATATAAATGGGGAAGCACTATTAAACTAGAACCAAATTTGTGTTAGATAGATGCAATGTAAAAATTCAAGATAAAACTATATACAAAAGTTCTAGAGGCATGCCTTCATTTTAAAAATACACAATTTGCTCTTGGATAAGAATAATATGAGCTTGAATAATACATATGATCATACAAATTCATGTTTATGATTAATGTCATTTAGGGGTGCAAATTATACTAAATGAGAAGAAAAAAAATAATCCATAAAGACAACATTAACCCTAGTGAATTTCTCTCGCATTTCATCTAAATCTTAATGCAAGAAAAAAATCAACCCTGGACCAAAGGGATCAAATGTATGATCCCAAGAATAAAAAGAAATATACAACCACCCAATATGGATAACACCTTAGATAAATAAACGACCTATGTTATAACATAGTTGAGAACATAAAATGAACTAAAGAAAATGTGTCATTATTTAATGTAGCTCAACTCTAATGAAAAGAAAATTCTAAAATTTTCAGCACAGTTGACATGACCTAAGGAATTAACCAAAATATATAAAACATTGAATATTATATGACTTCAGGAATCAACCAAAATATATAAAACATTGAATATTTATATGATCATAAATATACCTGAGAAAAATTTAGTCACCTCTACTCTTAACATTAGGATATTTGGAAAGAATTTAATATTCACTACCTTGAACTGATTTGGGCACATTTATAAATGTGATGCCACATGATATCTATTAAAGACTTGGCCTAGTACCATAGTATGGTCAATTCAAAAGGTATATGGTTGGGGAGATGTATATCATTCCCATACATTTATTTCAATTATTTAATTCTATATATATATTACATGGATACTCCAAATACCTTCAAGTCATGCTCATGAGCTTAGAGTAGTGTTAAATCCTCAATAGCTATATAAATGAGACTAATTTATAACATATGCATGTCTTCCATGCTTCAGGTGATTCATAATAAAATTAGGACAAAATTATAGGCCAACATAAAACATCTCATTGAATATAATGCAAAAAACCTAATGCTCTTATGTTCATTGTACACTTGAGCTAGGAATCTATACACTAGGAATCAAAAAATAGAACAAGATTATAGATATCTCTATTGTATTGCTATGTAAAAATCATACCCAACCAGATCTAGTGTGTAAAGTTAGATTTTATGTGTTGAAATAAGCTTCATAGTCTTCAATGAACTACTCAACCCCTCCAATTTAGTACACATGGGAGACCCAAAATAAATTTTCATTGTAAACACGAATTCACTCCTTGAAGATAAATAGTTAATGGGATTATTAGAATATTTTTATGTGGAGAGTTTAGAATATAAATATAGAATTTGAAAGTGAGAGAGATCTACTTTACAATATGAGCACATGTATGAAAGAAGATCTACCTAAATTTTAAGGATTATCAGTCATCATTATGGAATGTGTTAGAAGAAGACAAGTGACATTGGAAAACATCATTTATACTTGAGGTTATAATAGTGCAGATTATTTAGGTTAAGAAGTGGGTATGAAGATACAAAATTAGTAGAAAATGTAGAAGGAATATCCTAACTCATAACAAGATCTAGATCTATTAACAATATTAGAGAGGATGTGGATTAACTTTGATTGTAAACTTTTAAATGTTAGGAAAAAACCTAATAGACTAATGAAAGTTAGATTGGACTAAAACCATAGTGTGAATCCATGATCTCTACTTGAGAGTAGAAATGATAAATCTAAAATGAGATATTAGAGAGCCTTAGATTATTTTTTCTAATTTAATTCCAATAAATGCTAGAGTATAGTTGGGAGATTTTTGGAACATGCACATAAGTTTCAAACAAGAGTTAGTCCTCTATCAATACATAGATGGATTCATGTCCCAAAATTAAGGTAATTTTCCATACCACCCAAACTAGAATATCCCAAATTTGATGGTATTGATCCTACTAGTTAGATATATAAGGTAGACCAATATTTCAAATACATAGTAAATATAAAGTTCCTCATGATCAAAATCTATTTAGTGCTTCTTTCAAAGTAGAAAATGAATCCATTCAATGGTTAGATATAAAACCCAATCCTTTCTCATATCCAGGAAAATTTTTGCACTTGGAAGTCCTTAGCTAAATTTTGAGCTATATACATGGTTATATGTATTTGATTGAATGTAATGTATTGACATTCATACTCAAGCTGTTTAAATCAATCTAGTTAAGTGAATTTAATCTATTCATTATTAATTGAAATCCTAAAAATTATCATGAACTCATTTATGTCCAGTCATCGTGTTCTAGAGCTAATTCATTTACTAGTTTAAATATTAATTTATGTTTCAATTCAAGTGTATATGTATTTTTTAATTATTTTAAATTAACATTAGGTAAAGTTCATTTTTCAAGTCATGTGTTTTAATTATGAAAATTTATTTGATTTAACATCATACCTCCAGTTTTACTTTAGGGTTTAAATTTATCTTCACTAGTTTTAGGTTAAAGAAGATTTATTAAGTTCTAAAATTTTGCATCATAAAATTATTTTTAAATTTAGGAAAGGATACAACATAATTTTAGACCTATGCACATGTGCTTGAATTAATATTAAAGAATTTAATTTATTTTTGTGCACAATACACACCAATATGGATATGCTTTGGTGAGACAGATTCTAACAGACCCTTCTCCCACCTGGGTGTATAGAAGTAATTGTAGTATGATTTTACAGAGTTCAGTCACCATTAGATAGTCATTAGGAGGTCTCCATGCATATTTTGGGGAGACATTACCCATCATCCTTGCCCAAATGAGGGATGGAGTGTTAGGCGATGTTCGTTTGAGCACAGTCCAAAGCAGAGTGCCAAAGGAAATCATTAAAACTCCATGTTTTCCCCAATACTCTACCAAATATGAGGTCAGGGCATATCAGGTGACTACATTCATATGACCTAGGATGGCCCCTTTGATATATCCATCATTTCTTGCTACACACAGTCAGTGTCCAAATAATAAATAGAGTCCATTGTATTTTACACAACATTTATATGCTAAGGTCCATTTAGGCCTCAATGTTAACTATTTAGATTTACCAGGTCATTTGGGGCAGGGGCGTGGTAGGGTTTGTGATTGGGATGCTTATTGTCGTGTAGATTGACAACCCACAGATTACTGGGTCTTTGTTGGGGCCTGCTATCTCTCTATCCATTACCTCTATTACTGATGAGGTTGTCATTGCTTCCCAATGGGAAGCAATTGACAGTATTGTTGATATTGCAGTGGAGGCTCATCACATATCTACAGATTGCATGGGTCAACAGCTGATGAGACATTTAGTTACGTCAACTATTGATTTAGATGCATATGTTGTGGTAGGTATCCCATCTCTGAATGACATAGACCACATTGCACGTGATGCCCAAATTTTGAGGGATTCCAATTATATATTTTCTAATGACTTGATGGGAGCATATCATGTGATCTCATCATAGTAGGGGATCTTGTTAGTAGATGTTGCTTCATTTCTGGCTTAGTCTCGACATTCTGATATGGATCCTATGATTAGACTATCTTAAGGGGCACATGAGCAACCTACCCACCACCATTCTAATGATTCAACATAGGTGCATCGATAGGCTAATGATTACGTTGCTCCAGGGGCCCAACCATCTGCTACTACTCCAGGTGCCTAGTCATCTACAGCTTTTCTAGGTGTCCAATCATTTGTAGCTTCTCCAAGTGCTCAGACATCTACTGATACATTCAAGCAGGCCGTGAGAGGTCTAGGTTTTATGGACATTCTCTCTTTAGGATTGATACCATCTCACTTGCATAGTCCTCTGCACACATCATTGGTAGAGCTACTCTAGGGTAGGTCTATAGAGGAGCTGGTGGATTATATGACTCTAGAAGGTTGTATTGAGGATGTAGAGGTGACTCAAGTATATATCTACATATAATTTTTAAGTTTTTAAAGTTTTTAATAAATACATGTAGTATGTAACTACATTGGAAATATGTACAACATAGTTTTATAAATTAAATATAACTCAAATTTAATTTTATTTTTTTATGTATTCATGCATATGTGTCTAGGTGGAGGTAGCACATGTAACTCCTAGTTTGAGGGGAGAGCATAAACACACATGTTCTTCACCTAACCATGTCAGTGTGTAGGTGAACTTTAATTTTCATTTAAGTTAAAATGTATATATATGTACATGTTCACTTGTTCACATGTGTTTGTACTTTTGTGTGTGTGTGTATACAAACACACACACAAAAACACAGACACATGTAAAGAAGTGAACATGTATATATATGTACATTATATATATATATATATATATAGTTTTTAATTAATTACACAATTTTGTACATTTATATATATGTAAGGCCCAACACATTTATCAAATCCTCAATATTCATGCTTGAATGGTCACTTGATTAGGAGCACTATTTTATACACACACGTGTTTATTACATGGACATTTTCTATTTCTTACATGGACATTTTATGTTTTAGATCTACTGATGTATGTGCACGTGTACACATTTATACATTTGATATATATATATATATATATATATATATATATATATATATATATATATATATATATATATATATATATATATATATATATATATATATATATATATATTACATGGTTACTCCAAACACCTTCAAGTCATGCTCATGAGCTTAGACTAGTGTTAAATCCTCAATAACTATATAATGAGACTAATTTATAACATATGCACATCTTCCATGGTTTAGGTGATTCATAATAAAATTAGGGAAAAAATAAAGGCCAACATAAAACATCTCAATGAATAGAATACAAAAAAACTAATGCTCTTATGTTCATTGTACACATGAGCTAGGAATCTATATGTTAGGAATCTAAAAATAGAACAAGATTATAGATATCTCTATTGTATTGCTATGTAAAAATCATACCCAGTCAGATCTAGTGTGTAAAGTTTGATTTTATGTGTTGAAATAAGCTCCATAGTTTTCAATGAACTACTCAAGCTCTCCAATTTATTAGACATGGGAGACCCAAAATAAATTTTCATTGTAAACATGAATTCACTCCTTCAGGATAAATAGTTATTGGGATTATTAGAATATTTTTATGTGGAGGGTTTAGAATATAAATCTAGAAAATGTAGAAGGAATATCCTAATTCATAACAAGATCTAGATCTATTAACAATATTAGAGAGGATGTGGATTAAATTTGATTGTAAACTTTTAATTGTTATGAAAAAACCTAATAGACTAATGGAAGTTAGATGGGACTACAATCATAGTGTGAATCCATGATATCTACCTGAGAGTAGAAATGATATATCTAAAATGACATAATAGAGAGCCTTAGATTATTTTTTCTAATTTAATTCCAATAAATGCTAGAGTATAGTTGGGAGATTTTGGAACATGCACATAAGTTTCAAACAAGAGTTAGTCCTCTATCAATACATAGATGGATTCATGTTCCAAAATTAAGGTAATTTCCCATACCCCCCAAACTAGAATTTCCCAAATTTGATGGTATTGATCCGACCAGTTAGATATATAAGGTAGACCAATATTTCAAATGCATAGTAAATATAATGTTCCCCATGATCAAAATATCTTTTGTGCTTCTTTCAAAGTAGAAAATGAATCCATTAAATGGTTAGATATAAAAGCCAATCCTTTCTCACATCCAGGAAAATTTTTGCACTTGGAAGTCCTTAGCTAAATTTTGAGCTATATACATGGTTATATGTATTTGATTCAATATAATGTATTAACATTCATACTCAAGCTCTTTAGATCAAGCTAGTTAAGTGAATTTTATATATTCATTATTAATTGAAATCATAAATATTATCATGAACTCATTTATGTTCAGTCGTCGTGTTGTAGAGCTAATTCATTTACTAGTTTAAATGTTGATTTATGTTTCAATTCAAATTTATATGTATTTTTTAATTATTCTAAATTAACATTAGGTAAAGTTCATTTTTTAAGTCATGTATTTTAATTATGAAAATTTATTTGATTTAACATCATACCTCCATTTTCACTTTAGGGTTTAAATTTATCTTCATTAGTTTTAGGTTAACGAAGATTTAGGTAAGTTCTAAAATTATGCATCATCAAATTATTTTTAGATTTAGGAAAGGATGCAACATTATTTTAGACCTATGTACATTTGCTTGAATTAATATTAAAGAATTTAATTGATTTTTGTGCACAGTACACACTTATATGGATATGATTTGGACACGTATTGACAGATTCCAAAAGACCCTTCTACTAGTAGGGTGTATAGAAGTAATTGTAGTATGATTGTACAGAGCTCAGTCACCATTAGATAGTCATTAAGAGGTCTCCGTGCATATTTTGGAGAGACATTAGCCATCATCCTTGCCCAAATAATAGATGGGGTGTTAGGTGATGTTCCTTTGAGCACAGTCCAAAGCAGAGTGCCAAAGGAAACCATCAAAACTCAAATTTTTCCCCAATACTCCACCAAATCTTAGGTCAAGGCATATCAAGAGACTATGTGGATATGCCCTAGGATTGCCCCTTTCATATATCCATGATTTCCTGCTACACACGGTCAGTATCCAAATAACAACCAAAGTCTAATATATTTTTCACAATAGTTATATGTTGAGGTCCATTTAGGCCTCAACGTTAACTATTTTGATTTACTAGGTCATTTGGGGTAGAGGTGTGGTAGGGTTTGTGATAGGGATGCTTATTGTCATGTAGATTGACAACCCACAGATTATAGGTCTTGTTTAGGGCATGTTGTCTCTCTATCCATTACCCCTATTATTAATGAGGTTCTCATTGCTTCCCAATGGGAAGGAATTGACAGTATTCGTTATATTACAGTGGAGGCTTATCACATATCTATAGATCACATGGGTTGATAGGTGATGAGACATCCAATTATGTTAGCTATTGATTTAGATGCATATGTTGTGGTAAGTATCCCATCTACAAATGACATAGACCACATTACACATGATGCCTAAATTTTGAGGGATTCCAGTTATATATTTTCTAATGACTTGATGGGAGCATATCGTGTGATCTCATCATAGTAGGGGATCTCGTTAGCAGATGTTGCTTCATTTGTGGCTTAGTCTCAGCATTCTGATATGGATCCTACAATTAGATTATCTTAAGGGGCACATGAGCAACCTACCCACCACCATTCTACTGATTGAACATAGGTACATCCATAGGCTAATGATTATGGAAGTCCAGAGGCCCAGCCATCTACTACTACTCTAGGTGCCTAGTCATCTACAGCTGCTCTAGGTGCCTAATCATCTATAGCTACTCCAAGTACTTAGACATTTATTGATACACTCAAGCAGGCCGTGAGAGGTCTAGGTTTTATGGAGATTCTCTCTTTAGGGTCGATACCATCTCACTTGCATAGTCCTCTACACACATCATTGGTAGAGCTAGTCTAGGGTAGGACTACAGAGGAGCTAGTTGATTATATGATTGTACAAGGTGGAATTGAGGATGTAAGGTGGACTAAGCTATATATGTACATATAATTTTTAAGTTTTAAAAGTTTTTAATAAATAGATGTAGTATGTAACTTCATTGGAACCATGTACAACATAGTTTTATAAATTAAATATAACTTGAAATTAATTTTTCTTTTTTATGTATTCATGCATATGTGTCTAGGTGGAGGTAGCACATGTAACTCCTAGTTTGAGAGGAGAGCACGTACACACATGTTCTTCACCTAAGCATGTCAGTGGATAGGTGAACTTTAATTTTTATTTAAGTTAAAATGTACATATATGTACATGTTCACTTTTTCACATGTGTCTGTGCTTTTGTGTGCGTGTATATACACACAAAAAAAAAACAGACACATGTGAACAATTGAACATGTATATATATGTACATTATATATATATATATATATATATATATATATATATATATATATATAAATATATAATTTTTAATTAATTACACAATTTTGTATATGTATATATATGTAGGGCCCAACACATTTATCAAAAGCTCAAGAGTCATGCTTGAATGGTCACTCAATTAGGAGCACTAGTTTAAACACACGTGTTTATTACATTTTATGTTTATTACATGGACATTTTATGTTTCTTACATGAATGTTTTATGTTTTAGATCTATTGATCTATGTGCACATGTGTACACATTTATACATTATATATATATATATATATATATATATATATATATATATATATATATATATATATATATATTACAAGGATACTCTGAACACCTTCAAGTCATGCTCATGAGCTTAGACTAGTGTTAAATCCTTAATAGCTATAGAATGAGACTAATTTATAACATGTGCACGTCTTCCATGGTTCAGGGGATTCATAATAAAATTAGGAAAAAAATAAAGGCCAACATAAAACATCTCATTGAATAGAATACAAAAAACCTAATGCTCTTATGTTCATTGTACAAATGAGCAAGGAATATTTATTTACTAGGAATCCAAAAATAGAACAAGATTATAGATATCTCTATTGTATTGCTATGTAAAAATCATACCCAAGCAGATCTAGTGTGTAAAGTTAGATTTTATTTGTTGAAATAAGCTTCATAGTCTTCAATGAACTAGTCAACCCCTCCAATTTATTAAACATGGGAGACCGAAAATAAATTTTCATTGTAAACACAAATTCACTCCTTGAGGATAAATAGTTATTGGGATTAATAGAATATTTTTATGTGGAGGGTTTAGAATATAAATATAGAATTTTAAAGTGAGATAGATCTACTTTATAGTACGAGCACATGTATGAAAGAAGATCTACCCAAATTTTAAGGATCACCAATCATCATTATGGAATGTGTTAGAAGAAGACAAGTGACCTTGCAAAACATCATTTATACTTGAGGTGATAATAGTGTAGACTATTTAGGTTAAGAAGTGGGTATGAAGCTACAAAATTAGTAGAAAATGTAGAAGGAATATCCTAATTCATAACAAGATCTAGATCTATTAACAATATTAGAGAGGATGTGGATTAACTTTGATTGTAAACTTTTAATTGTTAGGAAAAAACCTAATAGACTAATGGAAGTTAGATTGGACTACAATCATAGTGTGAATCCATGATCTCTACTAGAGAGTAGAAATGATAAATCTAAAATGACATAATAGAGAACCTTAGATTATTTTTTCTAATTTAATTCCAATAAATGCTAGAGTATAGTTGGGAGATTTTTGGAACATGCAAATAAGTTTCAAACAAGAGTTAGTCCTCTATCGATACATAGATGGATTCATGTCCCAAAATTAAGGTAATTTCCCATACCCCCCCAAACTAGAATTTCCCAAATTTGATGGTATTAAAACTACTAGTTAGATATATAAGGTAGACCAATATTTCAAATACATAGTAAATATAAAGTTCCCCATGATCAAATTTTCATTAGTGCTTCTTTCAAAGTAGAAAATGAATCCATTCAATGGTTAGATATAAAACCCAATCCTTTCTCACATCTAGGAAATTTTTGACACTTGGAAGTCCTTAGCTAAATTTTGAGCTATATACAAGGTTATATGTATTTGATTCAATATAATGTATTAACATTCATACTAGATCTCTTTAGATCAGTCTAGTTAAGTGAATTTAATCTATTCATTATTAATTGAAATCCTAAAATTATCATGAACTCGTTTATGTTCAGTCGTTGTGTTCTAGAGCTATTTAAATGTTGATTTATGTTTCAATTCAAGTTTATATGTATTTTTTTAATTATTCTAAATTAACATTAGGTAAAGTTTGTTTTGCAAGTCATGTTCTTTAATTATGAAAATTTATTTGATTTAACCTCATACCTCCAGTTTCACTTTAGGGTTTAAATTTATCTTCATTAGTTTTAGGTTAAAGAAGATGTATGTCGGTTCTAAAATTGTGCATCATCAAATTATTCTTGGATTTAAGAAAGGATACAACATTATTTTAGACCTATGTATATGTGCTTGAATTAATATTAAAGAATTTAATTGATTTTGTGCACATTACACATCGATATGGATATGCTTTGGACACCTATTGATTCTAAGATTTAGAAATTGAGATAGATTCCAACAGAGCCTTCTACAACTGGGGTGTATAGAAGTAATTGTAGTTTGATTTTACAGAGTTTAGTCACCATTAGATAGTCATTAGGAGGTCTCCATGCATATTTTGAGGAGACATTAGCCATCATCCTTGTCCAAATAAGGGATGGGGTGTTAGGCGATGTTCCTTTGAGCACAGTCTGAAGTAGAGTGCCAAAGGAAACTGTCAGAACTCCATGTTTTCCCCAATACTCCACCAAATCTTAGGTCAGGGCATATCGGGTGACTACGTGCAAATGCCTTAGGATGGCCCATTTCATATATCCATGATTTCTTGCTACACATGGTAGGTATCAAAATAACAACTAGAGTCCATCATGTTTTGCATGATAGTTATATGGCGAGGTCCATTTAGGACTCAACGTTAACTATTTAGATTTACCAGGTCAATTGGGGTAGGGGCGTGGTAGGATTTGTGACAGGGATGCTTATTGTCATGTAGATCTTCATTGTATGTGTCATTAACAACTAGTGGCACTAAATTCCACTCACTAACATATTCATGTTCTTGGTTGTTGCAATTCACATAACTTCCCAAAATGTAGTCATAACAAAAACAAGAGTAATCCCTAGTCCACAATATCCATAGGTGCCTATCTGTACTTATGACACAATGTAAAGATCTTGTTTTCTCTACCCTCTTGCATCCATGAATTGTTCTTCTATCCACACCTACAAATTATATTTAATTTAAAATAAAATAAATATAGAGTTCTTAAACTTTTAAAAACAATTGAAGCTTTTTACAAAAAATAAATTACATACATGATATCTCATAAAACACTCTATTAGGATATGGACTCCTCCCTGAAGATGTGCCAACATCACATGCAAATTGTTTCTTACACCATTCACCAACATCATTTGCATAATTTATACAATCTTAGATCTCATAATTCATTTGATGTTTTCTTAGAGTGTGTTTGATGCAAGCTCTTGTGGCATCATGTTCACCCTTTCCATGCCCACTCTCAAAGAAATCCAAAAAATGTGGTATATTATCTTGTTGATGATATCTACATAGTGCATAAAATGGCCTTCATGATTTTAAGCGTGATGCACACCCATGAGACCATACAAAATATTTTTCAATCTTTACACCTCTTCTTGCCAAATCTTCAAAAAACTTCTTAAAGCAATGTTGGACAAAAATTGTGTCATGATCTTTATCATCACTAATTTAAAAGTGATATCATTTCTTAATGACTCATTTTTCATATGTACTATCAACACCATTCAAATCCAATTGTGCATGTCTATAACACACATGTACCATAATAGTGACCTGCTCCAAATAGTAATATTGTGTTCGAATCTCCTTTTGATGGGTAAAAGAGTAATTTTATTCAAATTCAACTGAATATGAAAGGAAACAACAAGGCATAAAAACACAAGAGAATGAAAGAAAAATGCACAATTATACCTTCAAAATCCTTGAAGATTCCTCCACTCCTTGATAAGGTGGAAAGTGTTGCACACAAACACTCTAGATTTATCCAAACTTAATGAAACTATGTGGATTGCTCTCAAAACACAAAACTAAATTAACATGGTGAGGATGAGATGAAAGGAATTTTGGAGCTATTTTGGCATTATGGAATTGCAGGAAATGAGATGATGAGAATGGCTTGTGGAGGGTCTTATTTATAGGCAAATTTGTAGGGATTTTGATCCAAGAGTTGAGATTAAAAGTTGAGATCATGGGTGGAGATTGGATGAGAGATGGAGGGTTGAGATTTGATCAATGAAATTGGATGGTGGAGAATAAAAATGAATTTTAAATTCATTTTTGGGGAAGGCTTTGTATTTAATATGATAATGACTTGTGAGGAAATAAAATATTATTTCCTTGGGAGGATGTGGAATTTTTAATTCTATTTTATGTGGAGTTGGGAGAGACGTGACACATGGACAATCTTAGAACTCACATGTGTGAGCTCATTTTTGGAGAAGCGATTATCATGGAAATAGTAAGGTAAGGTGGAAGGGTCATGTGACCCATGGGATTATTTTGCAAATTTTAATATATGGGTTATGGGAAAATGAGTTAATGATGCTTTGACCAAGTTAATCAAGGTGATTAGCTTAATTAATGTGGTTGGAGAAAATTAGGGAATGAGCTAATCAAGGTTTAGGATTAATTAAATAATGATTTATTTAATTAATCCAGGTCTAGGGGTCATGTAGGCTAGGGTAGCTAATTAAATAATAGCTATGCAATCAACTAGGCTAGGTATAGGCTGATTAGTAGGGTAGATTAATTAAATAAGTATGATTCATTTAATTAATCAAGTTTATGAAAGTAGACAAATTATTGAAATAAATATTTGCATATATTTATTTAATTAATTGGGGTGATGTTGTATGGTATAATGCTGAATTAAAATAATTAATTTAGAACTAAGGGTTAATTAATGATGAATGGTTAGGGATAAATGATTAGCAGTGATGTAGGGATAATTAATTAAATAATTATGAATTTATTTAATTAATCAGATGAAAGGGGAAATTAGCGATATGGACAATGTCAGAAGAATGGTTAAAGGTGTAGACACTTAAAATTGTCCATGTCTTACAACATTTTGTCGACACATTACTAGAGACATCATATAACATTTTATCCTAATCCCACTCCTAATCCCATTTACTCCACTAGCCAATTAATTTAATAAATCCTATTTATTTAATTAATTTCCCTTCTCCCATTTTTTAACTAATTCAAATAAAATATTTGAATTTGTTGTCACCTTTCACCTCATTGTAACACATGTCAGATACTATATTTTTTATTTAATACAGTTCACATGTCTCACTAATTTAAATAAAACATTATTTAAATTAGGTCTACCCTACACTTGTCACATGACTACAACTCCTCATTGAGTGGGAAACCCTAATCGATCTCAACTGTCCACATCATTAAATTAAACTTTCAATCCTAGCCATCAATTCAAATCACTCATTTCCTATGAACCAACCCTCACCCAAGCCATTTGGGGGGATCCATTTTGCAAGTATCCTCATGCTATCAAATTTACTCTAGGATCTCCATTCTCATTCATCTTCTTGTTAGTGTTATGCTGCTGAAATAGTGAGGCAATCAACATTCATCATTCTATATCTTGCATTCCTATGCAAGATTGAGAAGAGCAATGGGGGTGAACCAAGTTTGACATAGGAGTTTAGATATTATTGTTTATGCTTTGATTTCTATGTTCATTTTAAACTCCATTGTGTTGTTATAGTTTTATTCTTCATGTTTATGATTTAGCCCTAATTTTTACCCTAATACATTTGGTGAACCCGACGTGAAATCTAGAAATTTTGATAAATTTTGGTGACCAAGTTTTGTAGGTGACCTCTTGGCCTAAAATAGACCTTAATGTTGCATCCCAAAGGCCTCATAGGTGAAAAATGACATAAAATTTGATACATTTTGCTACCAAAATGTGTTTTAAAAATTTGTATGGTTTTGCCCTTGTCATAGGGTCGTACCATACAGATCCGTACGGAACCGTATGAACTATGCAGGGTCTCTCAGATCTGATCATTAGGTTTTATTATTTGATTGCAAGTTTCACGGTGTTCTCGATGCATCTAATGATTTAGGGTTCTTATTCTAGTTTTTGACTAAGTAGTGTATCCTCTATTCACCCCCATCGATTGTGTTTGAATCTCTCTATTAAAAACCCTCTATCTCTATTATGTAACATCTACTGCTCTCTGTCTAGGTCAAAAGCCCTAAAATCCATTCCAGCCATCTCTACGTTTGTTAACCCTGTAAAAGCCTCTGTCGACACCTTGAATGTCTTTGTCACCTCTACTTAACAATTGCCCATTTTCCCGGCACCTCCAATGTTTTTGGTCGCAGTCTCCTTATAACCCATCACCACCTCCTTCAAATCTCCTCCACCATTCTCTAAACTCACCGCCACCTAAACTCTATTTCTACTTACCAATCCTCTTAGACTGACGCCCACCACTCCTCTTAGACACTGCTGACAAATTGTGGGTACCACTGGAATTTATCCTAGTCACCACTGGTGGTGGTGACCGGCCCCTCATCACCATCATTAGACCTCTCTTCAATCCTTAGAGCCTTGTCTTTCATTGTCATCACTTGCCCTAGTGCTGACGATCTTATGCAGTCTTCTATGGATAGCGGTCTTTTATCGACTATCAGCTTTTGGCCCTTGGTTTCCTTAGCCCGCGGGGCTTTCATTGTTCTTTTTATTTTTATTTTTTCTTTTTGTTCAAGCCATGGTCACATGGCTGACCAGGGACCCGCCTGAAGCCCTTAACCATTATAGCTAACCAACATGCACTAACCGTTCCATGTGATTGAACTCTCACTAACTGTTAGTGGTCAGTGTTAACTGTCAGTTGTCCTACCTTCACCCTCAATCCCTAACAAGGTAGTTTTATTCAAACTTTCATAAATTGGTCAAAATAGGTTAGTTTTTTACAAAATTTGTGGTGTTGGAGAGATGATTCACCCAGCTATGTTGTGGTGAAGGAATTTTCAAGTGATTGTACCATTTTCATCAATTTTTTTAGTAAAAGTCAACCTTTTGAACTTCAAACAAGCATAACTCTTACAAATTTTATCCATTTTTCATGAATTTATTTTTTCAAACTACATAGGATTTTGTCTACAATTTGTTCATGCCATTTATTTTTCTATATCTATTCATCTTAATGAGACTTCTTTAGATTCTTCATTTTTCACATAATGCTTTGGCTTGCTAGTTTGCTAGTTCTATCTTGGGTTTTGTGGCTTTCAGGTGATCCAAAGGGGTTGTAATACCATTCATATTAGTCATAGAAATATATTGGAAAATGAATTTATTAGGTGCACTCATTCTATTCTCTTATCTTTTATTTGATCAAATCAATCTTCCTTGTCTCACACTTCAATTTGGGGATTAAAAAGAACATCTTGTTTTGTCTCACATTTGGATTTTGGGCTCTAAACTAAACTCTTGTCTTCATTCACACATTGAAATCAAGCTTAAACTAACCATTGTCTTCCATCACACATTTTGGATTTGGATTAAAACGAACAAGTGCTTTTATTGTTTGGTGAACTTGAGTAAGTTTAAGGGTGTGTATGCTCTTCTCATGCACTTTGTGCAACCTTAAGAATCAAAAACACCTTTCATCCATTTATTTCCACACCTGACATTTCATTTTCTAAGGGGAATTTATGTTGTGAGTGTGAATCTAGTGTGCATGTGTATTCTCTCTTCTCACACTGCAAGGTGATCTTGGAAATCAAAAGCACCCACTAGATTTTATTTTCTCATCCTTTCTAGGAGGCCTACTTGGAGATAGACCACTCCAAGGGATAACCTCAACTTTAGCATTCTGATAGAGTCTAAAGAGTGAGGTGTGAATCAAAAGACACCCTCTTGGAAGTCAAAATATTGTCATCCAGGCTAAGCCCCCAAGAACTTTATACCTTGGGGAAGTGAAGGTGAAGGCTGGGTTACCCATTTCTCCCAGTTTTTTGGCATTATTTCACTTTTGTTTCATAGAATCAGCCCCCCCATACCTTGAATATATTAGGGACATCCTTAGTCAAACTTGTACATCCTAGTGTAAGACCTATTTGGCCACACCTACCTGACTAGTCATAGGATTGCTTATGTGTCTTCAAATGTTTATATAATCATCACATTCAAAATTTTAAATTCAAACTTGCTTATGTGTCTTGCGTGTGTGATTCATGTGTGTACATGTGAAATTATTTGTTTGCAAACCACCAAATCAAGCTATCAACGCCAATGCATAAACACATCATCTTAAACATTCTTGCCAACACATTTAGTCTAAGTCACCTTCATCCCTATCAAAACACTAATCATCCTTGTCATTCACCTAATCCCCATCTTAATCATCCTACTTGTCATATCCTAATCATTCCTAATCATCCAATCATTCTATCCTAATCACTCCACATCATCAACCTAGTCCTAGTCAATCACTTGTAAAGATGGTCCTAATCCTTAGCAAGCTTATGCCAAATCTTAAGACCAAGATTATACTTTGAGGAGGCCCTTCTTCTAATCCTAATGATGAGAATAATCCAAGACCTAAAATCATACTTTGAGGAAGCCATCCTTCTAATCCTAATCATGAGACAAATCTAAGACCTAAACTCATACTTCGATGGGCCCCTCCTCCTAGTTCTAATGATCATGAGAACCTTGCAAATAATGATGCATACCTTTAGGACCAAGAGAAAATGCAAAGACTTAAACACATGTGTGATGCCATTTCAACACTAGAAGACAATATCCTAGCACCACAACTACAAGACCTCATCCAAACACTTCACCAAATACCACAACCCTTAGACCAACATACCATACAATGATTCCAAGCCATCATCCAACAATTTCAACAAAGCCAATCACCTCACATGAAACAACTCCTAGCACAAGCCCAACCATTCACAACCACCCACCAATTCCAAACCCAACAAACACATCGTCTATCCATTCAATTATCACAACCACAACATCAACAAATTCCACCTCAATTCTATGTGGGATCCCCCTCCACTTCATACAAACCTAGTCCATCCATATGTCAAGCTCATGCTACAACAACCTATCCCACTTCTTCCCATGTCAAAAAAAATTCATATCAAGTCACATCCAAACAAGAACATGTGAGCATAATTCACCCCTTGAAACAAGATCAAGTGCCTTCAAGGTATAATGTTGTCCTTGACAAGGAAAACACCACTCTATCTTGTGGGACCTATAAGTATATTATACTAGCATCCAATCGAATCCCTATCCTCAAGCCAGCATGTCCTAGTCCTAATCCATTGGTCCCTCCACCTTCTTATCCATCAAACTCTTCATTACCCCTATCATCATCTAATCCTCCATCAACTTCATGGCCTAAATTAAAACATTTCAAAAGTAAACATATGGAGTTACCCAAATCCACCCATACACCTACAAAGGATGTGATCCAACGGCTACTAGCAAGGAGTCAACCATGTCACCAAATTCATGTTCTTGAGCTTGCAAAAGAGCCTTCCAATACCATGTGTAGTATTCCAAATCCATCGTATGGTCCACAACCCCATGAGCCTATTAAAGAGTCTCCCCATTGAGTCCAAGTCAAAATCCATTGCACCCTCTTATCATTGACCATCTAGAACATGTCAAGCCTTTCCAAGAGTATCCCACATCTACTTCCATTCAACAAAGTTAAGAGTTATGTCAAGTGTATAATCCTCAACATGTGGAAACATCAAGGCCCCATTCTAATAAAGATCAAATCACTTTCATTCAACTTGTTGGTTTTTCTTCTGAATCAGCATCAGGGTTTGCTAGTTCCTATGCACATGCAGATTCAGCCAACTAATATAGGAGGTTGCGTGAGCTGCCTCCCCTTCACTTCTGGTTCTGCCACACCAAGGGGGGGATCCCTATAACTCAAGATGTAACCTTGACTAGCTCAAATATGGAAAGATCTAACTTGACAACAACAGGCAGAATACTCTCATGTATGGACCAAGATCTGCATGATAGATCACAAGGTGGGCAACATTCTTAGACATAATGTCTGGTTAGGTATGAGAGCATGCAGGGGTTTTCTTACTCCTAATCCTACAACTAACAGGTGGAAGTGATGAAATGGGTGGACATAATGTCCTGGATGCAAGACGAGGGGTTTTGGCTCATAACTATTGATCCAGGAGTAGACTGGTGCCTGTCCATTGGGCAAGGAGTCAACTAGACGTATACAACAAATGGTTTGCAACTTTCACTTGAGTTTCAGGGGGTTGCACTGATGCTTGCCTTACAAACATCACCCAAGAATGGGTATCTAACTACCTCTACTTACAGATATCCCTGCTAACATGCAACCAGATTCAAAAGAAGGAGAATAACATGCAGCAAATGGAGACAAGCAGATAGACATATGCAATAAGCATTTTTTATATAACATTAACACTGAAACTGAAAATATGTGCAAAATACATTCATGTTGCAACTCATAAACTCCAAAATGGGATAAAATAGCCAAGATCATGCCCTGTTCTTCATTATTTACACAAAAATGCCCCAGGCCTTCCACCCTCTAAACAATGGTAACATAGTCTGCCTATATCGGCTAGAAAGTGTACCACAAGCAATTAATTACATGGTTGACCAAAAATCCTGCCAAATACAGATCTCAGAAGGAATGGCACTTAGAAGTTATTACTGCAGCAGACAAGGGAGGCCTCGAGCCTTGCACCACCATCTGGGGTCTTCATTCATAATTAGACAGCTTCACCATTTGTACCATCGCCCATATGCCTGCTACAGTCGCCATTGATGGCTCAACCACCCGTGGCCTACCTGGAAACCATCGCAGCACTCAAAAAGGAATTTCCCGCCAAAACGCATTTTACTGAAGGTTCAAGTTATGCAGGAACATTAATCCCGCATGCACGGTGAGAAGACCACCTTAGTAGTTTAAAAACATGGCCACATGCATAATAAGCATCGAGCGCTTTTGCTACGCTCGACACACACCTTTCTCTCCAAAAGCCCATCGGCCAAACTTCTACCATTGGCTCACCCCAAAAAACTCTCATCGATCTCAGTTGTCTCGCTGATGCCTACCTTACAATTCGCTCCATCGGCTAGAGATAGACCATAGGGCCAGCACAAAACTCCTTTGCTGATGCCCATGGTCTCGCCGATGCCTTCAAAAATCCTGATGACATCATCATCATGTCCTGCTGATGTCATCAGCATATCTGCCTACTGCACACCTCCTCATATCCGGATGACGTCATCGTCATATTCGCAACATCAGGGGATCTCCACAAGGTGACTAGTGTTAGAAATATGACCCCCTCGGACGTTGATGACGTCACCACATATCGGCATCAGGATGATATTTGGAAGATGACCGGATATTTAGAAATATCATCCTAATGCACAAATATCATACTGCACTGTAGCTCCACGAAACATCAGGGTGATGTTAGATCATACCTAATATTTGGAAATATCACCCCGCACTAGACAATGCATGAAGCCGATAGGTGGATATCTCCCTTTGGAAATATCATGATGCAGACAGGCAGAAAAGCGAATATCACCTTGACGTAAGAATGACGTCAGCATCATCAGGGTGATGTCTGGAAACATGATGATGATGACCTCCTCCTCGAAGAAAATATGATGCTGCAGTTGAAAAATGCTGAGGAGGCCCAGAGACTTAGAATATGTTTTGGATTTTTAGGGAAGGTGCCTGCATGTTTATATGCTTGAAAACTGATTTCTCATGCAGGCACCAACAGTGGCTCTGTCTGGGGATGTGCAAGTGCAAGACTGCAGCGAGAACCCCAGATCTCTGGGATGCAGACCAGTCCCTTATCCATTGGGCACAGAGTCAAATACTGCACTGACCTGCATCACCAAACACACTTGATGGCCTAAGGCCACCAAGAAAAGAAAAACCTATATCTCCCTTTGTCGAACACTTTGTTTTCATCTGCATACATTGGATCAAGCCTGGAGATACTGTCGTGACCTTCCCACAAACAAACCTTGTCATCTGCACATTCAACCCTCAGATTTGGCTTGTCATTGTCATCCCTATGCAGATAACCTTCAGCATCCAGCAACAAGTGGATGCAGAATGTATCAGGCAATGCATACTCACATGGTATAGAACACAGGTTATCATCACTATGCATTACAAAATGATTTCCTAGCTGGACTGAAAATAAGAAACACTCAGAGTCCACCACACAGCTAGGAAGATCAGGGCTCATTGTATCATATGCTGGCACATCCAAAGAAAAGCCTTCAAATTCACAATTGTGCACATCATGCACACAATCATCTGGTACACCAAGCTGGAAAAGATCAGGCTCTGGCACCTCTTTACAATCTGGCACATCTTTACAATCACTTACCTGATGTATGTTGCTTCCTCTTTCATCAGGATGAGAAACAGAATCCAAGTCAAAAACCATGTCAAGATCCTCACCATACTCAGATACATCCTCATCACCATATGTGTCAAAAATGGGTGATCCAGGTGTCTCAGCCTCATCATGGTATGCCATTGGTTTATGGGCAGCAAAACATGCATCTTCATCACCAATGGATTCATTTTGTGGAGGAGTATCAGCCTGTGTATCATAAGCAAAACAGCCATCAAACAAAGAATAATCATGCTCTGCACTAGCACTTGTTTCAATCTCTGACTGCTCTTCATGATCCCCATGTGTTTGAAAAGAAGGCAATGGGTCACACATGGGACTATTTTTCTAATTGCTTATATCTTCTCTGTCTTGAGTACAATACTCACAATTATCTCCATAGGTCCATTCCAAAAGTTGCTCATTGCTGTCCACAACCATATCATTGTTTTAATGGTCAGATGCCTCATCATTGCAATGGGAATCCTCACTAGTGCTTTCACTAGCACCTTCAATATTCATCTTTTCATCTTCACATGATGCCTTAATTACTTGGTCATTTGTAGTTTCACAACTATTATTCACGCCAAAGCCTGGGGACAACGATATCAGCAGGTGCCCATTTCTAAATTTTTCTATATTTTCTACGAAATTGTATGCTACTTGCATATTTGTCACCTTGAAATCCCTCAGTATTGCACTAGAACCCTCCTCAAAAGCTTCAAAGAATATGCCAACACAGGCTGAAATATCAGGTCTGAAGACTTCTGGGATATGTGAAAGGGCTACTGCAAACCTATGACTGAAATCAATACATAGCTCTTTATCTTGTTTTCTGATTTTCATCAATTTTGCAACAAGATCAGTAGGTTCTTTTGCAAATTCCTTTTTGAAATAGTTAGTAAGCTCATCCCAACAGGCAAAAAATTTCTTTAGAAAGCTCAAATACCAGTCTTTTGCTTTTGTATCAAAGGACCTAACAAAAAACCTCATCCACATATCCTCATCTCTAAATGAATGTTTTCCCATGAACTCATGAAAATTTTGGATATGTGCATTCCCATCACACACACTGTGACCACTAAATCTAGGCATCTGACGGTATATCCTAGCAAGCATATTTTCTACTTTATAATCAACCCATGACAAATCCAGTTGGTCATATAAAGGATCAAAAGGGCTGACAGGAGTTTTAGCTTTCTGACTGGCAGACACAACAAATTTATCATGATTTAATTGGGTCTGCCTAGCCTCTAAGAATATCAACCTATTTTTTATCTCTTCTATTCTTTTTGTCGACATATCATCCCCTTCTTGACTGAGTATGGGATAATACATATTTGGATTCATAAAAATCTTACTCTTAGACATCCTTTGTCTACCTAAGACCTAAGGCTTCCCCCTACATCTAACTTATGCAGTAAAACAACAAATATAAAGGGGAAGGAACAAGGTACCTTTTCTCATACAGATGCAGAAATCTGAACATCTTTCATCAAATAACATACATCCATCTTTCATGTGCATTCAAATCTTTTTGTAGAGTCGCCACCTCTCCAGAAAGGACAAAATTTTTAATAGCTGAAAGCTACTTTTCTAGGTTCATTCCACCAGCAGAGCATCATTTTGTTGGTGACTCGAATGGGTCACAAATATAACACTTTTTCATCAATTTTCTCCCTAGCAGAGTCCCCATTTTGTTGGTTTTTCTTCTGAATCAGCATCAGGGTTTGCCAGTTCCTATGCACATGCAGATTCAGCCAACTAATACAGGAGGTTGCGTGAGCTGCCTCCCCTTCACTTCTAGTTCTGCTGCACCAAGGGGGGGATCCCTATAACTCAAGATGTAACCTTGACTAGCTCAAAGATGGAAAGATCTAACTTGACAACAACAGGCAGAATACTCTCATGTATGGACCAAGATCTGCATGATAGATCACAAGGTGGGCAACATTCTTGGACATAATGTCTGGTTAGGTATGAGAGCATGCAGGGGTTTTCCTACTCCTAATCCTACAACTAACAGGTGGAAGTGATGAAATGGGTGGACATAATGTCCTGGACGCAAGACAAGGGGTTTTGGCTCATAACTACTGATCCAAGAGCAGACTGGTGCCTATCCATTGGGCAAGGAGTTAACTAGACATATACAATAGATGGTTTGCAACTTTCACTCAAGTTTCAGGGGGTTGGACTGATGCTTGCCTTACAAACATCACCTAAGAATGGGTATCTAACTGCCTCTACTTATAGATATCCCTGCTGACATGCAACCAGATTCAAAAGAAGGAGAATAACATGCAGCAAATGGAGACAAGCAGATAGACACATGCAATAAGCATTTTTCATATAACATTAACACTGAAACTGAAAATATGTGTAAAATACATTCATGTTGCAACTCATAAACTCTAAAATGGGATAAAATAGCCAAGATCATGCCCTGTTCTTCATTATTTACACAAGAATGCCCCAGGCCTTCGACCCTCTAAACAATGGTAACACAGTCTACCTATATCGGCCAGAAAGTGTACCACAAGCAATTAATTACATGGTTGACCAAAAATCCTGCCAAATACAGATCTCAGAAGGAATGGCGCTCAGAAGTTATTGCTGCAGCAGACAAGGGAGGCCCCGAGCCTTGCACCACCATCTGGGGTCTTCATTCATAATTAGACAGCTTCACCATTTGTACCATCGCCCATATGCCTTCTACAGTCGCCATTGATGGCTCAACCACCCGCGGCCTACCTGGAAACCATCACAGTACTCAAAAAGGAATTTCTCGCCAAAACGCGTTTTACTGAAGGTTCAAGTTATGTAGGAACATTAATCCCACATGCACGATGAGAAGACCACCTCAGTAGTTTAAAAACATGGCCACATGCATAATAAGCGTTGAGTGCTTTTGCCACGCTCGACACATGCCTTTCTCTCCAAAAGCCCATCGGCCAAACTTCTACCATTGGCTCACCCCAAAAAACTCTCATCGATCTCAGTTATCTCGCTGATGCCTACCTTACAATCCGCTCCATCAGCCAGAGATAGACCATCGGGCCAGCACAAAACTCCTTTGCCGATGCCCATGGTCTCGCCAATGCCTTCAAAAATCTTGATGACATCATCATCATGTTCTGCTGACGTCATCAGCATATCTACCTACTGCACACCTCCTCATATTTGGATGACGTCATCATCATATTCGCAACATCGGGGGATCTCCACAAGGTGACTAGTGTTAGAAATATGACCCCCCTCGGACCTTGATGACGTCACCACATATCGGCATAAGGATGATATTCAGAAGATGACCAAATATTTGGAAATATCATCCTGATGCACAAATATTATGTTGCACTGTAGCTCCACGAAACATCAAGGTGATGTTAGATCATACCTGATATTTGGAAATATCACCCCGCACTAGACAATGCATGAAGCCGACAGGTGGATATCTCCCTTTGGAAATATCATGATGCAGACAGGTAGAAAAGTGGATATCACCCTGACATAAGAATGACGTCAGCATCATCATGGTGGTGTTTGGAAACATGATGATGATGACCTCCTCCTCGAAGAAAATATGATGCTGCAGTTGAAAAATGCTGAGGAGGCCCAGAGACTTAGAATATGTTTTGGATTTTTAGGGAAGGTGCCTGCATGTTTATATGCTTGAAAACTGACTGCTCATGCAGGCACCAACACAACCCATCCACAACATGTATCTTTCCCATGATCAAGACATCATTCATGATGAAGAACCTTTCCATACCCCCACAACCATCTATAAGAAAGATATCCAAGACCTAAATACTCAATCTAATAAAAGTATTGTTGATCAACTTAAGCATTCATTCCATTTCATGGCATTCCTTCAAAACAAAGAAACTCCTCCTTCAATCCATGATCCATCAACATCCACCTGCCATGATGAGACACATGCCTCCTAGGAAAACATAGAAGATCAAACCAATAGCTTGGATCTAAATGAGCATAATCAAGATCCTAATTATCCTTCCTCATCCATCTTTGACCCCATTTCAAGTCCATCATATCCTATTAGTCTTACCACCTTCATCCATGAATGTTCTTCCCTAGGACAACAATAACCATTATCCATTATCTCACCTTCTCATTCCAATAATGAACTCAAGTCTATTGTCCAAAACACACCTAGTCCCATTATTAATTGCATCCTCCAAAACATGAATTATCATGGTAAAGGCTTAGGCCTTCATAAACAAGGTATTTTGGAGCCCATCCATATCAAAGTCCCCCACGATCATATGGCCTTGGATATAAACCCCAAGGTAAACAATCTTAAGATGTTGGTAAACAAAAATACTAAGTCTATTTAGGTCCTTAAATCACTAAATCAACCATCTCCTTAGAAAACATTACCATTGCTTCCTACACCAACTTCCAATCAAAAGCTTCAATGTTTATCACGGTATGTGTAACCATTGGTTTTGATTCCACATACCTCCATTTCCCCATCCTTCATCCATTATCCTACATATCTCCCACATCACTCCATATGGTAGATGCTTTTGCATAAGCCTTTCATCCATCCTTTTGCATAAATCTTACATAATCGACATCATAATCCATCCTTTCATAATCCACATCATAATGCACTATCTACTTATTCCATCTCACTCTCATGCAATCCATTACCAACATCTATGAGCATTATGAGACTTGACATGGTCTATGTATGTTTCCATTCATCTCTAATGGGACTATCACCTTTCATAGAACTAGACGCTTGAGTCCCTCCTATCCATATTCCTCTTCTCCTATTCAAAACAAAAATCTAAAAAAAAGGAAAAAAAAAAAAGAAAAAGAAAAATAGTAAAGAGAAATTCCTTCATCCTATGGTGAAAACCACCCTTGGTGGTGCCTTGGATAAGTACCATGATGAAAACTTGGAAAACAGGTGTCATGTTTAGGTCGATCTTCTATGTCACTTACACTTGGGGGCACATTGTCTCATCTAACCTATCATATTCTATCCCATCATATGCTATCTTATCACATCCTATCTTTCCATACTATCTTACCATCCTTTTCCATTACACCCACATGCCTATCCTATTGAGTCCATTCATCCTCCCTTCCTCATTTTGATCTTGATAAATATATAGGGGCAAAATGTTGACAAATACTTTTGGTATCTCTTAATATACCTCATCCTTTCGAAACCAATATCATTATCCTATTTGTCATAATCCTTGTCATGTCAAATCCTAAGTATTACCACCTATAATGGGGCAAGGTATTCCTATGCGACATAGTCCTTAGAGATCACATCCTTGTTCTCTTGCACGTACATCCATTCCATCCCTTACCATCCATCCTTTTATCCATTCATCCTACCTACCTCCTGACAACTAGACTTGGTTTCCCCTTGTCATTTGTATCTAGCACAAAGGCTATTCAAATTGAAATCCAATGCCATTCCCCAAAACATTTTAAAAATACCAAAAAAACTAAAACATTCAAAAATGAAAAAGAAAAATCAAAACATTCAAAAATCCAAAAAATTTATAACATTCAAAAACACAAGAAAATCAAAACATGTCAAAAATCTAAAAAAAATCAATTTTTTTTTTCTAAAATATAAAAAAAATCAAATATCCAACAAAAATCCAAGCAATAAAATAAATCCAATCATCAATTCTTCAAATCAAATCATTAAATCATTCCAACCAAATCAATTCATCAAATCACCCAATTCTTCAAAATTCAAATCAATCACATTCATTCATATCAATCCATCATCAAATCATCATTTAAATCAATCACATAAATCAATTTAATCAAATCATTAATTCAAATCTTTAAATCCAATCATCAATTCTTCAAATTAATTCATTCCAAATCAATCAATTCAATTCTTCAATTCATCAGTCCCATGAAATCAATCAATCAAATCCATCAAAATCAATTCATCGAGTCTATCCATTCATCAAATCAATTCTTCAAACCAAATCACTCAATTCAACCCATCAAATCAAATCCATTCTTCAATCATTCTAATCAATCCATTGAATCAAATCAATCCTCATTAATCAAAATCAAATCATCTTCATATCAATCACATCACTCAAATAAATTCATCAATCCAATCATCAAAATCAAAACAATTCAATTCTTACAATCAATACTCCAATTCATCAAAATCAAAATCAATTCATCAATCAAATCCATCCATCCGATCAATTCTTCCAATCAAATTAATTATTCAAAATCATTCCAAATTCCATCAATCCAAACAATAAACTCAAATGTAAGTCATCCTTAATCCATACCAATCAATTCAATCAATCAAGACGAATTATCCAATTACATCAATGGTCTTGATCCTAATCTTGGCATAAACAAAATCAATCAATCAATCAATTGCCTTATACAAGATGTTGTATTGTCGAAACTAGATCAAGCGTCTTATATGACATGTTTTATTTTCTAAAACCAGACATCATCGTTATCATCAAATCAATGAATCAATTAATAATTGGTTTACATCTTGACAGGGGTAATATATTGTTCGTTTTTGAATCATTTGTGCATGCCTCCTTGCTTGCTTGTGTGTGTTATCATTTTTACCTTGCATTTGAATCAAATCCATCTCATTCTAGGTAATATTCATATCTTGCATATGTTGGAATAGCATTTTGCATTAACCTTTGCATCTAAGGTCATATCATACCTTTTTGTGCATTAGGACTTTAATTCTCTAAGTCTTATTCATCATATGTTTAAACAAGGTTGTATTACGTTGAGTGCACAAGACACATCATCACCTTGGTTCCTATACCTTGGTGCAATGTCTACTGCTATATAAAACATCATGGTTGCTTACCTTCATTGTAGCATAACGTATCATTATTACTTACATTCATTCCTTCATCTTTCTTCCTTCACCAATCCGTTTCATTTTTTGATAGCCTACCCATGTTTGTCCAACCTATCTATCCTCGCGAGGGGGCATCATCATCCTATCATCCCATAATCATCCTTTTCCTCTATTAATACCTTATCTTCTTTGAAATGAGGTTACTTAGTTGCAACATCATCTCAAAGAGGGGTAGAATGTAGACACTTCAAATTGTCCATGTCTTACAACATCACCTTGTCGACACATTACTAGAGACATCATATGACATTTTTTCTTAATCCCACTCCTAACCCCATTTACCCCATTAGCCAATTAATTAAATAAGTCCTATTTATTTAATTAATTTCCCTTCTCCCATTTTCCAACTAATTCAAATAATTTTTTTGAATTTGTCCTCACCTCTCACCTCATTACAACACATGTCACATACTACATTTTTCATTTAATACACTTCACATGTCTCACTAATTTAAATAAAACATTATTTAAATTAGGTCTACCCTACACTTGTCACATGACTACAACTCCTCATGGAGTGGGAAACCCTATTCGATCTCAACCATCCACATTGTTCAAATCAACTTTTAATCCTAGCCATCAATTCAAATAACTCATTTCCTATAAATCAACCCTCACCCAGGCCATTTGAGGGGCTCTATTTTGCAAGTAGCCTCATGTTGTCAAATTTCCTCTAGGATCTCCATTCTGATTCATCTTCTTCTTAGTGTTATGCTACTGAAATAGTGAGGAAATCAACTTTCATCCTTCGATATCTTGCATTCATAATCAAGATTGAGAAGAGCAATGGGGGCAAACCAAGTTTGACATAGGAGTTTAGATATTTTTGTTTATGCTTTGATTTCTACGTTCATTTTGTACTCCATTGTGTTGTTAGGGTTTCATACTTCATATTTATAATTTATCCTTGATTTTTACCCTAATACAAAAAGGTCAAGACATTTTTAGGTGTCTACATTTTCTTGTCTTTGACGTGGTATTGTGACCTAGTAGGGAAATGGTGTCAAGTCAAAGAATTTTGTCCCAACTGATGGGAAGGAGTGAAAATGGAAGAGGGATGCCCCCTAGAGAGGTTAGGTGAATTTTTTTTTTTTTTTCAGGTGAATTCTTGAAAAGGATGGGATAGTGGTGAAAAAGGGACATGGGATAGAAAACGGGGTTGATAGGAAGAAAAATGGAGAAAAAAGGTTATGGTTTGAGGCTTGGGGAGAGAAAAAGGTAAATGATGGTTGACATGGTGGCTATATATAGCAATTGTGGGTCCATAGTGCCACATTCACATAATCTAAGCTTATTAGACGAGAGAAGAGGAGATAGTCTACATGGCACAACCTACATTCCCATGATACATGCACCAATCTGAGAGGGTTCGAGGCTTTGGCTGTTCTGTAGAGGTGGACCCACAGGTATGTCAACCAAACCTAACTTTTTTATTTTGGGATTTGGGTTAGGTTAGGGGGTCATGAAATGGGTAGTTAAGTATATTAGCACTATTGTGCAGCCGTATAGCACTATAAGGTTATGGTTTAGATCAATCCTCTAGTTTAGTGCCAAAGGAAAAAGGGCAAATTCAAGTGGTTTAGTGCCATCCGTCATATGTTTAGCACTATCCTCTAGTTTTGCACCACAAGTTGGGGGTTTGCATGGTTTAGGACTATCAGATAGCACTTTAGAGCTATCCTTTGGATTATCACAATATGTTGAGGGTTTATCACTATCCTCTCATTTAGCACCTGAGTAATTAGGGTTTTGTAGGTCAAATGATAGATTAGCACCTTTAGGTCATGAATTAGCACTAACATGTGGTTTAGTGCAATATTCAAATATTTAAGCACAATCCTCTAGATTGGCACCATCATGATCTAGATTAGTGTCATCATCTGAATTAGCGCTATAAGTTTCTAGATTAGTGCCAAAGCATTGTTTCTAAGAAAATGAATTGATTGAGGTAATTTTCTGAATACAGATTCTAGGTAGGATACTATAGTCATGAGATCAATGTGTTCCAAGAGTGATGGCATTGAGGTCACAGTTTACTCCTACAGATTTTGCTTGACTTGGGAGGATAGGGCAACATGCTATTTTAGAGATGCCCCGGGTGCGACCGCATAGGGCTATGATGTCAACCTTGGTAGAGAGGTGGAGGAGAGAGACATGCTCCTTTTTACTACATATGGGTGAGATTACCATCACCCTAGCACATGTATGGAGGATCCTTAGGATCCCCATATGAGGAGAGAGAGTGACTTATGATGTAGGTTCTTGAGTGGAAGCCTTGGATAGAGCATTTGTACCATCTCGACTAGTGTATACCAGAGATGGTCAGGAGATGAGATATGTGTGGACTCAAGTGGATGGAGCTAGTAAATTTACATTATATGTCTATGGGTTGGTTGGTGGCATATTGATACCAGATCGATGATCACAAGATTTTTTGGTTGGCTAGGGGATAGTGATCAAGGTGATGATCACTCAGAATGCATTGTTTGCATGGGGGCCATGCTTTCTAGCCCAACTATACCATGAGATGCACCACATGGTAAACCATTTGGATGTGAGCTTGGGAGAAAGGGTTACATTGCTTCACATGTGGGCATGGGCGAACATCTAGTTCTTGTAGCCTGAGTGTGCTTACCAGAGGGCTTAGTTTGAAGCATATGTATTTTTGTACAGAGTTCTTGTCTAGTACACACATATGGGGCAACTGAGATACTAGCGGTGACAGATAGATGATATGGATATGATCATCTGGCGACTGTACATAGGGGTAGAGATGTAGGTAGATGATCATATACACATGTCGTACACATTCCAGCCATAGTATATGATGGGGCAAGGAGATAATACCATTGAGAGGTATATTCAATCATGGGTGATGCGTCATGGGTGATGCGTCAGTTTGGGCTCGTGTAGGACTTGCCTCAAGTGATTGCTATATATGCATGAGGACTGACAAATATACCTACCTAGCCCACACAGTTATAGCCGTAGGTGTCTTTGTTAGATTGGGCAACACTATAGCTAGTGCAATGAGATAGGGGCAGTCAGATAATGGATGCAGGGACAACCCCTACCTATGACATTTGGTGGCAGTAGGCTAGGTTAATATACCTTACAGCTCTAGAGGCTAATCTAGTAGAGGAGGATAAGGAGATAGAGGTGCAAGAGGAGGGAGATGGGATAGATGTGTCGGCAATAGCAGTTATGGCTTAAGCAATAGGACAAGGCTAGGTGAGGCAATTACCTACTGGATAGGCTCCTATTGGGTAGATTCTGGTAGCACAGGCACCTGTAAGACAAGTACCTTAGGTGGCAGTGGGTCAGGACAACTGTTAGTACATGCACTAGTGGGAGCTTTAGGGTAGGTGGGCACTTCAAGTGCCAGGGTATCAGGTGTAGGGCCATCAAGGATAGGTCCTAGTCCTATTCCATCTATTGGTCAGTGGTGGACACAGCCGAGGGGGATGAGGAGGAGGATTCAATAACATTGTAGTCCCAGGTGGCTAGTTTAGAGGACCAGGTGGCGAGGTAGCAATAGGACTTGGCCATCATCATAGTAGAGAGAGACAGTGCTCTAGTATAGCTGTAGACTCTATAGGGTGTACATGCCCTTGTAGAAGGGTTGAGTGGTAGGGATGAAGATCTGTAGATTCAGATTCTATAGGCACAAACAGGCCACCTCAAAAGTGAAATGTAGATGTAGGTAGTGCAGGTGATAGTCGAGAGGGATGTGGAGAGGGTACTCTAGTAGCGCATGGAGGTTAGACTGCAGAGAGATGAGGGCAAAGCCATATAGGCTGGGGCGTAGATGACACAACTACAACAGTAGGTCACATAGATGTATAGTGTCATAGCTAGCACCAATATGGTGTAGATGTGGGGTGATTATTTAATGGCACAAAAATAGTTGTTACAGGTGCAACAACAGCTGTCAAACTAGAGAGCTGGAGCTAAGTACTACTATGGGGCCTATTACACAACAGTTTCTAAGGGATAGTGAGTATCAAGCTATAGCCAGCATGGTCAGTCTGGTATGTTAGGTTCCCAGTGATCAGGCCATTCTTAGAGGTTTGTACAACATTCACCACCTCAGCAGTAGTAGCCACCATAGTGGGCATCTATGGGACCACCTCATTAGTGTTATCCTGACTCACCTATAGACTCTGCTAAGGGTTCATCTACCCATGGTTGATGTAAATTTTGTATGCTTTCAAGCTTATGTATTTTGATGTATTTTGAGCTGTCATGACACACATTTGTATCATGACATTTGAATGACATATATGATGGTGATTTTTACGGTGATATGTTATGATGTTTATGGATATGATGATATGTTTATGGATTATGTATGATGTTATAGATGCCTTGTTATGATTATGTTTATTGATGGATGCATTTTCTATATGATGCTTATGTATGGATGTTATGATGATGATGTATGGTATGCACATGGATATTTTTACGGTTTTACGGTTTTATGGTTTATATTGATTATGATGTATGTGATATGGATGATTAGAATTAATAAATATATATTATGGATGGATAAATGCAAATGTAAATGGAATATATGCTTAGATTAATAAACATTTACTATGGATGGTGATAATGTAATGATATGGTGGTTTATGCTAATGATGATGTTGTGTATATAGGATGGTACATTTACTATGGATGGTGATAATGTAATGATATGGTGGTTTATGCTAATGATGATGTTGTGTATACAAGATGGTGGACACTTGTCATGATACATTATAATGCTTAGAACCATGAGAGATGGGGTTGGGAGGTTTGGGGAATGGTTGGCCTAGGTTGGGCAATGGTTGGGATAGGTTTAGGGATGATTAGGATATGTTTAGGGACGATTGGCATGAGTTTAGGGATGGTTGGTACTAGGTCACTAGATGCCACATTGTTAGAGGGGTTTTGTTGGATGGTTGGAATTGATTGTGGGATGGGAGGGTAGGAAATTTGTTAGGCTGGCTAAGGTGGTTGTGGGATGAGATTGAAATGAGTAGGAGATGTGATTGGTTAAGCCCTTTTAAAAATTCAAAGCCTAGGTGGTGATTTTGAGGGATGGTGGTAGATTATAGACGATAGGTTTGTGCTAATATTTTTGAGAGCAATCCAAGATTTATTATAGAAAAAGGGGATATTTTCACCAAGGTATGAATGACCAAGGTGATGATTCATATCTAACTTTTCACGGACTAGACCCACAAAAAATAGGATGATCCCATGCATGCCCAAGGTAGTTCAATATTTTCTAGATGAGGGAAGGGGACTCATAACATAGGTCCTTAGTGCATAGAAGATATGATGAACCTTAGATACACAAAGGGGAACAATATGCTAGAATTGACCCTACATCTACAAGATATGAATACTATTCATGGAGTAATGAGACCAATCCATAAGCACAGTATACAAAAACAATGACCATGCCCCATTCAAAGTGTTTTCCACCAAATACCATGATATGGTGAGATCAGCGTAGTTTTGAAGTGATCCTTATAATGAGGCAAAAGATCAAAATCAATAATCAAAAAGACCAACAAACCGGACAAACAACTATTATATCTCTTGCCAAGATAAGTATTGATTTAATAGGATGATGGATTTTGCCTATTGTAGGAATGATATATCCATAAAGGCAAGAATTAATGGGATGATTAGGATAAAGTCAAAAGATGGGAAAAAGGATAGTAGGCCATGTGTCATGTTTGTAGTTGGTTTATTGATTGATGATTTTTGCATGAGATATGATGCTTTAGAAGTATGCTTAGCAGGTGTATTTCTCTTGGATTTAGTAAGATCAAGGAATAGGGACTATTTAAATGGGTTGGATGGGTGCATCTTTTGTACCTACGTATTGGATACTTCCTTTGTATTCCACACTACCTACATACCATGTTTCCATGGGATCAAGGCACATCAAGATGCGGGTGATGATGAATATGTAGTCTGGTTTGTAGTGATGATGTGGGGATGGTTCAAAATGGTTTGGATGAGGATGATGATTTTGATGATAGATTAATGATGTCTTGGATGATGGGATTATTTCTGGGATTTTATAATGTTTTGATTTTTTGGGGGGTTTTAGATTTTCTTATGTTTTTGGATTTTGTGGTTTTCTATTTTTTAAGGTTTTTTATGTTTTTGTGATGTGTTTAGATATTTCAAAGTTTAAACTATACAAGGAAGGCATACAAGGATCCTCTTCAAGAATATACCTCGGGTGGGTAATGAAGGGATAGGATAGGATAGGATATGGGTGAATTGAATGTTTTGTGATTCCAAGCCATGGGATGGAGTGATGTGGAGTGATATAGAAGACTTATAAGATGGTAGGGCTGACCACTATAAATGGCACTTGAGACAGGTTTTCACAATGGTACTTATCCAAGGTGCCATAGAAGTGATTTTCACCATTGAATGACTTTATTGCACTCGGGTTTTTCTTGATTTTTTTTTGGATTTTTTGCTTTTTTTCTTTTTTTTTTATATTTTTTACTTGGGATACCCAATGGGTTAGGCATAGAGCTTTTTCAAGTGCATGATGCTCAGAGGCTCATCGTGATGTTGCCCCTCAAGTATTACAAGATGATAAGCTCCTGATCCATAGCTAGTTGTAATGACGTAAGGTCCCAAACAATTAGGCTCAAACTTTCCCTTCTTGTGACGCTCTTGTAGGTTCTTCTAATTTTCCATAAGGACAAGGTCACCTATCTCAAACATGCAATTCTTGATCTTCTTGTTGTAGCTTAGACATAGGCGATTCTAATAAGCCTATAGGTGATTAAGAGCATTTAAATGCTTCTCATCTAGAATTTCTAGCTCATTTAGACATACAACTCGATACTCTTCCTCAGTAATGATATTCTATACTGAGATTTTGAGAGAGGGGAGCTTGACCTCGATTGACAAGATGGCTTCGAAACCACATGCTAGAGAGTATGGAGTGGCTCTTGTAGGTGTACATATACTTTTGTAGTAGGCCCAAAGGGTTGGATTGAGTTGGAGGTGCCAATCACGACCAACTTCATTAACTTTTATTTTCAAGATGCATAAGATGGTTTTATTGGAAGCCTTGACTGGACCGTTACCTTGAGGGTAATACGGTGTGGGAAAGTGATGTTGGATATGGAATTTCTCAAAGAGAGTGTGGACTTCTTGATTCTTGAATAGTTTCCTATTGTTAGTGATGATGGAAGGGGGGATGCCATAGTGGTATTGTTATCAATGAGGATTACACCCTTATGCAAAGATGTGACACTTTGCAATCCTTCGAAACATGGGGACAAAATTAGGTTGTGGGTTACCTATAGTGAGTTTGAACCTCTAGATTGTGGGCTGGTTCCCTTAAAATATTATATTTGAAACTATGATTTTTTGTTTTTGAAAAGGGGAAGAAGGAAACTATAAGGAAATAAAACTGTAAAATTTGGTGATGCACCTAATAAGGATGGAAAACTTGCAATCTGGTTCATAATAGAATTCATAAATCTAACCTACACAATCCAATCTTGGCATAAATATCACAAAAGTGCTTCTAAGGAAGGCTGGAAAAAATTGTTTTTTATGAAGGAAAAAAGATTTTTCACAACATAAAAGAACTATTTTTAGTAACACAACCTAAGACCTGTAATATCACTATGCTTAATACTACAAGTGTAACGCTCGCCTTGAACGCCTTAAAGAATACACACTTTTGCAATATGAAACAGGAAATTTTTTTTTTTAAAAAAAAAAGATTAAATAACGTTAACACAACTAATTACAACATATTCTCTAAGGGTCCAAGGCTGCATCACTTAACCAATCGACTAACACAAGTTAACATACATCAACAACTGATTCATATTCATTGCATGTCGACAAATAATGTAATACCAACTACATAATTAAGCACACAACAGATATGCTTTCCTTACACATGAGTACATCATGACATCATTACATTGCTACTTTTAGTCTACATAAGAATGTTCTGTTACACAAATCCGGTACAAGGTTATACACATACATCTTCATCAACTGGTACAAGCACAACTGAAACAAATCCTTTTCTGCATAAGATCCTGACAAGAGAACCAATGGATAAAATAGCTCTTCCACCCGACCATGTGGAACCCAAAGGTCCACCCCCCGAGCTAGGAGTTAACATGAGGTCCCAAACACTGACAGTCAGGTAGACGAAAGACAAACAAGAACAAAGGACGACCAAACGCCAATACAACACATGGCAATATCAATACAACACAACATAACTTAACTTAACTTTCACTTCACTTCCAGAGGCGACACCAAACAAACGAGGAGAGCCCGAACAAGGAATGCTAGGTTGTAGTAGGGAGAGTGTCATCGCATGGTCCTAACATGGGTTATCCTGACAGCCTCTCACTAGGCGCCGGCCCCCATCTATGGTTATCCTGACAGCCTCTCACTAGGCGCCGGCCCCATAGGGTGACACATGCGGAATCAACCTTCCTTTCATGAGGACAAGGAAGTCAATCATGCCGACCAGGCCTTCTCTACCCATCCTTAGTCTAAACAAGCACTACAGGCCATGGGAGAGGAATCCATTAATCTTATTAGTGTGAAATCTACCCTTAACCCCCTAATTCATTTTTAGGTTATCACTTGATTAATCTACTTCCAACGGGTTATCCTGACTGCCCCTCTGGGCGCCGGCCCCACGTTGAAAGCCACTCTCCTTCCTAACACCTAGTAAACCTTAAAACATCATGCAAGACATATAACAATACACGTAAATGAACACTGCAAGGCATAAACCCTCTTGCATCAAAATAGAATCATAACATCAATTGTTATCCAACACTTTTAATCATTACAATACTTTATCCTTTAACAGATTTTAGGTCTCTCCACACGACAAAACGGTACAATAAGATCACATGAGGTTTGATATCTCATCCTGAGATTATTACTTTACAAGACACAACATTCAACCTTGACAGAACCTCATTATACTTCATACTTTGTTTGATACACATAAACGCTATTACATCGTAATTACAACATCAACAATACACAAGCTGCAAATACTCAACATTGACGACTTAGCCTCTGGAATTCGGGTTTAAACAACCTCAAAACGACTCATTACAACACTCAATCAATTCAGTTCAAAATTCAGGAGATGAAATACTATCATTCATTCTCAGTTCAATGCAAACAGCTTCTGAAATAAAATCAACATTATATTACAACAATTAAATTAATACCTTGCAACCAAATCTCTAACTAACCTTATATTGTTTCAAAAGATAAATTAATTGGTTACTAAATCATTACAATAATAATAAAGAACCACTTAATTTCTGTTTACCATTCGACACTTTCATAACGATACGATCTTTATATACTTTCCTTCAATCTTGTCCAATTAACTTTATTTTATAAAGGATAATAACGCTAGGAGAGATATCTTACGGCTGAACGATGACTACACGAGGAGAGTTCAATCACGAAATGTTTGATAACCTTCATACGATCTTGCAGACATTCTAGCGAGCTCAACCAAATAGATTCCTTTATGATGATTTGAAGATGTTTCTGAAGTTGATCCTATCCGTGGTGATATAATTTCTCAAGAGAACAATCGTAATTGCACCCTATGCGAACAGCTTGAGATATTTTACTACTGCGATGTAAAATTGCTATTGACTATTTTTCCATAGAAATGGATAGCATCAGACCTTAACCAGTCATTTCTGATAGACATTGACCTCACCACACTCTGTGGGTTTCAACAGTTGAACGCTGTATGAGCTCCGTCGAATTTCTTTACTGCACTGGCCTTCGGAGGAGCGCCAATCTACATCTTCGAGATATCTTGCTAGGTTTGTGTTGGTAGAACCATTTATTAACAGAAGGGACAAGACAAATACCGAGGCTGTGTTTTGCATACCCTAAACTTTAGTATTTGAGACCACAGTTAAATCTGCGGTGATTGAAAGGTTGTGACAGCTAATATACACAAGATGGCGATTGGCTGGTAATAGCGTTCCAGCAAATATAGGACATAATGTGTTTCAGACAATATCCTCCAGATTCACTGTGAGGGCAGTAGTGAACGATGCAAGACAAAACAAACAACACTAGTCAATGAATTCGCTCAAAACAAGGGCGATCTTTCCCGGATGATTATAATTCGCTCAAACTGATAGTAATCAACTATTTGCAGGCCAGCATGACTTCAATCACCCTAGCTATGGAGTGGACTGGTCAGATATAACAACTTTTCCAGTTTTTCAATGCAGGAAACCTAATTTATTAATACAAGCAAATTATAAGGACGGCAGTTTGATAAGTTCTCAAATGAAATAGTTAAAACAGTTTATAATACGGCTAGCACCAATTATTAGATAACAGTTCCGGGTGAGAGCAACTTTGACAACTTTTACAGCAGGTTGATTGAGTGACGCAAATTTAATGATCATAGTGGTGGTGGTAATTGTATATCTGTTGACACATCTTAAGTAGATATTCATTTCGCTCTCCGCTCTTTGCGAAATTCAATTCTATAAATGCAAGTGTGTAAATGCTATGAAGTGTTGATTCTATTTAAGTGACAGCTGTTGAGTGGTGAAGAAGAATCCATTTAGTTCTTCCCATGTGTTGGGTCATTCTTAATGGTGAAACATTTGCATTAAAACATATCACAAGATCAACTTCCATTAAATCCAAACCCTCTTCTCCAATAGATGGTGCAACAATGGTGTTGTAACCACCTGCATGAAATTTCTGCAAGACATGTTGTTGAACTTTCTGAGTTTGGCCCTCGGAGATGCAAGAAAGAAAGATGGAGTTCAATGACTGAGTGAGGATAGCAATGTTCTCAGACTGTGCAGCTGTTTCCGCACCCAATTACCTTTGCGTGAAATTTTCTAAGGCCCTTTCAATGCTCATCCTGTATCATTGTATTTACTAGGGCCGACATTACTTCGAAGCACTTTGTCAAACAGTTCACTTGTCTTGTCTATACATCCCCATTTCGCATACATGCTTATCAGAGTATTTGAATACCCAGCAGGAACTTCTGGTTTCACTATGTTTTGGTGATTATCATCAATGATTCTGAGACTCCTCTATTGACGCTAAAGGGAAAACATTATCAATGACATCATTACCATGCTTCGTATACGCTTCAACATCCATTTATGAAACATGGACTGGGCAATATGTTACATGCGCTGATACTGTTCATGTTCAAACTTGACTGTAATAGTATAATGGCCAAAAATTGTATATTTCGCTGTTAACTATGGCGCCAATTCTATAATATTTTTTTTTATCTGCTTATTTTCAGGTAAAAGAGAGCCAGATACTGAACTTGTAGCACAACAGCTTCGAAGAAATTAAAATCTTCAAACAAAGTTCCTCCCAAGAAGAAACCGGAGACATCTTCATCTGATGATAGTGATTCCGAGTCAGAAGAGGAGGTAACATATGCAAATTCCTATATTGGTCATCATTATCGTTTGTTGGTGAAAACCTATTAGGATTGAATTGCTTGTTTGGTTTGAGTATTGTGTCTGATCACGAGTCTATCATATAACACCATTCCAGTCATTAAAATATATACATAGCTAAGCTGTATCTAACTTGTTTATATACACTGCTATTATGTTTGTCACTAAAATTTCATTGTATACGAGAGCATTACTTATGATTCTAAATATCTGTAAAATTGTGCCTAATATCATGACAGGGGTTATTACTGTAAATAAATTTTGTGCATAATCTCATTATCAAATTGTTTATAGTTTATATAGACAGTCATTATGACTGTAACTATATGTGTGTTTTGGATCTATGGTTTTTACAGTAAGAGATGTTCACAATACACTTGAAATGTCAGATTAAAACTAGCAAATTGTCCAATGCAGTTATTCAAACATATCATGAAATATCTGTATAGTTGTGTCTATCAACATTGTACAGGCAGGGAGCACTTATGACGGTGAGTATCTCTGAGATTCTGCCTGATACATTATAAGGTGAGAAAGATTATCAATGCCTATAGATTTTGCACCTACTTTCAAACAGATAGGCAGGCAATCATTATGACTGTAAATATCTGCGTATTTTCGATTTAATGTTTTCTTGGGAAAACATTTTCACAATACTTGTGGTTAAATGTGTTTCTTGGTTTTAACCCATCATTTCAAGTGAGCTAGGCTGAGGTATCTCACTCAAGATGTTCGATTAAAAACAACAAATATCCTCATATAAGTGGGCTTGTACTTATGACGATAGATATCTCTGAAATGAAGCCCGATACCATTACATGGCAGGTAGCGGTTATCACTGTAAATACATTTTGAACCCAGTTTCAAACAGGTGAACTGACATTACAACAGTAAATACCCATCTATTTTGGGTCAAAGAAAAGGGATTTGAAACTTTCATACAGACGAATGAAAGCCAGGCCGAAACGCAGGCACATGATTTGGTGGACGATTCAAGGGGCAGCATTGTCTGGAGGAATAGGCGAATGAAAAGACATTAGAACTTTCACTCCAGACAAAATAAGGCAGCGAACTCACTTAATCGCCACCTCCCTTTCACGCCATAGCATAAACTCACAGTATAATCTGATATTACCGATCCACTACAGAATAAATCGAGTCTACTTTCATTTAAGATGAAATAAGGCAGCGAACTTTCTATCACGCCCCAGTACAATTTACAGCGATGCTAAATAATATCAATCTGCTAGCAAATAAAACCTAAAGAAACAAAATAAGATGAATAGAATCTCAGGCAACCTAATAACCAAGTTCAACACCACTGCTCACCAGTCTCGCATCTAGAATGTGAGGGATTCGCCTCAATATTTCTACATTACACTGGCATTACAGGTGCGAACCTCATAACTAACCTCCGTAAGATATATGCTCAGCCCAAACGGCTAGGATTTTGATGAAACGAGTGTAGGTAATGTAAACAGAATCCAAGGAAACTTTAATATCGAAGAAGGAAGGGTTTCATGGCATTTAGAAATATCAGAGATCAAATGCTATGTGAAAGCGCACAAACTAAGGAAATAAGGAAGCGTTTCGTAGCATAAAGCACTATCATTCGCACACCTATACCAAAGCGCCTTCTCCAATAGTGTGAGCAGAGACCAGAGGGGAGTGACCTATCATGCTCGAAGGGAGACGTTCTCAGATGACAAGGAAATAACATGGCGAAGGATTACTGTAGTGATGACAGAAAATGGAGTTCTAAGGGATCTTAAGGAGGTGTCATTTACATCTACAAACCCTAGCAAGGTTTCGCTAGTCTGAGAGTGCATACGGGATGATTCGGCAAACAGTGGAAGAAAGACAAATGACTTCCGGAATCTTTGAGCAGAAACGAAGTATTAAACCCTAAGCGAAGATGCTGTTTAAACACAAGAGGACAGTCTACAGAACTATTTGGAATTTTAGATAAACTACAACAACATTTGCAAATTCGGAAAGGAAATTCAGAGATAAAGCACTCGACGGAACCTGGCTACGCAATCCACTCAACGAACTTGCTTCAATCGTTGCAGTTCCAAGCTGCTTCTTTCCTTTCACCTGTCATGATCTCCTTGAAGCCCCTCCCCCTCTTTTATAACTCAGCCTCTCTCCTCTCCAAGGGCTTGGCACGCGATCCCGAGCACCACTCATTTAAAGAATATGTATTTTTATTTAATTTAAAGATCCCAATTATTAAATAGTTTATTTTATTATTATTTTTTTCTTTATAGCCGACCCAAATTATTGTTATAAATAGAATAGTACTATATCGACAATTATAATTTTGTACTATACTTTAATTTATCTTATTAATCAAGTTGTAAATCACAATTTACAACATGATTACATCTATTTATTTATTTAAATATTTATTATAATTAATATTATATTGAATAATACAAACTTCTTACAACTTTATTTATCAACAACACTTCTATTAAAATAGTAATTTATTTATAGCTAAAATCGACAACTAACGGCATTATGCCCATTTAACAACACTTATACTCTTCCGTAGAATAATTCTAATTAAAGCACAACATTGCCACACATACTTAGACACCTGCAGAACTCATTAGACTCCAAGATACGGCACTACTAGACCGTAAGACATGGGCGAATAACCACCACTAACCACAAGGGTAAACTGACGATGAAGGAACACTGACTAGGGACCTCACGTTAACTCCAACCAACTAATCCATTGGCGAAGGCACGCTCTGACCTGTAATCAGGTGGAGTCGATGCCTAGTACCTGCATCCTGCAGCAACGCACGTTAACCATAACAAGATATACATATACATCACAAGCAGTCCTATCATGAATGGAAATCGCAGTGGGGTAGGGTACTCGAGAACGAGTAATACAACACTGTTCCATTCACGTTTATAAATAACAATCAACTATATTGAACAGAGTATCAGATTACTAATCTACGACATAAAATGATCAACTAACTTCCAATCCATATAATGAATAACATCAAAGCATCTAAAACATCAGTTCATTTATCAAATCGTAAAGCATAAAATGGCATAATCCAACATCAACATCTGTTATCTTAACAATTAAGTTCACAATGAAGTAACAAGATAACAAGAGATCCATCTTCTACGGTCTAGGACACTATAAAGTTTAAGCAAACATCAATCTGATGGATGATGAGGCGAGGGGCACTACATCCTCCCCCCCTAGGATCAGGCTTACTCCTGGAAGCCTGCGAACAAATATGGGTGAAATGTATTGAGTTTGGGCAGTTTTCACAACACTATGCAAACATGGAAGCACACACTGTGCATAAGATCTATTAACAGAAAAGTCTTGATATACTGACTTTACACCTTTAGCAGCATGGTACCAAAATTTATCATTTTATAAGCACTATATACATGATTTAACACACCTACACGAATTCAAATTACCATGAATCACATCTCAAGGCTACACAAGGATCCCTCTGGACACTGGTAACTGACCTACTAAGGCATGTCACAAAATCTATGAGCCATAAGCCAACATCTATCCCACACAAACCATACCACACACTCTGAGACTTGATGGTGCTAGGGCACACACACATGGTTAGCCCATCCAAACAAGACAACAATGACCTAGCTCCTACAGCAAGAGTTAATTAGCCTCCAAGAAATAGTCCTAGCCTCGGATATCCTCATCCTCAAGGTTCCCTGTATCTACTTCCTCGTATACGCTCACCAAGACTGCCTCATACATCCTTGGAGAGAAATCACAATACGACACACGGCCGACGTCGAAAACAATAAGAAAAAACTAGTTTAGCCACCAAAGTCAGATACAAATATAAAATAAAGATTAGATTTCATCAACAAAACAAGAAATGCGCGCAGTTCAACACTAAACCAAATGTAACCACAAGGGTTACGCACAAATGAAGTTCACAAGGTGTGGCTAAACCATCACAATCAAATATAAACAAAGTGTCAGCCTTTTCAATTAATAGATAATCATCAAAAATTATAAGGAAAATAAACAATCTTTGAAATTGCACTATACAACACTACGTGACTAGGTACTAGTCACCAAACGAGGAAGGAGGGAACAACGTCAGGTTATCCTCAACTTTTTATTCCACACAATAAGGGCTCTACATAAGCACCGTAAAATCCCAAAATTCCTATTCCACAAGAGGGTGCACAACATCAAGTCCTCTAAATGACAACTCCTTTAACTACAACTAAAGCTCCTTAAGGATAGGATGATCGTCGAGAGACACCTCTCGACTTTCCCCTAATTCCAAATTGTTCACCCTCATGGCAAACAACTGACAACCTTGACTCATGCATTTCTTTGACCGTATGGCAGATATCATATGCAGGGGAATGGATCTCTACATGCCAACTACCTCTACCTTAACCTCTAGGCATCTACCTATGAAGACACTGCCAAGGGACAACCTCGGGTTGATAGGTGAGAATGACAAAAGGGAAAGAAGAAAATCTTCAGAGTTTAAGCAACTAGGACAACATAATGGGACTATGCACACCCAGAGTACCCAGTGTTTAAACTTGGCTCTGATAACAAGTAAGAGTGAGACAATAATTTGAAAAGTTTTGATAATTAAACATAGTAAAACTTCAGCATATCACTTCATACAATTAGCATCAAATGGAAAGGCAACTACTTGATTCCAAAAAATAAAGGAGATATTGCATAAGAACAAAGAAATTGGACCTATAATATGCTGTGATCTCTATAAAACTATCAAATAATGAGTTACAAAACCTTCTTCTCTCTCAAAGTGTAAAAGAGCAAAAAGGCAAGAACTTGAAATATGAGTTACAAAACCTCTTGTCTTTCAATGTGTAAAAGAGAAAAGAATGCAAGAGCTAGCAAAAACTAAGTTTCTCTTTACAATATATAGCTTGGTCTTACTAAGAGGCATACAAAAATGAACTACAGCTAATTGTCTCTAAAAATAAGTCCTCCAAGGTGATCCACGAGAAAACTCAAAAATCCCTAAAAATAAGGGCTCAAACTACCACAAATCAAGCAAAAAAAGCCTCAATATGGACCTCTCGATATGCTTAACCAAGATGTTGACCAAGAATCCTAAAAGATCTCCTCAAATCATGCAAAAATCCCCTAGATGGCCTAGTTAACTCAACTCATCAATTTGCATGATTTTGCATTTGCAAAATTGATGTGAGTAAATAATAAAGTAATTAGAATAATTACTCTATTGTTAGTTACAACTTGTACTATTTCTGATTTTACAATTTGTGAACAATAATAAAGTAATTTGAAGAGTATTACTTTACTATTTATTTACATTTGATTTATTTGTAAAAATCATGCATGATGAAAATAAAATAAATCTCCTTATCACTCCAATTATATTTGCCTATTTTGCATGATTTGAGCAAAAATAGGACTTAGAAGAAAATAAAATCCCATTATAGCCCCTTGTGAGAAAAATATCTAGTTGCATATCATATGCCTTCAAGGAAAAAATATACCCTTATTAATCTAAATACATCATAAAAAATGCATGAATCACTTAGGCATAACCTCACAAACCCTTATGACTCCAATTTGCATCAAAGAGAAAACAAATATCCAACTTTGCCTTATAACTCCATTTACAATGAAAAATGGCCTCACTACCAAATAGCCTCCATCATGCAAAAAAAAAGTAACTCAAACCACAACAAATCTCTGCCACCTTGCAATACTTGTCTTACCTTGCATCTTCATGCACATATACTTTCTTCTTTTCATTGTATCAATACCTCAATGCAAAAAATTACCTTATCCTTTGCCACCTCATTATGCATACCAAGTCTTCACATGATGTTCCCTTCTTTGTCCTTTGATGTAAAATACATAAGGTATAAAAGATTCCTCTTTTGACCCTAATCGGGCACTAGGCATGATAATGAGGAATTTTTTATTTTTTAGTATGCAAAATGAAAGGTATCATAACTAAGGCACTTTTGACCATGTTGTCGACATATAGAAATAACGGGTTTTGAAAGTTCATAAGGCATAAAGAATATCCCCTACTTTTCTTCCCATGATAATGTGACCATTGACTTAAACAAGAATCAAGTATAAATAGAACATGTAGGCCCTTTCAAAAAATGATGACTAGGATTTTGTCAAGACAAGGTCTTAACCACGGTTTGCATTTTATATGGGGTAATGATTTCAAAATTCAAAAAGTCAAAACATAAGAAAAGAGACTTATGAGTCATCGATCAAAACCAAAGAAAGCCTAAAAGACATTCTTGTATTTCATTTGGTACTTGAGTCACTTCAGTTCTACACCTTTGTCGATGGTTGGCCTACGGTTTTATGGTTCTTAGGATTTCCTTCATAGTCTTGGCCTTACATGGTCAATACTTTGGCATTTTGAATTTAGAAGAAGGTAAATATTTGCTCTGAGGCTTTTATTGGCATTTTTATTGACTTCTATAGCTGCTCATACTTCGAATGGCCGCCATGCTGGTCATTATTCTCTGCAATCTTTTGATAAACCTCTTCTATTTTCTTTGTGTTTCTACTTTGCAAATGTGGAAAAAAGAAATGACAAAACCCCCCAAAAAAAGGGGGTCACAGCTATTGATATCCATAACTACAAATGAATGGTGAGTTCTTGGTTCTCCTTTAATGTATTTTCTTTGACATTGTTGTAGATTTGAGAAACAAAAAGGGTTTTGAAAGATGCGAACTGAGTATTATTCTTTCTCAAAGAAATAGACTCATTTATAGTAGCCATGCCTACATATGTTATTTCTTTTCTCTATAGACAAGGCCCCTATTTCAAAACCATAATGTGTCATATCTTTTCTGTATATGTTTTGTATCCTATTGTAGCTTTGCTAAAAAAAAAGAAAGTCTCTTTGTGAGGAAGGAGAATGAGGGTTTGCTCAAAATTGCATATAAATGCAATCTACGCACGTGGCCATACCAGAAAACACATGTTCTGAACTTCTTCTTTTACTGTCTTGTAAAAATGAAGAAGAGTTTCATTGAAATCTTTGACAAGGGTTTTCAAGAAATGCATATCTTTTGCCATTTCCAGGCACAGCTATGATAGAAATGAACTTTAGCACCATTGTTTTCCTGTAATGTTAAAAATATATTAGGGCTTTATAAAAAACCCATATGGGTATCAATAAAAAGTTCTCTTTCAAGCACGGACATACTTGGAGACACACTATAACTATTTGTTTTCTCTGTATGCATGAAATGGAATACAAGTGTTTCCTCAAAAATGAAGGTTTTCATTTTATCATATGGTATCTTCTATTAGGCATAAATCTTGCTCCTCTCTTTACGGCTATGGCAAAAACATACATTGTAATTGTTTCTTTTCTTTTTATGCATAAAAAATGTGTTAGGGTTTTTACCCCTTTACAAGGGTTTGCATAAAAGAAACATAGCATTTATCCACTATTCTGACCATTTCTTCTTCATTTCTATGCATATATATATATATATATATACATATACATATACATATACATTATATATATATATATCAAAATGTAGAGTTTTAACTCTACAATTCATGGTGACCAACATGGACTCTGTGCCTGCATAGAGAGAACTAGAATATTTCTACAAAAAGGAAACAAAACCAAAAATGTACCTCTTGTTGTAGCCTCTTTAAAGCTTCTATAAAGCAGCCTGGTATCTAGACCATTCTATCTCTAATGGATATTCCTTTTTCTAAAGGGTCTAAAAAACTAGATACAATTCAATTATTTCTTTATGGGAGAAGGTTTATAGACTCTACACTACTGCATGTAACTGAAATTCCAACTAAGCTATAGAAAGTAGAACTGATTCCACTTCAGTGACACTTGATGAGTCACTAAGGGTCTCAAAAGTAGTTTGATCATTTTGCTTAGTAAGTAATAGAGTCTTTATTTGGTCCTCCATTAGGACTATGCTTCTATCTAGGAATAGATAGGGGAGTCCTAACTGGACCAGATTCTCAATGTGTCCCTTCATTCCCTGAACTCCTTCCTTCAAAAGATCTAATAAAGTTTTGTACTTGGTGGCAGCTTCGTTACAGCTCAAAATTTAAATCACCTTCTTAGCTATTGTCAATTTGTCGATGATCCCTGCTACCTACAAAATCTCATCAGAAGCATCATAGAATTTTTGAAGCAAAAGTTGTGACTCCAAAACCTTCACAGTTATTGAGGATAGAATCTTTTCAATACAAGAATCCACCTTCTCACATAGTTATTGAGATGTCGAGATGAATCTGAGTGCAAGCTTCAATTAAGATACATCATTAGATATCCTCTATGAAGAACAAACATATATCTCCTTAACAATTGATAATACTCTAACATTTTGAGGGTGTTGGGTGAGCTCTAGAGTTAATTGTTTAACTTTTTCCTACTCAACAGGACGCTAGTTTGCAAATTGCCACTCTAGTCCTTCTCAGTATTAAGACTCTGTTGTAGATAAGTGACCTCCTAAACCTTATTCTTGTACTTCTTTTCTAAAAGAACCTTTTCTTGCTCCAATGTGTCTACTAAAGCTTTGACCTGTGCCAATTCAGACTACACTCCAATCACTTTTAATTGTGAATCTAGAAAGACTTCTTTGGATACTGCTTCTTTGAGGGGAAAGCATGAACACACATGTTCTTCACCTAACCATGTCAGTGGATAGGTGAACTTTAATTTTCATTTAAGTTAAAATCTATATATATGTACATGTTCACTTGTTCACATGTGTCTGTGCTTCTGTGTGTGTGTGTATACACACACACACACAAAAACACATACACATGTGAACAAGTGAACATGTATATATATGTACATTATATATATATATATATAATTTTTAATTAATTACAGATATTTGTATATGTATATATATTTATGGCCCAACACATTTATCAAATCCTCAAGATTCATGCTTGAATGGTCACTCGATTAGGAGCACTAGTTTATACACACATGTGTTTATTACATGGACATTTTCTATTTCTTACATGGATGTTTTATGTTTTAGATCTATTGATGTATGTGCACATTTGTACACATTTATACATTTGATATATATATTACATGGTTACTCCAAACACCTTCAAGTCATGCTCATGAGCTTAGACTAGTGTTAAATCCTCAATAGCCATATAATGAGACTAATTTATAACATATGCACGTCTTCCATGGTTCAGGTAATTCATAATAAAATTAGGGAAAAAATAAAGGCCAACATAAAACATTTCATTGAATAGAATATAAAAAACCTAATGCCCTTATGTTCATTGTACACATGAGCTAGGAATCTATATGTTAGGAATCCAAAAATAGAACAAGATTATATATATCTCTATTGTATTGCTATGTAAAAATCATACCCAAGCAGATCTAGTGTGTAAAGTTAGATTTTATGTGTTGAAATAAGCTCCATAATTTTCAATGAACTACTCAACCTCTCCAATTTATTAGACATGGGAGACCCAAAATAAATTTTCATTGTAAACATGAAATCACTCCTTTAGGATAAATAGTTACTGGGATTATTAGAATATTTTTATGTGGATGGTTTAGAATATAAATCTAGAATTTCAAAGTGAGAGAGATCTACTTTATAGTATGAGCACATGTATGAAAGAAGATCTACCTAAATTTTAAGGATCACCAATCATCATTATGGAATGTGTTAGAAGAAGACAAGTGACCTTGCAAAACATCATTTATACTTGAGGTGATAATAGTGCATATTATTTAGGTTAAGAAGTAGGTATGAAGGTACAAAATTAGTAGAAAATGTAGAAGGAATATCCTAATTCATAACAAGATCTAGATCTATTAACAATATTAGAGAGGATGTGGATTAACTTTGATTGTAAACTTTTAATTGTTACGGAAAAACCTAATACACTAATGGAAGTTAGATGGGACTACAACCATAGTGTGAATCCATGATCTCTACCTAAGAGTAGAAATGATATATCTAAAATGACATAATAGAGAGCCTTAGATTGTTTTTTTCTAATTTAATTCATATAAATGCTAGAGTATAGTTGGGAGATTTTTGAAACATGCACATACGTTTCAAACAAGAGTTCATCCTCTATCAATACATAGATGGATTCATGTCCCAAAATTAAGGTAATTTCTCATACCCCCCAAACTAGAATTTCCCAAATTTGATGGTATTGATCCTACCAGTTAGATATATAAGGTAGACCAATATTTCAAATACATAGTAAATATAAAGTTCCCCATGATCAATATCTCTTTAGTGCTTCTTTAAAAGTAGAAAATGAATCCATTCAATGGTTAGATATAGAACCCAATCCTTTCTCACATCTAGGAAAATTTTTGCACTTGGAAGTCCTTAGCTAAATTTTGAGCTATATACAGGGTTATATGTATTTGATTCAATGTAATGTATTAACATTCATAATCGAGCTATTTAGATCAATCTAGTTAAGCGAATTTTATCTATTCATTATTAATTGAAATCCTAAATATTATCATGAACTCATTTATGTTCAGTCATCGTGTTCTAGAGCTAATTCATTTACTAGTTTAAATGTTGATTTATGTTTCAATTCAAATTTATATGTATTTTTTAATTATTCTAAATTAACATTAGGTCAAGTTCATTTTTCAAGTCATGTGTTTTAATTATGAAAATTTATTTGATTTAACATCATACCTCTAGTTTCACTTTAGGTTTTAAATTTATCTTCATTAGTTTTAGGTTAAAGAAGTTTTATGTAAGTTCTAAAATTATGCATCTTCAAATTATTTTTAGATTTAGGAAAGGATGCAACATTATTTTAGACCTATGTACATGTGATTGAATTAATAATAAAGAATTGAATTAACTTTTGTGCATAGTACACACTTATATGGATATGATTTGGACACGTATTGATTCTAAGATTTATAAATTGAGACAGATTCCAACAAACCCTTCTACTAGTAGGGTGTATAGAAGTAATTGTAGTATGATTGTACAAAGTTTAGTCACCATTAGATAGTCATTAGCAAGTCTCCATGAATATTTTGGAGATACATTAGCCATCATCCTTGCCCAAATAATAGATGGGGTGTTAGGCAATGTTCCTTTGAGTACAGTCCAAAGCAGAGTGCCAAAGGAAACCATCAAAACTCAAATTTTCCCCCAATACTCCACCAAATCTTAGGTCAGGGCATATCAGGTGACTATGTGGATATGCCCTAGGATTGCCCCTTTCATATATCCATGATTTCCTGTTACACATAGTCAGTATCCAAATAATAACCAAAGTCCATTATATTTTTCACAATAGTTATATGCTAAGGTCCATTTAGGCCTCAACGTTAACTATTTGGATTTACTAGGTCATTTGGGGCAGGGGCGTGGTAGGGTTTGTGATAGGGATCCTTATTGTCATGTAGATCGACAACCCACATAATATAGGGTCATGTTTAGGGCCTGTTGTCTCTCTATCCATTACCCCTATTACTGATGAGGTTGTCATTGCTTCCCAATGGGAAGGAATTAACAGTATTGGTTATATTGCAGTGGAGGCTCCTCACATATCTATAGATCACATGGGTTGATAGGTGATGAGACATCCAATTACGTCAGCTATTGATTTAGATGTAGATGTTGTGGCAGGTATCCTCTCTCTGAATCACATAGACCACATTGCACATGGTGCCTAAATTTTGAGGGATTCCAGTTATATATTTTCTAATGACTTGATGGGAGCATATCGTGTGATCTCACCATAGTAGGTGATCTTGTTAGCAGATGTTGCTTCATTTGTGGCTTAGTCTCGGCATTCTGATATGGATCCTACAATTAGATTTTCTTAAGAGGCACATGAGCCACCTACCCACCACCATTGTACTGATTGAACACAGGTGCATCCATAGGCTAATGATTACGCCACTCCAGAGGCCTAGCCATCTTCTGCTACTCCTAGTGCCTAGTCATCTACAGCGTCTCTAGGTGCCTAATCATCTGTAGCTATTGCAATTACTCAAACATCTATTAATACACTCAAGCAGGCTGTGAGAGGTCTAGGTTTTATGGAGATTCTCTCTTTACGGTCGATACCATCTCACTTGTATAGTCCTCTACACACATCATTGGTAGAGCTAGTCTAGGGTAGGACTACAGAGGAGCTGGTTGATTATATGACTATACAAGGTGGAATTGAGGATGTAAGGGTGACTCAGGTATATATGTACATATAATTTTTAAGTTTTTTAAGTTTTTAAAAAATATATGTAGTATGTAACTTTATTGGAACCATGTACAACATAGTTTTATAAATTAAATATAACTTGAAATTAATTTTCTTTTTTTATGTATTCATGCATATGTGTCTAGGTGGAGGTAGCACATGTAACTCCTAGTTTTAGGGGAGAGCATGTACACACATGTTCTTCGCCTAACCATGTCAGTGGATAGGTGAACCTTAATTTTTATTTTAGTTAAAATGTACATATATGTACATGTTCACTTGTTCACATGTGTCTATGTTTTTTTTGTGTGTATATATATGTGTATGTACCTATATACATACATATAAATATGTACATATATACATATACATATATACATATACATATATACATACATATATATAAATATACATAATATAATTTTTAATTAATTACACAATTTTTAATATGTATATATATGTAGGGCCCAACACATTTGATAAATGTGTTGGGCCCTACATATATATACATATACAAAATTGTGTAATTAATTAAAAATTATATTATGTATATGTATGTATATATGTATATGTATATATGTATGTATGTATATATGTTTGTATATATATATACAACATATATATATACATACATATATATATACATACATATATACATACATACATATATATACATAATACAATTTTTAATTAATTACACAATTTTGTATATGTATATATATGTAGGGCCCAACACATTTATCAAATGTGTTGGGCCCTACATATATATACATATTAAAAATTGTGTAATGAATTAAAAATTATATGTATGTATGTACGTATGTATGTATGTATGTATGTGGAGGTAGCACATGTAACTCCTAGTTTGAGGGGAGAGCACATACACACACGTTCTTCTCCTAACCATGTTCACTTGTTCACATGTGTCTATGCTTTTGTGTGTGTGTATACACACACACAAAAAAAAAACACAAACACATGTGAACAATTGAACAAGTATATATATGTACATTATATATATATATATATATATATATATATATATATATATATATATATATATATAATTTTTAATTAATTACACAATTTTGTATATGTATATACATGTAGTGCCCAATACATTTATCAAAAGCTCAAGAGTCATGCTTGAATGCTCACTCGATTAGGAGCACTAGTTTAAACACACGTGTTTATTACATTTTATGTTTATTACATGGACATTTTATGTTTCTTACATGAACGTTTTATGAACATGTGTATACATTTAGATTGATATATATATATATATATATATATATATATATATAAAACAAGGATACTCTGAACACCTTCAAGTCATGCTCATGAGCTTAGACTAGTTTTAAATCCTTAATAGCTATATAATGAGACTAAATTATAACAGATGCACGTCCTCCATGGTTCACGTGATTCATAATAAAATTAGGAAAAAAATAAAGGCCAACATAAAACATCTCATTGAATAGAATACAAAAAACCTAATGCTCTTATGTTCATTGTACACTTGAGGAAGGAATATATATAGAGTAGGAATCCAAAAATAGAACAAGATTATAGATATCTCTATTGTATTGCTATGTAAAAATCATACCCAAGCAGATCTAGTGTGTAAAGTTAGATTTTATTTGTTGAAATAAGCTTCATAGTCTTAAATAAACTACTCAACCCCTCCAATTTATTAGACATTGGAGACCCAAAATAAGTTTTCATTGTAAATACAAATTCACTCCTTGAGTTTAAATAGTTATTGGGATTACTAGAATATTTTTATGTGGAGGGTTTAGAATATAAATATAGAATTTCAAAGTGAGATAGATCTACTTTACAGTACGAGCACATGTATGAAAGAAGATCTACCTAAATTTTAAGGATCACCAATCATCATTATGGAATGTGTTAGAAGAAGACAAGTGACCTTGCAAGACATCATTTATACTTGAGGTGATAACAGTGTAGATTATTTGGGTTAAGAAGTGGGTATGAAGCTACAAAATTAGTAGAAAATGTAGAGGGAATATCCTAATTCATAACAAGATCTCGATCTATTAACAATATTAGAGAGGATGTGGATTAAATTTTATTGTAAACTTTTAATTTTTAGGAAAAAACCTAATAGAGTAATGGAAGTTAGATTGGACTACAACCATAGTGTGAATCCATGATCTCTACCTAAGAGTAGAAATGATAAATCTAAAATGACATAATAGAGAACCTTAGATTATTTTTTCTAATTTAATTCCAATAAATTCTAGTGTATAGTTGGGAGATTTTTGGAACATGCACATAAGTTTCAAACAAGAGTTAGTCCTCTATCAATACATAGATGGATTCATGTCCCAAAATTAAGGTAATTTCCCATACCCCCAAAACTAGAATTTGCCAAATTTGATGGTATTGAAACTACTAGTTAGATATATACGGTAGAGCAATATTTCAAATACATAGTAAATATAAAGTTCCCCATGATCAAAATTTCTTTACTGCTTCTTTCAAAGTAGAAAATGAATCCATTCAATTGTTAGATATAAAACCCAATCCTTTCTCACATCCAGGAAATTTTTTATACTTGGAAGTCCTTAGCTAAATTTTGAGCTATATACAAGGTTATATGTATTTGATTCAATATAATGTATTAACATTCATACTAGATCTCTAGATCAATCTAGTTAAGTGAATTTAATCTATTCATTATTAATTGAAATCCTAAAATTATCATGAACTCATTTATGTTTAGTCGTCATGTTCTAGAGCTAATTCATATATATATATGTATATATATATATATATGTACGTATATATATATACATACATATATATACATAATATAATTTTTAATTAATTACACAATTTTGTATGGTCACTCGATTAGGAGCACTAATTTATACACACATGTGTTTATTACATTTTATGTTTATTACATGGATATTTTATGTTTCTTACATGGACGTTTTATGTTTTAGATCTATTGATGTATGTGCACATGTGTAAACATTTAAACATTTGATATATATATATGAAATTTGTGATTATGACTTCTTATGTTTTGGTGATGTATATATGTATGTTTATATTAATTTAATTTATCACAATTTCATTTGTACATCTATCTAGAAGCTGAGGTAAATATATAGATCATCCATGTGTACATTTCAATGAAACAAGAAAAATCACATATCATGTACCCAAATGTTATAGAACTACTTGAACTTTAAGAAAAATAAATTCATTCTCAGACACCTTGCTCATTCATGTACCACATCCATTGGTTAAACTTGCTCTTGAATAACTTCTAGTATTCTCTGATCATCTCTATCTAGTCTCCACTTATGATGTCCATGTGCATGTGGAACTTCATGAAGAGATAGGCCAGTAGCAATTACTAGGTGGCTATACTGATACACCTTATTTTCAAGATGGTAATTAGTAAAATGAATTCCATTTGGAACAATTTTGATTTGTTTGAGATATGTCCCTTGCACTAGAACTGAACATGTGGGAAAAACCATTCCATCACTTATTTCTAGTTTTGTTAACTTCATCCTCTCCTTTGCATAATGTAATAAATAATAACTAACACCTTCTTTGTTTCCATCCTCTGCTATGACTGCAAAAACATCTCCTATACACATATATACAATGTTCAATTTAAAAAATAGAACCAATCTTTAATTGTAGAAAAAAAATTAATATTAAACAAATTACAATTAGATTTTGTCTAAAGATTAACAAATATTACAATTTATCAATCTAAAGTTACAAACTTTGCAAGAATTTATATATATGCACACATACCTTTTTTAATCAATCCTAAAATGTGGTCATAATCAATTGAAATCAAAGGAATGTCTTCAAATATTTCCTCTTAATCTTCATTATATGTGTCAGTAACAACTAGTGGCACTAAATTCCATTCACTAACATATCCACGTTCTTGGTTGTTGCAATTCACATAACTTCCTAAAATGTAGTCATAAAAAAAATAAGAGTAATCCCTAGTCCACAATATCCATAGGTGCCTATCTATACTCATGACACAATGTAAAGATCTTGTTTTCTCTACCCTCTTGCATCCATGAATTGTTCTTCTATCCACACCTATAAATTATATTTAATTCAAAATAAAATAAATATAGAGTTCTTAAACTTTTAAAAACAATTGAAGCTTTTTACAAAAAATAAATTACATACCTGATATCTCATAAAACACTCTATTAGGACATGGATTCCTCCCTGAAGATGTGCCGACATCATATGCAAATTGTTTCTTACACCATTCAACATCATGTGCATAATTTATACAACCTCAGACCTCATAATTCATTTGATGTTTTCTTAGAGTGTGTTTAATGCAAGCTCTTGTGCCATCATGTTCACCCTTTCCATGCCCACTCTCAAAGAAATCCAAAAAATGTGGTATATTATCTTTTCAATGATATCTACATAGTGCATAAAATGGTCTTCAGGATTTTAAGTGTGACGCACACCCATGAGACCATACAAAATGTTTTTCAATCTTTACACCTCTTCTTGCCAAATCTTCAAAAAACTTCTTAAAGCAATGTTGGACAAAAATCGTGTCATGCTCTTTATCATCACTAATATAAAAGTGATATCATTTCTTAATGACTCATTTTTCATATGTACTGTTAACATCATCCAAATGCAATTGTGCATGTTGATAACACATATGTACCATAATAGTGACCTGCTCTAAATAGTAATATTGTGTTTGAATCTCCTTTTGATGGGTAAAAGAGTAATTTTATTCAAATTCAATTAAAGATGAAAGGAAACAACAAGGCATAAAAACACAAGAGAATGAAAGAAAAATACAAAATTATACCTTCAAAATCCTTGAAGATTACTCAAATCCTTGATAAGGTGGAAAGTGTTGCACACAAACACTCTAGATTTACCCAAACTTAATGAAACTATGTGGATTGATCTCAAAACACAAAACTAAATTAGCATGGTGAGGATGAGATGAAAGGAATTTTGGAGCTATTTTGGCATTATGGAATTGCATGAAATGAGATGATGAGAATGGCTTGTGGAGGGTCTTATTTATAGGCAAATTTGGAGGGATTTTGATCCAACGGTTGAGATTAAAAGTTGAGATCATGGGTGGAGATTGGATGAGAGATGGAGGGTTGAGATTTGATCAATGAAATTGGATGGTGGAGAATAAAAATGAATTTTAAATTCATTTTTGGGGAAGGCTTTGTATTTAATATGATAATGACTTGTGAGGAAATAAAATATTATTTCCTTGGGAGGATATGGAATTTTTAATTCCATTTTATGTGGAGTTGTGAGAGACGTGACACATGGACAATCTTAGAACTCACATGTGTGAGCTCATTTCTGGAGAAGCAATTAGCATGGAAATAGTACAGTAAGGTGGAAGGGTCATGTGACCCATGGGATTATTTTACAAATTTTAATATGTGGGTTATGGGAGAATGAGTTAATGATGCTTTGACCAAGTTAATCAAGGTGATTAACTTAATTAATGTGGTTGGAGAAAATTAGGGAATGAGCTAATCAAGGTTTAGGATTAATTAAATAATGATTTATTTAATTAATCCAGGTCTAGGGGTCATGTAGGCTAGGGTAGCTAATTAAATAATAGCTATGCAATCAACTAGGCTAGGCATAGGCTGATTAGTAGGGTAAATTAATTAAATAAGTATGATTCATTTAATTAATCAGGTTTATGAAAGTAGACAAATTATCAAAATAAATATTTGCATTTATTTATTTAATTAATTGGGGTGATGTTGTACGGTATAGTGGTGAATTAAAACAATTAATTTAAAACTAAGTGTTAATTAATGATGAATGGTTAGGGATAAATGATTAGGGGTGATGTAGGGATAACTAATTAATAATTATGAATTTATTTAATTAATCAGATGAAAGGGGAAATTAGCAATATGGACAATGTCAGAAGAATGGTTAAAGGTGTAGACACTTAAAATTATCCATGTCTTACAACATCTTGTTGACACATTACTAAAGACATCATTTAACATTTTATACTAATCCCACTCCTAATTCCATTTACTCCACTAGCCAATTAATTAAATAAATCCTATTTATTTAATTAATTTCCCTTCTCCCATTTTCTAACTAATTCAAATAAATTTTTTGAATTTGTTCTCACCTTTCACCTCATTGCAACACATGTCATATACTACATTTTTCATTTAATACACTTCACATGTATCACTAATTTAAATAAAACATTATTTAAATTAGGTGTACCCTACACTTGTCACATGACTACAACTCCTCATTGAGTGGGAAATCCTAATCGATCTCAACCATCCACATCATTAAAATAAACTTTCAATCCTAGCCATCAATTCAAATCACTCATTTCCTATAAACCAACCCTCACCCAAGCTGTTTGGGGGGATCCATTTTGCAAGTACCCTCATGCTATCAAATTTAATCTAGGATCTCCATTCTCATTCATCTTATTATTAGTGTTATGCTACTGAAATAGTGAGGCAATCAACATTCATCATTCTATATTTTGCATTCCTATGCAATATTGAGAAGAGGAATGGGGGCAAACCAAGTTTGACATGGGAGTTTAGATATTCTTGTTTATGCTTTGATTTCTATGTTCATTTTGTACTCCATTGTGTTGTTAGGGTTTTATTCTTCATGTTTATGATTTAGCCTTGATTTTTACCCTAATACTTTTGGTGAACCCGACGTGAAATCTAGCAATTTTGATAAATTTTGGTGATCAAGTTTTGTAGGTGACCTCTTGGCCTAAAAAAGACCTCAATATTACATCCTGAAGGCGTCATAGGTGAAAAATGACATAAAATTTGATACATTTTGCTACCAAAATGTTTTTTGAAAATTTGTATGGTTTTACCCTTGTCATAGGGTCATACCAAATAGATCGATACGGATCCATATGACCTATACAGGGCCTCTCAGATCTGATCATTAGGTTTTATTATTTGATTGCAAGTTTCATGGTGTTCTCGATGCATCTAAGGATTTAGGGTTCTTATTATAATTTTTGACTAAGCAGTGTATCCTCTGTTCACCTCCATCGATTGTGTTTGAATCTCTCTACTAAAGACCCTAGGTGCTCTATTAAAAACCCTCTATCTCTATTATGTAACATCTACTGCTCTCTGTCTAGGTCAAAAGCCCTAAAATCCATCCCAGCCATCTCTACATTTGTCGACCTTGTAAAAGCCTCTGTTGACACCTTGAATTTCTTTGTCACCTTTGCTTAACCACTGCCCACTTTCCCGGCACCTCCAATGTTTTCAGTCGTAGTCTCCTTGTAACCCATCACCACCTCCTTCAAATCTCCTCCGCCACTTTCTAAACTCATCGCCGCCTAAACCCTATTTCTACTTACCAATCCTCTTAGACCGATGCCCACCACTCCTCTTAGACACTGTTGACAAATTGTGGGTACCATTGGAATTTATCCTAGTCGCCACTGGTGGTGGTGACCAACCCCTCATCACCACCATCAGACCTCTCTTCAATCCTTAGAGCCTTGTCTTTCATTGTCACCACCTGCCCTAGCCCTGACAATCTTTTGCAGTCTTCTGTGGATAGCGGTCTTCTATCGACTATCAAGTTTTGGCCCTTGGTTTCCTTAGCCTGAAGGGCTTTCATTGTTTCTTTTTATTATTTTTTCTTTTTATTCAAGCCATGGTCACATGGCTGACCAGGGACCTAACTGAAGTCCTTAACCATTACAGCTAACCACCAAGCGCTAACCATTCCATGTGACTGAACTCTCACTAACTGTTAGCGGTTAGTGTTAACTATCAGCTATCCTACCTTCACCCTCAATCCCTAACTAGGTAGTTTTAATCAAACTTTCATAAATTGGTAAAAATAGGTTAGATTTTTACAAAATTTGTGGTGTTAGAGAGATGATTCACCCAGAAGGAATTTTTAGGTGATTGTACCATTTTCATCAGTTTTTTAAAGTAAAAGTCAACCTTTTGAACTTCAAACAAGCATAACTCTTACAAATTTTATCCATTTTTCATGAATTTGTTTTTTCAAACTACATAGAATTTTGTCTACAATTTGTTCATGCCATTTATTTTTGTATATCTATTCATCTTAATGAGATTTCTTCAGATTCTTCATTTTTCACATAATGCTTTGGCTTGCAAGTTTGCTTATTCTTTCTTGGGTTTTGTGGCTTTTAGGTGATCCAAAGGGGTTGGAATACCATTCATATCAATCATAGAAATAGATTGGAAAATGAATTTATTAGGTGCACTCATTCTATTCTCTTATCTTTTATTTAATCAAATCAATCTTGCTTGTCTCACACTTCAATTTGGGGCTTAAAAAGAACATCTTGTTTTCTCTCACATTTGGATTTTGGGCTCTAAACTAAACTCTTGTCCTGATTCACACATTGAAATCAGGCTTAAACTAACTATTGTCTTCCATCACACATTTTGGATTTGGATTAAAACGAACAAGTGCTTTCATTGTTTGGTGAACTTGAGTAAGTTTAAGGGTGTGTATGCTCTTCTCATGCACTTCGTACGACCTTGAGAATCAAAAACACCTTTCATCCATTTATTTCCACACTAGACATTTCATTTTCTAAGGGGAAATTACATTTCTAGTGTGAATCTAGTGTGCGTGTGTATTCTCTCTCCTCTTACTGCAAGGTGATCTTGGAGATTAAAAGCACCCAATAGATTTTATTTTGTCATCCTTTCTAGGAGGCCTACTTGAAGATAGACCACTCCAAGGGATGACCTCAACTTTAGCATTCCGATAGAGTCTAAAGAGTGAGGTGTGAATCGAAAGACACCCTCTTGGAAGTCAAAATAATGTCATCCAGGCTAAGCCCCCAAGAACTTTATACCTTGGGGAAGTGAAGGTGAAGGGTGGGTTACCCCTTTCTCCTAGTTGTTTGATAGTATTTCACTTTTTTTTCATAGAATTGGCCCCCCCATACCTTGAATATATTGGGGACATCGTTAGTCAAACTTGTACATCCTAGTGTAAGACCTATTTGGCCACACCTACCTGACTAGTCATAGGATTGTTGATGTATCTTCAACTGTTTACTTAATCATCACATTCAAAATTTCAAAGTCAAACTTACTTATGTGTCTTGCATGTGTGATTCATGTGTGTACATGTGAACTTATTTGTTTGCAAATTGCCAAATCAAGCTATCAACACCAACACATAAACACATTATCTTAAACATTCCTACCAACACATTCAGTCTCAGTCACCTTCATCCTAATCAAAACACTAATCATCCTTGTCATTCACCTAATCCCCATCTTAATCATCCTACTTGTCATATCCTAATCATTCCTAATCATCCAATCATTCTATCCTAATCACTCTACATCACCAACCTAGTCCTAGTCAATCACTTGTCAAGATGGTCCTAATCCTTAGCAAGCTTATGCCAAATCTTAAGCCCAAGGTTATAATTCAAGGAGGCCCTTCTTCTAATCCTAATGATGAGAATAATCCAAGAACTAAAATCATACTTCGAGGAAGCCCTCTTTCTAACCCTAATGATGAGACAAATCAAAGACCTAAACTCATGTTCGATGGGCCCCTCCTCCTAGTTTTAATGATCATGAGAACCTTGCAAATAATGATGCATACCTTGAGGACTAAGACAAAATGCAAAGACTTAAGCACATGTGTGACACCATTCCAACACTAGAAGACAATATCCTAGCACCACAACTATAAGACCTCATCCAAACAAGTCACCAAATACCACAACTCTTAGACCAACAAACCATACAACGATTCCAATCCATCATCCAACAAATTCAACAAAGCCAATCACCTCACATGCAACAACTCCTAGCACAAGCCCAACAATTCATAACCACCCACCAATTCCAAGCCCAACAAACACATCCCCTATCCATTCAATTATCACAACCACAACATCAACAAATTCCACCTCAATCCTATGTGGGACCCCCCTCCACTTCATACCAACCTAGTCCATCCATATGTCAAGTTCATGCTAAAACAACCTATCCCATTTATTTCCATGTCAAAAAACATTCATATCAAGTCACATCTAAACAAGAACATGTGAGCATAAGTCACCCCTTGAAACAAGATCAAGTGCCTTCAAGGTCTAATGTTGTCGTTGAGAAGGAAAACACCACTCTATCTTTTGGGGCCTATAACTATATTATACTAGAATCCAATCGAATGCCTATCCTCAAGCCACCATGTCCTAGTCCTAATCCATTGGTCCCTCCACCTTCTAATCCATCAAACCGTTCATTACCCCTATCATCATCTAATCCTCCATCAACTTCATGTCCTAAATTAAAACATTTCAAAAGTAAACATATGGAGTTACCCAAATCCACCCATACACCTACAAAGGATGTGATCCAAGGGCTACTAGCAAGGAGTCAACCATGTCACCAAATTCATGTTCTTGAGCCTGGAAAAGAGCCTTCCAATACCATGCGTAGTCTTCCAAATTCATCGTATAGTCCACAACCCCATGAGCCTATTAAAGAGTCTCCCGATTGAGTCCAAGTCAAAATTCATTGCACCCTCTTATCATTGACCATCTAGAACATGTCAAGCCTCTCCAAGAGTATCCCACATCTACTTCCATTCAATAAAGTCAAGAGTTATGTCAAGTGTATAATCCTAAGCATGTGTAAACATCAAGCCCCCATTCTAATCAAGATCACATCACTTTCATTCAACCCATCCACAACATGTATCTTTTCCATGATCAAGACATCATTCATGATGAAGAACCTTTCCATTAGCCCACAACCATCCATATGAAAGATACCCAAGACCTAAATACTCAATCTAATAAAAGTATTGTTGATCAACTTAAGCATTCATTCCATTTCATGACCTTCCTTCAAAGCAAAGAAACTCCTCCTTCAATCCATGATCTGCCAACATCCACTTGCCACGATGAGACACATGCCTCCCAAGAAAACATAGAAGATTAAACCAATAGCTTGGATCTAAATGAGCATAATCAAGATCCTAATGATCCTTCCTCATCCACCTTTGACCCCATTTCAAGTCCATCGTATCCTATTAGTCTTACCACCTTCATCCATGAATGTTCTTCCCTAGGACAACAATAACCATTATCCACTATCTCATCTTCTCATTCCAATAATGAACTCAAGTCTATTGTCCATAACACACCTAGTCCCATTGTCAATTACATCCTCCAAAACATGAATTATCATGGTAAAGGCTTAGGCCTTCATGAACAAGGTATTTTGGAGCCCATCCATATCAAAGATATATCAATAAAAGAAAATAGGTAATAAAAGCAATGAAAAAGACATTGTAAGGCCTTCTCTTCAAAGAGATATCAATAAAAGAAAACTGCATTTCTCTGGTGCCATATATCTAGTTCTCACTTGCTTGTTGAATATTCATGTTATACTTTAACTGGTTGTCTTTATTTTTATTTCTCCTTGTTATTTGAGTTAACATATCAAGTATATGTTTAGTTCTTCAAAATACATTTATTGTTTTTGGGTGGTTTATCTAATTGGGTTTCCTCAAGCAGGGGTCAAATTCCATTGAATAGATCACTTTAACTTGGAGGATTCAATTTAGATAATTAAGAAGAGACGGGTAATAATAATCTTGCATGTCTATGCCAGTCATAGACAATCCCATGCCAAGTAATTCAAGTTGTGGCTAGATAGAAAGCACAAATCTTTTTGTGAACAGACTTTGTTACCCAATTGTTGAGAAAGGCACTGATCAATTCTTTTCCAAAATTATTTCCTTCTATCATATTCAAAAATTCTAATTTTAATTTTCTATTGTATAGGTGTAGGAGTAATAGTAGAATAGAAAAAAGTTCTAATTCAAATCATATGCTAGTTTGGATTAAGGTGAATTGGATGATTCAATTGACAAAATTACATAAATCCCTTAATCTTCTCTAAAGTCACCAACAAATTTGAGGAGTATTCAATCATTGGTGAATATAAGGTAATACCCACCTTGGCAAAGGAGAGCCTAAAGTGTAGAGAATCCTAACCACTTGGGTTGATTTTGTTAGTTAGCCAAATTGGTTGCATAACCTAATCATAAATCTTGGCATCCTTTTAAGGTTTTGCATACTACAAATTTGAGAACCAACAGAAGGCTTTAGAAATTTTAAGAAAGGTAACTCGCATAGATCCATGTGATGCCCATGCATTTATCAAGATGGGTGAGTTATTAATATTATCAGAACCCAGTGCAGCCTTAGATTCTCTTAAGATGCCAAAGTCTCTTCTAAAGAAGAGCAAAGAAGAAGTACCCATTGAATTTTTAAATAACATTGGGTTCTTCATTTTGAGCATGATGAACTAGAGATGGTTCAAAAAACTTTTATTGAGGCATTAGGAAATGATGTTTTGCCTCTACATAAATCTCTGTGGTCAGTTTTGTGTATTTTTTACTTGTAGGATTCTCATAGTTAGTGAAAAAGGTAGTGTTCATGAAGGAATGGAGAAGATGTGTAGATCTTTTAAATTATACATGTATTGTGCAATGGCATTGAATTATTTAGCAAACCATTTTTTCTTCACAAGGCAGCATTTTCTTGTCAAACAGTTGACTAAGATAGCTCTTGTTTCAACTAACCACCCTCTCATGAAATCTCATTCATATTATAATCTTGCACGATCTTATCATAGTAAAGGTGATTATGACACGACTGATTGCTACTACATGGCATCAGTCAAGGAAAGCCAAAGGCCCCGAGATTTTGTAGACATGTTCAATTGAAGTTGGGAGATCTTAAGAGTTCTCTCTCAAATTTTGAAAAGGTTCTGGAGTTCCACCCTAAGAACTGTGAGACCTTAAAAGTGGTAGGCCATATATATAATCAAAAAGGGAAAGTAAAGAAGGCATTGGAAATTTTAAGAGAGGCAACTCACATAAACCCACATGATTTCCATGTATCTATCAAGATGGGTGAGTTATTAATATCATCAAACCCTAGTGCACCCTTAGATTCTCTTAAGACAACAAAGTCTCTTCTGAAGAAGAGCATGTTGAAATGTACAAGACAACGGAGACAGGGGGAGTGAATCAATTGTCACCAAAACTTCACTTCTTATGAACATCAATACATCAATAACTTAATCACTGTTATTATGATTTAACCATGAAAGCATGAACTCAAAAACTTAAGCACAATCACATATTCAACACATGATAGACCAATTTTTTTACGTGGAAAACCCTATAAGGGAAAAACCACGATGAGTGTTATCTCACAAAATAATATGTTATAACAATACTAAAAAATAGAGGCTCACTGCCCAATATGCTCACTGCAAATGTTTAGGTTCACTGCCAAGATCAGCTCACTACCAAGGGGTGGCTCACTACCAAGATTGGTGAACTGATTTGATAGCATCTACTCCATGCCTCGGTTCTGTTCCTTTGAAGCACAGTATATCTCCTCTACTCATCTCTTTCATACCTTCGCACTTATATTGTCATTTTCGCACATCCACACCCTTTTTGCAACTACATTACATATTTTTATACAACTCATCAACCTTGGAATATACATCAAGGTCGGCATTACATTCATCAACCATTGGAGCAATCTCCAAGGTCAGCATTACAAACATACATAGAAAATAGGTCTAGACCTAAACAAGATTAGCAAAGGGAAAGAAGTATGCAGATCACTTCACACCTTAGCTGGGACTCTAACACAATCTTCCACACCATGACATGCTTTCACAATATTCGATGCATCTTCGCAAGTAGTGAAAACAACCAAGTCAGCCAAGACTGGTGTCAACACTAAGTCTTCTAAGAACAATCTTCATCCACGATCCCAATTTCTCTTTGAGGACTAATCCAAAGGAATGAACTATTGGATCTAGGGCATACAACTGAGAGGGGGGGTGAATCAGTTGTATAGAAACTTCCTTTCTTCCTCAAACACTTGATTCTTCTTTATTAGTTAACAGCATATCAATTAATCATCCATGAAAGCATAATGCACAAATACAAGAGCAGTTAAACATCAACACATTGAACACCAAGATTTTGACGTGGAAAACCTGATTAAGGGATAAACCACGGGGTGATTAACCCAAGAATTATTCTCTGTTAGAAGAATAAAGAAAAAGAATGGCACTTGCCAATTAGGGCTCACTGCCTGAGCACACTGCTCACAAAGAGGCCCACTACCTACAAGGAGACACACTATCTACAAAGTGATAAGAATCACAGTCTTGAACTGGAGAATGACATCTCTACCATGTCCAGATCAGTTCCATTTAAGCCCAAAATCCCTGCTCTATCTTTTGCACTTATCCTTGCTACACCGCTCTCATCTCCACAAATCACACTTTGAAATAAACTCACAAACCTTTATTTATACAAGACATCGACTTAGGAACAATCATCTAAGTCGGCAATCAACCATAAGAATATCCGCAAGATGAATAACACATCTGGTCGGCCACCACAAGAACATTTGCAGGATGAACAACTTATCCGGTCAGCTAGTCAGAACAAGAGCTTCACCCGGAAGAATATCTTCAATTCAGGGCTTTGCCATCAATGCGGACCAATAACACAACCTCAACATGATCCAAGAACTTTCACAAGCCTGCTTGAATGACCAGGTACATCCGCACTTCCTCTACTTACTGGAATCTCATTTCTTCCTTATCCGAAACTTCAAGAACACAGTCTGTCGCCACTGTCATAAAGCAGAAGGTACTTCTGGACTTCCAAATCATACACAACTCAAGATGACACATCACAAGGATATCCTAAACACTCCTTCCAATCCGCAGATTAAGATTATGCAATTTCAGACCTCACCGGACCTTTTTGTGATCCTCTGTCACCTCTGAACACTTGCTGGAACCGGTTCCACACCGACAGCCATAACTTCTACAGATCTTCATGCGGACCTCTAAAATCTTAACTAAACCATCTCAAGACTCATATATACAAACCCTTTAATTCGCATCCTCCGGTTCACAACCTATACAATACATTTACCTTCTTCTCATCACTGTTCTTCACTGTTCTTGACTGAGGCTAATTTTCTCAATATCCTCAGCACACAGCTCATCCAATCCTTCTTGTCAATGCAATATGAGTATGCTGACATCAATGACAACACTGGTTCACCTCATACTTGCAACAATCTCCCCCTTTGTCATTGATGGCAACATGTGATGTGAAAAACCATCAAGACAAGAACTTCTCCTTTCTGCCACAGCTCCCCCTATAAGCAACATGTCTTCTCCTCATTTACTGCTCCCCCTTTGACCATCAGCCACTTGTTTTTCACATGTCTTCTCTCCCCCTTTGACATCAATGGCAAAGGGCTCATACTTGCAATTCTAACACATCAGAATCATACCAGCTACTCCCCCTTAGTAGCAGCTCCCCATCATCAATCCGGATCACAAGAAATGACTATGATATCCACCGGACTGATGCACATCAGTGCATCCTAGTTCATCACTGCAGGGGCCATGACCCCTAACTTCTCCCAGAGGTATTCAAAAGAGTCCTTAGGAAGAGGTTTAGTAAAGATATCTGCAATCTGATCCTTGGAAGGAACATACTCCAGTCTGACTTCTTCCTTGTTCACTTGTTCTCTCAAAAAGTGAAACTTGATAGATATGTGCTTAGTCTTAGAATGCAATACTGGATTCTTAGAAATATTAATTACACTTGAATTATCACAGAAAATTGTGATAGGCTCCTCATATTCAACTTTAATGTCTCTTAGCATCTGCTTCATCCATAAGATTTGAGTGCAACTACCTGCTGCTGCAATGTATTCTTCTTCAGTTGTAGACAGAGATATTGCATCTTGTTTCTTGCTTAGCCAAGAAACCAATCTCTTCCCCAAAAAGAATGCTCCACCACTGGTGCTCTTTCAGTCATCCACATCTCCTACCCAATCTGTGTCTATGTAAGCATGAAGAGAGAAATCCAGATCTCTAAGGTACCATAGACCATACTCAACTGTTCCTTTTAAGTACCTGAAAATTCTTTTGATTGCCATAACATGAGATTCTTTAGGATCAGCCTGGAATCTTGCTACAAGACCGATAGCCTGCATTATATCTGGTCTAGTCTGAGTGAGATACAGCAATCCACCAATCATTGATCTATACTTTGTCTGATCTATCTTTGGGGAGTCATCATCTTTGCTCAACTTGCATCCAGTTGCCATGGGAGTGTTCATTGGCTTTGAATCTTCCATACCAAATTTCCTCAACAATTGTTTCACGTATTTGGTCTAAGAAATGAAAATCCCTTTCTTTGTTTGAGTAATTTGCAGACCCAAGAAGAAATTTATTTCACCAAGCATAGACATTTCAAACTCACTTTTCATCTGATTTGCAAAAGTTTTGCACATACTATCTCTTCCTCCAAAAATGATATCATCCACAAACACTTCAACAATCAAAATGTTTTCATAATCAATTTTGAAATATAAGTTGCTGTCAGCAGTACCTTTGTTGAATCCAATCTGCACAAGATGCTTATCTAACCTTTCATACCATGCTTTTGGGGCTTGCTTTAATCCATACAATACTTTCTTCAACTTGCAGACCATATCATCATTATCAGACAATTGAAATCCATCCGGTTGTTCAATGTAAACTTCTTCTTCTAGATCACCATTTAGGAAGGCATACTTGACATCCATCTGATATACCTTGAATTCTTTAAAGGCAGCAAATGCAAGGAATAATCTAACTGCTTCAATTCTTGCAACCAGAGCAAAGGTCTCTTCAAAATCAATTCCTTCTATTTGAGAGTAACCTTTGCAGACCAATCTAGCTTTGTTTCTGATTACTTCACCAGCTTCATTCAGTTTGTTCCGGAAGACCCATTTGGTTCCAATTACATTCCTATCTCTAGGTCTGGGAACAAGATCCCAAGTGTGATTTTTCTCAATTTGCATCAATTCATCTTCCATTGCTTTGGTCCAGTTTTCATCATTGCAGGCTTCATTTATTGTTTTAGGTTCAATCTTTGAAATCAGACAACATTCATCCTGATTTTGAGCAACATTCCTTCTAGTTTGTACACCTTTGCTTTTGTCACCTATGATCTGATCTGCAGAGTGGTTCAGTCTTACATACCTTGGAATTTTGGGAGTATCCTGCATAGCTGCTTCTTGATCAGGTTCATTCACACCTATCTCTTCTTCCTGATTTACCGAATCAGGCTGACTCTGACTTACCGAAGAGGATTGAGTTCCTTGAACTTGAACACCATCTTGGTCATCTTCATCAAACTCATAAAATCTTGAGGGCTTCTCAGTTCCTTCATCAACTTTCACATTAGTGCTTTCTATCATCTTCCTCAATCTCTTATTGTAACACCGGTATGCTTTGCTTTGAGTGGAGTAACCCAAGAAAATTCCTTCATCACTTCTAGCATCAAACTTTCCTAGATCTTCATCTCTTTTAATATAACACTTGCTACCAAATACTCTGAAATACTTCACAGTAGGAGTGATGCCAAACTAGAGTTCATAAGGGGTCTTACTGGTGTTGTTTCTAATTTGAACTCAATTGAGAGTGTAGACTGCAGTGCTGATAGCTTCTTTCCAAAACATTTGAGGAACATTTGCTTCCAACATCATTGTCTTGGCAGCTTCCTGGATGGTCCAGTTCTTTCTCTCAACTACTCCATTCTGCTGTGGAGTCCTAGGAGTAGACAACTGTCTTCTTATACCATGCTTCTCACAAAAGTCAATGAACTCACTAGATGTAAATTCACCACCTCTATCAGACCTTAGACACTTCAGTTTCAATCTGGTTTGATTCTCTACCATAGCTTTAAAGATTTTGAACTTCTCAAGGGCTTCTGATTTCTCTTTTAGGAAGGTAACCCACATCATCCGGGAATGGTCATCAATTAGCAACATAAAATATCTATCACCTTGCAGACTCTTGATTCTTGTCGGACCACAGAGATCAGTATGTACTAATTCCAACAATCCGGTAGAGGACGAATCTTTGCTTTTGAAAGAGACTTTGCTCTATTTACCTAGCTGACATTCTTTGCACAAACTATTTGTAGGTTTCATCAATTTTAGAAGATCTCTTACAACCTGAATATTGCTTATCTTGATGATGTTATCAAAATTCACATGACACATTCTTCTATGCCATAACCAACTCTGATCAACTTGAACAAACAGACAACTTTTATTTGAACCAACCAGATGAAAGATATTACCTTTTGTCTGAGTATCGGATGCAATTTTAATTCCAGAGCTTGTAAAGATTTTGTATTTTCCATTCTTGAACCGGAGATCATGGCCTTTGTCCACTAACTGACCAACACTAAGAAGATTGTGCTTCAATCCTTCAACATATAGTACATTACCTATTTTGCTCTTCCCATCAAAGGAAATAGTTCCCCTACCCCTGATTCTACCAGCAGAATTGTCACCAAACTTTACCATTCCTCCTTCATACCTTTCCAAATCCAAGAACTTATTCTTGTCACCAATCATATGGTGAGAACATCCACTGTCAATAACCCAATCATCCTTTTCTTCCACTTGAGCAGCCAAAGCTCTTTCCACAACCTTGTGATTGACAGATTCAGAGGATATAGAATCTTCTTCCTTGATGGCAATAAACACCCATTCATTTCCGGATTTGCTTCCTAGTTCTGATTCATCATCTGTTACTCCTTCATTGTCATCTTCTTCATGAACATAATAGCAGTTCTTTTGAAACCTTTGTCTATTAGTATTAGACCTTGCAGATCTATCTAGACATCTTGAGGCAAAATGACCAATCTTATTGCAGTTGAAGCACTTAAAGGGTAGTTTTCCTTCATACTTACCGGATCCTCTTGGCAGTCTCTTTGCAATGAGGGCTTCAAGGTGGGCTGTTTCTGCTTCTTCTTCCATGTCTCTTCTTGCTTGATCATACCATGACATCTTTCTTGAAGAGTTTTCACCCGGATCATATCTCTGTTTGCCTTTCACATAGGCACTGGCTTTGAAAGCAGATTCAGTCTTGGGAGGATCATCTCCAAACTTGGTCATTTCAAATGCAGCTAGTTTGCTAGCCAATTGTTCTCTTGTGACAGTTGTGTGAGCTCTGAATTCATCAATGGCAGCAACCTTGATTCTGTAGGCAACAAGAAGGGATCTGAGGATTTTGCAAACAATCTCATTCTCATACAGAGTTCCACCAGCATTTCTAATTCCACACACCAGCTCATTCACTCGTGGCATAAAAGTAGTGATGTTCTCATCATCTCTCATCTTTAATCTTTCAAATTTCCCTTTCAAACTTTGCAACCTTGCACTCTAGACAAACTCATCTCCTTCATACAGAAGTTCCAGTTTAGTTAGGATTTCATATGCAGTTGGTAGGTCAATAACATTTGAGAGATCTAAGTCATTTAATGTGCTTAGAAGAGCTTCCTTGGTCTGTAGATTGTTTTCAGCATCAGTGATTTCATTCAGAGTTGTCAGACCACCCTGTGGAGGTACATATGGTTTTGAGACCATGGCCAAGTATGCTTTTCCCATACACTCCAAGTGACATTTCATGTGGCCTTTCCAGAGAGTGAAGTTGGTTCCATCAAACTTTGGACTATCCTTCTTATATGACGACATCCTGGATCTCCTCAAGCGGTTAAGCTCCTTTCAGAGGAACTTGGCTCTGATACCAATTGTTGGATCTAGGGCATACAACTGAGAGGGGGGGTGAATCAGTTGTATAGAAACTTCCTTTCTTCCTCAAACACTTGATTCTTCTTTGTTAGTTAACAGCATATCAATTAATCATCCATGAAAGCATAATGCACAAATACAAGAGCAATTAAACATCAACACATTGAACACCAAGATTTTGACATGGAAAACTCGGTTAAGGGAAAAACCATGGGGTGATTAACCCAAGAATTATTCTCTGTTAGAAGAATAAAGAAAAACAATGGCACTTGCCAATTAGGGCTCACTGCCCGAGCACACTGCTCATAAAGAGGCCCACTACCTACAAGGAGACACACTGTCTACAAAGTGATAAGAATCACAGTCTTGAACTGGAGAATGACATCTCTACCATGTCCGGATCAGGTTCATTTAAGCCCAAAATCCTTGCTCTGTCTTTCACACTTATCCTTGCTACATCGCTCTCATCTCCACAAATCACACTTTGAAATGAACTCACAAACCTTTATTTATACAAGACATCAACTTAGGAACAATCATCTAAGTTGGCAATCAACCATAAGAATATCCGCAAGATGAATAACACATCTGGTCGGCCACCACAAGAACATTTGCAGGATGAACAACTTATCCGGTCGGCTAGTTGGAACAAGAGCTTCATCCGGAAGAATATCTTCAATTCCGGGCTCTGTCATCAATGCGGACCAATAACACAACCTCAACATGATCCAAGAACCTTCACAAGCCTGCCTGAATGACCAGGTACATCCGCACTTCCTCTACTTACTGGAATCTCTTTTCTTCCTTATCTAGAACTTCAAGAACATAGTCTGTCGCCACTGTCATAAAGTAGAAGGTACTTCCGGACCTCCAAATCATACACAACTCAAGATGACACATCACAAGGACATCCCAAACACTCCTTGCAATCTGCAGATTAAGATTATGTAATTCCGGACCTCACCGGACCTTTCTATGATCCTCTGTCACCTCTGAACACTTGCCGGAACCGGTTCCACACTGACAGTCATAACTTCTACAGATCTTCATGCAGACCTCTGAAATCTTAACTAAACCATCTCAAGACTCATATATACAAACTCTTTAATCCGCATCCTCCAGTTCGCAACCTATACAATACATTTGCCTTCTTCTCATCACTGTTCTTCACTGTTCTTGACTGAGGCTAATTTTCTCAATATCCTCAGCACACAGCTCATCCAATCCTTCTTGTCAATGCAATATGAGTATGTTGACATCAATGACAACACTGTTTCACCTCATACTTGCAATAGGAACATGATCAAGAGACATCCACAAGCTCATTGTAATCACTAGGAATAAATGCACAATCTCTAACCACTCTGTCAAGAAGATTCTTCACATTGGAGCACAAGAACAACACTGTCAGCTATTGTCATAAAGAAAGAATAGCTTGCAAACCACCAAATCATGAGCCATTGGAGTTGAAGGCACTTAACATCATTTTAGACTTAAATCATGAATGGTAGATCATAATACTTTAATGTGGAGGAATGCAAAGAAAAATACATTCTCACTATCACCAGTGAATACTTAGAAAAAGAAACTTTTACTCTGGTGAACATAACTCACTGAAATCTTCATACCAGGAGCTCTACCTTTGAATATAGCATCTTTAGACATGCCTCTAAATAACTTCCAATCTATAGACAAAGATATTCATTCTACAGGAAATGTGGAGCAATCTATAGGATAGTTCTTCAGTAAACAGAGATAGTTTACAACATACCGTTTCCACCGGAGGAACAAATTTTCTCAAAAGTACTTGGAAACTTAATACTAGGATCACTTATTCATTTTATCCAACACTGACATAAGCCAATACAAAGCACCAAATCAAGGACACAGTCGACACTAATGACAACACAGATATGTTGACATCAATGACAACACCGGTTAGGCACATACTTGCAACAATCTCCCCCTTTGTCATTTATGGCAACATATGATGTGAAAAACTATAAAGACCATCAAGACAAGATTCTCCCCATTTCTCTTTACACATTTGCACCTAAGTTTTTCACATGATTTCTCTCCCCCTTTGACATCAATGGCAAAGGGTACATACTTGCATGTTGCTACTCTGATCCACTAAACTTTCTCTGTTATCAGCACTTTCTTTATCAAGAACATCTAGCTACTCCCCTTGAGAGGTAGCCCTCAAAACATCAATTTAGATCAAAGAATGAAACTTTGAGCACCACTGGACTAATGCATTCCTATGCATCTTAGTTCAGAGTGGGAAGGGTAATGACCCCTAACTTTTCTCTGAGATACTCAAAAGCATCCGTAGGCAAAGGCTTAGTGAAAATATCTACAATCTGATCCTTTGTGGATAGATATTCCAACTTTACTTTATTCTCTATCACCTTTTCTCTTAGAAAGTGATACCTTATAGAGATATGCTTTGTTCTTGAGTGCATCACTAGGTTCTTTGAAATGTTTATAGCATTTGTATTGTCACAGAAGATTCCAACTGGATCTTCATACACAACTCTGATGTAATTCAAAGTCTATTTCATCCATAACACTTGAGTACAACATGCTACAACAATATATTCTGCCTCTATACTAGACAAAGAAATTGAGTCTTTCTTCTTGCTCAGCCATGAAACTAATATGTTACCCAAGAGGAAAGTACCTCCACTTGAACTTTTTCTATCATCAGCATCTCCAGTCCAATCTGCATCTATATAAGTACTAAGAGTGAAATTAGTATCTTTGGGATACTACAATCCATAGTTTGAAGTGCCTTTTAAATACCTCATGATCCTCTTGACTGCCATCATATGTGACTCTTTGGGATCTTCTAGAAATGTTCCTGATGGATTCAAATGTTGATTTCTTTTATGTTATTTCTTATGCTTCCAAATTTTATACCTATGCTATTTCAAATACATTTCTAAGACATTACTACCATAATATGATGTCTTATATATATATATATATATATATATATATATATATATATATATATATATATATATATATATATATATATATATATATATATATATATATATATATATATATATATTCTGCAAACCTTGAACTTAATATGCCACTATGAAACATGGTGATGATATTTGTCAAATAGATGAGTTAGACATAAGTATGTATGTATATAAATGGGATTTTGTGGATTATATATATATATATAAACCTTGAACTTAATATGCCAATATGAAACATGGTGATGATATTTGGTAAATACAGGAGTTAGACATAAGTATTTATGTATATAAATGGGATTTTGTGGATTAACTATGAAGTCTATTTTGTATGCATATGTTTTATTAATTAACCTGTACAGTAACAAGTTGGTAGCATAAGGAGAGGTGAATTTGCAGCACATTGGAAGATAGAGCATTGAAGGAAGTCACAGTTAGGTGCCAACTGAAGCTGAACATGATCATCATGGAGGAATAAATACAAGTGGAGAAGAAGACTTGCTCTAGGATTCTAATCGCAACTTATGTCTTTTGATTCATGAGTTGTTGAATAGGAATTTCTATTTTAGAAGGACTTTGCTTCCTTTGTTTCAGTTAGAATAATAAATTGATCTCAAACCTATACCCTGATATCTAGGGAAAAATTGATGATCAAGTTAGTTGGTAGTTACATCATACTCTCTTGTTTTTGTATAAGTTAGGAGGGATGAGTTCAATGAAAAGTTAGAGAGAAGATTTCCTTTCTATGTTACTTTGTTTTTATAGCTACTCAATAGTTACTCTATTTTTATCTAGACATGTTTTATCAAATATAATCTGAAAAGATCTTGTTTCTAATATGAAGTGAATACAACTATGTGTTATGATAATTTGAAGTAGATTTAGTTTCTAGATTAAGTTAGATAGTTCCTTGAGCTAGCCACTCAAGGTACTAACTCTCACTTTGCATTTTTTTTATTTATTCATGTATTTCTAGTTAACACTATTTCATGTTATTTTATAAAAGTTACATTGTGGAATGAGTAAGATATCTTAATTGCTATTTCTAGTAGTTGTGATCCATGTATAAAATACATATTTGAAGTCCTCTAGAGGTTAGTGTCAATTATTTTATCAGTCTTTGTATTTTGAGTTAATTCTGTAATTCTCTATTGAATATAGTTATCTTCAGCTTATGCTGAAGGTACCCGTAACAACTGGATTTATAACTATTTTTGTTGTTCTTTCATTTCTTAGAACTTTAGTAAATTAAGTTAATTAGAATAAGTTTGTATGAGTTAGTTTAGGATAGAAATGAGTCTTGAAGGCATATATAGTGTGGGCATCATCATAAGCTTACACTCCTTGGTTGATAATTCAATGTAGGAATGTAATGATAGAGTGGACTGTTCATACAGGTTTACCCTTGAATTTTGTTAAGTCTACAACACATTAGTTTTCCTCTACATTTTTGGCATCATTTCCAGGGATGGTGCTATCATCATAGTCTCATTAGTTTTATGTGTTTTCATAGATTAAATTATTTTTACAGCATTAGACTTAATAAGTTCACTTTTTAGGAAACACTAGATATTCTACTAACATTGTGCAGGACTGTGGAAATATCAAGCTAAAACTATTGTATGTGGAGGCAAAGAGATCACTGAGGTAGATTCCTCCCTTCAACTTCTTAGGATAACGAGGACACAGCTGATTTTATCAACTACATAGTAGAAAGTGTTGAAGAAGAGTTTCCTCTTGCATCTTCATCAACACCTCCTACATCTCCATCAGCTTCCTCCACAGCCACATAAGGGACTTTTAGGACCATGGCAGATGCTATAGTAGAGAATCCTCTAGAACAAGCAGCATTCAAATTCCCTATCCTAGACCAAGCACGGGCTGCTACTCTAAAAAATATAACACCTTCCACATTACCTATTTTTTATGGCTTGGTGACTAAAGATCCTGACACTTTCCTATTCAAGTTTGATGTCTTGCATAGGATTTATGACTACACCACTGATCCTTACAGACTCAAGTTATTCCCTACCACACTAAAAGATGCTACTTTAAGATGGTTTATGGGGTTGGGAAAGGATGTCATTCCAGACTGGGATACCATGAGGTCAAAGTTCCTGGCAAAATATAAAGACTATTATAGAGGACATGATAGGAGAAGAGATGACATCTTTATGATGTCACAGAAAGAGAATGAACCACTAGAAGACTATGTGGAAAGATTCCATTTTGCCTTGAAGAAAAACCCTCAAAATAGATTGTCTAAAGAATCACTGAAGCTGGTCTTTTTGAGGGGAGTTTGTGATGACTGCATGGATACCCTCAATCTCATTAGAATAGGGGATATATCTCAACTTCCCTTTGAAGATGTCTGTAGAGCCTGCAAAAATTATTCTAGAACATTTTCTAGAAAACCAAGGGGAGAAAGAGTAGCCATCACAAGCAAGGAAACTAATGGAGTATCAAGAGTGGAGATTAGTAACCTACTAACCAACATGAAGGAGGACATTATTAGCCATATGGCTACATAGTAGGACACTCTTCATATCAAGAAGAAACAAGAAGAGGTAGACATAATGCTTACTAAATACTGCCCTCGCTATAGATAGAGGGACGCCAATTGTAAATACAAAAGCATGGATAGTATCTAGTAAGAAAAGATTGAAAGGCTAGAATTGCAACCATTTGAAGGAGAAGATGGGCAACTATTCTTCATATCTTAAAGGAGACCTTGGTAGCAAAGGCAAGGTATGCCCTTTGATCCACTTAGTTTCAATTCTCCCTTTCCTACTGCAAATTAGAACTTCTTTGCTTGGAATACTCAACAATGGCCTGGTAACCCAAATGCATGGCAAAACCCCCAATGGCTTACTCCCCAATAGCCTACTCCACAAGCTGGTTGGAGCCAACAACAGCCAAACTCATGGCTTTAACAAAATTTTGAAGGTCCAAACTATAACCCCCAGTTGTTTGTTTTTGGACAAGTCAACAATTAGAGTGAAATACAAAGTATCTGACTCCCTCTTGAGAAAAGCCTCTCGAATACTGAACGAAGTGATCAAACAAGATGACTCCAAGGCTCCTTTCTTATGATTTTGCTGGTAAACATAAAGGGACTTACGCAATTGTTTGAACAAGCTGTTGATTCAATGATTATGAAGGCAAACACTGGAATATATAAGTAGTACAACTTATGGCATATGATTTGGTAATGATGTTCTTGATCCTAACACTAATCAAATAGATAAAAAGGAACAAAAGATTAAAGGTTTAGAAACACTAATCTAAACATAGATGTAAGATAATTATTGCTAAGGTGAAACCAAACCATATTCTACTTCGCCAAGTTAGAAAACTACACAAGATTGATGCAATCTTCTAGGGTTTTACAAGATGTTTAAATCACTTATGCTCATGAAAGATTCAACAAACATAAAGACCAAATTGAAGTTTAGTTTCATTCAGACAAACCATATACTGCAATTTTAATGCCACAAACTACAAATGGTGTAAACTTATAGATTTCACCACAAACAACAATGAAGCCTTCCACCAACTAACATAAACTTAAAGAAAACTTAATCTTACTTATTATGCGCTTGAAAATCCAAACCATGCAACACTTCAAAACATATATAGACTCACCAAAGCAATGAATCTTATATTATTTCAGAGAGCCTTTTACAACAATACCATAGTCTTTAATCATACAAATGAGAGAAACAAGATCCCTTTTATAGACCTCAAAATGAATGAAGGGTTAAGATCAATCGGCCAAGCCAGCGGACTACATCATGCCACATCACAAGTAGTTATAACAAACACCTGTCTTTATTAAATGAAAGAGACTATCTTTAATAAATGAAAGAGACTATGAAGGAGGGAACAAACACATGCTTCCCAAGAAGATAAGAATGACACATCATCAACTTATGAAGAGTCTCCATGTGAATATCCATCACTAGAAGCTTGACATTCAATGAATCTGGATACTATTTGCTTAACATCATCCAAAGGTACACTTGGTGCATTCTGAATGGTTCCTTCAGCTTCAAGTACATCATCTAAATAAAGGCCAAGTGTCTTCTCCCAATCAGTCATCCTTGCTTTGTTGGCGCCAAGGTGGACAACAACTGAGAAAATACTATCAAGCTTTTCATCAGAAACATCATCTTCTCGAAAATAGAAAGCTTGAACTTGCTCTTTCATGTTATCAAGAGTCATCTCTCCAAATCAGTTACATATCTTCATCAAAGAGGCATGTATTCCATCTTGAATCCTTTGAAGTACACTTCTTACTCTTGACATATCTATTTCTATCTTATCTAGCAACTCTCCTTTGATGCGAAAGCCATAATACCAAGAAGAGAAGTCATATGTCTTACTTTCTTCAATCACTTTAGCATGTATTAAATCATCAATGGATGTCTCCATTAAGCTCTTCAAGTGTGGTAAGTAATGTCCTTTGATGTCTTTGAATTCAACACAAACAGTCATCAATGCAAGTACCCTTTCTTTGAGATTAGCAATGTTATCAAATACTTGCATGATATCTTCCAGATGTTTATATGTAACTTCCTTTGATCTTTTCATCCAATCTATCATCCTGTGAGATGAAGACTTCAACTCTTTTAAGTGTACAACTATTTCAGGAGGAAGAAGAGATGGAGGTGTAGCAACTCTTTCCTATTGATGAATAGGATGAACTAAATGCTAAATGTACTACTCTAAGGCTTGGCATCTTTGCTCAGCTTTGATTTTACCTTCTGTCTCTTGTCTTATAATAGCTCAAGCATTATCAATTGAATCCTGAAGCCCTTCTTCTACTTGTGTTCTAGTCAATGGACCCAAATTGATTGTATGGATGTCATAATCATCAGGTGTTACATCTTCTATATTCTTCTCAAGCCTTGGAATTGCTACATGAACTTTCCTTACACCTGTTTCATCTTTAGTGATCTTTGAAAGGATAGTGGCCTTCTTCTTTGGTTTTTTTTTTGACATGTCTAGAAGTAACTCATCAACTGGAAGAGGAAGATACTTCTCAAATTCATAATTTTCTCTGATTCTTTCCTGTAACTACTCTGGAAGTGATGAAAGATCTACTATCTATTGTATTTGCTTTCCTTGTGCATGCAATGATTCTTCTTCAGCCTCATCCTTATCTTTAGTGCTAGCTTCATCAATAATCTCAGTGTCATGTGGACTTGAAGGTATTTCCTCAACTCAAGTTTCTGGAACTGCATCCTCAACATGCATGACTGTATCTTGATTTAATTGATTATTGCTTAGCTATCTAGAGGAAACAGTTTCAATACTTACCCTTTTCTTCTTCTTACTAGATTCCCCTTGTGTAGATTCAAGTTGTTTTCTTTTCTTTGCTTGTCCAGAATTTCTTTCATTATCTTTACTTTGTGAATCTTTACCACATGGATCATGTTGTTCTTGCTGATTCACTTCTCCCATTTTAGTATAGGTAAGTTTATTTCCCTCATTAAGCAAGGCCTATAACTGCTCATTTATCTGCTCCTCAGTAATAGCAATGATAGGCTTTATCAACCCTTCATCATCAATCCTTTCTCTATTAGCCCAGTTGACATCATAAGGTAAGTTTCGAACCTTATCAAACACATCACCCAAAAGAGTTCTATCACTATTCAACTGATCACAAATTCTTAATACCATCATAGCTCTTACTAGATCCCACTTTAATCTTGAACATTTTTGCATTTTGATATCATCATCATCTATAGCATCAGCCCAATGATCCTCTAATTGTTCAACATGTCTGTAGGAAGAATATGACTACTTAATGGCTCCGTGTGGATCAAAGTTCTCCCTCCTTGAATCATATGGATGCAAATGATATGCTTGAAGCTCAATTTCCAAATGCTCAACTACTTGAAGTGTTGGACAGGAGTAATATCTACCAAGCTCGAGAGGAAACTGAACTCTGGCTTTCTTTCTTGCCTTCTGCATCTTATGATACTCTAACAATTGTTTTGAAACCTCTAGCAACACCATCCTATTTGAAGGATATCTAGGCAATCTATATGGAAAGGATGTAAAACCCTGAATCCTGATATATGTGAACTTTTCATATTGGATGTAGTATCTTCCATACTACTTGATGAAGTTCCTAGTAGCTCCTATTAATCTTCTATGCAATTCACCTCTCAATTTTCTAACTATGAACATAGCGAAAGCATCATTGAACCTTTTGTAGTGATTGATGTTCTTCAAGTGGAGTTGAGGATAACACTAATGTGAAAGAATTTGTCCAGGATTTATACCTACTTCTCCTTTAGTTGTTAGTCCTTTGTAAACTACATTTCTTGCCAAGATATAAACAAGATATGAAGTCATGAAGAAAGACTTTGTTTCATCAAACCTTTCAAATTGTTCATCAAGGTAATGGCTTATAAGGCCAGCCCAGTCAACTATCTTATTTTTTGTAAACACATGATCAAAATAAGTATACATCCATCCTTTGAAAGTAGATGATTGAGGCCTAACTATTACTTCATTTAGGAACATAATCAAGTAACTTATCTCTTGTTCGAAGTTAGCCTTGTGATACTTTGGATCTTCAGAGTTGTATATCTTCATTGATGAATCGGTCATCCACTTCTTCCTTATTTCTTGCATGTAAATCTTAGAGTTGCCTTCAAAAGTACTTTGAGTAGTTGTAGGACAAATGAACACTCCCTTTCATCTTGGGATATTAAAGATCTACTGGATGGCTTCCCTCTGTAGATAGGCAAGAACAGTCCCATCTTTGGCTATAATCTGTCTCTTCTATTTGTCATAATGTTGAACACATTCCAACACTAATTTAGTACTAGGCAATTTAGGTGGGAAGTATACTGCTTGAATAATCCCGCTCTTTGAGATGGCCTTTGTAAACACATGATCAAAATTAGTATACATCCATCCTTCGAAAGTAGATGATTGAGGCCTAACTATTACTTCATTCAAGAACATGATCAAGTAACTTCAGCCTTGTGATACTTTGGATCTCTAGAGTTGTATATCTTCATTGATGAATTGGTCATCCACTTCTTCCTTATTTCTTGCATGTAAATCTTAGAGTTGCCTTCGAAAGTAATTTGAGTAGTTGTAGGACAAATGAACACTCCCTTTCATCTTGGGATATTAAAGATCTCCTGGATGGCTTCCCTCTGTAGATAGGCAAGAATAGTCCCATCTTTGGCTATAATCTGTCTCTTCTATTTGCCATAATGTTGAACACATTCCAACACTAATTCGGTACTAGACAATGTAGGTGGGAAGCATACTGCTTGAATAATCCCATAATCCTCTACACACATCATTGGTAGAGCTAGTCTAGGGTAGGACTACAGAGGAGCTGGTTGATTATATGACTGTACAAGGTGGAATTGAGGATGTAAGGGTGACTCAGGTATATATGTACATATAATTTTTAAGTTTTTTAAGTTTTTTAAAAATATATGTAGTATGTAACTTCATTGGAACCATGTACAACATAGTTTTATAAATTAAATATAACTTGAAATTTTTTATTTTTTTTTTATGTATTCATGCATATGTGTCTAGGTGGAGGTAGCACATGTAACTCCTAGTTTTAGGGGAGAGCATGTACACACACATTCTTTGCCTAACCATGTCAGTGGATAGGTGAACCTTAATTTTTATTTTAGTTAAAATGTACATATATGTACATGTTCACTTGTTCACATGTGTCTATGTTTTTTTTTTTGTGTGTATATATATGTGTATGTACATATATACATACATATATATACATAATATAATTTTTAATTAATTACACAATTTTGTATATGTATATATATGTAGGGCCCAACACATTTGATAAATGTGTTGGGCCCTACATATATATACATATACAAAATTGTGTAATTAATTAAAAATTATATTATGTATATATATGTATGTATGTATATATGTTTGTATATATATATATACAACATATATATATATATATATATACATACATATATAAATACATACATATATATACATAATATAATTTTTAATTAATTACACAATTTTGTATATGTATATATATGTAGGGCCCAACACATTTATCAAATGAGTTGGGCCCTACATATATATACATATTAAAAATTGTGTAATGAATTAAAAATTATATGTATGTATGTATGTATGTGGAGGTAGCACATGTAACTCCTAGTTTGAGGGGAGAGCACATACACACACGTTCTTCTCCTAACCATTTTCACTTGTTCACATGTGTCTGTGCTTTTGTGTGTGTGTATACACACACACACAAAAAAAACACAAACACATGTGAAAAATTGAACATGTATATATATGTACATTAAATATATATATATATATATATATATATAATTTTTAATTAATTACACAATTTTGTATATGTATATATATGTAGTGCCGAACACATTTATCAATAGCTCAAGAGTCATGCTTGAATGCTCACTCGATTAGGAGCACTAGTTTAAACACACGTGTTTATTACATTTTATGTTTATTACATGGACATTTTATGTTTCTTACATGAACGTTTTATGCACATGTGTATACATTTAGATTGATATATATATATATATATATATATATATATAACAAGGATACTCTGAACACCTTCAAGTCATGCTCATGAGCTTAGACTAGTTTTAAATCCTTAATAGCTATATAATGAGACTAATTTATAACAATGCACGTCTTCCATGGTTCATGTGATTCATAATAAAATTAGGAAAAAAATTAAGGCCAACATAAAACATCTCATTGAATAGAATATAAAAAACCTAATGCTCTTATGTTCATTGTACACTTGAGGAAGGAATATATATAGTAGGAATCCAAAAATAGAACAAGATTATAGATATCTCTATTGTATTGCTATGTAAAAATCATACCCAAGTAGATCTAGTGTGCAAAGTTAGATTTTATTTGTTGAAATAAGCTTCATAGTCTTCAATGAACTACTCAACCCCTCCAATTTATTAGACATGGGAGACCCAAAATAAATTTTCATTGTAAATACAAATTCACTCCTTGAGTTTAAATAGTTATTGGGATTACTAGAATATTTTTATGTGGAGGGTTTAGAATATAAATATAGAATTTCAAAGTGAGATAGATCTACTTTACAGTACGAGCACATGTATGAAAGAAGATCTACCTAAATTTTAAGGATCACCAATCATCATTATGGAATGTGTTAGAAGAAGACAAGTGACCTTGCAAGACATCATTTATACTTGAGGTGATAATAGTGTAGATTATTTGGGTTAAGAATTGGGTATGAAGCTACAAAATTAGTAGAAAATGTAGAAGGAATATCCTAATTCATAACAAGATCTAGATCTATTAACAATATTAGAGAGGATGTGGATTAAATTTTATTGTAAACTTTTAATTTTTAGGAAAACACCTAATAGAGTAATGGAAGTTAGATTGGACTACAACCATAGTGTGAATCCATGATCTCTACCTAAGAGTAGAAATGATAAATCTAAAATGACATAATAGAGAACCTTAGATTATTTTTTCTAATTTAATTCCAATAAATTCTAGTGTATAGTTGGGAGATTTTTGGAACATGCACATAAGTTTCAAACAAGAGTTAGTCCTCTATCAATACATAGATGGATTCATGTCCCAAAATTAAGGTAATTTCCCATACCCCCAAAACTAGAATTTGCCAAATTTGATGGTATTGAAACTACTAGTTAGATATATAAGGTAGACCAATATTTCAAATACATAGTAAATATAAAGTTCCCCATGATCAAAATTTCTTTACTGCTTCTTTCAAAGTAGAAAATGAATCCATTCAATTGTTAGATATAAAACCCAATCCTTTCTCACATCCAAGAAATTTTTTGTACTTGGAAGTCCTTAGCTAAATTTTGAGCTATATACAAGGTTATATGTATTTGATTCAATATAATGTATTAACATTCATACTAGATCTCTTTAGATCAATCTAGTTAATTGAATTTAATCTATTCATTATTAATTGAAATCCTAAAATTATCATGAACTCATTTATGTTCAGTCATCATGTTCTAGAGCTAATTCATATATATATGTATGTGTATGTATATATGTATGTATATATATACATACATATATATACATAATATAATTTTAATTAATTACACAATTTTGTATGGTCACTCGATTAGGAGCACTAATTTATACACACATGTGTTTATTACATTTTATGTTTATTATATGGATATTTTATGTTTCTTACATGGACGTTTTATGTTTTAAATCTATTGATGTATGTGCACATGTGTAAACATTTATACATTTGATATATATATATATATATATATGAAATTTGTGATTATGACTTCTTATGTTTCGGTGATGTATATATGTATGTTTATATTAATTTAATTTATCACAATTTCATTTGTACATCTATCTAGAAGCTTAGGTAAATATATAGATCATCCATGTGTACATTTCAATGAAACAAGAAAAATCACATATCATGTACCCAAATGTTATAGAACTGCATGAACTTTAAGAAAAATAAATTCATTCTTAGACACCTCGCTCATTCATGTACCACATCCATTGGTTAAACTTGCTCTTTAATAACTTCTAGTATTCTCTGATCATCTCTATCTAGTCTGCACTTATGACGTCCATGTGCATGTGGAACTTCATGAAGAGATAGGCCAGTAGCAATTACTAGGTGGCTATATTGATACACCTTATTTTTAAGATGGTAATTAGTAAAATGAATCCCATTTTGAACAATTTTGACTTGTTTGAGATATGTCCCTTGTACTAGAACTGAACATGTGGGAAAAACCATTCCATCACTTATTTCTAGTTTTGTTAACTTCATCCTCTCCTTTGTATAATGTAATAAATAATAACTAACACCTTCTTTGTTTCCATCCTCTGTTATGACTGCAAAAACATCTCCTATACACATATATACAATGTTCAATTTAAAAAATAGAACCAATCTTTAATTGTAGAAAAAAAAAATATTAAACAAATTACAATTAGATTTTGTCTAAAGATTAACAAATATTACAATTTATCAATCTAAAGTTACAAACTTTGCAAGAATTTATATATATGCACACATACCTTTTTTAATCAATCCTAAAATGTGGTCATAATCAATTGAAATCAAAGGATGTCTTCAAATCTTTCCTCTTAATCTTCATTATATGTGTCAGTAACAACTAGTGGCACTAAATTCCATTCACTAACATATCCACGTTCTTGGTTGTTGCAATTCACATAACTTCCCAAAACGTAGTCATAAAAAAAATAAGAGTAATCCCTAGTCCACAATATCCATAGGTGCCTATCTATACTCATGACACAATGTAAAGATCTTGTTTTCTTTACCCTCTTGCATCCATGAATTGTTCTTCTATCCACACTTATAAATTATATTTAATTCAAAATAAAATAAATATAGAGTTCTTAAACTTTAAAAACAATTGAAGCTTTTTACAAAAAATAAATTACATACCTGATATCTCATAAAACACTCTATTAGGACATGGATTCCTCCCTGAAGATGTGCCGACATCACATGTAAATTGTTTCTTACACCATTCAACATCATGTGCATAATTTATACAACATCAGACCTCATAATTCATTTGGTGTTTTCTTAGAGTGTGCTTGATGCAAGCTCTTGTGCCATCATGTTCACCCTTTCCATGCCCACTCTCAAAAAAATCCAAAAAATGTGGTATATTATCTTTTTGATGAAATCTACATAGTGCATAAAAAGGTCTTCAGGATTTTAAGTGTGATGCACACCCATGAGACCATACAAAATGTTTTTCAATCTTTACACCTCTTCTTGGCAAACCTTCAAAGAATTCTTAAAGCAATGTTGGACAAAAATCGTGTCATGCTCTTTATCATCACTAATATAAAAGTGATATCATTTCTTAATGACTCATTTTTCATATGTACTGTTAACACCATCCAAATGCAATTGTGCATGTCAATAACACATATGTACCATAATAGTGACCTGCTCTAAATAGTAATATTGTGTTTGAATCTCCTTTTGATGGGTAAAAGAGTAATTTTATTCAAATTCAACTGAAGATGAAAGGAAACAACAAGGCATAAAAACACAAGAGAATGAAAGAAAAATGCACAATTATACCTTCAAAATCCTTGAAGATTCCTCAACTCCTTGATAAGGTGGAAAGAGTTGCACACAAACACTCTAGATTTACCCAAACTTAATGAAACTATGTGGATTGATCTCAAAACACAAAACTAAATTAGCATGGTGAGGATGAGATGAAAGGAGTTTTGGAGCTATTTTGGCATTATGGAATTGCATGAAATGAGATGATGAGAATGGCTTGTGGAGGGTCTTATTTATAGGCAAATTTGGAGGGATTTTGATCCAACGGTTGAGATTAAAAGTTGAGATCATGGGTGGAGATTGGATGAGAGATGGAGGGTTGAGATTTGATCAATGAAATTGGATGGTGGAGAATAAAAATGAATTTTAAATTCATTTTTGGGGAAGGCTTTGTATTTAATATGATAATGACTTGTGAGGAAATAAAATATTATTTCCTTGGGAGGATATGGAATTTTTAATTCTATTTTATGTGGAGTTGTGAGAGACGTGACACATGGACAATCTTAGAACTCACATGTGTGAGAAGCGATTAGCATGAAAATAGTAAGGTAACGTGGAAGGGTCATGTGACCCATGGGATTATTTTACAAATTTTAATATGTGGGTTATGGGAGAATGAGTTAATGATGCTTTGACCAAGTTAATCAAGGTGATTAACTTAATTAATGTGGTTGGAGAAAATTAGGGAATGAGCTAATCAAGGTTTAGGATTGATTAAATAATGATTTATTTAATTAATCCAGGTCTAGGGGTCATGTAGGCTAGGGTAGCTAATTAAATAATAGCTATGCAATCAACTAGGCTAGGTATAGGCTGACTAGTAGGATATATTAATTAAATAAGTATGATTCATTTAATTAATCAGGTTTATGAAAGTAGACAAATTATCAAAATAAATATTTGCATATATTTATTTAATTAATTGGGGTGATGTTGTACGGTATAGTGTTGATTTAAAATAATTAATACAAAACTAAGGGTTAATTAATGATGAATGGTTAGGGATAAATGATTAGGGGTGATGTAGGGATAACTAATTAAATAATTATGAATTTATTTAATTAATCGGATGAAAGGGGAAATTAGCAATATGAACAATGTCAGAAGAATGGTTAAAGGTGTAGACACTTAAAATTGTCCATGTCTTACAACATCTTGTTGACACATTACTAAAGACATCATATAACATTTTATCCTAATCCCATTTACTCCACTAGCCAATTAATTAAATAAATCCTATTTATTTAATTAATTTCCCTTCTCCCATTTTCTAACTAATTCAAATAATTTTTTTGAATTTGTTCTCACCTTTCACCTCATTGCAACACATGTCACATACTATATTTTTCATTTAATACACTTCACATGTATCACTAATTTAAATAAAACATTATTTAAATTAGGTGTACCCTACACTTGTCACATGACTACAACTCCTCATTGAGTGGGAAATCCTAATCGATCTCAACCATCCACATCATTAAAATAAACTTTCAATCCTAGCCATCAATTCAAATCACTCATTTCTTATAAACCAACCCTCACCCAAGCTGTTTGGGGGGATCCATTTTGCAAGTACCCTCATGCTATCAAATTTACTCTAGGATCTCCATTCTCATTCATCTTATTATTAGTGTTATGCTACTGAAATAGTGAGGCAATCAACATTCATCACTTTATATTTTGCATTCCTATGTAATATTGAGAAGAGGAATGGGGGCAAACCAAGTTTGACATAGGAGTTTAGATATTCTTGTTTATGCTTTGATTTCTATGTTCATTTTGTACTCCATTGTGTTGTTAGGGTTTTATTCTTCATGTTTATGATTTAGCCCTAATTTTTACCCTAATACGTTTGGTAAACCCAACGTGAAATCTATCAATTTTGATAAATTTTGGTGATCAAGTTTTGTAGGTGACCTCTTGGCCTATAAAAGACCTCAATGTTACATCCTGAAGGCCTCATAGGTGAAAAATGACATAAAATTTGATACATTTTGCTACCAAAATATTTTTTAAAAATTTACATGGTTTTACCCTTGTCATAGGGTCATACCATATAGATCCATACGAATCCATATGACCTGTACAGGGCCTCTCAGATCTGATCATTAGGTTTGATTATTTGATTGCAAGTTTCACAGTGTTCTCCATGCATCTAAGGATTTAGGGTTCTTATTATAATTTTTGACTAAGCAGTGTATCCTCTGTTCACCTCCATCGATTGTGTTTGAATCTCTCTGCTAAAGACCCTAGGTGCTTTATTAAAAACCCTCTGTCTCTATTATGTAACATCTACTGCTCTTTGTCTAGGTCAAAAGCCCTAAAATCCATCCTAGCCATCTCTACATTTGTCAACCTTGTAAAAGCCTCTGCTGACGCCTTGAATGTCTTTGTCACCTTTGTTTAACCACTGCCCACTTTCCCGGCACCTCCAATGTTTTCGGTCGCAGTCTCCTTGTAACCCATCACCACCTCCTTCAAATCTCCTCCACCACTTTCTAAACTCACCGCCGCCTAAACCCTATTTCTACTTACCAATCCTTTTAGACCGACGCCCACCACTCCTCTCAGACACTGCTGACAAATTGTGGGTACCACTAGAATTTATCTTAGTCGCCACTGGTGGTGGCCACCGGCCCCTCATCACCACCATCAGACCTCTCTTCAATCCTTAGAGCCTTGTCTTTCATTGTCATCACCTGCCCTAGCCCTGACAATCTTTTGCAGTCTTTTGTGGATAGCGGTCTTCTATCGACTATCAAGTTTTGGCCCTTGGTTTCCTTAGCCTGCAGGGCTTTCATTGTTCTTTTTTTTTAATTTTTTCTTTTTGTTCAAGCCATGGTCACATGGCTGAGCAGGGACCTAACTGAAGTCCTTAACCATTACAGCTAACCACCAAGCACTAACCGTTCCATGTGATTGAACTCTCACTAACTATTAGCGGTCAATGTTAACTATCAGCTGTCCTACCTTCACCCTTAATCCCTAACTAGGTAGTTTTAATCAAACTTTCATAAATTGGTCAAAATAGATTAGATTTTTACAAAATTTGTGGTGTTAGAGAGATGGTTCACCCAGCTATGTTGTGGTGAAGGAATTTTTAGGTGATTGTACCATTTTCATCAAGTTTTTTTAGTAAAATTCAACCTTTTGAACTTCAAACAAGCATAACTCTTACAAATTTTATCCATTTTTCATGAATTTGTTTTTTCGAACTACATAGAATTTTGTCTACAATTTGTTCATCCCATTTATTTTTGTATATCTATTCATCTTAATGAGATTTCTTCAGATTCTTCATTTTTCACATAATGCTTTGGCTTGCAAGTTTGCTTAATCTTTCTTGGGTTTTGTGGCTTTTAGGTGATCCAAAGGGGTTGTAATACCATTCATATCAGTCATAGAAATAGATTGGAAAATGAATTTATTAGGTGCACTCATTCTATTCTCTTATCTTTTATTTAGTCAAATTAATCTTGCTTGTCTCACAGTTCAATTTTGGGCTTAAAAAGAACATCTTATTTTCTCTCACATTTGGATTTTGGCCTCTAAACCAAACTCTTGTCCTGATTCACACATTGAAATCAGGCTGAAACTAACTATTGTCTTCCATCACACATTTTGGATTTGGATTAAAATGAACAAGTGCTTTCATTGTTTGGTGAACTTGAGTAAGTTTAAGGGTGTGTATGCTCTTCTCATGTACTTCGTGCGACCTTGAGAATCAAAAACACCTTTCATCCATTTATTTCCACACCAGACATTTCATTTTCTAAAGGGAAATTACATTTCTAGTGTGAATCTAGTGTGCGTGTGTATTCTCTCTCCTCGTACTGCAAGGTGATCTTAGAGATCAAAAGCACCCACTAGATTTTATTTTGTCATCCTTTCTAGGAGGCCTGCTTGGAGATAGACCACTCCAAGGGATGACCTCAACTTTAGCATTCCGATAGAGTCTAAAGAGTGAGGTGTGAATCGAAAGATACCCTCTTGGAAGTCAAAATAATGTCATCCAGGCTAAGCCTCCAAGAACTTTATACCTTGGGGAAGTGAAGGTGAAGGGTGGGTTAGCCCTTTCTCCTAGTTGTTTGACAGTATTTCACTTTATTTTCACATAAATGCCCCCCCCATACCTTGAATATATTGGGGACATCCTTAGTCAAACTTGTACATCCTAGTGTAAGACCTATTTGGCCACACCTACCTGACTAGTCATAGGATTGTTGATGTGTCTTCAAATGTTTGCTTAATCATCACATTCAAAATTTCAAAGTCAAACTTACTTATGTGTCTTGCGTGTGTGATTCATGTGTGTACATGTGAAATTATTTGTTTGCAAATTGCCAAATCAACCTATCAACACCAACACATAAACACATCATCTTAAACATTCCTACCAACACATTCAGTCTAAGTCACCTTCATCCTAATCAAAACACTAATCATCCTTGTCATTCACCTAATCCCCATCTTAATCATCCTACTTGTCATATCCTAATCATTCCTAATCATCCAATCATTCTATCCTAATCACTCCACATCATCAACCTAGTCCTAGTCAATCACTTGTCAAGATGGTCCTAATCCTTAGCAAGCTTATGCCAAATCTTAAGCCCAAGGTTATACTTCAAGGAGGCCCTTCTTCTAATCCTAATGATGAGAATAATCCAAGAACTAAAATCATACTTCAAGGAAGCCCTTCTTCTAATCCTAATGATGCGACAAATCAAAGACCTAAACTCACACTTCGATGGGCCCGTCCTCCTAGTTCTAATGATCATGAGAACCTTGCAAATAATGATGCATACCTTGAGGACTAAGACAAAATGCAAATACTTAATCACATGTGTGACACCATTCCAACACTAGAAGACAATTTCCTAGCACCACAACTATAAGACCTCATCCAAACAATTCACCAAATACCACAACTCTTAGACCAACAAACCATATAACGATTCCAAGCCATCATCCAACAAATTCAACAAAGCCAATCACCTCACATGCAACAACTCCTAGCACAAGCCCAACAATTCATAACCACCCACCAATTCCAAGCTCAACAAACACATCCCCTATCCATTCAATTATCACAACCACAACATCAACAAATTCGACCTCAATCCTATGTGGGATCCCCCTCCACTTCATACCAATCTAGTCCATCCATATGTCAAGTTCATGCTAAAACAACCTATCCCACTTATTTCCATGTCAAAAAACATTCATATCGAGTCACATCTAAACAAGAACATGTGAGCATAAGTCACCCCTTGAAACAAGATCAAGTGCCTTCAAGGTCTAATGTTGTCGTTGAGAAGGAAAACACCACTCTATCTTTTGGGGCCTATAAGTATATTATACTAGCATCCAATCGAATGCCTATCCTCAAGTCACCATGTCCTAGTCCTAATCCATTGGTCCCTCCACCTTCTAATCCATCAAACCCTTCATTACCCCTATCATCATCTAATCCTCCATCAACTTCATGCCCTAAATTAAAACATTTCAAAAGTAAACATATGGAGTTACCCAAATCCACCCATACACCTACAAAGGATGTGATCGAAGGGCTACTAGCAAGGAGTCAACCATGTCACCAAATTCATGTTCTTCAGCCTGCAAAAGAGCCTTCCAATACCATGCGTAGTCTTCCAAATTCATCATATAGTCCACAACCCCATGAGCCTATTAAAGAGTCTCCCCATTGAGTCCAAGTCAAAATCCATTCCACCCTCTTATCATTAACCATCTAGAACATGTCAAGCCTCTCCAAGAGTATCCCACATCTACTTCCATTCAATAAAGTCAAGAGTTATGTCAAGTGCATAATCCTAAGCATGTGGAAACATCAAGCCCCCATTCTAATCAAGATCAAATCACTTTCATTCAACCCATCCAAAACATGCATCTTTTCCATGATCAAGACATCATTCATGATGAAGAACCTTTCCATACCCCCACAACCATCCATAAGAAAGATACCCAAGACCTAAATACTCAATCTAATAAAAGTATTGTTGATCAACTTAAGCATTCATCCCATTTCATGACCTTCCTTCAAAGCAGAGAAACTCTTCTTTCAATTCATGATCTGCCAACATCCACTTGCCATGATGAGACACATGCCTCCCAAGAAAACATAGAAGATCAAACCAATAGCTTAGATTTAAATGAGCTTAATCAAGATCCTAATGATCCTTCCTCATCCACCTTTGACCCCATTTCAAGTCCATCGTATTCTATTAGTCTTACCACCTTCATCCATGAATGTTCTTCCCTAGGACAACAATAACCATTATCCACTATCTCATCTTCTCATTCCAATAATGAACTCAAGTCTATTGTCCATAACACACCTTGTCCCATTGTCAATTACATCCTCCAAAATATGAATTATCATGGTAAAGGCTTAGGCCTTCATGAACAAGGTATTTTGGAGCCCATCCATATCAAAGATATATCAATAAAAGAAAACGAGTAATAAAAGCAATGAAAAAGACATTGTAAGGCCTTCTCTTCAAAGAGATATGAATAAAAGCAAACTGCATTTCTCTGGTGCCATATATCTAGTTCTCACTTGCTTGTTGAATATTCATGTTATACTTTAACTAGTTGTCTCTATTTTTGTTTCTCCTTGTTATTTGAGTTAACATATCAAGTATATGTTTAGTTCTTCAAAATACATTTATTGTTTTTGGGTGGTTTATCTAATTGGGTTTCCTCAAGCAGGGATTAAATTCCATTGAATAGATCACTGTAACTTGGAGGATTCAATTTAGATAATTAAGAAGAGACGGGTAATAATAATCTTGCATGTCTATGCTAGTCATAGACAATCCCATGCCAAGTAATTCGAGTTGTGGCTAGATAGAAAGCACAAATCTTTTTACCCAATTGTTGAGAAAGGCACCGATCAATTCTTTTCCAGAATTATTTCCTTGTATCATATTCAAAAATTCCAATTTTAATTTTCTATTGTATAGGTGTAGGAGTAATAGTAGAATAGAAATTCAATTGACAAAATTACATAAATCCCTTAATCTTCTCTAAAGTCACCAACAAATTTGAGGAGTATTTAATCATTGGTGAATATAAGGTAATACCCACCTTGGCAAAGAAGAGCCTAAAGTGTAGAGAATCCTAACCACTTGGGTTGATTTTGTTAGTTAGCCAAATTGGTTGCATAAACTAATCATAAATCTTGGCATCCTTTTAAGGTTTTGCATACTACAAATTTGAGAACCAATAGAAGGCTTTGGAAATTTTAAGAAAGGTAACTCGCATAGATCCATGTGATGCCCATGCATTTATCAAGATGGGTGAGTTATTAATACTATCAGAACCCAGTGCAGCCTTAGATTCTCTTAAGATGCCAAAGTCTCTTCTAAAGAAGAGCAAAGAAGAAGTACCCATTGAATTTTTAAACAACATTGGGTTCTTCATTTTGAGCTTGATGAACTAGAGTTGGTTCAACAAACTTTTATGGAGGCATTAGGAAATGATGTTCTGCCTCTACATAAATCTCTATAGTCAGTTTTGTGTATTTTTTACTTGTAGGATTCTCACAGTTAGTGAAAAAGGTAGTGTTCATGAAGGAATGGAAAAGATGTGTAGAGCCTTTAAATTATACATGTATTGTGCAATGGCATTGAATCATTTAGCAAACCATTTTTTCTTCACAGGGCAGCATTTTCTTGTCGAACAGTTGACTAAGATAGCTCTTGTTTCAACTAACCACCCTCTCATGAAATCTCATTCATATTATAATCTTGCACGATCTTATCATAGTAAAGATGATTATGACACGACTGATTGCTACTACATGGCATCAGTCAAGGAAAGCCAAAGGCTACAAGATTTTGTAGACATGTTCAATTGAAGTTGGGAGATCTCAAGAGTTCTCTCTCAAATTTTGAAAAGGTTCTAGAGTTCCACCCTAAGAACTGTGAGACCTTAAAAGTTGTAGGCCATATATATAATCAAAAAGGGAAAGTAGAGAAGGCTTTGGAAATTTTAAGAAAGGCAACTCACATAAGCCCACATGATTTCCATGTATTTATCAAGATGGGTGAGTTATTAATATCATCAAACCCTAGTGCACCCTTAGATTCTCTTAAGACAACAAAGTCTCTTCTGAAGAAGAGCATGTTGAAATGCACAAGACAATAGAGATGGGGGGAGTGAATCAATTGTCACCAAAACTTAACTTCTTACAAACATCAATACATCAATAACTTAATCACTGTTATTATGATTTAACCATGAAAGCATGAAATCAAAAACTTAAGCACAATCACATATTCAACACATGAGAGACCAAATTTTTTACATGGAAAACCCTATAAGGGAAAAACCATGATGAGTGTTATCTCACAAAATAATATGTTATAACAATACTAAAAAATAGAGGCTCACTGCCCAATATGCTCACTGCAAATGTTTAGGTTCACTGCCAAGATCAGCTCACTACCAAGGGGTGGCTCACTACCAAGGGTTGGCTAGATACCAAGATTGGTGAATTGATTTGATAGCATCTACTCCATGCCTTGGTTCTGTTCCTTTGAAGCACAGTATATCTCCTCTACTCAGCTCTTTCACACCTTCGCACTTATATTGTCATTTTCGCACCTCCACACCCTTTTTACAACTACATTACATGTTTTTATACAACTCGTCAACCTTGGAATATACATCAAGGTCGGCATTACATTCATCAACCATTGGAGCAATCTCCAAGGTCGGCATTACAAACATACATAGAAAATAGGTCTAGACCTAAACAAGATTAGCAAAGGGAAAGATGTATGCAGATCACTTAACACCTTAGCTGGGACTCTAACACAATCTTCCACACCATGACATGCTTTCACAATATTCAATGCATCTTCACAAGTAGTGAAAATAACCAAGTCAGCCAAGAGTGGTGTCAACACTAAGTCTTCTAAGAACAATCTCCATCCACGATCCCAATTTCTCTTTGAGGACCAATCCAAAGGTAGGAACATGATCAAGAGACATCCACAAGCTCATTGTAATCACTAGGAACAAATGCACAATCTCTAACCACTCTATCAAGAAGATTCTTCACATTGGAGCACAAGAACAATACTGTTAGCTATTGTCATAAAGAAAGAATAGCTTGCAGACCACCAAATCATGAGCCATTGGAGTTGAAGGCACTTAACATCATTTTAGACTTAAATCATGAATGGTAGATCATAATACTTTAATGTGGAGGAATGCAAAGAAAAATACATTCTCACTATCACCAATGAATACTCAGAAAAAGAAACTTTTACTCTGGTGAACATAACTCACTCAAATCTTCATACCAGGAGCTCTACCTTGGAATATAGCAGCTTTAGACATGCCTCTAAATAACTTCCAATCTGTAGATAAAGATATTCATTCTACAGGAAATGTGGAGCAATCTATAGGATTGTTCTTCAGTAAACAGAGATAGTTTACAACATACCGTTTCCACCAGAGGAACAAATTTTCTCAAAAGTACTTGGAAACTTAATATTAGTATCAATTATTCATTTTATCCAACACTGACATAAGCCAATACAAAGCACCAAATCAAGGACATAGTTGACACTAATGACAACACAGATATGTTGACATCAATGACAACACCGGTTAGGCACATACTTGCAACAATCTCCCCCTTTGTCATTGATGGCAACATATGATGTGAACAACTATAAAGACCATCAAGACAAGATTCTCCCCATTTCTCTTTACACATTTGTACCTAAGTTTTTCATATGATTTCTCTCCCCCTTTAACATCAATGGCAAACGGTACATACTTGCATGTTGCTACTCTGATCCACTGAACTTTCTCTGTTATTAGCACTTTCTTTATCAAGAACATCTAGCTACTTCCCCTAAGAGGTAGCCCTCAAAACATCAATTTAGATCAAAGAATGAAACTTTGAGCACCACTGGACTGATGCATTCCTATGCATCTTAGTTTAGAGTAGGAAGGGTAATGACCCCTAACTTTTCTCTGAGATACTCAAAAGCATCCATAGGCAAAGGCTTAGTGAAAATATCTACAATCTGATCCTTTGTGGATAGATATTCCAACTTTACTTTATTCTCTATCACCTTTTCTCTTAGAAAGTGATACCTTATAGAGATATGCTTTGTTCTTGAGTGCATCACTGGGTTCTTTGAAATGTTTATAGCATTTGTATTGTCACAGAACATTGCAATTGGATCTTCATACACAACTCTTATGTAATTCTAAGTCTGTTTCATCCATAACACTTGAGTACAACATGCTACAACAATATATTCTACTTCTATACTAGACAAAGAAATTGATTATTTCTTCTTGCTCAGCCATGAAACTAATATGTTACCCAAGAGGAAAGTACCTCCACTTGAACTTTTTCTATCATCAACATCTCCAGTCCAATCTGCATCTATATAAGTACTAAGAGTGAAATCAGTATCTTTGGGATACCACAATCCATAGTCTAAAGTGCCTTTTAAATACCTCATGATCCTCTTGACTGCCATCATATGTGACTCTTTGGGATCTTCTTGAAATCTTGCTGATGGATTCAAATGTTGACTTCTTTTATGCTATTTCTTATGCTTCCAAACTTTATACCTATGCTATTTCAAATACTTTTCTAAGACATTATATATATATATAAATGGGATTTTGTGGATTATATATATATATATATATATATATATATATATATATATATATATATATTTTCTACAAACCTTGAACTTAATATGCGAATATGAAACATGGTGATGATATTTGTTAAATACATGAGTTAGACATAAGTATGTATGTATACAAATGGGATTTTGAGGATTAACTATGAAGTCTTTTTTGTATGCATATGTTTTATTAATTAACCCTATGCAGCAGCAAGTTGGTAGCATAAGGAAAGGTGAATTTGCAGCACATTGCAAGACAGAGCATTGAAGGAAGTCACAGTTAGGCGCCAACAGAAGCTGAACGTGATCATCATGGAGGAATAAATACAAATGGAGAAGAAGACTTGGTCTAGGATTCTAATCACAACTTATGCCTTTTGATTGATGAGCTGTTGAATAGGAATTTCTATTTGAGAAGGACTTTGCTTCCTTTGTTTCAGTTAGAATAATAAATTGATCTTAAACCTATACCCTGATATCTAGGGATGAATTGATGATCAAGTTAGTTGGTAGTTGCATCGTACTCTCTTGTTTTTGTATAAGTTAGGAGGGATGAGTTCAATGAAAAGTTAAAGAGAAGATTTCCTTTCTATGTTACTTTGTTTTTACAGCTACTCAATAGTTACTCTATTTTTATCCAAACATGTCTTATCATATATAATCTGAAAAGATCTTGTTTCTGATATGAAGTGAATACAACTGTGTGTTATGAGAATCTGAAGTAGATTTAGTTTCCAGATTAAGTTAGATAGTTCCCTGAGCTAGCTACTCAAGGTACTAACTCTCACTTTGCATTTTTATTTATTTATTCATGTATTTCTAGTTAACACTATTTCATGTTATTTTATAACAGTTACATTGTGGAATGAGTAAGATATCTTAATTGCTATTTCTAGTAGTTGTGATCCATGTATAAAATACATATTTGAAGTCCTTTGGAGGTTAGTGTCAATTCTTTGATCAATGTGTGTATTTTGAGTTAATTCTGTAATTCTCTGTCAAATATAGTTATCTTTAGCTTATGCTGAAGGTACCCGTAACAGCTGGATTTTTAACTATTTTTGTTGTTCTTTCATTTCTCAGAAGTTTATTAATTTAAGTTAATTAGAATAAGTTTGTATGAGTTAGTTTAGGATAGAAATGAGTCTTGAAGGCATATATTGTGTGGGCATCATCATAAGCTTACACTCCTTGGTTGATAATTCAATGTAGGAATGTGATGATAGAGTGACTGTTCATACAGGTTTACCCCTGAATTTTGTTAAGTCTACAACACATTAGTTTTCCTCTACATTTTTGGTGTCATTTCCAAGAATGGTGCTATCTTCATAATCTCATTAGTTTTATGTGCTTTAATAGATTAAATTATTTTTACAGCATTAGACTTAATAAATTCACTTTTTAGGAAACACTAGATATTCTACTAACATTGTGCAAGACTGTGGAAATATCAAGCTAAAACTATTGTATGTGGAGGCAAAGAGATCACTAAGGTAGATTCCTCCCTTCAACTTCTTAGGATAACGAGGACACAACTGATTTTATCAACTACACAATAGAAAGTGTTGAAGAAGAGTTTCCTCTTACATCTTCATCAACACCTCCTACATCTCCATCAGCTTTCTCCACAGCCACACATGGGACTTTTAGGACCATGGCAGATGCTATAGTAGAGGATCCTCTAGAACAAGCAGCATTCAAATTCCCTATCCTAGACCAAACATGGGCTGCTACTCTAAAAAATATACCACCTTCTGCATTACCTATTTTCTATGGCTTGGTGACTAAAGATCCTAACATTTTCCTATTCAAGTTTGATGTCTTGCATAGGATTTAGGACTACACCACTGATCCTTACAGACTCAAGTTATTCCCTACCACACTAAAAGATGCTACTTTAAGATGGTTTATGGGGTTGGGAAAGGATGTCATTCCAGACTGGGATACCATGAGGACAAAGTTCCTAGCAAAATACTAAGACTATTGTAGAGGACATGATAGGAGAAGAGATGACATCTTTATGATGTCACAGAAAGAGGATCAACCACTAGAAGACTATGTCGAAAGATTCCAGTTTGCCTTGAAGAAAAACCCTCAAAATAGATTGTCTGAAGAATCACTGTAGCTGGTCTTTTTGAGGGGAGTTAATGATGACTGCATGGATACCCTCAATCTCATTAGAATAGGGGATATATCTCAACTTCCCTTTGAAGATGTCTGTAGAGCCTGCAGAAATTATTCTAGAACATTTTCTAGAAAACCAAGGGAAGAAAGAGTAGCCATCACAAGCAAGGAAACTAATAGAGTTTCAAGAGTGGAGATTAGTAACCTACTGACCAACATGAACAAGGACATTATTAGCCATATGGCTACATAGTTGGACACTCTTCATATCAAGAAGAAACAAGAAGAGGCAAACATAATGCTTACTAAATACTACCCTAGCTGTAGATAGAGGAAGGCCAATTGTAAATACAAAAGCATGGCTAGTATCTAGTAAGAAAAGATTGAAAGGCTAGAATTGCAACCATTTGAAGGAGAAGATGGGAAACTATTCTTCATATATTAGAGGAGACCTTGGTAGCAAAGGCAAGGTATGCCCTTTGATCCACTTGGTTTCAATTCTCCCTTTCCTGCTGCAAATTAGAACTTCTCTGCTTGGAATACTCAACAATGGCTTGGTAACCCAAATGCATGGCAAAACACCGAATGGCTTACTCCCCAATAGCCTACTCCACAAGCTGGTTGGAGCCAACAACAACCAAACTCATGGCCTTAACAAAATTTTGAAGGTCCAAACTATAACCCCCAGTTGTTTGTTTTTGGACAAGTCAACAATTAGAGTGAAATACAAAGTATCTGACTCCCTCTTGAGAAAAGCCTCTCGAATGCTGAATGAAGTGATCAAACAAGATGACTCCAAGGTTCCTTTCTTGTGATTTTGCTAGTAAACACAAAGGGACTTACGCAATTGTTTGAACAAGATGTTGATTCAATGATTATGAAGGCAAACACTGGAATATCTATGTACTACAACTTATGGCATATGATTTGGTAATGATGTTCTTGATCCTAACACTAATCAAATAGACAAAAAGGAACAAAAGATTAAAGGCTCAGAAACACTAATCTAATCATAGATGTAAGATAATTATTGCTAAGGTGAAATCAAACCAGATCCTGCTTCGCCAAGTTAGAAAACTACACAAGATTGATGCAATCTTTTAAGGTTTTACAAGATGTTTAAATCTCTTATGCTCATGAAAGATTCAACAAACATAAAGACCAAATTGAAGTTTAGTTTCATTTAGACTAACCATACACTGCAATTTTAATGCCACAAATGACAAATGGTGTAAACTTATAGATTTCACCACAAACAACAATGAAGCCTTCCACCAACTAACATAAACTTAAAGAAAACTTAATCTTACTTATTATGCGCTTGAAAATCCAAACCATGCAACACTTCAAAACATATATAGACTCACCAAAGAAATGAATCTTATATTATTTCAGAGAGCCTTTTGCAACAATTCCATAGTCTTTAATCATACAAATGAGAGCAACAAGAGCCCTTTTATAGACCTCAAAATGAATGAAGGGTTAAGATCAATCGGCCAAGCTAGCGGACTACATCATGTCACATCACAAGTAGTTATAACAAACACTTGTCTTTATTAAATGAAAGAGACTATCTTTAATAAATGAAAGAGGCTATGAAGGAGGGAACAAACACATGCTTCCCAAGAAGATAAGAATGACACATCATCAACTTATGAAGAGTCTCCATGTGAATATCCATCACTAGAAGCTTGACATTTAATGAATCTAGATACTATTTGCTTAACATCATCCAAAGGTACACTTGGCACATTCTGAATGGTTCCTTCAGCTTCAAGTACATTATCTGAATAAAGGCCAAGTGTCTTCTCCCAATCAGTCATCCTTGCTTTGTTGGCACCAAGGTGGACAGCAACTGAGAAAATACTATCAAGCTTCTCATCAGAAACATCATCTTCTCGAAAATAGAAAGCTTGAACTTGTTCTTTCATGTTATCAAGAGTCATCTCTCCAAATGGGTTACATATCTTCATCAAAGAGGCATGTATTCCATCTTGAATCCTTTGAAGTACACTTCTTACTCTTGACATATCTGTTTCTATCTTATCCAGCAACTCTCCTTTGATGCGAAAGCCATAATACCAAGAAGAGAAGTCATATGTCTTGCTTTCTTCAATCACTTTAGCATGTATTAAATCATCAATGGATGTCTCCATTAAGCTCTTCAAGTGTGGTAAGTAATGTCCTTTGATGTCTTTGAATTCAACACAAACAGTCATCAATGCAAGTACCCTCTCTTTCAGATTAGCAATGTTATCATATACTTGCATGATATCTTCCAGATGTTTATGTGTAACTTCCTTTGATCTTTTCATCCAATCTATCATCCTGTGAGATGAAGACTTCAACTTTTTTAAGTGTACAATTGTTTCAGGAGGAAGAAGAGATGGAGGTGTAGCAACTCTTTCCTATTGATGAATAGGATGAACTAAATGCTGACTGTATTGCTCTAAGGCTTGGCACCTTTGCTCAACTTTGATTTTACCTTGTCTCTTGTCTTACAATAGCTCAAGCATAATCAATTGAATCCTGAATCCCTTCTTCTACTTGCGTTCCAGTCAATGGACCCAAATTGATTGTATGGATGTCATAATCATCAGGGGTTACATCTTCTATATTCTTCTCAAGCCTTGGAACTGCTACATGAACTTTCCTTACACCTGTTTCATCTTTAGTGATTTTTGAAAGGATAGTGGCCTTCTTCTTTGGTTTTTTTTTGACATGTCTAGAAGTAACTCATCAACTGGAAGAGGAAGATACTTCTCAACTTCATAATTTTCTCTGATTCTTTCCTGTAACTACTCTGGAAGTGATGAAAGATCTACTATCTGTTCTATTTGTTTTCCTTGTGCAGGCAATGATTCTTCTTCAGCCTCATCCTTATCTTCAGTGCTAGCTTCATCAATAATCTCAGTGTCATGTGGACTTGAAGGTATTTCCTCAACTCGAGTTTCTGGAACTGCATTTCAACATGCATGACTGTATCTTGATTCAATTGATTATTGCTTAGCTATCTAGAGGAAGCAGTTTCAATACTTACCCTTTTCTTCTTCTTACTAGATTCCCCTTGTGTAGATTCAAGTTGTTTTCTTTTCTTTGCTTGTCCTAAATTTCTTTCATTATCTTTACTTTGTGAATCTTTACCACATGGGTCATGTTGTTCTTGCTGATTCACTTCTCCCATTTTAGTATAGGTAAGTTCATTTCCCTCATTAAGAAAGGCCTATACCTGCTCATTTATCTACTCCTCAGTAATAGCAATGATAGGCTTTATCAACCCTTCATCATCAATCCTTTCTCTATTAGCCCAGTTGACATCATAAGGTAAGTTTCGAACCTTATCATACACATCACCTAAAAGAGTTCTATCACTATTCAACTGATCATGAATTCTTAATACCATCATAGCTCTTACTAGATCCCACTTTAATCTTGAACATTTTTGCATTTTGATATTATCATCATCTATAGCATCAGCCCAATGATCCTCTAACTGTTCAACATGTCTGTAGGAAGAATATGACTGCTTAATGGCTCCATGTGGATCAAAGTTCTCCCTCCTTGAATCATACAGATGCAAATGATATGCTTGAAGCTCAACTTCCAAATGCTCAACTACTTGAAGTGTTGGACAGGAGTAATATCTACCAAGCTAGAGAGGAAACTGAACTCTAGCTTTCTTTCTTGCCTTTTGCATCTTATGATACTCTAACAATTGTCTTGAAACCTCTAGCAACACCATCCTGTTTGAAGGATATCTAGGCAATCTATATGGAAAGGATGTAAAACCCTGAATCCTGATATATGTGAACTTGTCATACTAGATGTAGTATCTTCCATACTACTTGATGAAGTTCCTAGTAGCTCCTGTTAATCTTCTATGCGGTTCACCTCTCAATTTTCTTACTATAAACATAGCAAAAGCATCATTGAACCTTTTGTAGTGATTGATGTTCTTCAAGTGGAGTTGAGGATAACACTAATGTGAAAGAATTTGTCCAGGCTTTATACCTACTTCTCCTTTAGTTGTTAGTCCTTTGTAAACTACATTTCTTGCCAAGATATAAACAAGATATGAAGTCGTCAAGAAAGACTTTGTTTCATCAAACCTTTCAAATTGTTCATCAAGGCAATGGCTTATAAGGCCAGCCCAGTCAACTATCTTATTTTTTGTAAACACATGATCAAAATAAGTATACATCCATCCTTCAACAGTAGATGATTGAGGCCTAACTATTACTTCATTCAGAAACATGATCAAGTAACTTATCTCTTGTTTGAAGTCAGCCTTGTGATACTTTGGATCTTCAGAGTTGTATATCTTCATTGATGAATCGGTCATCCACTTCTTCCTTATTTCTTGCATGTAAATCTTAGAGTTGCCTTCGAAAGTACTTTGAGTAGTTGTAGGACAAATGAACACTTCCTTTCATCTTGGGATATTAAAGATCTCCTATATGGCTTCCCTTTGCAGATAGGCAAGAACAATCCCATCTTTGTCTATAATCTTCTCTTCTATTTGTCATAATGTTGAACACATTCCAACACTAGTTTAGTACTAGGCAATGTAGGTGGGAAGAATACTGCTTAAATAATCCCACTCTTTGCGATGGCCTTAATGTCTTCATTCCTTGTGATGGTGAGCAAGAAGTCTTTCACTTCATCCAGGTTGACATGTCCCATGTTGGTGTCTCCGACATTCTTCCACTGTGTTTCAAGCTTGGAATTAGGTATGATGGACTTGGCATCCATTTTGATCATAACATGTCTCTCCTTAGCCGTCATGGCCATTTACCTACAAGCAAGACTTGAATAAGTAATTTTGAAATGATAAATCTTATCTTTATAAAACCTGATTTTTTATATGATGAATTCGTGAAATTCTGCAAAATTAGATAGATAAAAGGTAATTTTATAGAGTGAAAATATGATTTAGAACATACCTTATATCAATTTCTGATGTAAAGGAAGGCAGATTTTTTGGATTTTAATGATAAAAATTAATCAAAATGTCAAAATTCAGAAGTAGAATGTTAAAAATTAGTTTTCTAAGATGCAAATCTGCCCTTTTAAATCTACTTATCCTTCAAAAATTTGCTGCCCTTTAGAGATATTTCACTACTTTTTCTAATTGTAATGTGAATTAATGGAAAATACAAGGCAGTGCCCTCCTTATACAGTGAGTTTATCAAATTAAATGCTAGCGACTATAAGAAAGGGTTGGCCTACTTAGCATTTAATAAAGTTTTTTTCAAAATTTCAAAGTTTTCACAAAGACACCAAAAGGTAATAAATCAAATGAAGGGTGCCCAAAATTATGTTTTCACATAAGAATAGCACCTAGAATTAACTCACCTAAGTCTTAATGATTTTAGTAATCTTGTCATAGGCGGACTTCAAAGTTAAGCTAGTGTCATTGGAGCACCTAGTTTACTTCATCCTAAGGCATGAATCACGATAACCCCAAACATCTAGCCTTTAAGGTGCTAGAAGATAATTGTAGAAGTATGAGATTGTACCTTAATTCAAATAGGCATTTACTTCATCATTCTAGCTTATTCAAGGAATCTTGAGCACACTTATCAAGCCAAAGTGATGAAAAGTAGTGCCTAGTTCGCTTAGCCTTTACAAGTGACAAGAATGATGTCTCCATGTTAAGGTGCTCATATAGTGGTAACTTACCTTTATATTCCTTCAAGGTGCTCAGCTCATTTGACCTTCCAAAGGTGCATTTTGAAGATCCTCTAACTGTAAAATAGCACCAAAGGTCTAAATGTTATGTTTCAACTCTTAGATGCTCCTAACATTAAGTGCTCCTCTCCTTTAGGTGCTCAAATAGTGGTTGTCTTGATTGAATAATATCTATTCCAAATTAGGTGCTTATTGTTGATGACTCAAACATGGAAAGGCACCATCTTCTAGAGTAGTTACTAAGAAAACCTTTCAAGACTTTAGCTTTTGCGAATTTCTCCTCTAGGTGCCAAATCAAGGTGATTTTGATGTCAAAGGGCGCCTAAACTCTTCATAGACTTTCCTTGTCAAATCTTCAATTCTTGAAGTCTTTTATGCTATATTCAAATACTCAGGAAACCTTCTTGTCTTTAGGTGCTCATCCAGGTGATTAGAACTCACTTAATTGTTAGGCACTCTCTGAGGTCTTCTTAGGCATAAGTATATCCTTCATATGAAAGCACCTAAAGAGGCTACACATGCAAAATGGTGCTTTAACTCCACGATACTCTTGGATTGGCATTTTATCACTTGAAGCACCTTCACTAAACAAAGTTTGAGAACTTCCAACTTCTACACTCCTAGGCACCAATGAAGGAAATATAGGTATGAATTTAACCTTGCTTCTTGAAACTTCAAATTTGCCATTTTATGATTTCAAACACTACTTTACACCCTTATGAAAGTACCTTACCCTTAGGCGCTATTCAACATGGACTTAGACTTCATCTCAAGGTGCCAAAATGGAGAGGAGTAACAAGGAATAGGCGCCTAGGCTTCCCTACTTCAATTGAAGGCGCAATTTGGTGATCATTTAGACATGGAAAGGGTGCCTACACTTTAAATCATTCCTTTGTCAAACCCTTTTGATGCTTAAGGATTCTTATGTCAATTATAGTCAAGTTGCTATCCTCTGGAGTGCTTGAAAGTCAACCTCCCTCTAGGCACTGATGAGAATGAATTAAACCCAAGGCACCAAAATAGGCCAAAATTCACTTGTGGAGCGCAAAACTAGGTGAAAAAGGAGATAAGATGCGCCTAAAGGAGAGAAGCCAAACGTCAGACATATGTTTTATTCCTTCAAGGTGCTTAAACATGACCCTTCTGCCAAGGCACAAAACAAAGGTGGTATGAGAGACAAAGTCCACCTTTACTTAGTCAATTCCTACAATTTCAGATCAAGGTAACCTGCTCTGAGTATAGATTAGCGCCTAGGTTCATAACTTGCCTCTTATCATTTTAAGAAACTATTTAAGGTATTTGAAACATTGTAATCACTAGGCGCCCATTCCTTGTACTGGTAAGAGAATGCACCTTAGGTGCTTTTGAACATTCAAAAGATGAGCTTAATGGCGAGGAGCACCTTTGTCTTTTACCCCCTGTAACTTGTTGATTTCAGGATCACATTCTAACATGAAACCCCTCTAATCTTGTCTATCAAAAAGTCTTGACTAACTCTGAAGTGAGTTGACTCTGGGGTGATACAACAACCTAACCTAGAAACTACTACCCCATGAAGAAAACTGAAAAAGGGGTCCCCATCATAATGAGGCGATGTGTGATTTGGTCACAACATCTGGCGACTCCACGAGAAAAATGTTCATGAACATTTCATAAATAAGGATTCAATTCTAACTCAAAACTATCAAATCATCTTCTGCAATCACCAACTAGGCAAGACGAACTCAAAGGGACAAAGAATCATAAATTGGATCTAGACACTACATCTTCCATTGTATGATTAAAGATAAGTTTCAGTAACGTAGTTCCTCAAATGTTCCAAAGATAAACAAAAATCAAGTTCAACATTTCCATGTACACCCACACACCAAATTAAATAGACATGACTACTCGATTAAAGAATCAAAACCAATTGTTAGTGTGACTATCCATATCTGAGATTTAAAGTGCAAGAACTTAAGTTCATTCCCATCTCTTAGAAGCCAGGATCATCTAAGTTTACCTGCCTTAAGCTAGGTAAATTCATGAAAGTGGATGGAAGACGAATACATACATATATATATGATGGTATGCAATGGCATTGAATGAGGTGATGACGGGATGAGGGCGATATCAAAAATGAAATGACATGGAAAGGAGTGAAATAAGATAGGGTGTCTCTACACATGATGCCTATTTTCCAGGTTTTCATTATGGTACTTATGCATAGCGCCGTTTGCCGGGTTTTCACCAGTGGACAAAATTTTTCTCTTTACTATTTTTTATTTTTTCATTTTTTGTTCTTCTTTTCTCTCTTCTTTTTTTTTTTTAGAGTCCCCATTACACATGGCGCCTGTTTGCTAGGTTTTCGCTGAGGTAATGAACAGGAGGAACTCCAGAGTTTGATTCTGCAGATAACACAGGGGTCCAAACACAAGAATGTCAAGTTATGATACGCACTTACTGATGTTGGCAGGAAATGATGAAATGATAAAACAATGGATTATGATTTGGATTAGACAAAATGGATGAATGTAAGTGTATTCAGTCATAAACCAAAGGAATGATGGAATATGCTAAATGGAGGGAAATGAAAATGGAGGGTGATCAACTGAATGAAATGGAATGGAATCACAATCAACGTCTGTTCATATCAACCTAAACCTCGAAGCTTGCAAGTAGGAAAGGAATATATAATGGGAATAGGAATGGTGATAAATGAAATAGTAATGATATTTTCATATCCTTCATGAACTTAGGATTTCCCTTTTAAGATTAGTTCACAGGATGAAGGAATGGATGGAATGGAATGAAATGGATGAACTGGATATGGATTCTCCAGATGCAAGAGCCTCTTTGGATTTGGCTTAATGTACCCAGAACTTCATTCTTTATGCATTTCTTTCTTTAGAAGTATAAATGAAATAACTTTGAACATGCCTTGCTTAGGATTTTGGCATTTGTGCTTTAAGACATAGAAATTTCTTTGCTTGATGGGTAAATGAATCCAAGTATTTATTAAATGGCAATATGGGGGGATGGGCGGAGGATTGCAAGCTTCTAGTTTAGACAACACTCACATTCACTAATCACAAAAAAAGTGGAGGAAGGATGGATGATGGAATAGGGTGGATGGAAATGAAGTGAAGTAACAAAATGACGTGCAACAGAAGATATGGATAGTTACATGCCTTGAGATTTTGCATAGTAATGAAAACATAGGATAGATGGATAACGGAATAAAATTGATTCGTGCAAAATGAAGGGATCACCAACATCTTGACCTTACCTTATATATAGTGGATAAGGTCATTTGGAAAGAATTTGACATGGAAGTACTTTGAATGATTCATAAGGACTTCAACTTTTATCCTTCTGGAGTACATAACGAACAATAGGTCCATATAGATGATTCAGACATCAGACATGAATTCTTTATTAGATGGAAGCATAAAAAAGGGGATGAAAACTTTATTGCTTTTAAATGAAATAGATGGAAGCTTTTATTGTATATATGAGGTGTGGGTAATAAGCAGAATGATGGATGAAAGTAAGCACAGACACTTATTATGGAGTGGGGTGGAACATGAATTACCTTGAGATGTAACTTGATCTAAGCTCACAAAGACTTTCCTAGCAACTTCAAGATCATTAAGATGTGTAAGATATAAAACCTCAAAATATTTTAGTCAATACCGAACAATTGATTATTTTCCCAAGAGCAAGCAATCATGCTATCTGATACTAGCGATGGAATCCACGGGTAATCCATCAATCATGGCCTAAGTTTCTCAAAGGAATAAACAAGAATCCATAAATTTAGATTTGGCATTTTAAACATTGTGATCAGAAAATAATAGTGTCAAGACACAATAGATGATTAGTGTCCCAGTCAAGTTCAAAATTCACCTTATCAATAAATTGAAAACTATGATCCTTTAATTCTGAGAATTTCATGAATAAATATTTAAGAAATGAGCTAACATAGTCCAGCAAAATTATACCAGATACCTTCATAAAACTCATCACCCACACATGAATTAAGAAACCCCAAAATAACAAACCTAAATCAAACCAAATGAAAAGAAAACAACTAAACCTAATGAAAACAGGAAACACTTGAGTGAAATGACATCAAGACAATCAAACCTATTCTAAGAAAACAAACAACAGAAAGGAAATCCTATTTTAATTATGTACAAACCAGCCCCTCAGGGAACTCATGGCTAGAAATAGTGTTTCAAAAACTACCCATTGACAGGTAATGGGATGTCTTCTCCAGTCAGCATTTTCAACTTGAACGCATTTTCCCTTAGGATCTCAACAATCTAGTACGAACCTTTCCAAAGATAATCAAATTTGTCATGATCACTTCATCTTTAATGTGCCTTATCCCAATATAATACTAGATCAGAAATTCTAAAGGCTTTTACTCTTGCCTGACAATCAAACCAATGCTTGATGACACCTTGATACTTCATAAACTTATCCAAGGCAATGTCTTGTTTTTCTTCTAGGGGTAGCAATTGTGACAATCTTGTCTATACTCTCTCACCTTCATCTAAATACTCTTGCATGAATTGCAAGGTCGGAATCCTTAATTGTATCGGGAAGATGGGATCTTGCCCATAAACCAAATGATATGGAGAAGTACCCAAAGAAGACTTAACTCGGGTTTTGTCTGTCCAAATAGCAAACTTTAACCTTGTATGCCAATCTCTTAGATTCTTATCCAGTAGCTTCTTAATTGCAATTAAGAGATTCTTATTTGTAGATTTAGCTAAACAATTACCCTACAGATAATAGTTCGATGAGAATTTCAGAGTTATTCCATACTCAAAGGCCCAATTAGAAAATCTTAGTGATGAAAAAGCAGGACCATTGTCACATACAAGAGTGTTGGGATAGCCAAATCTAGTAATTATGTTGTCCTCCAAAAATTTGATCACTACTTTAGAAGTACAAAACTTCAAGGCATGGGCTTCTGTCCATCTAGTACAGTAATCAGTCGCAGTCAGGATATACCTATGATGTGCAGAAGAAGGTGGGTTTATAATTCCAATAAAATCAAGTCCCCACTTAGTGAAAGGCCTAAACTCAATAATGAGCTGTAAAGGATGGATTTTGCTCCCTTCAAGCTGCCACTTGATAGGTATGGCAAGTCTTAATGTGCTAGTGAGCATCTTGCAATAGTTTTGGCCAATAATATCATGCCCTCAATATCTGATTTGTTGTTGCCAATTCACCTCCATAACAAGTTCCAAACTTATCACGAAACTGTTCCATAATCTTTTTAGCTTCACTTCTGCCAACACACCTCAAGTAAATCCCTTCATGATTTTGCCTAAATAGAACTAACCCTTACAACATAAAGCATTTGCTTCTATGCCTTTGTGCTCTTCTTTGTGTTGGACTCATGTAATCTAGACATTTCTGAGACAGCAAGTAATAAACGATATCATCATACCACTCATCTGGGGATACTGCCTCAAGTACATAAGCCTGTTGAACCAATCCCAGACCTTCAACTGCTATGGTTTGTGTAAGTGCTTGTCCTCAAACCAATTTCATTAGTTGAATTTCAATGTCGTACTCTTGGATAGTGGCAACCCACTTGCCTCTTCTTTTGCCCAATTCATTTTGCATTAGCAATGTTTTGACTATGGCATCTGGAACTATAGCATATACTCTTCTTCACAAGATGTAATGTCTAAATTTATTGATGGCCTTTACCAAATCATACGCTTTTTTCTCAACTCTGTGGTATCTTAACTCAACATCTTTAAAGGGAGCACTCATAAATGCAATTGGATGCTCATCTTTACCATCTATCCTTTGGGTCAAAATCAATGCACGGCTATGATCTGATGCAAAAGAATACAAATAAAAGGGCTTCAAATAATTTAGATTGATGAGTACTGGAGCACTAGCAATTTCTTGCTTAATTTCTTCAAATGCTCTTTTTGCTTGTAGAGTCCATTCAATTTTTGTGTCCTTCAACATATCATTCAAAGGTTTGACAATCTTGGCAAATATGGTAATAAACTTCCTGACAAAATTAATCTTGCTGAAGAAAGACTTCAATTTTTTTTTACTTGCAGGCATGCTGACTCTTTTGATGGCTTCTACTCGATCTAGATCAATAGAGATGCTGTGTTTTGATATTACGTGACCCAGAAGCTTTCCTTCTATTACCCTGAAAATACATTTCTTTGGATTCAAGGAAATTCCATGTGTTCTACAAGATTCAAAAACTTTCCTTAGATGATCCACATGATCTACTCTTATTTTCAAGAATACAGTAAGATCATCCATATAGATGATAATACACTTTCCAATTATGTCTCTTAAAGAGATGTCCATGGCCCTCTAAAAAGTTGCTCCTACATTAATCAAACCAAAAGGCATCCTTCTGTAAGCGTATGTTCCCCATTTAGTAGTGAAAGCAGTCTTTAACCGATCTTCTTCTTCAACCATGACCTGATTATATCCTAAATACCCATCTAGGAAGGACATCATCTGCAACCCATTTACTATTTAAAGCACCTCATCAAGCAAAGGCAAAGGGTAATTGTCCTTTTCTGATGCTCTGTTAAGATTTCTCAAATCAACACATAGTCTTATTTCTCCGTTCTTCTTCCTGACTGGAACTAGATTGGCGACCCACGTCGAGTGTCTTATCAGAAAGATTATCCTAGCCTGCAATAGCTTCTTCACTTCTTGATAGATGAGTGGCTCTAATAAAGGATTAATTGGCCTCTGTTTCTGCCTAAACGGTCTTCTCCCTAGCTTGAGAGGGATGGTATGTGTGATAATTGATGTATCATATGTTTTCAAATCATCATACCCCCAAGCGATGACATCTTGAAACTCCTTCATGCTATTGATAATATTTTCTCTTTCTTTAGGTGTATAGACTTTCCCTATGAAAACATTCTTTACTTCTTGATTTGTTCCCAGATTAACTGCATCACACTTATTGCCATCTTCATTGTGGTATTACAGGGTGTTTAATTTGTCAAAGTCAAAGAGTCTTTCTAGTTCGACCATGCCTTTAGGAATAGTGCTGTCTTTTAAATTCATGATCCCATCTAGATCAAATTCTGCTTTTGCTTCACTCTCATCAATGACTTGGGTAGTGAAAATACCTGAATTAGTCAGGAAGTCTAGTATGTGCTTGTCATCATCAAATACCTAAAAATTTGTAATATTGTATAGCACTGACGGAACTGATGTTAGCTTGACTGTGAACTTCTTTAGCCCTTCCATGGCTAAAGGCTCTAAAGAACTTGCAGCTTACTCTAGTGCATTGGCTACTTGATTTGTTGACCTGTAGATTGATTTGATATTAAATGCATTGAAGTCTTCGATAAGATCCCAGACCCAGTTTCTGTATTTCTTTAATCTCTTATCATGGCATACATACTATCTTTTGACCTGTCTGACAACTATTTCTGAGTCCCCAAACACATGCAAAGTCTTAACTTTCTTCTTGATGGCAAGGAGTAATCCATGCACTAAAGCTTCATACTCTGCAACATTATTTGTGCAAGGAAACTGTAATCTTAATGCAAACAGATAAGCTTCTCCCATTAGACCAATCAGTTCAAAACCTGCTCCTGATCCTTGTTTGGATTTTGATCCATCAAACCTTAAAGTCCATACCTGGATGGTTTCTTGATTTGACACTTTATTATCTTAATTTACTTCTTCAAATTCAACTTGAGTATTTTCTATAGCTAATGCTGACATGCTTGCTTTATCTATAAGGACAAAATTCTAGACAGGTTCTTTTAATTTCATCATCCTTGGAATTTTGAAGCCCATAGCCTCTAGGATCCTTTTCGAGACCTATTTCAGGGCTAGTATGCACATAGCGCAGGAGAACTCAGAATGAAAGGCATTATGTATCCTGCACCAATTAGGCAGTAGTAAGTCTTGTACATGTGCATGACTTCCTATCTCTACTCCTTGCTTCACATGTTTCATAACAAAATTTCAGAAGTTTTCAAACATGCCTTCTCCTTCCTCATCTGATGATATGCTATGATCACTTTCTATGAGGGCCTCTATTGGATTATGCAGCATTAAAATCTCTTCAACTTTAGGTTTGTAAACAACCAAATCTGTTTCTACAAAGAGGATTTCATTGTCTTCACCATACTCTGTGATCATCAACTTCATACGTGGGGTGCTATCTATTCTAATCTGATTCGGCAATCCTTTCCATGATAGCCACATGTGTGAGAAGTCAGTGGAGACATACCCATTGAGCTTCCCTAACCAATCTCTACTTAGTAGCATTCCGTACCCTTCAGGTATGTCAACTACTGAAATATCAATGTAGTGCTGAATCCTGGGATTAGCTGCCAACTGCATGTGAATATTATGACGTTCTCCCACAACTGGAACTTTAGTCTTATCTAATTGAGTAACTTTCTTGGATGTCTGTTTTGGGATGAGACCAAGTTTCTTACAAACACCCAATGGCATCACATTGCTTGAAGCTCCTAAATCCATTAAGTAGTTATGTAGAAGTTTCCCAAATATTCTGACTAATAGCAAGAACGGGGGATGTTCATCTCTTCCCTGATAAAAGACCACTAATTTCTTCTTTGGGACACTATACCTATCATTCCCTAATTCTAGATTGACTTGTGAATCTTGATTCTTGGATGCATTGTCATTTTCTACAGGTTCTTTCTTCACATCAACTGGTTTATCACTTGTTATGTTGGATGAATCTTGTGCAATAAAAACAACATTCATCTGTCCTTATGGGTAAGGTGGCCTCATTTGAGTTGGATTCACATTCTAACCCACATTTGGTCTTGGTGCATTTGAAGTAGATGAACTTGATAATCTTGTAGGGATTTGCATGTTTTGATTTCCACTCTTTGCGATAGTATCATCAACCCTTTTTACAAAGGCTTCCTTTATCTTGGGCACTCAGATCAACTCTGTTAGTGGTAGGTTAAGCTTGATCTTCTTGAGTTCCTTTACAACACATTGACTCAACCTTTTTAAATCATCTTTGGGAACTTCTTTCATGATTGGATTGATCCTTGGAGGAACATTAGATTGTTGAGCATCTAGTGTTGGAACAATTTTCTGGGCTAGATTCTGTTGTCTGTATTTAGGTGAATCTCTTGGATAGCTTGGATTATTACTTGCATTAGGTTGTGGCGGAGTCTGCAAGTTATTTGGAGGGGTCGATGTAGTAATAGGGTCTTGTGGCTAGTAATTCTGCTAATAGACCCTCTGTGGTGCATTGCCAGAAGACTGCTGAAAAGCCGATACTTCATCTGCTCCTTGAGTTTGGAAATCACCATCAAATGGAGGAGGATAATATGCATCATCAACAGGCCCATTTGCAGAAGCTAGCGGGAACCTTCCATTATACTCTAACATATCATATTCCATCATGGGTGGAAAAGTGAAATCTTCAATTATCAAGGCTTGATCATACCTTGTCGTCGGCACAATTTCATACCCAGTGACAGGAGGGTTTTCTGGTACCTACGAGCCATGCATTTCTTATTGGAAGATATCAATAGCTATCTTAAATTCATGACATTGGAGTTCTAAATGTCGATTAGTATTATGCAATCTGCACCAAGTGGATAATGCATCTTCAAGTAAGAAAACTTTATCTACTGGTTTCAGGTCAAAAGCTGGTGGATTATCAAGTGGTGAAGGTACACTTCCATTGTTAGGTGCAGTATTCCAGGTTATGTTCTATTGTTGAAAACTTTGATTGTTTCCTCTAAAGCCTTGATTGTATCCTTGATTGTAACTTGGATTATACCCTAGATTACTACCTTGGTTTCCCTGGTATCCACCCTGATTGCCCTAGAAATTCCTTTGTAGATAATTGTTCTGATTTCTCAAATGTGTAACTTCAGTAGACAACTTCTTTACTTGATCAATCAGCTCCTTCATTTCATCTTTCTCTTCATGAGTCTTTGCAAAGGATGACGATCCTTGTAGATATATTATCTTTTTAGGTACAACTTGTGAAATTGGTGCCCCTAGATGCAAGACCAACTGATTAGCAGGAGTGGGAATAGGAACTGGATTCATTACTGGTGTATGTTGAGCTAGTGCTTGATTGATTCCCTGGATCTGGCTAGGCATCGCTGCATGCCCTATGTGATTAAGTGGCCCATGAGTGTTCATACCCAAATTAGTGTTCACCTTGATGGCTTCAGCATATGCTCCTATTAGATTGGTAGGCGATGTTGTTGCCCTTTTCATGAACATAGAAGTAAGGCGATCTAAAGCAGCATAATAGATTTCCTTTGCCATTTCTTCAGTGATGTCATATGGAGCTTGTAATCTGGAATATGCTTTATGAAACCTATGATTAAAAGAAGCAATAGGCTCATGTCCCTGCCTCCTTACTTTAATGAACTGCTTATAGAGTTCTGCTAGAGTGATGGGAATTCTAAACTTCTCTAAGAAAGCATTTTTCATTTGTTCCCAAGTAGTGATAGACCCTACTGGTAGGCTGACATACAAAAACGTAGCATCTCCCTCGAGAGAGTATGGAAATAGCTGGCATGCTACATCCTGATGCATGATCCTACAATTTATTAAGGTGCTTTCAAAGATCTTAATATGTTCCTCAACTATCCTGTTGGGATCATTGGCATGGAACTTTGAACAGAAGTGTTCAGGGTTCTTGGGCATGTCATGATAATTTGTAAAAGTCCCAAGGGGTGAGACATTTGCCAAGGGCCAAGCTTGTGCTACCATTGGAACATTGGGTGGTTTTCCTAGACCTGTTTGAGTGGCTCCTGACTGAAGTGGAGTCCCTGGGGTGGTTACTTGAATATTACTTGGTTGAGTGTAGTCGGTCATAATTGTAGTCAGCCGTAATCGGCCAAGTAAATAATCATAAATTAATTAGTGTTGTTATGTTAAGAGTGTTATCGGGAATTTACCCCGATGGTTGGATAGTTATAGAGTCATTGCCAATGGTTGGTATCTCAACCAACCTTGGCCAAGTTATATATTGGCTTAATACTTTGTAGTCAGGGCGACCCCACAGCATTGTAACATTGTAGTGTAATACTGATATATTCAATGAATGGGAACAACGCTTTATTCTGTGCAATGCTGTTATAATTTTATGCTCTATGCTACGCACTATACTACTTAATTTTGTTTACTTCATATTCTGTGAAACACACCATATTGCGGTAAACATTTGGCGCCGTTGCCAGTTTGAAAACGGGTCGAGGGTGACAAGTCGATGACAAGTTGAGTCGTCCGATGCCATTGGGTGACAAGTCGATGACAAGTTGAGTCGTCCAATGCCATTGGGTGACAAGTTGATGACAAGTTGAGACCATCGGATGACAAGTTAGCTATCAATGACAAGTTGAGTCGTCGGAAACCATCAAACAAGTGGCATCATCAGAAACAAGCAAACCGTCAGGTGTAACTAGGGTAAAAAAAAATTTTAAAAAAAAAACTAAACACAATGAAGATGGTGTCATGATGGGGTAGCCAACTAAAGAGCCAGTAGAAGCAAACAAGGATCGTGAAGATGCTCTTAGATGAGAGATCCCTCGGTTGGTCATCTGGGATCAATTGCACGTCGACCAAGAGGTCAACTATCTCCTCACCCAAGTAGTAATTAATGCCCATACAACTCAATAAGGATAAGAACCAAGTACCAAGTGTGCATGAAACACCAGAGGAAAGAAAATGAAGATCACTGAGATTAAAGGAACAAGAAGAACGAAGGAAAACACTAAGACAAATTGTCAATGAACATCATCATGTCGACGAAAGAATTTTCAAGACACCGCTGACAAATAAAGAAAAAGGGAATGAAAATAAATTGACAGAAGAAATTGAAAATAGCATATGCCACATCAGAGAGTTATCCATATCGGATGATGAAGGGCCGAGAGTTGGAAGATCTGAGCCAAAGACCCCAGGGTAGAGGGAGTATCAGAATGAACCCAAGGAGACTCAAGGTGTAGAGGACGCTGACAGAGGACACGGGGAAGACTCAAACATCGCCGAGAGTGCAAGTGACCATCAAGACATTGCGAGAGAACCAGTCCAGTCAGGTCCAATGCATAAGGAGGTCATCAGGGAAGGATGGTGACTCCACTAGCCGAGAGGCAGAAGCTGCCAAAATTTACAGGGGATGGGTTAGAAGATCCAGTACAACACTATAAGATGTGCAAGATGATTTGGATAGCCAATGGGCAAGATGATGTGGACTATTGGCTGAAAGCATTTCTAGTGACACTGAGAGATAGTGCCATCGACTGGTACACAGAGTTGGCCCAAGTACACAGGGCATCATGGAGATTACTTAAGAAGGCATTCCAAGATGAATTCAAACTTCTGAGGGATGACAGTGAAATTGTAGTGGAGATCTACAGTACGAAGCAAGGGAAGCACGAGAACATGTGAACCTACAACCAAAGACTGAAGGAATTGTTGGAAAAACTGGAGACTCAGCCGGCCGACGGGTTGAAGAAGTGATGGTTCATCGAAGGGTTGCGTCCATCGCTAAGCAAGAAAATGAAAGTCGTGCCTCTGTCATCATACGATGAAGTGTACAATTGAGCGATGGATATAGAGAGTGAAAATAAAATATCCTTCCGAGGGAAAAGGAAGACGGACGATGAGGATAGTACGGATGACAACAACGACAGTGAGTCCAAGACCATGCAAGCACTCAGGAAGGACACGATGAGAATGATGAAAGAACTAAAGGCCAACAAGGAGAGTATGAGGGAAGCCAGAGAACTATGGTGTACAAATTACAAGGGGGAAGGTCATACAAAGGCAAATTGTCTGAAAAAATTATTTTGTGATATCTGCCAAGTGATGGGACATTCCATCAAGGAATGCCCATACAATATGAAAGCAAGGGGTACGCAAGTACTCTTCACTCAAGGAGAACTGTCAACACCGCCGAACACACCACCAAAGCCCCAATACAATAGCCATGCATCCCCTGGAGGTTACCAAAGCAATAAAAGTCTGAGAAACAGATTGCAGTATGACAGCAAAGGGCAACCTATGATACAGTGTCGGCAGTGCAATGAGTGGGGACACTTTGCAAGAGAATGCCCAAACAACAATCAGAACATAATAAATGCATTATGCAAATGGTGTGGGCCTGGAGATCATGAAGAAAAAGATTGTCCAAAGCAGAAAGGGGTGAACCTCATCAATCTCAAGGAAAATGATGAAGAAATCCTTGCTATCACCCGAGCACAGTGGAAAAAGGCCACTTATCTAGATCCCCGTACGGAAAAAGAAAGACTTCGTGAGGCTTGAAAGGAAGTGGAAGTTGCCATGAAAACCAAATAGAGGAACTAAGAAAAAAAGGCAACTGCAACCCTACGATCGGAATCGGACAAGAACATAACAAGCCAACTACTGCAAGCTACCATACCAATTAAATTGGCAGACCTCCTCCAAAGCTTGCCTCGGTTAAAAGTAGCAATATCCAAGGTAATGGAAGACAACTTGCATGAAGGCCAAGCCCACACAACAGAAGATGTTATAGTAGAATCACCGCCAACAGGAGAACAAGTACTCGACCTGAGGTTGCTAGCGATTGATACTAGAAAGAAACTAGCCGTAGTACATATGGAAATCCTTGGATGAAATTTGACAAATACCATAGTCGACGGTGGATCCAGAGTAAATGTACTACCAGAAGAAACTTGGAAGAGCCCGGGAAGCCTACTCTATGGCCACAAAACTTCTAGTTAGTGGGAGCCTACCAGCGCGTGATCAAGGCGCTAGGAGTGCTAATGGCTCAAAAAGTAAGAATCGGTACCCAGCAATTTTTGTTAAATTTTGTAGTCATAACAGCACAGAATGCATCGTACGATACATTACTCGGCTGAGGATGGCTAATAGCTGCCAAGGCCAACCACAACTTGAAGAAAAACACTCTGTCCATAGAAAATAGACATAAGAAGTTTGTCATTGATTTGAAGACACAAACCATCAGCCAAGAGTTAGCGTCAGATTCTGACTCAGATGAAAAGAACTCGACAGAAGGTGGGAAGGGGCCAATGGAGCCCAATAATGAAGGGGTGTTAGAATTATAGGAATGCTTAGAAGACAAGACAAAATCATTCAGCGGGTTATTCCACTGGCAGATGGAAGATTACGAGTTCTTTCAACCAAAATGTAATATGATTTCAATAAAAGAAGTCAGCGAGAGCTCTCTGATGAATAATGCAAGTTCTCGTAGTGCAAGTCCTGGCAATGCAAGTCATGGCAGTGCAATTCTTGGCAAAACTCAGTCAAAGAGTGAAACACTTGGCAACTGTGAAAGTCTCGGCAACTCTTGGCCGATGAGTGAAAGTCTGGGCAACTCTAGGCTGACGAGTGAAAGTCTAGGCAACTCTAGGCCGATGAGTGAAACATTGTTCACAAATGAAGCACTTGATGGATTGACAAACACTCGACCACTTGGTAAGAAGGAACCAGTAACGAGTGACAAAGGGGAGGAAGGCAATAATCAGCCGAAAGTAACAAAACAAATAGTGGCAGAGACAAGTTGACCAAGAGAGGCACAGAAAGAATATACAGAGGGTGAAGCGAAGATAAATAATACACTTGCACATAAATTTGAACCAGAAAAGGTGATCAGGTATGAGGAGCCATTGGCAAGCAAGGTGAAACGGGGTGATGGAACTAACAACGAGAACCCAGTATTGAAAATGCTAGCCATAAAGAGACCATATAGAAGGAATAAGGACTATAGAGTATTTCAACTGATTTGCAATTTTTTGGTGATCGGTGAAAAGTAACAGAGAAAAAATGATGTTAAAAAGGTGGATAGTTCACCGAACGTAGTATGTGGCTTCCAAAAGACAACAATTCTGGTAATAATTCTAACCCCTGTAGATGGGTATAAAATCAATAAAGTTAGAGTTGCAGATCGAACGTGGACCCCGTTGGAGAAAAATAGAAAAACCTGGTTGACATGGATGAAAAATTGGAAAAAATGGAAAAAAAATGTTGGGAAAATTTTTTAAAAAAGGTACGATGTAGCCAGACCGTACGATGTACGACATGGGCTATACGACGTATGGCTAACAGGAATTTTTTTAAAAATAAAATAAAATTTTTTAAAGCCGTACGACGTACGACTGGTCGTACGGTGTACGCTGGTTGTACAAAAAAGACCATATGATGGTTGTACGAAGAAGTCGTACGTCGTACGTTGGTTGTACGATGTATGGCCAGCCAGCAACCAAAAAAATATAAAAAGGTCATAGTATGTCGTACTTGGCATTTAAAAAAGGAGGGGCCGTACTTGTCAATTTTGACTTGGCATTTTTGTCCGTACTTGGCATTCTCTTGGCATTCTCAAGGTCAACCATCGGGGAAAAGAAAGCATCAGCCAGCATCAGCTCAGCATCGGCCAGGCATCAGCTTGGTATCGGCACTTTGGCACTCAAATACCCAGCATCAGAATTGTCAGAAAAATTAGATAATAGACAAGGGCAAAAAGATTGTAGCCTACAGACCAAAGATTGCATCAGAGGAGAGGAAGAAACAAAGTGCCGATGCAGGAATGAAGGCCATTGCCTAGGAAAGCCTGATAGGAAACGAGTGCAAACAATGGTGGAAGAATGCACTGGAAGACAATGTGCTGGAGATAGCATTGAAACATGCCCAAGTTGACAAAGCCATAATGATGCCCTACAAGTGTCCAATTTTGTTAAAAAAATGATGTGTACAATGAAGGTCCAAATGGTTTTGAAGGTGTTATTTTGGGCTTAGCGGTGGGGGCACTGCCCCTCGACTCTGCCCTGTATCGCGACAAGGAGCGCACTAGGGGCGCTGCCCCCAGACCCCGCGAGGGGCGCTGCCCTTCGACCTCGCTGGGGGTGCTACCCCTAGACCCCCGTTGGGGGCACTGCCCCCAAACCCCCACGAGGGGCACTGCCCCCAAACCCCGTTGGGGGCGTTACCCCCAAACCCCCATCAAATCAGTACTATCTTGATCCAGTGACCAATGGGGTGTAACATTCGTAGCATTCAGTGTGCTATCAGATTGGGTCTCTTGGTTGGTTGGTCTACTGGTAGGTGTTCCAAATGTGTTGGTTCTACTTTTACAGTTCCTGCTTCAGCATTGTTGTTAGCTAAAGCTGACTTAATGTCACTTGATGGTTTTCTGTCATCTGGCTGATGACTAATTTTGTGGGGGGGATGATGTAGTCGGTCATAATTGTAGTCGGTCATAGTTGGCCAAGTAAATAATCATAAATTAATTAGTGTTGTTATGTTAGGAGTATTATCAGGAATTAACCCCAACGGTTGGATAGTTATAGAGTCGTTGCCAACAGTTGGTATCTCAACCAACCTTAGCCAAGTTATATATTGGCTTAATACTTTGTAGTCGGGGCGACCCCACATCATTGTAACATTGTAGTGTAATACTGATATATTCAATGAATGGGAACAATGCTTTATTCTATGCAATGCTATTATAATTTCATGCTCTGTGTTATGCACTATACTACTTGATTTTGATTCTGCAGAGGTGGAGTCTGAAATAAATTTGAAATATCATCCCCACTTGGATATCTTTGACTTGATGAAGTCACCTTCTTTGCTTTCTTTCACTTAGAAGGGAAACCCAACTCAAAAAATTCCTTGGATACTCCTAGTGTAGACCTTAGAATTCTCTAGTGCTTTTCTAGTGAGAAAGAACCAATTCGCTCTAGGATGTTCTTCCTTCTTCCTCAAAATGAAACAACTCGTTGTAAGCCCTCCTTCTAGCACCAAAAATGTTGATGTTTGTTTTTGGACAAGTCAACAATTAGAGTGAAATACAAAGTATCTGACTCCCTCTTGAGCAAAGCCTCTCGAATGCTAAACGGAGTGATCAAACAAGATGACTCCAAGGTTCCTTTCTTATGATTTTGTAAGAGATAGCTCAATGACTAAGTATGATTTTGCTGGTAAACACAAAGGGACTTACACAATTGTTTGAACAAGCTGTTGATTCAATGATTATGAAGGCAAACACTGGAATATCTAAGTACTACAACTTATGGTGTATGATTTGGCAATTATGTTCTTGATTCCTAACTGTAATCAAATAGATAAAAAGGAACATAAGATTAAAGGTTTAGAAACACTAATCTAATCCTAGATGTAAGGACAATTATTGCTTAGGTGAAATCAAACCAGATCTTGTTTCTCCAAGTTAGACAACTACACAAGATTGATGCAATCTTCTAAGGTTTTACAAGATGTTAAAATTGATTATGCTCATGAAAGATTCAATAAACATAAAGATCAAATTGAAGTTTAGTTTCATTCAGACTAACCATACAATGCAATTTGCATGCCACATACTACAAATGGTGTAAACTTATAGATTTCACCACAAACAACACTGAAGCCTTCCACCAACTAACATAAACTTAAAGAAAACTTAATCTAACTTATTATGTTCTTGAAAATCCAAACCATGAAACACTTCAAAACATATATAGAGTCACCAAAGCAATGAATCTTATGTTATTTCAGAGAGCCTTTTGCAACAATTCCAAAGTCTTCAATCGTACAAATGAGAGCAACAAGAGCCCTTTTATAGACCTCAAAATGAATGAAGGGTCAAGATCAATCGGCCAAGCCAGTGGACCAGATCATGCCACATCACAAGTAGTTATAACAAACACCTATCTTTATTAAATGAAAGAGACTATCTTTAATAAATGAAAGAGGCTATGAAGGAGGGAATAAAGGCATGCTTCCGAAGAAGATAAGAATGACACATCATCAACTTATGAAGAGTCTCCATGTGAATATCCATCACTAGAAGCTTGACATTCAATGAATCTGGACACTATTTGCTTAACATCATCCAAAGGTACACTTGGCGCATTCTGAATGGTTCCTTCAGCTTCAAGTACATCATCTGAATAAAGGCCAAGTGTCTTCTCCCAATCAGTCATCCTTGCTTTGTTGGCGCCAAGGTGGACAGCAAGTGAGAAAATACTATCAAGCTTCTCATTAGAAATATCATCTTCTCAAAAATAGAAAGCTTGAACTTGTTCTTTCATGTTATCAAGAGTCATCTCTCCAAATAGGTTACATATCTTCATCAAAGAGGCATGTATTCCATCTTGAATCCTTTGAAGTACACTTCTTACTCTTGACATATATGTTTCTATCTTATCTAGCAACTATCCTTTGATGCGAAAGCCATAATACCAAGAAGAGAAGTCATATGTCTTGCTTTCTTCAATCACTTCAGCATGTATTAAATCATCAATGGATGTCTCCATTAAGCTCTTCAAGTGTGGCAAGTAATGTTCTTTGATGTCTTTGAATTCAACACAAACTATCATCAATGCAAGTACCATCTCTTTATGATTAGCAATGTTATCATATACTTGGATGATATCTTCCAGATGTTAATGTGTAACTTCCTTTGATCTTTTCATCCAATCTCTCATCGTTTGAGATGAAGACTTCAACTCTTCTAAGTGTACAACTATTTCAGGAGGAAGAAGGGATGGCGGTGTAGCAACTCTTTCCTGCTGATGAATAGGATGAACTAAATGCTAAATGTACTACTCTAAGGCTTGGCACCTTTGCTCAGCTTTGATTCTACCTTCTATCTCTTGTCTTATAATAGCTCGAGCATTATCAATTGAATCCCAAAGCCCTTTTTCTACTTGCATTCCAGTCAATGGACCCAAATTGATTGTATTAATGTCATAATCATCAAGTGTTACATCTTCTATATTCTTCTCAAGCCTTGGAACTACTACATTAACTTTCCTTACACTTGTTTCATCTTTAGTGATCTTTGAAAGGATAGTGGCCTTCTTCTTTGGTTTTTTCTTTTGACATGTCTAGAAGTAACTCATCAACTGGAAGAGGAAGATACTTCTCAACTTCATAATTTTCTTTGATTCTTCCCTGTAACCACTCTGGTAGTGAAGAAAGATCTTGTATCTGTTGTATTTGTTTTCCTTGTGCAAGCAATGATTCTTCTTCATCTTCATCCTTATCTTCAATGCTAGCTTCATCAATAATCTTAGTGTCATGTGGACTTGAAGGTATTTCCTCAACTGGAGTTTCTGGAACTGCATCCTCAACATGTATGACTGTATTTTGATTCAATGGATTACTACCTAGCTATCTAGAGGAAGCAGTTTCAATACTTACCCTTTTCTTCTTCTTACTAGATTCCCCTTGTGCAGATTCAAGTTGTTTTCTTTTCTTTGCTTGTCCTAAATTTCTTTCATTATCTTTACTTTGTGAATCTTTACCACGTGGATCATGTTGTTCCTGCTGATTCACTTCTCCCATTTTAGTATAGGTATGTTTTTTTCCCTCATTAAGCAAGGCCTGTACCTGCTCATTTATCTACTCCTTAGTAATAGCAATGATAGGCTTTATCAACCCTTCATCATCAATCCTTTCTCTATTAGCCCAGTTGACATCATAAGGTAAGTTTCGAACCTTATCATACTCATCACCCAAAAGAGTTCTATCACTATTCAACTGATTAGGAATTCTTAATACCTTCGTAGCTCTTACTAGATCCCACTTTAATCTTGAACATTTTTGCATTTTGATATCATCATCATCTATAGCATCAGCCCAATGATCCTCTAATTGTTCAACATGTCTGTAGGAAGAATATGACTGCTTAATGGCTCCGTGTGGATTAAAGTTTTCCCTCCATGAATCATGCGGATGCAAATGATATGCTTGAAGCTCAACTTCTTAATGTTCAACTACTTGAAGTGTTGGACAGGAGTAATATCTACCAAGCTAGAGAGGAAACTAAACTCCGGCTTTCTTTCTTTCCTTCTGCATCTTTTGAAACTCTAACAACTATCTTGAAACCTCTAGCAACACCATCTTGTTTGAAGGATATGTAGGCAATCTATGTGGAAAGGATGTAAAACCCTAAATCTTGATATATGTGAACTTGTCATACTAGATGTAGTATCTTCCATACTACTTGATGAAGTTCCTAGCAGCTCCTATTAATCTTCTATGTGGTTCACCTCTCAATTTTCTTACTATGAACATAGCGAAAGCATCATTGAACCTTTTGTAATGATTGATGTTCTTCAAGTGGAGTTGAGGATAACACTGATGTGAAAGAATTTGTCCAGGCTTTGTATCTACTTATCCTTTAGTTGTTAGTGCTTTGTAAACTACATTTCTTGCCAAGATATAAACAAGATATGAAGTCATGAAGAAAGACTTTATTTCATCAAACCTTTCAAACTATTCATCAAGGGAATGGCTTATAAGGCCAGCCCAGTCAACTATCTTATTTTTTGTAAACACATGATCAAAATAAATATAGATCCATCCTTCGAAAGTAGATGATTGAGGCCTACCTGTTACAAATTCAGGAACATCATCAAGTAAATTATCTCTTGTTTGAAGTCAGCCTTGTGATACTTTGGATCTTCAGAGTTGTATATCTTCATTGATGAATCGGTTATCCACTTCTTCCTTATTTCTTGCATATAAAGCTTAGAGTTGCCTTCAAAAGTACTTTGAGCAATTGTAGGAAAAATGAACTCTCCCTTTCGTCTTGGGATATTGAAGATCTCCCGGATGGCTTCCCTCTGCAGATAGGTGAGAACAGTCCCATCTTTGGCTATAATCTGTCTCTTCTGTTTGTCATAATGTTGAACACATTCCAACACTAATTCAGTACTAGGCAATGTAGGTGGGAAGCATGCTGCTTGAATAATCCCGCTCTTTGTGATGGCGAGCAAGAAGTCTTTCACTTCATCCAGGTTGATGTGTCCCATGTTGGTGTCTCCGACATTCTTCCACTATGTTTCAAGCTTGGAATTAGGTACGATGGACATGGCATCCATTTTGATCATAAATTGCCTCTCCTTAGCCGTCACGCCCATTTACCTACATGCAAGACTCGAATAAGTAATTTTGAAATGATAAATCTTACCTTTATAAAACCTGATTTTTTATATGATGAACTCGTGAAATTCTACAAAATTAAATAGATAAAAGGTAATTTTATAGAGTGAAAATATGATTTAGAACATACCTTATATCAATTTTTGATCTAGAGGAAGGCAGATTTTTTGGATTTTAATGATAAAAATCAGTCAAAATGTCAAAAATCAGAAGTAGAATGTCAAAAATCAGTTTTCTAAGATGCAAATCTGCCCTTTTAAATCTACTTCTCCTTCAAAAATTCACTGCCCTTTAGAGATATTTTGTTACTTTTTCTAATTGCAATGTGAATTTATGGAAAATAAAAGGCAGTGCCCTCCTCATTTAGAGAGTTTATCAAATTAAATGCTATAGCATTTAATAAAGTTTTTTTTCAAAATTTCAACATTTTCACAAAGGCATCAAAAGGTAATAAATCAGATGAAGGGTGCCCAAAATTATGTTTTCACACAAGAATAGTGCCTAGAATTAACTCACCTAAGTCTTAATGATTTTAGTAATCTTGTCATAGGTGCTCAAATAGTGGTCTTTTGCTAGGCGGACTTCAAAGTTAAGGTAGTGTCATTGGAGTGCCTATTTTTCTTCATCCTAAGGTGCTAATCATGATAACCCCAAACACCTAGCCTTTAAGGTGCTAGAAGATAATTGTAGAAGTATGAGATTACGCCTTAATTCAAATAGGCATTTACTTCGTCATTCTAGCTTATTCAAGGAATCTTGAGCACACTTATCAAGCCAAAGTGATGATAAGTAGCGCCTAGTTCGCTTAGCCTTTACAAGTGACAAGAATGATGTCTCCATGTTAAGGCGCTCATATAGTGGTAACTTACCTTTATATTCCTTCATGGCGCTTAGCTCATTTGACCTTCCAAAGGCACATTTTGAAGATCCTCTAACTGTAAAATAGCGCCAAAGGTCTAAATGTTATGTTTCAACTCTTAGATGCTCCTAACATTAAGTGCTTCTCTCCCTTAGGCACTCAAATAGTGGTTGTCTTGATTGAATAATATCTATTCCAAATTAGGCACTTATTGTTGATGACTTGAACATGGAAAGGCGCCATCTTCTGGAGTAGTTACTAAGAAAACCTTTCAAGACTTTAGCTTTTGCGAAATTCTCTTCAAGGCACCAAATCAAGGTGATTTTGATGTCAAAGGGCACCTAAACTCTTCATAGACTTTCCTTGTCAAATCTTCAATTCTTGAAGTTTTTTATGCTATATTCAAATACTCAGGAAACCTTCTTGTCTTTAGGTGCTCATCCAGGTGATTAGAACTCGCTTGATTGTTAGGCAGTCTCTGAGGTCTTCTTAGGCATAAGTATCTCCTTCATACAAAAGCACCCAAAGAGGCTACACATGCAAAATGGTGCCTTAACTCCGCGATAATCTTAGATTTGCATTTTATCACTTGAAGTGCCTTCACTAAACAAAGTTTGATAACTTCCAACTTATACACTCCTAGGCGCCAATGAAGGAAATATAGACTTATGAAATGTGCCTAAGGTCAATTGGACAAAGCTTAGCACTTTTAGAGATCTTCACTCAAGGTATGAATTGAACCTTGCTTCTTGAAACTTTAAATTTGCCATTTTATGATTTAAAACACTAGTTTACACCCTTATGAAAGTACTTTACCCTTAGGCCCTATTCAACATGGACTAAGACTTCATCTCAATGTGCCAAAATGGAGAGCAGTAACAAGGAATAGGCGCCTAGGCTTCCCTACTTCAATTGAAGGTGCAATTTGGTGATCATTTAGACATGGAAAGGGCGCCTAAGCTTTAAATCATTCCTTTGTCAAACCCTTTTGATGCTTAAGGCTTCTTATGTCAATTCTAGTCAAGGCACTATCCTCTAGAGTGTTTGAAAGTCAACCTCCCTCTAGGCGCTCATGAGAATGAATTAAACCCAAGGCGCCAAAATAGGCCAAAATTCACTTGTGGAGTGCCAAACTAGGTGAAAAAGGAGATAAGGTGTGCCTAAAGGAGATAAGCCAAACATCAGACATATGTTTTATTCCTTCAGGGCGCTTAAACATAACCCTTCTTCCAAGGCGCAAAACAAAGGTGGTATGAGAGACAAAGTGTGCCTTTACTTAGTCAATTCCTGCAATTTTGGATCAAGATAACCTGCTGTGAGTATAGATTAGTGCCTAGGTTCATAACTTGCCTCTTATCATTTTAAGACACTATTTAAGGTATTTGAAACACTGTAATCACTAGGTGCCCATTCCTTGTACTAGTAAAAAAAATTGCCTTAGGTGCTTTTGAATGTTCAAAAGATGATCTTAATGGCAAGAAGTGCCTTTGTCTTTTACCCCCTACAACTTGTTGATTTTAGGATCATATTCTAACATGAAACCCCTCTAACCTTGTCTATCAAAAAGTCTTGACTAACTCTGAAGTGAATTGCCTCTGGGGTGATACAACAACCTAACCTAGAAACTAATACCCCATGAAGAAAACTAAAAAAGGGTTCCCCATCATAATGGGGTGATGTGTGATTTGGTCACAACACTACTTAGTAGTAAAAAAGGCAGCCTTAGTGGAACAAGGGCCAACAATGGCAACAAAATGCACAATTTCAGCAACCTATGATTCCATCCCAGCCATAGCAGCCAACTATAATCCTACCATCAACACCTCAAAATCCACCTCCTAGACCTACCCAAATTTCTGCCCAACCTACACCTAACCCTAACAATAAGCCTGTTCAGCAGGCTTATACTAATGAGGTAATGCAATATCCCACCTATGGGGCGGAAGTGAGTAATGTTCATCTTAGATTAGGGAAGCAACTTGCAAGGCCTTCATCTCCCTAAATTATAGAACTTGAAGATGAAGAACCCATTGAAGAAGCCTCAGATAAGCCACCTTTGGAACCTGAATCAACCCAAGATGCCCAAACTACCTTACAATAGAAGTCTCCTCCTTTCATAGCACTTGGCCATGCAAAAGCAAATAGCCCAAACTGATACTATCCTTCTTAGCTAGCTAAAAGATATAAGCATCAAGAATCCCTTAATCCAAGCCATCAAGGATATTCCTATCTACACCAAAACTATTAGGGATCTTTGCATAAAGAAGTCAGGAAGGAAGAGAATAGACCCTCAAACAGTACATGTTTTAGATAATCTTGCTGATATCATGTTGGATAATATAATTGTTCCCAAATACACAGATCCAGGTAGTCTAGTTGTGGATGTAAAGATCAATGGGACTCTGATTAAGAATACTTTGATTGATTTAGGTACTGCAATTAATGTCATGACCAAGAAGACAATGCAGACACTCCAATTGAACAACCTTAGGCCTAGTCAGATAGTCTTGCAATTAGCTGATAGGTCTATAGTCAAACCTAAAGGAGTCATAGAAGATTTGGTCATTGCATTAGATTCTTGGGAATACCCTGTTGATTTCATAGTTTTACAACCAAAGGTTAATCTTCCTGGTTATCCTCTTATACTAGGTAGACCATGGCTTGCCACTGCTAATGCATTTATAGGTTGTAGGTCTAGTAACATGATCATATCCAATGGGACAGTGACCAAGAAATTAGTTTTATATCCACCAGCCCAGCCATACCATGAGCTTGAGAAAACCATTTGGCCTAACTTGGAGGATGAGGACAACTATTCCCTACAAACCTTAATGACTATTTAACATAGCCCTTTATTGAATATTCTAGATGAAGATGCGCTAATTGCTCACATCATACAAAATAATTGTTGGAGGCACCCATAGCAGCAAGACTGTGTATCTTGCTTACAAGACCCTTTGAGAAACATAATACCTAACAATTCATTAGAGGAAGTCTCCCAAATCTTCCTTGCATTATTACCTCAGCAATGCTTACTTGTATTACCTAGCCTTGATTTATCTTCTGTGCAAGAACTATCTAAACAAGTAGAAATCAATCCAGGTAAGATGTTGAATATTAACAATACATTGACTGATGAACAACAACAATCCCTACATGAAATATTGCATACACACTTAGTACCATTCACCTGGGATTATAGTGACATGAAAGGCATTGATCCTGCCTTATGTACACACAAAACATATATTGATGATGGCTATAGACCCATCAGGCAGCAACAGAGGTGCATGAACCTCGCCCTCAGAGAGATTGTAAAAGTTGAACTTCAAAAGCTTCTAGATGAAGGCTTTATATACCCCATTTCAGAGAGTCAATGGGTTTCACCATTGGTCATAACGCCCAAGAAAGGTGGCAAATGGAGAGTTTGTGTTGATTACAGGGAACTGAATACTACTACCAGGAAGGATCACTTTCCATTGCCATTTATTGACCAAGTTCTTGACTCCTTAGCAAGCAAGAAATTTTTTTCCTTTCTTGATGGTTTTAGTGGCTATAACTAGATTAAGATTGCTCCAGAGGATCAGGATAAGACAATGTTTTCTTAATTTGTAGGACTTTTCTATGAATGTCACTATTGTGTCAAATTTTGAGGTAATGAAGTTCACCCATGAATTTTTACATTGCATATCCTTACCCATTTTCCAACTTGCTCCTTGAAATCTAGATGTGCTAGCAAAAACTTTTGAAATTTGAATCCTTGTTGTCATTGCCTATTATATTTATTTACAATTGATATTAATTATTTCCCAATGATTTGAAAGAATTGTGTCTCTTATCTTGGTTGAGATTTCCTTTTTAGATGTGATACATTGATTAGTGATGTAAGTGACTAGTGTAGAAGGATGTGACTAGGATGAGATTGTTGGTATTTGTTACTAAGATCCAATCCACCATATGTTCTATTAGAATAATATATTTTTTGCCATGTGTTAGTTTTATAAATTGCCTAAAAAGGAATATAGCTCAAATTCTTGAGTGATAATAAATATCAATCATCATGGGATAGCTTGATTAAATTTGTAAACATTCTTGATACCTCACTAGATGCCATTGGACTAAAGTGTGAGAGTTATGATAAATTTTCATCTACTTGCTTCCCCATATACTTTTGTACTTAATATTTTCTTTAGTGTTTGGAGTTTATTCACATCACTTCTTTTAGGAGGACTGCATCTATTACTTCAACTTACAATATGTTATGCAAGTATTGACCTGTTTTGGGCTCACCTATTCCCTTGGCATTCCTAGGTAAAGTCTGTATTAAATAGATTTGAGAACCTCCAAAATATCTTCATCTAGTGGCTGGTTAGAGATGGGAGTTTGTTCCATTTATACACCCATTTGAATTGAAGAGTTGTAAGGATGTGTGTGAAGTTGAATTGATTTGAACATTGTGATTGTTATTTCTAGGTTGCTCCTCACTTCTGATTTAATTTTAGCATTGGATGATTTTCTCTTTCTATTTTGCTCCATTATGACTTTTGGTTTTGAATGTTACAATTTTTTTGGGATTAGATTTGCTGAAATATCACCTGCCTATGTGTTATTTTACTTTTAGTATTGAAATGTGTGGAGTATGTTTGTGCTAAAAGATGAAGTAGCTCCTAATTCTCACCTTTTCTTTTAGATATACTGATTCTAGGTGTCATATCTCTTAATTTAGGTTGTTTGCTTAAGTATTTCTACCATCTATTTTTTTGTACTTTGTTGATCTAACAAATATGTAAATTATCTCTTGTTTCCTTACCTTTTCTTGTGTCATCTCATCTAAATCTATTCTCATCTTGTTGGTAGCTTTGAGTATTTATCTGTTGTATTTTAGGCTTAGAAGGTATTATTGTTTGTGGTTGTTCCATTGCATCTTGTGAACATGCTTGGTCCAACTCCGTCATTTCTTGGTTTGGAGAAACATGGAAAAGATGATTGTTCTCATTACACATTTGATATTTAAACAACATATTATCATAATATATGGGTTTGTTATATACAACAATTACTATATCTAAAATCATACAACTCTAAAGGTATTGAGCTTCTTGATGGAAATTCCCTGCTCAACATGCAATTTGCAGATGTCGTTGCCCTTTATCTTGTTGTAGAGAAAGAAAATCTAGAGAATCTCAAGATCAGATTGAACATGTTTTTTTGTGCTTCGGGTGCCAAGGTCTCCTTTAATAAATCTAATCTAATAGGGTGGTCTGAGTCCCCTCCTACTTGGCTTGGTGAAAATGATTGGCAATGGGGAGGGTCTAAAAAGATAGTAATCTTTTTTTGTATTCCTTTTGCTATTGATCCCTCTTTCAAACAAATGTGGGACTGGCTCTTCACTAACATTGATTGTAAACTCAAAAATTGGAATAGACAAGCACTCTCCCTAGCTGGAGATTCCAAGTGTCTCAAAAAAATTTGTCAGCATACACTGTGTACTATGCATCCATGTGACCTTTTTCTAATCTATAGATAGAAATCATTTAGAAGGTGATCGGGTCCTTCCTCTAGTCTGATGGCAAAGGAAGAAACAAGAAACATTGGATTAAATGGAAATGGTGTTGTATTAGAAGAGATTTTGGGGGGATGGGCCTAAAAGACTTGAAGATTCAAGGGTTGGCCTTTGTATCAAAATGGATTGTGAATTCTCTAGATGGAAATGAACCATGGAAAGTTCTAGTGAGGAACAATATTAAGCTAGCCAGGCCTACAAGTTCTTTAGGCTAGAAAAATTTGCATCCGTATGACCACCTTTTTGGAGATTTTAAGGTGAAGCCTTTTGGGTCTATGGTATTTGCCTCCATTTGGAAGGCCTGGGAAAGTGTTAGATGTCTTATCTTCTACCCTAGTAAGGGAAATTCTTATTCAGTGGGGAAAACACTATTTTGTTTGGTGGGCTTTGAAACTCAATGAGAAGCCTATTGCTCTCATCCAAGGTTACTCTAGTCTCAAATGGCATAAGATGGGATTGACTAATTTTCATGTTTTTTTCACCTCTACTGGCTTTAAATCGTGGGAGAGTCTAAAAAATGAATTTGGCTAAAAGATACTCAAAAGAGGACCTACTCTGTGCTTCTTTCAGCTTATTCAAACAACCCTACTTTATGAAGCCTGCTGGGTGAGGAAGATTGGTTGGATAATTTGAAATGGGAAGATGGTGCTAATCTTGTGAACTATGTGCCAAAAAGGATCTATAGGATGCTTGGAAACTCAAAGGAGATTTATGAGCATTGTGTCAAGGTTTGGAATTGTGATGTGAGTATTAAGAAATTAAGGGGTGTCTTCATGTCATTTTGGTCTAATTCCCTTGAGCCTAAAAAAGGATGCTTTAGATGGTTTCTTTGATTAAAGAAATTACCATTAGGTCTCAATAATTATATTTGTAGGTTTTGTAATATTTATGAAAACTATGATCATATCTTCTTTGGGTGTCCTTATGCTTTTCAAGTCTGGAATTTGTTTTTGAATAAGCTTCCTAATTGGTCTTCATGTCTTTCTTTATATAAGTTTGGGATCTTATTTGGTCATATTTTAGGTTTTGATGCAATTTCTAACTTGTTTTGCCTTGCGTTAACAACTGAAGTTTTATGGATTTTGTGGAAAAAGAGGAATGAGGACCATTTTCAAGGCAATGCAAGGATTCTTACTGGGTTTGAATCTAGACTCAAACATGCTGATTTATTTATATAGGTGGTTCTGAATGTGGAAAATCAGATGTCTTTCAAGGAAAAGACTATTGAAAAGGAGGACGTTTCACCACAGGACATTGTGATGAAATATCAATAGCATTAATAAATGGCAAACAGGCATTTCAACATAGAAGTTATACAATTTGAAGTAGGCTGGAACCAGTTGTGCATCAGGTAGAGATGGAAGGTACAAGGCAACGGATGGTATAGAAGAACATTATGAAAATCAGACCTGGGAAAAATAGTAATATTGGCAGATCTAAAGAAAGGAAACAATTTGCAGTGATGGGTTTTGATTTTGCAGCAAAGATTGTGTGATTTCTTTTTACCAAATAAAAAGAAGCTGCAAGTAAGTCAATTTAATTTGTTTGTCCTATTTACAGAGCAGAACAATTTACAAACCATGGCGGTTGTCTTAGATTTGGGCAACTGAAATTTCTTAAACACAATAAGCCAATTTAGTGTGCACGGGGTAGCGGAGTTACAACAGAAACCCAGTAATTGAAACAATGATTTTGGGTAAAATGAAAGGATGGTAAATATAATCCGTGTTGTGTTATTTTGTGTTTCAATACTCAGAATAGACACAAGCAACTGTAAAGATAATCCGTACCATGAAACTAATTTTCAATGTTGAAGAGTAAAGATAATCCTGCCAACCGCTAAAACATATTTGCATATTTTTATTACTATAAATTCTAATTGATTATTGTGAAACATCACCAAACAAAGCGGTCAACATAAATATTTAAAGCAGAAGTATCTCCCACCCACCTGCAGACCATGTGGGTTGAACATGTGGTTTGAATGTTGATTTTTAGATTGTTCTAAGACCTCTATAAATAGAGGCAGCTGTAATCTGTTTTGTACCAAGCAATGATCACCGAAATTGGAGTGTTGAATGCTATAACATTCTGTTGATCATTTCTGTATTTGCATATTTTATGTTTATGCATATTTTGCACCTCCTACAATTGGTATCAGAGCCAGGTTGATTGTGGCCATTCTGTTTCCAATCACAGCTAGGGATATATGTTGGATTGTGTTTGCAGGTTAGATCATGGGATCAAAGGTGAGAGTGTTTGCATAAAGATTGTTGTCTGAAAACGAGCGCTGAAGGAATTGTCACAAGAGAAAGGAAGTTGCAGATCTAAAAAAACCAAGGGTTTATAGACAAAAAAAAAGGAGAAAGAAAATTACGAGTTTCTGCATATCGTAGGTGTGAAAGATATGGCAAAAATGATTTTGTTGGAAGATCCCAGCAGAAAAAGAGAAATCACTCTGATTTAAAGCTGCCAAAGGAGTTATATGCCGCAGTCTTGACTCAAATCACCAAAAGAGGAAGTGTTAATGTTTTTAGAAGTCCACAGAGCCCAAAGGAAATTACTGTAAGAAAAAGGAGGTCACTTGAGATCACTGAACGAGATCGCTGAACGAAGGAAGGAACAAATTGACGCCAACAAACAACAAATTTTGATCACAGTCTTCTAAAGGTAAAACAAAATAAGGTAATTCTGTTTTGTTAAGTCGCTGATCGCCTTGAATTGGAAAGCAAGTATATTCATAAGGATTTCATCTATGTATCGCTGGTAATAAAGAAATTGCATAGGGAAGATTAGTGGCAGAAAAGGGAAAAATGGTTTGGTAGTCACCCCCATGATAGTTCGCTAAAATCTGCCACAGTGGATAGTCTAGAGATTGGTCACTATGTATCTTTGTCAACACAAAGAAGGTGATTGGACCACAGTCCAAAAGCTAAGGATCAGAAGATCGTGGGCTTGCAGAAGTCAAAGCCACAATTAGCTCCAAAGAAATGGAAGAAGACAGATCGTAGAAAAGAGGTGGCCGAATCAGACAAATGAGATGGCTACATAGCAACCATCAGGTCAGAAGAAAAAAAAAAGGAAGAAGAATAGAAGGTGCATGAAGTCCAGTATGTACAAGGTTGTAGATGGTTATGAGGTGATCCAAATAATTTGAAGTTAAACTTTTCTGATGCAAGTTATCGAGACATATTTTGGTTACTTACTACCTACTCCATTTAATGTTGTGATCAGATAGCCACAAAGGGTGCAAGAAGTCAGATTCAGAAATCTACTAAACTAAAAAAATATTGAAAGAACAAGAAATATGTCTTTAAGAGAAATAGGTTAGAGGAATCTCAAGATAAGTAGAAAGTAAGACATGATTAGCATAGAGTCGAGTTCCAAGTTGGGGATATATAATATGTTTATTTAGGAAAAGATAAGTCTCGAGGTATAGCAACGAAGTTAAAACCAATTAGATATAGTCCATCTAAGATTCTTAAAAAACTAAATTCTAATACTTTTATACTAGATCTTCATTGATACATGAATTTGTATTCCATTGTGATTGAAAACTTGCATGTCTCTTTGATCATATCAACTAATTTACATCCCTTCAAGGAGCCCTATTCTTGCCCTCTACTTATGCACCAAATATTAGTAGAGGTTTTTCTCATCATATTACTCTCTAAATAGTCAAGCAAGAACTAGTTGAGGAAGAAGAATCTTTCTGTATGACGTATTCAGCTCTTCATAGAATGCTCAAGCACAATACTCAAGACTAGTCATAGAAGCAACACCTCATGTTTTGGAGGCAGATATAAGGAGTTTTGTACATCATGACAGTAAAATAGTTATAAGACCCCATTCTGTAGCCAAAAAGGAGAATGGTTGTTACTAGAAAATGGACATAGCCCCCATCTTCTTTAACATGGATGATATGCAAGATCAACTCTGAATATTGAAGGAAAGATCCCTAATCTATAGATTTATGTGGGATTTTCCAAGATCCAAAACACTTATGTTCTAGGATAATGAAAATTAGAAGCCATCTATATTAGTTTAGATATTGAGGGTTCCGAAAGGCTACTTTCTAGAAATTTCATTTCCCAAACAAAATAGAGATCTTTTATATTAAGAAGCACCATGGTTCATGAAGAGATGTGAGCTCTTTAAGAAACACTTTTTACTAGATTTCAACCTAACATGAAATCTACTAAGCATAATTCCAAGATAGGTAATATTTACCTATGCTACTTAGTCAAAACTAATTACATTTCTCTATAAATTCCTTGATTTCCAATTGCATAATACATAGTTGCTTCAGAATTTGTAAAAAATCTAAGGTTGTGATTATCTAAGGTTATCAAAGCTAAGTCCCTTAAAAAAAGCCTAACAGTTTGAGGAGGATCTGGGAATCTCAATGGATGCATATGGTATGAAAGAACAACTTCAGTCTACCCTAGATGATCTTGAACAATCCCAGTCTAAGGTCAATAACTTGAGAGAGCGACTCAATGAAGCTGATGATTTCATCAATGAGCTGAAAGAAAAACTCAGTAATTCCATGAAAAAGTGAAATGAACTACTTTAGAAGTTAGCAAATAAAAGTGAAGCCAATAATACCGATAAGTATCTGAATGAGAAAACAAAGCTATGTGAGAAACTTTCAAAAGAAGTTGTTATGCTAAGACATGAAATGGAATCAGGAGTTATGAAATTTACCCAAGAAATATAAGAGAAGAGAAAGACTGAAGAAAAATTAAATCAATACCTCAAAGAAAAATCAGAAGATTACTACAAAATGAACAAAGTAATTAGACATCTTGAGTCTAATCTTGAAGAAGCCAAATACAATGAAGAATAGCTTGAGAGACATATTGACCGTCTTAAACAAGATCTTCAAACTGCAAATGAGTGCAAAGAAAAATTCAAGATAAGCTCAGCCAAACTTGAAGAGCTACTTGAAAGTCAAAAGAAGATAGATGATAAGCATGGCTTAGGATATGAGAAAGGTGAAAGTTCTGGATCTAGTAAAAAAAAAATTGGGTTAGAAAGACAAAGAAATAGGCCTAGAAGACCTCTGGTAAGACAATCTAACGCTCAAAGATATCCATCTTTCAATGGAAGCTGCTTCAACTGTAACAAATTTGGACATAAATCAACTTAGTGCAGGAGCAGAATAAATCAGAATAATCCATCCTTCTCCGATCAATGCTTCAATTGTAAATGGTCATATAGCTAGGTTCTGCAAAAGCAGAAATCATGATGGAAAAGGTCCAGTAAAACATGATCAGAAATAAGGCAAATGAAAAGGTAAAGTAAATGCGGATGAGATTCAAAAGGAAATGAGCAAGATTTGGGTAAAGAAGAGCATGATGAATATTGGTAATGGATCTGCACCAGAATCCAGTGTTTATAATCCTTTTAGAAATTAAAAGGTGAGCTCTGGCTCAATGGGAGCTACAGAGGAGATCAAATTCCCCCAACGAGTTAGTAAGTGCCTGAATTTGGCATGGGTAAGAGTCAAAGGTTGCAAACTAAAGGTGTTTTGGAAGTTCATCTAAAAATCATTCAGTCGAAGGTTGAGAAATCAACATAAAGATTTGAAGAAGTTATAAGTAGATCCTATTCCGGTAGCCATCTGGTAAAAGCAAAACTACACAAATAAATCTGGTATGATCTAAAAATGCAAGTTTATGGTGTGTGGATTTGGAAACATGTTTTGGAAGGTTAAATGTACATTTCCAACTCACTTGTATGATGACTTGAAGTAATTCATGATAAATTCACTCAAACTAGGGTAACCAGATGACTTAAAGTATACATTTATTGCAATAGGGAATTAGGTTTTGTGCAAGGATAAAAGGCTTTTCATTCATCATTTACAACTCTTTGCACTCATGAAGAAGAAAGAAGAGCTCTGAGAAGAGATCCTACAAATTGTTCAAGTTCAAGCTGAAGATCAAAATCAAGCAGAAATTCACTTTGGCAGTTGCTACAAACCCTAAGGCATAAAAAGGTATTTCTTTTCTAGAAAATCTCTCTGAATTTCATTGCTATAATGGCTACTCCCGTGGTTGTGAATGTCACCGAGAGGCCGAGACTAAAATTCAAGAAACATCCCTTCAAATCTCTAGAAGTTGATCCCTTGGATGCATTTTCCCATATCCTATACGGTGTTCTGCATGTAGAAGATGTTAGGGTTTACATTCATGCAAACCTTAAGATATTGGGAGACTTAGAATTGATTGAATTATATTGCAAATAGTTAAGTAATGAGAACTTTGACCTAAAAATGGAATTCAAGGCTCTAAAAGACAAGCACTTTGCACATTGCATACATTTCCCATCTTTTTGAGAAGACAAATGGGTCCAGTATGTCTTGAGTAGTATATATGATAAATTTATGTGGTTAATGTGTCCATTTAAGATAACCAAAGATGCCATCAGGGTTGTTACCAGATTGCACTCAACTGGTGGGTTGCCTACACTCAAAGTTGTGAATAATCAAATGGTAACAAAAGCCACCAGATAAAAATATGAGAAGAGGGCAATGACTGTAGATAATATTACTGATTAGGATGTCAAGTTTGCATTAACTATAATTGGCTACAAGATTTACCACTCAAGTAGGGACAATTCTGTATCTAGTACAACAATCTATACTGCATATTAGATGCTAAAAGAAAACACAGACTATGATTTGTGTGAACTTCTGTTGAATCATCTGATGGAGAATCTGGAGAAAATCAAGAAAGATAAGAAAAATTCCTTCAAATATGGTAATCTGATATTGTGCCTATTCTTTTATTTTATGAATGAGTTACCAGGGTCGAAAGGGCTGATTTGGGCAAATGAAAGACCAGTTGCTATTCAAATACGAGATTATTTTTATGGACTTGGTGATTCACAAGCCCAACAGATAGCTCTCTAGGGTTACTTCAAGAATTTACAGAGCATGATGCATGCAAGAGAAAGAATACCTAAGTCAATAGTTGAGAGATACAAGGACACATTTTGCTTTATGGTTGATACAGATCAATGCCCAATGGAGGCAATTGAGCCAAGAACTTTTTGGGTAATGCCCATGGGTTATGAAGTTGATGAAAACTTATTGGAGGCACATGTTCAACAATTGTTAAGTCAACCCAAGGACATTGAAGCAGAGAGGTTTGACACCTTTGATGAGCTAAACATAAAATTACATGTTGAATTAAGGAAGCCTGAGACAAAAAGGAAAGTAAGAAGGGAGGTTGAAGAACTTGCTAAGAAGTTTGGCATAACAAAGGAGGCAGTTGATTAAAATATAGAAAGAATAAAGAAAACTGAAAAGGAAAGGGAAAGAGAAAAGAAAGAAAGCATTCCGGTGAAAGCCTCTACCTAGACGAGATCTACTAGAAGTTTTACCCTTGTCACTTCTAAAAATTTCAAAAACTACCAAATCAAAAGCCAAACCATCTAACAAAGGTGAAAAGAGAAAGAAGACTAAGGCCACAAGAACATATTTGAGCCTCAAGGATGATGAAGAGATAGAATCAGATGTGGAGGTTAAAGAATTAAAGAAAGCCAAGAACAAACCCTCCAGGAATGAAAAGAATGATGAGGAGAAGAAGATAGAAGAATTTGTTGAGAGACCCGCTCTCTCTATTGAAGACATCATTAAAGCAGTCACTATGGATGGAAACCTGCAGCTGGTAACAGAAATCTATGATGAGTACAATGATGCAGACAAGAGAATCCTTGAGGAAGCAACTGTCAGGTACTTGAACATCTATAACAAAGATTTCATTGAAATAATTTCCTTGATTCCTAAAAGCCTCGAAGAAGTGCTTAGGTTAAGAAAAGAAAATGCAAAAGTAAAAGACTTGGAGATCTGGGAACAAATAGTGATATAGTTATGTCCATCTATCACTCCAAAACAAATGGACATGGTTCTCAAGGATAGAAAAGAATATTTATGGAGCAAGTCCAGAATGAATAATCTCATTCTTAGAGAAATTGACCAAATAGATGATGAGACAAAAGAAATTCTTTGGAGAGCCTTGAAAAGGTTTAATCTTCCCATTGTAAAGGAAGCAAATGAAGATCCTTCTAACATGGATGTCGAAGGATTAAAGAAAATTGATGAAGAGCCATCTGAGACCTTAGACTCCTTTGTTCTAGAAGAGGAAGTGCAAATAGAATAAACAAATACTATTGATGACAATAAGCAAATCAATCCAGATGTCCCCAAAGAAAAGGAAGTTGAGACTACAAGAGACACTGTAGAAGTAGTACAAAGTTTCTTGGACAAGGAAGTTGCAGAGTTAGATGAACTTGAGTTGATTCAAGGGCCACTAAATCTAGATTCTCTATCTTCTGTTCAGATAATGAAGATAGCATCTTTTGCTAAGGCCAAAGCCAATGAAAAACTCCTGAAATCTCATATGGAGGACAATGAGCTACTAAGTATTGCTTCTGGAGTGTTGGAGAAGATCATGCCCACTTATCAGAAGGATCCATCTACCTCTCCATCTGATAATCTAAAGAACCTAGTTAATTTTGTTAATACTCATTTTGATTCTTTAGAAAAATAGCAGAAACCAAGGTCTGGAAGGAATTCTTGGGAAAAATATTCAGTGAGGTACAAGGACTAATTGCTAATGATAGAAAAACCCTAGACATTGGCATAAAGAGCATTGAAAATACTCTTAAGGATGGTGGGGACATATACAAATTTTTTTATCCTAGCCTAAAGTGGCAGAAGACATTGAGAAGAAAATGAAAGAACAAGAAAGAAAATTGTTAAGCCTATCTTAGAATTTTGATCCCTTTACTACCTCTCTGGTGAATCAAGAAGGCCAAGCTATTGTTATAATAAATGAAATAAAGAAACTGGTTAAGGAGAAGAAGAATATAATGGATAGAATGGGTAAACTCCAAGAGATAATCATCCTTAAGAGGCAATGCATGATGCCTTGGCAAATGCTCTAAGTATAGCCTAGATAAGTGATCCAACAAATTTGAAGAGGGCAGAAGCATATGCATTTTTGTTGAGTGGACACATCCCCATTGTGGATAGGATGAAGAGAAGTTGGACCATAGATCTTGTATAGTTAAAAACCACATTTGCAGATATACTAAAGTATATGTAAGTTTAGCTTGAGGATTGTATGTACATATGTGGCTTTATATAGTAATCTTTTTGCACAATTTTGGTTTGCAGATCCCACCCTTTTCCATTGATGTCAAAGAGGGAGTGAAGAGCAATGAAAAATGAGGAATCTAGCATTAAGGGAGCACCAGTAAGTAGTGTGGAGAGATGGAGCACCAGCAAAGGGGGAGTTACTTTGACACTTAGTCATTTTTCACTAAGTGTTGCCATAAATACCAAAGGGGGAGATTGTTGGCAAGAGACACTACTAGGATTCGTAAGTGTTGTCATTGATGGCAACAAAGTATATCCCTCATATCCGCAGTACATAAATTACTCATACTAGAAGTTAGATTGAAGATAATTTGGTCCGGTAGTCAAAGAATAGAGCATATGATAGGGTCCAAGAGCTAGAACTCTCTGATGGTGAAACCAAGCATGTTACGGATTTGGATGAGTAATAAGGAGTATCTAAACTACTATATTCTAGATATTTAGCCTTCGGTGACAAAGCATGTGAAAGATATGAGCATCTGAGTATCAAAGTCAGACAGTGCAAACAGAGGAAGAACTGACCAATAGGGTATCAGTCCTCAATCAGGATGTATAGAAGGTGTTGATCAAATAGCCTAAAGTGTTTTATGATTTGGCCTACATAGGTAATGACTTCTATGCCTAAGTTTTTTGGTGTGCATCATCAATATATGGTATGGATTCAAGCTTGTGTATGTTGTGTATGAAATGAAGTGCGAAGAATAGCAGAGATAAGTGTGAAAGCTTCAATCCAAGTCTGGAATGTGACAAAATAGAAATACTAAGCAAAGGAAGGATGAAATGTGTTAGATCGGTATACTATGCCTAACCGGAACTAAATTCTTACATATGCAGATGCTATTCATTTGTTCAAACACTTAGTTATCTTCCGTAAGTTCTATAGACAGTGAGTCTCTTGTAGGCAGTGAACCTCTTGTGAGTAGTGTGCTCAGGTAGTGAGCCCTAAATGGCAAGTACCATTTTTATTCTTTTAACAAAGAATACAATCTAGGGTTAGTCACCCCATGATTATTCCCTTAACAGGGTTTCCACATAAAAATCCTTGTGTTATGTGTGTTAATTTGATTTCAAATCTTATGGTTGGTTATGCTTTCATGTTTTGATATATCACTGAATATTGAGATAAGAAAAGAAAGTAAAAGTAAGAAAAGTTTGAGATATATTAGTGATCAAATTGAAGTAAGATATTGACATAAATTGGATTAGATTTGTGAGGGATATTGTGCATAATAGTGATAAGATTTGGAAGGAAGATTGTGCATGACTGTAACCAGATTTGTTAGAGCAGCTTATTGTGTGGATAGTGATCATATTTGTGAGAGAAGGTTATTGTGTGGATAGTGATCAGATTTGGAAGAAGGATATTGTGTGAGTTGTAATCAGATCTAAAAAAAAAAAAATACTGAAATGATCCAATTATAACAATTTTGGATCAATTACAAAATTTGGGACTAAACCCTTACCAAGATCTACATAGATTTCTTTGGAAAATAGCCCAACATATGACATAAATGCATAATACTAATATGCTAATTACACAACACTGCAATACACTAGAATAGTGTATTAAAAATACCACAATGTACACCTACAAACTGATGCAACAAACCAACAAATTTGTAATCTCAAATCTCCACACACTACTCACTCTAGAAACTACAAAAAAACTCTATAAATGGTTGAACTGGGCTACATAGTTATTACAAAAGATTTGTCAAGAGATTTTCTCAATTAGCAACACCTCTTAAAGATTTGACCAAAAAGGGGGCATTTGCATGGACAAAATTAGCACAAGCTACATTTGAAAAATTAAAAGAGGTAATGAGCTCTTGCCTAGGGCTTGCTATTCTTAATTTTCCTTTCCATTTATTACAAAACCAACCAGATAAGCTTACGCAGACCTATGTTTATACTAATAACATAATATACTAGTAATTGGACCTATAGGTTCAATGGGCACACCAATAGTTTTGTGATCAGAGTAAATCTTTGTCAAAGATAGATAATTTACCCATAATCAAATTTCAAATCATAGAAGGGACAATATGCATGTTTAGAAATGACAAAAGAGGTGATTTACATGTTTGTAAGCTTGCGTATGAGTTCTATTGACTTACCTCTAAAATTTTCAAATCTCTCATATACATGTTTATAAGATTGTCTCTGAGTTCTATTGACTTACCTTTGAAATTTTCAAAGTCTGAATATTTGTAAGAGACTATATAAAAACAATAAGCATGTCTCTATTTTATATTAAAATTGTAGAGTTAAAATGAAGAATGATAAGGCTTGATGTAACCAAAAACAACATACAGAGCCCATAAAATTGTGATCAGAGGGGTCCATATGAACAATATGAAAAACTATATTTATATACTTTTGACAATGATTTGGAATCTATTCAATTCCTTCAAACAAATTGTAAACCATCTATGTCAAGTCTGAAAAACAAATCAATTTGAGAGAATGATAATTAATTATATGCATGTAGAACTTACTAATTATATTGATGAACTTGTATATTTTTTATTCCTATACCAATTGACTAAAAGCATTGATAGATGAAAAATTAGTTGATCATAGACTATACGCATAAAATAACACACATAACCCATAAGAGTTTGGATCATAAGATGGAGCCATATGAACAATATGGAAATTATATGTCTATAATTTTGAAAATAATTTGGAATTTATTTAGATATGTTTATCATTTTTATCATGCACTCAAATTCTATAAAATCAATTCTACCATTTGATCATTTATCAAATATTGTTATGGCTGTTTCACAATTCTTAAAGCCTTGCCCTTCTTGATGTCTCAACCTTACCATCTTTATGAAAAATAAAGAATGTTTCTCTTAACTCTTATTCATGGGACACTTCTTGCATGCATTCTTCAAATTGAGCTTCCTCCCATAGTCTAAGAAAAAGTTTACAAAAATCACTAACAAGAAACTATTGGAACTTAAAGAACAAATATATGTTGGAAAATCTCATTATAAACATTCTTGGGAATGGGAAAGGCCTTTCATAAAGTTTAGGTGGTGTAATAAAACAATCACCATCTTTATTGGCTATCTTTATGACTCTTGAGGTATGGGTATTGAGTTATCCCTCCTCTAATTAGATGTGGTGACACTCCACATAAATGTGTTGTCAATACTCTTGTCATCATATTCTTAACCCTATAATTACAAAATAACAAAAAGAACTCAAAGGAAAGGACATTTTGGCAAGTAGCAAAGCTAAAAAGCAATTTAGACAAGCAATATTATATAATTAAAAATCTAATTATAGTTTGGTTCAATTAAAATTCCATTGAGAAAGAATTCAAGTAATTATTATATAAAATTCATCATAGATAAATTTTGTGTGTAATAATTACATGTGTGTTTAGAGCATCATCCTAATTCATTCTAATAATCTCAAGAACACAATAAAAATATCTACAATTAAGATGACATTTGCATTAAAGCATATTAGTCATTGTTATATCAGTTACAAATTTAATTATTGATTCTACTTTGTCTAAATCAACATTTAAAACCTTTGTTTATTTTTATTTTTCAATATTGTTGAATTAATACAAGGGCCTAACTATTAGTGAGAAAGTCTAATGCTCTTCTCTTTGTCATAGCATGTTCTAATAATGCTTCTGAACATCACCCAAACCCAATCTTCAAATTTGGGTATAGAAATAGGGGAACACCTTTTGGAAGTATTGAAGATTTGTTTCTATCTAAAAGGAAATTGTACACTTATCATATATCCAATATCAATTTCTAAATTTCAAGACTTTGTCTCAATAATACAATAGTTATAATCTACATATAAATTTCAAATTAAATCCTAATCTCTCCCAATTTCATTTTAACACATATTTGTATTTTCTCAAAATTTTAATTATGAACTCCTTGGATACCTAAATTGTGAAATTGTGAAGTAGATTGATTTGTATTGTACAGGTAGCTTTTACACTAGAGAGAGATTTTGACCATTAGGTGACTGGCAATGTGTAGGCATTTTCAATAACACAGAGTCTTAGGTTGTAAAGAATGGATAATAAAAGACATACAACATCTCACTTTTAGTGCACATTTTTTCTAATTCGAAAGAGCGCATATTATAAGCTTTAGGCCCGGCATCTATATTTCATTGTAAATGAACTAAAGTCAAAAGACATGCAGTGCATATCCAAAACCCAACATCCAATAACCTGTAATTAAATTCCAATTATATTAATAAAAAAAATAACCGCCAGACAATCCAAAGTTTATCGTTCTGCAACCCCATAAAAATGGGCCCCACTTCTCCAAATTGACCCCCGTTAAATAGCGCGTTGACGGTGGTCTTTAGGGCACAAGCATTCAAAATACAGAGATAGATTCTTCCCCACAGTGGCATGAAGCATGATTGAGTTAGTTCAAGGGAAAGCTGTAATAGAAGCTAAAGTACACAATACACAGATTCAGGCAAATATTCTGAAAGATGATTTTCATATATAAACTGAAAAAACAAAACAACATAGAAGGAATTTTTGTAAAGCTGTAGCGGCGGCCATGACCAAGGAAGTGAAAACTAGCATCTCACAAAATGTGGTTTTGGTCATGGATTTCGGCTCGCAGTACACACATCTCATAACTTGGCACATCCGACAGATGTCGATATACTCAGTGTGTATATCTGGCACTTCTCCACTGTCTGCAGTCACAGAGGCAAGGCCGCCTATGATACTTTTATCAAGAATTTTGGGACTATGTCTTACACAATGGCATTTGTGTACTGGCTATCTTCTATGGACATTGATCACACTTTATGGATGATTTCTTTAGTGGTCCACATTTCAACCCATGACCTCCTCACATACTTAGTGTGTATATCTGGCACTTCTCCACTGTCTACAGTCACAGAGGCAAGGCCGCCTATGATACTTTTATCAAGAATTTTGGGACTATGTCTTACACAATGGCATTTGTGTACTGGCTATCTTCTATGGACATTGATCACACTTTATGGACGATTTCTTTAGTGGTCCACATTTCAACCCATGACCTCCTCACAGTGGCATGACCACGCACGCTATCACTAGAGAAATCAATTTTGTCAAGACAATCCCATGTAAAACAATTAAATGCACACCAAATTACCTGCAGTAAACTATGCAATTCCAATATCAAACCAAACTAGGACCAGCTAGGACTCAAACCTAGGACCTTCCATTCGCTGTTGGAGTGCTCTACCACTAAGCTACTAGCCCCTCTTGGACCATTCCATCATCAGTTTGGGTGTGGCTTATTTCCAACACCAACACCCCCCTTAAGCCACACCTCTCATGTGCTTGGGGCTCCTAGCCTGGGCTGACTCTGATACCATGTTGAGACATGGACCAGCTAGGACTCGAACCTAGGACCTTCCATTCGTTGCTAGAGTGCTCTACTACTAAGTTACTGGCCCCTCTTGGACCAGTCCATCGTCGGTCCGGGTGTGGCTTATTTCCAACAGCAACATGCAATTTATAGGATGCCATCATAATCTGATTAGCTAAAGATATTTAGCCATGGCATTAGATCTTTTTTTCCAATCTGATTTGATTGTCTCAAATTGCAAATGTGGAATGCCTTAAATATCAGTCAAGGTTATTGCCACCAGCCACCTCTACAAAGCTTCTACTGCCCCAAGAAAAATGAATACGCGTGGTTTTTGACTTTTTTGGCTGCCACAATTTATAGAATTAAATTTTGTTTGGTAGGGATAGTAAATGTATGTTTTTATGAGTATTTAAGAATTTGTTTAAAAAAATCTAAGGTCAAGATTTGTTTGATGGTAGTTCTTTTAATTAGGACCGTCCATCTATGTATTTCCCCTAGTGCTTCTCACTAAGGGAATGCCTATTAGCATAATAAAATAAAGTCTTAAATCAAGATAGTCAAATCCATTTTAATTTTTTTTTAATATTAGTCATCCACTCCCACTTTAATGATCATCTAAAGATGTAAATAAATATATATTTCGTTGGTGCTACAAATTAAACCTTGTATGAGAAATTATATATCATAGACAATCAAATAATAAAATAGAGAGATTATTTTTGAATTGCATGCCAGTGGGATTACACTTTATCATATCTATTTCTAGCAGAGACCTCAACATAATAAATGAAATTACAAACACAAACCAATTGCTTAATTCTTACACACATTACTACAATCTTCTAATACTAATAAGCTAATTACACAATATTGCAATACACTAGAATAATCTATTAAAAATACTGCAATAAACCTACAAACTAATGCAACAAACCCACAAATCTCAAATATCAAATCTCCACACACTACTCACACCAAAAACTATATAAAAACTCTATAAATGGCTGGATCTGCACTCCTTGAAACTTTGTCACAATTCTTATATGAAATTTCCCTTCTAGATCATAGGGGTTTCATCCTACAATCCTTGAAATCACTAAATTTCTATCCAATGATCTTCCACATCCAAGAGTTTTCATTATAGGATGGGTATGTGAACATTTCTCAACAAAAGAAATTGATTAAATTGACTTGAAGGATCACATTGAAGGAAAATATACATATAAATACACAAAGTGGGCCCAAAATGGGTGCCCAAATCCCAATTCCTTTCTTTGGAAAGATAAACATCAATAAAAAATAATTAGTTGTCTTCTTATCACAATTGCCAAACAATTTGTTTTATTCTTTCTTTTTTTTCTTTCTCTCCCATCCTGAAGTTTCCCAAGTTTAGTCAGCTTTTTTATTAAATTTTCTTGGAAACTCATCTTTATCCTTCCTGGAAATTCATTCCCATAAATAGAGAACAAGATATTAATATATTGATATTTATTTTGATTCTTCGATGACTATTCCACCTTACCAATTTCTAATTAAATAATAATTAAATATTTGTTCCAATTTTCTTCCCCTTGTTCCATTACAAATAAAAATTAGATTAATTAATTAATTAATGGAAAATTAAATAGAAAGGTGACATGATAAGTCCTCCCTCCTCAAAATTTCTTGTCCTCAAGTAGTTCAAATTTGGATGATTTAAATTCTCTAGGCCCTTCCCAAGAAGCATCCTCAATTGGTAGGTTTTTCTAATGAACCAAATATTTAGTGATAGTCCTCTTTCTCAAATTCTTTACTCTAGTATCTAACACCTTTTTAGGAATTAGGATCAACTTCCCCTCCTCATCTAAAAGTGGCAACTCTATGAATGATACAATATATTACCCCAAAGTTTTCTTCAAACTAGAGACATTAAAAAAATATGTATTTTACTATTCTTAAGAAGTTCCAATTCATAAGCTACCTCAATAATTTTTCTCACAATTTTGTAGGGTCAATAGAATTTGGGATTGAGTTTCTTTGCTCCACTCCTTTTGAGAGAATATTTCTTGATTGTGGTTTTTTTTAAAGGTGGAAACCACCCAAACATATCTTAATAAAAAGGCTAAATACATAGGTTTCAAAAAAGTTCTTACAACCATTATTGAGGTTGCTTAGCTAGTCTAATTACAAAACTGTGAAATCAAAACAAAAATTGATGGCTCTTATATGGTAATGGTTGTTTCCAGCTACATACAAAGGATAGTAATCAAAAATCTAAAAAGACTAATTTACCATCCCCTGACCACTACATATGTTTGAACTGGTGCCCTCCATTATCAACCATTACATAGGGGCAAAAGATTAAGTGTTCATGTTAAGGATCCACTTAGGCTTCCTCCGTCTTTATTGATTGTGGTTATTACAGTCACTTGTTGCTGGAACCCTACTGTCTATAGAAACCAAATCAATAAATGTCATTACATCATAACCATATAAAGATTTGAATGGGGACATACCAATAGACATATGGTAAGTGGTATTGTAATAGTGTTCCCCCAAATGTATCTATTTGAGCCATGCAACTTGACTTGAAACATAGTTCCATAAGTAACCTTCCACCCATTTATTTACTATTTATGTTTGTCCATAAGTTTGTGTATGATAAATAGTGCTGAGAAAGAGTTTAGTACCTACTAACCTGAATAACTCTTGCTAAAAATAGATAAGAAACTTGCTATCCCTATCACTCACATACAAAAACAATTGATGGATTTCAAATAGACAAGAACAAAATCTTAGGAAAGATTAATTAAGAAAACTGCAAATTGTTTCATAATTTCTTCATTAAACTTGCTAATAAAATGCTACAAATCTGAAATACAATCACCACAGTCATATCTCATATTATTACAACAATATTGGCTATCTTGCAATAGAAGTATCTAACATACAAAGATTTCTGGAGCTATCTTCTGATATTTACCTGACCTCCTTATTCACATGAACATGCTTAGCAATAACTCCTAATAGCCCACTACCTTGGAACTATTAAAAATAGGCTGTAGATACACATCGACACCACTTAGGGTAATTCAACCCAATGACAATTTTATATGAAATGTGTAAATCCTATTTGGGTGCCAAAATGAACCCAACTGTCTATTTTTCTACCCAAGAAAGAATTTTCAAAGTTTGAAATTGAGAAACTAGGTAGCACAACTTCTGAGAGCCATAACTTTTGAATTGGGCGTTCAATTAATGAACTGTTTGATGCATTGGAAATCTTTTAAAAAATTAAGGCTTCAAAAAAATCTTGTTTAGGAAAATTTTCATTTTCGACCAATTTTGAGGCCATTACGGAACCTCTAAGTGCCTCAAAATTGATTCTAAAACCTTTTGCATGAACCTCAAAAACTGAAACTTTAATATCTTGAAATCCAAACATGATCTTGGGCTAAAATATATCATGAATGTTTATGTTTCTATGTTTAATATTTATTTGCATTTAATTGATACCTTATGCTGGCTAACCCTAACACATCAACCATTGGAACAATCTCCAAGGTCAGCATTACAAACATACATAAAATAGGTCTGGACCTAATACAAAATTTGCTAAGGAAATGTAGTAAAGATATATGCAGATCACTTCATGCCTTAGATGGGACTCAAACACAATCTTCCACACCACTACATGCTTCTACAATCTTCAATACATCTCCACAATTACTGGGATTAATCAAGTTGGCTAAGACTGGTTACACGCTACATTATCTGAGAGTAATCTTCAAACATGATCTCAATTCCTTAATAGGGACCAATACAAAGGTAGGAACATGATTAGGAGGCCTCCACAAGCACGTTGTAATCATCAGGAGCAACCACACAAAATCTAACCACTTCATCCGTCAGATTCTTTACACCAGAGCATATGAACTTCACTATCTTCAACTGTCATAAAAGAAAGATAGCTTGTGGACCACCAAATCAGAAACTATTAGATTTGTAGGCACTTATCATCATCCTAGACTTCCCTCTAGAACTACAGAGAAAAATACTTCAATGTGGAGGAATGTGAAGCAAAATACTTTCTCCCCATCACTAGTGAATAAATAGAAAAAATAGGTTTTATTCTGGTGAATGTAACTCACTCAATTCTTCATACCAGAGACTCAAACTCAGGATTTAGCATCTTCAGACATGTCTCTAAATAAATTCCAATCCACAAGCCAAGATCTTTACTCTCCAAGAAATGCAGAGTAGTAATTTGGACTATTCTTTAGTATGCAACTCATAGTCTTCACCGTGGTTCGTTGTTTCCTTTCTTATTCTTCCAGAGGGGCTAATTTTCTCAATATCTTCAACATATAAGGCTTCTAAACAAATAACAAAATAGGATATAGTTGACAACAATGACAACAAGGATATGTTGACATCAATGATGACACCGATTAGGCGCATACTTGCAACAATCTCCCCCTTTATCATTGAGGGCAACATATGATGTGAAAAACTGCAACAACCATCAAGACAAGATTCTCCCCTATCTCTTTACACATTTTCACTCTTTCTCTCTAAGTTTTTCACATGATTTATCTCCCCCTTTGACATCAATGGCAAAGGGCACATACTTGCATTTTGTTGTTCTGATCTAATCTATCTTCTGAACTTTCTTCATCTGACTACCCCCTGAGAAGTAGCCCTTATAGACATCAATTTGGATCTAGAGATAGATTTTTAGGTACCTCCAGACTGATGTACTTCTATGCATCAAAGTTTAGAGTAGGAGGGGTGATAAGCCCTAACTTTTCTTTGAAATACTTAAAAGCATCCTTAGGCAAAGGCTTAGTGAAAATGTCTACAATCTAATCTTTTGTAGATACATACTCCAACTTGACTTCATTCTTTGTCACCTTTTCTCTCAAAAAGTGATATCTTGTGGATATGTGATTTGTCCTTGAATGCATTACTAGATTCTTTGATATGTTTATGGCACTTGTATTGTCACAAAAGATTGCAATTGGATCTTCATAAGCAACTCAGATGTCCTTCAATGTCTACTTCATCCATAACACTTGAGTGCAGCTACATGCTGCTGCAATGTATTTTTCTTCTGTAGTAGATAGAGATATTGAGCCTTGTTTCTTTCTTAACTAGGATACTAGCCTTTTTCCCATGAAGAATACACCTCCACTTGTACTTTTCCTATCATCCAAATCTCTGGCCTAATCTGCATCAGTGTATGCATTAAGAGTGAAATCATTGTCTTTTGGATACCACAAACCATAATCCATTGTGCCTTTCAAGTATCTCAATATTCTCTTGACTGCCATCACATGTGACTCTTTAGGTTCTTCATTGCCTCCAAAGATAATGCCATCAACAAAGACTGCAATAATTGGGATTTGTTCATTATTGATCTAGACCTTTTTCTTCCAAATTTCTCCATGAGATTCTTCATATTTCATTTCACAACACCTCTTTATTCTAGATTTCTATACTAACTAACTGAGGGGTTTTAATTTTCAACATAGCTCCCCCTGAGCCATAGCTCACAATTTAATTTTTGGAGAAAATATCTGCAACAGATGCTTTGCAGATCCATTCTTAATCTCATTGACATCTTTTCTTATCCAGATCTTGCTCATCTCATTCTTGGTTTCTACCAAATCAACCTTGATCTTGCCTCTATCATCTTTTTGTTCTGTATTCCTCTTCGTTGTAGGATAGAGTCTCTTTGCATTTCTTCTTCTATAGAATCTAGTAAAGTGTCCAGGCTTGTTGCAATTTAGATAAACAATATCTCTCTGACCTTGATTTCTTATGTTGTTTTAGTTTGGCCTTGATCTGCATTGATTGTCCATATGTCCAAATCTATTACATGCAAAGCACTTTCCATTAAAAGATACATTCTTTGCACTAATTTGATTTCACACATTTCTACACTCATTCACTTTATGACCAATTTTCTTGTAATTGAAACATTGACTAGAGAAGGATGGAACATTCTGATCCATTCTACTCTTACACTGAGTAGCCTTATGACCATACTTATTTACATTTAAAACAATAACCATTGAAATATGGATACCTTTGAGCATTTGGTTGTCTGATTGAAGGTCTACTACGTCCACCTTTTTTATTTCTTACTAGATAGTTTCTACCTCTTTCTTTCTCAGATCTAACCTGTCCTAGAAATGAACTTTCTCTCTTTTCAAATCCCAAACCTTGCTTGTCATCTAGATTCTTCTGGCTGACAAGCAATTCATCAGAGCTTATTTTGAGCTTTTCTTTATGGCTATTTGTTGCCTCTAGATCAAACTTCAAAACCATGATTTCATTTTCCAATCTCTCACATTCTTCTGACTTATATTTTACAGTTTTTCTCAGATGATCCTTCATTTTTGTTTTGTCTTCAATTACCAGACTCAATTCTTCACTTTTCTTTTTTAAGACTTTGTTGGAGTTCCTTGATTTCCTTAGCTTTTGGATACCACCATTTACTTCTACCATATTTTCTTTTGAGTCCATGTTTTCTTCCTCAGATTTCTTAATGTCTTTTGGAGAAATTTGGTGTCCTTTACTGTTAGTATTAGTTGCTTTAGACTCAACACTGGTAATCAACCATAGATTCATTTGATTCATAGTAGCTCTATTTCCTTTCGTATCACATTTTGTTTTATCACTGATGGTCTGGGAAATTTGTAGTGCTTCATTCTGTTGTTCCTCATTGATTGAGTTAGAGTACCCTTGAATGTTCTCATCAACCTTGACATTTGTACTTTCAACAATCTTTCCCAATCTATTATTGTAGTAGTGGTAGGCTTTGTTCCAAGATGAATATCCAAGAAAAATGCCTTCACATACTTAGCATTTTCTATTTTGATAAGGCATTTGCTTCCAATAATTTTGAAGTACTTCACAGTGGGTAATTTTCCATACCATAATTCAAAGGGAGTCTTTTATTTTTGTCTTTTTCTTGAACTCTGTTTAGTGTGTAGATAGTAGTTTGAATTGCCTCCTAGAATGCTTCTGACATATTTTCTTCTTCCATCATTGATTTTGCCGTTTCCTGAATGGTCCTGCTTGTTTCTTCCATTATCTTATTCTTTGCAAAGAGCTATTTTTCTATCCCATGAGTCTCACATAACATATTAAAACTGTTGGAGGTAAACTCTTCTTTTTAACCAATCCTTTAACACTTGATTTTCATACTTAGCTCATTTTTAACCATTGCTTTAAAATCTTTGAGTCCATCTAGGGCTTCTAATTTTTCTTTGAAAAAGCTAACCCACGTCATTCTAGAATAATCATCAATAAAAAACATAAAGTGCATGTCATCATGGAGGCTTCGTATTCTTGTAGGACCACAAAGGCTTATGTGGATCAATTCCAGTCGTTCAGTGGAAGATTTTTCTTTACCTTGTAGTATTATTCTTGACTTCCTTTTATCTTTACATTTCCTACAAATGATGTTATTTGAGTGATCAATTTCTGGCGGATGTTTTACAATTTGGACTGAGTCTGTCTTTACTAAATCATCAAGATTGATATGACACAGTCTTATATGCTAAATCTAGCTTTCATTAGTTGAAGTTGTGATCCTAGGTATGTCATTTTTTTTGAGCTGATAAAGATTCTTTTCTGTTCTTTTTCCAATGGCCATTGTAGTTCCAAATTTCTCTTCGATTACAAAAGTATCATTTTCAAATACAAGACTAAAACCATTTTTGCATAACTGTCCAATGCTTAAGAGACTTTGTTGTAGATTCTCAACATAAAAGACAACATCAGTGATTTATCTGTTGTTAAGATTGATTGATCCTTTTCCACATATTTCGCTACTGCAGTCATCTCAGAATCTAACGAGCCCTCCATCATATCTTTCCAAACTTACAAACTTGCTCTTGTCACTAGTCATGTGATTTGAACAAGTACTATCAATAATCCAATAGTTCTTAGTTTGAAACATAGCTTCATTGTTGGTGCTTACCTTTGAATCAGTACACCTTAGATTGTTGATGCTCTTTATTTTAGAGAGGAGGCAGTCATCATCTTCACAAAAATCTTCCTTGGATAATCTAGCTTTATCATCTTTTAGTGAACATTCAGGTGTATAAAAATTAGTATGTAGATGATCATCTTTTAGCTCCATTTGGGATCTCCCTCAAGTTGTTAAACTTTTTATGAAGGGACTTGGCTCTGATACCAATTGTTGAAATGAACCAGACAACTGAGAGGGGGGTAAATAAATTGTCACAAAACTTAAGCAATTCTGCACCTTAAATCATTAAACACTTATCCATTTTTTGTTATGATAAAATCATGAAAGCATAAAAACAAAACCATAAACACAATTGTAAGATCATACACAAGTGACACTAGATTTTTATGTGGAAACCCATGTTAAGAGAAAAACCATGGTGGGAGTTAGCCCACAAGATATATATGTAAAGCACAATACTAAAAATCAAAGGCTCACTGCTAATAGGGCTCACTACCTAGAAGAAGGCTCACTGCCAAGGGGTGGCTCACTACCAAGGATTTGAACTAAGATGTTAGCATCTACTCCATGCCTAAATTTAGTTCCATTGAAGCGCAATACTCTTCTACACTGCTTTGCCTTTTCTCTTCTTTACTTATATTCACATTTTCACACCAAGACACATTTTCCTTGACTCAATTGCAAGTATTTATACACTACATCAACCTTGGAAAGATCATCAAGCTCAGCATTACAATCATCAATCGTTGGAACAATCTCCAATGTCAGCATTACAAATATACATAAAATAGGTCTAGACCTAATACAAAATTTGCTAAGGAAATGTAGTAAAGATGTATGTGGATCACTTTATGCCTTAGCTAGGACTTAAAAATGATCTTCCATGCCACTATACATACTTCTACAGTCTTCAATACATCTCTGCAATCACTGGGATTAACCAAGTCAGCTAAGACTGGTTACATGCTATGTTATCTGGGAGTAATCTTCAAACAGGATCTTAATTCCTTAACCCAAACCAATGTAAAGGTAGGAACATGATTAGGAGGCTTCCACAACCACATTGTAATCATCAAGAACAATTGTACAAAATCTAACCACTTCATCCATGACATTCTTCACACCGGTGCACATGAACTTCACTATCTTCGACTATCATAAAAGAAAGATAGCCTGCAGACCACCAAATCACAAACCGTTGGATTTGTAGGCACTCATCATCATCCCAGACTTCCCTCTAGAACTGTAGATAAAAATACTTCAATGTGGAGTAATGCAGAGCAAAATAGTTTCTCCCTGTCACCAGTGAATAAACAGAAAAACTAGGTTTTATTATGGTGAATGTAACTCACTCAATTATTCGTATCATAGACTCAAACTTGGGATTTAGCATCTTTAGACATGTCTCTAAATAACTTCCAATCCAGAGACCAAGAGGTTCAATCTCCAAGAAATGTGGAGTAGCAATCGGGACTGTTCTTCAATATGTAACTCACTGTCTTGACTGTGGTTCACTATTTCCTTTATGATTCTTCTAGAGGGGCTTATTTTCTCAATGTCCTTAACATATAAGGCTTCTAACCAAATAAAAAAATAGGATACAGTTGACACCAATGAAAATAAGGATATTTTGACATCAATGACAACACTGATTAGGCATATACTTGCAACACTAAAGTTCATGGTTGGATGCCATGCCTTGATCACTACAAAGTTGAATATGAAGTCATATTAAGATGGGAATTAGAAGCATCAAGAAGATACATTAATATGGAAATTAGAAGCACTAAGATGACCAAATGTGTTTTTGAGGATAAGGAGATGTTATTGGTGGCCTAAAGCATATTGTATGATTTCTCCTACTATTCCTAAGAATACATGTGTTAATATAAAGAAGATTTGGCCTCTAGAAGTTAGTGATAGTTTCTGTTATAGGATGACTATCTGTGAAGACCGTCTCGGAGATTTTTCCACATTAGTAGCTATGGCTATGTGGTTCTAGAATAGTTTTTAGAGTGCTATGAAGGTGATAATTCCAAAGTTTGAGATCATTTGCCCTTCCACTATGAAAGTTATGCATAATAGAGTTCCGACATCTGTTCTAATAGTATAATGTGATGATAAAAGATGATTGATCTGCTCAACATTCCTCTGAATGTGAATCTTTGTCTTTGTAGTTTTGTGGATATGTTTATGGATGAAAATTATGTGTTTTCTTGTTGTTTCAAGGTTCTTAGTGATCTGCAAGCTCAGTTTTTCAATGACAGTATTTTACAATGTGTTCCAAATGACTTGTTCTTCTCAGAGTTCATGGTTGAAGATGTATGACACAAATATTTGATGTGCAAAAATAAAGTAGTGCTTGGGGATGTTATATGAGTCCTGTAGACTCATCTATAAAATCTTCATGAAGATCTTTCTTGTTTACAGTACCACACAAGATTTTCAAGTTGATGTTGTCGTTATGCTTCAAGTTTTATACTTCTTTACTTAAGGATATCCTATTTTCAAATCAGTGGAGTGTGCGGATGTAATTACTTGATGTTTGATGTTGCAAATAATGTTTTACACCTAGTTAATCAAGTGTTGATGTTCGCAAGGCATGGGTCTTCTACTAGTGTAGCATGTAGTCTTGTTTTAGGACTTGTCCTCTACATGTTTCATGTTGTGTGTTGTCTGGCTAACTTGTAAATGTATTTTTCATTTTGTCTCTAGCTAACGAGAAATGTAATCAATGTAATATCATGGATAAATAGGAAATCAAAGTGTGTTAGGTAAACTATTATTACAAAGTGATTGGAAAGATTCACAAGAAAAAGGAGAAGAATGAATGCATTATGATGTACAACTAAAGGAGAAAGAGCAAAAGTTGTAGATGCTATTGTGATTTATCTTGAAGACAAGTCTATGGTAGTGATGAAATGTAGAGTGTGCCTAACTAATGTGATCATTAGAAGGAAGTGTGAAGAGGAAGAATAGTAATCATCAAAGGTGTGAATTTTAATGTCAATTTTTAAACAGTAAAAGGATTATCATACTGTAATCTTTTGTGAGATTGTACTCAAGTCAGGGAGTAGTTTCTTCCTTGTGAGTGACCCTGAAACAAAGTCTTCAGGGAGTTGTAGCTTCTTTAGGTGTGACCCTAAATCAAAGTCTTCAAGGAGTAGTAGCTTCTTAGGGTTGTAGCCCTAAAACAAAGTCTGTAGGGAATAGTTACTTCCTTGGATTGTAGCCCTTAAACAAAGTTGTTATTTGAGCCTCATATATTGTGATTTAATCCTCACCGTGGTTTTTCTCTTCTTGGGTTTTCCACATATATTTGGTGTTATGTGTTGAAGTGCATTGTTTTTATCTTTCATGTTAATGTTAATACTGTGATGCTTAAGTTTTAATCAATTTTGAAAGATTTGAAGTTTGTTATATACTGATTCACCCCCCCTCTCAGTATCCTTGTGTGTTCAATAGAACTCTATTGAACATGTTCAATCAAGAACTAGGGAATACCATACATGCATGCCTATTCTTTAACAAAAAAATGAATATATTGTATGGCTATCTAGAACATTCAAAATTTGACATCAACATTAAATTGGATCTTAGGGGACCACGTGGGAAGAAAAGTACTCAATAAGAAAAATTAGCATGAAAACTTCCAAGGTTTGCAGAAAGAAACCATTAGTTGTTCATGAATGTGAATATCTATTTCAATATGGTTAGAATATACCTATCATAGGAATATCATACATATGAACTTGATCCTAAGAAAATGTAAACATCAAAATGAGAAGAATAAATTTTAAAAAATAACTTCTTGATGCAATTTAGAAAAAATTCCATAAGACTAGAGTAAATAAGCCTTAGACTCTTGTGATTGATATAGTAAATATTAGATTTAAAGTTATCTCTTTCTTGTACTCTTTATAAATTGAATTCATTTGAGTTCATTTCAATTGTATATATAAATGGGGAAGAACTATTAGACTAGAACCAAACTTGTGTTAGATAGATGCAATGTAAAAATTCAAGGTAAAACTAGATACAAAAGTTCTAGAGGCATGCCTACATGTTAAAAATACACAATTTGCTCTTGGATAAGAATAATATGAGATTGAATAATACATATGATCATACAAATTCATGGTTATGATTAATGCCATTTAAGGGTACAAATTATACTAAATGAGAAGGAAAAAAATAAACCATAAAGACAACATTAACCCTAGTGAATTTCTCTCACATTTCATCTAAATCTTAATGCAAGAAAAAAATCAACCCTGGACCAAAGGGATCAAATGTATGATCCCAAGAATAAAAGGAAATATACAACCACCCAATATGGATAACACCTTAGATAAATAAATGACCTATGTTATAACATAGTTGAGGACATAAAATGAACTAAAGAAAATGTGTCATTATTTAATGTAACTCAACTCTAATGAAAAGAAAATTCTAAAATTTTCAGCACAGTTGACATGACCTAAGGAATTAACCAAAATATATAAAACATTGAATATTATATGACTTAAGGAATCAAACAAAATATATAAAACGTTGAATATTTATATGATCATAAATATACCTGAGAAAAATTTAGTCACCTCTACTCTTTCCTAACATTAGGATATTTGGAAAGAATTTAATATTCACTACCTTGAACTGATTTGGGCACATTTATAAATGTGATGCCACATGATATCTATTAAAGACTTGGCCTAGTACCATAGTATGGTCAATTCAAAAGGTATATGGTTGGGGAGATGTATATGATTCCCATACATTTATTTCAATTATTTAATTATATATATATATATATATATATATATATATATTACATGGATACTCCGAACACCTTCAAGTCATGCTCATGAGCTTAGAGTAGTGTTAAATCCTCAATAGCTATATAAATGAGACTAATTTATAACATATGCATGTCTTCCATGGTTCAGGTGATTCATAATAAAATTAGGAAAAAAGTAAAGGCCAACATAAAACATCTCATTCAATATAATACAAAAAACCTAATGCTCTTATGTTCATTGTACACTTGAGCTAGGAATCTATACACTAGGAATCGAAAAATAGAACAAGATTATAGATATGTATTGCTATGTAAAAATCATACCCAAGCAGATCTAGTGTGCAAAGTTAGATTTTATGTGTTGAATTAAGCTTCATAGTCTTCAATGAACTACTTAACCCCTCCAATTTATTAGACATGGGAGACCCAAAATAAATTTTCATTGTAAACACGAATTCACTCCTTGAAGATAAATAGTTATTGGGATTATTAGAATATTTTTATGTGGAGAGTTTAGAATATAAATATAGAATTTCAAAGTCAGAGAGATCTACTTTACAGCATGAGCACATGTATGAAAGAAGATCTACCTAAATTTTAAAGATTACCACTCATCATTATGGAATGTGTTAGAAGAAGACAAGTGACCTTGCAAAACATTATTTATACTTGAGGTGATAATAGTGCAGATTATTTAGGTTAAGAAGTGGATATGAAGCTACAAAATTAGTAGAAAATGTAGAAGGAATATCCTAATTCATAAGAAGATCTAGATCTATTAACAATATTAGAGAGGATGTGGATTAACTTTGATTGTAAACTTTTAAATGTTAAGAAAAAACCTAATAGACTAATGGAAGTTAGATTGGACTACAACCATAGTGTGAATCCATGATCTCTACTTGAGAGTAGAAATGATAAGTCTAAAATGACATAATAGAGAGCCTTGGATTATTTTTTCTAATTTAATTCCAATAAATGGTAGAGTATAGTTGGGAGATTTTTGAAACATGCACATAAGTTTCAAACAAGAGTTAGTCCTCTATCAATACATAGATGGATTCATGTCCAAAAATTAAGGTAATTTTCCATACCACCCGAACTAGAATTTGCCAAATTTGATGGTATTGATCCTACTAGTTAGATATATAAGGTAGACCAATATTTCAAATACATAGTAAATATAAAGTTCCTCATGATCAAAATCTATTTAGTGCTTCTTTCAAAGTAGAAAATGAATCCATTCAATGGTTAGATATAAAACCCAATCCTTTCTCACATCTAGGAAAATTTTTGCACTTGGAAGTCCTTAGCTAAATTTTGAGCCATATACATGGTTATATGTATTTGATTCAATGTAATCTATTAACATTCATACTCGAGATCTTTAAATAAATCTAGTTAAGTGAATTTAATCTATTCATTATTAATTGAAATCCTAAAAATTATCATGAACTCATTTATGTTCAGTCATCGTGTTCTAGAGCTAATTCATTTACTAGTTTAAATATTAATTTATGTTTCAATTCAAGTGTATATGTATTTTTTAATTATTCTAATTTAACACTAGGTAAAGTTCATTTTTCAAGTCATGTGTTTTAATTACGAAAATTTATTTGATTTATCATACCTACAATTTTACTTTAGGGTTTAAATTTATCTTCATTAGTTTTAGGTTAAAGAAGATTTATTAAGTTCTAAAATTGTGCATCATCAAATTATTTTTAGATTTAGGAAAGGATACAACATTGTTTTAGACCTATGCACATGTGCTTGAATTAATATTAAAGAATTTAATTTATTTTTGTGCACAAAACACACCAATATGGATATCCTTTGGACATGTATTGATTCTAAGATTTAGAAATTGAGACAGATTCCAACAGACCCTTCTCCCACCTAGGTGTATAGAAGTAATGGTAGTATGATTTTATAGAGTACAGTCACCATTAGATAGTCATTAGGAGGTCTCCATGCATATTTTGGGGAGACATTATGCATCGGTCTTGCCCAAATGAGGGATGGGGTGTTAGGTGGTGTTCCTTTGAGCACAGTCCAAAGTAGAGTGCCAAAGGAAACCGTCAAAACTCCATGTTTTCCCCAATACTCCAAATATGAGGTCAGGGCATATCAGGTGACTATGTGCATATGACCTAGGATGGCCCCTTTGATATATCCATCATTTCTTGCTACACACAGTCAGTGTCCAAATAACAAATAGAGTCCATTGTATTTTACACAACATTTATATGCTGAGGTCCATTTAGGCCTCAACGTTAACTATTTAGATTTACCAAGTCATTTGGGGTAGGGGCATGGTAGGGTTTGTGATAGGGATGCTTATTGTCATGTAGATTGGTAACCCACAGATTATCGAGTCTTTGTTGGGGCCTGTTGTCTCTCTATCCATTACCCCTATTATTGATGAGGTTGTCATTGCTTCCCAATGGGAAGTAATTGACAATATTATTGATATTGCAGTGGAGGCTCATCACATATCTACAGATCGCGTGGGTCAATAGCTGATGAGACATCCGTGTTGTGATGCTCACAACACGCCCCATTTTAATCCTTAGCAAAATGAGGACCCCTGTTGTAGCTGGTTTTTGGTTGCTTTTGTGTGTGGGTTTTGCTCGGTGGTAAAGGGAAAAGGGAAGTTTTATACAAACCTTGTTGAAAATAAAGAAAATTTTGTATTTGAGTACCAGTGCATAGTATAGGTGAATTCCTTGTTGAAAATAAATAGGGGTTACCTTTTGAATTATTTTAAAATTCACTATATTTTGCAAGTTATTGATGTCTTGGGTAAATGTACAATTGGAAGGTGTGTGCCTTGTATATATAAAGTTCATTGTATGTACAAGGTCATCTTATATACAAATGTGTTTGTATATCGGGTATTGTGTTAGTCGCAAAAGGGAAGGGGTGATCGGGTTTTATATAATCTTATACTTGTATACATTCTATGATAATGTTTTATCTTCAATATACAAGTCAGACCCGAAAAAGTTAAGGTTGAGATGAATAAACGATTGAAATCCACTATGTATTTGTCAGTTTTGTATATTTGGCAAAATGGAAGACATACAAGTAAGCATACAAGGGATTATACATAGCGTGGAATTGAAGAAGTATTAAATTTGGTATAGTCGTTGCATGTTTAGCACTTGTATATTTGGCAAGTGAGAAATATACAATTGAAGATACAAGGAATCATATACAATGCGGAACTGAAAAGTTATCAAAAATAATAAAGTCCTTGTATATTTGGCATTGTATAAAACTCAATGTACAAATCCGATATACATTGCACTTTATACAAACCGGAACTGAAGATATTATGGAATAGTGTTAAATCATTGTATGTTTGGCATTTTTATATTTGGCAAGCATGAAATATACAATTGGGAGGTACATTGAGTTTTATACAATGCGGAATTGAAAGGAAATTGAAGTATAGTATAAATGGTGCATTTGGATTTGTTGTATATTGCGATGCACATTTCACTTTATACAACAGCTGGAATTGAAATCATTATGAAATGTGACTAACTTGTTGTATGTTTTGTCTTTGTATGTTTCAGAATATACAAAGTGAAATATACAAGGGTTTATACATTGCGGAGTTGAGGATATATACAATACAGTTGTCACGCCTCATACTTTTGTACTTGATTGAATGGATAAAATGCAATAATCACTTTGATTAATTGCAGTGATAGGTTAAATTGATTGCTTCGGCTATTTCCTTCACTTGAGCTATATTGGGACTAACTTATTGATGGTCTTATGAGTTTGACTTTTGCTGCCTTGTCGATAACAAGAGCATGGCTCAGGTAGGAGAGTCCTAGCTTCATGGCAACAGATGACGGGTTTTATCTGGGAGTTCCACACACACACACGTAGTTGCTTTATCTTGCATTGCATCGCGTTGAATGAATTTTTGATAAGTAACGCTTGCATGTTTAAATTGTTGATCGTGTTTGCATAATTATTGAATGGATGTTGATGATTTTCGTCTGAGTGGAATAGCTTTGAATGTCCTTGATTATTGTATTTTCAACTCGATACCTGTTGAGAAAAGAAAACCAACAAGTTAGTAGAGTTATTGTTTGTTTAAAAAAATAAAAACAACTATTGTAATATCAAAATACTAATTATAAGCAATTAAATTTATGAGTGTTAGTAGTTCTAATAATTAATATATCAAATTGAATAAAAAAGTAATTTAAATATATGCAAAACAAATAAAGATATAATTAACATTGTTATCTTTAGAATGTATTTTTTTATATAATATTTTGGTAAAGGATTAAATATTTAATTTAAATTAAAAAGAAAACCATTTATGTTCATGCATTCTTTTATATATAGAGAGAGGAAAAAAAATATATACAAGTAAATATACGTATATTAAAGAAAGATCAAGGTGTATTCTCAGATTTTTTTTATTTTATCCATTATTATTTTTAGTTTACAAGAGAGAGAGAGAGAGAGTCTTGTTTGAACAGTTAGAGAAAGCATGCGATGCATGCATTATGAGGTTAAAAAATAAAATAAAATAAAATAACAAATAAAGAAATTCTGCATGTTTATGTGAGAATGAAACTGCCAGTCGTAGGGGAGATTAGGGTTTTAAAAAAAAATATGGAGGAGAAAATAACAGGACATACGAAGGATTTGGAAGGGACAGAGAGAAAGGAGAAGGGTATTCAGCGGCCGCACAGACGGAGGCAGAATAGAAGGATTTTGGTCACATTCCCTGGAAGTCACGAACTCTCAGCCTGGGATAGACAACGAAAAAGGTAATCCTCTTGCTGGAATGTAATGCTTATGTTTCCCTTTTCGTGTTCCAGTGGATTGTTCGTTGTGAAATCATGAAATTTTGCAAGATCTTTTATAATTTAATTCACTTTGCTGTCGAATAGAAGAAGTCCGCCAGTCCACCGTATGGTCTTACCTCACATTTGCATAGGCAACACGCCTTTTGAATGGACACAAAGCAGACTTGAAACGTAGGTCACCATAATCAGTAAACATGCCACCCAGAAGTCAAAGTTTCCCATCATCATTGTCCCTAAGATAAAGATGTTGCCAGTTTTTCTAACAAAATAGTGTGCACTGTAGCTTTAAGTTTATTCCCCTTCCCACAAAGGGATTATGTGCCTAAATATGCAAAGACATACACACACAAATTCAATCGGGTCCTTGCATGAAATTCTTCTCCAAGCCATTTTTTTTTTACACGCCAGGATTGAGGTATTCTTTGTTTTCAGTTCTGTAAAGACTTTAGTCTTTAAGTATCTCATAACTATAATTATGTCTGTGCAGTAAATGTTGGTATGTTTTTACTTTGAAATTTTAAATGGAACATTTTAAAGCTTAAACATTTTCGAAAGGTCAGACTCTATGCATTTTATTTTATTTTTATTTGCACTTGAATATTGAAAGTTCTGCAATCGTTAATACCCTTTTAAAGCTTTGTTTTAAGAGTAGAGGAATTTGTTTTATCTGTCCAAGTGTAGACGGTCTTGTGGCTGGTCAATGGCTCATCCAACAGAACCAAATTCAATATTCTCTATTAAATGGATGATGTTCCTGGCATAACGTATACCTTTTAATGATGTCATCATTCACAGATTGGTGTGTCTCTACATAAAGTCATAATCTTTTTGGGTAAAATGATGAAGCTTTACAACAACCTCTGTATATTACGACCTCAGTGGATTTAAAGTGTTTTCCATGTAAAACAAATTGTTCACTATTTTAAATTGAAATATGGATCCTACACCAAATAAATGTCCAGGAAGTTGTGCTAAGTCTGTTGCTGTAGTGTATCTTCCCTTCATGGCTTCCAATAGCTGTAGCTGTAAAGATCTAGTGTCTCTAAAGGATATTACATGATTCTTTTCCTTATAGAAGCTTCAAGATATATTCTGTAATCAGGAATTTTACCGAGTTTAGGGATCCATGAATCCAAGAATGCCTTTCATCTCTTGGTTGAATACACTGATTCCAAGAACACTTTCATATTTTGAGTGAATGCTTTGATTCCATGAGATAGTTTGCTTTTCTTTATTGTTATTCCATTCAACAGGAAAGAATCTTATGATCATCTTAGCAAATGGGTTGTATCGGGTATTTAATTGAATGATTTATACTTTATTCTTTTAATCATATAAACAGGGATGAAATGAGATCACAACCGTAGAAGTCTACAATATCAAATCTATACCCTGGACAAAGGAGTGTAAAGCTAACTAAATAAATAAAAAGTCATATTCTTAATCAAATAATCTGTAGTTTTGAATGTTAGGAGACAGTAAAGAATGTATACTACGGTGGAAATGCATGAATTATTGTTTTGATTGTTATTGGAATTATGCTAGTTATCTTAAATCAACGAAATTTTCTGTCTCATGAATGTGTTCTAGGAGATTAGTCCTTTCTAATTATGACCTTGTAATCTTGCTTATATAGAAACAACTTGAGTGATCTCTTTATCTCTATTTTTTTTTATGTTACGGAAAGATCATCTTCTGGGACGGGTATCGAATGTGGGATATTAGGGAAGTAAGTTTCTTTTTCAAACTTGCATGCCATTGTTACGGAGAAACGCTTTGGCTAAAGCTAACAGAATGTTGAAATAGACATGCACCATTGAAATAGATGGACTTTTCCTAGCTATACATTGTATATTTTTTTTCCTACCGCATCCTATTGATGAGATGCTGCATTCATATTAGCGATGCATGTAGATTGATAGGCACATACCAGATTCCACCCTGCATATGTTTCCAGGTTCCTAGGCTCTTCGAGCAGGGTCAGGCATCCTTCAGTTTGAAGGATACCAGGGAAGCGCAAGCTTCGTGGTTGGGCGAAAAAAGTGCCTGAACCATGTTCTTGTTCTTCGACATAGCAGATGGCCGGTTGGTTGATGGCGGTCGAGGAATCCTTGTTAGATCTATTCAACTATTGATGACAAATGTACTTCTTGTATTCAAATGATTGTAAGGCTTGATGCCATTATTCGACACTTGTAATGTTATTCTACATACTCTATAAATGACTTCAGATGTATTTTTGTATGCTTGTAATCATGGTTATTCTCTTACTTATGAATCTGAAAAGTTGCTTGGACTCTTGAATGTTATCTTATTATATTTCCTTCAGAATGATGAAGTAGAAGTTATTTAATTACCGCATTTGCATTTACTTTCAGTAAGTCTATGTTTTACTCCAGTTTCTTGTTGAGTGAATGTCTAGTACTTTACATTTGGTATCAGAGTGATGGTTCTACTCTGGAACTTTATGGAACCATTATGCGAAAAGTTAAAAACTCTTGCAGATAGGTCATCATGAATACTAGGAACTCTGGGCATAGGGGAACAACCCTAGGATCTAGCAGTAACCTCGATACTGGTAACACTAAGGAAGGCAATGTTGGAAACAATGCTGGCACTTCTGTAGGAGGGTCTAATGCCAGAAACAATAAGGGAAATAATAATGCTTTACAAAATGGTGAGGAACAGAATAATTAGTTGGACCAAATCTTAGCTCTTCTAACTCAACAGGGAACCAAAATGAATACCATGGAAGAAGAAATCAAAGGCATAAGGGGGAATAGAAATGAGGAAAGAAGAGAGGAAGCTCGAGGTCCTGAAGGAGAAGTGAACGGAAATAACAGAAATAAGATTGCTGAGGAATTAGGAAAGGACCTTAAAAAGGTTACACCTCCTAAGTTCGATGGTAAGACTATTGGTGATGGTGCTGAAGCTTGGATCATTGACATGGAAAAATACTTTGACCTCTATGATTTATCTGTCGAAACTAAATCTATTTGGGGATCTTATCAGCTTACTAGGGAAGCAGCTACTTGGTGGCACAATGAGAAAGCTAAAAAGAAACTGCTTCCAGGAGAAGTCACATGGGATCATTTTCTTGAGCTCTTCCAAAAGAGGTGGTTACCACAGCTCTACTTCGATAAGAAAATGATAGAATTTCAAAACGTCACTTAGGGAGGTATGACTGTGACTCAGTATTGGGAAAAATTCTCACTTATTGAAATATGTACCGCAATATTAGCTTGATGAAAGGTTTAGGATCCACAAATTCATTTTGGGCTTAAGGCCGCAGATTGGTTCAAATGTTGACATGCATAATCCATTAACCATGGATGAAGTGTTCGAAAAGGCTACCAAGCAGGAACAAAAACTACAACAGATCTCAAATTACCGCAAGAATCAGGATATGAAGAATGGAAACAAAAGGTATCAGAATGATAGTGGCAACTAAGGAAATGACAAATGCCAGATAAGAAATCTCAAGAAGGGCAATAACTACCAGGAAAAGAACAATGGAAACCAAGGTGGAAATAACAATAGGAGAGGTAGCAATGGTAACAATGGTAACGGTAATTGGAGAGACAATCCAGCTAGGCATAGGGGACCCAGAGATGGATGTTATACTTGTGGAGGAGAGCACTATTCTAGTGCATGTCCTCGTCGAGCAGAAAATCAGAGAGATGGAAATTGATAGAGAGCTCTACAACACCAGATTCATGCAGCAGTGGATAATCGTCAGGCGGATTTCCAAGCTACACCTATTCAGATGTCCGGTAAGCTCTTTGGCCTTCCAATTTCTATTGTAATTGATACAGGAGCTACAAAATGTTTTGTTGATCCAAAAGTTGTAGCTAAGTTAACTATTAAACCGGGATACATGGAAAACTCATGGATGTTGTAGTATGGTAACAATGTAGAGAGAAGGGTAGACTCATGTCTTGTATACAGTGAAATAGAACTTTCCACTTTCCAAACTCAAGTCAATCTTTATGTTGCACCTCTAGGATCATATGATGTGATTCTAGGAATCAATTGGTTGTCAGAACATAAGTCTATAGTAGATTGCGAGGAGAAAGTAGTAAAATGCCTTGATGATTTTGGGAACTCGGTAGAAATTCATGGATCACGAACACCCCTTAAGCTAAGACATATATCTGCCATGCAATTGAAAAGGGCTAAGAGAAAGGGTTGTTCTATTTATGTAGTGAAGATAAGAGATCTAGAAAATCGGGAACCATCTTTTGATCAGTATCCTATCCTTAGAGAATTTAAGGATGTTTTTCCTGATGAGTTGACTGAACTACCGCCTAAAAGAGAATTTGATTTCTCTATAGATCTTATGCTCGGAACAGAACCACAGTCTAAAGCACCTTATAGGATAACAACATTAGAACTATTTGAACTTAAGGCACAATTAGAGGAATTGTTAAAACAAGGGTTTATCAGGCCTAGTGTGTCACCTTGGGGAGCACCAGTAATCTTCGTGAAGAAGAAGGATGGAACATTGAAGTTGTGCATTGATTATAGAATGCTCAACAAGGAAACTATCAAGAATAAATATCCGCTTCCTAGAATTGATGAATTGTTCGACCAGATGAAAGGTGCAAAGGTATTCTCTAAGATAGACCTTAGATCTGGATATCATCAATTACGGATTAAGGATGAGGATATTTCTAAAATAGCATTCAGAACATGATATGGTCACTATGAATTCACCGTAGTACCATTCAGGTTAACTAATGCTTCAGCAGCATTCATGAACTTGATGAACAGTGTATTCAGGGATTGCCTTGATGATTTTGTACTGGTCTTTCTTGATGACATCCTGATATATTCTAAGTCATTTGAGGAGCATGAAAGACACTTGAAATTAGTCTTGCAACATTTGAGGGAAAGAAAACTTTTTGGCAAGTTATCCAAGTGTACATTCTATCAGAGTAAAGTGCACTATCTTGGCCACATAATTTCAGCTAATGGGATTGCTGTAGATCCTAAAAAGATCAAGGCAATAATGGAATGGACCGCACCACAGACTGTGACTGAGGTAAGAAGCTTTATGGGGCTGGTAGGATATTACAGGAAATTTGTAGAAGGGTTCTTGACAGTTGCGGTACCCATAACCTTATTGCAGAAGAAAGGTAAGAAGTTCGAGTGGACGGATAAATGTGAACAAGCTTTTCAGTTGTTGAAAGAAAGACTAACATCAGCACCTATTCTGACCACACCTGATCCTAATGGTCATTTCATAGTGACTACAGATGCTTCTGGTGAAGGTGTGGAAGGAGTGTTGATGTAGAACGGAAACGTAGTGGCATATGAATCCAGGAAACTGAAACAACATGAGTTAAATTATGCACCTCGTGATCTTGAGTTATCTGCCATAGTTCACATACTTTAGATGTGGAGGCACTATCTCTTAGGTAAGCCTTTTGAGCTCAAGACAGATCATTTAGGGCTCAAATATATCTTCACCTAGCCTAATCTCAATGCTCAACAGAGAAGGTGGTTAGAATTCCTTAGCGAATATGACTTCAGAATCGAGTACATAAAAGGTAAGGAGAACAAGGTTGCAGATGCTCTTAGCAGAAGACAACATCTGTCAGCCATGGTGACTTCTAGATCTAATCTGAGACAGCAGGTAATCTAGAACTTGCAAGGAGATGAGCACTATGAAAGGGTTAAACAAGCATTAGAAGTAGACCCTATAGATCATCGATTTAACGGGTATGCAATAGAATTGGATGGGCTTTTGAGATATTAGGGGAGAATGTATATCCCAGATTCAGGTGAATTGAGAAAGTTAGTTCTTGAGGAAATTCACAGTGCTCCATATTCTGGACACCCTGGTGTGACCAAGACAATGGAAGGATTGAGACCATTGTATTTTTGGCCTAAGCTTAAGAAGGATGTGACAGAGTTTGTCGCTCGATGTTTAGAGTGTCAACGTGTTAAGGCAGAATATGTCCATCCTGCAGGATTACTTTATCCACATAGCATACCTGAGTACAAGTGGCAGGTGATTAGCATGGACTTTATTCAGGGACTGCCCATGTCAAAGAATCGGCATGATGTCATTTTAGTGGTGGTTGACAAACTAACAAAAGTGGCTCATTTCATTCTGAGAAATCTCATGGATGGGTCATTGACTTTAGCAAAGAAGTTTGTACAAGAGATCTTTCGACTACATGGAGTGCCAGAGACGATCATTTCAGATCATGACACTCGTATGACCTCTAGGTTCTGGATCACACTTAATGCAGCTTTGGGAACCAAGTTGAACTTTAGTACAGCTTATCACCCTGAAATAGATGGTCAGATAGAGAGAGTCAATCGGTTGTAGAGGACCTTTTGAGGATGTACTATATGGACCAGCAGTACAAATGGGAGGAATATCTACCCTTGGTAGAGTTTGCTTATAATAATTCCTACCATGCATCATTAGGTATGGCACCTTTTAAGGCCCTCTATGGTCGTAGGTGTAGAACTCCAATCAATTGGGATAGGATTGAAGACCGAATAGTAGTTGGACCTGATATGTTGAGGGAAATGGAAGATTAGATGAGGCTAATCAAAGAAAAATTGAAACAAGCCTTGGATAGACAGAAGAGTTATGCAGACAAGAATAGGACTTTTAGGCAATTCTTCGTGGGTGACAAAGTGTTTTTAAAAGTTAAGCCACATAAGAGTTTGATTTCGTTTGGCAAGGCATCCAAACTAGCCCCACGATTCGTAGGACCTTTTGACGTTCTGGAAGTGATCAATCCAGTTGCATACAAACTTGCATTACCGCCAGCTCTCGCCAAAATCTATAATGTTTTTCATGTGTCATTGCTCAAACCTTATCATCCTGATGTTTTGCATATTCTTGATTGGCATGCCCTGCAGGTACAGGATCCATGAGTGGTGGTAGTGGAGCCCATTCGAGTCTTGGAGAACCGCAATGTTAAATTACGTAATCAACACATAGTGCAATATAAGGTCCAATGGGACCAGTATTCAGTGGACAGTACCACTTGGGAGGATGCTTCTGATATTAATAGATCTTTTCCAAATTTAGGGAATTAGATTAGATGTTTTATTTACATGCATATTCAGTTATTATGATACTCAGATGATGATACATTGTTGTTTGATTTTATTGTTTACATGATGTAATAAGACATCGAGACGATGTCTCTTCCAACTGGGGAAGGATGTCACGCCTCATACTTTCGTACTTGATTGAATGGATAAAATGCAATAATCACTTTGATTAATTGCAGTGATAGGTTAAATTGATTGCTTCGGCTATTTCCTTCTCTTCGGCTATATTGGGACTAACTTATTGATGGTCTTATGAGTTTGACTTTTGCAGCCTTGTCGACGACAAGAGCATGGCTCAGGTAGGAGAGTCCTAGCTTCATGGCAACATATGACAGGTTTTATCTAGGAATTCCACACACACACGTAGTTGCTTTATCTTGCATTGCATCGCGTTGAATGAATTTTTGATAAGTAATGCTTGCATTTTTAAATTGTTGATCGTGTTTGCATAATTATTGAATGGATGTTGATGATTTTTGTCTGAGTGGAATAGCTTTGAATGTCCTTGATTATTGTATTTTTAACTCGATACCTATTGAGAAAAGAAAACCAACAAGTTAGTAGAGTTATTGTTTATTTAAAAAAATAAAAATAACTATTGTAATATCGAAATACTAATTATAAGCAATTAAATTTACGAGGGTTAGTAGTTCTGATAATTAATATATCAAATTGAATAAATAAGTAATTTAAATATATGCAAAACAAATAAAGATATAATTAACATTGTTATCTTTAGAATGTATTTTTTTATATAATATTTTGGTAAAGGATTAAATATTTAATTTAAATTGAAAAGAAAACCATTTATGTTCATGCATTCTTTTATATATATATAGAGGAAAAAAAAATATACAAGTAAATATACGTATATTAAACAAAGATCAAGGTGTATCCTCAGAATTTTTTTATTTTATCAATTATTATTTTTAGTTTACAAGAGAGAGAGAGAGTCTTGTTTGAATAGTTAGAGAAAGCATACAATGCATGCATTATGAGGTTAAAAAATAAAATAAAATAAAATAACAAATAAAGAAATTCTGTATGTTTATGTGAGAATGATACTGCCAGTCATAGGAGAGATTAGGGTTTTAAAAAAAATATATGGAGGAGCAAATAAGAGGACATACGGAGGATTTGGAAGGGACAGAGAGAAAGGAGAAGGGTATTCAGCAGCCGCACAGACGGAGGTAGAATAGAAGGATTTTGGTCACATTCCCTAGAAGTCACGAACTCTCAGCCTGGGACAAACAATGAAAATGGTAATCCTCTTGCTGGAATGTAATGCTTATGTTTCCCTTTTCACATTCCAATGGATTGTTTCTTGTGAAATCATGGAATTTTGCAAGATCTTTTATAATTTAATTCACTTTGCTGTCGAATAGAAGAAGTCCGCCAATCCACCGTATGGTCTTACCTCACATTTGCATATGCAACACGCCTTTTGAATGGACACAAAGCAGACTTGAAACATAGGTCACCATAATCAGTAAATGTGCCACCCAGAAGTTAAAGTTTCCCATCATCATTGTCCCTAAGATAAAGATGTTGCCAGTTTTTCTAAGAAAACAGTGTGCGCTATAGCTTTAAGTTTATTCCCCTTCCCACAAAGGGATTATGTGCCTAAATATGCAAAGACATACACACACAAATTCAATCGGGTCCTTCCATGAAATTCTTCTCCAAGCTATTTTTTTTTTAGATGCCAGGATTGAGGTATTCTTTGTTTTCAGTTCTGTAAAGACTTTAGTCTTTAAGTATCTCATAACTGTAATTATGTCTGTGCAGTAAATGTTGGTATGTTTTTACTTTGAAATTTTGAATGGAACATTTTAAAACTTAAACATTTTTGAAAGGTCGGACTCTATGCATTTTATTTTATTTTTATTTGCACTTGAATATTGAAAGTTCTGCAATCGTTAATACCCTTTTAAAGCTTTGTTTTAAGAGTAGAGGAATTTGTTTTATCTGTCCAAGTGTAGACGGTCTTGTGGCTGGTCGATGGCTCATCCAACAGAACCAAATTCCATATTCTCTATTAAATGGATGACGTTCCCGGCATAACGTATACCTTTTAATGATGTCGTCATTCACAGATTGGTGTGTCTCTACATAAAGTCATAATCTTTTTGGGTAAAATGATGAAGCTTTACAACAACCTCTGTATATTACGACCTCAGTGGATTTAAAGTGTTTTCCATGTAAAACAAATTGTTCACTATTTTAAATTGAAATATGGATCCTACATCAAATAAATGTCCAGGAAGTTGTGCTAAGTCTGTTGTTGTGGTGTATCTTCCCTTCATGGCTTCCAATAGCTGTAGTTGTAAAGATCTAGTGTCTCTAAAGGATATTACATGATTCTTTTCCTTATAGAAGCTTCAAGATATATTCTATAATCAGGAATTTTATCAAGTTTAGGGATCCATGAATCCAAGAATGCCTTTCATCTCTTGGTTGAATACACTGATTCCAAGAACACTTTCATATTTTGAGTGAATGCTTTGATTCCATGAGATAGTTTGCTTTTCTTTATTGTTATTCCATTCAACAGGAAAGAATCTTATGATCATCTTAGCAAATGGGTTGTAACGGGTATTTAATTGAATGATTTATACTTTATTCTTTTAAGCATATAAATAGGGATGAAATGAGATCACAACCGTAGAAGTCTACAATATCAAATCTATACCCTGGACAAAGGAGTGTAAAGCTAACTAAATAAATTAAAAATCATATTCTTAATCAAATAATCTGTAGTTTTGAATGTTAGGAGACAGTAAGGAATGTATATTATGGTGGAAATGCATGAATTAGTGTTTTGATTGTTATTGGAATTATGCTAGTTATCTTAAATCAACGAAATTTTCTGTCTCATGAATGTGTTCTAGGAGATTAGTCCTTTCTAATTATGACCTTGTAATCTTGCTTATATAGAAACAACTTGAGTGATCTCTTTATCTCTAATTTTTTTTATGTTACAGAAAGATCGTCTTTCGGGATGGGTATCGAATGTGGGATAGTAGGGAAGTAAGTTTCTTTTTCAAACTTGCATGCCGTTGTTACAGAGAAATGCTTTGGCCAAAGCTAACAGAATGTTGAAATAGACATGCACCATTGAAATAGATGGACTTTTCCTAGCTATACATTGTATATTTTTTTTTCCTACCACATCCTATTGATGAGATGTTACATTCATATTAGCGATGCATGTAGATTGATAGGCACATACTAGATTCCACACTGCATATGTTTCCAGGTTGCTAGGCTCTTCAAGCAGGGTTAGGCATCCTTCAGTTTGAAGGATACCGGGGAAGCACAAGCTTCGTGGTTGGGCAGAAAAAGTGCCTAAACCATGTTCTTGTTCTTCGACGCAGCAGATGGCCGGTTGGTTGATGGCAGTAAAGGCCTCCTTGTTAGATCTATTCAACTATTGATGACAAATGTACTTCTTGTATTCAAATGATTGTAAGGCTTGATGCCATTATTCGAAACTTGTAATGTTATTCTACATACTCTGTAAATGACTTCAGATGTATTTTTGTATGCTTGTAATCATGGTTATTCTCTTACTTATGAATTTGAAAACTTGCTTGGACTCTCAAATGTTATCTTATTATATTTCCTTCAGAATGATGAAGTAGAAGTTATTTAATTACCGTATTTGCATTTACTTTCAGTAAGTCTATGTTTTACTCTAGTTTCTTGTTGAGTGAATGTCTAGTAATTTACAACAGTTTATAGTGGTTTGAGGTCCGAAGGCTCAATAAAGAGTAATGGTGTCACGGAAGTGGCCAAGTTAAGGGGTAAAGTGGCCCCCACTATATGCACATTTCGGTTTGTATAAGTAACATGTATATTTTATGATGTACAAGCGGATGTACATTTGGGGATACAAAGCGAAAATACAAGCCGAATGCCAGAAAAGAATTACAAATGGAGAGGTCCTTGTATATTTGGTGTTTGTATGTTTAAAATATACAATCCTAATATACAAAGGATCAAAAGGCTTTACGAAGGAACAAACAGTAAGGAATGTTTGTATAATGTGTTTGTATATGTGGTTATACAATGAAATATACAAGTGAAATCTACAAGCATGAAGTACAAGTGGTGTATGGGAAAAGGTAAGAGGAAAAAGGGGCTTTAGTTCAATTATATGCATAAGGCATTGTATGTCCAAAGATACAATGAAAAGATACAAGGAAAACATAGAATGAAATATACAAAAGATAACGCATGTTCAATTAAGCTAACGGTAAAAAAGTTCAAAACTCTCAAACATGGAAAAGGAAAGCCAAAGGTCGCAGTACATTAATGGCTATAATTAATGCAAGTTAAACACTAAATCAAATATGATTTAACAAGGGTTAGGGAAGAATTATTGTATTTTTCTTTCAAGATATATTGTCAAACTCTGAATTTTGCAGAAAAGATGCTGTCATAGTAAAATTGAGCAGAAATTACTAAACTAGCAAAATTACAGTTGTTGGTGAAAGCGAAAGGTAAAGTAAGTCAACATCAAAAGTTAAACAGTCACAGAAACATGTATTTATCTTGGAACCTTGTTTAAATTTTGAACAGTAAAGCACAACTGTTAATTCCAGTGATTTCACTTTTAAAATGCATGCATTTGTTAAAGTTACTGTTTCAATTGTTAATTAGCTAGACAGAGCTTAGTCTATTTAAGGGTAAAATAACAGAAAAAATGAATAGGCTAGGGTTAATGGTAGAAAATGGATATTCACACTAAAACCCTAGATATAAAATAGAAGCAAAATTTGAGACATGTATACTCCTATAGGATGGCCCCTAAACAGAAGAAAGTCTCTGGGAACGAAGTAAAGAAGGAAAGAAAACCAAGGAAGGAAGTAGAAAAAGAAGAATTGCTAATATATAGAGGTTGTCCAACCCTGATTGGTACAAGCAGAATGGGCACTAATACAAACATAGGAAATTATGATGCAGATGATGTGTTGAAGAAGATCATTGTTACAGATGCCTCACCAGACATGAAATGTATCTGGGATAGTGGGCTATATAGAGCTACAGGGTTTCCTCTAGCTATGGAGGCAAAGGATCTATGCCTAGACTGTGTAATCTTGTATGACCCTAATAAAGAGGAAGGTGATGCTACATGACAGATTAATTATTGATCTGACTCCTGAAGTGATTGCAAAAACTTTTGGATTGGAGATCATTGATAAGATGACATACATTGATATTGATCAGTATAACGAAAGTTTCTACACAAATGATGGGGACTGTAAGGGCAGAATATTTTGCCACTGGTACAGTCCAGAGAATAAACCAAAGGTAGTGGCCAAAATCCCAAAAAATCTATTGAGGATACATTTCAGGGAAGAGATATTTAATGACTACTATGCTGAGCAGACTGGTTGGACTGAGAGATGCCACCAAATGTGAGCCTTGGATTTTCACTATCATAGAATACCTAAGAACAGGGGAAAAGAAACAAGGACCAATTCATTGGGCCAAGGCCATAAGTACAACCATATGGAGGCAAGCTATGATGAGACATCACAAAGGCTTGCCCTTTTATATGTCTTCCTATATATTATACTCCTATGCTGGAGAGATTAGACCACACATACATGAACTAGAAAGAGTTTGTGTTCTAGGGAATGGTCCTGAATAGAAGTTGGTGTATGAACACTACCCAGAACTACAAGAAGAGAATGCCTTGAGGAAGTTTTCTCTAGTTAATGATGTTTTCTATACCTACATGGTGTGGGTACTTAATGAGGAACTAGAAAAAAGGTTGTCTAAAGAGGATGAACATATAATTGCATTGCATTGTTCATGGTTTATACAGTTTGAACAATTTTCATACATAAGAACTGAAGGATTTGAGGGGAAGCCATTTATGCTCCCAAGATACCCTTCTAACAAACTGATTGTCTTGGTTTTTTCAAGACAAAATTTAAATGCTTTCAGGATGTATAAGAGGAAGTTTAATGGTAGGGGAAATGTGAGATTACCTTGGGCCATTGGTAGGTATTCTTATATCAGTGAGGATGTTGCAGCCTATTCAGAACAAGAGCTAAGGTATTATGGGTTCCAGGAATTCAATTTGGCTAGAAAGTTTGATCCATTTCACATAATTCAAAGCTTTGTTGACAAGAAGTACAAGCACCAGGTGCATATTGAAGATTTCTGGGTTGACTACAAGAGTGACTTGGAAGTAAGAAAAAGGGCTCATAAGAGGTTGACCATTGAACAAATGAAGTCTATTGGTAATATCTATGTTCCCCCAAAGGTTCATGAGGATGACAAATTGTTGCACCAAAGTTATGCACAGGCTAGGTTGGATCCCATTATAGAGCCTGATTGGTCTAAGCCTTGGAGCACATCATTGGACATTTTGAAAAACCTGTGATACTATTTTCAAAAACATGGCTTAAAGACAAGATAGAAGAGATCAAGGCTAAAGGAAAAGGGGCTACATTCCCAAAGAAGGGAAGGAAGAGAAAAGAAGACCCTAGTGAGGATTTACAGTGTTTTTATGAGAAGAAGAGGAAGGTTGTAGAGGCAAGGATTATGGAGAAGAACAAAAATGCTACATTGATGGATTTGTATGCTTTAGGCATAATAGTAGCAGTGGCATCTCAAACTTTTGTTGATACAAAATCCATGAGCCATGAGATCAGTGCAGAGGAAGCATAGGCTGCAAAGGAGGCAGCAGGGCCATCAGTCATGAGGGCAATCCCAATAGGTTTGTCTAAGGGCGAGTCCTCAAAACCAAAAGATACAATTGGAGCCCAAGAAGTGGGGGAGAAAATGAGGAGCATGTCCAATACTTCTGCTCCAATGGAGCTAGGACACATTCATAAAGGTGAAGCCAAAGCTAGCTGGGGAGAGGCTACAGGAATCAAAAGTTGGTAAGCCAAACCTACTGCTGTAGAAACTGTGCAAATTGAGAGCAATGATAATGAGGAAAAGAAAATGTATAAAGGGAAAATGATTGATGTGGAGGAAGAATCAAGTGACTTCCTCAATGAAGAAGAAGAATTAGGCCTGCAAGCTGAAACTAAAGCAGAGAAAAATATAGAAAGGGAAGTAGAAGGGGTGTAGGTAGAAACAAGATCTATTGATCCATTTGGTACTTTAGTACCACCAGAAATCATTAGAGATGTGCAAGAGGAGGCACATAAGATTGAAGAGGTTGAAAAAGAGAAATCACCTGAAGGGGTAAACATAGAAGGATAGGTAGCACAAGAAGACACCTCAGAGGTGGATGCATTGGATATGCTAAATATGTATGGAGAGCAAGGTGATGAAGAAGAAAATACAGAAAACTTGCAAGACCAAAAAGAGGAAGTAAGACAAGATGAGGTGAAGGCCAGTTTCCCAATACATCTAGAGCTGCCATAGATAGGAAATACAGAGGCAGAAGAAAAAACTGATGAAGGTAATCCAAACGAGGAGTCAACAGTAGAAGAGGCTCATGATGAAGAAGACCAAGAAGGGGGAGATAGTAAGGTAGAGGAGGAGGAAAATGAAGTTGAATCAAAGGAACAAGAGCCTCCATTACAACAAGAGCAGCAAGTCCCAGAAGAGGAACAACAACAACAACCAGAGGAGCAACAACCACAACAATAACAATATGAACAACAACAGCAAAATCTAGAGCAGCAAGAACAACAACATGAACAGCAGCAACAAGTAGAAATTGGAATAGATAAACCTCATGAAGAGGTGATTGATGCAGAGAAAGCTGCAGAGGGTACAAAGGAGATTCCTACTTGGTTGGAAAGGGAAATAAGAAGGGAGAAGAAAGAAATACAGTTATCTCCAATTAATATTAAGAGCTTGTTGGGAGAAAAGACAACTCCAGGGAAAGAGAAAAGAAAAGCCAGGACAATGTCAGCAATCTAGAGAGGTCCAGATGGATCAAGGACTCTAAACCTAGCTATACCACAAAAGGAGAAAGAAAAAGGTGAGATTACCCTAGAGGAATACAAGATATTGAATCTTGACCTTGGACATTCAACCAGAGAACAACACCTCCATGAATGGGAGGATATGCACCAGGTAACTGCTGGTATCCTAAGAAAAGACAAAAATAAACTGGAGCATTTAAAGGGACACATTATATAGCTCCAACAATTTATTAGAAGAATATTTGATCCCAATACCACAGTTCCTAACTTACCTACTAACATAGCAATAGTGTTCAAGGAGGAAATAAACGATATGGAAAATAAAAGATTTAAAGCTAATGTTTTTTATGAATGGTTTACTGATTTCATACAAGAAGGAGAACAAACAATCAGACAAGCTATGGACAGCTGGAGAGTAGCTATAGAAGAAAAGAATAAATGTATGATATTCATATATAACTGCTTAACAAGATAAGAGGAATGCAGATCTGAGATTGGATAGCTAGTAGAAATAGAAAAAAGGGTAGATGAGTTGATCAATGAGGGAGCACATAATGTTGCACTGGCAAATAAATTACCAAGAATAATAATGGAGCTTAAATTTGAGGAAAATAACCTCAAAAGGTGTGCAACAATTATACCGGAGTTACAAGAAAAGGCTGAAGATATGATAAAAATGCATAAGAAGATCATAGAAAGACTTATACAGCATGAATGTGTAGAGGTGCTAGCCTATGACTTAGGGAGAGCATTAACAAAGTTCAAGGCCATTTTCACACACTGTATAGAGAATCTAGATGCAATACTTAGCAAACAAATGATAGATACACTAATGGAAGAGAGCCAAAATGAACAAATACAAGAAAAGAATAGAGGGCTCAGAGGACAAAGAGAAGGAATTGAAAGAAAGGGTGATGATGCAAGAATTTATTTTTGCAAAAATTTTAGGAGGGGACTGCACCTTTGTGGAGGGAGTAATTAACAATTTCAAGAAATACTTGAAAAGGTGAGAAGGCAAGAGCAAAGAATTTTGAAAAGGAAATCAAATGAAGAGCCTTGGCAGGAAAAGGTCACATAAAATGGGAATCTTATGAAAAGATTCCAGAGGGATCCCATGAGAGGAAAAGATGCCAAGTAGTGGGTTGGCTCACAGTTACGAAATAGAAACACACTATTGGTCGACAATGAAAGGACCATAACCATGGAGTGGGGGGTTGTAACTGTGGAATGGAAGTTGTAACTGCAGCATGGGAAGAAATTCTAATTCTATATAAGGAGCGTACTGTTTGTATATTAGTTTATAGGAGGAGGTCACATGTTGTCTACATTGAGGAATGAGTGGAAACATCCAGCTTTCTCACTGTATCTGTAAAGCACTATGAGTTTTTTTTTTGTGAATTTTGATTAATAAAGCTAAGAGTCATATCTACATTGTAAACCATATATGGCTATGTGTTTTAAACATAAGTGAATCTAGAAGTCTACGTCTATTTTTTGTGTCTTCTAGCCCTTCGTTATATTTAAAACAGTTTCTCTTTAAGCTCGCAATCTTGAATGCTTGTTTGTGAAAATATTCAAAACAATTGCATTTAATGATTTGATCTGCTGAGTTAATTGAATTCACTATATATTTCTTATTGTGTGCATAACATAATGTTTAGATCCTATAGTGAATGATGATAGATTTAAATTTTTCTAACTTTTCCCAACAATTCTGAAATACTTAGCTTAAACGTTGAAATCCAAAGGAGATTATCTGACATTTGAAGAGTTTAAGAGCAATACGTTGATATCTGATAATCTTCATATATAATTGAAAGGCAAACATGTTTGAATATAAATCATATAAAGCTTTGAGATATAGTAAAAATTTTATGCAGATGAATGATTAGAAAGTTGATATTCAAGTTGGTTTGCATAATAAGAGTCCAGTAAGTCACAAATCCACTTTAAACCATGTAAGGCTCCTTACATATTACAAATTCATAATAACCTACTGAAGGGTCCAACAGGTCAAGACCTGACCCATAAGGAAACTTGGGATTGAGTAATCTTAATTGATTTCTCCATATCTTTCAAGATAGTTAGGTTCTTTTATGACTTTTAACTTTTGTTATGAGTGTGTAAAAAATAATCATCAATAATCAGGTTACGTCAACTATTAATTTAGATGCATATGTTGTGGTAGGTATCCCATCTCTGAATGACATAGACCACATTGCACATGATGCCCAAATTTTGAGGGATTCCACAACTTGATGGGAGCATATTGTGTGATCTCATCATAGTAGGGGATCTCATTAGTAGATGTTGCTTCATTTGTGGCTTAGTCTCAACATTCTGATATGGATCCTATGATTAGATTATCTTAAGGGGAACATGAGCCACCTACCCACCACCATTCTACTGATTCAACATAGGTGCATCCATAGGCTAAAAATTATGCTGCTCCAGGGGCCCAACCATCTACTACTACTCTAGGTACCTAGTCATCTACAACTTCTCTAGGTGTCCAATCATCTATAGCTTCTCCAAGTGCTCATAAATCTATTGATACACTTGAGCAGGCTGTGAGAGGTCTAGGTTTAATGGACATTCTCTCTTTAGGGTTGATACCATCTCACTTGCATAGTCCTCTACACACATCATTGGTAGAGCTACTTTAGGGTAGGTCTACAGAGGAGCTACTGGATTATATGACTCTAAAAGGTGGTATTGAGGTTGTAGAGGTGACTCAGGTATATATGTACATATAATTTTTAATTTTTTTAAGTTTTTAGTAAATACATGTAGTATGTAACTACATTGGAACCATGTACAACATAGTTTTATAAATTAAATATAACTCAAAATTAATTTTCTTTTTTTATGTATTCATGCATATGTGTCTAGGTGGAGGTAGCACATGTAACTCCTAGTTTGAAGGGAGAGCATGAACACACATGTTCTTTACCTAACCATGTCAGTGGATAGGTGAACTTTAATTTTCATTTAAGTTTAAATGTATATATATGTACATGTTCACTTGTTCACATGTGTCTATGCTTTTGTGTGTGTGTATACGCACACACGCACAAAAACACAGACACATGTGAACAAGTGAACATGTATATATATGTACATTATATATATATATATATATATATATATATATATATATATATATATAATTTTTTATTAATTACAAAATTTTGTATATGTATATATATGTAGGGCCCAACACATTTATCAAATCCTAAAGATTCATGCTTGAATGGTCACTCGATTAGGAGCACTAGTTTATACACACGTGTTCATTACAGGGACATTTTATGTTTCTTACATGGACGTTTTATGTTTTAGATCTATTGATGTATGTGTACATGTGTACACATTTATACATTTGATATATATATATATATATATATATATATATATATATATATATATATATATTACATGGTTACTCCAAACACCTTCAAGTCATGCTCATTAGCTTAGACTAGTGTTAAATCCTCAATAGCTATATAATGAGACTAATTTATAACATATGCATGTCTTCCATGGTTCAGGTAATTCATAATAAAATTAGGGAAAAAATAAAGGCCAACATAAAACATCTCATTAAATAGAATACAAAAAACCTAATGCCCTTATGTTTATTGTACACATGAGCTAGGAATCTATATGTTAGGAATCCAAAAATAGAACAAGATTATAGATATCTCTATTGTATTGCTATATAAAAATCATACCCAAGCAGATCTAGTGTGTAAAGTTAGATTTTATGTGTTGAAATAAGCTCCATAGTTTTCAATGAACTACTCAACCTCTCCAATTTATTAGACATGGGAGAACCAAAATAAATTTTCATTGTAAACATGAATTCACTCCTTTAGGATAAATAGTTATTGGGATTATTAGAATATTTTTAGGTGGAGGGTTTAGAATATAAATCTAGAATTTCAAAGTGAGAGAGATCTACTTTACAGTATGAGCACATGTATGAAAGAAGATATACCTAAATTTTAAGAATCACCAATCATCATTATGGAATGTGTTAGAAGAAGACAAGTGACCTTGCAAAATGTCATTTATACTTGAGGTGATAATAGTGCATATTATTTAGGTTAAGAAGTGGGTATGAAGGTACAAAATTAGTAGAAAATGTAGAAGGAATATCCTAATTCATAACAAGATCTAGATCTATTAAGAATATTAGAGAGGATGTGGATTAACTTTGATTGTAAACTTTTAATTGTTATGGAAAAACCTAATAGACTAATGGAAGTTAGATGGGACTACAACCATAGTGTGAATCCATGATCTCTACCTGAGAGTAGAAATGATATATCTAAAATGACATAATAGAGAGCCTTAGATTATTTTTTCTAATTTAATTCCAATAAATGCTAGAGTATAGTTGGGAGATTTTTGGAACATGCACATAAGTTTCAAACAAGAGTTAGTCCTCTATCAATACATAGATGGATTCATGTCCCAAAATTAAGGTAATTTCCCATACCCCCCAAACTAGAATTTCCCAAATTTGATGGTATTGATCCTACCAGTTAGATATATAAGGTAGACTAATATTTCAAATACATAGTAAATATAAAGCTCCCCATGATCAAAATCTCTTTAGTGCTTCTTTCAAAGTAGAAAATGAATCCATTCAATGGTTAGATATAAAACCCAATCCTTTCTCACATCCAGGAAAATTTTTGCACTTGGAAGTCCTTAGCTAAATTTTGAGCTATTTACATGGTTATATGTATTTGATTCAATGTAATGTATTAACATTCATACTCGAGATCTTTAGATCAATCTAGTTAAGTGAATTTTATCTATTCATTATTAATTGAAATCCTTATTATTATCATGAACTCATTTATGTTCAGTCGTCATGTTCTAGAGCTAATTCATTTACTAGTTTAAATGTTGATTTATGTTTCAATTCAAATTTATATGTATTTTTTAATTATTCTAAATTAACATTAGGTAAAGTTCATTTTTCAAGTCATGTGTTTTAATTATGAATTTTTTTTTGATTTAACATCATACCTCTAGTTTCACTTTAGGGTTTAAATTTATCTTCATTAGTTTTAGGTTAAAGAAGATTCATGTAAGTTCTAAACTTATGCATCATCAAATTATTTTTAGATTTACGAAAGGATGCATCATCAATATAATATTAAAGAATTTAATTGATTTTTGTACATAGTACACACTTATATGGATATGATTTGGACATGTATTGATTCTAAGATTTAGAAATTGAGACAAATTCCAACAAACCCTTCTACCAGTATGGTGTATAGAAGTAATTGTAGTATGATTGTACAAAGTTCAATCACCATTAGATAGTCATTAGGAGGTCTCCATGAATATTTTGGAGATACATTAGCCATCATCCTTGCCCAAATAATAGATGGGATGTTAGGCGATGTTCCTTTGAGCACAGTCCAAAGTAGAGTTCCAAAGGAAACCATCAAAACTCAAATTTTCCCCCAATACTCCACAAAATCTTAGGTCAAGGCATATCAGGTGACTATGTGGATATGCCCTAGGATTGCCCCTTTCATATATCCATGATTTCCTGCTACACATGGTCAGTATCCAAATAACAACCAAAGTCCATTATATTTTTCACAATAGTTATATGCTAAGGTCCATTTAGGCCTCAACGTTAACTATTTGGATTTACTAGGTCATTTGGGGTAGAGGCATGGTAGGGTTTGTGATAGGGATCCTTATTGTCATGTAGATTGACAACCCACAGATTACAGGGTCTTATTTAGGGCCTGTTGTCTCTCTATCCATTACCCCAATTACTGATGAGGTTGTTATTGCTTCCCAATGGGAAGGAATCGACAGTATTGGTTATATTGCAGTGGAGGCTCATCACATATCTACAAATCACATGGGTTGATAGGTGATGAGACATCCGATTATGTCAGTTATTGATTTAGATGCATATGTTGTGGTAGGTATCCCCTCTCTGAATGGCATAGACCACATTGCACATGATGCTTGAATTTTGAGGGATTCCAGTTATATATTTTCTAACGACTTGATGGGAGCATATCATGTGATCTCACCATAGTAGGGGATCTCGTTAGTAGATGTTGCTTCATTTGTGGCTTAGTCTCAGCATTCTGATATGGATCCTACAATTAGATTATCTTAAGGGGCACCCACCACCATTCTACTGAATGAACATTGGTGCATCCATAGGCTAATGATTACACCACTCCAGAGGCCCATCCATCTACTACTACTTCAGGTGCCTAGTTATCTACAACTTCTCTAGGTGCCTAATCATATATAGCTGTTCCAAGTACTCAGACATCTATTGATACACTCGAGCAGGCCGTGAGAGGTCTAGGTTTTATGGAGATTCTCTCTTTACGGTCGATACCATCTAACTTGCATAGTCCTCTACACACATCATTGGTAGAGCTAGTCTAGGGTAGGACTATAGAGGAGCTGGTTGATTATATGACTATACAAGGTGGAATTGAGGATGTAAGGGTGACTCAGGTATATATGTACATATAATTTTTAAGTTTTTAAAGTTTTTAATAAATACATGTAGTATGTAACTTCATTGGAACCATGTACAACATAGTTTTATAAATTAAATATAACTTGAAATTAATTTTCTTTTTTTATGTATTCATGCATATGTGTCTAGGTGGAGGTAGCACATGTAACTCCTAGTTTTAGGGGAGAGCACGCACACACACATTCTTCGCCTAACCATGTCAGTGGATAGGTGAACCTTAATTTTAATTTAAGTTAAAATGTACATATATGTACATGTTCACTTGTTCATATGTGTCTGTGTTTTTTTTTTGTGTATATATATATATGTATCTACCTATATACATATACATATATATACATAACATAATTTTTAATTAATTGCACAATTTTGTATATGTATATACATGTAGGGCCCAACACATTTGATAAATGTGTTGGGCCCTACATGTATATACATATACAAAATTGTGCAATTAATTAAAAATTATATTATGTATATATATATATATATATATATATATATATATATATATATATATATATATATATATATATGTATGTGTATATATATATACATACATGTATGTGTATATATATATACATACATGTATGTATATATATTGTATATATATACACACACACACATATATATATATAATATAATTTTTAATTAATTGCACAATTTTGTATATGTATATACATGTAGGGCCCAACCCATTTATCAAATGTGTTGGGCCCTACATGTATATACATATACAAAATTGTGCAATCAATTAAAAATTATATTATATATATGTATGTATGTATGTATGTATGTATGTATGTATGTATGTGTGTGTCTAGGTAGAGGTAGCACATGTAACTCCTAGTTTGAGGGGAGAGCACGTACACACACATTCTTCTCCGAACCATGTCAGTGGATAGGTGAACCTTAATTTTCATTTAAGTTAAAATGTACATATATGTACATGTTCACTTGTTCACATGTGTCTGTGTTTTTTTTTTCTTTGTGTATACACACACACAAAAAAAACAACAGATATGTGAACAATTGAACATGTATATATATGTACATTATATATATATATGTATATATATATATATATGTATATATATATATGTATATATATACGTATATATATATACATATATATATATATATATAATTTTTAATTATTACACAATTTTGTATATGTATCAATATGTAGCGCCGAACACATTTATCAAAAGCTCAAGAGTCATGTTTGAATCGTCACTCGATTAGGAGCACTAGTTTAAACACACGTGTTTATTACATTTTATGTTTATTACATGGACATTTTATGTTTCTTACTCTGAACACTTCAATTCATGCTCATGAGCTTAGACTAGAGTTAAATCCTTAATAGCTATATAATGAGACTAATTTATAACATATGCACGTCTTCCATGGTTCAGGTGATTCGTAATAAAATTAGGAAAAAAATAAAGGCCAACATAAAACATCTCATTGAATAGAATACAAAATACCTAATGTTCTTATGTTCATTGTACACTTGAGAAAGGAATATATATATATATATATATATATATATATATATATATATATATATACACTAGGAATCCAAAAATAGAACAAGATTATAGATATATCTATTGTATTGCTATGTAAAAATCATACCCAAGCAGATCTAGTGTGTAAAGTTAGATTTTATTTGTTGAAATAAGCTTCATAGTCTTCAACGAAGTACTCAACCCCTCCAATTTATTAGACATGGGAGACCCAAAATAAATTTTCATTGTAAACACAAATTCACTCCTTGAGGATAAATAGTTATTGGGATTACTAGAATATTTTTATGTGGAGGGTTTAGAATATAAATATAGAATTTCAAAGTGAGATAGATCTACTTTACAGTATGAGAACATGTATGAAAGAAGATTTACCTAAATTTTAAGGATCACCAATCATCATTATGGAATGTGTTAGAAGAAGACAACTGACCTTACAAAACATCATTTATACTTGAGGTGATAATAGTGCAGATTATTTAGGTTAAGAAGTGGGTATGAAGCTCCAAAATTAGTAGAAAATGTAGAAGGAATATCCTAATTCATAACAAGATCTAGATCTATTAACAATATTAGTGAGGATGTGGATTAACTTTGATTGTAAACTTTTAATTGTGAGGAAAAAACTTAATAGAGTAATGGAAGTTAGGTTGGACTACAACCATAGTGTGAATCCATGATCTCTACCTAAGAGTAGAAATGATAAATCTAAAATGACATAATAGAGAACCTTAGATTATTTTTTCTAATTTAATTCCAATAAATGCTAGCGTATAGTTGGGAGATTTTGGAACATGCACATAAGTTTCAAACAAGAGTTAGTCCTCTATCAATACATAGATGGATTCATGTCCCAAAATTAAGGTAATTTCCCATACCCCCCAAACTAGAATTTGCCAAATTTGACGGTATTGAAACTACTAGTTAGATATCTAAGGTAGACCAATATTTCAAATACATAGTAAATATAAAGTTCCCCATGATCAAAATTTCTTTACTACTTCTTTCAAAGTAGAAAATGAATCCATTCAATGGTTAGATATAAAACCCAATCCTTTCTCACATCTAGGAAATTTTTTTGCACTTGGAAGTCCTTAGCTAAATTTTGAGCTATATACAAGGTTATATGTATTTGATTCAATATAATGTATTAACATTCATACTAGATCTCTTTAGATCAATCTAGTTAAGTGAATTTAATCTATTCATTATTAATTGAAATCCTAAAATTATCATGAACTCATTTATGTTCAGTTGTCATGTTCTAGAGCTAATTCATATATATATATATATATATATATATATATATATATATATATATATGTATGTATGTATGTATGTATGTATGTATGTATGTATGTATGTATGTATGTATGTATGTATGTATGTATGTATGTATGTATGTATATATATACATACATATATATACATAATATAATTTTTAATTAATTACACAATTTTGTAAATGTATATATATGTAGGGCCCAACACATTTGATAAATGTGTTGGGCCCTACATATATATACATTTACAAAATTGTGTAATTAATTAAAAATTATATTATGTATATATATGTATATGTATGTATATGTATGTACATACATACATATATATATATATTACAAAATTTTGTATATGTATAAATATGTATGGCCCAACACATTTATCAAATGCTCAAGATTCATGCTTGAATGGTCACTCGATTAGGAGCACTAATTTATTATACACACGTGTTTATTAAATTTTATGTTTATTACATGGACATTTTATGTTTCTTACATGGACGTTTTATGTTTTAGATCTATTGATGTATGTGCACATGTATACACATTTATACATTTGATATATATATATATATGAAATTTGTGATTATGACTTCTTCTATTTGGTGATGTATATATGTATGTTTATATATATGTAAATTTCAGATATTTTTTAACCTTCAGGGACATAATTTATGTTTGTACATGTTTATGTTTATGAAAGTTTAAATAGAATAAAATTATCTAATATGTATATATATATATATGTACGTGATGTGCAGTACTATGAAATTTGGTTAAATATATATATGCTTTGGTTAAATATGGTCAATACATGGATATATAAACCACCCCACTTTAGACATAGGTACAATGAGATGAGGCAAATCTACTATAACCATCCATCCCTGTACTATTTCACTTTTATAAATTGAAGTTTAATTGTGTGTGTCAAATTAGTTTAAAATACATGTGGAATCGGGATGTTCATCTAGGAAAGGCCCTAGAATATTAGGACATTGGAGAATCACTTCTTAGCATCTTCAAGCGAATATGAGGTCTTTTTTTTTATACCACTTGATGTATATGTTTAATTATGTTAAATTAAGGGGACCCTTCTAGAATTAACTAATAAAGATGAATGATATCAAAATCCTTAATTTTTTTAGATATTAATTTTAAGGAATGACAGGTAAATTAATTGAGTAAATGATGGTAACGTAATGCCTTGGTCTCTTGCTAATATTTAATGCATGTATGCCCCAAAAGATCTTATAAGTTCCTTGTTGTGAATTATGGTTCACAAGTGAGAGAGGTAGGAATATGAGAGACATAACAACATAAGTTCTAAACTCATTAAATTCAAACATAAAGATTTTAACTAAGATACATCCAATCATGTTGTAAATCTATACCACAACTTTCTAATATAAAATTGAACTAGAATCAATAACATAACACTTGTCATATAATTTATCACTTGTCATTTGTATGCATCCAACCAAATTGTAACTTGCTCTACCACTTGATCTTTCTAATATAGAATCACTAATCAATTTATTACATATAACACCATATATAATATATAATTTAAATAAAAATAAAATGTGATTTTACACATGTATAAAGAGGCATCCATAAAACCATCACAATCATAACACATGTGTTTTAACTAAATTATGAACACTAAGGCTCATATTAGCATCATGTAATGAGAAATAAATGTAATTTAATTTATCACAATTTTATTTGTACATCTATCTAGAAGCTTAGTTAAATATATATATCATCCATGTGTACATTTCAATGAAACATAAAAAATCACATATAATGTACCCAAATGTTATAGAACTGCTTGAACTTTAAGCACAATAAATTCATTCTCAGACACCTTGCTCATGCATGTACCACATCCATTGGTTCAACTCGCTCTTCAATAACTTCTAGTATTCTCTGATCATCTCTATCTGGTCTCCACTTATGATGTCCATCTGCATGTGGAACTTCATGAAGAGATAGGCCAGTAGCAATTACTAGGTGGCTATACTGATACACCTTATTTTCAAGATGGTAATTAGTAAAATGAGTCCCATTTTGAACAATTTTAACTTGTTTGAGATATGTCCCTTGCACTACAACTGAACATGTGGGAAAAACCATTCCATCACTTTTTTCTAGTTTTGTTAACCTCATCATCTCCTTTGTATAATGTAATAAATAATAACTAACACCTTCTTTGTTTCCATCCTTTGCTATGACTACAAAAATATCTCCTATACACATATATACAATGTTCAATTTAAAACATAGAACCAATCTTTAATTTTAGAAAAAAATTAATATTAAATAAATTACAATTAGATTTTGTCTAAAGATTAATAAATATTACAATTTATCAATTTAAGTTACAAACTTTGCAAGAATTTATATATATGCACACATACATTTTTTAATCAATCCTAAAATGTGGTCATAATCAATTGGAATCAAAGGAATGTCTTCAAATCTTTCCTCTTAATCTTCATTGTATGTGTCAGTAACAACTAGTGCCACTAAATTCCATTCACTAACATATCCATGTTCTTGGTTGTTGCAATTCACATAACTTCCCAAAATGTAGTCATAACAAAAACAAGAGTAATCCCTAGTCCACAATATCCATAGGTGCCTATCTATACTCATGACACAATGTAAAGATCTTGTTTTCTCTACCCTCTTGCATCCATGAATTGTTCTTCTATCCACACCTACAAATTATATTTAATTCAAAACAAAATAAATATAGAGTTCTTAAAGTTTTAAAAACAATTGAAGCTTTTTACAAAAAATAAATTACATACCTTATATCTCACAAAACACTCTATTAGGACATGGATTCCTCCCTGAAGATGTGCCAACATCACATGTAAATTGTTTATTACACCATTCAACAACATAATGTGCATAATTTATATGATCTCAGAACTCATAATTCATTTGATGTTTTCTTAGAGTGTGTTTGATGCAAGCTCTTGTGCCATCATGTTCACCCTTTCCATGCCCACTCTCAAAGAAATCCAAAAAATGTGGTATATTATCTTGTCGATAATATCTACATAGTGCATAAAATGGTCTTCATGATTTTAAGTGTGACACACACCCATGAGACCATACAAAATGTTTTTCAATCTTTACACCTCTTCTTGCCAAATCTTCAAAAAACTTCTTAAAGCAATGTTGGACTAAAATTGTGTCATGCTCTTTATCATCACTAATATAAAAGTGATATCATTTCTTAATGACTCATTTTTCATGTGTACTGTTAACACCATCCAAATTTAATTGTGCATGCTGATAACACATATGTACCATAATAGTGACCTGCTCTAAATAGTAATATTGTGTTTGAATCTCCTTTTGATGGGTAAAAGAGTAATTTTATTCAAATTCAACTGAAGATGAAAGGAAATAACAAGGCATAAAAACACAAGAGAATGAAAGAAAAATGCACAATTATACCTTCAAAATCCTTGAAGATTCATCAACTCCTTGATAAGGTGGAAAGTGTTGCACGTAAACACTCTAGATTTACCCAAACTTAATGAAACTATGTGGATTGCTCTCAAAACACAAAACTAAATTAGCATGGTGAGGATGAGATGAAAGGAATTTTGGAGCTATTTTGGCATTATGGAATTGCATGAAATGAGATGATGAGAATGGCTTGTGGAGGGTCTTATTTATAGGCAAATCTAGAGGGATTTTGATCCAACGGTTGAGATTAAAAGTTGAGATCATGGGTGGAGATTGGATGAGAGATGGAGGGTTGAGATTTGATCAATGAAATTGGATGGTGGAGAATAAAAATGAATTTTAAATTCATTTTTGGGGAAGGCTTTGTATTTAATATGATAATGACTTGTGAGGAAATAAAATATTATTTCCTTGGGAGGATGTGGATTTTTTAATTCCATTTTATGTGGAGTTGTGAGAGATGTGACACATGGACAATCTTATAACTCACATGTGTGAGCTCATTTGTGGAGAAGCAATTAGCATGGAAATAGTAAGGTAAGGTGGAAGGGTCATGTGACCCATGGGATTATTTTGCAAATTTTAATATGTGGGTTATGGGAGAATGAGTTAATGATGCTTTGACCAAGTTAATCAAGGTGATTAACTTAATTAATGTGGTTGGAGAAAATTAGGGAATGAGCTAATCAAGGTTTAGGATTAATTAAATAATGGTTTATTTAATTAATCCAAGTCTAGGGGTCATGTAGGCTAGAGTAGCTAATTAAATAATAGCTATGCAATCAACTAGGCTAGGTATACGCTAATTAGTAGGGTAGATTAATTAAATAAGTATGATTCATTTAATTAATTAGGTTTATGAAAGTAGATAAATTATCGAAATAAATATGTGCATATATTTATTTAATTAATTAGGGCGATGTTGTACAGTATAGTGCTGAATTAAAATAATTAATTCAGAACTAAGGTTTAATTAATGATGAATGGTTAGGGATAAATGATTAGGGGTGATGTAGGGATAAGTAATTAAATAATTATGAATTTATTTAATTAATCAAATGAAAGGGGAAATTAGCAATATGGACAATGTCAGAAGAATGGTTAAAGGTGTAGACACTTAAAATTGTCCATGTCTTACAACATCTTCTCGACACATTACTAGAGACATCATATAACATTTTATCCTAATCCCACTCCTAATCCCATTTACTCCACTAGCCAATTAATTAAATAAATCCTATTTATTTAATTAATTTCCCTTCTCCCATTTTCTAACTAATTCAAATAAAATATTTGAATTTGTTCTCACCTTTCACCTCATTGCAACACATGTCACATACTACATTTTTTATTTAATACACTTTACATGTCTCACTAATTTAAATAAAATATTATTTTTAAATAAGGTCTAGCCTACACTTGTCACATGACTACAACTCCTCATCAAGTGGGAAACCCTAATCAATCTCAACCATCCACATCATTAAAATAAACTTTTAATCTTAGCCATCAATTCAAATCACTCATTTCCTATAAACCAACCCTCACCCAAGCCATTTGGGGGGATCCATTTTGCAAGTGCCCTCATGCTATCAAATTTACTCTAGGATCTCCATTCTCATTCATCTTATTATTAGTGTTATACTGCTGAAATAGTGAGGCAATCAACATTCAAAATTCTATATCTTGCATTCCTATGCAAGATTGAGAAGAGCAATGGGGGTGAACCAAGTTTGACATAGGAGTTTAGATATTATTGTTTATGCTTTGATTTCTATGTTCATTTTGTACTCCATTGTGTTATTAGGGTTTTATTCTTCATGTTTATGATTTAACCCTAATTTTTACTCTAATACATTTGGTGAACCCAACGTGAAATCTAGCAATTTTGGTAAATTTTGGTGATCAAGTTTTGCAGGTGACCTCTTGGCCTAAAAAAGACCTCAATATCCCAAAGGCCTCATAGGTGAAAAATGACATAAAATTTGATACATTTTGCTAACAAAATGTTTTTTGAAACTTTGTATGGTTTTGCCCTTGTCATAGGGTTGTACCGTATGGATCCATACGGATCCATATGACCTATGCAGGGCCTCTCAGATCTAATCATTAGGTTTTATTATTTGATTGCAAGTTTCATGGTGTTCTGGATGCTTCTAAGGATTTAGGGTTCTTATTCTAGTTTTTTACTAAGCAGTGTATCCTTTGTTCACCTGCATCGATTGTGTTTGAATCTCTCTACTAAAAACCCTAGGTGCTCTATTAAAAACCCTCTGTCTCTATTATGTAACATCTACTACTTTCTGTCTAGGTCAAAATCCCTAAAATCCATCCCAGCCATCTCTACATTTGTCGACCCAATAAAAGCCTCTGCCGACGCCTTGAATGTCTTTTTCACCTTTGCTTAACCACTGTCCACTTTCCTGGAACCTCCAATGTTTTCGGTCGCAGTCTCCTTGTAACCAACCACCATCTCCTTCAAATCTCCTCTGCCACTATCTAAACTCACCACCGCCTAAACCCTATTTCTACTTACCAATCCTCTTAGACTGACGCCCACCACTCCTCTCAAACACTACTGACAAATTGTGGGTACCACTGGAATTTATCCTAGTCACCACTGGTGGTGGCGACCAGCCCCTCATCACCACCATCAGACATCTCTTCAATCCTTAGAGCCTTGTCTTTCGTTGTCATCCCCTGCCCTAGCCCTGACTATCTTTTGGAGTCTTCTGTGCATAGCGGTCTTCTATCGACTATCAAGTTTTGGCCCTTAGTTTCCTTAGCCTACAGGGCTTTCATTGCTCTTTGTTTTATTTTTATTTTTTGTTCAAGCCATGGTCACATGGCATACCAAGGACCTAACTGAAGTCCTTAACCATTACAGCTAACCACCAAGCGCTAACTATTCCATGTGACTAAACTCTAACTAACTTTTAGCGGTTAGTGTTAACTGTCAGCTGTCCTACCTTCACCCTCAATCCCTAACTAGGTAGTTTTATTCAAACTTTCATAAATTGGTCAAAATAGGTTAGATTTTTACAAAATTTGTGGTGTTAGAGAGATTATTCACCCAGCTATGTTGTGACGAAGGAATTTTCAGGTGATTGTACCATTTTCATCAATTTTTTTTAGTAAAAGTCAACCTTTTGAACTTCAAACAAGCATAACTCTTACAAATTTATCCATTTTTCGTGAAATTGTTTTTTCAAACTATAGAGAATTTTGTCTACAATTTGTTCATGCCATTTATTTTTCTATATCTATTCATCTTAATGAGATTTCTTTAGATTCTTCATTTTTCACATAATGCTTTGGCTTGCAAGTTTGCTTGTTCTTTCTTGGGTTTTGTGGCTTTTAGGTGATCCAAAGGGGTTGTAATAGCATTCATATAAGTCATAGAAATAGATTGGAAAATGAATTTATTAGGTGCACTCATTCTATTCTCTTATCTTTTATTTGATCAAATCAATCTTTCTTGTCTCACACTTCAATTTGGGGCTTAAAAAGAACATCTTGTTTGCTCTCACATTTGGATTTTGGGATCTAAACCAAACTCTTGTCTTCATTCACACATTGAAATCAGGCTTAAACTAACCATTGTCTTCCATCACACATTTTGGATTTGGATTAAAATGAACAAGTGCTTTCATTATTTGGTGAACTTGAGTAAGTTTAAGGGTGTGTATGCTCTTCTCATGCACTTCATGCCTTGAGAATCAAAAACACCTTTCATCCATTTATTTCCACACCAAACATTTCATTTCCTAAGGGGAATTTACGTTGCCAGTGTGAATCTAGTGTACGTGTGTATTCTCTCTCCTCGTACTGTAAGGTGATCTTGGAGATCAAAAGCACCCACTAGATTTTATTTTCTCATCCTTTCTAGGAGGCCTGCTTGGAGATAGACCACTCCAAGGGATGACCTCAACTTTAGCATTCCGATAGAGTCTAAAGAGTGAGGTGTGAATCGAAAGACACCCTCTTGGAAGTCAAAATAATGTCATCTAGGCTAAGCCCCCAAGAATTTTATACCTTGGGTAAGTGAAGGTGAAGGGTGGGTTACTCCTTTCTCCCAGTTGTTTGGCATTATTTCACTTTTGTTTCACATAATCAGTGCCTCCATACCTTGAATATATTGGGGACATCCTTAGTCAAACTTGTACATCCTAGTGTAAGACCTATTTGGCCACACCTACCTAATTAGTCATAGGATTGTTGATGTGTCTTCAAATGTTTGCTTAATCCTCACATTCAAAATTTCAAAGTCAAACTTACTTATGTGTCTTGCGTGTGTGATTCATGTTTGTACATGTGAAATTATTTGTTTGCAAATTGCCAAAACAAGCTATCAACACCAACACATAAACACATTAGCTTAAACATTCCTACCAACACATTCAGTCTAAGTCACCTTCATCCTAATCAAAACACTAATCATCCTTGTCATTCACCTAATCCCCATCTTAATCATCCTACTTGTCATATCCTAATCATTCCTAATCATCCAATCATTCTATCCTAATCACTCCACATCATCAACCAAGTCCTAGTCAATCACTTATCAAGATGGTCCTAATCCTTAACAAGCTTATGCCAAATCTTAAGGCCAAGCTTATACTTCAAGGAGGCCCTTCTTCTAATCCTAATGATGAGAATAATCCAAGACCTAAAATCATACTTTGAGGAAGCCTTCCTTCTAATCCTAATGATGAGACAAATCCAAGACCTAAACTCATACTTCGATGGGCCCCTCCTCCTAGTTCTAATGATCATGAGAACCTCGCAAATAATGATACATGCCTTGAGGACTAAGACAAAATGTAAAGACTTAAGCACATGTGTGACACCATTCCAACACTACAAGACAATATCCTAGCACCACAACTACAAGACCTCATCCAAACAATTCACCAAATACCACAACCCTTAGACCAACAAACCATACAACGATTCCAAGCCATCATCCAACAACTTCAACAAAGCCAATCACCTCACATGCAACAACTCCTAGAACAAGCCCAACAATTCATAACCACCCACCAATTCCAAACCCAACAAACACATCCCCTATCCATTCAATTATCACAACCACAACATCAACAAATTCCACCTCAATCCTATGTGGGATCCCCCTCCACTTCATACCAACCTAGTCCATCCATATGTCAAGTTCATGCTAAAACAACCTATCTCACTTCTTTCCATGTCAAAAAACATTCATATCAAGTCACATCCAAACAAGAACATATGAGCATAAGTCACCCCTTGAAACAAGATCAAGTGCCTTCAAGGTCTAATGTTGTCATTGACAAGGAAAACACCACTCTATCTTGTGGGACTTATAAGTATATTATACTAGCATCCAATCAAATGCCTATCCTCAAGCCACCATGTCCTAGTCCTAATCCATTGGTCCCTCCACCTTCTAATCCATCAAACCCTTCATTACCCCTATCATCATCTAATGCTCCATCAACTTCATGCCCTAAATTAAAACATTTCAAAAGTAAACATATGGAGTTACCCAAATCCACCCATACACCTACAAAGGATGTGATCCAAGGGCTACTAGCAAGGAGTCAACCATGTCACCAAATTCATGTTCTTGAGCCTACAAAAGAGCCTTACAATACCATGCGTAGTCTTCCAAATCCATCGTATGGTCCACAACCCCATGAGCCTATTAAAGAGTCTCCCCATTGAGTCCAAGTCAAAATCCATTGCACCCTCTTATCATTGACCATCTAGAACATGTCAAGCCTCTCCAAGAATATCCCACATCTACTTCCATTCAATAAAGTCAAGAGTTATGTCAAGCATATAATCCTAAGCATGTGGAAACATCAAGCCCCCATTATAATCAAGATCAAATCACTTTCATTCAACCCATCCACAACATGTATCTTTTCCATGATCAAGACATCATTCATGATGAAGAACCTTTCCATACCCCCACAACCATCCATAAGAAAGATACCCAAGACCTAAATACTCAATCTAATAAAAGTATTGTTGATCAACTTAAGCATTCATCCCATTTCATGAACTTCCTTCAAAGCAAAGAAACTCCTCCTTCAATCCATGATCTGCCAACATCCACTTGCCATGATGAGACAAATGCCTCCCAAGAAAACATAGAAGATCAAACAAATAGCTTGGATGTAAATGAGCATAATCAAGATCCTAATGATCCTTCCTCATCCACCTTTGACCCCATTTCAAGTCCATCATATCCTATTAGTCTTACCACCTTCATCCATGAATGTTTTTCCCTGGGACAACAATAACCATTATCCACTATCTCACCTTCTCATTCCACTAATGAACTCAAGTCTATTGTCCAAAACACACCTAGTCCCATTGTCAATTACATCCTCCAAAACATGAATTATCATGGTAAAGGCTTAGGCCTTCATGAACAAGGTATTTTGGAGCCCATCCATATCAAAGATATATCAATAAAAGAAAACAGGTAATAAAAGCAATGAAAAAGACATTGTAAGGCCTGCTCTTCAAAGATATATCAATAAAAGCAAACTGCATTTCTCTGGTGCCATATATCTAGTTCTCACTTGCTTGTTGAATATTCATGTTATACTTTAACTAGTTGTCTCCATTTTTGTTTCTCCTTGTTATTTGAGTTAACATATCAAGTATATGTTTAGTTCTTCAAAATACATTTGTTGTTTTTGGGTGGTTTATCTAATTGGGTTTCCTCAAGCAGGGATTAAATTCCATTGAATAGATCACTATATCATGGAGGATTCAATCTGGATAATTAAGAAGAGACGGGTAATAATAATTTTGCATGTCTATGCCAGTCATAGACAATCCCATGCCAAGTAATTCGAGTTGTGGCTAGATAGAAAGCACAAATCTTTTTGTGAACAGACTCCATCACCCAATTGTTGAGAAAGGCACCGATCAATTCTTTTCCAGAATTATTTCTTTGTATAATATTCAAAAACTCAAATTTTAATTTTCTGTTTTATAGGAGTAGGAGTAATAGTAGAATAGAAAAAAATCTAATTCAAATCATATGCTAGTTTGGATTAAGGTGAATTGGATGATTCAATTGACAAAATTACATAAATCCCTTAATCTGCTCTAAAGTCACAACAAATTTGAGGAGTATTTAATCATTGGTGAATATAAGGTAACACCCACCTTAGAAAAGTAGAGCCTAAAGTGTAGAGAATCCTAACCACTTGGGTTGATTTTGTCAGTTGGCCAAATTGGTTGCATAACCTAATCATAAATCTTGGCATCCTTTTAAGGTTTTGCATACTGCAAATTTGAGAACCAACAGAAGGATTTGGAAATTTTAAGAAAGGCAACTCGCATAGATCCACATGATGCCCATGCATTTATCAAGATGGGTGAGTTATTAATATTGTCAGAACCCAATGTAGCATTAGATTCTCTTAAGATGCCAAAGTCTCTTCTAAAGAAGAGTAGAGAAGAAGTACCCATTGAATTTTTAAACAACATTGGGTTCTTCATTTTGAGCATGATGAACTAGATTTGGTTCAACAAAATTTTATGGAGGCATTAGGAAATGATGTTCTGCCTCTACATAAATCTCTGTGGTCAGTTTTGTGCATTTTTTACTTGTAGGATTCTCACAGTTAGTGAAAAAGGTAGTGTTCATGAAGGAATGGAAAAGATGTGTAGAGCCTTTGAATTATACATGTACTATGCAATGGCATTGAATCATTTAGCAAACCATTTTTTCTTCACAGGGCAGCATTTTCTTGTCAAACAGTTGACTAAGATAGCTCTTGTTTCAACTGACCACCCTCTCATGAAATCTCATTCATATTATAATCCTGCACGATCTTATCATAGTAAAGGTGATTATGACATGACTAATTGCTACTACATGGCATCAATCAAGGAAAGCCAAAGGCCACAAGATTTTGTGGACATGTTCAATTGAAGTTGGGAGATCTTAAGAGTTCTCTCTTAAATTTTGAAAAGGTTTGGAGTTCCACCCTAAGAACTGTGAGAGCTTAAAAGCGGTAGGCCATATATATACTCAAAAAGGGAAAGTAGAGAAGGTTGTGGAAATTTTAAGAAAGTCAACTCGCATAAACCCACATGATTTCCATGTATTTATCAAGATGGGTGAGTTATTAATATCATCAAACCCTAGCACACCCTTAGATTCTCTTAAGACAACAAAGTCTCTTCTGAAGAAGAGCATGTTGAAATGCACAAGACCACTAAGATGGGGGGGAGTGAATCAGTTGTCACAAAAACTTAACTTCTTATGAACATCAATACAACAATCACTTAATCACTGTTATTATGATTTAACCATGAAAGCATGAAATCAGAAACTTAAGCACAATCACATATTCAACACATGAGAGACCAGATTTTTTATGTGGAAAACCCTATAAGGGAAAAACCATGATGAGTGTTAGCTCACAAAATAATATGTTACAACAATACTAAAAAATATAGGCTCACTGCCCAATATACTCATTGCAAATGTTTAGGTTCACTGCCAAGATCATCTCACTGCCAAGGGTTGGCTCACTACCAAGATTGGTGAACTGGTTTGATAGCATGAACTGATTTGAGGAATGCAGAGAAAAATACATTCTCACTATCACCAGTGAATACTAAGAAAAAGAAACTTTTACTCTAGTGAACATAACTCACTCAAATCTTCATACCGGGAGCTCTACCTTGGAATATAGCATCTTTAGACATGCCTCTAAATAACTTCCAATCTGCAGACAAAGATATTCATTCTACAAGAAATGCGGAGCAATCTATAGGACTATTCTTCAGTAAACAGAGATAGTTTACAACATACTGTTTCCACCGGAGGAACAAATTTTCTCAAAAGCACTTGGAAACTCAATATTAGGATCACTTATTCATTTTATCCAACACTGACATAAGCCAATACAAAGCACCAAATCAAGGGCATAGTTGACACTAATGACAACACAGATATGTTGACATCAATGACAACACCGATTAGGCACATACTTGCAACAATCTCCCCCTTTGTCATTGATGGCAACATATGATGTGAAAAACTATAAAGACCATCAAGACAAGATTCTCCCCCTTTCTCTTTACACATTTACACCTGAGTTTTTCACATGATTGCTCTCCCCTTTTGACATCAATGGCAAAGGGTACATACTTGCATGTTGCTACTCTGATCCACTGAACTTTCTCTGTTATCAACACTTTCTTTATCAAGAACATCTAGCTACTCCCCCTGAGAGGTAGCCCTCAAAATATCAATTTAGATCAAAGAATGAAACATTGAGCACCACTAGACTGATGCATTCCTATGCATCTTAATTCAGAGCAAGAAGGGTAATGACCCCTAACTTTTCTCTGAGATACTTAAAGCATCCTTAGGCAAAGGTTTAGTGAAAATATCTACAATCTAATCCTTTGTGGACAGATATTCCAACTTTACTTTATTCTCTATCACCTTTTCTCTTAGAAAGTGATACCTTATAGAGATATGCTTTGTTCTTGAGTGCATCACTGGGTTCTTAGAAATATTTATAGCACTTGTATTGTCACAGAAGATTGCAACTAGATCTTCATACACAACTCTTATGTAATTCAAAGTCTGCTTCATCCATAACACTTGAGTACAACATGCTGTAACAATATATTCTGCTTCTATAGCAAATAAAGAAATTGATTATTTCTTCTTGCTCAGCCATGAAACTAATATGTTACCCAAGAGGAAAGTACCTCCACTTGAACTTTTTCTATCATCAACATCTCCAGTCCAATTTGCATCTATATAAGCACTAAGAGTGAAATCAGTATCTTTGGGATACCACAATCCATAGTCTAAAGTGCCTTTTAAATACCTCATGATCCTCTTGACTACCATCATATGTGACTCTTTGGGATCTTCTTGAAATCTTGCTAATGGGTTCAAATGTTGACTTCTTTTATGCTATTTCTTATGCTTCAAGACTTTATACCTATGCTATTTCAAATACTTATCTAAGACATTACTACCATAATATGATGTTATATATATATATATATATATATATATATATATATATATATATATATATATATTCTGCAAACCTTGAACTTAATATGCCAATATGAAACATGGTGATGATATTTGTCAAATGCATGAGTTAGACATAAGTATGTATGTATATAAATAGGATTTTGTGGATTAATTATGAAGGCTATTTTGTATACATAAGTTTCATGGATTAACCCTGTGTAGCAGCAAGTTGGTAGCGTAAGGAGAGGAGAATTTGCAGAACATTGCAAGATAGAGCATTGAAGGAAGTCACAGTTACGTGCCAACTGAAGCTGAACGTGATCATCATGGAGGAATAAATACAAGTGGAGAAGAAGACTTGCTCTAGAATTCTAATCACAACTTATGTGTTTTCATTCATGAGCCATTGAATAGGAATTTCTATTTGAGAAGGACTTTGCTTCCTTTGTTTCAGTTAGAATAATAAATTGATCTCAAACCTATACCCTGATATCTAGGGATGAATTGATGATCAAGTTAGTTGGTAGTTACATCGTACTCTCTTGTTTTTGTATAAGTTAGGAGGGATGAGTTCGATGAAAAGTTAGAGAGAAGATTTCCTTTCCAAGTTACTTTGTTTTTACAGCTACTCAACAGTTACTCTATTTTTATCCAGACATGTTTTATCAAATATAATCTAAAAAGATCTTATTTCTAATATGAATTGAATACAACTATGTGTTATGAGAATCTGAAGTAGATTTAGTTTCCAGATTAAGTGAGATAGTTCCCTGAGCTAGCCACTCAAGGTACTAACTCTCACTTTGCATTTTCTTTTATTTATTCATGTATTTCTAGTTAACACTATTTCATGTTATTTTATAAAAGTTACATTGTGGAATGAGTAATATATCTTAATTGCTATTTCTAGTAGTTGTGATCCATGTATAGAATACATATTTGAAGTCCTCTAGAGGTTAGTGTCAATTCTTTTATCAATCTATGTATTTTGAGTTAATTCTGTAATTCTCTGTTGAATATAGTTATCTTCAGCTTATGCTGAAGGTACCTGTAGCAACTGGATTTTTAACTATTTTTGTTGTTCTTTCATTTTTCAGAACTTCAGTAAATTAAGTTAATTAGAATAAGTTTGTATGAGTTAGTTTAGGATAGAAATGAGTCTTGAAGGCATATATAGTGCGGGCATCATCATAAGCTTACGCTCATTGGTCGATAATTCAATATAGGAATGTAATGATAGAGTGGACTGTTCATATAGGTTTACCCCTAAATTTTGTTAAGTCTACAACACATTAGTTTTCCTCTACATTTTTAGTGTCATTGCCAGGGATGGTTCTATCTTCTTAGTCTCATTAGTTTTATGTGCTTTCATAGATTAAATTCTGTTTACAACATTAGCCTTAATAAATTGACTTTTTAGAAAACACTGGATATTCTACTAACATTGTGCAGGACTATGGAAATATCAAGCTAAAACTATTGTATGTGGAGGCAAAGAGATCACTAAGGTAGATTCCTCCCTTCAACTTCTCAGGATAATGAGGACATAGCTGATTTTATCAACTACACAGTAGAAAGTGCTGAATAAGAGTTTCCTCTTACATCTTCATCAACACCTCCTACATCTCCACCAGCTTCCTCCACAGTCACATAAGGGACTTTTAGAACCATGGCAGATGCTATAGTAGAGGATCCTCTAGGACAAGCAGCATTCAAATTCCATGTCCTAGACCAAGCACGAGCTGCTACTTTGAAAAATATACCACCTTCCAAATTGCCTATTTTCTATGGCTTAGTGACTAAAGATCCTGACACTTTCCTATTCATGTTTGATGTCTTGCATAGGATTTATGACTACACCACTGATCCTTATAGACTCAAGTTATTCCCTACCACACTAAAAGATGTTGCTTTAAGATGGTTTATGGCGCTGGGAAAGGATGTCATTCTAGACTGGGATACCATGAGGACAAAGTTCCTAGAAAAATATAAAGACTACTATAGAGGACATGATAGGAGAAGAGATGATATCTTCAGGATGTCACAAAAAGAGGATGAACCACTAGAAGACTATGTGGAAAGATTCCAGTTTGCCTTGAAGAAAAATCCTCAAAATAGATTGTCTGAAGAATCACTAAAGCTAGTATTTTTTAGGGGAGTTAATGATGACTGCATGGATACCCTCAATCTCATTGGAATAGGGGATATATCTCAACTTCCCTTTGAAGATGTCTATAGAGCCTACAAAAATTATTCTAGAACATTTTCTAGAAAACCAAGGGGAGAAAGAGTAGCCATCACAAGCAAGGAAACTAATGGAGTTTCAAGAGTGGAGATTAGTAACCTACTGACCAACATGAAGGAGGACATTATTAGCCATATGGCTACACAGTTGGACACTCTTCATATCAACAAGAAACAAGAAGAGGCAGACACAATGCGTACTAAATACTGCCCTAGTTGTAGATAGAGGAAGGCCAATTATAAATACAAAAGTGTGGCTAGTATCCAGTAAGAAAAGATTGAAAGGCCAGAATTGCAACCATTTGAAGGAGAAGATGGGCAACTATTCTTTATATCTCAGAGGAGACCTTGGCAGAAAAGGCAAGGTATGCCCTTTGATCCACTTAGTTTCAATTCTCCCTTTCCTACTGCAAATTAGAACTTCTCTGCTTGGAATACTCGACAATGGCCTGGTAACCAATATGCATGGCAAAACCCCCAATGGCTTACTCCCCAATGGCCTACTCCACAAGCTGGTTGGAACCAACAACAGACAAACTCATGGCCTCAAAAAAATTTCCAAGGTCCAAACTATAACCCCCAGTGGCCTACTCAGTAGTAACAATGGTAGCCTTAGTGGAACAAGGGCCAACAATAGAAACAAAATGCACAATTTCAGCAACCTATGATTCCATCCCAGCCATAGCAGCCAACTATAATGCTACCATCAACACCTCAAAATTCACCTCATAGACCTACCCAAATTCCTACCCAACCTACACCTAACCCTAATAATAAGCATGTTCAACAGTCTTATATTAATGAGGTAATGCAATATCCCACCTATGTGGTGGAAGTGAGTAATGTTCATCTTAGATTAGGGAAGCAACTTGCAAGACCTTCATGTCCCCAAGTTACAGAGCTTAAAGATGAAGAACCCATAGAAGAAGCCTTAGATAATCCACCTTTGGAACCTGAATCAACACAAGATGCCCAAACTACCTTACAATAGAAGTCTCCTCCTTTTCTTGAGCACTTGGCCATGCAAAAGCAAATAGCCCAAACTGATACTATCCTTCTCAGCTAGCTAAAAGATATAAGCATCAAGATTCCCTTAATCCAAGCCATCAAGGATATTCCTATCTACACCAAAACTATTAGGGATCTTTGCATAAAGAAGTTAGGAAGGAAGAGAATAGACCCTCAAACAGTGCATGTTTTAGATAATCTTGCTGATATCATGTTGGGTAATATAATTGTTCCCAAATACACAGATCCAGGTAGTCTAGTGGTGGATGTAAAGATCAATGCGACTCTGATTAAGAATACTTTGATTGATTTAGGTGCTGCAATTAATGTCCTAACAAAGAAGACAATGCAGACACTCCAATTAAACAACCTTAGGCCTACTCAGATAGTCTTGCAATTAGTTGATAGGTCTATAGTCAAACCTAAACGAGTCATAGGAGATTTGGTCATTGCATTAGATTCTTGGGAATACCCTACTGATTTCATAGTTCTACAGCCAAAGGTTAATCTTACTGGTTATCCTCTTTTACTAGGTAAACCATGGCTTGCCACTACTAACGCATTTATAGGTTATAGGTCTAGTAACATGATCATATCCAATGGGACAGTGACCAAGAAATTGGTTTTATATCCACTAGGCCAACCATACCATGAGCTTGAGAAAACCATTTGGCCTAACCTGGAGGATGAGGACAACTATTCCCTACAAACCCTGATGACTATTGAACATGGCCCTTTATTGAATATTCTAGATGAAGATGAGTTAATTGCTAATATCATACAAAATAATTGTGGGAGACACCCATAGCAGCAAGACTGCCTATCTTGCTTACAAGACCCTTTGAGCAGCATAATAGCCAGCAGTTCATCAGAAGAAGTCTCCCAAATCTTTCATGCATTATTACCTTAGCCATCCTTACCTGTATTACCCAGCCTTGATTTATCTTCCGTGCAAGAACTGTCTAAACAAGTAGAAATCAAGCTAGGTAACATGTTGAATATTAACAATACATTAACTGATGAACAATAGCAATCCCTGCATGAAATATTGCATACACACTTAGCAGCATTCACCTAGAATTATAGTGACATGAAAGGCATTGATCTTGCCTTATGCATACACAAAATATATATTGATGATGGCTATAGACCCATCAGGTAGTAGCAGAGGTGCATGAACCCCACCCTCAGAGAGATTGTAAAAGTTGAACTTCAAAAGCTTCTGGATGAAGGCTTTATATACCCCATTTCAGAGAGTGAATGGGTTTCACCATTGGTCATAATGCCCAAGAAAGGTGGCAAATGGAGAGTTTGTGTTGATTACAGGGAATTGAATACTGCTACCACGAAGGATCACTTTCCATTGCCATTTATTGACCAAGTTCTTGACTTCTTAGCAGGCAAGAAATATTTTTCCTTTCTTAATGGTTTTAGTGGCTATAACCAGATTAAGATTGCTCCAGAGGATCAGGATAAGACAACGTTTTCTTAATTTGTAGGACTTTTCTATGAATGTCACTATTGCATCAAATTTTGAGATAATGAAGTTTACCCATGAATTTTTACATTGCATATCCTTACCCATTTTCCAACTTGCTCCTCGAAATCTAGATGTGCTAGCAAAAACTTTTGAAATTTGAATCATTGTTGTCATTGCCTATTATATTTATTTAAAATTGATATTGATTATTTCCCAATGATTTGAAAGAGTTGTGTCTCTTATCTTGGCTGAGATTTCCTTTTTAGATGTGATACAATGATTAGTGATGTAAGTGACTAGTGTAGAAGGATGTGACTAGGATGAGATTGTTGGTATTTGTTACTAAGATCCAATCCACCATATGTTCTATTAGAATTATATATTTTTTGCCATGTGTTAGTTTTATAAATTTCCTAAAAAGGAATATAGCTCAAATTCTTGAGTGATAATAAATATCGATCATCATGGGATAGCTTGATTAAATTTGTATACATACCTGATACCTCACTAGATGCCACTGGACTAAAGTCTGAGAGTTATGATAAATTTTTATCTACTTGCTTCCCCATATACTTTTGTACAAGTAATATTTTCTTTAGTGTTTGGAGTTTATTCACATCACTTCTTTTAGGCGGACTGCATCTATTCCTTCAATTTACAATATGTTATGCAAGTATTGGCCTGTTTTGGGCTCACCTATTCCCTTGGCATTCTTGGGTAAAGTTTGTATTAAATAGATTTGAGAACCTCCAAAATATCTTCCTCTAGTGGATGATTAGAGATGGGAGTTTGTTCCATTTATACACCCATTTGAATTGAAGATTTGTAAGGATGTGTGTGAAGTTGAACCGATTTCAACATTGTGATTGTTATTTCTAGGTTGCTCTTCACTTCTAATTTGATTTTAGCATTGGATGATTTTCTCTTTCTATTTTGCTCCATTATGACTTTTGGTTTTGAAAGTTGCAAATTTTTTGGGATTAGATTTGCTGAAATATCACCTGCCTATGTGTTATTTTACTTTTAGTATTGAAATGTGTGGAGTATGTTTATGCTGAAAGATGAAGTAGCTCCTAATTCTCACCTTTTCTTTTAGATATACTGATTCTAGGTGTCATATCTCTTAATTTAGGTTGTTTGCTTAAGTATTTCTACCATCTAATTTTTTGTTACTCTGTTGATCTGACAAATATGTAAATTATCTCTTGTTTCCTTACCTTTTCTTGTGTCATCTCATCTAAATGTGTTCTCATCTTGTTGGTAGCTTTGAGTATTTATCTATTGTATTTTAGGCTTAGAAGGTATTATTGTTTGTGGTTGTTCCATTGCATCTTGTGAACATGCTTGGTCCAACTCCATCATTTATTGGTTTGGAGAAACATGGAAAAGATGATTGTTCTCATTACACATTTGATATTTAAACAACATATTATCATAATATATGGGTTTGTTATATACAACCATTACTATATCTAAAATCATACAACTCTAAAGGTATTGAGCTTCTTGATGGAAATTCCCTGCTCAACATGCAATTTGCAGATGCCATTGCCCTTTATCTTGTTGTAGAGAAAGAAAATCTAGAGAATCTCAAGATCAGATTGAACATGTTTTTTTGTGCTTTGGGTGCCAAGGTCTCCTTCAATAAATCTATTCTAATAGGGTGGTCTGAGTCCCCTCCTACTTGGCTTGGTGAAAATGATTGGCAATGGGGAGAGTCTAAAAATCTAGTAAGATTCCTTTGTATTCCTTTTGCTATTGATCCCTCTCTCAAACAAATGTGGGGCTGGCTCTTCACTAACATTGATTTTAAACTCAAAAATTGGAATGGACAAGAACTCTCCCTAGCTGGAGATTCCAAGTGTGTCAAAAACAATTTGTCAGCATACACTATGTACTATGCATCCATGTGACTTTTTTCTAATCTACAGATAGAAATCATTCAGAAGGTGATTGGGTCCTTCCTCTAGTATGATGGCAAAGGAAGAAACAAGAAACATTGAATTAAATGGAAATGGTGTTGTATTAGCAGAGATTTTGGGGGGCTGGGCCTGAAAGACTTAAAGATTCAAGGGTTCGCCTTTGCATCAAAATGGATTGTGAATTCTCTAGATGGAAATGAACCATGGAAAGTTCTAGTGAGAAAAAATATTAAGCTAGCCAGGCCTAGAGGTCCTTTAGGCTAGAAAAATTTGCATCCCTATGAATACCTTTTTAGAGATTTTAAGGTGAAGCCTTTTGGGTTTGTGGTATTTGCCTCCATTTGGAAGGCCTGGGAAAGTGTCAGATGTCTTATCTTCTACCCTAGTAAGGGAAATTCTTATTTAGTGGGGAAAACACTATTTTTTTTTGTGGACTTTGAAACTCAATGAGAAGCCTATTGCTCTCATCCAAGGTTACTCTGGTCTCAAATGGCATAAGATGGGATTGACTAATTTTCAAGTTTTTTTCACCTCTGCTAGCTTTAAATCGTGGGAGAGTCTAAAAAATGAATTTGGCTAAAAGATACTCAAAAGACGACCTACTCTGTGCTTCTTTCAGCTTATTCAAACAACCCTACTTTATGAAGCCTACTGGGTGAGGAAGATTGGTTGGATAATTTGAAATGGGAAGATGATGCTAATCTTATGAACTGTGCGCCAAAAAATATCTATAGGATGCTTGGAAACTCAAAGGAGATTTATGAGCATTGTGTCAAGGTTTGGAATTGTGGTGTGAGTATTAAGAAATTAAGGGGTGTCTTCATGTCATTTTGGTCTAATTCCCTTGAGCCTAAAAAAGGATGCTTTAGATGGTTGCTTTGATTAAAGAAATTACCATTAGGTCTCAATAATTATATTTGTAGGTTTTGTAATATTTATGAAAACCATGATCATATCTTCTTTGGGTGTCCTTATGCTTGTCAAGTCTAGAATTTGTTTTTGAATAAGCTTCCTAATTGGTCTTCATGTCTTTCTTTATATAAGTTTGGGATCTTATTTGGTCATATTTCAGGTTTTGATGCAATTTCTAACTTGTTTTGCCTTGCATTAACAATTAAAGTTTTATGGATTTTGTGGAAAAAGAGGAATGAGGACCATTTTCAAGGCAATGCAAGGATTCTTACTGGGTTTGAATCTAGACTCAAACATGCTGATTTATTTATATAGGTGGCTCTGAATGTGGAAAATTAGATGGATTTCAAGGAAAAGACTACTGAAAAGGAGGACGTTTCACCATAGGATATTAATGATACTTTGTCAGAGATGGGATATCAAGACTCTGCTATAGCTTGCAAGTCCTTTATCCATTGGTTAGAGGAGTTGAATGATAGTTTTAGAAAGTTGCACATTGATGTATCTGAAATGGTAAATATTGCATAGGGTTCAGGAAATGGCATTGCAGACCTCATCTGCTCTGAGATTCAGAAAGTTTATGTTGATAGGGATGGCATTGGGTATTTAGATTTGGAACCAATTTTAGAGCCAACCATTGATGGTCCCGAGTTGGAGAAGGTTGAATCGGTGGTGGAGACCAGCCCTATTGTAGCTCAGTTTGCTTTGTACTGATATTCCAATTACCTTATAATTTGATTGTTTGCTAGCATCCGTATCGAGGAAAAAACTACTTATATGATGTATTACTTGTAGTGTTTGAAAAACTGTGGGCTTTGTTGTGGTGGCTAGCTTGGCCACGATATTTGTAGTTGACAACTTCTATTGGGATAAAACATTAAATGGAGTAGGTAGTAACCAATCTTGCATCAATAACTTGCATCAACAATGTTTAACTTCAAACTATTTGAATCACCTCATAACCATCTACAACCTTGCATACTTTATTCTTACAAAATATTATCACGTTAGGAGTGTTTGAAAGCTACATGCTTAGTTAGTTTGACTAGTGGCTAAGAATAGAAGTTTAGTAAATCAAATTTAATATCTTTTCATGATCTAATTCAGATCACATTCAATCCTTTCAAAAGCCTTTTTAAATTCTATTTCTAAAAAGATATCCTTTCAACAAAACTAGTGAACCCATTTGAAGCCTTCCCAAGATTTGATAAGACTACAAGAAGTAAATCTACCTATTTATATACTTAGTGTGCCCTCTTCAACCATTTAGGAAACACATTGTTTCATTCTACTAGTAAGATATTTTTTCTAAAATTATGTACAAGACATTTAGGACTGTAATGTAAGGACCCAACTCATCCTAAATCCAATAACACTAATCTCTAAATTCAAAAATACTAAGGAATAAAATTTTTGAATTAACAGATGCAGGAAATGAGAAATTTTTCTAGAAGTGCTTAATGCATGACATAGAAATGTGATGAAACTTGAAATTGAGTTTCCTAGAATCATCAGGTTCTTAAAAGATCACCAATTTTAAATCTAGAGAAGAGAGAGTACATTACAAGAGAAGGTACATTATGTAAGATAACCTAGAAGAACAATGGATCAGTTCATACCTTAAGTCATGCATTACATCCAACATTCATTTCTGATAGCTTGCTTCTCCTCTAGTCACTATATCCTTATTATGTGCACAAAATTAACTGAACAATCTCATGTTAACGCAACTCAAAAATCACTACTCAGAGAATTAAGATCACGATGCTAATTGTAGGACTCCGTACATCTAGGGGACCTGAGTACTGGGGGCATCTTTCGCCATCCAGAAGGGGGGGTGGACCTCATTGACTCCTCTTTCTAGAAGTGTCCCCTCATTTATTTAGAATTGTTCATTGTTTTGTTCTTTTAAATGAGACTATATATATATATTTTTCTTTATTGGCTTTTATATTGTTCCAATAGCATTCTAATTTGAATTCAACATTCAAATATGGGTTGTGACATGTAATATGTTGTCATTCTCCAATCATAGCCTTTCGCCATGAGTTCAATGATCTCTTAATAAATGAACATTAGTTGCAAATAAGAAGAGGGCAAAGACTCTAGGCAATTAGAACCACAAGAGGCAATCGCTAACAACATAAAAAACGTATGACAAGAGGTATTGGGGATTATGCCTAATGTTCTAATGTGTCTTTTTGAGTGACTTTAGAATTTTACAAAGGCAGTGGTCCCCACTTTTATTCTTATTCTCCAAGTAGTCCCATGCAATTTGTTGAATCCCAAAATTGTAAATAATTGATCTTTTTTATAGAATTTCAGAGCAGCAACTCTTTACAAAATAAAATTGCAAAATAATGGAGCCTGCACGATGATGTGTTGGCCAGGTTTGCTCCCTCAAGGCTTGGGTTTGATTCCCGTCGGGCTTACCTGATAAACGTGGGTTGCGGGCTATTACACTCATCCCTAGTGGACCAGTCTGGCCTCTGCTCACGCTCTCTCAGACCCCAACGTGGCAATCTATAAGCCCAAGGTAATGGACCCCAACTTGGTAATCTGTAAGCCCAAGGTAAGGCAAGAGAGGTTGATGGGCAGAGTCGTGGGGACACCTTTGAGTTAACCAAAAAAAATTTGCAAAATAATGGAATCTTTTAAGGCTATAATCATCACTATTATTGGAAATTGGTTGGCATTGTTTATCTTTTATGCTTGTTTTTGGTTTATTTGTTCTCTCTTAGCAAAAACCAATATTTCCCATTCAACTAGCATATTTTTAAGGACAAAATTTTTTTGAACTTTAGTAAAGCAATTTTTTGGTCCATGCCACAACTTTACAATTTGAATAATAACTAAATCAGCTGGAAAAAAACATAGCCAATCATTTGATGTAGGTGACTTTCACTAATCACTTAAACATGATAAAGACAACTTGAGTGTGCCACTTGAGGGAAAAAATAAGGCTATAGCAATGTAAATGTTACTACATGACACTTGACACTGAAATTTGAAAAACTAGATTTAATCATGCCTATGCTTGGTAATGTACAAACGGTCATGGTGTAAAGGTTAAAAATATGGATTCATAAGAGAAGTGACTCAACTTCAAAACCACCACATCACAATAAAGCAGACCTTAACATGGAAGTCATATGCACATGTAATAACATGCCTAGAATTGGATCCTATTCTAGGCCCAGGAGGTGATATTCACGGTTAAACTTAACAAACAAAAGTGAGCATGCCTAAGAATTTGTGGCATTAATTTCTCGACAAATGGGATCCTAATCTCAATGAATATAAGATACCTAATGTCAAGCAGATATTACTTATAGAATATACTCCATCACAGGCTACCATTGTCCCTTACTCTGAATGTTAAAGACCCCTTTGTAAACCAAATATACAGATGAGGTACAATGAATAGGAAAAGGACATTCCTAAACATCAACCACATTCAACCAATCATTAACGAGAATATTGCATTCCAATGTTAGATGAAATGCAGGCTACATAAAGGAATCGTGAGATTATAATAGGCACAAAACCAAAAGGAGAGAACAGATTACCATTATTCAAAAAGAGGCGGGCAAACTCACAACAGGCCATCTGGAAGGTTGGACCATTTTCTCTATTTCCATTTTTCAAAGATCCCATATGGGTTTGTAATTCAGTGACCTACCGCCAGACTATGACTGTCCAAGAGACTCACAGGTTTGCTAGTAGATCTAGACTCAAATGGAGGATGGACTCAGAAATCTTAGAACTGATTTCAAATGTATCTTGAAGCAGACAAGAACTCGTCAAAACCAATCTAAGGTTCAGAAGAATTTTGTTTCAGCTAGATTACAAATAACCAGAGAGAAGAACTCACCACTCTTTGCAAGAGCTCCGCCCTTTCCTTTGCTTCCATCTGACATTTTTGACGCTGAGAAAAATACTCATCTAGACCAAAATTCAAAAAGTCGACTTCTTCTGCTACCTGCTGCAACTTTCTGGATAGAAGAAACAATTCATGTAAAAGTTTACGGCATAGCTGCATTTTGAATGTTTTGCCCTCATAAAAACTAATTCAACTAACTCTACTATCAAGAAAGGATTTGTATTGCATTCTAGACATTATGATGGAACATCAACAGCATTAATGTATTATGAGTTGACTAAGTTCTTGGTAGTTGAAATGTTAAGTGCTATAAACTAGACTATTTATTTCCCAGCTCTACTTGAATAGACAGAAACATATGGCGAACAGTTATTTCAACATAGAAGTGATAGCGTATTTGGATATTGCTGGAACCAGTTGTGCATCAGGTAGACAGGCACAGCCAAACGATGGTACAGAAAAACATTATGAAAATCAGACATGGCAAAAATAGCAATATTGGCAGATCTAAAGAAAGGAAATAATTTGTAGTAATGGGTGTTGATTTTGCAGCAATGATTGTGGGATTTCTTTTTCCCAAATAAGAAGATGCTGCAAGTAATTAGTCACTTTAATTTGTGTCCTATTTACACAGCAGAACAATTTACAAACCGTGGCGAACGTCTTAGATTTGGGCAAGTGAAATTTCTTAAACACAGTAAGCCAATTTAGTATGGACGGGGTAGCGGAGTTACAACAGAGTCAAACCCAGTAATTGAAACAATGATTTTGGGTAAAATGAAAGGACGGCAAATATAATCCGTGTGTTTCTATGTTTCAATATTCAGAATAGACACAAGCAACTGTAAAGATAATAAGTACCATGAAACTAATTTTCAATGTTGAAGAGTAAAGATAATCCTATCAACCGCTAAAACATATTTGCATATTTTTATTACTATAAAATTTAATTAAAATTTAATTAAAATTTATTATGAACATAATTATAAATACATTGTTTTTAAAAGAGAAATAAGGTTAGAGAAGATCTATGTCATACCTTTTTTCCTTTTTTTATATGTTTAGATTAAATATTCTAAACTCTTTTTCAAAGCCTTGTTTAAATAAACCATCTATTGTGATGTTGAGCCTCCCTTCTGTGTACAAGTTATTATGATGCATGAACATTAGATCATATATTGTGATAACAAATCTCCATCCTTTTACAATGAGTACTAGCATACTATACACTCTGAAACCTATTTTTATATTGTGAACTCTAAACCATACAATGCATCAAGCATTATGATGTTGGGCTTCCTTCTTATAAAACGGGCTTAAAAACCCTATTTATTTTCGGATTTTTTTATATATCAAAAACCACACCCAACATGATGATGTGTTGCATAAGTCAAGAAGATGAAAGTTTGTTGTGGCACAAAAGGATGGGTCACATAAACTTTGACAAACTTTTCAAAATTAGTCGCAAAGAGGCAGTGAGAGACATGCCCAAAATATTAAAACCATCAAATGTCATTTGCAAGCAATGCCAACAACAAAAACAGACTAGGGTAAGCTTCAAAACAAAATAATATCCACATTGAAACCCTTTGAGCTTATACATATGGATCTCTATGGACCTACAAGAACAAAAAGTATGGATGGTGAAAGATACTTTATGTTGTTGATTGATGATTACTCTAGAATGACTTGGGTTACTTTTCTAAAAGAAAAATCAGAAGTGTTTGACAAATTTAAGACATTCAAAGTCTTAATGGAGAATGAAATAAGTCAAAGCATCAAGTGCCTTAGATCAGATCAAGGAGGAAAATTCACTTCGATTTGATTTGAAGATTTTTGTGAAAACCATGGAAAAAGAAGACATTATTCTGCCTAAAGGACTCCACAACAAAATGGGTTTGTGGAAAGGAATAACATGATGGTCCAAGAAAGGCTAGGACCATGTTAAATGAGTCCAAGCTACCTGACGCATTTTGGAGAGGAGCGGTTCATATGGATCTCTATATCCTAAATAATGGGCAAATAAGGGTAAATAATGATAAAACACCATATGAGATATGGAAAGGGAGGCCTACAATAGTGAAGTATTTCAAGGTATTCAGAAGCATATGTTTTGTAAGGAGATATGAAGAATAGTTGGAAAAAATTTATTCAAGGTGTGATGAAGGAATTTTTCTTGGTTACTCTTCTAGGAGTAAAGCCTACATATGCTATAATAAGAGGCCGCGTAAAATTGTTGAAAGCGCAAATGTCAAAGTAGATGAAGAAAATTATTACAAAGAAAAGGAACAAGAAGTTGAATCTCAAAATGAAGAAAGGTACAAAGAAGAGCAAGTAGAGGAAGGAACTTAAGATGAGGTAGGTGAACAAAGTAACATAAAGACACCGGCAGAAATATCATCTGAGACACCATCTAGATTTGTTCAATAAAATCATCCAGAAGATTTAATTATCAGTAACAAAGATGGTGAAATTTAGACAAGAACGAGATTGACTTTAGAGCATGTAAATTTGTCTTTGGATTCAACAATAGAACCCAAGAATTTTAATGAAGAAAGTTAAGACAAATATTGGATAGGTGCTATGGAAGAAGAACTGGATCAAATAGACAAGAATGAAACTTGGGAACTTGTTCCAAGACCTAAGGATAAATATGTAATTGGTACTAAATGGGTATTTAGAAATAAACTCAATGAGGAAGGACAAATCTTAAGAAACAAAGCAAGGTTAGTATGCAAGTGTCATGCCCCTGAAATAGGAATACAAATCATAAATCAAATACTTACTTATGGCCGACTTCATCATATAAAAACTATTCCCTTGGCATTCCTTTTATGCAAGTATTGGTCTTTTTTGGGCATATCTATTCCCTTGGCATTCCTTGGTAAAGTTTGTATTAAATAGATTTGAGAACCTCCAAAATACCTTCCTCTAGTGGCTGATTAGAGATGGGAGTTTGTTCCATTTATACACCAATTTGAATTGAAGAGTTGTATAGGATGTGTGTGAAGTTGAACTGATTTGAACATTGTGATTGTTATTTCTTGGTTGCTCTTCACTTTTGATTCAATTTTAGCATTGGATATTTTTCTCTTTCTATTTTTCTCCATTATGACTTTTGGTTCTCAAAGTTGCAGTTTTTTTGGGATTAGATTTGCTGACATATCACCTACCTATGTGTTATTTTGCTTTTAGTATTGGAATGTGTGGAGTATGTTTGTGGTGAAAGATGAAGTAGCTCCTAATTCTCACCTTTTCTTTTAGATATACTAATTCTAGGTGTGCTATCTCTTAATTTAGAATATTTTCTTAAGTATTTCTACCATCTACTTTTTTGTTACTATGTGCATCTCACAAAGATGTAAATTATCTCTTGTTTCCTTACCTTTCCTTGTGTCATCTCATCTGAATTTGTTCTCATCTGGTTGGTACTTTGAGTATTTATCTTTTTTATTTTAGGCTTAGAAGGTATTATTGTTGGTGGTTGTTCCATTGCATATTGTGGACATGCTTGGTCCAACTCCATCATTTCTTGGTTTGGAGAAACATGGCAAAGATTATTGTTCTCATTACACATTTGACATCTAAACAACATATTATCATAATATATGGGTTTGTTATATACAACACCTCCTATATCTAGAATCAAAGAACATGATAATGTTATTCATACTCTAGATCGACGTAAAAAATAACAAAACCACAACCTTAGATAATCACAACCTTAGATTTTTTGCAAATTATGAAGCAGCTATGTATTATGTAATTGGAGATCAAGGAATTTATAGAGAAATGTAATTAGTTTTGACTAAGTAGCATAGGTAAATATTACCTATCTTGGAATTGTGCTTGGTAGATTCTATGTTAGGTTGAAATCTAGTAACAAGTGTTTCTTAAAGATCCCACATCTCTTCATGAACCATGGTGCTCCTTAATATGAAGCACAAAGGTTTTGTTTTTTTTTGGTAAAGCGAGCTTATTTTCATTGCTTTTCGTTATTAATTTATTATTTCTTGAGAAGTTAAATAGAGTAGGATAAGTTCAGGATGAAGGCTTTATAAATAATTATAGGTTTGATGTGTTGTTAATTAAAAGTTAATAGAAATTAGGGTTTTGAGATCTCATTATAATATCTTTATATTATAATTTTATAGAGGTCATCCACAAATTTGTTTTTGCTATGATTACGGAGCACGAGCCCTAGGCTGAACCACTTCCGCAGAGAGCGGGGTATTTATTCTGTGAAATTCCACCCGGTATCATCCCGTGATATGATGTGTAGCTTATTAAAAGTTAACAATAGAAATTAGGGTTTTGAGATCTCATCATAATAGCTTTGAATTATAATGAATGTGATATGTTGTCTCGCATCATAAGCTTGCACACTATCGGAGACTCTGCACCAGGTGGGAGGTGCAGTTTAGGAGGAATGAAGTGTGGCATTATAATGTTGGATATGTTATCAAAGTGTGGTTTGTCATCTATAAAAAACCCTAAAGATAAATAGGGTTTGTGGGCTCTCTTTTATAAGAAGGAAGCCAACATCATAATGCTTGATGCATTGTATGGTTTAGAGTTCACAGCATAAATACGGCTTATGCTAGCTGGCACTGTAGAAGAATGCAGATTTATAATCACAATATATGATGTAATGTTCATGGATCATAATAGTTTTTACAGAGAAAGGAGGCTCAACATCACAATAGATAGTTTATTTAAACAAGACTTTAAAAAAGAGTTCAGAATATTTGATCTAAACATTAAAAAAAAGGTATGACATAGATCTTCTCTAATCTTATTTCTCTTTCATAATAAATTTCAATTTGATAGGCTTTCTTATTAAAATTTATATGACTCACAATAATCAATTAAAATTTATAGTAATAAAAATATGCAAATATGTTTTAGCGGTTGATAGGATTATCTTTAATCTTAAACATTGAAAATTAGTTTCATGGTACGGATTATCTTTACAGTTGCTTATGTTTGTTCTGAATATTGAAACATAGAAACACACGGATTATATTTACCGTCCTTTCATTTTACCCAAAGTCATTGTTTCAATTACGGAGTTTAGCTCTGTTGTAACTCCGCTACCCTGTCCACACTAAATTGGCTTACTGTGTTTAAGAAATTTCAGTTGCCCAAATCTACGACATCCGCAACGGTTTGTAAATTGTTCTACTCTGTAACCAGGACAAACAAATTAAATTGACTTACTTGTAGCTTCTTTTTATTTGGGAAAAAGAAATCCCACAATCTTCGCTGCAAAATCAAAACCCATCACTGCAAATTGTTTGCTTTCTTTAGATCTGCCAATATTACTATTTTTGCCAGGTCTGATTTTCATAATGTTTTTCTGTACCATCCTTCCATCTCTACCTGATACACAACTACTTCAAATTATATCATATGTTGAAATGCCTGTTGGCCATATATTAATGCTGTTGATATTTCATCACAATGTCTAGAATGCAATCCGTTCTTGATAGCAGAGTTAGTTGAATTTGTTTTTATGAGGGCAAAACAGTTAAAACACAGCTATGCCCTAGACATGTAGACTTTTTACATGAATTGTTTCTTCTATGCAGAAAGTTGGAGCAGTTAGCAGAAGAAGTTGATTTTTTGATGTCTGGTCTAGATAAATATCTTTCTCGGCATCACAAACGTCAGATGGAAGCAAAGGAAAGGGCGGAGCTCTTGGAAAGAGTGGTGAGTTAGACTTCTCTCTGGTTATTTGTAATTTAGTTGAAACAAAAGTCTTCCAAAGTTTGGATTGGTTTTGAGGAGTTCTTGTCTTCTTCAAGATACATTTGAAATCAGTTTTAAGATTTCTGAGTCCATCCTCCATTTGAGTCTAGATCTACTAGCAAACTTGTGAGTCTATTGGACAGTCACAGTCTGGTGATAGGTGACTGAATTACAAACCCATATGGGATCTTTGAATCATGGAAATAGAGAAAATGGTCCAACCTTGCATATGGCCTGTCGTGAGTTTGTCAGCTCCTTTTTGAATAATGGTAATATGTTCTCTCCTTTTGGTTTTGTGGCTATTATAATCTCATGATTCCTATATGTAGTCTGCATTTCATCTTGCATTGGAATGCGGCATTCTCGTTAATGATTGGTTGAATGTGGTTGATGTTTAGGAAGGTCTTTTTCCTATTTCATTGTACTTCATCTGTTTATTTTGTTCACAAAGGGGTCTTAACATTCATAGGGTAAGGGATAATGGTAGTCTATGATGGGGTGTTTTCTATAACGAATATCCGCTTCGCATTTTTCCTTTATATCATGCAAGTAAGATTGACATCCTGACTCCATGTAGTTATCTTATATTCAAGGAGATTAGGTGCCCATTTTTCGAGAAATTAATATCACAAATTTCCAGGCATGCTCACTTTTGTTTGTTAAGTGTAACTATGAATATCACCTCTTGGGCCTGGAATAGGTTACAATTCTGGGTATGTTATTACATGCCTATAAGGCTTCCAAGTTAAGGTCTACCTTATTGAGATGTGGTGGTTTTGAACTTGAACAAGTACTCTTATGAATCCATTTTTGTAACATTTACACCAAAACCCTTTGTACATTACCAAGCATAGTCATGATTAAATCTAGTTTTTTAAATTCCAGTGTCAGGTGTCATGTAACAACATTTACATTGCTACAGCTTTATTTTTTCCCTCAAGTGGCACACTCAAGGTGTCTTTATCATGTTTAAACGATTAGTGAAAGTCACCTACATCAAATGATTGGCTATGTTTTTTCCAGCTGATTTGGTTATTATTCAGATTGTAAAGTTCTGGCATGGACCAAAAAATTGCTTTACTAAAGTTCCAATTTTTTTTTGTCTTTAAAATTATTCTAGTTGAATGGGAAATATTGGTTTCTGCTAAGAGAGAAAAAAGAATTCAAAAACAAGCATAAAAGATGAACAATGCCAGCTTTTTATATTGTGGAGAAATCATGTAATTGCTAATGTTCATGAATGACCATGATGGGGATTGCCTGCTCACAATTTCTGATAATAGAGCTGATTATAGCCTTAAAAGATTAGATTATTTTGTAATTTTATTTTCTAAACATTTGCTGCTCTAAAATTCTATAAAAATATCAATTATTTACAATTTTGGGATTCAACAAATTGCATGGGACTATTTGGAGAATAAGAATAAAAGTGGGGACCACTGCCTTCATAAAATTCTAAAGTCACTCAAAAAGACACATTAGGACATTAGACATAATCCCCAATACCTCTTGTCATGCATTTTTTTATGTTGTTAAGGATTGTTTTTTGTGGTTCTAATTACCTAGAGTCTTTGCCCCCTTCTTATTTGCAACTAATGTTCATTTATGAAGAGCTCATTACACTAATGCTTAAAGGTTGTGATTGGAGGATGACAACATATTACAGTCCTTAATGTCTTGTACATAATTTAAGAAAAATATATTGCTAGTAGAATTAAACATCTTATTTCCTAAATGGTTGAAGAGGGCATACTAAGTATATAAATAGGCAGATTTACTTTTTGCGGTCTTATCGAATCTTGGGAAGGCTTCAAATGGGTTCACTAGTTTTGTTGAAAGGATATCTTGTTAAAAATAGAATTCAAAAAGGCTTATAAAAGGATTGAATGTGATCTGAATTAGATCATGAAAAGATATTAAATTTGATTTACTAAACTACTATTCTTAGCCACTAGTCAAACTAACTAAGCATGTAACGTTCAAACACTCCTAACGTGATAATATTTTGTAAGAATAAATTATGAAGTATGTACAAGGTTGTAGATGGTTATGAGGTGATCCAAATAATTTGAAGTTAAACATTGCTGATGCAAGTTATTGAGACATATTTTGGTTACTTAGTACCTACTCCATTTAATGTTGTGATCAGATAGCCACAAAGGTTGCAAGAAGTCAGCTTTAGAAATCCACTAAACTAAAAAAATATTGAAAGAACAACAAATATGTCTCTAAGAGAAATAGGTTAGAGGAATCTCAAGATAAGTAGAAAGTAAGACATGATTAGCAGACTCGAGTTCCAAGTTGGGGATATATAATATGTTTATTTAGGAAAAGATAAGTCTCTAGGTATAGCAACGAAGTTAAAACCAATTAGATATAGTCCATCTAAGATTCTTTAAAAACTAAATTCTAATACTTTTATACTAGATCTTCATTGATACATGAATTTGTATTCCATTGTGAATGTTGAAAACTTGCATGTCTCTTTGATCATATCAACTAATTTGTAATCTGTTTTGTACGAAGCAATGATCATGGAAATTGGAGTGTTGAATGCTATAACATTCTGTTGAGCATTTCTGTATTTGCATATTTTATGTTTATGCATATTTTGCACCTCCTACAATTGGTATCAGAGCCAGGTTGATTGTGGTCATTCTGTTTCCAAGTTATCACAGCTACAGCTATGGATATATGTTGGATTGTGTTTGCAGGTTAAATCATGGGATCAAAGGTGAGAGTGTTTGCATAAAGATTGTTGTCTGAAGACGAGCGCTGAAGGAATTGTCACAAGAGAAAGGAAGTTGCAGATCTGAAAAGACCAAGGGTTTACAGATTAAAAAAAGGAGAAAGAAAATTACGAGTTTCTGCATATCGTAGGTGTGAAAGATATGGCAAAAATGATTTTGTTGGAAGATCCCAGCAGAACAAGAGAAATCACTCTAATTTAAAGCTGCCAAAGGAGTTATATGCCGCAGTCTTGACTCAAATCGCCAAAAGAGGAAGTGTTAATGTTTTTCGAAGTCCACAGAGCCCAAAGGAAATTGCTGTAAGAAAAAGGGAGTCACTTGAGATCACTGAACGAGATCGCTGAACGAAGGAAGGAACAGATTGACGCCAACAAAGAACAAATTTTTATCAGTCTTTTAAAGGTAAAACAAAATAAGGTAATGTTGTTTTGTTATGTTGCTGATCGCCTTGAATTGGAAAGCAAGTATATTCATAACGATTTCATCTATGTATCGCTGGTAATAAAGAAATTGCATAAGGAAGATTAGTGGCAGAAAAGGGAAAAACGGTTTGGTAGTCACCCCCAAGATAGTTTGCTAAAATCTGCCACAGTGGATAGTCTGGAGATTGGTCACTATGACTCTTTGTCAACACAAAGAAGGTGATTGGACCGCAGTCCAAAAGCTAAGGATCAGAAGATCGTGGGCTTGCAGAAGTCAAAGCCACAATTAGCTCCAAAGAAATGGAAGAAGACAGATCGTAGAAAAGAGGTGGCCGAATCAGACAAATGAGATGGCTACAGAGCAACCATCAGGTCAGAAGAAAAAAAGAAAGGAAGAAGAATGGAAGGTGCATGAAGTCCAGTATGGACGTAGCAATAGCAAAGTGCAGCAGCACGAGGAAGAGTATGGCGTTTTGTAGATTTACAGATCAATTGAATAAAATAGAGTTTGAAAATTGAAGATGCCGAAGTATTTAAGGTCAAAATTAAGGGGAAATGTTATCATTATTTTCTCCCAACCACCGAACATCACCAAACAAAGCAGTCAACATAAATATTTAAAGCAGATGCTTTTCCCACCATCTCCCACCTCCCTTATAACATGTGCGTTGAACATGTCGTTTGAATGTTGATTTTTAGATTGTTCTCAGACCTTTATAAATAGAGGCAGATGTAATCTGTTTTGTATCACCAAAAATGGAGTGTTGAATGCTATAGCATTCTGTTGAGCATTTCTGTATTTGCATATTTTGTGTTTTTGGATAGTTTACACCTCCTTTATGAATCAATATAAATTTTAATAAGAAAACCGATCAAATTAAAATTTATTATGAAAGAGAAATAAGGTTAGAGATCTATGTCATATCCCTTTTTTATGTTTAGATCAAATATTCTTAACTCTTTTTCAAAGCCTTGTTTAGTAAATAAACCATCTATTGTCATGTTGAGCCTCCCTTCTCTGTAAAAGTTATTATGATGCATGAACATTACATCATATATTGTGATAACAAATCTGCATTCTTTTACAGTACAAGCTAGCATAATATACACTGTTAAACGCATATTTATATTGTGAACTCTAAACCATACAATGCATCAAACATTATGATGTTGGCTTCCTTCTTTCAAAATAGAGCCTAAAAACCCTATTTATCTTTAGGGTTTGTTATAGATGACGAACCACGCCAACATTGTGATGTGTTGCATAACATATCCATCATTATAAAACCCCACTTCATTCCTCCTAAGCTGCATCTGACATCTCGTGCAAGGTCTGCAATAGTGTGCAACATTATGATGCCAGACAACATATATCCATTATAATTCAAAGCTATTATAATGGGATCTCAAAACCCTAATTTCTATTGTCAATTTTTTATAAGCTACACATCATATCAATGGATGAGACTAGATTGTGCCCTAGGGGAATTTGGTAGAATGAATACCCCTCAGTCCTTGGCTCTCAAATGAAGAAGCCTAAGGCTCATGCCCCCATTTCGTAGCAAAAAGGAATTTGTGCATGACCTATATAAAATTATAATATAAAGCTATTATAATGAGATCTCAAAACTCTAATTTCTATTGTGAACTTTTCATTAACTACACATCATACCTAAAATTATTTATAGAGCCTTCATCCTCCAACTAGTTCTACTCTCTTCAAGAAAGAATACATTAATAATGAAAATCAATGAAAATAAGCTCATTTACAAAAAAAGAAAAAACCCTAGTGCTTCATATACCTTCAACTTAAATAGTTTGTACTTTAACAAGATCAAAACTAACTACTACATTAATCATTAATTTCTTTTGTAAAGTGAAAGTTAAATACATAAGGGTAGTAGTGAAGCCCAACTATAACTAGTATAGATATCTTAAATACATTATGTAAAAAAACACATACATGTACCACTCTTGAACTTTTTTTTTTTTTTAAAATTATTATTATTATTATTATTATTTTACTTTAGAATTATTTTTTACTACATACACACATGGACACATAGATTTTAATTTTAATTTATCTACAATGTTTAAAATTTTAATTTTTTTTAAAGCTTACACATTATTCTTTTTTTTATATATATTGAAGGAAGCAAAGATACAAAAATATACAAAAACATCTACCAAATTAGTTGTTGATCACACATCCATTGCTGCCAACAACACATGAGCAACATACAAGACCCAACCTAATAGTTTGAGTATTTTATATGCCAAACGGTGAACAACAAAAAGCAAAATAGCAGCAAGCAATAATAAACAACAGCATAAGCCATCAAAATGAGCCAAAGACTTTGCTTGTCCAATTGTAACAATTGATAAACAGCAATAGCAAACATGAAAACACTGCAAACTGGTTTGTTGTATCAACACAAACTCTCAAATCTGCTGCTTGCTTGGCCTAACCAACAAACTCTTCAAATTTACTTCCCATCTTTGAAGTTGAGATTTCAAACAACTGGCCTGATTATCAAGGTCTTTGTTAGCCATGAGTAGCTCCTTGTTTTTATAGATCAGAATATACACCTGGAGAGATAAATCCACACAAATCCTTTGAATTTCAATCTACAACGGAAGGAATGCCTATGAAAGAGCAGCCAAGCATCAAAGTTTCCAGATATGATTAATCATAATAATCTGACAAGTGTTTGAAATCAAGGTGTGAGAATTGGAACATCCAAGAAGAGTTGATTTCCAAGACTAGGGAAAATGGAAGATGGCAGGTAATGTGGTGATGAGGGAAGACAAAAGAGATCTAGCATGTGAACAAAACCAATAACTATGTAGAATGGACTCAATCTTACCACAAAAGGGGCATGAGGGAGAAGGATGCAAGAATGTAAGGCATTTCCCAATAGGTAGGTTACCATGGGGGAGTTTCCAAGCAGTGAGTTTGGAGCCCGAGTCAGCTTTGGATTGTCATATCAACAAGCTGAGTTTGTTCCATTTAGCCCTACTAGATTTACACCTCTAAATCATGTTAAGGTGGCGATGAAGGGGCAAACTAGGCAGCAGTTGTGTGTAGATTATCTTGAGAGGTAAATTTAGAATGTTACAACCGTTGGGCCACCTCCAATCTTTAAGGAAGTTAGAGTTACAACATGTCGACACCAAGATAGAAAGATTGGCTGGAACAACATTTTGGATTTCAAGCATAGTGGATAGTTAAAGCAACACTTCACATGGTGCCAAGGTCTCTAGGTGAAGCTTGTGGGGTCCCATAGATACTTTTGTTTTGTTTTTACTTTGAAAAATGTAGTACTTGTATGTTATTTTTTAATAGTTTATATTTTAAAGTTTTGATGTCTTATATTTAAAAAAAATAATTAATGTAATTTATTACAAAAAAATGATCATCCATATATTGAGATAGTTATGAAGTTCCACTACAAAGATGATAAACTTAATGGAAAATATTTAAAAATATGATCACCTTTAATTATGTGTGCCAAGAATCTCACTTTACTTTTATATTATCTTAGGAAAAGTAATAGATATAATTGAAAAATATAAGAGAAAAATAATTAATGAAATAGAAGTTAATGTACAACTTATTAAGTCTCCTCATATAGCCAAATAGTACTTAAAGGGACAACTAGGGATATGTATTACCTACATGGCATCAATGCCCTAGGTACAACTTATTAAGTCTCCTCATATAGCCAAATAGTACTTAAAGGGAAGACTAGGGATATGTATTACCTACATGGCATCAAAGCCCTATTTACAACATCGTGATGTAATAAATGGTACATCCAATGATATGGTTGTATGCCTCATTCTTCCTCTTATAATATAGTTTATTAAGATTCAAAGGCCTCATTTTTATTTCTATTGGAAACTTTTCAAAGCTACACAACATATCTATCATTATAAGGCAAGTCTCCAATGGTACACATGCTTTATCTTCTTCCTCTTACAATGTAATTTATTATAATGGAGGGCATCAAAACCCTAATTGAGATGTGAATATTAATAGGCTGCACGTTATATCCAAAATTGTTTATAGAGCCTCTTTCCTCTAACTCATTTTACTCTTAAAATTCTCAATAAATAAAACATAAATAATGATAATTAATAAAAGATATTTAAAATAAGCTAGAATATATTATATTATACCAAAAAATACCCTACCATGTAATATAACTTCAACGTAATACTCCATACTTCACATTATCTCTCTCTTTCTAGATCCATATCTATGTCATCAAAAATAATTGAGTTGAATGTTTTTATGGGAAGCGCCCTTGTGGACATCATGTATACCAAATGATATCCTCAGCATGTACACAGGATAAAGAGGCCGCGAAAGAGATTGTTGTGTACATGATCGATGCTGGGTGAGATATCTTGTGTCCCTAAAAACTCGCATCATTAACAGCGACTACGATGAAGTGGCAATATCTTTTTAATACTACAGAGAAAAGAAATTTGCAGGAATCTGAGAGTGTCTGTTATTAATGTTCTTCAAGGAGAAGACCTTGATCGCCCAAAACGAGATTGATTAAAGACTTTAGCCACATAGAGGATAATTTTCAAAAGAAAATTGGAAGTCAAAGTGGAATTATTCCTAGATCAAGAGAAAACCCCTTATACAGTGCACTTTGGGTTGCTCAGGGACTCCTACATAAAGTATCCACCAGGAATGTTGATAAACGCATACTGCTATTCACAACTAATGCTGATCCTGGGGTCAAAGCAGACATGAGAAGGACAACAATACAGAGGGGCAAGGATGCAAGAGATTTGGGTATTTCAATTGAGCTTTTCCCTTTGAGTAGATCGGATAAAGAATTCAATGTTTCCATTTTTTATGCTGATACGCTTGAGTTGGAGAATGAGGACTTATCTCAGCTCATGCCCTATTGGGAAGGCCAGAGCTATGGTGTGAGAACCCTAAAAGTTTATAAAAGAAAACCCTAGTACCCCTCATGCTGTTCGCCTTTATTCCATTGCCTCTACAAGATATGGAGAATCTAGATTCGTTTGATGGCAAACCACCAAGCTTGTATGTTAGAAGAGCTGTTTACTATGACGCGGAGAATGGAAAGGAGGATCCGTCCAAGAAAGTCGTTTGCAATGATTATCTCTGTGATAGTAAACTGGGAGACATGGTCCAGATTACAGGTCCATCTGATAAAGTGATGCTGCTACCGGAGGATAGTCTTCTCTACCTTCTCCTTGAAATTTAGATGTGCTAGCAAAAACTTTTGAAATTTGAATCATTGTTGACATTACATATTATATGTATTTAAAATTGAGTGATAATAAATATAGATCATCATGGGATAGATTGATTAAATTTGTATACATACCTCACTAGATTTCAAAGTTTTATCTACTTGCTTCCCCATATAACTTTGTACTTAATATTTTCTTTGGTGTTTGGAGTTTATTTTCATCACTTCCTGTAGGACTGCATCTATTCCTTCAATTTGCAATATGTTATGCAGGATTTGGCCTTTTTGGGGCACACCTATTCTCTTGGCATTTCTTGGTAAAGTCTATATTAAATAGATTTGAGAACCTCCAAAATATCTTACTCTAGTAGCTGATTAAAGATGGAAGTTTGTTCCATTTATACACCCATTTGAATTGAAGAGTTGTACAGGATGTGTGTGAAGTTGAATTTATTTGAACATTGTGATTGTTATTTTTAGGTTGCTCTCCAGTTCTGATTCAATTTTAGCATAGATATTTTTCTCTTTCTATTTTTCTCCATTATGACTTTTGGCTCTTAGAGTTGCAATTTTTTTGGGACTGGATTTGCTGACATATCACCTACCTATGTGTTATTTTACTTTTAGTATTGGATTGTGTGGAGTATGTTTGTGTTAAAGGATGAAGTACCTCCTAATTCTCACCTTTTCTTTTAGATATACTAATTCTAGGTGTGATATCTCTTAATTTAGGCTGTTTCTTAAGTATTTCTACCATCTACTTTTTTTGTTACTCTGTGGATCTCACAAAGATGTACCTTTCCTTGTGTAATCTCATCTGAATTTCTTCTCATCTAGTTGGTAGCTTTGAGTATTTATCTTTTGTATTTAAGGCTTAGAAGGTATTATTGTTGGTGGTTCTTCCGTTGCATCTTGTGGACATGCATGGTCCAACTCCATTTTTTGGTTTGGAGAAACATGGAAAAGATGATTGTTCTCATTACACATTTGACATCTAAACAACATATTATCATAATATATGGGTTTGTTATATACAACACCTCCCATATCTAGAATCATACAACTTGATAATATTTTTCATAGTCTAGATCAATGCAAAAAATTTCAGTGAGCCTCTTGTGAGCAGTGTGCTCAGGCAGTGAGCCCTAACCGGCAAGTGCCAGTTTGTACTCTTTTATTCTTTTAATAGACAATACAATCTTGGGTTAGTGATCCCTGGTTTTTCCCTTAATAGGGTTTCCATGTAAAAATCCTTCTGTTATGTGTGTTAATTTCATTTCAGTTCTTATGTTTGCTTATGCTTTCATGTTTTGATATATCACTGAATATTGAGATAAGAAAATAAAGTAAAAGTAAGAAATTTTTTGAAATAACTGATTCACCCCCCCCCACCTCCTCTCAGTTGTTGGGTAGATGGATAGTATGTTGTGATAGATTGTGTGATGATACAGTGAGAGAGATGGGTATATGTATGAGGAAGAGCACATGAAGGATGCAGCCATGGAGATGCTGAAATAGCAGGTATGAAACATAATTTGATTTTGGAGGGAAATGATATTGAGTCGGTGTTCAATTTTGCTTCTTTGAAGGTCAAGGATGAATTGATTTTGGAAATGCAAGAATGTATTGAGAAACATATTGCTAGGATGGTAGGAAAAGGTTGAATGATAGGTAAAAAGGTAGGTTCAACACCATTTTCAGAAGAAGAATAGGTCAGGGATCAATCATCAATTGAAAGACAGCATTCAACAATGAAGAAACCGGTTAAAGACAAAGGGAAAATGTAGATTTTTAGTTGTTGGTGAGTGCAAAGACTACTTGGAGGATTGAATAATGATATTGAAGAGCTTGAATCTATTGTGCAGCACTATCCTCAAGAGGACTTGAGGCAAAATTTTCCCTTGGAGTATGGTGCAGGGCACCTTCTAAACTTCATACCTCCGTGAGGCAATTTTGTAAATTTTGAGCTATTGGTTGTATTTTGTTTGTAATGAGGTCATATTTGGACCATATCTATTGCATTTGAGTCATTTGAATAGGTTTCTAGGTAAAGTGTGGGGTCAAGTTGTCAAATATTGTATAATCCTTCAAATATTGTCAAAATTGCAAAAGTGCAAGAAATGGAATATGAAGAGTCACTTTGTAAAGGGAAGGTTTTTAGATGTTAGAAACTCAAGGGGTAGTTAAGATGACTCTTGTAACATGTTTAAAGAGCCTAGGGAAGGTGAGAAAGAGGGGAGAAAGTTGCATCTTTTAGTTTTTTGAATAAATACTCTGTTTTCCTATAGATTTAAATGTTTTCCCTATTTTTGCAAGCATTGTATGACCTATACAGCATAATCAGACCATAATATTTTTTTTTTAATAGAATAGGGTATTATCTCTCAAATAAACTTAATTTGAGGAAATTTCATTGAGATGTCAGCTTTTTTGAGTCATTTTTCTATAAATTGTCCTAAAACCCTCATTCGAAGGGTTTGAGAATCTAAAAAGGGAATAAATAGCCATTCCACCATTTGTGAATCAGTGGAGTGGGTTAGTTTAGGTTGTTTTCAATTTGATTGTGTTTGCAGGTACAAGGGAAGGCAAGTTACATAAGTTTGTTGCTACCCTAGTGGATTTTTCATGATTTTGAGCATGAATGCCTGGCTAGAAGTTAGGGTTTGAAGAAAATACTTTGGAATAGAGTGGAAGATGGTTTAATAAGCATATACAAATCATATTTGATGTGCCTTGGCTCTTGGTGAGGATTTTCTAATTTGGAAGCACAAAGATCCAATAAGCCCTCATGCAAACTAGCTGAATTAGGCTTGTAGGACAGTGGGATAGTCAAATTTTGGAGGTTACTTTTCAAAGAAACCCTAGTCACCTATCGAATATGTTAAAGGAAAGCCAAAAGGGTATCTAGAATGCCAATTCTTTTGTGTGTTTGAGGAGTATTATGAAATTTATGCTCTGTTTACTCTATTTGAAGTGCTACAAGCAAATAGGCCTCTTGGGTATGAACATTGGGATAATGAAGGAACCAAGTTTCTAAGGGAGTTTAGTTGGCTTAATCCAATCAATATTATGATACCTAAGGTGTACCAGAGGTTCATGGAAAGTTTGGTGTCTTGAAACATTCATTTGGTGTATTTGTAGCCTTTGAAACCATGTTTCATTAAAGTGAATTTGAGTGTTTAGGTGATCTATCAAAATCAATGCTTTGTACCTTTTAAAACCTTTTGAATCCCACCATATAATTTTTCTCTTATATTTTTCAATTATATCTATTATTTTTCCCAGTAAAGTGAGATTTTTGGCACACATAATTAATGGTGATTATATTTTAAATATTTTCCATTAAGTTTATCATCTTTGTAGTGAGACTTCATAACTACCTCAATATATAGATCAATATATACATGATTATGTTTTTGTAATCTTTACATTAAGTATTTATTTTTTTAAATATAAGACATCAAAATTTTAAAATATAAACTATTAAAAAGTAACATACAAGTATACAATATTTGCTACACTTTTCAAAGTAAAAAACAAAACAAAAGAATTGCCCAAATATAGAATGGTGGCTTTTCCAAAAGTAAAATTAAAATCTATGTGTCCATGTGTGTATGTAGTAAAAAATATTTCTAAGGTTAAATAATAATAATAATAATAATAATAATAATAATAATAATCTATACTAGTTATGGTTGGGATTCACAACTACCCTAATATAAGTGTATGCATTTAATTTTCACTTTACAAAAAAAATTAATGGTTAATGTAGTTGCTAGTTTTGATCTTGAACAAGTACAAACTATTTAAGTTGAAGGTATATGAAGCACAAAGGTTTTTTTTTTGTATAACGAGCTTATTTTCATTGATTTTCATTATTAATTTATTATTTCTTGAGAAGTTAAAGAGAGTAGGATAAGTTCAGGATGAAGGCTTTATAAATAATTATAGATTTGATGTGTTGTTAATAAAAAGTTAATATAAATTAGGGTTTTGAGATCTCATTATAATAGCTTTATATTATAATTTTATAGAGGTCATCCACAAATTTGTTTTTGCTATGATTCCGGAAGAGATGAGGACTGAGGGGTATTTATTTTGTGAAATTCCACCTAGTATCATCCCTTGATATGATGTGTAGCTTATAAAAAGTTCACAATAGAAATTAGGGTTTTGAGATCACATCATAATAGCTTTGAATTATAATGAATGTGATATGTTGTCTTGCATCATAAGCTTGCACACTATTGGAGACTCTGCACTAGGTGGGAGGTGCAGTTTAGGAGGAATGAAGTGTGGCATTATAATGTTGGATATGTTATCAACACATCATGATGGTGGGTGTGGTTTGTCATCTATAAGAAACCCTAAAGATAAATAGGGTTTTTGGGCTCTCTTTTATAAGAAGGAAGCCAACATCATAATGCTTGATGCATTGTATGGTTTAGAGTTCACAGCATAAATACGGCTTATAAACTATGTGCCAAAAAGGATCTATAGGATGTTTGGAAACTCAAAGGAGATTTATGAGCATTGTGTCAAAGTTTGGAATTGTGATGTGAGTATTAAGAAATTAAGGGGTGTTTTCATGTCATTTTGGTCTAATTCCATTGAGCCTAAAAAATGATGCTTTAGATGGTTGCTTTGATTAAAGAAATTACCATTAGGTCTCAATAATTATATTTGTAGGTTTTGTAATATTTATGAAAACTGTGATCATATCTTCTTTGGGTGTCCTTATGCTTGTCAAGTCTGGAATTTGTTTTTGAATAAGCTTCCTAATTGGTCTTCATGTCTTTCTTTATATCAGTTTGGGATCTTTTTTGGTCATATTTCAGGTTTTGATGCAATTTCTAACTTGTTTTGCCTTGCATTAACAACTGAAGTTTTATAGATTTTGTGGAAAAAGAGGAATGAGGACCATTTTCAAGGCAATTCAAGGATTCTTACTGGGTTTGAATCTAGACTCAAACATGCTGATTTATTTATATAGGTGGCTCTGAGTGTGGAAAATCAGATGGCTTTCAAGGAAAAGACTACTGAAAAGGAGGACGTTTCACCACAGGATATTAATGATACTTTGCCAGAGATGGGATATCAAGACTCTATTGTAGCTTGCCAGTCCTTCATCCATTGGTTAGAGGAGTTGAATGATAGTTTTAGAAAGTTGCACAGCGATGGATCTGAAATGGTAAATATTGCATAGGGTTCAGGAAATGGCATTGCAGACCTCATCTGCTCTGAGATTCAGAAAGTTTATGTTGACAGGGATGGCATTGGGCATTTAGATTTGGAACCAGTTTTAGAGCCAACCATTGATGGTCCCGAGTTGAAGAAGGTTGAATCGGTGGTGGAGACCAGCCCTGCTGTAGCTCAGTTTGCTTTATACTGATATTCCAATTAACTTATAATTTGATTTTTTGCTAGCATCCGTAGAGAGGAAAAACTGCTTATATGATGTATTACTAGGTAGTGTTTGAAAAACTGTGAGCTTTGTTGTGGTGGCTAGCTTGGCCACGATATTTGTAGTTGACAACTTCTATTGGGATAAAACATCAAATGGAGTAGGTAGTAACCAATCAAAACATGTATCAATAACTTGCATCAACAACGTTTAACTTCAAATTATTTGAATCACCTCATAACCATCTACAACCTTGCATACTTTATTCTTACAAAATATTATCACGGTAGGAGTGTTTGAAAGTTACATGTTTATTTAGTTCGACTAGTGGCTAAGAATAGAAGTTTAGTAAATCAAATTTAAAATCTTTTCATGATTTAATTCAGATCACATTCAATCCTTTCAAAAGCCTTTTTAAATTCTATTTCTAAAAAGATATCCTTTCAACAAAACTAGTGAACCCATTTGAAGCCTTCCCAAGATTTGATAAGACTACAAGAAGTAAATCTACCTATTTATATACCTAGTGTGCCCTCTTCAACCATTTAGGAAATGTAATGTTTCATTCTACTAGGAAGATATTTTGCTAAAATTATGTACAAGACATTTAGGACTGTAATATGTTGTCATTCTCCAATCACAGCCTTTAGGCATGAGTTCAATGAGCTCTTAATAAATGAACATTAGTTGCAAATAAGAAGACGGAAAAGACTCTAGGCAATTAGAACCACAAGAGGCAATCGCTAACAACATAAAAAATGTATGACAAGAGGTATTGGGGATTATGCCTAATGTCCTAATGTGTCTTTTTGAGTGAGTTTAGAATTTTACAAAGGCAGTGGTCCCCACTTTTATTCTTATTCTCCGAGTAGTCCCATGCAACTTGTTGAATCCCAAAATTGTAAATAATTGATCTTTTTATAGAATTTCAGAGCAGCAACTGTTTACAAAATAAAATTGCAAAATAATGGAGCCCGCACCATGATGTGTTGGCTGGGTTTGCTCCCTCAAGGCTCGGGCTTACCTGATAAGCGTGGGTTGCGGGCTGTTGCTCTCATCCCTAGTGGACCAGTCTTGCCTCTGCTCACCCCCTCTCAAACCCCAACTTGGCAATCTATAAGCCCAATAATGGACCCCAACTTGGTAATCTGTAAGCCCAAGGTAAGGCAAGAGAGGTTGATGGGTATAGTCATGGGGACACCTTTGAGTTAACAAAAAATAATTGCAAAATAATGGAATCTTTTAAGGCTATAATCAGCACTATTATTGGAAATTGGTTGGCATTGTTCATCTTTTATGCTTGTTTTTGGTTTATTTTTTCTCTCTTAGCAGAAACCAATATTTCCCATTCAACTAGCATATTTTTAAGGACAAATTTTTTTTGAACTTTAGTAAAGCAATTTTTTGGTCCATGCCACAACTTTACAATTTGAATAATAACTAAATTAGTTGGAAAAAAACATAGCCAATCATTTGATGTAGGTGACTTTCACTAATCATTTAAACATGATAAACACACCTTGAGTGTGCCACTTGAGGGAAAAAATGAGGCTATAGCAATGTAAATGTTGCTACATGACACCTGACACTGAAATTTAAAAAACTAGATTTAATCATGCCTATGCTTGGTAATGTACAAACGGTCATGGTGTAAAGGTTAAAAATATGGATTCATAAGAGAAGTGACTCAACTTCAAAACCACCACATCACAATAAAGCAGATTTTAACTTGGAAGTCATATGCACATGTAATAACATGCCTAGAACTGCATCCTATTCTAGGCCCAGGAGGTGATATTCATAGTTAAACTTAACAAACAAAAGTGAGCATGCCTAGGAATTTGTGGCATTAATTTCTCCACAAATGGGATCCTAATCTCTATGAATATAAGATACCTACATGGAATCAGGATACCAATCTTACTTGCATGCTATAAAGAAAAAGTGTCAAGCGGATATTCCTTATAGAATATACTCCATCACAGGCTACCATTGTCCCTTACTCTGAATGTTAAAGACCCCTTTGTAAAGCAAATATACAGATGAGGTACAATGAATAGGAAAAGGACATTCCTAAACATCAACCACATTCAACCAATCATTAACGAGAATGTTGCATTCCAGTGTTAGATGAAATGCAGGCTACATACAGGAATCGTGAGATTATAATAGGCACAAAACTAAAAGGAGAGAATAGATTACCATTATTCAAAAAGGGGCGGGCAACCTCACAACAGGCCATCTGGAAGGTTGGACCATTTTCTCTATTTCCATTTTTCAAAGATCCTATATGGGTTTGTAATTCAGTCACCTACCACCAGACTGTGACTGTCCAACAGACTCATAGGTTTGCTAGTAGATCTAGACTCAAATGGAGGATGGACTCAGAAATCTAAGAACTGATTTCAAATGTATCTTGAAGTAGACAAGAACTCCTCAAAACCAATCCAAGCTTCAGAAGAATTTTGTTTCAGCTAGATTACAATAACCAGAGAGAAGAACTCACCACTCTTTGCAAGAGCTCCGCCCTTTACTTTGCTTCCATCTGACGTTTTTGACGCCGAGAAAGATACTCATCTAGACCAGACTTCAAAAAGTCGACTTCTTCTGCTACCTGCTGCAACTTTCTGGATAGAAGAAACAATTCATGTAAAAGTTTAGGGCATAGTTGCGTTTTGAATGTTTTGTCCTCATAACAACTAACTCTGCTATCAAGAAAGGATTTGTATTGCATTCTAGACATTATGATGGAACATCAACAGCATTAATGTATTATCAGTTGACTAAGGTCTTGGTAATTGAAATGTTAAGTGCTATCAACTAGACTATTTATTTCCCAGCTCTACTTGAATAGACAGAAAAATATGGCGAACAGTTATTTCAACATAGAAGTGATAGCGTATTTGGATATTGCTGGAACCAGTTGTGAATCAGGTAGACAGGCAAAGGCAAAGGAGCGTACAGAAAAACATTATGCAAGGCAAGTAAGTCAATTTAATTTGTGTCCTATTTACACAGCAGAACAATTTACAAACCGTGGCGGATGTCTTAGATTTGGGCAACTGAAATTTCTTAAACACAGTAAGCCAATTTAGTGTGGACAGGGTAGCGGAGTTACAACAGAGTCAAACCCACTAATTGAAACAATGATTTTGGGTAAAATGAAAGGACGGTAAATATAATCCGTGTGTTTCTATGTTTCAATATTCAGAACAAACACAAGCAACTGTAAATATAATAAGTACCATGAAACTAATTTTCAATGTTGAAAACTAAAGATAATCCTATCAACCGCTAAAACATATTTGCATATTTTTATTACTATAAAATTTAATTAAAATTTATTATGAACATAATTATAAATATATTGTTTTTAAAAGAGAAATAAGGTTAGAGAAGATCTATGTCATACCTTTTTTTATATGTTTAGATCAAATATTCTGAACTCTTTTTCAAAGTCTTGTTTAAATAAACTATCTATTGTGATGTTGAGCCTCCCTTTTGTGTACAAGTTATTATGATGCATGAACATTAGATCATATATTGTGATAACAAATCTCCATCCTTTAACAATGAGGGCTAGCATAATATACACTCTTAAACCTATTTTTATATTGTGAACTCTAAACCATACAATGCATCAAGCATTATGATGTTGGGCTTCCTTCTTATAAAACGGGCTTAAAAACCCTATTTATTTTTGGATTTTTTTATAGATCAAAAACCACACCCAACATCATGATGTGTTGCATAAGTCAAGAAGATGAAAGTTTGTTGTGGCACAAAAGGATGGGTCACATAAACTTTGACAATCTTTTCAAAATTAGTCGCAAAGAGGCAGTGAGAGACATGCCCAAAATATTAAAGCCATCAAATGTCATTTGCAAGCAATGCCAACAACAAAAGTAGACTAGGGCAAGATTCAAAACAAAATAATCTCCTCATTGAAACCCTTTGAGCTTATACATATAGATCTCTATGGACCTACAAGAACAAAAGGTAGGGATGGTGAAAGATAGTTTATGTTGTTGATTGATAATTACTCTAGAATGACTTGGGTTACTTTTCTAAAAGAAAAATCAGAAGTGTTTGACAAATTTAAGACATTCAAAGTCTTAATGGAGAATAAAACAAGTCAAAGGATCAAGTGCCTTAGATCAGATCAAGAGGAAAATTCATTTCGAATGGATTTCAAGAGTTTTGTGAAAACCATAGAATAAGAAGACATTATTCTGCCTCAAGGACTCCAAGACAAAATGGGTTTGTGGAAAGGAAGAACATGATGGTTCAAGAAAGGCTAGGACCATGTTAAATGAGTCCAAGCTACCTGACGCATTTTGGAGAGGAGTAGTTCATACAGATGTCTATATCCTAAATCATGGGCAAATAAGGGAAAATAATGATAAAACACCATATGAGATATGGAAAGGGAGGCCTACAACAGTGAAGTATTTCAAGGTATTTAGAAGCATATGTTTTGTAAGGAGATATGAACAATAGTTGGAAAAAATTTATTCAAGGTGTGATGAAGGAATTTTTCTTGGTTACTCTTCTAGGAGTAAAGCCTACATATGCTATAATAAGAGACTGCATAAAGTTGTTGAAAGCACAAATGTCAAAGTAGATGAAGAAAATTATTACAAAGAAAAGGAACAAGAAGTTGAATCTCAAAATGAAGAAAGGTGCAAAGAAGAGGAAGTAGAGGAAGGAACTTAAGATGAGGTAGGTGAACAAAGTAACATAAAGACACCGGCAGAAATATCATCTGAGACACCATCTAGATTTGTTCAATAAAATCATCCAGAAGATTTAATTATCAATAACAAAGATGGTGAAATTCAGACAAGAACAAGATTGACTTTAGAGCATGTAAATTTGTCTTTGCCCTCAAAAATAGAACCCAAGAATTTTAATGAAGAAAGTTAAGACAAATATTGGATAGGTGCTATGGAAGAAGAACTAGATCAAATAGACAAGAATGAAACTGGGGAACTTGTTCCAAGACCTAAGGATAAATATGTAATTGGTACTAAATGGGTATTCAGAAATAAACTCAACGAGGAAGGACAAATCTTAAGAAACAAAGCAAGGTTAGTATGCAAGTGTCATGCCCCTGAAATAGGAATGCAAATCATAAATCAAATACTTACTTATGGCCGACTTAATCATATAAAAACTATTCCCTTGGCATTCCTTTTATGCAAGTATTGGTCTTTTTTGGGCATAGCTATTCCCTTGGCATTCCTTGGTAAAGTTTGTATTAAATAGATTTGAGAACCTCCAAAATACCTTCCTCTAGTGGCTGATTAGAGATGGGAGTTTGTTCCATTTATACACCAATTTGAATTGAAGAGTTGTATAGGATGTGTGTGAAGTTGAACTGATTTGAACATTGTGATTGTTATTTCTTGGTTGCTCTTCACTTTTGATTCAATTTTAGCATTGGATATTTTTCTCTTTCTATTTTTCTCCATTATGACTTTTGGTTCTCAAAGTTGCATTTTTTTGGGGATTAGATTTGCTGACATATCACCTACCTATGTGTTATTTTACTTTTAGTATTGGAATGTGTGGAGCATGTTTGTGGTGAAAGATGAAGTAGCTCCTAATTCTCACCTTTTATTTTAGATATACTAATTCTAGGTGTGCTATCTCTTAATTTAGAATGTTTTCTTAAGTATTTCTACCATCTACTTTTTTGTTACTATGTGGATCTCACAAAGATGTAAATTATCTATTGTTTCCTTACCTTTCCTTGTGTAATCTCATCTAAATTTGTTCTCATCTGGTTGGTACTTTGAGTATTTATCTTTTTTATTTTAGGCTTAGAAGGTATTATTGTTGGTGGTTGTTCCATTGCATATTGTGGACATGCTTGGTCCAACTCCATCATTTCTTGGTTTGGAGAAACATGGCAAAGATTATTGTTCTCATTACACATTTGACATCTAAACAACATATTATCATAATATATGGGTTTGTTATATACAACACCTCCCATATCTAGAATCAAAGAACATGATAATGTTATTCATAGTCTAGATGGACATAAAAATTACAAAACCACAACCTTAGATTTTTTGCAAATTATGAAGCAGCTATGTATTATGTAATTGGAGATCAAGGAATTTATAGAGAAATGTAATTAGTTTTGACTAAGTAGTATAGGTAAATATTACCTATCTTGGAATTGTGCTTGGTAGATTCTATGTTAGGTTGAAATCTAGTAACAAGTGTTTCTTAAACTTCCCATATCTCTTCATGAACCATGGTGGTCCTTAATATAAAAGATCTTTATTTTTTTTGGGAAAGAAAATTTCGAGAAAGTAGCCTTTGGGAACCCTCACTATCTAATCTAATATAGATGGCTTCTACTTTTCATTAGCCTAGAATGTAAGTGTTTTGGATCTTGGAAAATCCCACATAAATCTATAGATTAGGGATCTTTCCTTCAATATTTAGGCTGATCTTCTATATCATCCATGTTAAAGAAGATGGGGGGTGTGTCCATTTTCTAGTAACAATCACTCTCCTTTTTGGCTACAAAATGGGGTCTTATAACTATTTTCCTAGCATTATGTACAAAACTCCTTATATCTTCCTTTGAAACATGAGGTGTTGCTTCTATGACTAGTCTTGAGTATTGTGCTTGAGCATTCTATGAAGAGGCCAATATGTCCTCCAAAAAGATTCGTCTTCCTCAACTAGTTCTTGCTTGACTATTTAGGGAGTAATATGATGAGAAAAACCTCTACTAATGTTTGCTGCATTCGTAGACGGCAAGAATAGTGCTCCTTGAAGGGATGTACATTAGTTGATATGATCAAAGAGACATGCAAGTTTTCAACCTTCACAATGGAATACAAATTCATGTATCAATGAAGATCTAGTATAAAAGTATTATAATTTAGTTTTTTAAGAATCTTAGATGGACTATATCTAATTGGTTTTAACTTCATTGCTATATCTCGAGACTTATCTTTATCTAAGTAAAGATATTATATATCCCCAACTTGGAACTCAACTCTATGCTAATCACATGTTACTTCCGACATAGCTTGAGATTCCTCTAACCTATTTCTCTTAGAGACATACATTTCTTGTTCTTTAAATATTTTTTTCATTTTGTGGATTTCTGAATTGACTTCTTACACCCTTTGTGGCTGTCCCATCACAACATTAAATGGAGTAGGTAGTAAGTAACCAAAACATGTCTCAATAACTTGCATTAGCAATATTTAACTTCAAACTATTTGGACCACCTCATAACCATCTACAACCTTTTACATACTTGCATAATTTATTCTTACAAAATATTATCACGTTAGTAGTGTTTGAAAGTTACATGCTTAGTTAGTTTAACTAGTGGCTAAGAATAGTAGTTTAGTAAATCAAATTTAACATCTTTTCATGATCTAATTCAGATCACATTCAATCCTTTCATAAGCCTTTTTAAATTCTATTTATGAGAAGATATCCTTTCAACAAAAATAGTGAACCCATTTGAAGCCTTCCCAATATTTGATAAAACTACAAAAGTAAATCTGCCTATTTATATACTTAGTATGCCCTCTTCAACCATTTAGGAAATGAGATGTTTAATTCTACTAGCAAGATATTTTTCTTAAATTATGTACAAGACATTAAGGACTGTAATATGTTGTCATCCTCCAATCATAGCCTTTAGGCATGAGTTTAATGAGCTCTTAATAAATGAACATTAGTTGAAAATAAGAATAGGGCAAAGACTCTAGGCAATTAGAACCACAAGAGGCAATCCTTAACAACATAAAAAATGCATGACAAGAGGTATTGGGGATTATGCCTAATGTCCTAATGTGTCTTTTTGAATGACTTTAGAATTTTACAAAGGCAGTGGTCCCCACTTTTATTCTTATTCTCCAAGTAGTCCCATGCAATTTGTTGAATCCCAAGATTGTAAATAATTGATCTTTTTATAGAATTTTAGAGAAGCAAATGTTTACAAAATAAAACTACAAAATAATGGAATCTTTTAAGGCTATATTCAGCTCTATTATTAGAAATTGCGAGCAGGCAGTCCCCATCATGGTGATTCATGAACATATGAACATTAGCAATGACATGATTTCTCCACAATATAAAAAGTTGGCATTGATCATCTTTTATGCTTTTTTTTGGTTGTTTTTTCTCTCTTAATAGAAACCAATATTTCCCATTCAGCTAGCATACTTTTAAAGACAAAAAAATTTGGAACATTAGTAAAGCAATTTTTTGGTCCATGCCACAACTTTACAATATGACTAATAACAAAATCAGTTGGAAAAAACATAGCCAATCATTTGATGTAGGTGACTTTCACTAATCACTTAAACATGATAAAGACACCTTGAGTGTGCCACTTGAGGGAAAAAAAATAAAGCTGTAGCAATGCAAATGTTCCTACATGGCAGCTGACACTGGAATTTAAAAAACTAGATTTAATAATGACTATGCTTAGTAATGTACAGAGGGTTGTGGCGTAAATGTTACAAAAATGGATTCATAAGAGAAGTTGCTCAAGTTCAAAACCACCACATCACAATAAGGCAGGCCTTAAATTGGAAGCCATAAAGGCATGTAATAACATGCCCAGAACTAGAACCTATTCCAGGCCCAGGAGGTGATATTCACAGTTACACTTAACAAACAAAAGTGAGAATGTCTGGAAATTTGTGATATTAATTTCTTGAAAAATGGGCACCTAATCTCCTTGAATATAAGATACCTACATGGAGTCAGGATGTCAATCTTACGTGCATGATATAAAGGAAAAATGTAAAGCTGATAGAAAACACTCCATCATACACTACCATTATCCCTTACTCTATGAATGTTAAAGACCCCTTTGTGAACCAAACAAACAGATGAAGTACAATGAAATAGGAAAAAGACCTTCCTAAACATCAACCACATTCAACCAATCATTAACAAGAATGCTGCAATCCAATGTAAGAGGAAATGCAAACTACATATAGGAGTCGTGAGATTATAATAGACACAAAACCAAAAGCAGAGAATAGATTACCATTATTCAAAAAGGAGCTGACAAACTCACAACAGGCCATCTGCAAGGTTGGACCATTTTCTCTATTTCCATGTTTCAAAGACCCAATATGGGTTTGTAATTCAGTCACGGGCCACCAGACTATGACTGTCCAACAGACTCACAGGTTTGCTAGTAGATCTAGACTCAAATGGAGGATGGATTCAGAAATCTTAGAACTGATTTCAAATGTATTTTGAAGAAGACAAGAACTCCTCAAAGCCAATCCAAACTTTAGAAGAATTTGGTTTCAACTAGATTACAAATAACCAGAGAGAAGTCTAACTCACCACTCTTTGGGAGAGCTCCGCCCTTTCCTTTGCTTCCATGTGACGTTTGTGATGCCGAGAAAGATATTCATCTAGACCAGACATCAAAAAGTCAACTTCTTCTGCTAACTGCTCCAACTTTCTGCATAGAAGAAACAATTCATGTCAAAAGTCCACATATCTAGGGCATAGCTGTGTTTTAAATGTTTTGTCCTCATAAATACTAATTCAACGAACTCTGCTCTCAAAAACGGATTTGTATTGCATTCTAGACATTGTGATGAAGTATCAACAGCATTAATATATGGCAAAAATGCATTTCAACATAGAAGTTATACAATTTGAAGTAGGCTGGAACCAGTTGTGCATCAGGTAGAGATGGAAGGTACAAGGCAACGGATGGTACAGAAGAACATTATGAAAATCAGACCTGGGAAAAATAGTAATATTGGCAAATCTAAAGAAAGGAAACAATTTGCAGTGATGGGTTTTGATTTTGCAGCAAAGATTGTGCGATTTCTTTTTCCCAAATAAAAAGAAGCTGCAAGTAAGTCAATTTAATTTGTTTGTCCTATTTACAGAGCAGAACAATTTACAAACCGTGGCGGTTGTCTTAGATTTGGGCAACTGAAATTTCTTAAACAGAATAAGCCAATTTAGTGTGCACGGGGTAGCGGAGTTACAACAGAGACCCAGTAGTTGAAGCAATGATTTTGGGTAAAGTGAAAGGACGGTAAATATAATCCGTGTTGTGTTATTTTGTGTTTCAATACTCAGAACAGACACAAGCAACTGTAAAGATAATCCGTACCATGAAACTAATTTTCAATGTTGAAGAGTAAAGATAATCCTGCGAACCGCTAAAACATATTTGCATATTTTTATTACTATAAATTCTAATTGATTATTGTGAAACATCACCAAACAAAGCGGTCAACATAAATATTTAAAGCAGAAGCATCTCCCACCCACCTGCAGACCATGTGGGTTGAACATGTTTGAATGTTGATTTTTAGATTGTTCTAAGACCTCTATAAATAGAGGCAGCTGTAATCTGTTTTGTACGAAGCAATGATCACCGAAATTGGAGAGTTGAATGCTATAACATTCTGTTGAGCATTTCTGTATTTGCATATTTTATGTTTATGCATATTTTGCACCTCCTACAATTGGTATCAGAGCCAGGTTGATTGTGGTCATTCTGTTTCCAAGTTATCACAGCTAGGGATATATGTTGGATTGTGTTTGCAGGTTAGATCATGGGATCAAAGGTGAGTGTTTGCATAAAAATTGTTGTCTGAAGACGAGCGCTGAAGGAATTGTCACAAAAGAAAGGAAGTTGCAGATCTAAAAAGACCAAGGGTTTACAGATTAAAAAAAAAAAGGAGAAAGAAAATTACGAGTTTCTGCATATCGTAGGTGTGAAAGATATGGCAAAAATGATTTTGTTGGAAGATCCCAGCAGAAAAAGAGAAATCACTCTGATTTAAAGCTGCCAAAGGAGTTATATGCCGCAGTCTTGACTCAAATCGCCAAAAGAGGAAGTGTTAATGTTTTTAGAAGTCCACAGAGCCCAAAGGAAATTACTGTAAGAAAAAGGAGGTCACTTGAGATCACTGAACGAGATCGCTGAACGAAGGAAGGAACAGATTGACGCCAACAAAGAACAAATTTTGATCACAGTCTTCTAAAGGTAAAACAAAATAAGGTAATTCTGTTTTGTTAAGTCGCTGATCGCCTTGAATTGGAAAGCAAGTATATTCATAAGGATTTCATCGATGTATCGATGGTAATAAAGAAATTGCATAAGGAAGATTAGTGGCAGAAAAGGGAAAAACGGTTTGGTAGTCACCCCCAAGATAGTTTGCTAAAATCTGCCACAGTGGATAGTCTGGAGATTGGTCACTATGAATCTTTGTCAACACAAAGAACGTGATTGGACCGCAGTCCAAAAGCTAAGGATCAGAAGATCGTGGGCTTGCAGAAGTCAAAGCCACAGTTAGCTCCAAAGAAATGGAAGAAGACAGATCGTAGAAAAGAGGTGGCCGAATCAGACAAATGAGATGGCTACAGAGCAACCATCAGGTCAGAAGAAAAAAAAAGGAAGAAGAATAGAAGGTGCATGAAGTCCAGTATGGACGTAGCAATAGCAAAGTGCAGCAGCACCAGGAAGAGTATGGAGTTTTGTAGATTTACAGATCAATTGAATAAAATAGAGTTTGAAAATTGAAGATGCCAAAGTATTTAAGGTCGAAATTAAGGGGTAGTGTTATCATTAATTTCTCCCAACCACCAAACAAAGCGGTCAACATAAATATTTAAAGCAGATGCTTTTCCTACCATCTCTCACCCCCCTTAGACCATGTGGGTTGAACATGTGGTTTGAATGTTGATTTCTAGATTGTTCTCAGACCTCTATAAATAGAGGCAGATGTAATCTGTTTGTATCACTAAAAATGGAGTGTTGAATGCTATAGCATTCTGTTGAGCATTTCTGTATTTGCATATTTTGTGTTTTTGGATAGTTTACACCTCCTTCATGAATCAATATAAATTTTAATAAGAAAGTTTATCAAATTAAAATTTATTATGAAAGAGAAATAAGGTTAGAGAAGATCTATGTCATACTTTTTTTTTATGTTTAGATCAAATATTCTGAACTCTTTTTCAAAGCCTTGTTTAAATAAACCATCTATTGTCATGTTGAGCCTCCCTTCTCTGTAAAAGTTATTATGATGCATGAACATTACATCATATATTGTGATAACAAATCTGTATTCTTTTACAGTACAAGCTAGCATAATATACACTCTTAAAACGCGTATTTATATCATGAACTCTAAACCATACAATGCATGAAATATTATGATGTTGGCTTCCTTCTTTTAAAATAGAGCCTAAAACCCTATTTATCTTTAGGGTTTCTTATACATGACGAACCACGCCCAACATTGTGATGTGTTGCATAACATTTCCAACATTATAATGCCCCACTTCATTCCTCCTAAACTGCACCTGACATCTGGTGCAAGGTCTCCAATAGTGTGCAACATTATGATGCCAGACAACATATATCCATTATAATTCAAAGCTATTATAATGGGATCTCAAAACCTTAATTTCTATTGTCAATTTTTTATAAGCTACACATCATATCAATGGATGAGACTAGATTGTGCCCTAGGAGAATTTGGTAGAATGAATATCCCTCAGTCCTTGGCTCTCAACTGAAGAAGCCTAAGGCTCATGCTCCCATTTCATAGCAAAAAGGAATTTGTGGATGACCTATATAAAATTATAATATAAAGCTATTATTATGAGATCTCAAAACCCTAATTTCTATTGTGAACTTTTCATTAACTACACATCATACCTAAAATTATTTATAGATCCTTCATCCTCCAACTAGTTCTACTCTCTTTAACTTATCAAGAAAGAATACATTAATAATGAAAATCAATGAAAATAAGCTCATTATACCACAAAAAAAAAAAAAAACCTAGTGCTACATATACCTTCAACTTAAATAGTTTGTACTTTAACAAAATCAAAACTAACTACTACATTAATCATTAATTTTTTTCGTAAAGTGAAAGTTAAATACATAAGGGTAGTAGTGAAGCCCAACTATAACTAGTATAGATATCTTAAATACATTATCTAAAAAACACATAGATGTACCACTCTTGAACTATTTTATTATTATTATTTTACTTTAGAATTATTTTTTACTACATACACACATGGACACATAGATTTTAATTTTAATTTATCTACAATGTTTAAAATTTTAATTTTTTTTAAAGCTTACACGTTATTTTTTTTTTTTTAATATATTGAAGGAAGCAAAGATACAAAAATATACAAAAACATCTACCAAATTAGTTGTTGATCACACATCACTGCTGCCAACAACACATGAGCAATAAACAAGACCCAACTTGATAGTTTGAGTATTTTACATGTCAAACGGTGAACAACAAAAAGGAAAATAGAAGCAAGCAATAATAAACAACAGCATAAGCCATCAGAATGAGCTAAAGACTTTGCTTGTCCAATTGGAACAACTGATAAACAGCAATAGCAAACATGAAAACACTGCAAACTGGTTTGTTGTATCAACACAAACTCTTGAATCTGCTGCTTGCTTGCCTTAACCAGCAAACTCTTCAAATTTACTTCCCATCTTTGAAGTTGAGATTTCAAACAACTGGCCTAATTATCAAGGTCTTTGTTAGCCATGAGTAGCTCCTTGTTTTTATAGATCAGAATATACACCTGGAGAGATAAATCCACACAAATCCTTTGAATTTCAATCTGCAATGGAAGGAATGCCTGTGAAAGAGAAGCCAAGCATCGAAGTTTCTAGATATGATTAATGATAATAATCTGACAAGTGTTTGAAATCACGTTGTGAGAATTGGAACATCTAAGAAGAGTTGATTTCCAAGACCAAGGAAAATGGAAGATGGCAAGTAATGTGGTGATGAGGGAAGACAAAAGAGATCTAGCATTTTAAGGCGTTGCAGGTTACCATGGAGGAGTTTCCAAGTAGTGAGTTTGGAGCCCGAGTCAGATTTGGATTGCCATATCAACAAAGTAAGTTTGTTCCATTTAGCCCTACTAGATTTACACCTCCAAATCATGTTAAGGCAGCAATGAAGGGGCAAACTAGGCAACAGTTGTTTGTAGATTATCTTGAGAGGCAAATTTAGAATGTTGCAACCGTTGGGCCACCTCCAATCTTTAAGGAAGTGAGAGTTACAACACGTGGACACCAAGATAGAAAGATTGGCTAGAACAACATTTAGGATTCCAAGCATAGTGGATAGTTAAAGCAACACTTCACATGGTGCCAAGGTCTCTAGGTGAAGCTTGTGGGGTCCCATAGATACTTTTGTTTTGTTTTTACTTTGAAAAGTGTAGTACTTGTATGTTATTTTTTAATAGTTTATATTTTAAAGTTTTGATGTCTTATATTTAAAAAAAATAATTAATGTAATTTATTACAAAAACATGATCATCCATATATTGAGATAGTTATGAAGTCCCACTACAAAGATGATAAACTTAATGGAAAATATTTAAAAATATGATCACCTTTAATTATGTGTGCCAAGAATCTCACTTTACTTTTATATTATCTTGGGAAAAATAATAGATATAACTGAAAAATATAAGAGAAAAATAATTAATGAAATAGAAGTTAAGGTACAACTTATTATATCCCCTCATATAGCCAAATAGTACTTAAAGGGATGACTAGGGATATGTATTACCTACAAGGCATCAATGCCCTAGGTACAACTTATTAAGTCTCCTCATATAGCCAAATAGTACTTAAAGGGAAGACTAGGGATATGTATTACCTACATGGCATCAAAGCCCTATTTACAACATCGTGATGTAATAAATGGCACATCCAAGGATATGGTTGTATGCCTCATTCTTCCTCTTATAATATAGTTTATTAAGATTCAAAGGCCTCATATTTATTTATATTGGAAACTTTTCAAAGCTACACAACATATCTATTATTATAAGACAAGTCTCCAATGGTACACATGCTTTATCTTCTTCCTCTTACAATGTAATTTATTATAATGGAGGGCATCAAAACCCTAATTGAGATGTGAATATTAATAGGCTACACGTTATATCCAAAATTGTTTATAAAGCCTCTTTCCTCTAACTCATTTTACTCATAAAATTATCAATAAATAATACATAAATAATGATAATTAATAAAAGATATTTAAAAAAAGCTAGAATCTATTATATTAAACAAAAAATACCCTACCATGTCATATAACTTCAACGTAATACTCCATACTTTACATTATCTCTCTCTTTCTAGATCCATATCTATGTCATCAAAAATAATTGAGTTGAATGTTTTTATGGGAACCGCCCTTGTGGACATCATGTACACCAAATGATATCCTCAGCATGTACACAGGATAAAGAGGCCGCGAAAGAGATTGTTGTGTACATGATCGATGCTGGGTGAGATATCTTGTGTCCCTAAAAACTCGCATCATTAACAGCGACTATGATGAAGTGGCAATATCTTTTTAATACTACAGAGAAAAGAAATTTGCAGGAATCTGAGAGTGTCTGTTACTAATGTTCTTCAAGGAGAAGACCTTGATCGCCCAAAACGAGATTGATTAAAGACTTTAGCCACATAGAGGATAATTTTCAAAAGGAAATTTAAAGTCAAAGTGGAATTATTCCTAGATCAAGAGAAAACCCCTTATATAGTGCACTTTGGGTTGCTCAGGGACTCCTACATAAAGTATCCACCAGGAATGTTGATAAACGCATACTGCTATTCACAACTAATGCTGATCCTGGGGTCAAAGCAGACATGAGAAGGACAACAATACAGAGGGCCAAGGATGCACGAGATTTGGGTATTTCAATTGAGCTTTTCCCTTTGAGTAGATCGGATGAAGAATTCAATGTTTCTATTTTTTATGCTGATACGCTTGAGTTGGAGAATGAGAACTTATCTCATTTCATGCCATATTGGGAAGGCCAGAGCTATGGTGTGAGAACCCTAAAAGTTTATAAAAGAAAACCCTAGTACCCCTCATGCTGTTCGCCTTTATTCCATTGCCTCTACAAGATATGGAGAATCGAGATTCGTTTGATGGCAAACCACCAAGCTTGTATGTTAGAAGAGCTGTTTACTATGACGCGGAGAATGGGAAGGAGGATCCGTCCAAGAAAGTCGTTTGCAATGATTATCTCTGTGATAGTAAACTCGGAGATAAGGTCCAGATTACAGGTCCATCTGATAAAGTGATGCTGCTACCGCAAGATAGTCTTCTCTACCTTCTCCTTGAAATTTAGATGTGCTAGCAAAAACTTTTGAAATTTGAATCATTGTTGTCGTTACATATTATATGTATTTAAAATTGAGTGATAATAAATATAGATCATCATGGGGTAGATTGATTAAATTTGTTTACATACCTCACTAGATTTCAAATTTTTATATACTTGCTTTCCCATATAACTTTGTACTTAATATTTTCTTTGGTGTTTGGAGTTTATTCTCATCACTTCTTGTAGGACTGCATCTATTCCTTCAATTTGCAATATGTTATGCAGGTATTGGCCTTTTTTGGGCACACCTATTCCCTTGGCATTTCTTGGTAAAGTCTATATTAAATAGATTTGAGAACCACCAAAATATCTTCCTCTAGTGGCTGATTAGACATGGGAGTTTGTTCCATTTATACACCTATTTGAATTGAACAGTTGTACAGGATGTGTGTGAAGTTGAATTGATTTGAACATTGTGATTGTTATTTTTAGGTTGCTCTCCACTTCTGATTCAATTTTAGCATAGATATTTTTCTCTTTCTATTTTTCTCCATTATGACTTTTTGCTCTCAAAGTTGCAATTTTTTTGGGACTGGATTTGCTGACATATCACCTACCTATGTGTTATTTTACTTTTAGAATTGGATTGTGTGGAGTATGTTTCTGTTAAAGAATGAAGTACCTACTAATACTCATCTTTTCTTTTAGATATACTAATTCTAGGTGTGATATGTCTTAATTTAGGCTGTTTCTTAAGTATTTCTACCATCTACTTTTTTTGTTACTATGTGGATCTCACAAAGATGTACCTTTCCTTGTGTAATGTCATCTGAATTTCTTCTCATCTATTTGGTAGCTTTGAGTATTTATCTTTTGTATTTAAGGCTTAGAAGGTATTATTGTTGGTGGTTCTTCCATTGCATCTTGTGGACATGCTTGGTCCAACTCCATCTTTTTTTGGTTTGGAGAAACATGGAAAAGATGATTGTTCTCATTACACATTTGACATCTAAACAACATATTATCATTATATATGGGTTTGTTATATACAACACCTCCCATATCTAGAATCATACAACTTGATAATGTATTTCATAGTCTAGATCAATGCAAAAAATTTCAGTGAGCCTCTTGTGAGCAGTGTGCTGAGGCAGTGAGCCCTAACCGGCAAGTGCCATTTTGTACTCTTTTATTCTTTTAACAAACAATACAATCTTGGGTTAGTCATCCTGTGGTTTTTCCCTTAACAGGGTTTCCATGTAAAAATCCTTTTGTTATGTGTGTTAATTTCATTTCAATTCTTATGGTTGCTTATGCTTTCATGTTTTGATATATCACTGAATATTGAGATAAGAAAATAAAGTAAAAGTAAGAAATTTTTTGAGATAATTGATTCACCCCCCTCCTCTCAGTTGTTGGGTAGATGGATAGTATGTTGTGATAGATTCTGTGATGATGCAGTGAGAGAGATGGGTATATGTATGAGGAAGAGTACATGAAGGATGCAACCATGGAGATGCTGAAATAGCAGGTATGAAACATAATTTGATTTTGGAGGGAAATGATATTGAGTTGGTGTTCAATTTTGCTTCTTTGAAGGTCAAGGATGAATTGATTTTGGAAATACAAGAAAGTATTGAGAAACATATTGCTAGGATGGTAGGAAAAGGTTGAATGATAGGTAAAATGGTAGGTTCAACACCATTTTCAGAAGAAGAATAGGTCAGGGATCAATCATCAATTGAAAGACATCATTCAACAATGAAGAAACCAGTTAAAGACAAAAGGAAAATGTAGATTTTTAGTTGTTGGTGAGTGCAAAGACTACTTAGAGGATTGAAGAATGATATTGAAGAGCTTGTATCTATTGTGCAGCACTGTCATCAAGAGGACTTGAGCCAAAATTTTCCCTGGGAGTATGGTGCAGGGCACCTTCTAAACTTCATACCTCCATGAGGCAATTTTTTAAATTTTGAGCTATTGGTTGTATTTTGTTTGTAATGAGGTCATAGTTGGACCATATCTATTGAATTTGAGTCATTTGAATAGGTTTCTAGGTAAAGTGTGGGGTCAAGTTTTCAAATATTGTATAATCCTTCAAATATTGTCAAAATTGCAAAAGTGCAAGAAATGGAATATGAAGAGTCACTTTGTAAAGGGAAGGTTTTTAGATGTTAGAAACTCAAGGGGTAGTTAAGATAACTGTTGTAACATGTTTAAAGAGCCTGGTGAAGGCGATAAAGTTGCATCTCTCCAATAAACTTAATTTGAGGAAATTTCATTGAGATTTTAGCTTTTTTGAGTTATTTTTCTATAAATTGTCCTAAAACCCTCATTTTAAGGGTTTGAGAGTCTAAAAAGGGAATAAACAGCCATTCCACCATTTGTGAATTAGTGGAGTGGGTTAGTTTAGGTTGTTTTCAATTTGATTGTGTTTGCAGGTACAAGGAAAGGCAAGTTACATAAGTTTGTTGCTACCCTAGTGGATTTTTCATGATTTTGAGCATGATAGTCAAATTTTGGAGGTTACTTTTCAAAGAAACGCTAGTCACCTATTAAATATGTTAAAGGAAAGCCAAAAGGGTATCTAGAATGCCAATTCTTTTGTGTTTTTGAAGATCATTATGAAAGTTATGCTCTATTTACTCTATTTGAAGTGCTATAAGCAAATAGGCCTCTTAGGTATGAACATTGGGATAATGAAGGAACTAAGTTTTTAAGGGAGTTTAGTGTGCTCAATCCTGTCAATATTATGATACCTATGGTGTATCAGAGGTTCATTGAAAGTTTGGCGTCTTGAAACCTTCATTTGGTGTATTTGTAGCCTTTGAAACCATGTTTCATGGAAGTGAATTTGAGTGTTTAGGTGATCTATCAAAATCAGTGCTTTGTACCTTTTAAAACCTTTTGAATCCCACCATATCATTTTTCTCTTAGATTTTTCAATTATATCTATTATTTTTATCATCTTTGTAGTGAGACTTCATAACTACCTCAATATATAGATCAATATATAGATGATTATGTTTTTGTAATATTTACATTAAGTGTTTATTTTTTTAAATATAAGACATCAAAATTTTAAAATATAAACTATCAAAAAGTAACATACAAGTATACAATATTTGCTACACTTTTCAAAATAAAAAACAAAACAAAAGAATTGCCCAAATACAGAATGGTGGCTTTTCCAAAAGTAAAATTAAAATTTTGAGCATTGTAGATGAATTAAAATTAAAATCTATGTGTCCATGTGTGTATGTAGTAAAAAATAATTCTAAGGTTAAATAATAATAATAATAATAATAATAATAATAATAATAGATATCTATACTAGTTATGGTTGGGATTCACAACTACCCTAATATAAGTGTATGCATTTAACTTTCACTTTACAAAAAAAATTAATGGTTAATGTAGTAGCTAGTTTTGATCTTGAACAAGTACAAACTATTTAAGTTGAAGGTATATGAAGTACAAAGGTCTGTTTTTTTTTTGTACAACGAGCTTATTTTCATTGATTTTCATTATTAATTTATTATTTCTTGAGAAGTTAAAGAGAGTAGGATAAATTCGGGATGAAGGCTTTATAAATAATTATAGGTTTGATGTGTTGTTAATAAAAAGTTAATAGAAATTAAGGTTTTGAGATCTCATTATAATAGATTTATATTATACTTTTATAGAGGTCATCCACAAATTTGTTTTTTCAAAGGAATGGAGCACGAGCCCTAGACTGAACCACTTCCACTGAGAGCCGAGGATTGAGGGGTATTTATTTTGTGAAATTCCACCCAGTATCATCCCTTGATATGATTTGTAGCTTATAAAAGGTTCACAATAGAAATTAGGGTTTTGAGATCCCATCATAATAGCTTTGAATTATAATGAATGTGATATGTTGTCTCACATCATAAGCTTGCATACTATTGGAGACTCTGTACCAGGTGGGAGGTGCAGTTTAGGAGGAATGAAGTGTGGCATTATAATGTTGGATATGTTATCAACACATCACGATGGTGGTTGTGGTTTGTCATCTATAAAAAACCGTAAAGATAAATAGGGATTTTGGGCTCTCTTTTATAAGAAGGAAAATACGGCTTATGCTAGCTGGCACTGTAAAATAATGCAGATTTATTATCACAATATATGATGTAATGTTCACGGATCATAATAGTTTTTACAGAGAAGGGAGGCTCAACATCACAATAGATAGTTTATTTAAACAAGACTTTAAAAAAGAGTTCAGAGTATTTGATCTAAACATTAAAAAAAATATGACATAGATCTTCTCTAATCTTATTTCTCTTTCATAATAAATTTCAATTTGATAGGCTTTCTTATTAAAATTTATATCGACTCACAATAATCAATTAAAATTTATAGTAATAAAAATATGCAAATATGTTTTAGCGGTTGATAGGATTATCTTTAATCTTAAACATTGAAAATTAGTTTCATGATACGGATTATCTTTATAGTTGCTTATGTCTGTTCTGAATATTGAAACATAGAAACACACGGATTATATTTACCGTCCTTTCATTTTACCCAAAGTCATTGTTTCAATTACGGAGTTTAACTCCGTTGTAACTCCGCTACCCTGTCCACACTAAATTGGCTTACTGTGTTTAAGAAATTTCAGTTGCCCAAATCTAAGACATCCACGACAGTTTGTAAATTGTTCTGCTCTGTAACCAGGACAAACAAATTAAATTGACTTACTTGTAGCTTCTTTTTATTTGGGAAAAAGAAATCCCACGATCTTCGCTGCAAAATCAAAACCCATCACTGCAAATTGTTTCCTTTCTTTAGATCTGCCAATATTACTATTTTTGGCAGGTCTGATTTTCATAATGTTTTTCTGTACCATCCTTCCATCTCTACCTGATGCACAACTACTTCAAATTATATCATATGTTGAAATGTCTGTTGGCCATATATTAATGCTGCTGATATTTCATCACAATGTCTAGAATGCAATCCGTTCTTGAGAGCAGAGTTAGTTGAATTAATTTTTATGAGGGCAAAATAGTTAAAACACAGCTATGCCCTAGACATGTAGACTTTTTACATGAATTGTTTCTTCTATGCAGAAACTTGGAGCAGTTAGCAGGAGAAGTTGATTTTTTGATGTCTGGTCTAGATAAAATGTCTGGTCTAGATAAATATCTTTCTCGGCGTCACAAACGTCAGATGGAATCAATGGAAAGGGCGGAGCTCTTGGAAAGAGTGGTGAGTTAGATTTCTCTCTGGTTATTTGTAATCTAGTTGAAACTAAATTCTTCTAAAGTTTGGATTGGTTTTGAGGAGTTCTTGTCTTCTTCAAGATACATTTGAAATCAGTTCTAAGATTTGTGAGTCCATCCTCTATTTGAGTCTAGATCTACTAGCAAACCTGTGAGTCTGTTGGACAGTCACAGTCTCATGATAGGTGACTGAATTACAAACCCACATGGGATCTTTGAATCGTGGAAATAGAGAAAATGGTCCAACCTTGCATATGGCCTGTCGTGAGCTTGTCAACTCCTTTTTGAATAATGGTAATATGTTCTCTCCTTTTGGTTTTGTGGCTATTATAATCTCATGATTCCTATATGTTGTCTACATTTCATCTTGCATTGGAATGCAGCATTCTCGTTAATGATTGGTTGAATGTGGTTGATGTTTAGGAAGGTCTTTTTCCTATTTCATTGTACTTCATCTATTTATTTTGTTCACAGAGGGGTCTTAACATTCATAGGGTAAGGGATAATGGTAGTCTATGATGAAGTGTTTTCTATAATGAATATCCGCTTCGCATTTTTCCTTTATATCATGCAAGTAAGATTGACATCCTGACTCCATGTAGGTATCTTATATTCAAGGAGATTAGGTGCCCATTTTTCAAGAAATTAATATCACAAATTTCTAGGCATGCTCACTTTTGTTTGTTAAGTGTAACTGTGAATATCACCTCCTAGGCCTGGAATAGGTTCCAGTTCTAGGTATGTTATTACATGCCTATATGGCTTCCAAGTTAAGGTCTGCCTTATTGCGATGTGGTGGTTTTGAACTTGAGCAAGTTCTCTTATGAATCCATTTTTGTAACATTTACACCACAACCCTTTGTACATTACTAAGCATAGTCATGATTAAATATAGTTTTTTAAATTCCAGTGTCAGGTGCCATGTAGCAACATTTACATTGCTACAGATTTTTTTTTGCCCTCAAGTGGCACACTCAAGGTGTCTTTATCATGTTTAAGCGATTAGTGAAAGTCACCTACATCAAATGATTGGCTATGTTTTTTCCAGCTGATTTGGTTATTATTCAGATTGTAAAGTTCTGGCATGGACCAAAATATTGCTTTACTAAAGTTCCAATGTTTTTTTGTCTTTAAAAGTATGCTAGTTGAATGGGAAATATCGGTTTCTGCTAAGAGAGAAAAAAGAAATAAAAAACAAGCATAAAAGATGAACAATTCTAACTTTTTATATTGTGGAGAAATCATGTAATTGCTAATGTTCATGAATGACCATGATGGGGATTGCCTACTCACAATTTCTTATAATAGAGCTGATTATAACCTTAAAATTCGATTATTTTGCAGTTTTATTTTGTAAAAATTTTCTGCTCTATAATTCTATAAAAAGATTAATTATTTACAATTTTGGGATTCAACAAATTGCATGCCACTACTTGGAAAATAAGAATAAAAGTGGGGACCACTGCCTTTGTAAAATTCTAAAGTCACTCAAAAAGACACATTAGGACATTAGACATAATCCCCAATACCTTTTGTCATGCATTTTTTATGTTGTTAAGGATTGCCTCTTGTGGTTCTAATTGCCTAGAGTCTTTGCCCTCTTCTTATTTGCAACTAATGTTCATTTATGAAGAGCTCATTACACTCATGCCTAAAGGTTGTGATTGGAGGATGACAACATATTACAGTCCTTAATGTCTTGTACATAATTTAAGAAAAATATCTTGCTAGTAGAATTAAACATCTCATTTCCTAAATGGTTGAAGAGGGCACACGAAGTATATAAATAGGAAGATTTACTTTTTGCAGTCTTATCGAATCTTGGGAAGGCTTCAAATGGGTTCACTAGTTTTGTTGTAAGGATATCTTGTTAAAAATAAAATTCAAAAAGGCTTATAAAAGGATTGAATTAGATCATGAAAAGATATTAAATTTGATTTACTAAACTACTATTCTTAGCCACTAGTCAAACTAACTAAGCATGTAACTTTCAAACACTCCTAATGTGATAATATTTTGTAAGAATAAATTATGAAGTATGTACAAGGTTGTAGATTGTTATGAGGTGATGCAAATAATTTGAAGTTAAACTTTTCTGATGCAAGTTATCGAGACATATTTTGGTTAGTTACTACCTACTCCATTTAATGTTGTGATCAGATAGCCACAAAGGGTGCAAGAAGTCAGATTCAGAAATCCACTAAACTAAAAAAATATTGAAAGAACAAGAAATATGTCTCTAAGAGAAATAGGTTAGAGGAATCTCAAGACAAGTAGAAAGTAAGACATGATTAGCATATAGTCGAGTTCCAAGTTGGGGATATATAATATGTTTATTTAGGAAAAGATAAGTCTCGAGGTATAACAACTAAGTTAAAACCAATTAGATATAGTCCATCTAAGATTCTTAAAAAACTAAATTCTAATACCTTTATGCTAGATCTTCATTGATACATGAATTTGTATTCCATTGTGAATGTTGAAATCTTGCATGTCTCTTTGATCATATCAACTAATTTGTAATCTGTTTTGTACCAAGCAATGATCATGGAAATTGGATTGTTGAATGCTATAACATTCTGTTGAGCATATCTGTATTTGCATATTTTATGTTTATGCATATTTTGCACCTCCTACAATTGGTATCAGAGCCAGGTTGATTGTGGTCTTTCTGTTTCCAAGTTATCACAGCTAGGGATATATGTTGGATTGTGTTGGATTGTGTTTGCAGGTTAGATCATGGGATCAAAGGTGAGAGTGTTTGCATAAAGATTGTTGTCTGAAGATGAGCGCTGAAGGAATTGTCACAAGAGAAAGGAAGTTGCAGATCTAAAAAGACCAAGGGTTTACAGATTAAAAAAAGGAGAAAGAAAATTACGAGTTTCTGCATATCGTAGGTGTGAAAGATATGGCAAAAATGATTTTGTTGGAAGATCCCAGCAGAAAAAGAGAAATCACTCTGATTTAAAGCTGCCAAAGGAGTTATATGCCGCAGTCTCGACTCAAATCGCCAAAAGAGGAAGTGTTAATGTTTTTAGAAGTCCACAGAGCCCAAAGGAAATTGCTGTAAGAAAAAGGGAGTCACTTGAGATCACTGAACGAGATCGCTGAACGAAGGAAGCAACAGATTGACGCCAACAAAGAACAAATTTTTATCAGTCTTTTAAAGGTAAAACAAAATAAGGTAATGCTGTTTTGTTAAGTCGCTGATCGCCTTGAATTGGAAAGCACGTATATTCATAAGGATTTCATCTATGTATCGCTGGTAATAAAGAAATTGCATAAGGAAGATTAGTGGCAGAAAAGGAAAAACGGTTTGGTCGTCACCCCCAAGATAGTTTGCTAAAATCTGCCACAGTGGATAGTCTGGAGATTGGTCACTATGAATCTTTGTCAACACAAAGAAGGTGATTGGACCGCAGTTCAAAAGCTAAGGATCAGAAGATCGTGGGCTTGCAGATGTCAAAGCCACAATTAGCTCCAAAGAAATGGAAGAAGACAGATCGTAGAAAAGAGGTGGCCGAATCAGACAAATGAGATGGCTACAGAGCAACCATCAGGTCAGAAGAAAAAAAAAAGGGAAGAAGAATAGAAGGTGCATGAAGTCCAGTATGTACAAGGTTGTAGATGGTTATGAGGTGATCCAAATAATTTGAAGTTAAACTTTTCTGATGCAAGTTATTGAGACATATTTTGGTTACTGACTACCTACTCCATTGAATGTTGTGATCAGATAGCTACAAAGGGTGCAAGAAGTCAGATTCAGAAATCCACTAAACTAAAAAAATATTGAAAGAACAAGAAATATGTCTCTAAGAGAAATAGGTTACAAGAATCTCAAGATAAGTAGAAAGTAAGACATGATTAGCATAGAGTCGAGCTCCAAGTTGGGGATATATAAAATGTTTATTTAGGAAAAAATAAGTCTCGAGGTATAGCAACGAAGTTAAAACCAATTAGATATAGTCCATCTAAGATTCTTAAAAAACTAAATTCTAATACTTTTATACTAGATCTTCATTGATACATGAATTTGTATTCCATTGTGAATGTTGAAAACTTGCATGTCTCTTTGATCATATCAACTAATTTACATCCCTTCAAGGAGCCCTATTCTTGCCCTCTACTTCTGCACCAAATATTAGTAGAGGTTTTTCTCATCATATTACTCTCTAAATAGTCAAGCAAGAACTAGTTGAGGAAGAAGAATCTTTCTGTATGACGTATTCGGCTCTTCATAGATTGCTCAAGCACAATACTCAAGACTAGTCATAGAAGCAACACCTCATGTTTTGGAGGCAGATATAAGGAGTTTTGTACATCATGCCACTAAAATAGTTATAAGACCCCATTCTGTAGCCAAAAAGCAGAATGGTTGTTACTAGAAAATGGACATAGCCCCCATCTTCTTTAACATGGATGATATGGAAGATCAACTCTGAATATTGAAAGAAAGATCCCTAATCTATAGATTTATGTGGGATTTTCCAAGATCTAAAACACTTATGTTCTGGGCTAATGAAAATTAGAAGCCATCTATATTAGTTTAGATATTGAGGGTTCCCAAAGGCTACTTTCTAGAAATTTTATTTCCCAAACAAAATAGAGATCTTTTATATTAAGGAGCACCATGGTTCATGAAGAGATGTGAGCTCTTTAAGAAACACTTGTTACTAGATTTCAACCTAACATGAAATCTACTAAGCATAATTCCAAGATAGGTAATATTTACCTATGCTACTTAGTCAAAACTAATTACATTTCTCTATAAATTCCTTGATTTCCAATTACGTAATACATAGTTGCTTCAGAATTTGTAAAAAATCTAAGGTTGTGATTATCTAAGGTTATCAGAGCTAAGTCCCTAAAAAAAAGCCTAACAGCTTGAGGAGGATTTGGGAATCTCAATAGATGCATATGGTATGAAAGAACAACTTCAGTCTACCTTAGATGATCTTGAACAATCCCAGTCTAAGGTCAATAACTTGAGAGAGCGACTCAATGAAGCTGATGATTTCATCAATGAGCTAAAAGAAAAACTCAGTAATTCCATGAAAAAGAGAAATGAACTACTTTAGAAGTTAGCAAATAAAAATGAAGCCAATAATAATGATAAGTATCTGAATGAGAAAACAAAGCTATGTGAGAAACTTTCAAAAGATTTTGTTATGCTAAGACATGAAATGGAATCAAGAGTTATGAAATTTACCCAAGAAATATAAAAGAAGAGAAAGATTGAAGAAAAATTAAATCAATACCACAAAGAAAAATTAGAAGATTACTACAAAATGAACAAAGTAATTAGACATCTTGAGTTTGATCTTGAAGAAGCGAGATACAATGAAGAATAGATTGAGAGACATATTGATAGTCTTAAACAAGATCTTGAAACTGCAAATGAGTGCAAAGAAAAATTCAAGATAAGCTCAGCCAAACTTGAAGTGCTACTTGAAAGTCAAAAGAAGATAGATGATAAGCATGGTTTAGGATATGAGAAAGGTGAAAGCTCTGGATCTAGTAAAAAAAAATTTCAGTTAGAAAGACAAAGAAACAGGCCTAGAAGACCTCCGGTAAGACAACCTAATGCTTAAAGATATCCATCTTTCAATGGAAGCTGCTTCAATTGCAACAAATTTGGTCATAAATCAACTCAGTGTAGGAGCAGAATAAATCAGAATAATCCATCCTTCTCTAGTCAATGCTTCAATTGTAAATGGTCATATGGCTAGATTCTGCAGAAGCAAAAATCATGATGGAAAAGGTCCAGTCAAACATGATCAGAAATAAGACAAACGAAAAGGTAAAGTGAATGCAGATGAGATTTAAAAGGAAATGAGCAAGATTTGGGTAAAGAAGAGCATGATGAATATTGGTAATCGATCCACACTAGAATCCGGTGCTAATAATCCTTTCAGAAATTAAAAGGTGAGCTCTGGCTCAATGGGAGCTACAGAGGAGATCAAATTCCCCCAATGAGTTAGTAAGTGCCTAAATTTGGCACAATGGGTAAGAGTCAAAGGTTGCAGATTAAAGGTGCTTTGGAAGTTCATCTAAAAATCATTCAGTCAAAGGTTGAGAAATCAACATAAAGATTTGAAGAAGTTATAAGTAGATCCTATTCCGGTAGCCATCCGGTAAAAGTAGAACTACACAAACAAATCTGGTATGATTTGAAAATGCAAGTTTATGGTGTGTGGATTTGGAAACATGTTTTGGTAGGTTAAATGTACGTTTCCAACTCACTTGGATGATGACTTGAAGTAATTCATGATAAATTCACTCAAAATAGGGTAACCAGATGACTTAAAGTATACATTTATTGCAATAGGGAATTAGATTTTGTGCAAGGATAAAAGGCTTTTCATTCATCATTTACAACACTTTGCACTCACGAGGAAGAAAGAAGAGCTCTGAGAAGAGATCCTGCAAATTATTCAAGTTCAAGCTGAAGATCAAAATCAAGCAGAAATTCATTTTGGCAGTTGCTACAAACCCTAAGGTGTAAAAAGGTATTTCTTTTCTACAAAATCTCTCTAAATTTCATTGCTATAATGGCTACTCTCGTGGTTGTGAATGTCACCGACAGGCTGAGACTAAAATTCAAGAAACATCCCTTCAAATCTCTAGAAGTTGATCCCTTGGGTGCATTTTCCCATATCTTATATGGTGTTCTACATGTAGAAGATGTTAGGGTTTACATTCATATAAACCTTAAGATATTGGGAAACCTAGAATTGATGGAATTATATTGCAAACAGTTAAGTAATGAGAACTTTGACCTGAAAATGGAATTCAAGGCCCTAAAAGACAAGCACTTTGCACATTGCATACATTTCCCATCTTTTTGAGAAGATGAATGGGTCTAGTATGTCTTGAGTAGGATACATGATAAATTTATGTGGTTAATGTGTCCATTTAAGATAACCAAAGATGCCATCAGGGTTGTTACCAGATTGCAATCAACTGGTGGGTTGTCTGCACTCAAAGCTGTGAATAATCAAATGGTAACAAAAGCCACCAGGTAAAAATATTACAAGAGGGCAATGACTATACATAATATTACTGATCAGGATGTCAAGTTTGCATTAACTATAATTGGCTACAAGATGTACCAATCAAGTAGTGACAATTCCATATCTAGTACAACAATCTATACTACATATTAGATGCTGAAAGAAAATGTAGACTATGATTTGTGTGAACTTCTGTTGAATCATCTAATGGAGAATCTAGAGAAAATCAAGAAAGATAAGAAAAATTCCTTCAAATATGGTAATCTGATATTGTGCCTATTCTTTTATTTTATGAATGAGTTACCAGGGTCGAAAGGGCTGATTTGGGCAAAAGAAAGACCAGTTGCTATTCAAATAAGAGATTATTTTTATGGACTTGGTGATGCACAAGCCCAAAAGATAGCTCTCTAGGGTTGCTTCAAGAATTTATAGAGCATGATGCATGCAAGAGAAAGAATACCTAAGTGAATAGTTGAGAAATAGAAGGACACATTTTGCTTCATGGTTGATACAGATCAATGCCCAATGGAGGCAATTGAGCCAAGAACTTTTTGGGTAATGCCCATGGGTTATGAAGTTGATGAAAACTTATTGGAGCCACATGTTCAACAATTGTTAAGTCAACCCAAGGACATTGAAGCAGAGAGGTTTGACACCTTTGATGAGCTAAACATAAAATTACATGTTAAATTAAGGAATCCTGAGACAAAAAGGAAAGTAAGAAGGGAGGTTGAAGAACTTGCTAAGAAGTTTGGCATATCAAAGGAGGCAGTTGATTGAAATAGAGAAAGAATAAAGAAAACTAAAAGGGAAAGGGAAAGAGCAAAGAAAGAAAGCATTCCGGTGAAAGCCTCTACTTGGATGAGATCTACTAGAAATTTTACCCTTGTCACTTCTAAAAATTTCAAAAACTACCAAATCAAAAGCCAAACCATCTGACAAAGGTGAAAAGAGAAAGAAGACTAAGGCCACAAGAACATATGTGAGCCTCAAGGATGATGAAGAGATAGAATCAGATGTGGAGGTTAATGAATTAAAGAAAGCCAAGAACAAACCCTCCAAGAATGAAAAGAATGATGAGGAGTAGAAGATAGAAGAACTTGTTGAGAGACCCGCTCTCTCCATTGAAGACATCATTAAAGCAATCACTGTGGATGGAAACCTACAGTTGGTAACAGAATTCTATGATGAGTACAATGATGTAGACAAGAGAATCCTTGAGGAAGCAACTTTCAGGTACTTGAACATCTGTAACAAAGATTTCATTGAAATAATTTCCTTGATTCCTAAAAGCCTCAAAGAAGTGCTGGAGTTAAGAAAAGAAAATGCAAAAGTAAAAGACTTGGAGATTTGGGAACAAATAGTGATATAGTTATGTCCATCTATCACTCCAAGAGAAATGGACATGGTTTTCAAGGATAGAAAAGAATATTTATGGAGCAAGTCCAGAATGAATAATCTCATTCTTAGAGAAACTGACCAAATAGCTAATGAGACAAAAGAAATTCTTTGGAGAGCTTTGAAAAGGTTTAATCTTCCCATTGTAGAGGAAGCAAATGAAAATCCTTTTGACATGGATGTCGAAGGATTAAAGAAAATTGATGAAGAGCCATCTGAGGCCTTAGACTCCTTTGTTCTAGAAGAGGAAGTGCAAATAGAATAAACAAATACTATTGATGACAATAAGCAAATCAATCCAGATGTCCCCAAAGAAAAGGAAGTTGAGACTACAAGAGACACTGCAGAAGTAGTACAAAGTTTCTTGGACAAGGAAGTTGCAGAGTTAGATGAACTTGAGTTGATTCAAGGCCCACTGAATCTAGATTCTCTCTCTTCAGTTCAGATAATGAAGATAGCATCTTTTTCTCAAGCCAAAGCCAATGAAAAACTACTGAAATCTCATATGGAGGACAATGAGCTACTAAGTATGGCTTCTAGAGTGTTGGAGAAGATCATGCCCACTTATCAGAAGAATCCATCTACCTCTCCGTCCGATAATCTGAAGAACCTAGATAAATTTTTTAATACACATTTTGATTCTTTAGAAAAATCAGCAGAAACTAAGGTCTGGAAGGAATTCTTGGGAAAAATATTCAGTGAGGTACAAGGACTAATTGCTAATGATAGCAAAACCCTAGACAATGGCATAAAGAGCAATGAAAATACTCTTAAGGATGGTGGGGACATATACAAATTTTTTTATCTTGGCCTAAAGTGGCAGAAGACATTGAGAAGAAAATGAAAGAACAAGAAAGAAAATTGTTAAGCCTATCTTAGAATTTTGATCCCTTTACTACCTCTCTGGTGAATCAAGAAGGCCGAGCTATTGTTATAATAAATGAAATAAAGAAACTAGTTAAGGAGAAGAAGATTATAATGTATAGAATGGGTGAACTCCAAGGGATAATCATCCCTAAGTTAGAGGCAATGCATGATGCCTTGGCAGATGCTCTAAGTATAGCCCAAATCAGTGATCCAACAAATTTGAAGAGGGTAGAAGCATATGCATTTTTGTTGAGTGGACACATCTCCATTTTGGATAGGATGAAGAGAAGTTGGGCCATAGAGCTTGTATAGTTAGAAACCACATTTGTAGATATACTAAAGTATATGTAAGTTTAGCTTGAGGATTGTATGTACATATGTGGCTTTATATAGTAATTTTTTTGCACAATTTTGGTTTGTGGATCCCACCCTTTTCCATTGATGTCAAAGAGGGAGTGAAGAGCAGTGAAAAATGAGGAATCCAGCATTAAGGGAGCACCAATAAGTAGTGTGGAGAGATGGAGCACTAGCAAAGGAGGAGTTACTGTGACACTTAGTCATTTTTCACTAAGTGTTGCCATCAATACCAAAGGGGGAGATTGTTGGCAAGAGACACTACTAGGATTCATAAGTGTTGTCATTAATGGCAACAAAGTATATCCCTCATATCCACAGTACATAAATTACTCATACCAGAAGTTAGATTGAAGATAAGTTGGTCCAGTAGTCAAAGAAAGAGCATATGATAGGGTCCAATAGCTAGGTCTAGAACTCTCTAAAGGTGAAACCAAGCATGTTATGGATTTGGATGAGTAATAAGGAGTATCTAAACTATTGTATTCTAGATATTTAGCCTCTGGTGACAAAGCATGTGAAAGATATGAGCATCTAAGTATCAAAGTCAAACAATGCAAACAGAGGAAGAACTAACCAACAGGGTATTAGTCCTCAATCAGGATGTATAGAAGGTGTTGATCAAATAGCTTGAATTGTTATATGATTTGGCCTACATAGGTAATGACTTCTATGCCTAAGTTTTTTTGTGTGCATCATCAATCAAGCATGGATTTAGCCAACATAACAACGACTTACAAATATCCAAAGTGTTCTTGTTGCCGACTAGAAAGTTGTTGGAAATCCTTGATGAGGATATATATATAGTATGGATTCAAGCTTGTGTATATTGTGTATGAAATGAAGTGTGAAGAATAGTAGAGATAAGTGTGAAAGCTTCAATCCAAGTCTGGAATGTGACAAAATAGAAATATTGAGCAAAGGAAGGATGACATGTGTTAGATCAGTATACTGTGCCTAACCGAAACTGAATTCTTACATATGCAGATGCTGTTCATCAGTTCAAACACTTGGTTATCTTCCATAAGTTCTATAGACAGTGAGTCTCTTGTAGGCAGTGGGCCTCTTGTGAGCAGTGTGCTTGGGTAGTGAGCACTAAATGGCAAGTGCCATTTTTATTCTTTTAACAAAGAATACAATCTAGGGTTAGTCACCCCATGGTTTTTCCCTTAACAGGGTTTCCACATAAAAATCCTTGTGTTATGTGTGTTAATTTCATTTCAGTTCTTATGGTTGGTTATGCTTTCATGTTTTGATATATCACTAAATATTGAGATAAGAAAAGAAAGTAAAAGTAAGAAAAGTTTTGAGATAACTGATTCACCCCCTCCCTCCTCTCAGTTATCTGCCTTGTTTCCAACAAAACATTGATATATTAGTGATCAAATTGAAGTAAGATATTGACATAGATTGGATTAGATTTGTGAGGGATATTGTGCATGATAGTGATAAGATTTGGAAGGAAGATTGTGCATGACTATAATCAGATTTGTTAGAGAAGCTTATTGTGTGGATAGTGATCATATTTGTGAGAGAAGGTTATTTTGTGGATAGTGATCAGATTTGGAAGAAGGATATTGTGTGAGTTGTAATCAGATCTATGTGAGAATCATACTATATCAACTATTGAAGGATTAATAGGTTGGAACCTATCAAATAGAGGTTTGAGGCTCTTACTGGGTTAGAGCTTAATTTGTGTAGGGGTTGAAGCCTCAAATAGGTTGGAGCCTATAATTATGTCAAGTGGATTTCCCAGATTTCCCACCATTCAATAGTCTATTTGTGTACTAGGCTCCTATCATAGACTGAAAATCAAACCTAAGTACTTTATTTACAATGTTGACTATATTCACCTGCCATCTCTATTGAAAGAAAATCATTTCTTCCATTCAAAGAGACTGAAGTTTGTTTTTGGTGTGGACTATTGTTGATTGAATGGAAACTAGAATCATTGTGGATAAGTGTTTTGTGAAATTAGGTGTTATAAAGTGGTTGAATTATTTGATCTTAACAAAGGTATAGCATTGAAAAACATAGATTCAAAGTTTAAATAAGAGTTTCATTGGAGTAATGAGGTAAAAATTGTTCAAGGTTTAATAGTGTCTAGGAGGTATAAGGTTGACTAGTGTAAGGGTCCATTATTGGTTGAAATTGACATCATTATTTTTAGCATTTGAACATGGCCACACATTATGCTTGTGTTCTTGGTACCATCCATGCTATCCTTGATAGAAATTTGGGATAATCATATGCCTATGCTACTGAAGGTATGAATTCTACACCTTATAGGGCTTTGGAGATTCACTCACAACCTCCAGTGGATAAAGTGTAAGCACATTGACTGGAGGCTAGAGGCATCGAAGGTTGGAGGATTCCTCATCATCTTGAGTTAGCTTCTTTCTTAGAGATGGTGCTTTGCTAAATGAGTATATATTTTTTTGTTTTCTTATGTGTTCTTTTTTATGCTAATATAACTGAAGAATTCATATATTGTGAAGTTTGTTTTTGAAGATAGGAAGGGATTTAGTGAACTCAATATGGATTGTTGCCAAAATAATTTGAAAGTCTATGGTTTGGGGAATTATACCCTTCCGAGGGTCATGAGACAACTTGATGGAGCCTTGTGGAGCTCAACATGGATTATTGTCTAATAATTTAGGAATCTATGATTTGGGAGTCTGGGGAGGTGGTAATCTTAGAACTTGAGAACTCAGGCTTTTCTACACCCTTCCAAGAGTTAATAGACAGCTTGAAGGATGATGTTTAGCCTCATCAAAGGTATTGATGACCTATGTGGATAGTCATACGAATGCTCCCTTATGTTCTTTTGTGGCATTTCTCCTTGCTTTGTAGAGTCATGGCATGCAACCCTTTCCCCTGCACTCATGACCTTCTCCCACACCTCTTTCATCCCAGCAACCTGTATTTGGAAGAGATGACCTCCATGGCTACCATTGCATCTTGGGTCACCATTTCCTACATATTTTTGGGCATTTTTTTCCCTAATTCACCTCTTAGCCTATTTTTACCCTAATTTGGGCCTGAAAATTTTGCCCTATTTTTTGTTTTTTGAAAGACATTTAAAATCATAATTTTGAAATGTTAAAAAATAGTTATTTTTCCTTCCAAAAACATTTAAACTTATGCTTTGTTACTATTAGAATAGGCATTCAAAATTATGCTACCAACACTAAGGAAATAAAATACAATTTTTTTTTTGTTGGGGTGGGGGGGGAGGTGGGGATTCTTAAAAACTTGGGAAAATTGTTAAGGTTCTTTTAAAAATTGTTAGTGCTAAATCAAACAATTTGTTGTAAAAAGCAACTTTTAAAGTACCAAAATTAGAATTTTTAAAAAAAGGCTAAGTATTAGGGATCGATCTTAATCGACCTACTTAACCGATAGTACTACATGAAAAAGTGTCAAAATTAAGGGGGTCTAAAATATTGATTCAGGGGGGTGTCATTGAGTCTTTTCTTTTCGTACTTCTAAGTCCGCAACATACATCTCATCTACATGGTTTTATAAGTGTGATAAAGTCTATCTCCAAGAACTTAGAATAGTCATATCGTGACTTTGAAAACACCCAATGAGAAGGTCAATGGAAAAAGAAGTCAGAAGTTAAGACCTCATAAGTATAAGTCCAAGAGACTTTAATACTAGAGGATTATGTCACATAATTTAACTCAATGAGGTTGCAACTATAAGAAGATGGGATTGTGAAACAAGTGGATCAATTGATCCTTACAAGAACTTTTTAAAATGAGATTCTATATGCCGATGATGGCATGGTTCGGTGGTTAAGTCGCTCAGGATGTAGTGGCGGCCACTAGAGTTCAAACCCCCACTGGGCCAATGAGCTCACGGGTTTGGAGTGTTCTTCCTAGGGGATGAGGTCCCCCAGTTGTGGCCTCATCGGTTCATTGCTCCGGGCAAAAGCATTCATGTGGAGCCAGAGGGTGTGTCGCACTAGCGTCGCCGGTCACGTTAAAAAGTTTACCAGGCGCATTATCTTTAAAAAAAAAATGAGAGTCTATGGTAAATGATCCATAATCTTGCAATAGATTCACAATGGTTCACATCTCAGATAATTGAGAGCCTATGGTAAATGAACCTGAATCTTGCATTGGATCACACCTCAAATTTGGTTAAATTTTCATGAATCTTCATGATACTTGCTTTTATGAAGTCATTTTAGTCATAGTTCAACATCGACATCGAGGTACAGAAGTAACTTCTAGATTCGTGCACCTTTTCTCTCTTTTGGCAGGTAGTTTTTCCCATAGGGTTTTCTACCTTATCTCCACTTCATGAGAGATTTTTATTGTATATGGGTATATGATTAGACCTAGTTATCAAGATCCATCCTTATTTATGCCCATCTAAGCTAAGTTTAAGGAGGGGTGTCACTGTATATTTTACCTATGTATTACTTTACATCACATGGGTAACATACATGTGTCATAAGCCTACTTAGGTGGGTTGTGTGGTGACTTGGAGAGTTTGACATAAATCTCCAAGAAATGTGTCGCCACTCATACACCACTTGGTGAAAACCTTCTTCTACCTCTAGTTGAGTGTTGAAGTCAACTTCTGAGTCAACTTAATCTCTCTCATCTATATGTACTCTCATTATGCATAGTTTATATATTGCAATTCTTATTTCATTCACTCCATAATGTAATTAGAATTTTCTTAGATGATCATGATTTCTAATATTTATTTATTTTGGTCAGCGTGTTTTGTTATGTGAAATGTAAACCTTAAGAGGGGTTGCATTTGCAACAACAATGTAATAAGGGGGAAATTCTAGCATAGATATTACATTGTCAGTTATGGTTGTTACTATGTAGTTACAGGGGGTGGTTCAAAGCTGTTTGTTGTCAAACTTCTTTTCTCCTTGTATAAAAGATTCTACAACTCTCTCAATACAACATCATGTATCCATTTCTCTATCAATAATAATGTCATAGGTCTTGCAATACATCATATATATTATTTCACATGTGATGGTGTTATGATAGTAATTACAAGGTATCTAGATGGAGAACTCATAACTACAAAAGTGTCTAGTACTTGATGGATCATGATCAATGATGTAGGAGCACTTGGAGTAAAACTGGTGAACATACAATATGCACTAAGGGGTAGATAGTGTCCTAGAAGATGACACATGGTACCACAAGAAGTCAGGAGTTTAGATACAATTGTATGTGCTATCGCAGACAAGAAGAGCAATGATGGATAGTAGAAGTAGAATTTCTATTTTTTTGCTTTTGATTTCATTGGCTTTATTCTAGTTCTTGAGTTGACTATTGTTATTAAGTTGAGTGAGACCTAGGCATTTTCTTTTTGTGCATTTGTCATGAACTTCTAAAAAACATCCTTATAGAAATAATAGATTATTTTTGGTGAACTATAAGATTTGCACTTGAGTTTGTAAATGGCATTAAAAGCTTCTAGAACCTAACATTTGTCACAAAAATGCTTGGTAGTTGTACTATGGTTTGCTTGTCCATAACTAAACCTAAATGAGTATGAAGTTAGTATGAATTAGTGTTTCCCATAATAAAAAATGATGTTCATTCAAAATCACAGAAAACTAAACAAAGAACACTCACTATTTCAATAACAGAAATTATGTCACTAAAAAATTATGTCGTAAAGGGGGAATTCTAGCATAGATATTACATTGTCAATTATGGTTGTTACTATGCAGTTATAGGGGGTGGTTCAAAGATGCTTGTTCTCAAACTTCTTTTCTCCTTGTATAAAAGAGTCTACAACTCTACTCAACACAACATAATGTATTCATCACTCTATCAATAATAATGTCATAGGTATTGCAGTACATCATATATAATATTTCACATGTGATGGTGTTATGATAGTAATTACAAAGTATATAGATGGAGAACTCATAACTACATAAGTGTTTAGTACTTGATGGATCATGATCAATGATGTAGGAGCACTTGGAGTAAAACTGGTGAATGTACAATATGCATTAAGGAGTAGATAGTGTCCTAGAAGATGACACATGGTACCACAAGTAGTCAGGAGTTTAGATACAATTGTATGTGCTATTGCAGACTAGAAGAGCAATGATGGATAGTACAGGTAGAATTTCTATTTTTTTTTTGCTTTTGATTTCATTGTCTTTAATCTAGTTCTTGGGTTGACTATTGTTATTAAATGCATTGAGTGAGACCTAGGCATTTGCTTTTTGTGCTTTTGTCATGAAATTCCGAGAAACATCCTTTTAGAAATAAAATATTATATTTGGTGAACTATAAGATTTGCACTTGAGTTTGTAAATACAGGCTTCTAGAACATAATAGTTGTCACAAAAATGCTTGGTAGTTGTATTGTGGTTTGCTTGTACATAATTAAACCTAAATGGGTGTGAAGTCAGTGTGAATTAGTGTTTTCAATAATAACAAATGATGTTCATTCAAAATCACAGAAAACTAAACAAAGAACACTCACTGTTTCAATAACAGAAATTATGTCACTAAAAATTGTCAACCAGCAGTGGGAATGCCTGAGCTTGCAGTCCATCAAGCCGATCCCGAAGTCCTTGATCAAGTTTGATCAACCCAATGCCAGTACTTCGCACCCTCTGCAGAAGGCTGTTGTTTTGGTGCCTCAGACCATTAACTTCCCACCTGCAATTCTCTAAATCGTTGCGCAAGGCTTGTTCTACACCAAGTAATCAGAATTGTTCCTTTTGTAGCTTGGTGATAAAATCATCTTTGAGTTGTTCACTTATCTTATTGTCTTCCAACAATCTGACAACTGTTTTCTGTAACTCAGCATTTTCCTCTTCTTTTTCCCTCAACCGCATAATCTCATTCTCAAATAATCTATACATTGCTGAGATCCCCTCACCTCCTGGTTATTTAAAGATGAAACTTCTCTCTGCATATCTCTGACCCTCTCTGTCATCCTCTTCTCCACAGACCTAGCAAAAAGCTAAAAATCATAATCCCATACAAAATCAAGCAACTGCAACAGAAATCCATTGCAAAAAATCCCAAACACTAAGAAAAATCTACAAAGACATCATAAAAAGCCCAAATCTAACTCGACCTGAAAATTTGTTTACAAGGATTCGTCTGCTTACCAAATTCCGCCGTTCTTTCAGAATCTTCTTGCAAAATCTGTACTAAATCTCGCTAGAATATCCTGGAATATGTAGGGATTTTGCAGGAATTTTTTTCTCCTAATTGCAAGCCTTCCTGTTCAACCTAGTGCTAACTTGGAAATAAACTTATCGTGACCATTTCCTCATACAATCAAGCTTGTAGGTTTAGGGTTTGATGTGAAACTTCAAACAACCATTGGTATACCTCAATAAACAATAAATGCAATAAATAAAACGGCGGGGCAATCCCGCGAGATTCACGAAGGCTTACGTTGACCACTGGTTGGGCCGGTCATATCAGGGTCCTTCGCTTTATCAGCGTTATTGTTATTGTCTAGCAGGTAATGGATTTTTTTGTTGTTTTATTTATTTATTTTATTTTGATGAATATTCTTATTATATTAAAGATAAAAACACTACAATATTTTTGATAAAAACACTATAATATTATCAAAAAAATAATTGCGTGGTAAAATAGCACACCCACATAGTCTATTTAGATCAAGTCCATAACACAGATGAAAATAAACATAAAAGAGCTTATTATACTTTACATTAAAGATAAAACCAGTACAATATTTTCAAAAAAATAATTGGTGGTAAAAAGGCACACCCACATAGTCTATCTGGATCAAGTCCATAACACAAATGAAAATAAACACAAAAGGGCTTATTATACTTTATATTAAAGTTGAAAACAATACAATATTTTCAAAAAAAAAATTGGGTGGTTAAAAAGCACACCCACACAATCTATGCAGATCAAGTCCATAACACAGAGGAAAATAAACACAAAAGGGCCAAGCCCAAAGAGCACTAAGTAGATAAAGCAATGCCAGTAGAGGGTAAATCTTGATCATTAGGATTTCCATGCACATCTCCAGGGGTAGTGTCGTCAATTAGCTCCCATCTAGAGAAGACACCTTCATCTTCAAGATTGTCCTCAACGGGTTGTTGGGCATAGACAAGAGAGTAGGCAAGTTGCAGATGAGGAAACTTGTTAGAGCTAGGCCAACTAGCACTCCCATGCCCTTGAGAAGAGGTCAAGGGATACCTGAAGAGATGGGGCCAACCATGAACAACAAAGTTGTGAGAATTCGAAGGCTAGGCACCACAAGAGTGGGAACCACAGTCTCATCTGGCAGACTAGTTGTGTCCACACCATCAACCTCCTAGAGGAGATGTAGACTATGGCAAAACCTTGGCAACAGTGCAGGGGGCATTTCCCCAATGGTCTAGTAACTTTTGAAGATGAGCAACCTCAAGTGCAACTTTACTAACTTGCACCTAAATCTGTATGAAAATATTAGAACATATCATAGCTTTAGTGTAGAGAGAAAAATGAACATTTGCAGTGCAGTTGCAAAACAATACTACATTTCTATCTTTCCACATACTAAAGAGAATCTCCACTCTAAATGCATGGTATATCTGGGTGTACTTATGTGGGAGACAAGGTCAATCTCCCAACAAAACTATATGCCATGAAAAAGTGGTAGGCCCAAATGCCTTGAAAAAATGATGAATCCAACTCTAGGCTTCTTGAACCTGAGGATAGAACCAAAAAATATGCTTGTGGCTCTCAATTTGTCTGCAAGAAAAATAATGAGGGCAAGGAATGCCCATATTAGTAAGCTGAGCACCCAGCAAAAGGCCTTGGTATAGAATGCACTAAGCGAAATGAGAAAATTTAGGTTCCAGCATAGTTGACCAAATGCATTGGAATAGAAGATGCCAGGTTCCAAGAGAAGATTGGAGTTGCTAGTCAAGGTTAAGTTACTCCACTATGGGAAAGTGTGCAGAAAGCCACAAATAACCTTTGTAAGGCCTGTAATTTCAAAAGGGGTATCCAGGTACCACTTCCAATCCTTCCTGTGAGGACCGCCCTTTCTACTACTGTTGTTATGACTATTTACATGACTATTATTGTTACTTTTATAATTGTGGGATAGCAGTTCCCGGAATTGTCAAACTATTAAACTTTATTATGTTTTCAGAAAAACTAATTGGGTGATGTTTGGATAAGTTTACATTTCAGAAAAATGAATTAGGTGATAATGGAAAATTGTAATATGATTTCATTTATGTTAATTAATACTATGTCATGATAATGCATGTTTTTTTTTAAGTTGCTTCGGCTATGATGATTTTATGTGGTTACTAATCTTGTAATTTAGTGTGCAGGAATTACTAATCGAACCACAGAACTCGGAGATCATTCCGCACCTTGTTAATTGTTATTCTCTGTTAAGCCGATCGGGTTCCACGAGGAACCAAGATCTCTTTGTGTTTGATGTAATGATGTAATGTGGTCTTTCGTATGGTCGAGTGGGTTAGGTTACCCTCATGTAACATTATTTTATAATTTGTGTTGTAAAGAGATTGAATTTGAATTTCTTATTTTATTTAAATTATGAGGCCCTTTTCTTGTGCTTTACCTTGACCACGGGTGTCTTGTATGGGTTAAAGTTGACCCTGGGTTATACCCCATGGGTCCAGGGGCCCATTTGGCATGGGTAACCCTTGAGTAACCTCCATCTAGTCAACTTAACCTTCCCCTGAAGTTAAGTGGCGAAAATTGGAGGTAGGAGGGGACATGATGGGTTGTACCAACACCCAACCCATCCCCTCTACTTTCTCCAAGATAAGAGATGCCATCCATTATTGAAGGTCACCCTCTCCTTTAGTGAGATTCCCCCATGTGCTGTGAGGACACCCATGTGAAGAAAGGAAAAAGAGGCATGGGTCACCTGTCTTTTTCCCATTTAACTCTTTTTTTTATTTCTCCCATGAGAAAGTGGACACATGAGGAGAGGACTAGGAGTACCCTTGGGAATGGAGAGTGACATAAGCCATCAGGCAAAATAGTGGTTTCGGGGAAGGGTGAGGAGGTGACAAGTGTCACTTCCCCATTTCTCAAAACTAAAAACAAAAAAAAAAGAGAATTTGGGTTATTTATTTTTAAAGTTTGGGATGAGAGGGAGTTAGTTGAATTTTGGGAAAACTTTCATTTTTGCCTTACCAAAAATAGAGAAGTTAGTTTGCAAGATAGAGAAGGGGGAGGGAGTTGGTGGCTAAGGTTGGAAGTGAACTCTGTGGACTCTGCAACAGCTTCATTCCAGGAGGGCTTTGCAAGGTTGGTCTAAATTTTACCTTTGTTTTCGTATAACTGAAATGTGTATGTAAAGTGTGTGACTTTGTGTTCGAGTTGTTTTCTGTGGGGTTATTGTCGGGTTGTTTTGACAGAGCTTCTCCCACTTGGGAGAAATGCTCATCAAGTTTGGGGTAGGGGAGGAGAGATCCTCCTCGGGTGCATACCTGTTTCCATCTTTTGGGATGTTGAAAGCCTTGAGGGCATGTATCTGTGACTATATTTTTGACTTGAGAGTCATATACAGATTTCTTTAAAATTGTGATCACACTTGGTTTGAGACCAAGAGAAATTTATATTGGTTAACTTATCTGTCAGGGTGACACTCTGGAGTCGAGTGTGTCCACTCTCCTGCCCCTTATGAAACTCACTACAGTTGAGTTTCCGTATTGTGTAAAATATCCACGGGTGTATGTGTGCTTTGGGATTGTTGTTGTTTCTGTTGTGAAGTGGAGTGTTTGAGTACCCAGGTGTGAGTATGGTCTCCCTAGCTCAGGGGTGACCCACTTGCGGGTCTACGGAAGGGAGGAGAGCTAGATGAGTGGTGTTTTCTTCTTTGTTTGTCTTTGATACGCAGGTTTTCTCTTGGAGCTTCTGGTTGGATATTTATGAAGAAGCAGTTAATCTTCTTTGTCATGAGAATTAGGCCTGGTTCATTTCATAGAGTTGAAGAGAGAACACCTCTCTTGTTATTGTTGTAATTTATTGTTATTCTGGGAGTGAAGAAAATCACCTCCCTGATCTTGTTATTAATGGACTTTTACTTGGTTGTCATAAGCTACCAGTTGTATACTGTTTGGGAGAAGAAAGTTCATAACTGGGAAGTTAGTTGTTGTATCCATGATTTAATGTTTGTAAACCTTGTTCAATAGCAATTTATTTGTGTTTCAAGTATTACTGAAAGGAAAAGTTCATTACTGCACTCTAATCTGAGTTGTTTACATTTGAAAGTTTGGAATTGCTTAACTAGTTGAAATGTTAGTTATGGTTTATTGTTCTAAAGGAATTAATTGTTTAAGTTTATTCTTCATAATAGTGGATTCTGTTAAGTTGGAAGGATTAGAGGAAATCTAGCATGTATATATATTTCTGTTGGTAAATTTAAGAATCTTACATGTTTATGAAAATGGAAGTGGATATATATTTACCATTTCTACCGAATAAGTGAAACTGGGATAACCATATATCCATATATATATATATATATATATATATATATATATATATATATATATAAACGTTAAGAATTTATTGATACATTTTACTATATGCATTTCCTTAATTGAGGAAGTTTGTTATCTGTCTTTGTAGTTTCCTGTTAGAAAGAAATTAGAGAAAACTGAGAAATGTATAGATATATATATACTTGCTCTTTTATTTATTTCTTTAATTGTTGATGTTTTTATGTGTTTATTTAAAATGAAACAAAATAAATGAAAGCATTGTTCTTTGTGATTGTTTTAGTATTATTGTGAAAATAGAATATATATATATATATTTAATTTAAATTGTATTCAACTGAGTATTAGTGTAAAAATGACATAAATAACGAAATATATATATATATATATATATATATATATATATATATATATATATATATATATATATATATATATATATATATATATATATATATAAGTTAAATTGCATTCAACTGAGTATTATCGTGGAAATTTGTTAATGAAATTTCAAAAATACTAATGAATGTGATTAGAGGCTGCTGTGTTTTACACACAGAGAAGGTTACAATGTGGGCGGTGGGGTTGAAACCCCACCGCGAAATTTCCTTGTTAACCAAGAGGTGTGGGGAGGGGCGGAGCCCCACCCACACCCCACTTCGTGGGATGTGGGTGGGGCTCCGCCCCTCCCCACATCCCCACCTCCTATGAACCGCGGCCCCATCGTGGCTTAAGCCACACTCCCGTCCCCATCTGCGACCGGCGCAGGCCCCCTCCACCGAGACCCCCGCTTCCCACTCACCGCTCAGCACGGCCAATATTGCCGTGGCCTGTGGCTTAAACCCACATCCGCGCCTCCTCTGCTTCGGTCCTCCGCTGGCTGCGGCCACCGCAGACCCTGCTCCTCTACTGGCTGCGGCCACCGCCGCCCATCTCCTCCGTTGACTGGAAAATAAAACAAAAAAAAAATGGGTTATGTGTTAGGGCTTGGGGCCCTAACACATAAGTTGGATTTTATTTGAAATAGAACACATTAAGTTGCCATATATATAGGCATATATAGATACTATATATGCCTATGTATATAGCAACATAATATGAAATAATTAATATATATATATATTTATGGAAATAGTTTTATGAGCCATTTTATTGGGCCCTTGTTTAAAATCTTAATAAAATGTGACACATGGATATACAAAAAGAAAATAACAAATTATATTTTCACAGTTAGTTTTTATTAAGTGTTGAACACAACAACCAAAGAAGTTATATTCCCATGATCAGGGTTTTATAAAGTGGAGAGCCTCCTACATCTATTTACAATGTTATACGAGTCACAATCAGAGTATTAATAGTCATTATTAGTAATAGTAACAACAGTAATTATAAACAAGAGAAAATAAAATTATAATGTAAAAAGAGTGTAAAGGAATATTCAGTGATACTCTGGAAAGAGTTTCTCGGAAGTTTCAACTATCAACGTAATTTCAATCACCCAGAAAATGAAGAGGAAAATTACACATCACCTTGCTTAAAAGAACACTGGAAATAAACTTAAGAAGCCACCACAGACATTCCATGTGGCCATTTTAATCCCAACTGTAGTAAACGACCTCATCAGTAAACCTGTAAGAGAGTCCGAAGAAGAAAAAAAAATTAACATTGGAAAACACAGAGGAGAAAATGCGCGACATTTCCCACATGGGATAAGAGAACTAAGTTGATGGACCCTTCTGCTAAATCTGCTTAGGAACAAGTTTAATAAGTACATACGAAGAGGAGGAACCTAGATCGGGGAAGATTAGGAGACCGAGTCTAGCGAAGTAGTAAACCAGCCTCTGTGACCTAGACCATCCTTAAGTTAGGTTTAATATCAACAATAGCTGCAGTGATAACCCTGATTGACGTAAATCATGAAGAAAGGACCGGTTACACATAAAGAAAGCATAGAAAACGAAAGAGAGAGAGACCGAAATATAAACACACTAAATTAACGGAGAAATAGTTAAGGTGAGGGCGATAAAAATACAATTAAAATTAAGAACCAGTGAAAAGGGAAGAGAGGGCAAACAAACCGCCTTGTTGAGAATGCTAAGTCGTGGGAGGAGTATGCTTCAGGAAACAAGAGAGGAGACAGACAACCGTGCCTGGCTGAAAAATGACTAAATAGGGAGATCACTAGCCGGTTTAGTCGGAACAAGGCGTCGTGGGAAGTGGTTAATCTATCAGCAAACCACGTGCGTAAATGAGTGCAGCGTAATTCCCACTAACGCCGTAAGGCATTATGCTACCGAAAATTGCCGAGGTTTAGATTTAGGAACTTTGGTAATCTCACTCTTGCAATGACGTTAGCGGCGTCGTACAGACCCTCTTGTTGATCTGTAAGCGTCTGGTTGCACGCAATTGTACTTATATCCCGCCGAAAATTGAAGTGTTTCGCCATGAGAGAACACCGTCGAGCATGCGTACACATGCGAAAGGGGTTTTTAGGACAGTGTGAGAAAAGTTTTTCATATCTCATGTCATAACCACATGACAGATGTGGCTATGACATGTGCGATGTGTGTTGTGACCACATGGAAAATGTGGGCATGACATTTGGTATCAGAGCCAGGTTTTAAACACTGGGCGTATTTGGGCACGTTATTATTCCGCAACTTTGGCTAATTAGTTTCTACCTTGTTTTGTAGGATGCCTCCCCGACGTGGTCGACGAGCATGATCACGCCACACAGCGTCAGTCGAGGTGCACAGCGATTCCTCAGCCGAGGGACTGGCACCCGTAGTTACAGCAGCACCACCTGCACCACCTATACCACAAGCACCACTAGTACCACGGGCGACACCAGTATTGGATATAGGTCCACAGATCTTACAGGCACTATAGACTATGCTAGACAGGTTACCACCAGTGATTCCTGAGCCACGTATAGAGCCTCGTGTTGATCCGCGAGAGGAGCCACGTGCCGAGTCACGTATTGAGCCACGTATGGAGCCCCGCGTTGATCCACTAGAGGTGCCACGTGTGGAGCCCTTCGTTGAGATTCCCGACACAACAGTAGAGGAGGTAGGGTCAGCCTCCCGAGCACGGAGCAGGAGTCCTCCAAGACTTTTGAGACAAGAACAGGTTCAGCATGGATTATATGAAGATGGTGTGGAAGAGCCACTTGTGAGACTTAGAGACAGAGGGGACCCTATCAGAGATCTACTGAGGCTCAACCCACCCACTTTCGCAGGTGCTACAGAGGGGGCTGTGGCCGAGGCTTGGCTGATTAGCTTAGATAGGTGTTTCGCATTGCGACCATATGGGAGCAACACGAAAGCACGAGTGGCAGTTCATCTTCTTAGGGATGCAGCAGCCACCTGGTGGCGCACAGAGGGGTGCAAGCGCCGACTCTCCGTGGATACACTCACATGGGACATCTTCATTGACCGCTTCAATGCGCGATATTTGTCCGAACATTATAGACAGTGCAGGATCGATGAGTTCCATGATTTACAGCAGAGGGGACTCACCATTACTCAGTATGAGAGCTGATTTATAGAGCTTTCTCGTTACACGGAATACCTCCATGACGAGAAAATCTTAATACACAAATTCATCAGAGGGCTAAATCACGGGATAGCAGGACCAGTTCGTATGGCAAATCCCCATACCATGAGCGAGGCTGTTGAAAAGGCCCTTATATCAGAGGAAATTCAGGGACGAGGACAGAATCCACGCCTGCAGTACCAGGAACGTAATCCCCAACAACAACAAAATTTCTGAAGGCCTCAAAACACAACACAGAGAGGAGGATATAATCCTTCATCATTACCTCCTAGGCCTCCACAGCAGCAGCAACATCAGCAAAAATCCAAATTTCAACAGAGGGGACAGGGAGGACAGAACCGTGGATGGCAGCAGCAGGGTCCACGCAGAGATCAGAGACAGCAGGTTTCATCGGCAGGACCCGCAAGGTCCCAGCAGTCTTACAGAGGCTCACAGGGATCCACCGGACGGACTGGGCAACAACAATCGGGCAGAACACAGTCAGGGCAGTTACAGGTTCGAGGACCATGTTATGTGTGTGGTGGGGCAGGGCATCTGGCTAGAGAGTGCCCGCAGGGATTTACTGCAGGGGGACAGCCCCGATCAGGAGGATCTGAGCAGACCGTAGGTGATGTGGGCAGAACCCACCACATGTTTGCAGCGGTTGATAACCGCCAGGCCGATTTCCAGGCTTCTGTCATCGAGGCAGCAGGTACGATTAGAGACTTTCCCATCTGGATCCTTTTTGACTCAGGAGCTACTGACTCCTTTTTGTCTACATCGTTAGTGGAGCGTTGCAGGCTGGTGGCTTCTAGGCAAGACATTAGGTGGGAAGTTGAGTTGGCCTCAGGGGCCAGGATGTCAGTAGATACCTTGGTTAAAGACTGTGAGATCACATTGGGATCATTCACCACTACATGTGACCTTAGGATTATGCCATTAGGGTCTTACGGAGTAGTTCTGGGTATGGATTGGCTTGCGGCACATAGAGCCAAGCTTGATTGTCGCCAGAGGATGATTAGCTGTTTAGACAATCATGGTTCGTCGGTTGAGATAGTGGGCATTCAAAAGCCCACGGCTGTTCGTATGATATCCGCTCAGCAGCTTAAGCGCTGTATGCGGAAGGGATGTCAGATGTTTGCCATCACAGTCAGTGACAGAGCAGAGGATGAACCTGAGGCTACTTTAGATGATCACCCTATCCTTAGAGAGTTTGCCGATGTATTTCCGCCAGAATTACCAGGTATGCCTCCACGTAGAGAAGTGGACTTCCACATCGACTTAGTGCCAGGTGCAGAGCCGATATCCTGTGCACCCTATAGGATAACGACCCATGAACTCACTGAACTTAAGCTGCAGTTAGAGGAATTACTAGAGAAGGGGCACATCTGACCTAGCGTCTCGCCATGGGGCGCACCAGTTATCTTCGTGAAGAAGAAGGATGGGTCTCTTCGTCTATGCATGGACTACAGGTAGTTGAACAAGGTGACGGTGAAGAACCGTTATCCTCTGCCTAGGATTGACGACCTTTTTGATCAGATGCAGGGAGCCAGAGTGTTCTCAAAAATCGATCTAAAATCTGGGTACCACCAATTGTGCATCACGGAGTCAGATATTCATAAAACTGCTTTTCGAACCAGATATGGCCATTATGAATTCACAGTGGTACCTTTCAAGTTGACGAACGCTCCTGCAGTATTCATGAGTCTCATGAACGGGGTGTTCCGTACATACCTAGATTGGTTCATGATCATATTTCTAGATGACATTCTGATTTATTCACGGACTGAGGAGGAGCATGTAGAGCACTTGCGTCAAGTTTTGCAGCAATTACGAGGGCAGCAGCTTTATGGCAACTTGGCGAAGTGTGCCTTCTTCAGGATAGAGGTGCAGTATTTGGGACACATTTTATCAGGCGATGGCATCTTCGTAGATCCATCTAAAATTAGAGCAATTCAGGAGTGGCCGGCACCCACTAATGTGACAGAGGTCAGAAGCTTTATGGGGTTAGCCGGGTATTATCATCGGTTTGTCAAAGGTTTCTCTAGGATAGCACATCCCATTACTTCCCTTCAGCGAAAAGGGAAGGGTTTCACTTGGACCGAGCAGTGTGAAAAGGCTTTTGGAGTCCTCAAAGAGCGTCTTACTAGTGCTCCTATTTTAGCAGTCCCAGATCCTACAGAGGAGTTTGTAGTTTGCACAGATGCATCATTAGAAGGTTTGGGAGCCGTGCATATGCAGGATGGTTGAGTGATCGCATACGAATCGCGGAAACTAATGACACATGAGTTAAACTATCCTACGCACGACTTAGAGCTCGCAGCTGTTGTTCATGCCTTGGTTCGCTGGAGACACTTTCTCTTAGGTCGACGCTTTGAACTCCATTCGGATCATCATAGTTTGCAGTATATTTTTACACAGCCTAATTTGAACGCCCGCCAACGGCGTTGGATGGAATTCCTATGTGAATATGACTTCGATGTCCACTATATCAAAGGGAAGGAGAACGTGGTCGCTGATGCTTTGAGTCGAAGACGCCACGAGATCCAGACCCTGACCTTGAAGATGGACTTGAAAGATCGCATCTTACAGCATCTGCCGGAGGACGAATGGTTTCTTGAAGTGCAGCAGGCATTACTAAATCAGAAGGCCCTTGAGGGCAAATTTATAGGATATACCCTTGAGTCTGATGGTATGCTTCGACATCGGCAGTGCATCTATGTACCCCATGCGGGTAATCTTCGCACAGTAATCCTATCAGAGGCTCATAGAGCACCCTATGCAGCACACCCAGGAGTGAAGAAGATGCATGCTGACTTACGACAACTTTATCATTGGGCTAGGATGAGGCGTGACATTGCCGAATAGGTTGCTCGTTGCCTGGAATGTCAGAGGGTCAAGGCCGAACATCAGCATCCAGCGGGACTGTTGTACCCTCACGAGATACCTGAATGGAAATGGGACACCATTTCTATGGATTTTATCGTTGGTCTACCTATGTCATCACGTCGCCATGATGCTATTATGGTGACAGTTGACAAGCTGACCAAAGTGGCGCATTTTTCACCAATATGCACAACATACAATGCACCATCAGTGGCAAAGGTGTTTCTTGATCAGATTGTTTGACTTCATGGGGTACCTCACCGCATTATATCTGATAGAGACTCCGTATTCACTTCATCGTTCTGGAAAGCCTTACATCAGGCGTTGGGCACACAGCTCAACTTCAGTTCAGCATATCATCCAGAAACTGATGGACAAACAGAAAGAGTTAACCAGGTGTTAGAAGACATGCTTCGCATGTATGTGATGGACCACCAGTCTAGATGGGAGGAGTACCTGTATCTAGTTGAGTTCGCCTACAATAATGGGCATCATAGCTCGTTGGGTATGCCTCCTTTCTAGGCGTTATATGGCAGACCATGCAGAACACCTTTGAGTTGGGATCGGATAGAGGACAGAACAGTCATCGGCCCAGAGATAGTTCAGAATATGGAACTGCAAGTCAAACAGATAAGACAGAGGCTTCAGGAAGCACAGGACAGGCAGAAAAAGTATGCCGATGCTAAGAGGACAGACCGAAGCTTCTCTGTGGGGGAAAGAGTATTTTTGAGAGTGCGGCCGCACAAGAGTCCAATCCGTTACGGAAAAGTCTCTAAACTCGCACCTCGATTTGTAGGACCTTTCGAAATCTTGAAGCGGATAGGACCAGTAGCCTATCGTCTAGCCTTGCCACCTAGCCTGTCACGTATCCACGATGTATTTCATATATCAGTTTTACGTCAATATATTTCTGACTTATCTCACGTGTTGGATTGGAGTGCTCTTCAGGTAGAGGCAGACGGACAGCTGGCGCTGGAGCCAATTCGCATATTGGCTCGTCGGACGCTGGCCCTTCGAGGTCGAGAGCTGGACCAGGTTAGAGTCCAGTGGGACCTATACGACGAAGTCACTGCAACATGGGAAGATGCAGAGAGACTAAAGACCCTTTATCCTCACCTTTTTGACGACTTCCAGGAGGAAGTACCATCTTAGGGGGAGAGGATGTGAGGACCGCCCTTTCTACTACTGTTGTTATGACTATTTACATGACTGTTATTGTTACTTTTATAATTGTGGGATAGCAGTTCCCGGAATTGTCAAACTATTAAACTTTATTATGTTTTCAGAAAAACTAATTGGGTGATGTTTGGATAAGTTTACATTTCAGAAAAATGAATTAGGTGATGATGGAAAATTGTAATATGATTTCATTTATGTTAATTAATACTATGTCATGATAATGCATGTTTTTTTTTAAGTTGCTTCGGCTATGATGATTTTATGTGGTTACTGATCTTGTAATTTAGTGTGCAGGAATTACTAATCGAACCACAGAACTCGGAGATCATTCCGCACCTTGTTAATTGTTATTCCCTGTTAAGCCGATCGGGTTCCACGAGGAACCAAGATCTCTTTGTGTTTGATGTAATGATGTAATGTGGTCTTTCGTATGGTTGAGTGGGTTAGGTTACCCTCATGTAACATTATTTTATAATTTGTGTTGTAAAGAGATTGAATTTGAATTTCTTATTTTATTTAAATTATGAGGCCCTTTTCTTGTGCTTTACCTTGACCAGGGGTGTCTTGTATGGGTTAAAGTTGACCCTGGGTTATACCCCATGGGTCCAGGGGCCCATTTGGCATGGGTAACCCTTGAGTAACCTCCATCTAGTCAACTTAACCTTCCCCTGAAGTTAAGTGGCGAAAATTGGAGGTAGGAGGGGACATGATGGGTTGTACCAACACCCAACCCATCCCCTCTACTTTCCCCAAGATAAGAGATGCCATCCATTATTGAAGGTCACCCTCTCCTTTAGTGAGATTCCCCCATGTGCTATGAGGACACCCATGTGAAGAAAGGAAAAAGAGGCATGGGTCACCTGTCTTTTTCCCATTTAACTCTTTTTTTTATTTCTCCCATGAGAAAGTGGAATCACATGAGGAGTGGACTAGGAGTACCCTTGGGAATGGAGAGTGACATAAGCCATCAGGCAAAATAGTGGTTTTGGGGAAGGGTGAGGAGGTGACAAGTGTCACTTCCCCATTTCTCAAAACTAAAAACAAAAAAAAAAGAGAATTTGGGTTATTTATTTTCAAAGTTTGGGATGAGAGGGAGTTAGTTGAATTTTGGGAAAACTTTCATTTTTGCCTTACCAAAAATAGAGAAGTTAGTTTGCAAGATAGAGAAGGGGGAGGGAGTTGGTGGCTAAGGTTGGAAGTGAACTCTGTGGACTCTACAACAGCTTCATTCCAGGAGGGCTTTGCAAGGTTGGTCTAAATTTTACCTTTGTTTTCGTATAACTGAAATGTGTATGTAAAGTGTGTGACTTTGTGTTCGAGTTGTTTTCTGTGGGGTTATTGTCGGGTTGTTTTGACAGAGCTTCTCCCACTTGGGAGAAATGCTCATCAAGTTTGGGGTAGGGGAGGAGAGATCCTCCTCGGGTGCATACCTGTTTCCATCTTTTGGGATGTTGAAAGCCTTGAGGGCATGTATCTGTGACTGTATTTTTGACTTGAGAGTCATATACAGATTTCTTTAAAATTGTGATCACACTTGGTTTGAGACCAAGAGAAATTTATATTGGTTAACTTATCTGTCAGGGTGACACTCTGGAGTCGAGTGTGTCCACTCTCTTGCCCCTTATGAAACTCACTACAGTTGAGTTTCCGTATTGTGTAAAATACCCACGGGTGTATGTGTGCTTTGGGATTGTTGTTGTTTCTGTTGTGAAGTGGAGTGTTTGAGTACCCAGGTGTGAGTATGGTCTCCCTAGCTCGGGGGTGACCCACTTGCGGGTCTATGGAAGGGAGGAGAGCTAGATGAGTGGTGTTTTCTTCTTTGTTTGTCTTTGATACGCAGGTTTTCTCTTGGAGCTTCTGGTTGGATATTTATGAAGAAGCAGTTAATCTTCTTTGTCATGAGAATTAGGCCTGGTTCATTTCATAGAGTTGAAGAGAGAACACCTCTCTTGTTATTGTTGTAATTTATTGTTATTCTGGGAGTGAAGAAAATCACCTCCCTGATCTTGTTATTAATGGACTTTTACTTGGTTGTCATAAGCTACCAGTTGTATACTGTTTGGGAGAAGAAAGTTCATAACTGGGAAGTTAGTTGTTGTATCCATGATTTAATGTTTGTAAACCTTGTTCAATAGCAATTTATTTGTGTTTCAAGTATTACTGAAAGGAAAAGTTTATTACTGCACTCTAATCTGAGTTGTTTACATTTGAAAGTTTGGAATTGCTTAACTAGTTGAAATGTTAGTTATGGTTTATTGTTCTAAAGGAATTAATTGTTTAAGTTTATTCTTCATAATAGTGGATTCTGTTAAGTTGGAAGGATTAGAGGAAATCTAGCATGTATATATATTTCTGTTGGTAAATTTAAGAATCTTACATGTTTATGAAAATGGAAGTGGATATATATTTACCATTTCTACCGAATAAGTGAAACTGGGATAACCATATATATATATATATATATATATATATATATATATATATATATATATATATATATATATATATATATATATATAAACGTTAAGAATTTATTGATACATTTTACTATATGCATTTCCTTAATTGAGGAAGTTTGTTATCTGTCTTTTTAGTTTCCTGTTAGAAAGAAATTAGAGAAAACTGAGAAATGTATAGATATATATATACTTGCTCTTTTATTTATTTCTTTAATTGTTGATGTTTTTATGTATTCATTTAAAATGAAACAAAATAAATGAAAGCATTGTTCTTTGTGATTGTTTTAGTATTATTGTGAAAATGGAATATATATATATATATATATTTAATTTAAATTGTATTCAACTGAGTATTAGTGTAAAAATGACATAAATAATGATATATATATATATATATATATATATATAAGTTAAATTGCATTCAACTGAGTAGTATCGTGGAAATTTGTTATTGAAATTTCAAAAATACTAAAGAATGTGATTAGAGGCTACTGTGTTTTACACACAGAGAAGGTTACAATGTGGGCGGTGGGGTTGAAACCCCACCACGAAATTTCCTTGTTAACCAAGAGGTGTGGGGAGGGGCGGAGCCCCACCCACACCCCACTTCGTGGGATGTGGGTGGGGCTCCGCCCCTCCCCACATCCCCGCTTCCTATGAACCGCGGCCCCATCGTGGCTTAAGCCACACTCCCGTCCCCATCTGCGACCGGTGCAGGCCCCCTCCACCGAGACCCCCGCTTCCCACTCGCCGCTCAGTGCGGCCAATATTGCCGCGGCCTGTGGCTTAAACCCACATCTGCGCCTCCTCTGCTTCGGCCCTCCGCTGGCTGCGGCCACCATAGACCCTGCTCCTCTGCTGGCTGCGGCCACCGCCGCCCATCTCCTCCGCTGACTGGAAAATAAAACAAAAAAAAAAAGGGGTTATGTGTTAGGGCTTGGGGCCCTAACACATAAGTTGGATTTTATTTGAAATAGAACACATTAAGTTGCCATATATATAGGCATATATAGATACTATATATGCCTATGTATATAGCAACATAATATGAAATAATTAATATATATATATATATATATATATATATATATATATATATAAAGGATTACGTGGAGTTTATTAAATAACTAAAAGAACAATTTCGTCAATTACATGGACATTAAAATAAATAAATAAATATATATATATATATATATTTATGGAAATAGTTTTATGAGCCATTTTATTGGGCCCTTGTTTAAAATCTTAATAAAATGTGACACATGGATATACAAAAAGAAAATAACAAATTATATTTTCACAGTTAGTTTTTATTAAGTGTTGAACACAACAACCAAAGAAGTTATATTCCCATGATCAGGGTTTTATAAAGTGGAGAGCCTCCTACATCTATTTACAATGTTATACGAGTCACAATCAGAGTATTAATAGTCATTATTAGTAATAGTAACAACAGTAATTATAAACAAGAGAAAATAAAATTATAATGTAAAAAGAGTGTAAAGGAATATTCAGTGATACTCTGGAAAGAGTTTCTCGGAAGTTTCAACTATCAACGTAATTTCAATCACCCAGAAAATGAAGAGGAAAATTACACATCACCTTGCTTAAAAGAACACTGGAAATAAACTTAAGAAGCCACCACAGACATTCCATGTGGCCATTTTAATCCCAACTGTAGTAAACGACCTCATCAGTAAACCTGTAAGAGAGTCCGAAGAAGAAAAAAAAATTAACATTGGAAAACACAGAGGAGAAAATGCGCGACATTTCCCACATGGGATAAGAGAACTAAGTTGACGGACCCTTCTGCTAAATCTGCTTAGGAACAAGTTTAATAAGTACATACGAAGAGGAGGAACCTAGATCGGGGAAGATTAGGAGACCGAGTCCAGCGAAGTAGTAAACCAGCCTCTGTGACCTAGACCATCCTGAAGTTAGGTTTAATATCAACAATAGCTGCAGTGATAACCCTGATTGACGTAAATCATGAAGAAAGGACCGGTTACACATAAAGAAAGCATAGAAAACGAAAGAGAGAGAGACCGAAATATAAACACACTAAATTAACGGAGAAATAGTTAAGGTGAGGGCGATAAAAATACAATTAAAATTAAGAACCAGTGAAAAGGGAAGAGAGGGCAAACAAACCGCCTTGTTGAGAATGATAAGTCGTGGGAGGAGTATGTTTCAGGAAACAAGAGAGGAGACAGACAACCGTGCCTGGCTGAAAAATGACTAAATAGGGAGATCACTAGCCAGTTTAGTCGGAACAAGGCGTCGTGGGAAGTGGTTAATCTATCAGCGAACCACGTGCGTAAATGAGTGCAGCGTAATTCCCACTAACGCCGTAAGGCATTATGCTACCGAAAATTGCCGAGGTTTAGATTTAGGAACTTTGGTAATCTCACTCTTGCAATGACGTTAGCGGCGTCGTACAGACCCTCTTGTTGATCTATAAGCATCTGGTTGCACGCAATTGTACTTATATCCCGCTGAAAATTGAAGTGTTTCACCATGAGAGAACACCGTCGAGCATGCGTACGCATGCGAAAGGGGTTTTTAGGACAGTGTGATAAAAGTTTTTCATATCTCGTGTCATAACCACATGACAGATGTGGCTATGACACGTGCGATGTGTGTTGTGACCACATGGAAAATGTGGGCATGACACTTCCACCAAGGTTTGGGAGATTGAACCCCAATCTTATGCAACATCTAAGGGGGAATAGAGTTAGTAATAGCTTGAAAAGTCTCGTGGTCTTGATTGGTAAGCTTAAATTTAAGCTTGAACCTAGGCCACAAAAAAAAAATTTAGTGGCCCTATGAATAAGGTTGGGTAAAACACACTCTCTGCATTTGAAGAAGCACAAAGCATGAATCCAAGGCAATTTGGCCAAGGGCCATCCTTGAGAATTGAGAATGGGAGACTACCAAATAGACTATTGATTAATGGATAAATCACTATGAAGCTCATCTCTTGCCCATCTAAGGTAGTTTGATAGCTTCCCAGGCTTTCCAAATACTTTTGATGACAAAAGTTCCCTGAATAATAATAGGCTCCCACATTGTGAGAAGCATGCCCAAATTCAAGCCTTTCCAAGCATCGCATCTTGAAGGGACACCAGTGCTAATGTAGTGTTGAACAAGATTTTTTAAGCTTCATTTCTTTCAAGAGCCCTAATAATCCATTTGTCACAAAGGGAAATACCCTACCAAAAAATATAAATTATACCAAGCCCCCTAGCTTCATGAGGTACCTGCAACAAAATTCCTAGGCAATACGATGGAAGCCATCATGCCCATCACTAGAGACCCAGAGAAAATCTCTAAAGAATTTCTCAATCTTTAAGTAGGATGCCTTGGAAGGGACACAACAAAAGGAATAGTAGACATGTGTGGCTGTTAGAATTTTAGAATAAATCTAAAACTTACTAGCCAATGAAAGTCACTTGGTTATCAAATACTAAAGCTTTTTCTCACTTCTAGCAATCACAGTCTTCCAAAGCTCAATAGGAGAGGTCTAGAAGGCAAAAGGAATCCCTGAGAATCTAGAAAGACTTCCCCATGATCAATCCATTTCCACCCAAAATGATCGAGCCAACAGGTTTGGGAAGGAAGGATTGCTGATAACACTAGGTCTTTTTAGAATTCAATGTTGGAGCCTGAGGCTTAAAAAAAAATGTCCAAGCAGTGTAGAACTTGTTTGACATTGTTCTCCTCTTCAATGAGAGTGAGGAAGGAATCATTAAAAAAATGTCCATTAACCAACTGCTTGGAAGAATTAGGGAGGGTAATCCCTTTGACATGGGATTGGGAGATCGTTTGCTCTAGCAAATAACTAAATCCTTTAGCTACCAAAACATAAAGAGCCAAGACAAGAGGGCATCCCTAAAAGATGGAATGGTGATGCAAGAAGAAACATCAACAAATAACATCCAAACCATTTGAATGAAGTGCAGGCCAAACCCTAGAGCCTGCAACATGGCTAAAATAGAAGGCCATTCAATATGATCATAAGCTTTGACAAAGTCAATTTTAAGGAAGAGGTTTGGTTGTTGAGAGTGGCAAGCCCATTCTATCCCCTCCCACACAACAATAATATTATCTAGGATGAATTTGGGTTTCATGAATCCCATTTGCTCAGGCCGACAATTAGAAGAAGCATGGAGTAGAGCTTAAGTGCAAAAGCCTTGGCAATGATTTTGTAGGAGACATTAAGTAGTGTAATAGGTATCTAGTTGTTGATCTCTTCGGGATCACCAAACTTAAGTATGAACTTGATATTACCTTTATTAAGTAAATTTTAAAAAGAGCCAGATTGCATTGCTTCAAGATAAACTTTATACAGGTCACAGCTGACAGTGTCCCGAAATGTTTTTTAAAACTCATGAGGGAAGCCATCCAATCTAGGGGCTTTGTCATTAGCCATCAAAAAAGCATCCTCCTTAAGACCATCTTTAATCAGAAGCTGACCACATAGAATGCATTGAGCATTAAAGACCCAGCAAGGGAGTACAACAAGACATTGTTAGAAAGTAGACACCCTAACCAAAGTGTACTCTTGAGCCAAAAAGACTTGTTTGTAATATTATACAAAGGCAATCTTACAGAATTGCACGAAACTCATGCAAGAGAATTGTTGCCATTCCCATATCTATTGGATGGATTGAGAAGTATGATGGGGATGTAAGGCCTAAAAATTTTGTTGACACTTTGTCCCCAATCTTAAGCTAGTGGAGATGAGCTTTGATTTGGGCCCCACAAGATGTATGAGCATTGACGATTTTCTTCTGTTACCAAATCTATGCCACTCGGAGCTAGGCAGTTGTAGCAAATGATTGAGCCCCCAAAGCGATAATGGCATGGCAAAGCTCTTGGGTGGTGGTTTCATAAGAGAGGCAGTGGAAATGAGGGAGTTGGCTCCCATAATCCTTCATGCTAGAGATTACTCCAATAACATAAGTATTGGGAGTATGCATTACAAATGAAATAAGGAGAGTAATATTGCATTGAAATCAAATAATCACATTACAAAATGTTGTTGGACTCCTTGAGAGGACAACCTCATTTAAGGGATCCTCAATACAAAATATTCGATGGATGATCTTTCCTCTTGCCTAGGCTCACTATTTAAACTAATTCTATTGAAGAGAACCACCCCTTCCCATATATGTGAGACAATTAAAATTAACTAAAGGGATCACTTATGAAGTGTATGCATGATGTCATGTCCCCTTATTAAATTTAATAGAAAATTATCAGATCTGAAAATAAAATTTAAAATAATTTAGCTAATTTTTATATTTTATGTCTTTTCCATATTAGCTAGTTAAGCATTTGTTTTGACAATTTTTCTGAAAATAACTTGGAACTCCACACAAGAACAAATGTTCACTTATATTGCATGAAAGTCATTCCGAAAAAGTTTTAAAATACTGAAATGATCCAATTATAACAATTTTGGTTCAATTACAAAATTTAGGACTAAACCCTTACCAAGATCTACATAGATTTCTTTGGAAAATAGCCCAACATATGACATAAATGCATAATACTAATATGCTAATTACACAACATTGCAATACACTAGAATAGTGTATTAAAAATACCACAATGTACACATGCAAAATGATGCAACAAACCAACAAATTTTGAATCTCAAAACTCCACACACTACTCACACTAGAAACTACATACAAACTCTATAAATGGTTGAACTGGGCTACATAGTTATTACAAAAGATTTGTCAAGAGATTTTCTCAATTAGCAACACTTCTTAAATATTTGACCAAGAAGGGACAATATGCATGTTTAGAAATGACAAAAGAGGTGATTTACATGTTTGTAAGCTTGCATATGAGTTCTATTGACTTACCTCTGAAATTTTCAAATCTCTCATATACATGTTTATAAGATTGTCTCTGAGTTCTATTGACTTACCTTTGAAATTTTCAAAGTCTGACTATTTGTAAGAGACTGTATAAAAACAATAAGCATATCTATATTTTATATTAAAATTGTAGAGTTAAAATGAAGAACGATAAGGCCTGATGTAACCAAAAACAACATACATAGCCCATAAATTTGGGATCAGAGGGGTCCATATGAACAATATGAAAAACTATATTTATATACTTTTGACAATGATTTGGAATCTATTCAATTCCTTCAAACAAATTGTAAACCATCTATGTCAAGTCTGAAAAAAAAATCAATTTGAGAGAATGATAATTAATTATATGCATATAGAACTTACTAATTATATTGATGAACTTGCATATTTTTTATTCCTATACCAATTGACTAAAAGCATTGATAGATGAAAAATTAGTTGATCATAGACTATATGCATAAAATAACACACATAACCCATAAGAGTTGGGATCATAAGATGGAGCCATATGAACAATATGGAAATTATATGTCTATAATTTTGAAAATAATTTGGAATTTATTTAGATATGTTTATGATTTTTATCATGCACTCAAATTCTATAAAATCAATTCTACCATTTGATCATTTATCAAATATTGTTATGACTGTTTCACAATTCTTAAAGCCTTGCCCTTCTTGATGTCTCGACCTTACCATCTTTATGAAGAATAAAGAATGTTTCTCTTAACTCTTATTCATGGGACACTTCTTGCATGCATTCTTCAAATTGATCTTCCTCCCATAGTCTGAGAAAAAGTTTACAAAAATCACTAACAAGAAACTGTTGGAACTTAAAGAACAAATATATGTTGGAAAATCTCATTATAAACATTCTTAGGAATGGGAAAGGCCTTTCATAAAGTTTAGGTGGTGTAATAAAACAAACACCATCTTTATCGCCTATCTTTATGACTCTTGAGGTATGTGTATTGATTTATCCCTCCTCTAATTAGATGTGGTGACACTCCACATAAATGTGTTGTCAATACTCTTATCATATTCTTAACCCTATAATTACAAAATAACAAAAAGAACTCAAAGGAAAGGACATTTTGGCAAGTAGCAAAGCTAAAAAGCAATTTAGACAAGCAATATTATATAATTAAAAATCTAATTATAGTTTGGTTCAATTAAAATTCCATTGAGAAAGAATTCAAGTAATTATTATATATAATTCATCATAGATAAATTTTGTGTATAATAATTACATTTGTGTTTAGAGCATCATCCTAATTCATTCTAATAATCTCAAGAACACAATAAAATATCTACAATTAAGATGACATTTGCATTAAAGCATATTAGTCATTGTTATATCAGTTACAAATTTAATTATTGATTTCTACTTCGTCTAAATCAACATTTCAAACCTTTGTTTATTTTTATTTTTCAATATTGTTGAATTAATACAAGGGCCTAACTACTAGTGAGAAAGTCTAATGCTCTTCTCTTTGTCATAGCATGTCCTAATAATGCTTTTGAACATCACCCAAACCCAATCTTCAAATTTGGGTATAGAAATAGGGGAACACCTTTTGGAAGTATTGAAGATTTGTTTCTATCTAAAAGGAAATTGTACACTTATCATATATCCAATATCAATTTCTAAATTTCAAGACTTTGTCTCAATAATACAATAGTTATAATCTACATATAAATTTAAAATTAAATCCTAATCTCTCCCAATTTCATTTTAACACATATATGTATTTTCTCAAATGTTTAATTATGAACTCCTTGGATACCTAAATTGTGAAGTTGTGAAGTAGATTGATTTGTATTGTAGAGGTAGCTTTTACTCTAGAGAGAGATTTTGACCATTAGGTGACTAGCAATGTGTAGGCATTTTCAATAACACAGAGTCTTAGGTTGTAAAGAATGGATAATAAAAGACATACAACATCTCACTTTTAGTGCACATTTTTTCTAATTCGAAAGGGCGCATATTATAAGCTTTAGGCCCGGCATCTATATTTTATTGTAAATGAACTAAAGTCAAAAGACATGTAGTGCATATCCAAAACCTAGCATCCAAAACCTTGTAATTAAATTCCAATTATATTAATAAAAAAATAACCGCCAGACAATCCAAAGTTTATCATTTTGCAACCCCATAAAAATGGGCCTCGCTTCTCCAAATTGACCCCCATTAAATAGCACGTTGACGGTGGTCTTTAGGGCACAAGCGTTCAAAATACAGAGATAGATTCGTCCCCATAGTGGCATGAAGCATGATTGAGTTAGTTCAAGGGAAAACTATAATAGAAGCTAAAGTACACAATACATAGATTCAGGCAAATATTGCAAAATATTATTTTAATATGTAAACTAAAAAAACAAAACAACATAGAAGGAATTTTTGTAAAGCTGTAGCGGTGGCCATGACCAAGGAAGTGAAAACTAGCATCTCACAAAATGTGGTTTTGGTCATGGATTTCGGCTCGCAGTACACACATCTCATAACTCGGTGCATCCGACAGATGTCGATATACTCAATGTGTATATCTGGCACTTCTCCACTATCTGCAGTCACAGAGGCAAGGCTACCTGTGATACTTTTATCAAGAATTTTGGGACTATGTCTTGCACAATGGCATTTGTGTACTGGGTATCTACTATGGACATTGATCACACTTTATGGATAATTTCTCTATTGGTCCAAATTTAAACCCATGACCTCGCCACAGTGGCATGACCATGCACGCTATCACTAGAGAAATCAATTTTGTCAAGACAATCCCATGTAAAACAATTAAATGCACACCAAATTACCTACAGTAAAAGATACAATTCTAATATCAAACCAAACTAGGATCAGCTAGGACTCAAACCTAGGACCTTCCATTCACTGTTGGAGTGCTCTACCACTGAGCTACTAGCCCCTCTTGGACCAGTACATCATCGGTTTGGGTGTGGCTTATTTCCAACACCAACACCCCCCCTTAAGCCACACCTCTCGTGTGCTTGGGGTGTTGTTATATGGAGCCCAATCAAACTCAGAGGTTATATTTACCCCTCTTTTATTAGCGCGGTTTCCCCCCCAAATCCCTACGGGGTCAAGGGGCAGAGCCCCTTGCGGGGGGTTGGGGGCAGCGCCCCCAAGACAGGGTTAAGGGGTAGCACCCCCGTGGGGGCTCAGGGGCAACGCCCCCAAAACCTCACACGGTTTTTTTAATTTTATAAAGGACTGAGATTTATTTTTTCATTGACCAACATAAGAAAACCCTATTTTTGTAACCGACAAAAAGATTTATAAAAAGTGGCCAAGGGTTAGGGTTTGGGTATTGTATTGTAGCATTTTGTAGTAGTATTGAGTTGCAGGGATTGCTGATTGTAATCGGTTTTGATTTACTAGATAATAATATTGGACTCTCTATTTGGTGGATGTAGTTCGAGTTTGGGTGAACCATGTTAAAACTTGTCTATTGCTATTATTATTTCTATGTATTTCCATTCCTCTGTTTAATCTTTATTTGCATTCAATTGATATCTTCTACCGACTAACCCTAACAAGTGGTATCAGAGTGACGTTGTGTTTTCATTATCGTCTATAGGAAAGTCTCATGGTTGAGTGGGAACAATGGCGGACGAGGGTAAAATGAAGGTCGATAAAGTCAATGGGCAGAACTATCAGTTATGGAAGATGCAGATGGAGGATTACCTCTATCAAAAGGATTTATGGATGCTGTTGGAAGGACTATCAAAGATACCGGCAACAATGTTTGATGAAGATTGGAATCTTCTTGACAAAAAGGCACTGGGAACCATTCGATTATGCTTGGCACCAATGATGGTATTTAATATAACAGAAGCGAAGACAATAGACAGTCTGATGAAAGTTTTGGCTAAATTGTATGAAAAACCCTTAGCCTCAAATAAGGTATTTCTTATGAAGCATTTGTTTAATCTAAAAATGGTTGAAGGTGGATCTGTGACAGATCATTTAAATGAATTTAATATGATTGTCAGTCAATTGACTTCTGTAAATGTAAAATTTGATGAAGAAGTTAGATCTCTCTTGATATTATGTTCATTGCCTAAAAGATGGGATAGTTTGGTAATGGCGGTTAGTAACTCTATTTCAGGTTCAAATACCCTGAAATTTGATGATGTTATTGGTGTTATTTTGAGTGAGGAAATTTGTAGGAAAAGCTTAGGTGGATCCAAATCAGGCAGTGTTTTGAATGCAGAAAGTAGGGGCAGATCAAAGGAGAGAGGAAAAGGTTCTGGAGGTCATGGGAAGTCGCAAGAAAAATCAAAGGACAAAAGATCCCAAACTAGAGGACAGAAGGATTGCTGGTACTGTGGAAAACCAGGTCATCTAAAGAAAGATTGCTGGTCTTGGAAGAACAAAGAAGGAGACAAACAAGAAGGCAATAAGGAAGCAAATGTGGTAAGCAATAAGTCTGAAGATGATGCTTTGATTCTTTCCCTAGATAATGCTGATGATTCATGGGTTTTAGATTCAGGGGCCTCATTTCATGCTACGCCCCATAGAAGTTATTTCCTTGATTATGTCCAAGGGGATTCTGGGCTAGTTTATTTGGGAGATAATGAACCCTGTTACATTTATTGATAAAAATTGGAAGGTTTCAAAAGGTGCCTTAGTAGTAGCAAAAGGTGTGAAAGTAGGCACCTTATATCTTTGTACAAGTCATATTGTTCCTTCTACTTTAGCTTTTACTGAGAAAAAACAAACAGGTTCAGGAACAGTTGCTCCAGGTTTGCAGGAAGAGATTGGAAAAGTTGCTGCAGGTTCTGAGACAACACTGTGGCATAACAGACTTGGGCATATGAGTGAAAAAGGTATGAAGGTACTTCATTCTAAGAAAGTTTTACCAGGTCTGAAATGTATTAATATGGATTTCTGTGAAAGTTGTGTGTATGGAAAACAAAAGAAAAATGTAAAATTGGAGCTTGTGCATTCAGATGTATGGGGACCAGCTCAGGTATCTTCTCTTGGTGGCTCTCAGTATTATGTTACATTCATAGATGATGCAACTAGGAAGGTCTGGATTTATTTCCTTAGACAAAAATCTAATGTGTTTGAAACATTTAAGAAATGGAGAAGCTTGGTTGAAAATAAGACCGTTAAAAGATTAAAATGTCTCAGATCTGATAATGGTGGTGAGTATTGCAGTAAATAATTTGAAGATTATTGTTCCTTTAGTGGAATTCGTAGGCAGAAAATGGTTCCAGGGACTCCAAAGGAAAATGGAGTGGCTAAACGCATGAATAGGACAATAATGGAGCATGCAAGGACCATGAGATTGCATACTAGACTGCCTTTAAACATGTGGGCAAAGGCTGTCAACACTATTATATATTTAATTAATAGAGGTCCTTCAGTACCTTTGGGCTATGGTATTCTAGAGGAAGCATGGATAGGCAAGAAGGTGAGTTATTCTTTTCTGAAAACCTTTGATTGTGAAGCATTTGCACATATAGATTATGAAAATAGAACCAAGTTGGATGCGAAATTAAAAAAATGTACCTTCGTTGGATATGGCATTGATGGATTTGGTTATAGGCTTTGAGATTTTGAAAATCAGAAAATTGTGAGAAGTAGGGATATTATATTCAATAAGAAGGTGTTGTACAAAGATCAGTTGCAACAGCATGAGAAGAAAGAAAAGGATTATGTGGTGCCGGATGATACTCCAAATAGTGATGTTCCAGTGGCTCCTCATGCTCCGCAATAGCAACTAGAAATACCACAAACTCTAGTGAATGTTAGATAGTCAACAAGGATAAGTAGACCTCCTAAAAGGTTTTCTCCCTCTTTGTATTCTATTTTGTTAACAGATGCTGGTGAACTAGAAGGGTATGATGAAACTATGCAGGTGGATACACAAGTTTAGTGGGAGCTTGCAATGAAAGAAGAAATAGACTCCTTGCTAGAAAATCAGACTTGGGAATTATGTAAGTTACCTGCAGGTGAAAAGGCTTTACCAAATAAATGGGTTTATAGGCTGAAAGAGGAAGATGGAGGTAAGAAAAGATTTAAGGCCAGGTTAGTTGTAAAAGGGTTTGCACAGAAAAAGGGCATTGATTTTGATGAGATATTTTCTCCGGTTGTCAAGATGACTTCTATTCGTACTGTTTTAAGTATTGTGGTTGCTGAAGATTTACATTTGGAATAGCTAGATGTTAAAACTACCTTTCTCCATAGTGATTTGGAAGAGGAGATATATATGGAACAGCCCCAAGGATTTGAGGTCAAAGGTAAGGAGAAATAGGTGTGCAGATTGAAGAAGAGTTTGTATGGCCTGAAACAAGCACCTCAGCAATGGTATTTGAAATTTGACAGTTTTATGGGTGAGCAAGGCTACAACAAGTGTAATTTTGACCATTGTGTTTATTTTAAGAGGTTGGATAATGACAGCTATATTATTTTATGTTTATATGTTGATGACATGCTTGTAGCTGGGTCTAACATGGATCACATAAGAGAGTTAAAACAACAATTAGCACAGTCATTTGCTATGAAGGATTTGGGGGTAGCAAAACAAATCCTTGGTATGAAAATTTGTAGAGATAGGAAAAATGAAAAATTGACTCTATCTTAGGCTGCTTATGTTGAAAAGGTGTTGCAAAGATTCCATATGGAGAATGTAAAAGTTGTCAGCACACCTTTGCCTAGTCATTTGAAATTGACTAAGGAGATGTGTCCTAAGACACAAGAGAAGGAAGAGAAAATGTCCAAGGTACCATATGCTTCATCTGTAGGAAGTTTAATGTATGCCATGGTATGCATGAGACTAGATATTGCACATGTTGTAGGAGTCGTTAGCAGGTATATGAGTCATCCCAGATTAGAGCATTGGAGTGCAGTAAAATGGATTCTCAGATATTTGAGAGGTACATCTAATAAACACTTATGTTTTGGGGGCTCTAATACTGATTTAGCAGGTTATGTAGACTTAGATTTGGTAGGGGATATTGATACCAGGTGGAGTACTATAGGTTATATCTTTACTATAGGTGGAATAACGGTGAGTTAGATTTCTAGGTTACAAAAGGTGGTTGCTTTATCCACCACAGAGGCAGAATATGTAGCTGCAACAGAGGCAAGCAATGAGATTATATGGCTGCAATCTTTCATGAATGAATTGGGCACACAATAGGTTACCAGTTATTTCTTTATGGATGGCCAGAGTGCCATACATCTTGCAAAGAATTCTGCCTTGCATTCAAAGACCAAACACATACAGTTGAGGTATCACTTCATTTAGTCGGTGTTGGATGATGGACAATTACAGCTGGCCAAGATACATACAGATGACAATCTAGCAGATATGTTTACAAAGGCAGTGACAAGGGAGAAGCTGAGCTGCTCTTCAGCTTTGGTTGGTCTTCTAGACTGAAAACAACAAAAATAGAACAGTAGAGTCTATGTAACGCCCGCCTTGTACACCTTAAAGAAATACACTCTTATGCTATATGAAACAGGAATTTTTTTTTTTTCTAAAATGATAACATAACTAACTACAACATATTCTCTAAGGATACAAGGCTGCATTACTTTACAAACCAACTAACATAATTTAACATTCATCAGTAACTGATCTAAATCCAATGCATAATTGAATAATTGAATTCATATTCATTACATATCGTCAGATAATACAATCTACATGATCAAAAACATAACTGAAATGCTTTCATAAGTACATCATTACATTATGAATGATCAGTTACACAAATCTGGTACAAAATTACACATACATCTTCATCATTGGTACAAGTACAATTGTCTGAGAACTAGAATAAATCCTTTTCTGCATATGATCTTGACAAGAATAACCAATGGATAAAATAGCTCTTCCACCTGACCATGTGGAACCCTAAGGTCCACCCCCCGAGCTAGGAGTTAACATGAGGTCCCAAACAATGACAGTCAGGTAGACAAGACTAACATGAACAAAGGACGATCAAACGCCAATACAACATATGGCAGTAACAACACAACACAACTTAACTGAACTCCCAGAGGCAACACATAACGAATGGGGAGAGTACAACTAGGGAATGCTAGGCTGCAGTAGGGAGAAGTGTCATCACATGGCTTGTCATGGGTTGTCCTGGTAAGCCTTCCTAGGCCCCGGCCCTCATCTTGGGTTGTCCTGGTAGCCTCTCCCAACTCCCGGCCCCCATACAACGCTCATGCGGAATCAACATACCTTCCATGAGGACAAGGTAGTTGATCTTGCCATTCCAGGCCTTCTCATCTCATCTCAAGCCTAAACAAGCACTTGAGCCATGAGTGAGGCATCCACTTATCTTGTTTAGTGTGCTTAACTACCCAACCCCCTAATTCATTATTTAGGTTATCACTTGATTAATCTACTTCCAACGGGTTATCCTGACTGCCACTTTGGGCGCCGGCCCCACGTTGAAAGCCACTCCCCTACTTGCATCTAGAAGACCCTACTCAACAACATAGCAAACATCATCATGACGACGATGATACATAAAACATGCAAGGCATAATCCATCTTGCATAACCATTATTCTGATATGAACATATACATGTAATAATGCAAGGCATTCACCTTCTTGCATATCATCTCAATTACAGAAACATACTCTTACTACATTTTCCATGGCTTCCAATGAAGTAACTCATAAGAAAAATACTTTTTCATGAATACCGACGTCTCCCCATTGTCTAATCCAACACAACATCCCAAACAAATAAATAAATAAATCACAACATTCATGAAGAGCCTTTCTACTCATCACGATGCATTCAGAATATTTACATTCTTCCACTACACCATAACCAAATTCCTTATACATGACAAAAGGCGACATGACTTCAATAACTTAGGACACTTATCAACACATTACATGAAGTTGAAACACAACAACCTTGGCCTCTGGAATTGAACCCTTGACAACTTACCCTTTGACCATTTCATACAATTTCAATTCACACTAACTAATTATCTAATACCTTTAAATCAAATTTCCAATACAATAATCATATACCTAATCCTTAATCCAATATCTTTACAAAATGAAGAAACCATATTAAAACCGAAGTCAATCTAAATTGAATTTCATTAACCATAATACATAATCACAGCGATTTTCTTTTAATCAAATACATAATGACAACATTATTCTAAATTCCCAATTTATTTGGCTTTTAAAACAATCAACTATACTTTTGAAATAATAATAATAGTAACAATAATTATTATCATTGTTATTGTAATAATAACAATAATGATAATAATAATAATTATAATTATAATAATGATACTAATAACAACATTGATATTAATAGTACTTCTATTAATATGCATTCAAACACATTGTAAAGTAGATAAACATTCCTTAGGGTTAATCTAAGCCAATCAGACGAAATGCATACAAGAAAGCACAACTAACCTGGATTAACAATGACGGGTTTCTGCAGACTAGAGTTGAAATGATAAACCTTAATGCACGGAAAGTACATAAGAAAACTTTGTTTCTGCCTCCAAAATGTGACTTCTCCTCAGTGAAGTGCATTAGATTCTACGTAGTTATTATGCATGCTTCTCTTTTGTATCTAAATCAGGCACTGCTGTGAGATCCACCACTGATTTAAGGAATTCTTTATCAGCTTGAAAGGAAGAGGAAATGGAAAGATGAATGCCTTTGCTGAGAAGCTCATTGATCAGATTATTGTAGTATTTGACTCCAAGAGTATCGATCTTTCCACTACCCTTAGGAAAAATATGAGACCAAGTAATGGAGAACCTGTACATCTCCACTCCCACTTCCCGCATTATTTCCACCTCTTCCTATCAAATTCATCAATGCAACAAAGGCCACCATCAGCCAAAACAAGTGCTCCTGCCTCTAGCATCCATTCACCTCCATCCTTGACTGCAGTTACAGTGAGCCCTGCACTAGTGCTACCTACAAGCTTTACCGTAAACAGGCCATACACTTGTGGACAAATGCCCTGTAAGATAATATTTCTTCCCTTCAATGGATTCCATTTCTACTTTCATTGCTTGCAACCAAATACTATAAAAACATGCATCTCTAAGTGCCGCACCCCATCTTGTCAACCATGAGATGTCTCTCTCTCTAGAGGAGTAATATATTTTGAGGCCTTGAGCAGAAGATATTTCTGGGAAAATTGCCTAGCCCACACTTTGACGATAATCGCTAGTGAGATACTTAAACAGAGGGAATTGGTAAAGCCCTGACCAAATTCCTGGATTCCAGTAGTGGGCAACAAAACAAAGGAGTTGAACATACAAATCCTCCGAGAGCTTGGCAACCCAACAATGGCCACACAAATTGATACATTGAGAGTACCAGTCATAACTCACCTGTTGCACCCCTAAGAATTCTAATGAGCGCAAATGGTCCATACAGGGATGAACTATAAATATTCCAGTAGCCCATAGAGCACAGGGCTTCTCTAGGCCTTGTTTCATTGCTTCTTGTACTATATCTCTGAATGTAGGGAGTATTGTGCGAGCTTGAGAGGGGGTGCAGTATGTCTTGTGCCCTTCATAGAATATGATTTCTTCTACCTTGAGTTTAGCTTGAATGGTGTCCCGAACACTAGTTAGCTCCAGGTAAGAAGGATCATTGAGAGGCGGGTATTTGTTGAAACAATACGATCTGGAGGAGGGAGGAGCCGAGTCCTGGCTTTTTACAAGAGATAGAAAGGCTACACAGAAAGCTGAGGGAACACAGTCAAGAATACCCCGATTCCACTTGCTGTCCCACCTTATACTCTCCCTCGAAGAAGTCAACAAGAAGTCAGCCTGTATAATAAATGGGAATCCTGTCACCATTTCTGTGGGAAGGAAAGAGTAAATGCCAACGCTGACTCCCACACTGACCCTTTGTTGGATAGGAAATGCCAGCGTCAATACCCATTTCTCAACCTTTTCCCTTCCCTCCACTTTCTTCTCCACCTGCACAGGAAATGTGTCTCCTCACGCAGAGGGAGGATTATTACAGTAGTGGGAAGCTCACCTTGGGGGTGCCCACAGTAGACGTTAAGGAGATCTTCAACGGTTGGCTTATCATCAATCCACTCTGGAACAATATACCCTATTTTTGCCTCTTTTGCAGGGCTCTCGTCGAATCTAATCTTGTATCTGTTGCTGAAGATATGGGGGTGGCTCGTTACCAAGAAAACGCTCTTGAACCCAATGCCTTTCTCTCCTATGTAACCATCCTCTCTTTTACCCTTTTTGTAGACCTTCCTACACTATAGAGCAATTCAACATTCTCGAGGGTGAAGCCCTTTTCGTTGTTAAAGACAAGTAGAGTAGCAGAGGCACCCACACCAGTGATATCTATACTCGTCAACACAAATTCTAATGAGGGATCTACATTAGACGGATACTCGTTATCTTGGGCATTCTGGATGAGTTCCATTAGAAAATGAATATCCTTGGTGTAGAGCTCTGCAGATAAATGCTTAACTGCATGATAAAGGTCTTCTGTAAGCGGATTGTCTTGTCTACCAATCAAAAACTTGCTTCTTCGTATCTGCTCAATGTGCTCTCTTGGTGTCGCCATTTGAGTTTATACAGGCACCTTCACCAAAATAACCAGGCTACTACTTTAAGTGAAATAACAACCCACCCTTCCGAGTCTCTGATTACTCAAACTCCAAAAATTCGATCATACTGCGAGTGCTGTGAAAGTTAAACGAATTTGAGATTTGTCTAAACAAAGGTTAAATTTTGTCTTAGAGATTCTGTAGAAGACGATGTTTATACCCTAGATGTGGATTAAACAACACGAAACTAATGTAATTCTCATATCCTTATTTCAAACCCTATCAATCATACGCTGGTCTGGCTGCGATGCCGATTCGACAATTTCGTTTCAACTACTGCAGTCCAAGCCTTTTCCCTGATCTTCTTCACTTTTCTCTACCTGCAATGATGTTCTCTTTGCCTCTACAAACTTTTCTTTTATAACACAATCCCTTCTATCGTCCAAGGAACTCGGCACGCGATCCCGTGCTTCTCCCTCCTCGAGATAGACTTTTATTTAATTTAATAATCCCAAGATGTTATTCTTTTTAAATATTAACACACAATTCCGACCACATTTAATTACTTTAGAGCCGACCAACCATATTGCATTTAATAAAGTTATAACATTATAACAATCTTTAATTGTACAACTATATATTAATTTATTTTATTAATTAAGTTGTAAATCACTAATTACAACATAACTTACGATTATTTTATTTATTTAAACATTTATTGCAAATAATATTATATTAAATAATACAAAATCTCTTACAATCTTTATTTAACAACTATACTTCTAATAAAATAATAATTTATTTACAACAATAATTAATAACTATTGACACAATATTATCTTTTATAAATATATTTAATTATCAACATTATACTTTCCGTAATATAATTCTAGTTAATGCACAACGACACCTTGCACACTTAGACACTTTCTAACCTAGTTAGACTCCAAGGTGCAATATTACCTGCCTGCCAGTCATGATCGAATGACAGACAATGACCAAAAGGATAAACTGACAACCAAACCACACTGACATGGGACCTCACGTTAACTCCAAACAACTAATCCATTGGCGAAGGCACGCTCAGACCTGGTAATCAGGTGGAGTCGATGCCTAGTACCTGCATTCCTGCAACAACGCATGGTTAAACATTCAAGATATATATCCACATACAGTCCTATAGTGAATGGAAATCGCAGTGGTGTAGGGTACTCGAGAGCGAGTAATACAACACTGTTCCATTCACGTTTATGAATAAACGATTAACTATGTTGAACAAGATATCTGATATTGTCAACAACATAAAACATTCAATCCTCTTACAATCCTATATCACAATTAACATCAAAACACCTATAACATCTAGTTTATTTATCAAATTCTAAAGCATAAAATAACCTATTCTAACATCAACATCTGTTATCACAACAATTAGGTCCATAATGAAGTAACAAGATAACAAGAGATCCATCATCTATGGTCTAAGACACTATCATAAGGTCTAAGCAAACATCAATCTAATGGATGACGAGATGAGGGACACTACAGTCTAGGGTGCTTATTTCCAGTGGGAGCTATAGGGTTAGTGGTGTTATGATCAGTCTCCAAGTGGGAGATGATATGGTGTGGAGTATGATCAGTCTCCAATGGGAGATTGTTGTTATATGGAGCCTAATCAGACTTGGAGGTTATATTTACCCCTCTTTTATCAGCGCAGTTTCCCCCCAAATCCCTACGGGGTCAAGGGGTAGTGCCCCTTGCGGGGGTTTGGAGGTAGCGCCCCCAAGACGGGGTCAAGGGGTAGCACCCCCGTGGGGACTCGGGGGCAATGCCCCCGAAATCTCACATGGTTTTTTATTATTTTATAAAGCACCAGGAGTTATTTTTTCATTGACCGACATAAGAAAACCCTATTTTTGTAACCGACAAAAAGCTTAATAAAAAGCAGCCAAGGGTTAGGGTTTGGGTATTGTATTGTAGCATTTTGCAATAGTATTGAGTTGCAGGGATTGCTGATTGTAATCGGTTTTGATTTATTGGATAATAATATTGGACTCTTTGTTTGGTGGATGTAGCCTAAGTTTGGGTGAACCACGTTAAAACTTGTCTATCACTATTATTATTTCTGTGTATTTTTATTCCTTTGTTTTATCTTTATTTGCATTTAATTGATATCTTCTATCGACTAACCCTAACATGGGGCTCCTAGCCTGGGCTGACTCTGATACCATATTGAGACATGGACCAGCTAGGACTCAAACCTAGGACCTTCCATTCACTGCTGGAGTGCTCTACCACTGAGTTACTGGCCCCTCTTGGACCAGTCCATCATCGGTCCGGGTGTGGCTTATTTCCAACAGCAACATGCAATTTATAGGATGCCATCACAATCTGATTAGCTAAAGATATTTAGCCATGGCATTAGATCTTTTTTCCCAATCTGATTTGATTGTCTCAAATTGCAAATGTGGAATGCCTTAAATATGAATCAAGGTTATTGCCACCTGCCACCTCTGCAAAGCTTCTACTGCCCCAAGAAAAATGAAACGGTGTGGTTTTTGACTTTTTTGGCTGCCACAATTTATAGAATTAAATTTTGTTTGGTAGGGATAGTAAATGTATGTTTTTATGAGTATTTAATAATTTGTTTAAAAAAATCTAAGGTCAAGATTTGTTTGATGGTAGTTCTTTTAATCAGGACTGTCCATCTATGTATTTCCCCTAGTGCTTCTCACTAAGGGAATGCCTATTGGTGTAATAAAATAAAGTCTTAAATCAAGATAGTCAAATCAATTTTAATTTTATTTTAATATTATTCATCCACTCCCACTTTAATGATCATCTAAAGATGTAAATAAATATATTTTTCATTGGTGCTACAAATTAAACCTAGTATGAGAAATTATGTATCATAGACAATCAAATAATAAAATAGAGATTATTTTTGAATTGCATGCTAGTGGGATTACACTTTATCATATCTATTTCTAGCAGAGACCTCAACATAATAAATGAAATTACAAACACAAACCAGTTGCTTAATTCTTACACACATTACTACAATCTTCTAATACTAATAAGCTAATTACACAATATTGCAATACACTAGAATAATCTATTAAAAATACCGCAATAAACCTACAAACTAATGTAACAAACCCACAAATCTCAAATATCAAATCTCCACACACTACTCACACCAAAAACTACATAAAAACTCAGTAAATGGTTGGATCTGCACTCCTTGAAACTTTGTCACAATTCTTATATGAAATATCCCTTCTAGATCACAGGGGTTTAATCCTACAATCCTTGAAATCACTAAATTTCTATCCAATGATCTTCCACATCCAAGAGTTTTCATTATAGGATGGTTATGTAAACATTGCTCAACAAAAGAAATTGATTAAATTGACTTGAAAGATCCCATTGAAGGAAAATATAGCATATAAATACACAAAGTGGGCCCAAAATGGGTGCCCAAATCCCAATTCCTTTCTTTGGAAGGATAAACATCAATAAAAAATAATTAGTTGTCTTCTTATCACAATTGCCAAACAATTTGTTTTATTCTTGCTTTTTTTTCTTTCTCTCCCATCTTGAAGTTTCCCAAGTTTAGTCAGCTTTTTTATTAAATTTTCTTGGAAACTCATCTTTATCCTTCCTAGAAATTCATTCCCATAAACAGATAATAAGATATTAATATATTGATATTTATTTTGATTCTTTGATGACTATTCCACCTTACCAATTTCTAATTAAATAATAATTAAATATTTGTTCCAATTTTCTTCCCCTTGTTCCATTACAAATAAAAACTAGATTAATTAATTATTTAATGGAAAATTAAATAGAAAGGTGACATGATAAGTCCTCCCTCCTCAAAATTTCTTGTCCTCAAGTAGTTCAAATTTGGATGATTTAAATTCTCTAGGCCCTTCCCAAGAAGCATCCTTAATTGGCAGGTTTTTCTAATGAGCCAAATATTTAGTGATAGTCCTCTTTCTCAAATTCTTTACTATAGTATCTAACACCTTTTTAGGAAATAGGATCAACTTCCCCTCCTCATCTAAAAGTGGCAACTCTACGAATGATACAATAGATTACCCCAAAGTTTTCTTCAGGCTAGAGACATTAAAAAATTATGTATTTTACTATTCTTAAGAAGTTCCAATTCATAAGCTACCTCAATAATTTTTCTCACAATTTTGTAGGGTCAATAGAATTTGGGATTGAGTTTCTTTTCTCCACTCCTTTTGAGAGAATATTTCTTGAATGTGGTTTTTTTTAAAGGTGGAAACCACCCAAACATATATTAATAAAAAGGCTAAATACATAGGTTTCAAAAAAGTTCTTACGACCATTATTGAGGTTGCTTAGCTAGTCTAATTACAAAACTATGAAATCAAAACAAAAATTGATGGCTCTTATATGGCAATGGTTGTTTCCAGCTACATACAAAGGATAGTAATCAAAAATCTAAAAAGACTAATTTACCATCCCCTGACCACTACATATGTTTGAACTGGTGCCCTCCATTATCAACCATTACATAGGGGCAAAAGACTAAGTGTTCATGTTAAGGATCCACTTAGGCTTCCCCCCTCTTTATTGATTGTGGTTATTAAAGTCACTTGTTGCTGGAACCCTACTGTCTATAGAAACCAAATTAATAAATGTCATTACATCATAACTATATAAAGGTTTGAATGGGGACATACCAATAGACATATGGTAAGTGGTATTGTAATAGTGTTCTCCCAAATGTATCTATTAAAGCCATGCAACTTGACTTGAAACATAGTTCCATGAGTAACCTTCCACCCATTTATTTACTATTTATGTTTGTCCATAAGTTTGTGTATGATAAATAGTGCTGAGAGAGAGTTCAGTACCTACTAACCTGAATAACTCTTGCTAAAAATAGATAAGAAATTTGCTATCCCTATCACTCACATACAAAAACAATATATGGATTTCAAATAGACAAGAACAAAATCTCAGGAAAGATTAATTAAGCAAACAACAAATTGTTTCATAATTTCTTCATTAAACTTGCTAATAAAAGGCTACAAATCTGAAATACAATCACCATAGTCATATCTCATATTATTACAACAATATGGGCTATCTTACAATAGAAGTATCTAACGTACAAAGTTTTTTGGAGCTATCTTTTGATATTGACCTGACCTCCTTATTCACATGAACATGATTTAGTAATAACTCCCAATACCCCACTGCCCTGGAACTATTAAAAATAGGCTGTAGATACACATCGACACCACTTAGGGTAATTCAACCCAACGACAATTTTATATGAAATGTGTAAATCCTATTTGGGTGCCAAAATGAACCCAACTGTCCCTTTTCCCAGCCAAGAAAGAATTTTCAAAGTTTGAAATTGAGAAACTAGGTAGCACAACTTTGGGGAGCCATAACTTTTGAATCGGGCATTCAATTAATGAACTGTTTGATGCATTGGAAATCTTTTAAAAACTTAAGGCTTCAAAAAAATCCTGTTTAGGAAAATTTTCATTTTCGACCAATTTTGAGGCCGTTACAGAACCTCTAAGTGCCTCAAAATTGATTCTAAAACCTTTTGCATGAACCTCAAAAATTGAAACTTTAATATCTTGAAATCCAAACATGATCTTGGGCTAAAATTTATGAAGAATGTTTATGTTGCTATTTTGAATTTTTGGTTAAAATTTCAAACCCAACCACTTCTCCAATATAGGGTTACTAAAAATAGTAAGTCATGGCATTCTTAGCCTTTTTGGAAACTTTGAATGTTCTAAATCATTATTCAAGAAAATGGGTATCCGAAAAAACCAAAATCAAAAGATTTATAAAATAAAATCATTTTTTATTGATGCAAGATTGCTTTACACCTCTAGATGCTCTTGTGTCAGACACCCAAGGTAATTTGAGAAGTGACCTTATCAAATCTCCAATGTGTGAGGCAGACCAATGTGGTGAACCTCTACTTTAGATAACCATGATGAATCTTGAATAGGCCTTCCTCTCCATTTGACCAAGTATTCTTCATACTACCTCTTTCTTGTACTTCTTCACACATGGCTACCTAAGTTTTCTTCAATTTATCCCTTCTCTAAAATAGGTGCTGGGATATGCCACTATCCTTCTCCCTATCTATCTTCTATACTTCTTTAATGATATTCTATCAAATCTGCAATATTGAACACATGTGAAATATTGATCCCACCTAGCAACTCAACTTCATATGAATTCCCTGATTCATGTTTCTTCAAAATATTACAAGGTCAAAATTTCCTCATCTTTAGTTTATTATATGTTCCTATGGGAAATCTCTCTTTTCTAAGATGGACCATAACCTCTTCTCCAACATTAAATTCTTTGAATCTTCTTTTCTGATCTTCCTTCTGCTTATACTAATATTCATTTAATGGATATGCTTCCTTACCTTCTCATGTAGACTCTTCATGTGCTCTAAAAAATCTTTGGCATCTACACTCCTCTTCTCCTCCTTATCTATCTTCCTTAACTCCAAAACATTTTTGGGACTACTTCCATATACAATCTGGAATGGTGCTTTTGATGTACTCATGTTAACTAAAATGTTGTATGCAAATTCAGCCTATGGAAAAATCATGTCCCATCCCTTTGGTTTTTCTCTTATTAGGCATCTCAAAAGGTTTCCCAAACTTCTATTTACCACTTCTATTTGACCATTAGTTTGTCGATGATGTGTAAAATAGAAACTTTAAATTTGTCTTCAACTTCTTCCCCAATGTCCTCCAAAAAAATCCAACGAATTTTGTATCTTAGTCTAAAACTATGCTCTTTGGTAGACCATGAAGTCTATCTACTTCCTTGAAGAATATCTCTACAATATGCACTGTATCATTTGTCTTCTAGAAAGGAATGAAATGTGCCATCTTTGAAAATATATCAACCACCACAAAAATAGAATCATGACCTCTCTGAGTCCTTGGAATACCTGTTAGATTTTGTGAGAAGCAAGAACTAAGCCAGGATTTGATGTCGATCGTAGATCACATGCACTCTAGTTGACAAATGATCAAAGATCAAAATAGTAGAATGGAGAGAGAATATGAAAAGAGAGAAAAAAATAGAGACAAAGCAAGAGAATTTGAGAATACTCTCGATACTCTCACGGAGCTTTCCCCGAACAGGTATTGAACAGGTGTTCAACTAGCTACTGCGAGAGGTGAGTGTTGTATATATAGAAAAAATAGGGCATATACATCCAAGAGGTGCATTAACTCCTACTACCCATAAAAGGTGAGAGGTTTTACCTACTTGGTAAATGACAAAACATGTGGCATAACCTCCTCAAGTGAAGATAGAAAGGAGGTGGCATATAAAGCCAAAAGAGGATGTGTAACTCAACTACTAGGCATCTCAAAAGGTTTCCCAAACTTCTATTTACCACTCCTGTTTGACCATTAGTTTGTGGATGATGTGTAGAATAGAAACTTCAAATTTGTCTTCAACTTCTTCCACATTGTCCTCCAAAAAATTCCAATGAATTTTGTATCTCAGTCTAAAACTATGCTCTTTGGTAGACCATGAAGTCTATCCACTTCCTTGAAGAATATCTCTACAATATGCACTACATCATTTGTCTTCTAGAAAGGAATGAAATGTGCCATCTTGGAAAATATATCAACCACCACAAAAATAGAATCATGACCTCTCTGATTCCTTGGGAAACCTGTTAGATTCTGCAAGAAGTAAGAACCGAGCCAGGATCTGATGTCGATCGTAGATCACATGCACTCCAGTCAACAAATGATAGAAGATCAAAATAGAAGAATGGAGAGAGAATATGAAAAAAAAGAAAAAATAGTGACAAAGAAAGAGAATTTGAGAATACTCTTGGTACTCCCACGGAGCTTTCACCAAATTGGTATTGAACAGGTGTTCACCTAGCTATTGTGAGAGGAGAGTGTTGTATATATAGCAAAAATAGGGCATATACATCCAAGAGGTGCATTAACTCCTACTACACATAAAAGGTAGGAGGTTTTACCTACTTGGTAAATGAAAAAACATGTGGTGTAACCTCCTCAAGTGAAGATACAAAGGAGGTGGCATATAAAGCAAAAAGAGGATGTGTAACTCAACTATCCATGTGTGGGAAAGAGTTACACATGTAGCTGATGTATTTCACCATGTGTCCTCATATTAACCACATATAATAAACCTAAGCAAGCTTTAAAATGTGTAGGAAAAAGAAATATCCCTAAGGAAAATAAAAAACTACACTAAGATCCCCCCTTAAGCATAGCTTAGGTGGGTGAAAAGATATGGATCCTGGTAAGTGATGCTTGGTGAGGTACCCATGTACAAAGAATTCCCCCCTAAAAGAGAAGCCCCCCACAAAGGAATAGCCCCCCCTAAATAGAGAGACAAAACACCCCCCATAGTAGAGAGAGTGAAGTAAAGGACTAAGAAGCCCCTCCAGAAGTAGACACTAGCCGTACCCCTAGCAAACCTCGTAGATGAAGAAACTTGCTCTCAATGAAGGGTTTGGTGAAGATGTCTATGATCTGCTCCGATGTCTAAATGTACTTGAGATTGATGATGTTTGCATGAATCAGCTCCCGAATGTAGTGCATATGTATCTCAATATGTTTGTTCCTTTGGTGATGGACTGGATTCCTTGAGATCTGAATTGTACCTTGATTATCACAAAAGATGACTGTGGTCTTTCTGAATGAAATGCCAAACTCAGTGAGAGTATTTTGAAGCTAGATGGCCTCAGTGGTGGCATTAATTGCCCCTCAATATTCAGCCTCTATAGATGAAAGAGGAATTACAGACTACTTCTTGCTTGACCAACAAACTGGACCAGAACCAAGTGAGAAGCAATACCCTAAAGTAGACTTGTGTTCCTAAGAATCACCTACCCAATCTGAATCTGTATATCCCACCAAGTTAAATTCCACGCCCACTACATAGTGAATCCCATAATTGAGTTCCCTGAATATAGTGGAGAATCCACTTAGTTGCTTTCCAATGCAACTCATGTGGCTCCTGTATAAACCTAGAGACCATGCCCACAACATATGAAATGCTAGGCCTCATGTGAGTTAGATAGATGAGACTCCCAACAACTTGTCAGTATAAAGTTCCATCAACCAAGGGTGAAGAACACTTAGCCTCAAGTTTGACCCCTAATAGAAATGGAGTTGGTACAAGCTTACAGTTAGCCATGTGAAATCTGGAGAGCATGTCAAGTGCATACTTAGGTTGTGCCATGAAGATACCTAAAGAAGACTAAGTGATCTCAATCCCTAAAAAGTAGTGCAATAGACCCAAGTCTGACATCATAAATTGATCATGTAGATTAGTTTTCACTGCTTTGATGGTGGATGAGTGACTCCCTATGGTCAACAAGTCATTGACATAGAGAACTAGGAATGTCAAAGTATCATCCTGCAATAGAATGTAGATGTTTAGATTAGAATGACATTGAATGAACCGAAATGACATAAGGAAGGAGTCCATCTTGGCATACCAGGCCCAATGAGCCTGTTTGAGGCCATAAATAGACTTTTAAAGATGACAAACCCATGAAGGATCATGAATGAACCCTTGTGGCTATTCCATGTAGATTTCCCCTTGAAGGTCATCATGAAAAAACACACTCTTCACGTCAATCGGATGAACTTCCCAATGATGGGTTGTAGCTATAGGAAGTACACGTTGGATGGAATTCATTTTGGATGCTAGCACAAAAGTCTCAGAGTAGTCAATCCTGGGCACCTGGGAGAATCCTTTGGTGACCAAGTGAGCCTTATGCTTATCAACCAACCCATCTACTACAAATTTTGTCTGATAGTTCCACTTGCATCAAACAAGTTTTCTTCCCTTAGGAAGAGGGACTAAATCCCATGTATGATTCCTTTCCAAGGAACTAATCTCTTTCTGCATTACTACATCCCACTCGGGGACAATACAAGCTTCTCGAAAAGTCTATGGATCAAAAGCTAAAGCAAAGAAGACATGTGGAGCCTGCTAAAATTGTGACCTTGTTCTTCTTGTATCTAAAGGATCACCAAACCAATCACCTGCTAATTGCAAAGTCTAATGAGCCCAAAGAGGCCCTATGGAAGGAGAATCTGGAGGAGAATAATCAACCTCTGAATGATGACTGGGAAAAGAGGGTGGATCCTCATCATCATTGTCACCATTTAAAGTGGAGGAAGAAGACTCCTCATGTGGATCAGGAGGATTAAGATCCTCTGAGGAAATGTCATCATGTTGCAATGTATCCAATGTAATGGTGGATGGAGAAGTGGTAGGAGAAGAAGTGGAAGAGACCTCAAAATGAACACTCCTCTCAATGAACAACTCATGAATTGTAGGGTGGAGAAGCCTATATCCCTTGACACTGTCTAGGTATCCAACAAATATGCAAGGCTTGCTCTACGGATCCATAGCCTTGCATTTCTATGCTGGAATGTGGGCCCATGTAGGAGAGCCAAACCCTTGAAAGTGCTTAACTATGGGTTTCCAACCAATCCAAGCTTGGAAAGGAGTACCCCCCTTCACAACTTTTTGAGGAACGTAGTTCTGGATGTAACACACATAGTTGATGGCCTCCACCCAATATTGAGGTGCCATAGACCTAGGGTGAATCATACAATTCACCATCTCTTTCAAGGACCTATTCTTACATTGTGTGAGACCATTCTACTATGGACTATAGGGAACTATGTGTTGAAGATAAAAACCCTTAGATGCACAAAACTGCTCAAACCTATGGTTGACATATTCCCCCCATTATTCATATGGAGAATCTTGATGGCCTTCCTAGATTGATTCTCTACAAAAGCTTTGAAGTCCAGAAAAAACTCAAAGACCTCAGACTTCTTCTTGAGAAAATATACCCATGTATCTCTAGAAAGATCATCAATGAATGTTAGAATATATCTAGCCTTGCTGAAAGAAGGATGTGGAAATGGTCTTGCCAAATCACTGTGAACCAACTCTAGAAGCTATGTAGCCCTCCATGTTTTTCCTTTGTCATACTTCTCTGGATGCTTACCAAAAATGTATCCCTAGAAAACTCCATCAAAAAATGAATAGAAGGCAACCTTAAAACCATGTCCTATTGACTGAATTGCTATAAGTAGCGGTAATTCAAGTGACCAAACCGCTAATGCCACAAATGACTCACTTCATCTGAATGAGTGAGTAAAATGGTCAAAAGAAAGTCAAGAACAAAGTGAGAAAACTGATACAATCAAGACTGATGATCTGCTTTTCCCATAGCAACTATAGACCCATCATGCAATTCACTGATTACCACATTAGCTGATGTGAACTCAACCTAATTGCTAGAGCTAGTGTGAGTGGTCTAATAAACAAATAAGAGACTAGTTGACAAAGATGGAACACAGAGAATATCTTGAAATGTTCATTCACCCACGTCAATAGACCCTCTCCCATGCACTTCAACAGGAGTGGACCATGACCCATAAGAATGGTAGGAATAGTACATGGCTCTAAGGAGGCAAAACCATCCTGAGAAGAAGCCATGTGGTACGAAGAACCTGATTCAATGATCCAAGTATATAGTTGTGAAGTAACTGCAACTAGGGCCTTGCCCTTTCCTTTCCCCTTACTTTTGTCTATATCCTTTGAAGACCCTTCTAATGAAATCTACTTGACAAAATCAAGCACCTTGATATTGTTCTTCTGAAGAAGATGTGTCAGGTGATCAATCTACTTATTTAGACACTTGTACTCATCATGTCCTAGTCTTTTATAGTAAGAACACTTGACCTTCTCCTTCTTAGGTTTTTCAGCTTTTGATGAAGAGGTTTGATTAGATGCATTTTGAGTAGCAGGTTTCTGATCTTTCTTCTTCTCTCCTTGGTTCTTTTGTTTCTTTTCCTATTTGCCAAACCCCTTCTATTCTTTTGTGCCTTGATTTGCAACCAAGGAATGTGACTTCAAGGGTTTAATTGTTCCCATGTGAACCAGTTTATCTTGCTCTTGGGTGAGTTTTGTAGAAAACTCATCAAGAGAAGGCATTTTGTAGTTTGTATCTAGGGCTCTTTTTGTGGCATAAAATGTAGAAACAAAGACTAAATAGTTTAGACCAAGCTTAGATAGATAATTAAGATCAATTGTTTGTCTTCTTTTTCTATTCCACAATGTTTCAACTACAATCTAATGGCTTTCAACTTTGTGAAGAAGTCTTGTATGGTGTCAAAATTGCTCGGACTCAACCCTATGAGTTCATTCTACAATTGATGACCCCTTAACTCATCTTGCTTACCAAAGAGTTTTTCCAATGTGGTCCACACATCATTTGGTATAGTGCAAGATTCAATGTGAAAAAGAACGTCAGGAGAGACTGACATACACAGAATACCAAAGGCTTCATCACATTTATTAAACCATTTTATCTTTTCTACAACATCTTGACATTCTGTCTCAAATCCCATTGTAACCCGATGATATCCATGTCTTTTGAGATATATTATCATCTTAGATTTCCATTCAAAATAGTTATATGGAGTTAAGACAGGAAGTGTAGATGCATCCATGAGTGTAGAAAAGTATATTGTAGAGAAGAAAGAGAAGTGCAAAAAAGATACAAATGCGTCACCCCCCCTTTCACTAGTTTATGAAATGACCCCCCCAAAAATTACAATGTTGGCACTTTATGATTAGTGTGATTTACAATGCAAATCTTTAGATTTTTAGACTCTTACAAGGCCCAAAATGACCAAAACTCTGAAACTACAGTCTAACTACAATATGAGATCAAATTGACAGCACCAATGTGGAGTACATAGAAAAATATGAACTCTGAAAAAAAACGGCACCAAAAACAAAGTCTGTTTGTACAAGTTATGGCTCCTGAAAGGTACAAGTAGATGACCGTCAAATTTAACATAGTGTTTGTGATGAGTAGATGAACATCAAATTTAAGCCTATATTCTGTGATGATCATTTGACTGTCAAATTTAATATAGTCAAAAAAATTTCTGAAAAGCCGACTAGTACGAAATCTGTACAACCTGGGGGTGAAAAAAATTTGTACAGAAATTTTGAGACTCTGATTTTGATGATTTTACAGTCGATCTTTAGGTTTTGGGGCCTTCTGGGTGTGATGGTGAGGTTTATTTGGGCCAAAAATGCACTGATTTATCAGCTACCTCCAGGTACCCCTCAAAAACCTTTGGTGCAACTAAGTCCTCTGATCTCTGATTTTGGTGAAACAAAAGCTAATTTTGACTTTTCCAAGCCTTTTGCACATTATGGAGACATCAAAAATACCTCTAGAATTACCAAAAGAGCTTTAATCACCCATATATCACAAGAACACAAATATGCATACCAGAATATTACAAATGCTTATTTTCTTTTAAACTGTTGTGATTCTCCAGATCATCCGAAGATGCAAGAGAAGAGCATATTGGGTTTTTGAGAAAATATTAGAAGTCTAATAATCTGAAATCTCTCAAATATCAAGATTACAAAAATGAACTAAACCATACAAACTAGCTCTGATACCATGTTAGATTCTGTGAGAAATAAGAACTGATCCAGGATCTGATGTCAGTCATAGATCACATGCAGTCCAGTCGACAAATGGTCGAAGATCAAAATAAAAAAAATGGAGAGAGAATCTAAAAAGAGAAAATATAGAGACAAAGAAAGAGAATTTGAGAATACTCTCAATAATCTCACAGAGCTTTCACCGAACTGGTATTGAACAAGTGTTCAACTAGCTACCATGAGAGGAGAGTGTTGTATATATAGCAAAAATAGGGCATATGTATCCAAGAGGTGCATTAACTCCTACTACCCTTAAAAGGTGGGAGGTTTTACCTACTTGGTAAATGACAAAATATGTGGCATAACCTCCTCAAGTGAAGATAGAAAGGAGGTGGTACATAAAGCCAAAAGAGGATGTGTAACTCAAATACCCATGTGTGGGAAAGAGTTACACATGTAGCTGATGTATTTCACCATGTGTCCTCATATTCACCACATATAATAAACCTAAGAAAGCTTAATAATGTGTAGGAAAAAGAAATATCCCTAAGAAAAATAAGAAAACCTACACTAACAAAACCAAGTACAAAATCCATGCTAATGTCTTCCCATGGCCTTTCAGGTATAGGTAAAGGCTGATACAAACCAGTATTTTGACTCACTCCCTTAGCCATATGACATACCCTACAACTCTATAAAAACTTTTTCACATCCTAATATAACTATGGCTAATAATAGTTCTCAAGTTTACTAATGCAATTGTCTTGTCTCTTCCAAAATGTCCTACTAATCCTCCACTATGCTTTTCATTTATCATATTCTCCCTCATGGAACTTCTTTGAATGCATAACTAACTTCCTTTGAATAACATGCCATCCTAGATTATGTAATCCAACCAATGTGTTATGTACATTGTGACAAGCTCTAGGCAAGCTTTCCATACCTCTACAAAATTTGGATCTTCTAGATAAAAATGTTTGAGTTCCTCAAACCCACCAACTTCAATTCTCATCTCCACCAAAAAATTTGCCTCCTACTCAAGGCATCTGAAACTCTATTAGACTTCCCACTTCTCTGCTTTAACATAAATGTATATCTTTGCAAAAATTTAACCCATTTCAAATGTCTTTGATTCAACTTTGCTTGGCTATATAAATACTGTAAATCTTGATGATCAGTGTACAAAACAAATTCCTTAGGAAAAGGATAGTGTCTAGGTAATCCCACAATAATGAGTCCTAAACTTGGGACAAAAGAAATTGGGAGGGAGGGGGACAAAAATTATCAAATACCTTCATACAAAGATTTTTCTTCAAATGAAGGTACCTACAAACAAAGGTTGTTGTGTAGAAACCTTCGAAAGAAGAAAAATATTTGAATGAAGGTAATCTTCGAATGAAGGTAACCTTCGAATGAATGTTCTTGATTATTAAAAAAAGATTAAAATAATACCTTCAAATGAAGAAAATCTTCAATGAAAGGTGTTATTTTAATGTTTTCTTTTAATCACTATATGAGCCGACAATATTGTTTTGTCGACTCATTTAGCGAAATAGAATTTTTGGCTCACTGAGCCTACAAAGGTGAAGGTCCTAGGTGGAGCCCCTAATGTTCAATAGAGCTACAGGGTTATTCGAATGAAGATTATACATTGTGCTTAGAGGTAACCACAGTCCTCAATCATGAAAATGGTGGTGGACTGCATTTACCCTAAATCTTGTAGCAATTTTTAAGCACTACAAAGCTCAGTTTCTCCTTCAATTTATTTCCATGTTTTAGTGAAATTTGTTGAAGCACTGCAAAGCATATGAAGAACTGATTACATGCATCCATCAAATTGAGAAATGATTAAACAGACTATATTTGCCCTATATTTAATTTGGAGGTAAACCCTAATTACGGCATAAACATGATATATACATTGAATGATATATACTGTCAAAGTTTAAATATACCTAATTACATTTACATGAATATACACATTCAATGATATATACTCTGTCAAAATTTATATACCTAATTACATGATGATATATATATGTGTGTGTGTGTGATGATTACACATACTATCAAGATTTATATAGCTGATCTTAATATGATATATATCATATATATGTATATCATGATATATACACGATGACACACACACATACATATATTGTTGATAAGCTATTACCTATATGAAAACAAATATATTAAAGTAAGGAAACCAAGTACAAAGCTTAAGTACAGAAGGAGATAATGAGGAGAAAACAAAGAGAGAGGTCCTAAACTATTGGACATAATGCCAGAGGAACCTGAGCCCTTCTACCAGTTCAATAGCTCTTTCTGCTTGAGCAGGGGATAGAAGATCCTTGTACTAACTGACACAATAGGCAGAATTTCCATATTGTTCCTCTATATACCTTACCTATAAAGCAACAAAGCTTGGCCCGCAACCTTGTTTTTGTTTACCGTAGCAGCATGAAAGACCTCGACCATCATGCCATAATTTGGCCTTTTGGTGAAATTGGATATAGCCACCCTTATTGCATTCACCATATTTCCTTTGACAAAATTGGTAGCCATAAGCTTGCTACTACTTTTCCTTCCTAAAATTAGGATAGAGTTCATTAGGAACTCTTCATATAGGAAACCATTGTGGATATGGCCTCCATTAAAAACTTGAGCACCTATCACTTTGAAGATCGCATCCGCCCCCTCCACAAAACTTGCATTGAAGAGTCATTTGATCTGTACTCTCAGGTCTTCTAATGCATTTTATTCTTGGTCCTTGACCTCTTCATCTTCATCATCTTCTTCTTTTTCCTCTACATCTTCCTCCTCTTCCCCACTTCTTTCCTCTTCATCCTTCAACTCGTCAGCTTGGGAAATGTATACACAGTTGATGGACACCATGGTCACCATTTCTTCTATGTGGAAAGCCCCTCCACCAACTTACTCTTTGTAGGTAGGTCTGTGAAGTTTCCCAAAGAATATCAAGTTGCAACCAATGCATGTGAACTTCCACATCTCATATCTCTGAGGATTTGATCTGTCTATTGAAATCTGATTTTCCTTAGGGAAGTAAAATTTTAGTGTGCACCTTCTTAATTTAAGGGACATGCTAAATCACTCCTTCAACCTTTCAGTCCATCCAGGTTAGCGTTTCAGTTCTTGAATTTGGAAATTCTCTATCTAAACTCAGCAAGGGCTCAAAGTTCCACCCAAGAGATTGGTCGAAGCTTTTAGCATACTAAGGCACTGAAAATAGGGCCACCTGCCCCTTAATAGTTTTGTTTTGAAGAAGGTTTTGGCATCCCTCCAAAGGTGCCCTGTCAAAAATCAGATAATTTAATATTTCTGATACAATTTCCCATTCTTGGTGGAATCTTTACTATTCTTGATTGTCTAGGCTTGCTTGCTTCCACTATTGGTTCCCTTGGTGTCCTTCCTTTTGATGGATTTGACTTCTTTTCAGGTTTGTTCTAGGTGTTGTGAGCCTAAGAATTTGAGTTTGTAAGGATGGAAATTGTTGCTTCATCTCTTGTCCGAGGGTGAGCCACCTCACCTTTATGAACTATTAAATTCTTTGCACAAGGACTACTCTCCATATTTTCCTCCAAACTAGGATTAGACTCTTGAACATGGGTGTTGTAATTGTCCTTGTCCAAAGATGTACAAGGGTTTGATGTGGCCTTGCCCTCAGCTATAATTTTTGTAGTGTCAAGATTTTTCTTTTTTTTTGGGCAAGATTATTTATGGTGGCTATAACTTTAGCAATTCAAGCAAACGTATTGCCTTTCTTAAATCTATATTTTCTATTACCTATAATAGTCCTTTGTGTGTAAGATTGTTTCTTTTAGAGTCTTCTCGATAACCACCACTCAAATTTTGACAAATAGGTAAGAGTTGCTATCAAAGAGGTTTGCATCGATGTTTGTTACCATCCCTAAGGAGTGCCCAATTTTTAAGAGACAATCCTCTATCCAAAACTTCAGTGGGCGGTTCTATAGCCTAATGCATTTGGGTTTGTCATAGGGGTTGCATTTCGTCAGATCAAAGTTTGATGACCATTTTCATATGTAAGTGGTGGTCTAGTCCTAGACTAATTCTTTCCCCGTAGGATCATATAGCGATCAAACCTTGATAGGAAGGTGGCCAAGAAAAAGCCCTTTGGGAGGAATTTAAGGATGTATTGAATCTACCAAATTTCTTCAACCCAGTCTTTTATTTGTTTTCTACTGAGCTTTAGACCGATAAACCAACATATTAAGGTTGTTTCCGATAGAACTTTAGATTCCTTTTCACATTCTTTTGTGATATCAATTCAAAGGGTAGGCTTAGGAGAGTCCTTGCATTTGCTTTCCATTTCTGCTCTTGCAGGATCACACATATGATATATATATATATATATATATTATGGGTCAGGCAACATTATTGATTAACAAGTTTAATAATTGTCTAGTTGCTTTCCTTATGTAATCTAGAAGGGGTACATGCATTAGGTATTGAATTATTATTATATTTATAAAATATTATGTATTTAACAATACTTGTATTATATGTGTTAATAATTGATATGAATGATGAAACAAGTGATCTAAATTCCCTGCTTGAAACAAGTGATTCAAAACAAGTGATAATCTTGAACTTAACCAACTATTCAATATTGGTACAAAATAGGGAGATAACAGAAACCAAAGGGGAACTTGTTGTACACATATGCTTCCTTAGGTTGTCATTGATGTCAACACTAACAGAAGGTTGTCATTGATGTCAATACTATCATGGATGTGTGATGGTGTTCATGGTTGGATGTCATGCCCTATCTAGTAGAGAAGATACCATTCATGTCACGATATAATGTGGTTATTGAAGTGTTGAAATGAACTAGACAACTGAGAGGGGGAGTGAATCAGTTGTCACAAAACTTAAGTAATTCTGCACCTTAAATCATTAAACACTTATCCATTGTTCGTTATGATAAAGTCATGAAAGCATAAATGCAACAACATAAACATAATTGCAAGATCATACACAAGTGACACTAGATTTTTACGTGGAAAACCCTGTTAAGGGAAAAACCACAGTGGGAGTTAACCCACAAGATATATATGTAAAGTACAATACTAAAAATTAAAGGCTCACTGCTAATATGGATCACTACCTAGAAGAAGGCTCACTACCAAGGGGTGGCTCACTACCAAGGATTTGAACTGAGATGTTAGCATCTATGCCATGACTAAATTCAATTCGATTAAAGCACAATACTCTTATGCTCTGCTATGCCTTTTCTCTTCCTTACTTATCTTCATATTTTCACACTAGGACACCTTTTCCTTGACTCAATTGCAAGTATTTATACACTACATCAACCTTGGAATGATCATCAAGGTTGGCAATACAATCATCATGTTGGTAGGTGGCAACTGATCAGAAAAGTACTGTACACTAGCCATGTATCCTCATCGGCGTTAGGGTTTTGGTTGATATTGTATTGTAGCATTTGCAGTGGTATTGAGTTGTAGGGATTGTTGGTTGTAATCAGTTTGATTTACTGGATAATAATATTGGACTCTCTGTTTGGTGGATGTAGCCTGAGTTTGGGTGAACCACGTTAAAACTTATCTCTTGTTGTTATTAATTCTATGTATTTCCATTCCTTTGTTTAATCTTTATTTACATTTAATTGATATCTTCTGCTGGCTAACCCTAACAAGTGGTATCAAAGCGGGTTATGTTCGATTATCATCTGTAGGAAAGTCTCATGGTTGAGTGGGAGCAATGGCGGACAAGGATAAATTGAAGGTTGATAAATTCAATGGGTAGAATTATCAATTATGGAAGATGCAGATGGAGGATTACCTCTATCAAAAGGATTTATGGATGCCATTGGAAGGAGTAGCCAAGAAACTAGCAACAATTGCTGATGAGGATTGGAATCTTCTTGATAGAAAGGCAATGGGAACCATTTGGTTATGCCTGGCACCAATGGTGGCATTCAATATAATGAAAGCAAAGACAACAGATGGTTTGATGAAAGCTTTGGCTAAATTGTATGAAAAACCATCAGCCTCAAATAAGGTATTTCTCATGAAGCACTTGTTTAATTTGAAAATGGTATTTAAATGAATTTAATATGATTGTCAGTCAATTGACTTCTATAAATGTAAAATTTGATGAAGAAGTTAGAGCTCTCTTGATATTATGTTCATTGCCTAAAAGCTAGGATAGTTTGGTAATGGCGGTTAGTAACTTTGTTTCTAGTTCAAATACCCTGAAATTTGATGATTTTATTGGTGTTATTTTGAGTGAGGAAATTCATAGGAAAAACTCAGGTGCATCCACATCAGGTAGTGTTTTCAATGTAAAAAGTAGTGGTAGATCAAAGGAGAGAGGAAAAGGTTCTAGAGGTCATGGGAAGTAATGAGGAAAATTAAAGGACAAAAGATCCCAACCCAGAGGATAAAATGATTGCTGGTACTATGGGAAACCAGGCCATCTAAAGAAAGATTGCTGGTCTCAGAAGAAGAAAGAAGGAGATAAACAAGAAGGCAATAAGGAGGCAAATGTGGTAAGTAATAAGTCTAAAGATGATGATTTGATTTTTTCCATAGATAATGCTAATGATTCATGGGTTTTAGATTCAGAGGCCTCATTTCATGCTACACCCCACAGAAGTTATTTTCTTGATTATGTCCAAGGGGATTTTGGACTGGTTTATTTGGGAGATAACGAACCTTGTCAGATTGTTGGAAAGGGAAGAATTAAGATTAAATTGTAGAATGGGAATCATTGGCTACTACAAGATGTAAGGCATGTTCCAAGGCTCAGTAGGAATTTAATTTCAGTAGGGCAGCTAGCTGAACAAGGTTGCATTGTTACATTTACTGATAAAAATTAGAAGGTTTCAAAAGGTGCCTTAGTAGTAGCAAAAGGAGTGAAAGTAGGCACCTTATATCTTTGTACAAGTCATACTGTTCCTTCTACTTTAGCTGTTACAGAGAAAAAACAAACAGGTTCAGGAACAGTTGTTGCAGGTTTGTAGGAAGAGACTGGAAAAGTTGCTGCAGGTTCTGAGACAACACTGTGACATAACAGACTTAGGCATATGAGTAAAAAAGGTATGAAGCTACTTCATTCTAAGAAAGTTTTACCAGGTCTGAAAATGTATTAATATAGATTTTTGTGAAAGTTGTGCGTATGGAAAACAAAACAGAGTTAGTTTTCTCAAGGATGGGAAGCAAAAGAAAAATGAAAAGTTAGAGTTTGTGCATACATATGTATGGGGACCAGCTCAGGTATCTTCTCTCTGTGGCTCTCGGTATTATGTTACATTCATAGGTGATGCAACTAGGAAGGTATGGATTTATTTCCTTAGGAAGAAATCTGATGTATTTGAAACATTTAAGAAATGGAGAAGCTTGGTTGAGAATGAGACAGGTAAAAGATTAAAATGTCTCAGATATGATAATGGTGGTGAGTATTGCAGCAAAGAATTTTAGGATTATTTTTCCTTTAATGGAATTCATAAGAAGAAAATGGTTCCAGAGACTCCATAGGAAAATGGAGTGGTTGAATGCATGAATAGGAGAATAATGGAGCGTGCAAGGACCATGAGATTGCATGCTGGGCTGCCTTTATATATGTGGGTAGAGGCTATCAACACTACTATATATTTAATTAACAAAGGTCCTTTAGTTCCTTTGGGTTGTGGTATTCCAAAGGAAGCATGGACAGGTAAGAAGGTGAGTTATTCTTTTCTCAAAACCTTCAGATGTGAAGCATTTGCACATGGAGATTCTGAAAATAGAACCAAGCTGGATGCAAAATCAAAAAAATATTCTTTTGTTAGATATGGCATTGAAGAATTTGGTTATAGGCTTTGGGATTTTGAAAATTAGAAAATTGTGAGAAGTAGGGATGTTATATTCAATGAGAAAGTGTTGTGCAAAGATTAGTTAAAACAATATGAGAAGAAAGCAAAGGATTATGTGGTGCTAGATGATACTATAAATAGTGATGTTCTAGTGGTCCCTCATGCTCTGCAATAGCAACCAGAAATACCACAAACTCCAGTGAATGTTAGATCGTCAACAAGGATAAGTAGATCTTCTAAAAGGTTTTCTCCCTCTTTGTATTCTATTTTGTTAACAGATGCTAGTAAACCAGAAGGGTATAATGAAGCTATGCAGGTGGATACACAAGTTCAATGGGAGCTTGCCATGAAAGAAGAAATGGACTTCTTGCTGAAAAATCAGACTTGGGAATTATGTAAGTTACCTGCAGATAAAAAGGCTTTACCAAACAAATGGGTTTACAGGATGAAAGAGGAAGATGGATGTAAGAAAATATTTAAGGCCAGGTTAGTTGTAAAAGGATTTGAATAGAAAAAGGGCATTGATTTTGATGAGATATTTTTTCGTTGTCAAGATGACTTCTATTCTTACTGTTTTAAGTGTTGTGGCTACTGAAGATTTGCATTTAGAACAACTAGATGTGAAAACTACCTTTCTCCATGGTGATTTAGAGGAGGAGATATATATGGAATAGCCCCAAGGATTTGAGGCCAAAGGTAAGGAGAAACAGGTGTGCAGATTGAAGAAGAGTTTGTATGGCCTGAAACAAGCACCTCGGCAATGGTATTTAAAATTTTATAGTTTTATGGCTGAGCAAGGCTATAGCAGGCATAATTTAGACCATTGTGTTTATTTTAAGAGGTTGGATAATGACAGCTACATTATTTTATGTTTATATGTTGATGACATGCTTGTAGCTGGGTCTAACATGGATCACATAAGAGAGTTAAAACAGCAGTTAGCACAGTCATTTGATATGAAGGATTTGTGGGCAGAAAAACAAATCCTTGGTATAAAAATTTGTAGAGATAAGAAGAATAGAAAATTGACTCTATCTCAGGCTACTTATGTTGAAAAGGTGTTGCAAAGATTCCACATGGAGAATGCAAAAGCTGTCAGCACACCTTTGCCTAGTCATTTGAAATTGATCAAGGAGATGTGTCAGGGGATATTGATACCATGTGGAGTACTATAGGTTATGTCTTTACTATAGGTGGAACAATGGTGAGTTGGATTTCTAGGTTGCAAAAGGTGGTTGCTTTATCCACCACAGAGGTAGAATATGTAGCTGCAATAGAGGCGAGCAAGGAGATGATATGGCTGCAATCTTTCATGGAAGAATTGGGCAAACAACAGGCTAATAGTTCTTTTATACAAACAGTCAGAGTACCATATATTTTGCAAAGAATTCTGCCTTGCATTCAAAGACCAAACACATATAGTTGAGGTATCACTTTATTCGGTCGGTATTGGATAATGGATAGTTAAGGCTGGAAAAGATACATAGAGATGAAAATCCAGTGGATATGTTTAGAAAGATAGTGACAAGGGAGAAGCTGAGCTCCTCTTCAGCTTTGGTTGGTCTTCTAGAATGAAAACAACAAAAATAGAACAGCAGAGTCTAGGGTGCTTATTTCCAGTGGGAGCTGCACGCGCAGCAGTGTCATCCAATATCAGTCTCCAAGTGGGAGATTGCTTGTAGGTGGCAGCTGATCAGGAAAGTACTATACACTAGCCATGTATCCTCACTAGGGTTAGGGTTTTGGTTGATATTGTATTGTAGCATTTGCAGTAGTATTGAGTTGCAGGGATTGTTGGTTGTAATCGGTTTGATTTAATAGATAATAATATTGGACTCTTTGTTTGGTGGATGTAGCCCGAGTTTGGGTGAACCATGTTAAAACTTGTCTCTCACTATTATTAATTCTATGTATTTCCATTCCTCTGTTTAATATTTATTTGCATTTAATTGATACCTTCTGCTGGCTAACCCTAACACATCAACCATTGGAACAATCTCCAAGGTCAGCATTACAAACATACATAAAATAGGTCTGGACCTAATACAAAATTTGCTAAGGAAATGTAGTAAAGCTATATGCAGATCACTTCATGCCTTAGATGGGACTCAAACACAATCTTCCACACCACTACATGCTTCTTCAATCTTCAATACATCTCCACAATTACTGGGATTAATCCAGTTGGCTAAGACTAGTTACATGCTACATTATCTGGGAGTAATATTCAAACATGATCTCAATTCCTTAACAAGGACCAATACAAAGGTAGGAACATGATTAGGAGGCCTCCACAAGCACATTGTAATCATCATGAGCAACCACACAAAATCTAACCACTTCATCCATGAGATTCTTCACACTGGAGCATATGAACTTCACTATCTTCGACTGTCATAAAAGAAAGATAGCTTGTGAACCACCAAATCAGAAACTATTGGATTTGTAGGTACTTATCATCATCCTAGACTTCCCTCTAGAACTACAGAGAAAAATACTTCAATGTGGAGGAATGTGAAGTAAAATACTTTCTCCCCATCACTAGTGAATAAATAGAAAAAGTAGGTTTTATTTTGGTGAATGTAACTCACTCAATTTTTCATACCAGAGACTCAAACTCAGGATTTAGCATCTTCAGGCATGTCTCTAAATAAATTCCAATCCACAAGCCAAGATCTTTAATCTCCAAGAAATGCAGAGTAGTAATTTGGACTATTCTTTAGTATGCAACTCATAGTCTTCACCGTGGTTCGTTGTTTCCTTTCTTATTCTTCCAGAGGGGCTAATTTTCTCAATATCCTCAACATATAAGGCTTCTAAACAAATAACAAAATAGGATATAGTTGACACCAATGACAACAAGGATCTGTTGACATCAATGACGACACCGATTAGGCACATACTTGCAACAATCTCCCCCTTTGTCATTAAGGGCAACATATGATGTGAAATACTGCAATAGCCATCAAGATAAGATTCTCCCCTATCTCTTTACACATTTTCACTCTTTCTCTCTAAGCTTTTCACATGATTTCTCTCCCCCTTTGACATTAATGGCAAAGGGCACATACTTGCATTCTGTTGTTCTGATCCAATCTATCTTCTGAACTTTCTTCATCTGAGTACCCCCCTAAGAAGTAGCCCTTACAGGCATCAATCTGGATCTAGAGATAGATTTTTAGGTACCTCCAGACTGATGTACTTATATGCATCAAAGTTTAGAGCAGGAGGGGTGATAACCCCTAACTTTTCTTTGAAATACTCAAAAGCATCCTTAGGCAAAGGCTTAGTGAAAATATCTGCAATCTAATCTTTTGTAGATACATACTCCAACTTGACTTCATTCTCTGTCACCTTTTCTCTCAAAAAGTGATATCTTATGGATATGTGATCTGTCCCCAAATGCATTACTGTATTCTTTGATATGTTTATGGAACTTGTATTGTCAAAAAAGATTGCAATTGGATCTTCATAAGCAAATCAGATGTCCTTCAATGTCTGCTTCATCCATAACACTTGAGTGCAGCTACATGCTGCTGCAATGTATTTTTCTTCTTAGTAGACAGAGATATTGAGTCTTGTTTCTTGCTTAACTAGGATACTAGCATTTTTCCCGAGAAGAATACACCTCCACTTGTACTTTTCCTGTCATCCAAATCTCTGGCCCAATCTACATCAGTGTATGCATTGAGAGTGAAATCATTATCTTTTGGATACCACAAAGCATAATCCATTGTGCCTTTCAAGTATCTCAATATTCTCTTGACTACCATCACATGTGACTCTCTAGGTTCTTCATTGCCTCCAAAGATAATGCCATCAACAAAGACTGCAACAATTAGGATTTGTTCATTATTGATCTGGACCTTTTTCTTCCAAATTTCTTCCATGAGATTCTTCATATTTCATTTCAAAAAACCTCTTTATTCTAGATTTTTGTACTAAATGACTGAGGGGTTTTAATTTCAACACAGGTCCCCTTGAGCCATAGCTCACAATTTAATTTTTGGAGAAAATATTTGCACTAGATGCTGTGCAGATCCATTCTTAATCTCATTGACATCCTTTCTTATCCAGATCTTGCTCATCTCATTCTTGGTTTCTACCAAATCAACCTTGATCTTGCCTCTGTCATCTTTCTATTCTATATTCCTCTTCATTGTGGGATAGTGTCTCTTTGCATTTCTTCTTCCGTAGAATCTAGTAGAGTGTCCGGGCTTGTTGCAATTTAGACAAACAATATCTCTCTGACCTTGATTTCTTATGTTGTTTGAGTTTGGCCTTGATCTGTATTGATTGTCCATATGTCCAAATCTATTACATGCAAAGCACTTTCCATTAAAAGATTGAACATTCTTTGCACTTATTTGATTTGACACATTTCTACACTCATTCACTTTATGACCAATTTTCTTGTAATTGAAACATTGACTAGAGAAGGATGGAACATTCTGATCCATTCTACTCTTACACTGGGTAGCCTTATGACCATACTTATTACATTTAAAACAATAACCATTGAAATATGGATACCTTTGAGCATTTGGTTGTCTTATTGAAGGTCTACTAGGTCCACCTTTTTTATTTCTTACTAGATAGTTTCTGCCTCTTCCTTTCTCAGATCTAACTTGTATTGGAAATGAACTTTCTCTCTTTTCAAATCCCAAACCTTGCTTTTCATCTAGATTCTTCTGGCTGGCAAGCAATTCATTAGAGCTTATTTTGAGATTATCTTTATGGCTATTTGCCGCCTCTAGATCAAACTTCAAAAGCATGATTTCATTTGCCAATTTCTCACATTCTTCTGACTTATATTTTACAGCTTTTCTTAGATGATCCTCCATTCTTGTTTTGTCTTCAATTACCAGACTCAATTCTTCACTTTTCTTTTTAAGACTTTGTTGGAGTTCCTTGATTTCCTTAGCTTTTTGATACCACCATTTACTTCTACCATATTTTCTTTTGAGTCCATGTTTTCTTCCTCAGACTTCTTAATGTCTTCTGGAGAAATTTGGTGTCCTTTACTGTTAGTATTAGTTGCTTTAGACTCAACACTGGTAATCAAGCATAGATTCATTTGATTCACAGTAGCTCTATTTCCTTTCGTATAACATTTTGTTTTATCACTAATGGTCTGGGAACTTTGTAGTGCTTCATTCTATTGTTCCTCATTGATTGAGTTAGAGTACCCTTGAATGTTCTCATCAACCTTGACATTTGTACTTTCAACAATCTTTCCCAATCTATTATTGTTGCAGTGGTAGGCTTTGTTCCAAGATGAATATCCAAGAAAAATGCCTTCATCATACTTGGTATTTTCTATTTTGATAAGGCATTTGCTTCCAAATATTTTGAAGTATTTCACAGTGGGTACTTTTCCATACCATAATTCAAAGGGAGTCTTTTATTTTTGTCTTTTTCTTGAACTCTGTTTAGTGTGTAGATTGTAGTTTGAATTACCTCCTTATAGAATGCTTCTGACATATTTTCTTCTTCTATCATTGATTTTGTCATTTCTTGAATGGTCCTTCTTGTTTCTTCCATTATCTTATTCTTTGCAAAGAGCTATTTTTCTATCCCATGAGTCTCACATAACATATTAAAACTGTTGGAGGTAAACTCTTCTTTTTAACCAATCCTTTAACACTTGATTTTCATATTTAGCTCATTTTCAACCATTGCTTTAAAATCTTTGAGTTCATCTAGGGCTTCTGATTTTTCTTTGAAAAAGCTAACCCACGTCATTCTAGAATAATCATCAATAAAAAACATAAAGTACATGTCATCACGGAAGCTTTGTATTCTTGTAGGACCACAAAGGCTTATATGGATCAATTCCAGTTATTCAGTGGAAAATTTTTCTTTACCTTGTAGTATTATTCTTGACTACCTTTTATCTTTACATTTCCTACAAATGATGTTATTTAAGTGATCAATTTCTGGCAAATCTTTTACAATTTGGACTGAGTCTATCTTTACTAAATTGTCAAGATTGATATGACACAGTCTTCTATGCTAAAGCCATCTTTCATTGGTTGAAGTTGTGATCCCAGGTATGTCATTTTTTTTGTGCTAATAAAGATTCTTTTCTATTCTTTTTCCAATGGCCATTGTAGTTCTAGATGTCTCTTTGATTACAAAAGTATCATTTTCAAATATAAGACTAAAACCATTTTTGCATAACTGTCCAATGCTTAAGAGACTTTGTTTTAGATTCTCAACATAAAAGACAACATCAGTGATTTGTCTATTGTCAAGATTGATTGATCCTTTTCCACATATTTCACTAGTGCATTCATCTTAGAATCTAACTAGCCCTCCATCATATCTTTCAAAACTTACAAACTTGCTTTTGTCACTAGTCATGTGATTTGAACAAGTACTATCAATAATCCAATAGTTCTCAGTTTGAAACATAGCTTCATTGCTGGTGCTTACCTTTGAATCAGTACACCTTAGATTGTTGATGCTCTTTATTTTAGAGAGGAGGTAGTCATCATCTTCACAAAAAGCTTCCTTGGATAATCTAGCTTTATCATCTTTTAGTGAACATTCAGTTGTATAAAATTTAGTATGTAGATGTTCATCTTTTTGCTCCATTTGGGATCTCCCTCAAGTTGTTAAACTCTTTATGAAGGGACTTGGCTCTGATACCAATTGTTGAAATGAACCAGACAACTGAGAGGGGGGTAAATCAGTTGTCACAAAACTTAAGCAATTTTGCACCTTAAATCATTAAACACTTATCCATTTTTTGTTACGAAAAATTCATGAAAGCATACAAACAAAACCATAAACACAATTGTAAGATCATACACAAGTGACACCATATTTTTATGTGGAAACTCATGTTAAGAGAAAAACCATGGTGGGAGTTAACCCACAAGATATATATGTAAAGCACAATACTAAAAATCAAAGGCTCACTACTAATAGGGCTCACTACCTAGAAGAAGGCTCACTACCAAGGGGTGGCTCACTACCAAGGATTTGAACTAAGATGTTAGCATCTACTCCATGCCTAAATTTAGTTCCATTGAAGCGTAATACTCTTCTACTCTACTCTGCCTTTTTTCTTCTTTACTTATATTCACATTTTCACACCAAGACACCTTTTCCTTGACTCAATTGCAAGTATTTATACACTACATCAACCTTGGAATGATCATCAAGCTTGGCATTACAATCATCAATCATTGGAACAATCTCCAAGGTCGGCATTACAAACATACATAAAATAGGTCTAGACCTAATACAAAATTTGCCAAGGAAATGTAGTAAAGATGTATGCGGATCACTTCATGCCTTAGCTAGGACTCAAAAATGATCTTCCATGCCACTGTACATACTTCTACAATCTTTAATACATCTTTGCAATCACTGGGATTAACCAAGTCAGCTAAGACTGGTTACATGCTATGTTATCTGGGAGTAATCTTCAAACAGGATCTCAATTCCTTAACCTAGACCAATACAAAGGTAGGAACATGATTAGGAGGCTTCCACAACCATGTTGTAATCATCAGGAGCAACCGTACAAACTCTAACCACTTCAGCCATGACATTCTTCACACCGGTGCACATGAACTGCACTGTCTTCGACTATCATAAAAGAAAGATAGCTTGCAGACCACCAAATCACAAACCATTGGATTTGTAGGCACTCATCATCATCCCAGACTTTGCTCTAGAACCGTAGATAAAAATACTTCAATGCAGAGGAATGCAGAGCAAAATACTTTCTCCCTATCACCAGTGAATAAATAGAAAAGGTAGGTTTTATTCTAGTGAATGTAACTCACTTAATTATTCATATCGTAGACTCAAACTTAGAATTTAGCATGTTCAAACATGTCTCTAAATAACTTCCAATCCAAAGACCAAGAGCTTCAATCTCCAAGAAATATGGAGTAGTAATCGAGAATGTTCTTTAGTATGTAACTCACTGTCTTGAGTGTGGTTCACTATTTCCTTTCTAATTCTTCTAGAGGGGCTAATTTTCTCAATGTCATTAACATATAAGGCTTCTAACCAAATAAAAAAATAGGATACAGTTGACACCAATGACAAAAAGGATATTTTGACATCAATGACAACACCGATTAGGCATATACTTGCAACACTAAAGTTCATGGTTGGATGCCATGCCTTGATCACTACAAAGTTGAGTATGAAGTCATATTAAGATGGGAATTAGAAACATCAAGAAGATACATTAATATGGAAATTAGAAGCACTAAGATGACCAAATGTGTTTTTGAGGATAAGGACATGTTACTGGTGGCCTAAAGCATATTGTATGATTTCTCCTACTATTCCTAAGAATACATGTGTTAATATAAAGAAGATTTGGCCTCTAGAAGTTAGTGATAGTTTTTGTTATAGGATGACTATCTGTGAAGACCATCTCGAAGATTTTTCCACATTAGTAGCTATGGCTATGTGGTTCTAGAATAGTGTTCAGAGTGCTATGAAGGTGATAATTCCAAAGTTTGAGATCATTTGCCCTTCCACTATGAAAGTTATGCATAATAGGGTTCCGACATCTATTCTGATAGTATAATGTCATGATAAAAAGATGATTGATTTGCTCAACATTCCTTTGAATGTGAATCTTTGTCTTTGTAGTTTTGTGGATATGTTTATGGATGAAAATTATGTGTTTTCTTGTTGTTTTAAGGTTCTTGGTGATCTACAAGCTCATTTTTTCAATGACAGTATGTTACAGTGTGTTCCAAATGACTTGTTCTTCTCAGAGTTCATGGTTGAAGATGTATGACACAAATATTTGATGTGCAAAAATAAAGTAGTGCTTGGGGATGTTATATGAGTCCTGTAGACTCATCTATAAAAGCTTCATGAAGATCTTTCTTGTTTACAGTACCACACAAGATTTTCAAGTTGATGTGGTCGTTATGCTTCAAGTTTTATACTTCTTTACTTAAGGATATCCTATTTTCAAATTAGTGAAGTGTGCGGATGTAATTAATTGATGTTTGATGTTGTAAAAAATGTTTTGGACCTAGTCAATCAAGTGTTGATGTTCGCAAGGCATGGGTCTTCTGCTAGTGTAGCGTGTAGTCTTGTTTTAGGACTTGTCCTCTACATGTTTCATGTTGTGTGTTGTTTAGTTGACTTGTAAATGTATTTTTCATTTTGTCTCTAGCTGACAAGAAATGTAATCAATGTAATATCATGGATAAATAGGAAATCAAAGTGTGTTAGGTAAACTATTATTACAAAGTGATTGGAAAGATTCACAAGAAAAAGGAGAAGAATGAATGCATTATGATGTGCAACTGAAGGAGAAAGAGTAGAAGTTGTAGATGCTATTATGATTCATCTTGAAGACAATTCTATGGTAGTGATGAAGTGTAGAGTGTGCCTAACTAATCTAATCATTACAAGGAAGTGTGAAGAGGAAGAATTGTAATCATCAAAGGTGTGAATTTCAATGTCAATTTTTAAACAGTAAAAGGATTATCATATTGTAATCTTTTGTGAGCTTGTACTCAAGTCAGGGAGTAGTTTATTCCTTGTGAGTGACCCTAAAACAAAGTCTTTAGGGAGTTGTAGCTTCCTTAGGTGTGACCCTAAATGAAAGTCTTCAAGGAGTAGTAGCTTCTTAGGGTTGTAGCCCTGAAACAAAGTCTGTAGGGAGTAGTTATTTCCTTGGGTTGTAGCCCTAAAATAAAGTTGTTATTTGAGCCTCATATATTGTGATTTAATCCTCACCATAGTTTTTCTCTTCTTGGGTTTTCCACATATATTTGGTGTTATGTGTTGATGTGCATTATTTTTATCTTTCATGTTAATGTTAATACTGTGATGCTTAAGTTTTAATCAATTTTGGAAGATTTGAAGTTTGTTATATATTGATTCACCCCCCCTCTTAGTATCCTTGTGTGTTCAATAGAACTCTATTGAACATGTTCAATCAAGAACTAGGGAATACCATACATGCATGCCTATTCTTTGACAAAAAAATGAATATATTGTATGGTTATCTAGAACATTTAAAATTTGACATCAGCATTAAATTGGATCTTAGGGGACCACGTGGGAAGAAAAGCACTCAATAAGAAAAGTTAGCACGAAAACTTCCAAGGTTGGTAGAAAGAAACCATTAGTTGTTCATGAATGTGAATATCTATTTCAATGTGGTTAGAATATACCTATCATAGGAATATCCTACATATGAACTTGATCCTAAGAAAATGGAAACATCGAAATGAGAAGAATAAATTTTAAAAAATAACTTCTTGATGCAATTTGGAAAATATTCCATAAGACTAGAGTAAATAAGCCTTAGACTCTTGTGAATTATACTATTTTATTAATATTTAAACTAAAAAGGTTGGGTCGTGAGAGGAAGGATGTTGATTTTTTGCTCTGCATGTCGAGCTAGGGCTTTCGTGCCCTAGCCCGATCCTCTAGTTTTTTCTTGGTCGTGTGAAGTGTGGGGAGTGCATGCGTTTTGGGGAGGTCTGGGGTTGTGTTTTTTTATCAGTGCAAAGTTTTTTCAGCGGCATCGGTGTCTCTTTCTCCCTGAGCGTGCGGGGGTTTTATGCCTGGTTGGAGGCCGTGGGTGGGGTTTTTCTGCCTGGTTGGTTTGGGTCTGCAGTTCAAAGGCAGTGCTTGGTGGTGGATAGGTTAAACCCTGGTGGTGGTTCTTTTTTCTTGGGGGCCTGCTTGCCCGCCTTGGATCTTGTTTAGTTTCAATGCCGATCGGGGAGTCTTCAGGGGCTAGTCCCAAGATGGATTTTCGCTCAGCAGCGGTTGGTGCAAATTCTCCTTCACACGCTTCGAAGGTTTTTAATAATAACTTGTTCTCACCAGATCCAGGTTTGGTTGGGTCGGGTTTATCTGGTGGTACTCGGATTACAAAGATCAATGGATGTCTTGAACGTTGTGAGGAGAGGCCAAAATTGGTTATCCCACTGGAGATGATTGCTGAAGATATTGATTATTATTTGAAGCATGCATTGCTGTGCAAGTTTATGGGGATGCGGATTTCTTTACAATTTCTTGAATCATGGGCCCAATGGACTTGGATGCCAGAGGGAGAAATGGAGGTTATGCTTTTAGCAAATAACTTTTTCATGGTTTCATTCAATTGCTTGACAGATCGCAATAAGGCCTTTGAAGGAGGCCCCTATTTTCATAATCAGATTGGGTTATTCATTAAACCTTGGCATGCGGGATTCAATCCTGCTGAAGAGCTTCCGAACCGGGTTCCAGTGTGGGTTCGGCTTCCAAGGTTTCTTGTGGAATGTTGGCGGGATGATGTTTTACACTTGTTAGCTTCAATGCTAGGAAAACCAGTTGGTGCTTCATAGCAGACTCAAGTTAAAAAGGTGATGACTTTTGCTCGTATATGTGTTGAGATTGATTTAAGTAAACCCTTGCCAGATTTGGTGGATATGTGTGTGGGTCCTTACTCTTGGGTGTAGCAGTTGGACTATGAGACTCTTCCTTTTCGGTGCCGTCTCTGTCATGAGTATGGACATTTATAGAGGAGATGCCCTAAGGCTAGGCCTGTGGAGTCCCAGCCTTCTCAGCCTCCCCGCAATCCCCCTAGAGTTGAAAAGGGGAAGGAACCCATTCCTGGTGATGTGGATGGGGCTGATGGTTTCGTTCCTGTCAAGGCTTGAAATAGGAATCGAGGTCAAAAGAGGACTTTGAAGGAAAGGCAGGATGAAGATTCTTTCAACAGATTTGAAGTTTTAGATGATCTCAGCCAGCAGGAAGTGAATCCAGGCTTGGTGAATATGGATCAGGGTGCTTCAGGTATAGGACAGGAGGGCCTTCTTTTTGAAGCTACTCAGGTTTTGCAGGATAATAGGGCTTTGCAAATGGACACAGATGTTCAAATAGAAGTCCAGGTGGAATCAATTCCTATTATAGTAGGGAAGAAGGGTGGTGAGGATGGATCTCCTCTTGTTTCAAATGTAGGGACTGAGGGGGTGAAGACTAATCTTCTTCTCATTTGGGTCTTCATCAAAAGGATCCAAAAAAAGGGACTGGGGAGAAGTCTTCCAAGCTTGGTAGAAAGAAAGATTTGGATAAGATTAAATTAACAGGGGAAACTTTGGTAGAGTCAGGGTCTGTTAAGACTCTGGATTCTCATTTTTCGAGCCCCTTGAAATGATTGTTCTATCCTGGAATGTAAGGGGCTTGAACAGTGGCCCTCGACAAAAAGTTGTTCGTGATTTGGTTAGAAGTCAATCTCCTGATGTTCTTTTCCTGCAGGAAACTAAGTTATCAGTGGAGTGTATGTTTGGTTTAGTGCCTAAGTTGTGGGGGAGTGGAGAGTGCCAGTGTATTGGTGCTCAAGGGTCTGCTGGAGGAGTGGCTTGTTTATGGAATCCTCAGAAGATCCACCCTCTTTGGTGGTTGTCCTTTCAGTCTTCTATCTCTATGATTGCTTCTTGTTTTGAGACAGGGGAGTCTGTTCTCTTCTCCAATATCTATGCGCCTACTGAACTTTAGGGTAAACAACTGTTGTGGTCCCATATCTGGTTTGTCCGAAGCATGGTTCCTTTCCATCCATGGATTATGGCTGGAGACTTCAATGCTATTTCTGAGTTGGCTGAGAAGAGGGGTGGTATTGCGAGGCTTGAGCCTTCTACACTGCTACTTCAGGATAACATTTCAGCTTTAAATCTGGTGGATATCAAGCCCATTAATGGCCAGTTTACTTGGAATAATCAGAGGAGTGGGAATAACTGCATTGCAGAACGACTTGACCGCTTTCTGGTTTCTTGCTACTGGGTTGGTGAGTTGTGGTCTTCTAGCTCTGAAATTTTGGATTGGAGGGGATTAGATCATTGGCCTATCAAGCTGGCTATTTCTTCAGCTTGTGTGCCTCGGTCTCCTTCTTTCAAGTTCCAGCTTATGTGGTTGCGGGACTCCTCTCTCCATGACTATATTGTTGAGTGGTGGAGGTATGGTAGACCTGCTTATGGTACAGCAATGTATACTTTTGCTAAGTTACTTTAATTTGTCAAGTATCAGCTTAAACATTGGAATCGGCAATGCTTTGGAAACATTTTACATGCTAAGACTGCTGCCCAGGCTGAGTTGGATGGTATTACGAGGTTGATCAGGGAGGATGGAGTGACTGAGGACCTGCTTCGGGAAGAGACTAGGGCTTTGAAAGCATTGGAAGAGTGTGAGCTACGAGAGGAAGTTTTTTGGAAACAAAAGGCTCGGATTGAGTAGCTTCAGGAAGGGGATAAAAATACCGCTTTTTTCTTCAACTCAGTGAAAGCCAGGAGACATGGCAATTCTATTTCTACTCTGGTGAATGATAGGGGTGAAACTCTTTCTTCTTTGCAGGAAATCACATGTGAAGCTATGCAATATTTTGCTTCTTTATTTAGGGAGGACTCGCAGGGGGGTTCTGATGAGGAAGCTCAGGTCCTTTCTTGTATCCCTTCTTTGGTTTCTAGGGAGATGAATGAGCATCTTATGAGTGATATTTCGATTAAGGAGCTAGAGGGGATCATGTTTCAAATGAAGAGGGGGAAAGCTCCTAGCCCTGATGGTTTCCCGATTGAGTTCTTTCAAGAATTCTAGGAGATTATCAAGTTGGACTTGTTGGCAGTTGTTCAGGAGTCTCATAAGAATAAATAGATGTTACGAGCTTTGAATTCTACCTTCCTTGCTCTCATCCCAAAGTGTGATGGGGCGGATAGGTTAAGTCAATTTCGTCCTATCTCTCTTTGCAATGTGATTTATAAAATTATCTCTAAATTGATTGCTGATAGGTTGAAAAAGTGGCTTAAAGTGCTGATTTCTAAGGAACAGAGTGGTTTTGTGGCGGGACGTCAGATTCTGGATGGGGTTGTTATTGCAACTGAAACCATTCACTCTATGGCTAATTCCAAAGATAAGGCAATGTTCATCAAGCTTGATATGGCTAAGGCTTATGACCGTGTTCGATGGTCCTTCCTTCGGAAGGTTCTTGGTGCTTTTGGTTTTGGGGATGCGTGGATTTATTGGGTTATGAGTTGTGTTACTTCAGTCTCCTTCTCTGTGTTAGTAAATGGTGAGCACTCTAAGCTTTTTGGCGCATCTCGGGGTTTACGGCAGGGTGACCCCCTCTCTCCTTACTTGTTTCTTCTTCTTGTTGAGGGTCTGGGATGCTTTATAAGAAGGAATGTGGAGTCAGGTTTCATTCAGGGCTGGGGGTGGGGAGGTGGTTTACCTCCACAATCTCACTTGCAGTTTGTTGATGACACTGCTTTGATGGGTATGGCTACAATTAGGGAAGCTTTGAATTTGCGCAAGGTGTTGGATGTTTATCTTCTAGCTTCGGGCCAATTGATCAATGAAGATAAGTCTTCCATCTTTTTCTTCAATACTCCAGGTTCCATTCAGAGGCGAATTGCTCATATCTTGAGATTTCAGACTAGGGTTCTCCCTTTGACCTATCTTGGTATTCCCATCTCTATTGGAAGACTTCCCAAGGAGTCTTGGCAGAATATTCTGGATAAATTTTGTGTGAAAGTTAATCATTGGACCCATCGCTGGTTGTCCTTTGCGGGTCATGTTCAGTTGCTCAAGTCTGTGGTGCAGGCCCTCCCCATTTATAGATGTATGATTCAGGTGGCCCCTTTGGGTTTTGTTAGGGAATTGGATTCCTTAGCAAGATAGTTTTTATGGGCTGGTAGCTTATTGTCCTCTAAATGGAGCCTTGTTAGATGGGACATTGTTTGTAGCCCGAAGCAGTTTGGCGGCCTCGGGTTAAGGCAGTCGTCGTTGTCAGGGATGGCGTTGGCTGCTAAATTGTATTGGCGGTGGTGTGTGGAGCAGGATGGGATCTAGGCCAGGATATTAACTCAGAAATACTTCACAGGGATCCCTCAAATTGATATTCCTCGGTATCCACTCGTGGGGAAAGGCTCGGTGATTTGGAGTACGCTCAAGAAAGGGGCTACTCTGGTCAAGGATGGTTTATTTTAGATTTGTAAAGGAGGGACAAAAGCTCATTTTTGGTCTGATTCTTGGGATGGTTTTCCTCCCATTGTTTCTCAGTTTCCTAATTTGGTGACTCTGTGCTAGAGGTTCTGTGAAGTTGGTTGGTCAAGGGTGAGTGACTTCAAGTCCTTTTCTTCTCATGGGTAGTTGGTGGTGGCAAGATGGAAGAATCCTGATGAGTGGCCTGTTGTTGGTATGGAGGAGGAGTGTGTTGAGCTTCATAGTATCCTTTCTCGTAGATGTTGTAGCTCCCTCCAGGAAGGGGATGTTCTTTCTTGGTCTCCTAATTCTAAGGGTGTCTATACTGTTGCTTCTAGATATCAGGTGTTGTTATCTAACCAGCTGGAGGGGGTGGAGGTTCACTGGTGGAAGAAAGTGTGGAATAAGCTTTCTTGGCCGAAGTGTAACTGCTTTATTTGGACTTTGGCTTGGAATAGGTGCTTGACTTGGGATAATATTCAGAAGCGGGGTTTTCAAGGTCCTTCTATGTGTGTTATGTGTGGATGTGGAGAGGAGGACTCCTCTCACTTGTTTTTTCGTTGTCCCTTGACTTTGCAGCTTTGGCATTTTTGGTGGGAAGTTTGGAAAAGCCCCTGTGTTCATGCTTCATCCCTGGTGGAGTTTTGGAGTAGTCTGCGTAGACCTCTTTCTATGGCCTCTTTCTTGCAAAATGTGTGGTATGCTAGGCCTTCCTTCATACTATGGTAGATTTGGTTGGAACGGAATCATAGAATATTTCGAGGTGAGAAGTTGTTGATTCAACAAGTTTGGCACAAAATTATGAGTATGATTCGGGAGACGGTGGAATCTAAGTGTGATGTGGTGTTCCCTTTGGAGAAAGGAGATGCTGAGTTGGTGGATAGATTGGGTATTCAGGGGTTGTCTCCAGCTTCTGTTTGTGTCAGGAAAGGAAGGCGAGTGAAAAAGAAAGTGCAAAGGGTGGGAAGATGGCTTCCCCCTCCGTCTGGCATTCTGAAGCTCAATACTGATGGTTCTTCAAGTGGCAATCCTGGGCCTGCTGGGATTGGTGGGACTGGCAGGGATTTTTCGGGATCGGTGGTTTTTTTCTACTCTGTTCATGAAGGATGGCAAACTATCAACCTTATGGAAGGTTTGGCGATCCTCTATGCTTTGGAGAGGGCTTATGCTTTGGGATGGCGCAAGGTTATCTGTGAGTTTGATTCACAGGTTTTGATTAATTCGCTGAATACACAGAAGGTTTCTGATGTTAATTGGCAATTGGCTATGATGGTGCAACAAATTCTGCAGATAAGTTCTTTGATGGAGATGGTGTCTTTTGTCCATATTCCAAGGGAGTGGAATAGGGCAGCAGATTGTTTGGCTAAGTGGGCTTCTGAGCATTTAGATGGTTGGAAGGTTGATGAATGGGAGCAGGTTCCTCATGAGCTCCGATATGACTTGGAGAAGATTCTTGCTGAGGATGGGAATGGTATTGGTGAAGGATGATGTTGTTTCATGCTTTGTATGGTTGTTTCCTATGGATTACTAGGGCCTTGGCCCTTTGATGCTTTGTAATGTTCTTTTCTGAATTTCAATTAAGTTTTTACACCTTTAAAAAAAAAAAAAAGCCTTAGACTCTTGTGATTGATATAGTAAATATTAGATATAAAGTTTTCTCTTTCTTGTACTCTTTATAAATTGAATTCCTTTGAGTTCATTTCAATTGTATATATAAATGGGGAAGCACTATTAGACTAGAACCCAACTTGTGTTAGATAGATGCAATGTAAAAATTCAAGGTAAAACTAGATACAAAAGTTCTAGAGGCATGCCTTCATGTTAAAAATACATAATTTCCTCTTGGATAAGAATAATATGAGATTGAATAATACATATGATCATACAAATTCATGGTTATGATTAATGCCATTTAAGGGTGCAAATTATACTAAATGAGAAGGAAAAAAATAAACCATAAAGACAACATTAACCGTAGTGAATTTCTCTCGCATTTCATCTAAATCTTAATGCAAGAAAAAAATCAACCCTGGACCAAAGGGATCAAATGTATGATCCCAAGAACAAAAGTAAATATACAACCACCCAATATGGATAACACCTTAGATAAATAAATGACCTATGTTATAACATAGTTGAGGACATAAAATGAACTAAAGAAAATGTGTCATTATTTAATGTAACTCAACTCTAATGAAAAGAAAATTCTTAAATTTTTAGCACAGTTGACATGACCTAAGGAATTAACCAAAATATATAAAACATTGAATATTATATGACTTAAGGAATCAAACAAAATATATAAAACATTGAATATTTATATGATCATAAATATACCTAAGAAAAATTTAGTCACCTCTACTCTTTCCTAACATTAGGATATTTGGAAAGAATTTAATATTCACTACCTTGAACTGATTTGGGCACATTTATAAATGTGATGCCACATGATATCTATTGAAGACTTGGCCTAATACTATAGTATGGTGTATTCAAAAGGTATATGGTTGGGGAGATGAATTCTCACTATATATATATATTACATGGATACTCTGAACACCTTCAAGTCATGCTCATGAGCTTAGAGTACTGTTAAATTCTCAATAGCTATATAAACGAGACTAATTTATAACATATGCATGTCTTCCACAGTTCAGGCGATTCATAATAAAATTAAGAAAAAAGTAAAGGCCAACATAAAACATCTCATTCAATATAATACAAAAAACCTAATGCTCTTATGTTCATTGTACACTTGAGCTAGGAATCTATACACTAGGAATCAAAAAATAGAAAAAGATTATAGATATCTCTATTGTATTGCTATGTAAAAATCATACCCAAGTAGATCTAGTGTGTAAAGTTATATTTTATGTGTTGAAATAAGATTCATAGTCTTCAATGAACTACTCAACCCCTCCAATTTATTAGAGATGGGAGACCCAAAATAAATTTTCATTGTAAACATGAATTCACTCCTTGAAGACAAATAGTTATTGGGATTATTAGAATTATTTTATGTGGAAAGATTAGAATATAAATATCAAATTTCAAAGTTAGAGAGATCTACTTTACAGTACGAGCACATGTATGAAAGAATATCTACCTAAATTTTAAGGATTACCACTCATCATTATGGAATGTGTTAGAAGAAGACAAGTGACCTTGCAAAACATTATTTATACTTGAGGTGATAATAGTGCAGATTATTTAGGTTAAGAAGTGGATATGAAGCTACAAAATTAGTAGAAAATGTAGAAGGAATATCCTAATTCATAAGAAGATCTAGATCTATTAACAATATTAGAGAGGATGTGGATTAACTTTGATTGTAAACTTTTACATGTTAGGAACAAAACCTAATAGACTAATGGAAGTTAGATTGGACTACAACCTGTTGTGATGTTCAGAACATGCCCCATTTTTCTCCTTAGCAAAATGAGGACCCCTACTGTTGCTTTGTTTTTTTCACTTTTGGCTTGTTGTTCTGTTTGGTGGTAAAGGGGAAAAGAGGAAAAGTTTACAAACCTTGTTAAAAATAAAGAAAATGCATTTTCAGTACTAATGCATGATATGGTTGGATTCCTTGTGAAAAATGAGCTAGGGTTGCTTTTTGAACCGTCTTAAAATTTGCCATATTTTGCAAGTTATGATCATTTTGGTAAAATGTACAATCAGATTTTGCATCATACCAAGTCAATTGTGTGTCTTTTTCCTTGTTCACATCTGGTTAATATTTTGAAATATACATGTAGGATGGATCTAAAGTGGTTTCAGGTTAAAATGTTTAATGTTTGGATTTCCACTTTGTATCTCATATTTGTTTGTTGGCAGGGAAAATGCACAGGTGCACTTATAAATGGTAGGCCCAGGGGGTTATTTTGGAATGTTAATTAATATATTGGGTGTTTGGCACAATCTATATTTCATGCAAACATTGTAACATTGCAATGAAGTATACATTATTTGGGCCAAAAGGGAAAAAGGAGACTTGGTCGATCAAAGAGTTGCATATGCGAGGCTCATCGGTGTAGCGGTTGCCATCGGCAACGTTTGAACTTATCTCCGCGATGGTGTTTCTCTCGCCGATGAAGAGTCATTGGCATAACTTTCAAGTATTGGTGGAGTTTGGATTTATCTCCCCGACAGGTTGTCTCTCGCCAATGGAGGGAAGAAAGACTTAGCCGAATAATTTTTTTTTAAAAAAAGGAGATCGGCGACACTTACACCGATAAGGATCTACATTGGTGGATGGAGGGTTATTGGTGGGAGATTGTTAAAGAGCTCCGATGGGCAAGGTCTCACCGATGGAAGGAATATTAAAAGGGCCATATTGGCCAGAGTAAGGTCATCGACAGAGGTAATTTTTGCCATGCCAATATGGGATGTTATCTCGATAGAAAGAAAGAGTAAAGCTATCGGCGGGAGGTATCCAAGGTTACGCCGATAGAAGGAAGGAGGGGGCATCGACGAGACAATAGTGATCAGTGGAGGTAATTTTGCCCTCGTCGATAGTCCTAACTTACGTCGATGGGAGGTATAAGGTGATTGGCCAGAGTCAGATCGACAAGTGATGGTCAGTATAACAAAAGTTATCAGGGGAGAGAGTTTCAGCCTCGCCGATAGTCCATGTCAGGCCGATGGGAAGGAAAAGCAGGCCACTAGGGCTATTTCAGCCGTACTCATGCTGATATGAGGCATCGGTCAAACATGGACGATCGGCCAATCAATTTTTGGGCTCACTAATGGGTGGGAAGAGGGGAAAGCGATGAAGATTCAAATCAATTTTTTGGTGCCTGATTGCATTTTTTGGTCAGCAGTGGTTGACCTGATGGCATTTTGGGCATTGTATATACATTTTGAGCACATTTTTGCTGATTTTGGACCCAATTTCTACATTTTGCACAGTCATACCTTGACTCAGCAAGTGTTTTGATTGCCTACTGTTCATTTGATGGAATGATACTTATTGTTGATTAGTCTATTCATAGGTTTGCAATTGAGGGAGGTGGCTAATCTTGATGACAGTGACATCAAAGAGGAAGAAATCCAATCTCAGAAGTAGAGGAAGTAAGGATGAGGGGCGAGGAAGTAAAAGGCCATTCATTCAATGAAGGGCAAAATGCAGCTGAAGGCATCATCACAACAGACCACAGAAGTTATTGTTAACCTGCTAGGCTTCCCAGAGGGCATTTTTTCTCGCCCAGATTTGACACTGCTTAGAGGTATTTTGGGAAACTGGTTCACCTGCATTTATTGTTGTAACCAGGGGTTTGAACCAAGGTTTAGTTAGGGTTTTTTTGGTTGTAGTAAGGACAATCAAAGTCTTTATATTGTGCCTCTCTACACTGTAATATGGTACAACAGGGATTTTTAGGAACACAGAGATTTGTAGCAGCATTTTTTAGCTCAGTATAGTCTACAAGTAGAGGAAGGAGGTCGCCTGTTGTCTGCAGTAAGGAGTGCGTGGAACATCTAGATTCCTTACTGTATCTGTAAAGCTTGTAAGTTCTCTATAGTTTGATGAATGAAACTAAGAGTCATTGCAACATTGTAAATCATGTATGACTGTCTGTTTCTAATACAATTGAATATAGAATTCTGCATCTATCTTCTGAGTGTTTTCCTACTCTTCTTTGTGTTTTGAAACATTTTCTCTGAGAGCTTGCAATTTTAAATGTATGTTTGTGAAAATGCTCAAAACTTACATTTAAGGTTTTTAACTGTGGATTTGATCAAATTGCTGTATGATTTATAAAGTGCATAATAGAACAATTAGATCCTTCGATAGAGTAAATGAAGTTTAGATTAGATCTCTCTAACTTTTCCCAACCTATCTGGAATACTTAGCTTAAAATGTAGAAATTTGAAGGAAATTTGTCTCATATTTGAAGAAGCATGAACAACAGAGTTGAAAGTAGACAAGTTTTCATAAATGTATAAGGAGAAAGCTGCAATAATTCAAGAAAACCATCTAACCTTTGTAGCACAGTAACACTTTTATGCAAAGAATGAACAAATACACCCATATTTCATGATCTCTTTGCATAGTTTGAGTCTAGTTAACTAGCAAGAAACCTTAAATTACATAAGGCCCCTTGAACATTACAGCTTCACATCGACCAACTAAATTTGACAAATAGGTCAAGACCTGACCACAGTAAACTTGGGATTAAGTGAATCTTAAACGATTCCTTCATATCTTTCAAGTTAGTTATGGTTCATTATATGTGAATTTTAACTAATTGTTATGATTGCATGAAAACAATCACCAACAGTTTTCTGGCGCTAGAAGGAGGGCCTAACTTGAATTAGTGTTTATTTCAAACTGGCTAATAACAATGATAGAGTGACCAGGTCTAGATCCAGTTCAGGGGATATTTTTGTACAACTACCTGATATAAGGCGAAGTAAGAACCCTTTGATTTGGAATCCTAAAATATCGCAAGCAGGAAGTTCATTCGGAACACCTCCTGGGTCACCTTTTAACATCCGCAGCATTGTGAGTCCTGACAGATCACTATTCAAACCTTTAAATCTTGGTTCAGGCACTCCTAGAGGTCTCAATCCTCCAATAAGTCCTATCCCACCAATCAATCCAGGTATTCCTACAAGCTCAGGTCAAGCTCAAAGACCTGCAATGGCTTATTTCAATGTCAATTCTCCCATATTTTTCAATGATTATCATGAGATGCCCAAAAATTTGGAGAGGATATGTCCTAAATATCAATTACACCAAGATCCAGAAGACCACATCAGAATATTTGAGGAAGCATGTTTTAGGGCCAGATTAGAGCACGAGGATGTTGTGTGTAGATTGTTTCCCTACACCTTTAGTGAACAAGCCTCTAATTGGTATGTAAACCTACCCAACGGTTACATTTCTTTCTGGTCACTTATGGAAGAAGTATTTCTATCAAGATTTAGAGGACCCATTGACCCTTGCATTTTGTATCATAAACTAGCTACCATAAAACGAGGTGAGGGAGAGTTGACTGATAATTTCAATGATAGATTTCAAAAGGCCTACTCTAGGTTAGTAGACCCTTACATCATGGATGATGATACCTTGTTGGCTATGTACTATGCAGCCTTGGATCCTTTAACTGCCATGTTTGTCAAAAGAAAACTTGACATAGATTCAATATCCAAAGCCTACAAAGAGGCAGCCTCAGTGAACCAAGAGATGAGGCATACAACTTATAGCCCATTTGTTAATGGAGGGAATTTTGGGGTGCAGAATCAGGCACAACCATGGAATGGAGCCCCTATGCACCACACTCCATTATTAAATCTAGTTCCTTCTTACACACCTGTGTATAGTCCTACCCCAATCCAAGCTATAACTCCTTACATGGGTAGCACTTCTAATAACAGTGAAAATAATGGTCAACCTTTCTTCCAACCTCCTAGGGATACAACTATGGCAAAAGTGTAGGAAGAAAGGGAAGAAATCAAAGAGATCACTGCATGTTTGAAAAGGTTAACCACCGAAGTGACACAACTGAGAAACGAGAACCTCTATGGAAGAGGCAACCAAAACTACAATCAAAATCAGAATCACAACCAAGGCCAAAATCAGAACTATAGTTTCAATCAAAATCAGCAGTACAATCAGAACCAAAACTATAATCAACATCAAGGCCCCAACCAGGGACACGTAATGTAAAATAGAGGGCCAGTGGTAGATAATAGGACTTGGGGCAATAATAACAAGAATCAAAATCAACCTAGGCCACCCAAGACATGGAACACTGGGCCTAACAATGGTACTCTAGCTTCTCCTTTTGAGAATATAGATAATCACGATGCAAAACAAACAGCTAGCATCCAAATGGCCAGTACATCACCTAAAAATTGGTGTAGATTTCATAATACCAATGCCCATGCTAAGCACGACTATCCATAGTTCCACTTAGTAGCCAACATTTTTAATATAGATGTGCAGCCTCCTACCTCTGAATTTCTCATTCCCAAGAGTAATGAGGTAGTATCCTCAGGATATGATACAGCCTTAGTCTTAGAAATGTTTACCTTTGCAACCACAGAAGAGAAAGAGGATGAATTGCTAGAAGATGGACCATACTGTTGTGAAAATCTTTATCCTAAAACAGCCTTTGTGTTAAATGCTTTTCAGTTTCCCTTTGAAACTAAAAATGGGGTATTAACTGAAATAGAAGAGGTGTAGGCTTTTCAACAAACAAATAAAAACCACACCTACAATTTGAGGAACAACCCTAGGCGAGGAGGACCTTTCATCACTTCCATTCCCCTGAACAACTTCAAGACACCCCCAGGTTAGAATGCCAGCAACAATCTTGCCATACTTAAACCTAATCAACACACAAATAATGGAACAACAATACAAAAAGATCAAACAAGTAAAACTGAAACAATAGAGACAACAAGATTAATGAGTTACTTGTCAGAGGAAATAAAGAAAATTAAGGTCAGTATACCTCTAAATGAATTATTGAAAACCCCAGGGATCGGAAATACTTTTATAAAATCTCTGGATACATCCATGACAGACAAGGTTTCTACTGATAGGAGAACTCATGAACATTCAGATGCAATTAGCTTCAGACCCTAGGGTAAGCCAAATCATTGACATCCAAGTAGTGGGCATTCCCATAAATTATCGAATGTTGCTGAGTAGGGATTGGTCCAAGACATTAAACAGATATATGGCCACTGACTTTTCACACATGTGGCTACCTTGGAGAGGCATCCCAAACCAGATTAGAATAGAGGCAGAGCCCAGGATGAAACACATGATAACAGAGTATAGTCAAATGAATGAAATATTATATGCTGCTATTGAACTTGGTGTCTATAGAATTACCAACAATAGGGTACAGATTGAAGAAATCATGATGTTAAACATTAGAAAAAAATGTGTCAATAAGGATACAACATTATTCATTGAGTCTAATGGAAATTCTTCAGATGAAGAAAACAATGCAATAGGCAAATTTGGTCATGCCATTAGACAAGAGGTGGAAGAGTGCATTAAACAAAATCTGCCGGTCCAATGTAAACTGTATAAAAATAGATGTAGGGTCCATGATAGGCAACATTATGAGGAAAGTTGTGGAATGTGCAAGGACATCATTGAATATGAATACAAAAAATACGTAGCGAGGGTAGAGTTACAAGAGATAAATGAGAATCATGATCAAACATAGAAATACATTCAGGGTGATGTAGATGCCTTGATTCTAGATTTAGGAGAAGAAATAAAGGACAAGGGTAGTTGTCTTTGTGATTTACTAGATGGAAATACACATATGCAAGTTGACCAAACAGAAATGCCCATGAATGAACAGGACAACACCCCACAGGTGATAAAAGAGGCAAAGCATGCCAAGATAAAAGGTCAGAAAAGTAAAGATGGCATGTGGACATTAAAATGTGATGGGTCCAAATCAAAACAGGGCATGGGTGTAGGTGTTGAACTCATAGATCCTCAGGGTAAATCACATCTGGCAGCATATAGATTACAATTTTCCTATACTAACAATATTACTGAATATGAGGCCCTAATTTTGGGACTTGTCATGGCCATCAAGAAAAATCTGAAAACAATCAGAGTATTTTCAGACTTTGAACTAGTAGTCAGACAAGTAAGGAAACTATATGCCTGCAATTACAAGAAAATGATTAGTTACAGACATAAAGTATGGGGTTTAATAGATTTGTTTGATGCTTTCAACATAGAGCACATCCCTAGAGAGCTGAACCACAGGCCAAATGCACTAGCGATTGCTGCTAGTACACTAGAACCCTTGACACTGTTAGGATTAAGATGATTTGCTGTTGAATTAGTTAATATTCCTTGTATCCCAGACAATGTTACACACTTTCAGGTATTTGGAGATCAGCAAATTATTGATTTTCTGACTTGTAATGAGGTATTTGGGGCCCAAATCATTAATGAACAAGAAAGGCCTGAAATAACATGGGACGAAGAGGATGTAATCAACTTGAAGAGCAACTTTTTACCCAAAGGAGTAATAGAATTTGAACATATCTTTGACTTCGATGGAGTAATGAGACAGAAGGACTTGCCCAAAACAGAAGGGGGTAAGTACAATTTACACAACTTAGGGACAGAGCAAAATCCACAAAACGTACTAATTGGGAAGGCTTGCTCAAAGAAAATTAGAAAAGAAGTTCTAGGTGTCCTAAAAGAATATAGACATGTCATAGCATGGACGTATGAAGACTTGAAAACATACAATACGTCCATCATGACTCACGTAATACCTTTGAGACTAGAAGTTAAACCATTTAGGTAGAAACAAAGGCCTATGAACGCCATTCTAGAGCCTTTGATCTTTGAGGAAGTTAAAAAATTGCTGTTTGTTGGAATAATTTTCCCAGTCAGACATTCAATCTGGGTAGCTAACTTAGTACCAGTAAGGAAGAAAAATAGAGACATCAGGTTATGCGTGGACTTTAGAAATTTGAACAAAGCATCTGAAAAGGATAATTATCCTCTGCCTCCAATAGACGAAGTGCTGCAAGCAGTAAACAGGGCAAAGATGATGTCTTTTTTAGATGGCTTCTCAGGCTATAAATAAGTTTTAATTGATAGAGAAGATAGATTAAAAACCACCTTCACTTGCAAATGGGGAAATTATGCATATAGGAGAATGCCTTTTGGTCTGATCAATGCAGGTGCCACTTTTCAGAGAGCCATGGACATTGCATTCCGTGGATTATCAGGTAAGTGTATTGTTGTGTATATGGATGATCTGACTGTGTATTCCAAGGATGCATCCACCCACGCTGAAGATCTTAGGAAAATACTCAAGCGATGTGAAAGGTATGGGATTTCCCTTAATCCTAAGAAATGTATATTTGGTGTAACTGAAGGTAAATTATTAGGCCATATCATTTCTGAAGATGGAATTTCGATTGATCTGGATAGAATAGAATCCATAAAAAATTTGCAAATATCAAATAGTAGGAAAGAGTTGAAATCATTTTTTGGTAAAATTAACTTTGTTCAGAAGTTTATCATGGGTTTTACAGAGATCGTGCAGCCGTTAAATGCCATGTTGAAGAAGGATGCGCAAATAGAATGGACACCTGTGGCTAGGGCTGCATTTGAAGATATCAAGGAGGCAATTTCTAATGCTCCTATATTGGCAAATGTAGACTACACAAGCCCGTTTTACATATACTCCTTTGCATCTTCTCATTCAGTCGTGGCTACCTTGACATAGAAAGATGAAAACAATGAAGAAAGGCCCATTGCATTTATGAGTGTGCCTCTGAAGGATGCATAGTTGAGATATCTAGACATTGAGAGACAAGCATTTGCATTAATGAGGGCTGTGAAAAAATTTAGACATTACATTCTGCGCAGCCAGATCAAAGCCATAATGCCAGACACAACAGTAAAGATGTTGCTGATGCAGAATGAACCTAGAGAAAAAAGAGCCAAATGGATCACCACGCTGCAAGAATTTGACATGGAAATCATTCCCATGAAGTTGGTCAGAGGGTAGGTGTTGGTGCAAACAATAGCAAATACGGATCCAAATTTGATAAAATAGCAGTATGTATTGAATTCTAGAACGTATCAGACTGGTATGATGATTTAAACACCTTTTTAATAGCTAGAAAGTATCCAAATAGGATGAAATCTTCTCAGAGGAGAGCTTTGAAGATTAAAGCACAAAAATATATGGTGCAAGGTCTTCTATTCAGGAAGAACCATGATGGAATTTATTTGAGATGTCTAAATAGAACTGAAGCAGATAAAGTGTTAATAGAACTACATGACAAGTATGGAACTGGCCATGGTTCCCACCTAGCTACAATAGACAAAATACTGAGGGCAGGCTATTATTGGCCCATGATATTCAAAGATATTGAGAGTCACATTAAAAGTTGCCACACCTATCATATTACAATGGATAAGGGGAGAAATTAGGCTAATCCACTACAACCTTTGATTGAATCAAGACCATTTGCACAATGGGGCCTAGATTATATTGGAGTCATCAATCCTCCATCTTCTTTAGAACACAAATTTATACTGACGGTGACAGACTACTATACAAGGTGGACTGAGGCTACCTGCTGCAAATTCTCCACAACTGAGGTATTTATCAAGTTTCTTGAAGAAAACATCATCACTAGGTTTGGAACTCCCTATTCATTGGTATGTGATAATGGCCCTACTTTCTCTTCTTTAAAGTTATCTAAATGGGCATTTGAATATGGGATCATTTTAAGTTTTTCTTCAAATTATTACCCTCAAGGTAATGGATTGGCTGAATCAACAAACAAAATTTTATTAGACATAATCAAGAAGTTGATTACAAAGAGTCTTAGAGAGTGGAATACCCTGTTAAGATATGCATTATGGGTAGATAGGACCAAGTTTAAGACAGCTTTAGGTAGCACACCTTATCATTTAGTTTATGGGACTAATCCCATACTTTCAGTAAATCTGAGAATACCAACCTAGAAGTTTGCCAATGAGTATCTAGGCTTTGATAACCATAGGGAAGCTAGGATAGTACAAATGCTACAATTAGATGAGAAAAGAGGTCAAGCCATCGAGAAGTTTGCCAAACACCAAGTGGTTGTTAAGAGGTGGTTTGATAAAAGGGCAAGAGTCAAAACATTTAGGATATCAAACTTAGTGTTGTGCTAGGACAAAGCACATGAAAAGAAAGGAAGCCATGGAAAATTTGATAAACTATGGCTAGTTCCATTACAAGTCTCATAAATAATAGGAGATAACGCATTCAGACTTAAGACCTTGATTGGAGAAGACATGCCATTACCAGTTAATGGCCAACATTTAAAACACTACTTCTAGGCTTGAGGTAAAGGGTAGTCCATTTTGGTGTAATATAGTGTAAGTAATGTACAGTTCTTCTTTTGCTGTTTTCTTTTTTTGGGTTGGCTGTTTGTATAGTTTTGTTTTTTGTTTCTTTCTATTTGTTGTTTTGTGTCTGTACAGTTTTGTCTTCTTTTGCTTTTTGTACAGTCTGTTTGTTGGTTGTCTCCTCAGCAGGGATCTTTGTCTTTCTTTAGAGTATTAAGGAGCAAGCCAGTAACCATTCAAAACAGTATAAAATTTAGAATATTCAAGTTAATCATTTACAATTTATGCATAACTTGTTGTGACTATCTTGAATGTAGAGATTTATTTATCTTCTAAAATTTTGTATTCAATAAATGTGATTGAGAATTCAAAGAGGTTTCTCACAATGACACACCTAAAATCCTTAGGTTTGTTGAACCTACCAGTGTAGATATTAGGTAAAAATTTAAGGTCACCCTTGCTACCATTACAATTCTCAACTTAATTTTAGCAAGTGTCCACTCCTTGCATCATGAAGTTACAATTTGCTATATCTTATGACATCTCTATCAAAATCAGAATGCAAAATCAGAAAATATAAAATATAAAAAATAAATAAAGAAGATTATACTAAAAATCTAGATTAAGCCATCTAAGTAACTCTACCGGGGCTATGGACGCTCGCTGGTAGTGGGGCTCCACTTAGGAGAATTGTAATGATAACCTTGTTGGGGCTATGGACGCTCATTGGCAGCAAGGCTCTATCTGATTGATAATGAGGGAATATCCTCAACTACATAGGCTAACGTCAGTCACTAGTTTTTTCAACTAATCTTCAGGATGAGGATAATTAATCACGTGCACATACTTAAACTGAAAATGAACATTCATGCACCCTTATTGAATACCTTAAGTCTCAAGCTGAATAGTAATTTGCAGGAAGGATAGTCAGAAGTTATGGATTTATTTCATCTAGTTTTCTTGAACACTTTGAATTTAATTGTTTTGTTTGGTTTCTAGTTGTTGTGATGTTCAGAACACGCCCAATTTTGCTCCTTAGCAAAATGAGGACCCCTGCTGTTGCTTTGCTTTTTTCGCTTTTGGTTTGTTGTTCTGTTTGGTGGTAAAGGGGAAAAGAGGAAAAGTTTGCAAACCTTCTTAAAAATAAAGAAAATGTGTTTTCAATACCAATGCATGATATGGTTGGATTCCTTGTGAAAAATGAGCTAGGGTTGCTTTTTGAACCGTCTTAAAATTCACCATATTTTGCAAGTCATGATCATTTTGGTAAAATGTAGAATTAGGTTTTGCATCATACCAAGTCAGTTGTGTGTCCTTTTCCTTGTTCGCATCTAGTTAAAAATTTTAAATATACATGTAGGATGGATCTAAAGTGGTTTCAAGTTAAAATGTTTAATGTTTGGATTTCCACTTTGTATCTCATATTTGTCTGTTGGCAAGGAAAATGCACAGGTGCACTTATAAATGGCAGGCCCAGGGGTTATTTTACAATGTTAATACATTGGGTGTTTGGCATAATCTATATTTCATGCAAACATTGTAACATTGCAATGAAGGATACATTATTTGGGCCAAAAGGGAAAAAGGAGACTTGGTCGATCAAAGACTTGCATATGCAAGGTTCATTGGTGTAGCAGTTGCCATCAACAACGTTTGAACTTATCTCCACAATGGGGTGTCTCTCGCCGATGAAGAGTCATTGGCATAACTTTCAAGTATCAGTGGAGTTTGGATTTATCTCCCCGACAGGTTATCTCTCGCTGATGGAGAGAAGAAGGACTTAGCTGAATAATTTATAAAAAAAAAGGGAGATCAGTGACACTTACACCGATAAGGATCTGCATCGGCGTAAGTAGGGTTATTGGTGGGAGATTGTTAAAGAGCCCCGATGGGCAAGGTCTTGCTGATGGAAGGAATAGTAAAAGGGCCATATCGGGCAGAGTAAGGTCATCAGTAAAGGTAATTTTAGCCATGCCAATATGGGATGTTATCCTGATAGAAAGAAAGAGTAAAGCTATCAGTGGGAGGTATCCAAGGTTACACCAATAGAAGGAAGGAGGGGGCATCGAGGAGACAATAGTGATCGACGGAAGTCTCACTGACAAGTGATGGTCAATATAATGAAAGTTATTGGGGGAGAGATTTTTAGCCTTGTCGATAGTCCATGTCAGGCCAATGGGAAGGAAAAGTAGGCTGCTAGGGCTATTTCAGCAGGACTCACACTGATATGAGGCATCGCCCAAACATGGACAATTAGCCAATTGATTTTTGGGCTCACCGATGGGCAGGAAGAGGGGAAAGTGATGAAGTTTCAGATCAATTTTTTGGCACTTGATTGCATTTTTTGGTCAGCAGTGGTTGAACCGATGGCATTTTGGGCATTGTATATATGTTTTGAGCATGTTTTTGCCGATTTTGGACCTAATTTCTACATTTTGCATATTCATACCTCGACTCAGCAAGTGTTTTGATTGCCTACTATTCATTTGATGGAATGATACTTATTATTGATTAGTCTATTCACAGGTTTGTAGTTGAGGGAGGTGGCTAATCTTGATGATAGTGACATCGAAGAGGAAGAAATCCAATCTCAGGAGCAGAGGAAGTAAGGATGAGGGGCGAGGAAGTCAAAGGCCATTCATTCAATGAAGGGCAAAATGCAGCTGAAGGCATCATCACAGCAGACCACAGAAGTTATTGTTAACCTGCTAGGCTTCCCAAAGGGCATTTTTTCTCACCCAGATTCGACACTGCTTAGAGGCATTTTGGGAAACTGGTTCACCTGCATTTATTGTTGTAACCAGGGGTTTGAACCAGGGTTTAGTTCGGGTTTCTTTTGCTGTAGTAAGGACAATCAGAGTCTTTATATTGTGCCTCTCTACACTATAATATGGTACAACAGGGATTTTTAGGAACACACAGAGATTTGTAGCAGCACTTTTTAGCTTAGTATAGTCTACAATTAGAGGAAGGAGGTCGCCTGTTGTCTGCAATAAGGAGTATGTGGAACATCTGGCTTCCTTACTGTACCTGTAAAGCTTGTAAGTTCTCTGTAGTTTGATCAATGAAACTAAGAGTCATTCCAACATTGTAAATCATGTATGACTGTCTGTTTCTAATACAATTGAATCTAGAATTCTACATCTATCTTCTGAGTGTTTTCCCGCTCTTCTTTGGGTTTTGAAACATTTTCTCTGAGAGCTTGCAATTTTAAATGTATGTGAAAATGCTCAGCACTTACATTTAAGGTTTTTAACTGTGGATTTGATCAAATTGCTGTATGATTTATAAAGTGCATAATAGAACAATTAGATCCTTCAGTAGAGTAAATGAAGTTTAGATTAGATCTCTCTAACTTTTCCCAACCCATCTGGAATACTTAGCTTAAAACATAGAAATTTGAAGGAAATTTGTCTCATATTTGAAGAAGCATGAACAACAATGTTGAAAGTAGATAAGTTTTCATAAATGTATAAGGAAAAAGCTATAATAATTCAAGAAAACTATCTAAGCTTTGCAGCACAGTAACACTTTTATGCAAAGAATGAACAAACACAACCGTATTTCATGATCTCTTTGCATAGTTTGAGTCCAGTTAACCAGCAAGAAACCTTAAATTACGTAAGGCCCCTTATACATTACAGCTTCACATCGACCAATTGAATTTGACCAATAGGTCAAGACCTGACCATAGTAAACTTGGGATTAAGTGAATCTTAAATGATTCCTTCATATCTTTCAAGTCAGTTATGGTTCATTATATTTGAAATTTAACTAATTGTTATGATTGCATCAAAACAATCACCAACACAACCATAGTGTGAATCCATGATCTCTACTTGAGAGTAGAAATGATAAACCTAAAATGACATAATAGAGAGCCTTGGATTATTTTTTCTAATTTAATTCCAATAAATGCTAGAGTATAGTTGGGAGATTTTTGAAACATGCACGTAAGTTTCAAACAAGAGTTAGTCCTCTATCAATACATAGATGGATTCATGTCCCAAAATTAAGGTAATTTTCCATACCACCCAAACTAGAATTTCCCAAATTTGATGGTATTGATCCTACTAGTTAGATATATAAGGTAGACCAATATTTCCAATACATAGTAAATATAAAGTTCCTCATGATCAAAATCTATTTAGTGCTTCTTTCAAAGTAGAAAATGAATCCATTCAATGGTTAGATATAAAACCCAATCCTTTCTCACATCCAGGAAAATTTTTGCACTTGGAAGTCCTTAGCTAAATTTTGAGCCATATACATGGTTATATGTATTTGATTCAATGTAATTTATTAACATCCATACTCGAGATCTTTAAATAAATCTAGTTAAGTGAATTTAATCTATTCATTATTAATTGAAATCCTAAAAATTATCATGAACTCATTTATGTTCACTCGTCGTGTTCTAGAGCTAATTCATTTACTAGTTTAAATATTAATTTATGTTTCAATTCAAGTGTATATGTATTTTTTAATTATTTTAAATTAACATTAGGTAAAGTTCATTTTTCAAGTCATGTGTTTTAAGTATGAAAATTTATTTGATTTAACATCATACCTACAATTTTACTTTAGGGTTTAAATTTATCTTCATTAGTTTTAGGTTAAAGAAGATTTATTAAGTTCTAAAATTGTGCATCATTAAATTATTTTTAGATTTAGGAAAGGATACAACATTATTTTAGACCTATGTACATGTGCTTGAATTAATATTAAAGAATTTAATTTATTTTTGTGCACAAAACACACCGATATGGATATGCTTTGGACATGTATTGATTCTAAGATTTATAAATTGAGATAGATTCCAACAGACCCTTCTCCCACCTGGGTGTATAGAAGTAATGGTAGTATGATTTTATAGAGTTTAGTCACCATTAGATAGTCATTAGGAGGTCTCCATGCATATTTTGGGGAGACATTACGCATCGTTCTTGCCCAAATGAGGGATGGGGTGTTAGGTGGTGTTCCTTTGAGCACAGTCCAAAGAAGAGTGCCAAAGGAAACCATCAAAACTCCATGTTTTCCCCAATACTCCACCAAATATGAGGTCAGGGCATCAAGTGACTACATGCATATGACCTAGGATGGCCCCTTTGATATATCCATCATTTCTTGCTACACACGGTCAGTGTCAAAGTAACAAATAGAGTCCATTGTATTTTACACAACATTTATATGCTGAGGTCCATTTAGGCCTCAATATTAGCTATTTAGATTTACCAAGTCATTTGGGGTAGAAGCATGGTAGGGTTTGTGATAGGGATGCTTATTGTCATGTAGATTGGTAACCCACAGATTATTGGGTCTTTGTTGGGGCATGCTGTCTCTATCTATTACCCCTATTACTGATGAGGTTGTCATTGCTTCCCAATGGGAAGCAATTGATAGTATTATTGATATTGCAGTGGAAGCTCATCACACATCTACAGATTGCGTGGGTTAATAGCTAATGAGACATCCGTGTTGTGATGCTCACAACATGTCCCATTTTACTCCTTAGCAAAATGAGGACCCTTGTTGTAGCTGGCTTTTGGTTGCTTTTGTGTGTGGGTTTTTCTAGGTGGTATAGGGAAAAGGGAAGTTTTATACAAACCTTGTTGAAAATTAAAAAAAATTTGCATTTGAGTACTAGTGCATAGTATAGGTTAATTCCTTGTTGAAAATAAATAGGGGTTGCTTTTTGAATTATTTTAAAATTCGTTGTATTTTGCAAGTTATTGATGTCTTGGGTAAATGTACAATTGGAAGGTTTGTGCCTTGTATATACAAAGTTCTTTGTATGTATAAGGTCATCTCATATACAAATGTGTTTGTATATCAGGTTTTGTGTTAGTTACAAAAGGGAAGGGGTGATCGAGTTTTATATAATCTTATACTTGTATACATTCTATGATAATGTTTTATCTTCAATATACAATTTGGACACAAAAAAGTTAAGGTTGAGATGAATAAATGATTGAAATCCGCTATGTATTTGTCAGTTTGTATATTTGGCAAAATGGAAGACATACAAGTAAGCATACAAGGGTTTATACATAGTGTGGAATTGAAGAAGTATTAAATTTGGTATAGTCGTTGTATGTTTAGCACTTGTATATTTGGCTAGTGCAAAATATACAATCGAAGATACAAGGAATCATATACAGTGTGGAACTGAAAAGTTATCAAAAATAATAAAGTCCTTGTATATTTGGCATTGTATAAAACTCAATGTACAACTCCGATATACATTGTGCTTTATATAAACCAGAATTGAAGATATTATGGAATAGCATTAAATCGTTGTATGTTTGGCACTTGTATATTTGGCAAGCACAAAATATACAATCGGGAGGTACATTGAGTTTTATACAATGTAGAATTGAAAGGAAATTGAAGTACAGTATAAATGGTGCATTTGGATTTGATGTATATTGCGATACACATTTCACTTTATACAACGGCTGGAATTGAAATCATTATGAAATGTGACTAACTTGTTGTATGTTTTGTCTTTGTATGTTTCAGAATATACAAAGCGAAATATACAAGGTTTTATACATTGTGGAGCCAAGGATATAAACAATACAGTTTATAGTGGTTTGAGGTCTGAAGGCTCAATAAAGAGTAAGGGCATCGCGGAAGTGGCCAACTTAAGAGGTAAAGTGGCCCCCACTATATGCACATTTCAGTTTGTATAAGTAACATGTATATTTTATGATGTACAAGCAGATGTACATTTTGGGGATACAAAGCAGAAATACAAGCTAGACACCAGAAAAGAGTTAAAAATGGAGAGGTCCTTGTATATTTGGTGTTTGTATGTTTATAATATACAATCCCGATATACAAAGGATCAAAAGGCATTACGAAGGAACAAACAGTAAGGAATGTTTGTATAATGTGTTTGTATATGCGGTTATACAATGAAATATACAAGTGAAATATACAAGCATGAAGTACAAGCGGTGTATGGGAAAAGCTAAAAGGAAAAAGGGGCTTTAGTTCAATTGTATGCATAAGGCGTTGTATGTCCAAAGATACAATGAAAAGATACAAGGAAAACATACAACAAAATACACAAAAGATAATGCATGTTCAATTAAGCTAACGATCAAAAAGTTCAAAACTCTCAAACATGGAAAAGGAAAGCTGAAGGTCGCAGTGCATTAATGACTATAATTAATGCAAATTAAACACTGAATCAAATATGATTTAACAAGGGTTAGGCCAAAATTATTGTATTTTTCTTTTGAGATATATTGTTAAATTCTAAATTTTGCAGAAAAGACGCTGTTATAGTAAAATTGAGCGGAAATTACTGAACTAGCAATATTACAGTTGGTGGTGAAAGTGAAAGGTAAAGTAAGTCAACATCAAAGGTTAAATGGTCACAGAAATAGGTATTTATCTTGGAACCCTGTTTAAATTTTGAACTGTAAAGCACAACTGTTAATTCTAGTGATTTCACTTTTAAAATGCATGCATTTGTTAAAGTTACTATTTCAATTATTAATTAGCTAGACAGAGCTTAGTCCATTTAAGGGTAAAATAACAGAAAAAATGAATAGGCTAGGGTTAATGGTAGAAAATGGATATTCACAGTAAAACCCTAGATATAAAATAGAAGTGAAATTTGAGACATGTATACTCCTACAGGATGGCCCCTAAATAGAAGAAAGACTCTGGGGACGAAGAAAAGAAGGAAAGAAAACCAAGGAAGGAAGTAGAAAAAGAAGAATTGCTGATATACAAAGGTTGTCCAACCCTGATTGGTACAAGCAGAATGGGCACTGATACAAACATAGGAACTTATGATGCAAATGATGTGTTGAAGAAGATCACTACTACAGATGCCTCACCAGACATGAAATGTATTTGGGATAGTGGGCTATATAGAGCTGTAGGGTTTCCTCTAGCTATGGAGGCAAAGGATCTATGCCTAGACTATGTAATCTTGTATGACCCTAATAAAGAGGAAGGTGATGCTACATGACAGATTAATTGCTGATCTGACTCCTGAAGGGATTGCAAGAACTTTTGGATTGGAGATCACTAATAAGATGACAGACATTGATATTGATCAGTATAACAAAAGTTTCTACACAAATGATGGGGACTATAAGGGCAAAATATTTTACCACTGGTACAGTCCAGAGAATAAACCAAAGGCAGTGGCCAGAATCCTAAAAAATCTATTGAGGATACATTTCAAGGAAGAGATATATTTAATGATTACTATGCTGAGTAGACTGGTTGGACTGAGAGATGCCACCAAATGTGATCTCTGGATGTTCACTATCATAGAATACCTGAGAACGGGGGAAAAGGAACAAGGACCAATTCATTGGGCCAAGGCCATAAGTACAGCCATATGGAGGCAAGCTATGATGAGACAACAAAAAGGCTTGCCCTTTTATATGTCTTCCTATATATTATACTCCTATGCTGTAGAGATTAGACCACACATACATGGACTAGAAAGAGTTGGTGTTCTAGGGAATGGTCCTGAACAGAAGTTAGTGTATGAACACTACCCAGAACTACAAGAAGAGATTGCCTTGAGGAAGTTTTCTCTAGTTAATGATGTTTTCTATACCTACATGGTAAGGGTAGTTAATGAGGAACTAGACAAAAGGTTGTCTAAAGAGGCTAAACATATAATTGGATTGCATTGTTCATGGTTTATATAGTTTGAACAATTTTCATACATAAGAACTGAAGGATTTGAGGGGAAGCCATTTATGCTCCCAAGATACCCTTCTGACAAACTGATTGTCTTGGAGTTTTCAAGACAAAATTTAAATGCTTTCAGGATGTATAAGAGGAAGTTTAATGGCAGGGGAAATGTGAGATTACCTTGGGCCATGGTAGGTATTCCTATATCAATGAGGATGCTACAGCCTGTTCAGAACAAGAGCTAAGGTATTATGGGTTCTAGGAATTCAATTTGGATAGAAAGTTTGATCCATTTCACAGAATTCAAAACATTGTTCACAAGAAGTACAAGCACCAGGTGCATATTGAAGATTTCTGGGCTGACTGCAAGAGTGACTTGGAAGTAAGAAAAAGGGCTCATAAGAGGTTGACCATTTAACAAATGAAGTCTATTGGTAATATCTATGTTCCCCCAGAGGTTCGTGAGGATGACAAATTATTGCACCAAAGTTATGCACAGGCTAGGATGGCTCCCATTACAGAGCCTGATTGGTCTAAGCCTTGGAGCACATCATTGGACATTTTGACAAAACCTGTGATACTATTTTCAAAAACATGGCTTAAAGACAGGATATAAGAGCTCAATGCTGAAGGAAAAGAGGTTACATTCCCAAAGAAGGGAAGGAAGAGAAAAGCAGACCCCAGTGAGGATTTACAGTGTTTTTATGAGAAGAAGAGGAAGGTTGTAGAGGCAAGGATTATGGAGAAGAACAAAAATGCTACATTGATGGATCTGTATGCTTTAGGCATAACAGTAGCAGTGGCATCTCAAACTTTTGTTGATGCAAAATCCATGAGCCATGAGATCAGTGCGGAGGAAGCATAGGCTGCAAAGGAGGCAGTAGGGCCATCAGTCATGAGGGCAATCCCAATAGGTTTGTCTAAGGGCGAGTCCTCAAAACCAAAAGATACAATTGGAGCCCAAGAAGTGGGGGAGAAAATGAGGAGCATGTCCAGTACTTTTGCTCCAATGGAGCCAGGACACATTCATAAAGGTGAAGGCAGAGCTAGCTAGGGAGAGGCTGTAGGAATCAAAGGTTGGTAAAGCCAAACCTACTGCTATAGAAACTGTGCAAATTGAGAGCAGTGATAGTGAGGAAAAGAAAATGTATAAAGGGAAAGTGATTGACGTGGAGGAAGAATCAAGTGACTTCCTCAGTGAAGAAGAAGAATCAGGCCTGCAAGCTGAAACTGAAGCAGAGCAAAATATAGAAAAGGAAGTAGAAGGGGTGCAAGTAGAAATAGGATCTGTTGATCCATTTGGTACTTTAGTACCACCAAAAATCATTAGAGATGTGTAAGAGGAGGCACATAAGATTGAAGAGGCTGAAAAAAAGAAATCACCTGAAGGGGTAAACATAGAAGGATAGGCAGCACAAGAAGACACCTAAGAGGTGGATGCATTGGATATGCTGAATATGTATGGAGAGCAAGGTGAAGAAGAAGAAAATACAAAAAACTTGCAAGACCAAAAAGAGGAAGTAAGACAAGATGAGGTAAAGGCCAGTTTCCCAATACATCTAGAGCTGCCACAGACAAGAAATATAGAGGCAGAAGAAAAAACTGATGAAGGTAATCCAAACGAGGAGTCAATAGAAAAAGAGGCTCATGATGAAGAAGACCAAGGAGGAGATACTGAGGTAGAGGATGAGGAAAATGAAGTTGAATCAAAGGAACAAGAGCCTCCATTACAACAAGAGTAGCAAGTCCTAGAAGAGGAACAACAACAACCAGAGGAGCAACAACCACAACAACAACAATATCAACAACAACAGCAAAATCTAGAGCAGCAAGAACAACAACATGAATAGCAGCAATAGGCAGAAATTGGAATAGATAAACCTCATGAAGAGGTGATTGACGCAAAGAAAGATGCAAAGGGTACAAAGGAGATTCCTACCTAGTTGGAAAGGGAAATAAGAAGGGAGAAGAAAGAAATACAGTTAGCTCCAATTAATATTAAGAGCTTGTTGGGAGAAAAGACAACTCCAAGGAAAGAGAAAAGAAAAGCCAGGACAATGTCAGCAATCCAGAGAGGTCCAGATGGATCAAGGACTCTAAACCTAGCTATACCACAAAAGGAGAAAGAAAAAGGTGAGATTACCCTAGAGGAATACAAGATATTGAATCTTGACCTTGGACATTCAACAAGAGAACAACACCTCCATGAATGGGCGGATATGCACCAGGTAACCGTTGGTATCCTAAGAAAAGACAAAAATAAATTGGAGCATTTAAAGGGACACATTATACAGCTCCAACAATTTATTAGAGGGATATTTGATCCCAATACCATAGTTCCTCAATTACCTACTAACGTAGTAATAATGTCCAAGGAGGAAATAAAAGATATGGAAAATAAAATATTTAAAGCTAATGTTTTTGATGAATGGTTTACTGATTTCATACAAGAAGGAGAACAAACAATCAGGCAAGCTTTGCACAGCTGGAGAGTAGCTATAGAAGAAAAGAATAAATGTATGATATTCATACATAACTGCCTAACAAGACAAGAGGAATGTAGATCTGAGATTGGACAGCTGGTAGAAATAGAAAAAAGGGCAGATGAGTTGATCAATGAGGGAGCACTTAATGTTGCACTGGCAAATAAATTACTAGGACTAATAATGGAGCTTAAATTTGAGGAAAATAACCTCAAAAGGTGTGCAACAATTATACCAAAGTTACAAGAAAAGGCTGAAGATATGATAAAAATGCATAAGAAGATCATAGAAAGACTTATACAGCATGAATGTGCAGAGGTGCTAGCCTATGACTTAGGGAGAGCATTAATAGAGTTTAGAGCCATTTTCACACCCTATATAGAGAATCCAGATGCAATAATTAGCAAACAAATGATAGATACACTAATGGAAGAGAGAGCCAAAATGAACAAATACAAGAAAAGAACAAAGGGCTTAGAGGACAAAGAGAAGGAATTGAAAGAAAGGGTGATGATGCAAGAATTTATTTTTGCAAAAATTCCAGGAGGGGACTGCACCTTTATGGAGGGAGTAATTGACAATTTCAAGAAATACTTGAAAAGGTGAGAAGGCAAGAGCAAAGAATTTTGAAAAGGAAATCAAATGAAGAGCCTCTGTAGGAAAAGGTCATATAAAATGGGAATCTTATGAAAAGATTCCAAAGGGATCCCCTAAGAGGAAAAGATGCCAAGTAGTGGGTTAGCTCACGGTTATGAAATAGAAACACACTATTGGTCAACAATGAAAGGACCTTAACCATGGAGTGGGGGGTTATAACCATGGAATGGAAGTTGTAACTGCAGCATGGGAGGAAATTCAAATTCTATATAAGGAGCGTGCTGCTTGTATATTAGTTTACACAAGGATTTGTAAGAAATAGCATAAAAATTGTAATTCTGTCTAAGAATTTTGAGTAGAATATTGTAGTTTAGAGGAGGTCACTCGTTGTCTACATTAAGGAATGCATGGAAACATCCAACTTTCTCATTGTATCTGTAAAGCACTATGAGTTTTTTTTTTGCAAATTTTGATTAATAAAGCTAAGAGTCATATCTACATTGTAAACCATAAATGGCTATGTGTTTTGAACATAAGTGAATCTGGAAGTCTGCATCTATTTTCTGAGTGTCTTCTAGCCCTTCATTATATTTAAAACAATTTCTCTTTAAGCTCGCAGTCTTGAATGCTTGTTTGTGAAAATATTCAGAACAATTGCATTTAATGATTTGATTTGCTGAGTTAATTGAATTTTGTATATGTATATACATGTAGGGCCCAACACATCAAATGTGTTGCGCCCTACATATATATACATATGTGTCTAGGTGGAGGTAGCACATGTAACTCCTAGTTTTAGGGGAGAGCATGTGTGAATCCATGATCTCTACCTGAGAGTAGAAATAATAAATCTAAAATGACATAATAGAGAACCTTAGATTATATTTTCTAATTTAATTCTAATAAATGCTAGCATATAGTTGGGAGATTTTTGGAACATGTACATAAGTTTCAAACAAGAGTTAGTCCTCAATCAATACATAGATAGATTCATGTCCCAAAATTAAGGTAATTTCCCATACCCCCAAACTAGAATTTGCCAAATTTGATGGTATTGAAACTACTAGTTAGATATATAAGGTAGACCAATATTTCAAATACATAGTAAATATAAAGTTCCCCATGATCAAAATTTCTTTACTGCTTCTTTCAAAGTAGACAATGAATCCATTCAATGGTTAGATATAAAACCCAATCCTTTCTCACATCCAGGAAATTTTTTGCACTTGGAAGTCCTTAGCTAAATTTTGAGCTATATACAAGGTTATATGTATTTGATTCAATATAATGTATTAACATTCATACTAGATCTCTTTAGATCAATCTAGTTAAGTGAATTTAATCTATTCATTATTAATTGAAATCCTAAAATTATCATGAACTCATTTATGTTCAAAGTGTTCTAGAGTAATTCATATATATATATATATGAATTACTCTAGAACACGACGATTGAACATATATATATATATGTATGTATGTATATATATATATATATATATATATATATGTATATATATATATATATATATATATATATATATATATATATATATATATATATATATATATATATATATATATATATATATATATATATATAATATAATTTTTAATTAATTACACAATTTTGTATATGTATAAATATGTAGGGCCCAACACATTTATCAAATGCTCAAGATTCATGCTTGAATGGTCACTCGATTAGGAGCACTAATTTATACACACGTGTTTATTACATTTTATGTTTATTACATGGACATTTTATGTTTTAGATCTATTGATGTATGTGCACATGTATACACATTTATACATTTGATATATATATATATATATATGAAATTTGTGATTATGACTTCTTCTGTTTTGTGATGTATATATGTATGTTTATATATATGTAAATTTCAGATATTTTTTAACCTTCAGGGACATAATTTATGTTTGTACATGTTTATGTTTATGAAAGTTTAAATAGAATAAAATGATCTAATATATATATATATATATATATATATATATATATATATATATATATATATATATATATATATATATGTACATGATATTTAGTACTATGAATTTGGTTAAATATATATATGCTTTGGTTAAATATGGTCAATACATGGATATATAAACCACCCCACTTTAGACATAGGTACAATGAGATGAGGCAAATCTACTATAACCATCCATCCCTGTACTATTTCACTTTTATAAATTGAAGTTTAATTGTGTGTGTCAAATTAGTTTAAAATACATGTGGATTTGAATTAAAATATAACAAAATCAAAGTATAAATATCGGGGTGTTCATCTAGGAAAGGCCCTAGAATATTAGGACATTGGAGAATCACTTCTTAGCATCTTCAAGTGAATATGAGGTCTTTTTTTTAATACCACTTGATGTACATGTTTAATTATGTTCGATTAAGGGGACCCTTCTAGAATTAACTAATAAAGATGAATGATATCGAAATCCTTAAGTTTTTTAGATATTAATTTTAAGGAATGAGAGATAAATTAATTGAGTAAATGATGGTAATGTAATGCCTTGGCCTCTTGCTAATATTTAATTCATGTATGCCCCAAAAGATCTTATAAGTTCCTTGTTGTGAATTATGGTTCACAAGTGAGAGAGGTAGGAATATGAGAGACATAACAACATAAGTTCTAAACTCATTAAATTCAAACATAAAGATTTTAACTGAGATACATCTAATCATGTTGTAAATCTATACAACAACTTTCTAATATAAAATTGAACTAGAATCAATAACATAACACTTGTCATATAATTTATCACTTGTCATTTGTATGCATCCAACCAAATTGTAACTTGCTCTACCACTTGATCATTCTAATATAGAATCACTAATCAATTTATTACATATAACATCATATATAATATATAATTTAAATAAAAATAGAATGTGATTTTACACATGTATAAAGAGGCATCCATAAAACCATCACAATCATAACACATGTGTTTTAACTAAATTATGAACACTAAGGCTCATATTAGCATCATGTAATGAGAAATACATGTAATTTAATTTATCACAATTTTATTTGTACATCTATCTAGAAGTTTAGGTAAATATATAGATCATCCATGTGTACATTTCAATGAAACAAGAAAAATCACATATCATGTACCCAAATGTTATAGAACTGCTTGAACTTTAAGCAAAATAAATTCATTCTTAGACACCTCGCTCATCCATGTACCACATGCAGTCTCCACTTATGACATCCATGTGCATGTGGAACTTCATGAAGAGATAGGGCAGTAGCAATTACTAGGTGGCTATACTGATACACCTTATTTTCAAGATGGTAATTAGTAAAATGAATCCCATTTTGAACAATTTTGACTTGTTTGAGATATGTCCCTTGCACTACAACTGAACATGTGGGAAAAACCATTCCATCACTTATTTCTAGTTTTGTTAACCTCATCATCTCCTTTGTATAATGTAACAAATAATAACTAACACCTTCTTTGTTTCCATCCTCTGCTATGACTGCAAAAACATCTCCTATACACATATATACAATGTTCAATTTAAAAAATAGAACCAATCTTTAATTTTAGAAAAAAATTAATATTAAACAAATTACAATTAGATTTTGTCTAAAGATTAACAAGTATTATAATTTATCAATCTAAAGTTACAAACTTTGTAAGAATTTATATATATGCACACATACATTTTTTAATCAATCCTAAAATCTGGTCATAATCAATTGAATTCAAAGGAATGTCTTCAAATCTTTCCTCTTAATCTTCATTGTATGTGTCAGTAACAACTAGTGGCACTAAATTCCATTCACTAACATATCCACATTCTTGTTTGTTGCAATTCACATAACTTCCCAAAATGTAGTCATAACAAAAACAAGAGTAATCCCTAGTCCACAATATACATAGGTGCCTATCTATACTCATGACACAATGTAAAGATCTTGTTTTCTCTACTCTCTTGCATCCACGAATTGTTCTTCTATCCACACCTACAAATTATATTTAATTTAAAATAAAATAAATATAGAGTTCTTAAACTTTTAAAAACAATTGAAGCTTTTTACAAAAAAAAAATTACATACCTAATATCTCACAAAACACTCTATTAGGACATGGATTCCTCCTTGAAGATGTGCCGACATCACATACAAATTGTTTCTTACACCATTCAACAACATCATGTGCATAATTTATACGATCTCAGCCCTCATAATTCATTTGATGTTTTCTTAGAGTGTGTTTGATGCAAGCTCTTGTGCCATCATGTTCACCCTTTCCATGCCCACTCTCAAAGAAATCCAAAAAATGTGGTATATTATCTTGTCGATAATATCTACATAGTGCATAAAATGGTCTTCATGATTTTAAGTGTGACGCACACCCATGAGACCATACAAAATATTTTTCAATCTTTACACCTCTTCTTGCCAAATCTTCAAAAAACTTCTTAAAGCAATGTTGGACTAAAATCATGTCATGCTCTTTATCATCACTAATATAAAAGTGATATCATTTCTTAATGACTCATTTTTCATATGTACTATTAACACCATCCAAATTCAATTGTGCATGTTGATAACACATATGTACCATAATAGTGACCTGCTCTAAATAGTAATATTGTGTTTGAATCTCCTTTTGATGGGTAAAAGAGTAATTTTATTCAAAATCAACTGAAGATGAAAGGAAACAACAAGGCATAAAAACACAACAGAATGAAAGAAAAATGCACAATTATACCTTCAAAATCCTTGAAGATTCCTCAACTCCTTGATAAGTTGGAAAGTGTTGCACACAAACACTTTAGATTTACCCACACTTAATGAAACTATGTGGATTGCTCTCAAAACACAAAACTAAATTAGCATGGTGAGGATGAGATGAAAGGAATTTTGGAGCTATTTTGGCATTATGGAATTGCATGAAATGAGATGATGAGAATGGCTTGTGGAGGGTCTTATTTATAGGCAAATCTGGAGGGATTTTGATCCAACGGTTGATATTAAAAGTTGAGATCATGGGTGGAGATTGGATGAGAGATGGAGGGTTGAGATTTGATCAATGAAATTGGATGGTGGAGAATAAAAATAAATTTTAAATTCATTTTTGGGGAAGGCTTTGTATTTAATATGATAATGACTTGTGAGGAAATAAAATATTATTTCCTTGGGAGGATGTGGAATTTTTAATTCCATTTTATGTGGAGTTGTGAGAGATGTGACACATGGACAATCTTATAACTCACATGTGTGAGCTCATTTGTAGAGAAGCGATTAGCATGGAAATAGTAAGGTAAGGTGGAAGGGTCATGTGACCCATGGGATTATTTTGCAAATTTTAATATGTGGGTTATGGGAGAATGAGTTAATGATGCTTTGACCAAGTTAATCAAGGTGATTAACTTAGTTAATGTGGTTGGAGAAAATTAGGGAATGAGCTAATCAAGGTTTAGGATTAATTAAATAATGATTTATTCAATTAATCTAGGTCTAGGGGTCATGTAGGCTAGGGTAGCTAATTAAATAATAGCTATGTAATCAACTAGGCTAGGTATAGGCTGATTAGTAGGGTAGATTAATTAAATAAGTACGATTCATTTAATTAATCAGGTTTATGAAAGTAGACAAATTATCGAAATAAATATGTGCATATATTTATTTAATTAATTGGGGTAATGTTGTACGGTATAGTGCTGAAATAAAATAATGAATTCAGAACTAAGGGTTAATTAATGATGAATGGTTAGGGATAAATGATTAGGGCTGATGTAGGGATAACTAATTAAATAATTATGAATTTTTTTAATTAATCAGATGAAAGGGGAAATTAGCAATATGGATAATCTCAGAAGAATGGTTAAAGGTGTAGACACTTAAAATTGTCCATGTCTTACAACATCTTGTCGACACATTACTAGAGACATCATATAACATTTTATCCTAATCCCACTCCTAATCCCATTTACTCCACTAGCCAATTAATTAAATAAATCCTATTTATTTAATTAATTTCCCTTCTCCCATTTTCTAACAAATTCAAATAAAATATTTGAATTTGTTCTCACCTTTCACCTCATTGCAACACATGTCACATACTACATTTTTCATTTAATACACTTCACATGTCTCACTAATTTAAATAAAACATTATTTAAATTAGGTCTACCCTACACTTGTCACATGACTACAACTCCTCATCAAGTGGGAAACCCTAATCGATCTCAACCATCCACATCATTAAAATAAACTTTCAATCCTAGCCATCAATTCAAATCACTCATTTCCTATAAACCAACCCTCACTCAAGCTGTTTGGGGGGATCCATTTTGCAAGTGCCCTCATGCTATCAAATTTACTCTAGGATATCCATTCTCATTCATCTTATTGTTAGTGTTATGCTGTTGAAATAGTGAGGCAATCAACATTCATCATTCTATATCTTGCATTCCTATGCAAGATTGAGAAGAGCAATGGGGGTGAACCAAGTTTGACATAGGAGTTTAGATATTATTATTTATGCTTTGATTTCTATGTTTATTTTGTACTCCATTGTGTTGTTAGGGTTTTATTCTTCATGTTTATGATTTAGGCCTAATTTTTACCCTAATACATTTGGTGAACCCGATGTGAAATCTAGCAATTTTGATAAATTTTGGTGATCAAGTTTTTTAGGTGACCTCTTGGCCTAAAAAAGACCTCAATGTTGCATCCTGAAGGCCTCATAGGTGAAAAATGACATAAAATTTGATACATTTTGCTACCAAAATGTTTTTTGAAAATTTGTATGGTTTTGCCCTTGTCATAGGGTTGTACCGTATGGATCCATACAGATCCATATGACCTATGCAGGGCCTCTCGGATCTGATCATTAGGTTTTATTATTTGATTGCAAGTTTCACGGTGTTCTCGATGCATCTAAGGATTTAGGGTTCTTATTCTAGTTTTTTTACTAAGCAGTGTATCCTTTGTTCACCCGCATCGATTGTGTTTGAATCTCTCTACTAAAAACCCTAGGTGCTCTATTAAAAACCCTCTGTCTCTATTATGTAACATCTACTACTCTCTATCTAGGTCAAAATCCCTAAAATCCATCCCAGCCATCTCTACATTTGTCGACCCTGTAAAAGCCTTTGCCGACACCTCGAATGTCTTTGTCACCTTTGCTTAACCACTGTCCACTTTCCCAGAACCTCCAATGTTTTTGATCGCAGTCTCCTTGTAACCCATCACCATCTCCTTAAAATCTCCTCCACCACTCTCTAAACTCACCACCGCCTAAACCCTATTTCTACTTACCAATCCTCTTAGACTGATGCCCACCACTCCTCTCAGACACTACTGACAAATTGTGGGTACCACTGGAATTTATCCTAGTCGCCACTGGTGGTGGCGACCGGCCCCTCATCACCACCATCAGACCTCTCTTCAATCCTTAGAGCCTTGTCTTTTGTTGTCATCACCTACCCTAGCCCTGATGATCTTTTACAGTCTTTTGTGGATAGTAGTCTTCTTTTGACTATCAAGTTTTGGGCCTTGGTTTCCTTAGCCTGCGGGGCTTTCATTGCTCTTTTTTTTTTATTTTTTGTTTTTGTTCAAGCCATGGTCACATGGCTGACCAGGGACCTGATTGAAGTCCTTAACCATTATAGCTAACCACCAAGCGCTAATCGTTCCATGTGACTGAACTCTCACTAACTGTTAGCGGTCAGTGTTAACTGTCAGCTATCCTACCCTCACCCTCAATCCCTAACTAAGTAGTTTTATTCAAACTTTCATAAATTGGTCAAAATAGGTTAGATTTTTACAAAATTTGTGGTGTTAGAGAGATGATTCACCCAGCTATGTTGTGGCGAAGGAATTTTCAGGTGATTGTACCATTTTTATCAGTTTTTTTAAGTAAAAGTCAACCTTTTGAACTTCAAACAAGAATAACTCTTACAAATTTTATCCATTTTTCATGAATTTGTTTTTTCAAACTACATAGAATTTTGTCTACAATTTGTTCATGCCATTTATTTTTCTATATCTATTCATCTTAATGAGATTTCTTCAGATTCTTCATTTTTCACATAATGCTTTGGCTTGCAAGTTTGCTTGTTCTTTCTTGGGTTTTGGGGCCTTCAAGTGATCCAAAGGGGTTGTAATAGCATTCATATCAGTCATAGAAATAGATTGGAAAATGAATTTATTAGGTGCACTCATTCTATTCTCTTATCTTTTATTTGATCAAATCAATCTTGTTTGTCTCACACTTCAATTTGGGGCTTAAAAAGAACATCTTGTTTTCTCTCACATTTGGATTTTACGCTCTAAACCAAACTCTTGTCTTCATTCACACATTGAAATTAGGCTTAAACTAACTATTGTCTTCCATCACACATTTTGGATTTGGATTAAAATGAACAAGTGCTTTCATTATTTGGTGAACTTGAGTAAGTTTAAGGGTGTGTATGCTCTTCTCATGCACTTCGTGCAACCTTGAGAATGAAAAACGCCTTTCATCCATTTATTTCCACACCAGACATTTCATTTTCTAAGGGGAATTTATGTTGCCAGTGTGAATCTAGTGTATGTGTGTATTCTCTGTCCTCATACTGCAAGGTGATCTTGGGGTTCAAAAGCACCCACTAGATTTTATTTTCTCATCCTTTCTATGAGGCTTGCTTGGAGATAGACCACTCCAAGGGATGACCTCAACTTTATCATTCTGATAGAGTCTAAAGAGTGAGGTGTGAATCGAAAGACACCCTCTTGGAAGTCAAAATAATGTCATCTAGGCTAAGCCCCCAAGAATTTTATACCTTCGGGAAGTGAAGGTGAAGGGTGGGTTACCCCTTTCTCCCAGTTGTTTCGCATTATTTCACTTTTGTTTCATAGAATTGGCCCCCCCATACCTTGAATATATTGGGGACATCCTTAGTCAAACTTGTACATCCTAGTGTAAGACCTATTTGACCACACCTACCTGATTAGTCATAGGATTGTTTATGTGTCTTCAAATGTTTGCTTAATCATCACATTCAAAATTTAAAGTCAAACTTACTTATGTGTCTTGCATGTGTGATTCATGTGTGTACATGTGAAATTATTTGTTTGCAAATTGCCAAATCAAGCTATCAACACCAACACATAAACACATCATCTTATACATTCCTGCCAACACATTCAGTCTAAGTCACCTTCATCCTAATCAAAACACTAATCATCCTTGTTATTCACCTAATCCTCCTTGTTATTCACCTAATCCCCATCTTAATCATCCTACTTTTCATATCCTAATCATTCCTAGTCATCCAATCATTCTATCCTAATCACTCCACATCATCAACCTAGTCCTAGTCAATCACTTATCAAGATTGGCCTAATCCTTAGCAAACTTATGCCAAATCTTAAGCCCAAGCTTATACTTCAAGGAGGCCCTTCTTCTAATCCTAATGATGAGAATAATCGAAGACCTAAAATCATACTTTGAAGAAGCCCTCCTTCTAATCCTAATGATGGGACAAATCCAAGACCTAAACTCATACTTCGATGGGCCCCTCCTCCTAGTTCTAATGATCATGAGAACCTTGCAAATAATGATGCATACCTTGAGGACTAAGCCAAAATGCAAAGACTTAAGCACATGTGTGACACCGTTCCAACACTAGAAGACAATATCCTAGCACCACAACTACAAGACCTCATCCAAACAATTCACCAAATACCACAACCCTTAGACCAACAAACCATACAATGATTCCAAGCCATCATCCAACAACTTAAACAAAGCCAATCACCTCACATGCAACAACTCCTAGCACAAGCCCAACAATTCATAACCACCCACCAATTCCAAACCCAACAAACACATCCCCTATCCATTCAATTATCACAACCACTACATCAACAAATTCCACCTCAATCCTATGTGGGATCCCCCTCCACTTCATACCAACCTAGTCCATCCATATGTCAAGTTCATGCTAAAACAACCTATCCCACTTCTTTCCATGTAAAAAAACATTCATATCAAGTCACATCCAAACAAGAAAATGTGAGCATAAGTCACCCCTTGAAATAAGATCAAGTGCCTTCAAGGTCTAATGTTGTCGTTGATAAGGAAAACACCACTCTATCTTGTGGGACCTATAAGTATATTATACTAGCATCCAATCGATTGCCTATCCTCAAGCCACCATGTCCTAGTCCTAATCCATTGGTCCCTCCACCTTCTAATCCATCAAACCCTTCATTACCCCTATCATCATCTAATCCTCCATCAACTTCATGCCCTAAATTAAAACATTTCAAAAGTAAACATATGGAGTTACCCAAATCCACCCATACACCTACAAAGGATGTGATCCAAGGGCCACTAGAAAGGAGTCAACTATGTCACCAAATTCATGTTCTTGAGCCTACAAAAGAGCCTTCCAATAGCATGCATAGTCTTCCAAATCCATCGTATGGTCCACAACCCCATGAGCCTATTTAAGAGTCTCCCCATTGAGTCCAAGTCAAAATCCATCGCACCCTCTTATCATTTACCATCTAGAACATGTCAAGCCTCTCTAAGAGTATCCCACATGTACTTCCATTCAATAAAGTCAAGAGTTATGTTAAGCATATAATCCTAAGCATGTGGAAACATCAAGCCCCCATTCTAAGCAAGATCAAATCACTTTCATTCAACCCATCCACAATATGTATCTTTTCCATGATCAAGACATCATTCATGATAAAGAACCTTTCCATACCCCCACAACCATCCATAAGAAAGATACCCAAGACCTAAATACTCAATCTAATAAAAGTATTGTTGATCAAATTAAGCATTCATCCCATTTCATGACCTTCCTTCAAAGCAAAGAAACTCCTCCTTCAATCCATGATCTGCCAACATCCACTTGCCATGATGAGACACATGCCTCCCAAGAAAACATAGAAGATCAAACCAGTAGCTTGGATCTAAATGAGCATAATCAAGATCCTAATGATCCTTCCTCATCCACCTTTGACCCCATTTCAAGTCCATCATATCCTATTAGTCTTACCACCTTCATCCATGAATGTTCTTCCCTGGGACATTAATAACCATTATCCACTATCTCACCTTCTCATTCCAATAATGAACTGAAGTCTATTGTCCAAAACACACCTAGTCCCATTGTCAATTACATCCTCCAAAACATGAATTATCATGGTAAAGGCTTAGGCCTTCATGAACAAGGTATTTTGGAGCCCATCCATATCAAAGATATATCAATAAAAGAAAATGGGTAATAAAAAAAATGAAAAAGACATTGTAAGGCTTGCTCTTCAAAGATATATCAATAAAAGCAAACCGCATTTCTTTGGTGCCATTTATCTAGTTCTCACTTGCTTGTTGAATATTCATGTTATACTTTAACTGGTTGTCTCCATTTTCGTTTCTCCTTGTTATTTGAATTAACATATCAAGTATATGTTTAGTTCTTCAAAATACATTTGTTGTTTTTGGGTCGTTTATCTAATTGGGTTTCCTTAAGTAGGGATTAAATTCCATTGAATAGATCACTGTAATTTGGAGGATTCAATTTGGATAATTAAGAAGATATAGGTAATAATAATCTTGCATGCCTATGCCATTCATAGACAATCCCATGCCAAGTAATTTGAGTTGTGGCTAGATAGAAAGCACAAATCTTTTTGTGAACAGACTCTATTACCCAATTGTTGAGAAAGGCACCGATCAATTATTTTCCATAATTATTTCCTTGTATCATATTCAAAAACTCCAATTTCAATTTTCTATTGTATAGGAGTAGGAGTAATATTAGAATAGAAAAAAATCTAACTCAAATCATATGCCAGTTTGGATTAAGGTGAATTGGATGATTCAATTGACAAAATTACATAAATCCCTTAACCTTCTCTAAAGTCAACAACAAATTTGAGGAGTATTTAATCATTGGTGAATATAAGGTAATACCCACCTTGGCAAAGCAGAGCCTAAATTGTAGAGAATCCTAACCACTTGGGTTGATTTTGTTAGTTGGCCAAATTCGTTGCATAACCTAATCATAAATCTTGGCATCCTTTTAATGTTTCGCATACTGCAAATTTGAGAACCAACAGAATGCTTTGGAAATTTTAAGAAAGGTAACTCGCATAGATCCATGTGATGCCCATGCATTTATCAAGATGGGTGAGTTATTAATATTGTCAGAACCCAGTGCAGCCTTAGATTCTCTTAAGATGCCAAAGTCTCTTCTAGAGAAGAGCAAAGAAGAAGTACCCATTGAATTTTTAAACAACATTGGGTTCTTCATTTTGAGCATGATGAACTAGAGTTGGTTCAACAAACTTTTATGGAGGCATTAGGAAATGATGTTCTGCCTCTACATAAATCTCTGTGGTCAGTTTTGAGCATTTTTTACTTGTAGGATTCTCACAGTTAGTGAAAAAGGTAGTGTTCATGAAGGAATGGAAAAGATGTGTAGAGCCTTTGAATTATACTTGTACTATGCAATGGCATTGAATCATTTAGCAAACCATTTTTTCTTCATAGGGCAGCATTTTCTTGTCAAACAGTTGACTAAGATAGCTCTTGTTTCAATTGACCACCCTCTCATGAAATCTCATTCATATTATAATCTTTCATGATCTTATCATAATAAAGGTGACTATGACACGACTGATCGCTACTACATGGCATCAGTCAAAGAAAGCCAAAGGCCACAAGATTTTTTGGACATGTTCAATTGAAGTTGGGAGATCTTAAGAGTTCTCTCTCAAATTTTGAAAAGGTTCTGGAGTTCCACCCTAAGAACTGTGAGAGCTTAAAGCGGTAGGCCATATATATACTCAAAAAGGGAAAGTAGAGAAGGCTGTGGAAATTTTAAGAAAGGCAACTCACATAAACCCACATGATTTCCATGTATTAATCAAGATGGGTGAGTTATTAATATCATCAAACCATAGCGCACCCTTACATTCTTTTAAGATAACAAAGTCTCTTTATAAGAAGAGCATGTTGAAATGCACAAGACAACTGAGATGGGGGGAGTGAATCAGTTGTCACCAAAACTTAACTTCTTATGAACATCAATACAACAATCACTTAATCACTATTATTATGATTTAACCATGAAAGCATGAAATCAGAAACTTAAGCACAATCACATATTCAACACATGAGAGACTAGATTTTTGACATGGAAAACCCTATAAGGGAAAAACCATGATGAGTGTTAGCTCACACAAAAATATGTTATAGCAATACTAAAAATAGAGGCTCACTGCCCAATATGCTCACTACAAATGTTTAGGTTCACTTCCAAAATCAGCTCACTGCCAAGGGGTGGCTCACTGCCAAGGGTTGGCTCACTACCAAGATTGGTGAACTGATTTGATAGCATCTACTCCATGCCTGGATTCAGTTCCTTTGAAGCACAATATATCTCCTCTACTCAGCTCTTTCACACCTTCACACTTATCTTGTCATTTTCACACCTCCACACTCTTTTTGCAACTACATTACATGTTTTTATACAACTCGTCAACCTTGGAATGTACATCAAGGTCGGCATTACATTCATCAACCGTTGGAGCAATCTCCAAGGTCGGCATTACAAACATACATAGAAAATAGGTCTAGAACTAAACAAGATTAGCAAAGGGAAAGATGTATATAGATCACTTAACACCTTAGCTAGGACTCTAATACAATCTTCCACACCATGACATGCTTTCACAATATTCAATGCATCTTTGCAAGTAGTGAAAACAACCAAGTCAGCCAAGACTGGTGTCAACACTAAGTCATCTAAGAACAATCTTCATCCATGATGCCAACTTCACTTTAAGGACCAATCCAAAGGTAGGAACATGATCAAGAGACATCCACAAGCTCATTATAATTACCAAGAACAAATGCACAATCTCTAACCACTTTGTCAAGAAGATTCTTCACATCAGAGCACAAGAACAACACTGTCAGCTATTGTCATAAAGAAAGAATAGCTTGCAGACCACCAAATCATGAGCCATTGGAGTTGAAGGCACTTAACATCATTTTAGACTTAACTCATGAATGATAGATCATAATACTTTAATGTGGAGGAATGCAGAGAAAATTGCATTCTCACTATCACCAGTGAATACTAAGAAAAAGCAACTTTTACTCTGGTGAACATAACTCACTCAAATCTTCATACCAGGAGCTCTACCTTGGAATATAGCATCTTTAGACATGCCTCTAAATAACTTCCAATCTGCAAACAAAGGCATTCATTCTATAGGAAATGTGGAGTAATCTACAAGACTATTCTTTAGTAAACAGAGATAGTTTACAACATACCGTTTCCACCAGAGGAACAAATTTTCTCAAAAGCACTTGGAAACTCAATATTAGGATCACTTATTCATTTTATCCAACACTGACATAAGCCAATACAAAGCACCAAATCAAGGGCACAATTGACACTAATGATAACACAGATATGTTGAAATCAATGACAACACTGGTTAGGCACATACTTGCAACAATCTCCCCATTTGTCATTGATGGCAACATATGATGTGAAAAACTATAAAGACCATCAAGACAAGATTCTCCTCCTTTCTCTTTACACATTTACACCTGAGTTTTTCACATGATTTCTCTCCCCTTTTGACATAAATGGAAAAGGGTACATACTTGCATGTTGCTCCTCTGATCCACTGAACTTTCTTTGTTATCAACACTTTCTTTATCAGGAACATCTAGCTACTCCCCCTGAGAGGTAGCCCTCAAAACATCAATTTAGATCAAAGAATGAAACATTGAGCACCACTGCACTGATGCATTCCTATGCATCTTAGTTCAGAGTAGGAAGGGTAATGACCCCTAACTTTTCTCTGAGATACTCAAAAGCATCCTTAGGCAAAGGCTTAGTGAAAATATCTACAATCTGATCCTTTGTGGACAGATATTCCAACTTTACTTTATTCTCTATCACCTTTTCTCTTAGAAAGTGATACCTTGTTCTTGAGTGCATCATTGGGTTCTTTGAAATATTTATAGCACTTGTATTGTCACAGAAGATTGCAACTAGATCTTCATACACAACTCTTATGTAATTCAAAGTCTCCTTCATCCATAATACTTGAGTACAACATGCTACAACAATATATTTTTCTTCTATAGCAGACAAAGAAATTGATTCTTTCTTCTTGCTCAGCCATGAAACTAATATGTTACTCAAGAGGAAAGTACCTCCACTTGAACTTTTTCTATCATCAGCATCTCCAGTCTAATCTACATCTATATAAGAACTAAGAGTGAAATCAGTATCTTTGGGATACCACAATCCATAGTCTAAAGTGCCTTTTAAATACATCATGATCGTCTTGACTACCATCATATGTGACTCTTTGGGATCTTCTTGAAATCTTGCTGATGGGTTCAAATGTTGACTTCTTTTATGCTATTTCTTATGCTTCCAGACTTTATACCTATGCTATTTCAAATACTTTTCTAAGACATTACTACCATAATATGATGTCTTATATATATATTCTGCAAACCTTGAACTTAATATGCCAATATGAAACATGGTGATGATATTTTTCAAATGCATGAGTTAGACATATGTATGTATGTATATAAATGGGATTTTGTGGATTAATTATGAAGGCTATTTTGTATGCATATGTTTCATGGATTAACCCTGTGCAGTAGCAAGTTGGTAGCGTAAGGAGAGGAGAATCTGCAGCACTTTACAAGACAAAGCATTGAAGGAAGTCGCAGTTAGGCACCAACTGAAGCTGAACGTGATCATCATGGAGGAATAAATACAAGTGGAGAAGAAGACTTGCTCTAGGATTCTAATTGCAACTTATGTGTTTTCATTCATGAGCCATTGAATAGGAATTTCTATTTGAGAAGGACTTTGCTTCCTTTGTTTTAGTTAGAATAATAAATTGATCTCAAACCTATACCCTGATATCTAGGGATGAATTGATGATCAAGTTAGTTGGTAGTTACATTGTACTCTCTTGTTTGTGTATAAGTTTAGAGGGATGAATTTGATGAAAAGTTAGAGAGAAGATTTCCTTTCCAAGTTACTTTTTTTTACAGCTACTCAACAGTTACTCTATTTTTATCCAGACATGTTTTATCAAATATAATCTGGAAAGATCTTGTTTCTGATATGAAGTGAATACAACTATGTGTTATGAGAATCTGAAGTAGATTTAGTTTCCAGATTAAGTGAGATAGTTCCCTAAGCTAGCCACTCAAGGTACTAACTCACACTTTACATTTTCTTTTATTTATTCATGTATTTCTAGTTAACACTATTTCATGTTATTTTATAAAAGTTACATTGTGGAATGAGTAAGATATCTTAATTGCTATTTCTAGTAGTTGTGATCCATTTATAAAATACATATTTGAAGTCTTCTAGAGGTTAGTGTCAATTCTTTTATCAATCTATGTATTTTGAATTAATTCTGTAATTATCTGTTGAATATAGTTATCTTTAGCTTATGCTGAAGGTACCCATAGCAACTAGATTTTTAACTATTTTTGTTGTTCTTTCATTTCTCAGAACTTCAGTAAATTAAGTTAATTAGAATAAGTTTGTATGAGTTAGTTTAGGATAGAAATGAGTCTTGAAGTCATATATAGTGTGGGCATCATCATAAGCTTACGCTCCTTGGTTGATAATTCAATGTAGGAATGTAATGATAGAGTGGACTATTCATATAGGTTTACCCCTAAATTTTGTTAAGTCTACAACACATTAGTTTTCCTCCACATTTTTAGCATCATTGCTGGGGATGGTGATATCTTCATAATCTCATTAGTTTTATGTTCATTCATAGATTAAATTTTGTTTACACCATTAGACTTAATAAATTCACTTTTTAGGAAACACTAGATATTCTACTAACATTGTGCAGGACTGTGGAAATATCAAGCTAAAACTATTGTATGTGGAGGCAAAGAGATCACTGAGGTAGATTCCTCCCTTCAACTTCTCAGGATAACGAGGACATAGCTGATTTTATCAACTACACAGTAGAAAGTGCTGAAGAAGAGTTTCCTCTTACATCTTCATCAACACCTCCTACATCTCCATCAACTTCCTCCACAACCACATAAGGGACTTTTAGAACCATGGAAGATGCTATAGTAGAGGATCCTCTAGGACAAGTAACATTCAAATTCCCTATCCTAGACCAAGCACGGGCTGCTACTCTGAAAAATATACCACCTTCTGAATTGCCTATTTTCTATGGCTTGGTGACTAAAGATCTTGACACTTTCCTATTCAAGTTTGATGTCTTGCATAGGATTTATGACTACACCACTGATCCTTATAGACTCAAGTTATTCCCTACCACACTAAAAGATGCTACTTTAAGATGGTTTATGGGGTTGGGAAAGGATGTCATTCCAGACTGGGATGCCATGAGGACAAAGTTCCTAGCAAAATATAAAGACTACTATAAAGGACATGATAGGAGAAGAGATGACATCTTCAGGATGTCACAGAAAGAGGATGAACCACTAGAAGACTATGTGGAAAGATTCCAGTTTGCCTTGAAGAAAAACCTTCGAAATAGATTATCTGAAGAATCACTGAAGCTGGTCTTTTTGAGGGGAGTTAATGATGACTGCATGGATACCCTCAATCTCATTAGAATAGGGGATATATCTCAACTTCCCTTTGAAGATGTCTATAGAGCCTACCAAATTATTCTAGAACATTTTCTAGAAAACCAAGGGGAGAAAGAGTAGCCATCACAAGCAAGGAAACTAATGGAGTTTCAAGAGTGGCGATTAGTAACCTACTAACCAACATGAAGGAGGACATTATTAGCCATATGGCTACATAGTTGGACACTCTTCATATCAACAAGAAACAAGAAGAGGCAGACACAATGCTTACTAAATACTACCCTTGCTGTAGATAGAGGAAGGCCAATTGTAAATACAAAAGCGTGGCCATTATCCAGTAAGAAAAGATTGAAAGGCCAGAATTGCAACCATTTGAAGGAGAAGATGGGCAACTATTCTTCATATCTTAGAGGAGACCTTGGCAGCAAAGGCAAGGTATGCCCTTTGATCCACTTAGTTTCAATTCTCCCTTTCCTGCTGCAAATTAGAACTTCTCTACTTGGAATACTCAACAATGGCTTAGTAACCCAAATGCATGGTAAAACCCCCAATGGCTTACTCCCCAATGGCCTTCTCCACAAGCTGGTTGGAACCAACAATAGCCAAACTCATGGCCTCAAAAAAATTTCCAAGGTCCAAACTATAACCCCCAGCGGCCTACTCAGCAGTAACAATGGCAGCCTTAGTGGAACAAGGGCCAACAATGGCAACAAAATGCACAATTTCAACAACCTATGATTCCATCCTAGCCATAGTAGCCAACTATAATGCTGCCATCAACACCTAAAAATCCACCTCCTAGACCTACCCAAATTCCTGCCCAACCTACACCTAACCCTAACAATAACCTATTCAGTAGGCTTATATTAATGAGGTAATGCAATATCCCACCTATAGGGTGGAAGTGAGTAATGTTCATCTTAGATCAGGGAAGCAACTTACAAGGCCTTCATCTCCCCAAGTTACAGAGCTTGAAGATGAAGAACCTATAGAAGAAGCCTCAGATAATCCACCTTTGGAACCTAAATCAACACAAGATGCCCAAACTACCTTACAATAGAAGTCTCCTCCTTTTCCTGAGTGCTTGGCCATGCAAAAGCAAATAGCCCAAACTGATACTATCCTTCTCAACTAGCTAAAAGATATCAGCATCAAGATTCCTTTAATCCAAGCCATCAAGGATATTCCTATCTACACCAAATACACAGATCTAGATAGTCTAGTGGTGGATGTAAAGATCAATGGGACTCTGATTAAAAATACTTTGATTGATTTAGGTGCTACAATTAATGTCATGACCAAGAAGACAATGCAAACACTCCAATTGAACAACCTTAGGCCTACTCAGATAGTCTTGTAATTAGCTGATAGGTCTACAGTCAAACCTGAAGGAGTCATAGAAGATTTTGTCATTGCATTAGATTCTTGGGAATACCCTGCTGATTTCATAGTTTTACAGCCAAAGGTTAATCTTGCCGGTTATCCTCTTATACTAGGTAGACCATGGATTGCCACTGCTAATGCATTTATAGGTTGCAAGTCTAGTAACATGATCATATCCAATGGGACAGTGACCAAACATTAGTTTTATACCCACCAGCCCACCCATACCATGAGCTTGAGAAAACCATTTGGCCTAACCTGGAGGATGAGGACAACTATTCCCTACAAACCCTAATGACTATTGAACATAGCCCTTTATTGATTATTCTAGATGAAGATGAGTTAATTGCTCATATCATACAAAATAATTGTGGGAGGCACCCATAGAAGCAAGATTGCCTATCTTGCTTACAAGACCCTTTGAGCAGCATAATACCCAGCAGTTCATCAGAAGAAGTCTTCCAAATCTTCCATGCATTATTACCTTAGCAATCCTTACCTGTATTACCCAGCCTTGATTTATCTTCCATGCAAGAACTGTCTAAACAATTAGAAATCAAGCCAGGTAAGATGTTGAATATTAGCAATACATTGACTGATGAACAATATCAATTCCTACATGAAATATTGCATACAAACTTAGCAGCATTCACCTAGGATTATAGTGACATGAAAGGAATTGATCCTGCCTTATGCATACACAAAATATATATTGATGATGGCTATAGACCCATCAGGCAGTAGCAGAGGCGCATGAACCCCACCCTTAGAGAGATTGTAAAAGTTGAACTTCAAAAGCTTCTGGATGAAGGCTTTATATACCCCATTTCAGAGAGTGAATGGGTCTCACCATTGGTCATAATGCCCAACAAAGGTGGCAAATGGAGAGTTTGTGTTGATTACAAGGAACTGAATACTGCTACCACAAAGGATCACTTTCCATTGCCATTTATTGACCAAGTTCTTGACTCCTTAGCAGGCAAGAAATATTTTTCCTTTCTTGATGGTTTTAGTGGCTATAACCATATTAAGATTGCTCCAGAGGATTAGGATAAGACAACATTTTCTTAATTTGTAGGACTTTTCTATGAATGTCACTATTGCATCAAATTTTGAGGTAATGAAGTTTACCCATGAATTTTTACATTGCATATCCTTACCCATTTTCCAACTTGCTCCTTGAAATCTAGATGTGCTAGCAAAAACTTTCGAAATTTGAATCCTTGTTGTCATTGCCTATTATATTTATTTAAAATTGATATTGATTATTTCCCAATGATTTGAAAGAGTTGTGTCTCTTATCTTGGCTAAGATTTCCTTTTTAGATGTGATACATTGATCAGTGATGTAAGTGACTAGTGTAGAAGGATGTGACTAGGACGAGATTGTTGGTATTTGTTACTAAGATCCAATCCACCATATGTTCTATTAGAATTATATATTTTTTGCCATGTGTTAGTTTTATAAATTTCCTAAAAAGGAATATAGCTCAAATTCTTGAGTGATAATAAATATCGATCATCATGGGATAGCTTGATTAAATTTGTATACATACCTGATACCTCACTAGATGCCACTGGACTAAAGTGTGAGAGTTATGATAAATTTTTATCTACTTGCTTCCCCATAAACTTTTGTACAAGTAATATTTTCTTTAGTGTTTGGAGTTTATTCACATCACTTCTTTTAGGCGGACTGCATCTATTCCTTCAATTTACAATATGTTATGCAAGTATTGGCTTGTTTTGGGCTCACCTATTCCCTTGGCATTCTTGGGTAAAGTCTGTATTAAATACATTTGAGAACCTCCAAAATATCTTCCTCTAGTGGCTGATTAGAGATGGGAGTTTGTTCCATTTATACACCCATTTGAATTGAAGATTTGTAAGGATGTGTGTGAAGTTGAACCAATTTGAACATTGTGATTGTTATTTCTAGGTTGCTCTTCACTTCTGATTTAATTTTAGCATTGGATGATTTTCTCTTTCTATTTTTCTCCATTATGACTTTTGGTTTTGAAAGTTACAAATTTTTTGGAATTAGATTTGCTGAAATATCAACTACCTATGTGTTATTTTACTTTTAGTATTGAAATGTGTGGAGTATGTTTGTGCTGAAAGATGAAGTAGCTCCTAATTCACCTTTTCTTTTAGATATACTGATTCTAGGTGTCATATCTCTTAATTTAGGTTGTTTGCTTAAGTATTTCTACCATCTAATTGTTTGTTACTCTGTTGATTTGACAAATATGTAAATTATCTCTTGTTTCCTTACCTTTTCTTGTGTCATCTCATCTAAATGTCTTCTCATCTTGTTGGTAGCTTTGAGTATTTATCTATTGTATTTTAGGCTTAGAAGGTATTATTGTTTGTGGTTGTTCCATTGCATCTTGTGAACATGCTTGGTCCAACTCCATCATTTCTTGGTTTGGAGAAACATGGAAAAGATGATTGTTCTCATTACACATTTGATACTTAAACAACATATTAAACCAATATATGGGTTTGTTATATACAACAATTCCTATATCTAAAATCATACAACTCTAAAGGTATTGAGCTTCTTGATGGAAATTCCCTACTCAACATGCAATTTGCAGATGCCATTGCACTTTATCCTATTGTAGAGAAAGAAAATCTAGAGAATCTCAAGATCAGATTGAACATGTTTTTTTTGCTTCGGGTGCCAAGGTCTCCTTCAATAAATCTATTCTAATAGGGTGGTCTGAGTCCCCTCCTACTTAGCTTGGTGAAAATGATTGGCAACGGGAAGGGTCTAAAAAGCTAGTAAGATTCCTTTGTATTCCTTTTGCTATTGATCCCTCTCTCAAACAAATGTGGGACTAGCTCTTCACTAACATTGATTGTAAACTCAAAAATTGGAATGGACAAGCACTCTCCCTAGCTAGAGATTCCAAGTGTGTCAAAAAAATTTGTCAGCATACACTGTGTACTATGCATCCATGTGACTTTTTTCTAATCTATAGATAGAAATCATTTAGAAGGTGATCAGGTCCTTCCTCTAGTCTGATGGCAAAGGAAGAAACAAGAAACATTGGATTAAATGGAAATGGTGTTGTATTAGCAGAGATTTTGGGGGGTTGGGCCTGAAAGACTTGAAGATTCAAGGGTTTACCTTTGCATCAAAATGGATTGTGAATTCTCTGGATGGAAATGAACCATAGAAAGTTCTAGTGAGGAACAATATTAAGCTAGCCAGGCCTAGAGGTTCTTTAGGCTAGAAAAATTTGTATCCCTATGACCACCTTTTTGGAGATTTTCAGGTGAAGCCTTTTGGGTCTATGGTATTTGCCTCCATTTGGAAGACCTAGGAAAGTGTCAGATGTCTTATCTTCTACCCTAGTAAGGGAAATTCTTAATCAGTGGGGAAAACACTATTTTGTTTGGTGGGCTTTGAAACTCAATGAGAAGCCTATTGCTCTCATCATGGCATAAGATGGGATTGACTAATTTTCAAGTTTTTTTCACCTCTACTAGCTTTAAATCATGGGAGAGTCTAAAAAATGAATTTGGCTAAAAGATACTCAAAAGAGGACCTACTATGTGCTTCTTTCAGCTTATTCAAACAACCCTACTTTATGAAGCCTGCTGGATGAGGAAGATTAGTTGAATAATTTGAAATGGGAAGATGGTGCTAATCTTATGAACTGTGTGCCAAAAAGGATCTATAGGATGCTAGGAAACTCAAAGGAGATTTATGAGCATTGTGTCAAGGTTTGGAATTGTGATGTGAGTATTAAGAAATTAAGGGGTGTCTTCATGTCATTTTGGTCTAATTCCCTTGAGCCTAAAAAACGATGCTTTAGATGGTTGCTTTGATTAAAGAAATTACCATTAGGTCTCAATAATTATATTTGTAGGTTTTGTAATATTTATGAAAACTATGATCATATCTTCTTTGGGTGTCCTTATGCTTGTCAAGTCTAGAATTTGTTTTTGAATAAGCTTCCTAATTGGTCTCCATGTCTTTCTTTATATAAGTTTGGGATCTTATTTGGTCATATTTTAGGTTTTGATGCAATTTCTAACTTGTTTTGCCTTGCATTAACAACTGAAGTTTTATGGATTTTGTGGAAAAAGAGGAATGAGGACCATTTTCAAGGCAATGCAAGGATTCTTATTGGGTTTGAATCTAGACTCAACCATGCTGATTTATTTATATAGGTGGCTCTGAATGTGGAAAATTAGATGGCTTTCAAGGAAAAGACTACTGAAAAGGAGGATGTTTCACCACAGGATATTAATGATACTTTGCCAAAGATGGGATATCAGGACTCTATTGTAGCTTGCGAGTCCTTCATCCATTGGTTAGAGGAGTTGAATGATAGTTTTAGAAAGTTGCACATCGATGGATCTGAAATGGTAAATATTGCATAGGGTTCAGGAAATGGCATTGCAGACCTCATCTACTCTGAGATTCAGAAAGTTTATGTTGATAGGGATGGCATTGGGCATTTAGATTTGGAACTAGTTTTAGAGCCAACCATTGTTGGTCCCGAGTTGGAGAAGGTTGAATCGGTGATGGAGACCAGCCCTGCTGTAGCTTAGTTTGCTTTGTACTGATATTCCAATTAACTTATAATTTGATTGTTTGCTAGCATCCGTATAGAGGAAAAAATTGCTTATATGATGTATTACTAGTTAGTGTTTGAAAAACTGTGAGATTTGTTGTGGTGGCTAGCTTGGCCACGATATTTGTAGTTGACAACTTCTATTGGGATAAAACATTAAATGGAGTAGGTAGTAACCAATCAAAACATGTATCAATAAATTGCATCAACAATGTTTAACTTCAAACTATTTGAATCACCTCATAACCATCTACAACCTTGCATACTTTATTCTTACAAAATATTATCACGTTAGGAGTGCTTGAAAGTTACATGCTTAGTTAGTTTGACTAGTGGCTAAGAATAGAAGTTTAGTAAATCAAATTTAATATCTTTTCATGATCTAATTCAGATCACATTCAATCCTTTCAAAAGCCTTTTTAAATTCTATTTCTAAAAAGATATCCTTTCAACAAAACTAGTGAACCCATTTGAAGCCTTCCCAAGATTTGATAAGACTACAAGAAGTAAATCTACCTATTTATATACTTAGTGTGCCCTCTTCAACCATTTAGGAAACACAATGTTTCATTCTACTAGCAAGATTATTTTTCTAAAACTATGTACAAGACATTTAGGACTGTAATATGTTGTCATTCTCCAATCACAGCCTTTAGCCATGAGTTCAATGAGCTCTTAATAAATGAACATTAGTTGCAAATAAGAAGAGGGCAAAGACTCTAGGCAATTAGAACCACAAGAGGCAATCACTAACAACATAAAAAATGTATGACAAGAGGTATTGGGGATTATGCCTAATGTCCTAATGTGTCTTTTTGAGTGACTTTAGAATTTTACAAAGGCAGTTGTCCCCACTTTTATTCTTATTCTCCAAGTAGTCCCATGCAATTTGTTGAATCCCAAAATTGTAAATAATTGATCTTTTTTATAGAATTTCAGAGCAGAAACTGTTTACAAAATAAAATTGCAAAATAATGGAGCCCGAACGATGATGTGTTGGCAGGGTTTGCTCCCTCAAGGCCCAGGTTTGATTCCTGTCAGGCTTACTTGATAAGCGTGGGTTGCGGGCTGTTGCACTCATCCCTAGTGGACCACTCTTGCCTCTGCTCACCCCCTCTCAGACCCCAACTTGGCAATCTATAAGCCCAAGGTAACGGACCCCAACTTGGTAATCTGTAAGCCCAAGGTAAGGCAAGAGAGGTTGATCGGCAGAGTCATGGGGACACCTTTGAGTTAACAAAAAAAAATTGCAAAATAATGGAATCTTTTAAGGCTATAATCAGCACTATTATTGGAAATTGGTTGGCATTGTTCATCTTTTATGCTTGTTTTTAGTTTCTTTTTTCTCTCTTAGAAGAAACCAATATTTTCCATTCAACTAGCATATTTTTAAGGACAAAATTTTTTTGAACTTTAGTAAAGCAATTTTTTGGTCCATGCCACAACTTTACAATTTGAATAATAACTAAATCAGCTGGAAAAAAACATAGCTAATCATTTGATGTAGGTGACTTTCACTAATCGCTTAAACATGATAAAGACACCTTGAGTGTGCCACTTGAGGGAAAAAATAGGGCTATAGCAATGTAAATGTTGCTACATGACACCTAATATTGAAATTTAAAAAACTAGATTTAATCATGCCTATGCTTGGTAATGTACAAACGGTCATGGTGTAAAGGTTAAAAATATGGATTCATAAGAGAAGTGACTCAACTTCAAAACCACCACATCACAATAAAGCAGACCTTAACTTGGAAGTCATATGCACATGTAATAACATGCCTAGAACTGGATCCTATTCTAGGCCCAGGAGGTGACATTCATGGTTAAACTTAACAAACAAAAGTGAGCATGCCTAGGAATTTGTGGCATTAATTTCTCCACAAATGGGATCCTAATCTCTATGAATATAAGATACCTACATGGAATCAGGATGCCAATCTTACTTGCATGTTATAAAGAAAAAATGTCAAGCGGATATTCCTTATAGAATATACTCCATCACAGGCTACCATTGTCCCTTACTCTGAATGTTAAAGACCCCTTTGTAAACCAAATATACAGATGAGGTACAATGAATAGGAAAAGGACATTCCTAAACATCAATCACATTCAACCAATCATTAATGAGAATGTTGCATTCCAATGTTAGATGAAATGCAGGCTACATACAGGAATCGTGAGATTATAATAGGCACAAAACCAAAAGGAGAGAACAGATTACCATTATTCAAAAAGGGGCGGGCAAACTCACAACAGGCCATCTGGAAGGTTGGACCATTTTCTCTATTTCCATTTTTCAAAGATCCCATATGGGTTTGTAATTCAGTCACCTACTGCCAGACTGTGACTGTCCAACAGACTCACAGGTTTGCTAGTAGATCTAGACTCAAATGGAACATGGACTCAGAAATCTTAGAACTGATTTCAAATGTATCTTGAAGCAGACAAGAACTCCTCAAAACCAATCCAAGCTTCAGAAGAATTTTGTTTCAGCTAGATTACAAATAACCAGAGAGAAGAACTCACCACTCTTTGCAAGAGCTCCGCCCTTTCCTTTGCTTCCATCTGACATTTTTGACACCGAGAAAGATACTCATCTAGACTAGAATTCAAAAAGTTGACTTCTTCTGCTACCTGCTGCAACTTTCTGGATAGAAGAAACAATTCATGTAAAAGTTTAGGGCATAGCTGCGTTTTGAATGTTTTGTCCTCATAGAAACTAATTCAACTAACTCTACTATCAAGAAAGGATTTGTATTGCATTCTAGACATTATGATGGAACATCAACAGCATTAATGTATTATGAGTTGACTAAGGTCTTGGTAATTGAAATGTTAAGTGCTATCAACTAGACTATTTATTTCCCAGCTCTACTTGAATAGACAGAAAAATATGGCGAACAGTTATTTCAACATAGAAGTCATAGCGTATTTGGATATTGCTGGTACCAGTTGTGCATCAGGTAGACAGGCAAAGGCAAAAGATGGTACAGAAAAACATTATGAAAATCAGACATGGCAAAAATAGCAATATTGGCAGATCTAAAGAAAGGAAATAATTTGCAGTAATGGGTGTTGATTTTGCAGCAATGATTGTGGGATTTCTTTTTCCCAAATAAGAAGATGCTGCAAGTAAGTCAATTTAATTTGTGTCCTATTTACATAGCAGAACAATTTACAAACCGTGGCGGATGTCTTAGATTTGGGCAACTGAAATTTCTTAAACACAGTAAGCCAATTTAGTGTGGACGGGGTAGCGGAGTTACAACAGAGTCAAACCCAGTAATTGAAACAATGATTTTGGGTAAAATGAAAGGACGGTAAATATAATCCGTGTGTTTCTATGTTTCAATATTCAGAACAGACACAAGCAACTGTAAAGATAATAAGTACCATGAAACTAATTTTCAATGTTGAAGAGTAAAGATAATCCTATCAACCGCTAAAACATATTTGCATATTTTTATTACTATAAAATTTAATTAAAATTTATTATGAACATAATTATAAATACATTGTTTTTAAAAGAGAAATAAGGTTAGAAAAGATCTATGTCATAACTTTTTTTATATATTTAGATCAAATATTCTGAACTCTTTTTCAAAGCCTTGTTTAAATAAACCATCTGTTGTGATGTTGAGCCTCCCTTCTGTGTACAAGTTATTATGATGCATGAACATTAGATCATATATTGTGATAACAAATCTCCATCCTTTTACAATGAGGACTAGCATAATATACACTCTTAAACCTATTTTTCTATTGTGAACTCTAAACCATACAATGCATCAAGCATTATGATGTTGGGCTTCCTTCTTATAAAACGGGATTAAAAACCCTATTTATTTTCAGATTTTTTTATAGATCAAAAACCACACCCAACAAGATGTTGTGTTGCATAAGTCAAGAAGATGAAAGTTTGTTGTGGCACAAAAGGATGGGTCACATAAACTTTGACAATCTTTTCAAAATTAGTTGCAAAGAGGCAGTGAGAGACATGCCCAAAATATTAAAGCCATCAAATGTCATTTGCAAGCAATGCCAACAACAAAAGCAGACTAGGGTAAGCTTCAAAACAAAATAATATCCACATTGCAACCCTTTGAGCTTATACATACGGATCTCTATGGACCTACAAGAACAAAAGGTATGGATGTGAGAGATACTTTATGTTGTTGATTGATGATTACTCTAGAATGACTTGGGTTACTTTTCTAAGATAAAAATTAGAAGTGTTTGACAAATTTAAGACATTCAAAGTCTTAATGGAGAATGAAACAAGTCAAAGCATCAAGTGCCTTAGATTAGATCAAGGAGGAAAATTCACTTCGAATGGATTTGAAGAGTTTTGTGAAAACCATGGAATAAGAAGACATTACTCTGCCTCAAGGACTCCACAACAAAATGGGTTTGTGGAAAGGAAGAACATGATGGTCTAAGAAAGGCTAGGACCATGTTAAATGAGTCCAAGCTACCTGACGTATTTTGGAGAGGAGCGGTTCATACAGATGTCTATATCCTAAATCATGGGCAAATAAGGGTAAATAATGATAAAACACCATATGAGATATGGAAAGGGAGGCCTACAACAGTGAAGTATTACAAGGTATTCAGAAGCATATGTTTTGTAAGGAGATATGAAGAATAGTTGAAAAAAATTTATTCAAGGTGTGATGAAGTAATTTTTCTTGGTTACTCTTCTAGGAGTAAAGCCTACATATGCTATAATAAGAGGTTGCATAAAATTGTTGAAAGCGCAAATGTCAAAGTAGATAAAGAAAATTATTAGAAAGAAAAGGAACAAGAAGTTGAATCTCAAAATGAAGAAAGGTACAAAGAAGAGGAAGTAGAGGAAGGAACTTAAGATGAGGTAGGTGAACAAAGTAACATAAAGACACCAGCACAAATATCATCTGAGACACCATCTAGATTTGTTCAATAAAATCATCCAGAAGATTTAATTATCAGTAACAAAGATGGTGAAATTCAGACAAGAACGAGATTGACTTTAGAGCATGTAAATTTGTCTTTGCCTTCAAAAATACAACCCAAGAATTTTAATAAAGAAAGTTAAGACAAATATTGGATAGGTGCTATGGAAGAAGAACTAGATCAAATAGACAAGAATGAAACTTGGGAACTTGTTCCAAGACCTAAGGATAAATATGTAATTGGTACTAAATGGGTATTCAGAAATAAACTCAATGAGGAAGGACAAATCTTAAGAAACAAAGCAAGGTTAGTATGCAAGTGTCATGCCCCAGAAATAGGAATGCAAATCATAAATCAAATACTTACTTATGGCCGACTTCATCATATAAAAACTATTCCCTTGGCATTTCTTTTATGCAGGTATTGGCCTTTTTTGGGCATAGCTATTCCCTTGGCATTCCTTGGTAAAGTTTGTATTAAACAGATTTGAGAACCTCCAAAATACCTTCCTCTAGTGGCTGATTAGAGATGGGAGTTTGTTCCATTTATACACCAATTTGAATTGAAGAGTTGTACAGGATGTGTGTGAAGTTGAACTGATTTAAACATTGTGATTGTTATTTCTAGGTTGCTCTTCACTTTTGATTCAATTTTAGCATTGGATATTTTTCTCTTTCTATTTTTCTCCATTATCACTTTTGGTTCTCACAGTTGCAGTTTTTTTGGGATTAGATTTGCTGACATATCACCTACCTATGTGTTATTTTGCTTTCAGTATTGGAATGTGTGGAGTATGTTTGTGGTGAAAGATGAAGTAGCTCCTAATTCTCACCTTTTCTTTTAGATATACTAATTCTAGGTGTTCTATCTCTTAATTTAGAATGTTTTCTTAAGTATTTCTACCATCTATTCTTTTGTTACTATGTGGATCTCACAAAGATGTAAATTATCTCTTGTTTCCTCACCTTTCCTTGTGTAATCTCATCTGAATTTGTTCTCATCTGGTTGGTACTTTGAGTATTTATCTTTTTTATTTTAGGCTTAGAAGGTATTATTGTTAGTGGTTGTTCCATTGCATATTGTGGACATGCTTGGTCCAACTCCATCATTTCTTGGTTTGGAGAAACATGGCAAAGATTATTGTTCTCATTACACATTTGACATCTAAACAACATATTATCATAATATATGGGTTTGTTATATACAACACCTCCCATATCTAGAATCAAAGAACATGATAATGTTATTCATAGTCTAGATCAACGTAAAAAATTACAAAACCACAACCTTAGATTTTTTGCAAATTATGAAGCAGCTATGTATTATGTAATTGGAGATCAAGGAATTTATAGAGAAATGCAATTAGTTTTGACTAAGTAGCATAGGTAAATATTACCTATCTTAGAATTGTGCTTGGTAGATTCTATGTTAGGTTGAAATCTAGTAACAAGTGTTTCTTAAAGATCCCACATCTCTTCATGAACCATGGTGCTCCTTAATATAAAAGATCTTTATTTTGTTTGGGAAAGAAAATTTTGAGAAAGTAGCCTTTGGGAACCCTCACTATCTAAACTAATATAGATGGCTTCTACTTTTCATTAGCCTAGAACGTAAGTGTTTTGGATCTTGGAAAATCCCACATAAATCTATAGATTAGGGATCTTTCCTTCAATATTCAGAGCCGATCTTCTATATCATCCATGTTAAAGAAGATGGGGGGTGTGTCCATTTTCTAGTAAAAATCACTCTCCTTTTTGGCTACGAAATGGGGTCTTAAAGAAGATGGGGGGTGTGTCCATTTTCTAGTAACAATCACTCTCCTTTTTGGCTATGAAATGGGGTCTTATAACTATTTTCCTGGCATGATGTACAATACTCCTTATATCTTCCTTTGAAACATGAGATGTTGCTTCTATGACTAGTCTTGAGTATTGTGCTTGAGCATTCTACGAAGAGGCCAATATGTCCTCCAGAAAGATTCATCTTCCTCAACTAGTTCTTGCTTTACTATTTAGGGAGTAATATGATGAGAAAAACCTCTACTAATGTTTGGTGTATCAGTAGATGGCAAGAATAGTGCTCCTTGAAGGGATGTACATTAGTTGATATGATCAAAGTGACATGCAAGTTTTCAACCTTCACAATGGAATACAAATTCATGTATCGATGAAGATCTAGTATAAAAGTATTATAATTTAGTTTTTTAAGAATCTTAGATGGACTATATTTTAATTGGTTTTAACTTCATTGCTAAACCTCGGCACTTATCTTTATCTAAGTAAAGATATTATATAGCCTAAACTTGGAACTCGACTCTATGCTAATCACATGTTACTGTTGATGATTGTTTTGATGCAATCATAACAATAAGTTAAAATTCACATGACATGAACTGTAACTATACTTGAAAGACAAGAAGGAATCATTTGGTGATTCAACTAATCCCAAGTCTACAATGGTTCGGTTGGTCAAGTTCAGTTGGTCAATGTGAAGCTGTAATGTTCAAGGGGCCTTACGTAGTTTAGGTTTGTTCTGTGGTTTACTGGCCTAAGAATATGCAAAGAGGTCATGAGATATGTCAATACTCTTCATTCCTTTGCATAAAGGTGCTACTGTGCTGTAAGTTTTAGATGGTTTTTTTTAATTTATGCAGCTTCCTTCTTCATGTACTTATGAAAACTGTCTACTTAGACTCTGTTATGCATGCTTCTTCAGATTTGAGACAATTTCCTTTAGATTTCTGTGTTTTCAGCTAAATATTTCAGATGGGTTGGGAAAAGTTAGAGAGATCTAATCTACACTTCATCTAATCTACAGAAGGATCTAATTGTTTATGTTATCCACTATGTAAATACCACAGTAATTTGATCAAATCCACAGTAAAAACCTTAAATGTAAGTCCTGAGCATTTTCACAAATATACATTTAAAATTGCAAGCTCTCAAAGAAGATATTTCAAAACACAAAGAAGAGCAGGAGGACACTCAGAAGATAGATGCAGAACTCCAGATTCTATTGTATTAGAAACGAATAGCCATACATGATTTACAATGTTAGAATGACTCTTAGTTTCATTGATCATACTACAGAGAACTTACAAGCTTTACAGATATAGTAAGGCAGCCAGACATTCCACGCGCACCTTACTGCAGACAAACAGGCGACCTCCTTCTTCTACTTCTAAACTATGCTAAGCTATCATGCTGTGTTTTCCTAGAATCTCTGTGTGTAGCCCCTGTTGTAAAGTATTACAGTGTAGAGAGGCACAATATATAACATTTTGATTGTCCTCACTACAGCAAAAACCTAACTGAACCCCTGGTTCAAACCCCTAGTTACAGCAATAAATGCAGGTGAACCAGTTCTCAAAAATATCTCAGAGCAGTGGTCAAATCTGGGCGAAATATTGCCCCTTCTGAGAAGTTCCAGCAGCTGGGCAATAACTTCTGTTTGTCTTTTGCAGAAATACCTCCAGCTGCGACCTTCCTCTTCACTTGAATGGCTTTGACTTTTTTGCATTTTATCTCTATCTTTTTGCTCCTGAGATCAGATCTTCTTCCTCCATGAGGTCACTGTATTGACTTTCCAGCTGCTTCCTCAACTGCAAGCCTGCAAGACAAGACAAGCAATAAGTTTCACATTTATCATAAAAAACAGCATGAAAATAGAATAAGCGTTTAAATCCAGGTGACTGCGCAAGATCGCGGAAATCAGATCCAAAATCCGCTTAAAACGCGTCAAAAATGCGCCCAAGCTGCTCAAAATTGATGGGTCAACCATCGCTGACCGGGAAAATGCTAGAGGCGCCAAAAAAAACCTTTAAAATGTCCACCGCCTCATTTCCCGCCCATCGGCATGATATTCGCTGTCGGTGCGTAAAAAAAAAACAGGTTAGTCGATATACCTCATCATCATGATAATATTCAGCTTCTGCATATTGGGAAAAAAGAACAACATCATCATCATCATGATGAAGGATAATAGGAGGATATGAAGATAATCATGCTGCCTGGGAAAGGAAGATGATGGTGACGTCATCATGATATTCGGGCTTCATTGAAATGCTAAGGATGACGTCATCATCATGTCCGGTTAAGATCAGGGGGCTAATTGCGATATCGGGTCACCTAAGGAGCATGATCAGGATGATGAAGTGAATATGATCCTTTTGCGGTCAAGGCAATCCTGTCGAAAGATCAGCATGATGAAGATGATCATCATATTTGGAGCGTATGTCGAACTTGGAATAGGACGTCATCATCATATTTCGGCAAACGGATCGTGCTTGAAAAAATATCCTGTTGAAGGGAAAAAATGATGATGATGATGATCATCAGGGTATTAGCTTCTGTCGAACATAGAAAAAGACATCATCATCATATTTCGCGAACCAGATTGGGACTTGGAAAATATCCTGTTGAAAGAAAAAATGATGATGCTGATCATCAGGATATTTACTTCTTCGTTTATCAGATCGGGATGACGTCATCATGATATTTGGAGCCTTCGTTAAACTTGAAACATGACGTCATCATGATATTTTGCCAACCGGATCATGTTTGAGAAAAATCCTGCCGAAGGGAAAATGTGATGATGATGATGATCAGGATACTTGCAAAAGGTTGTATTTCATCGGCAGGAGGACTTGGCGAAATATCGGGTGAACAAACAAGATCATGATGATCTTGACAATCAGGACAGGATAAAAAATGATGATGATGACCCTCCTCATCGATTTATCTTGATGACGTCATCATGATATTTTGTCTTTGAAGCACAAGGAAGAGTTAAGGTCATCATGATAAATGCGCCAGGGTGATATTGCAAAATATGATGATGCTGTTGAGAAATGTAATATCGACCACTCTGAATAGATAGGGTGATCATCAGGATACTTCGCTAAAGAAGATCAGGAGGATATGAAGATGATGATCCTCCTTCGAATATATCATGATGATGTCTTCAGCACTTGGCGAAATTCAGCAAATGATCCTCGTGTGAAAGATTAGGATGATGATCATGATGTTGCGAAAGGAGACCAGGAGGATATGAAGTCGTCGTCATCATCTTTCGAATGTCAGCAAATATCATGATGATGACCCTCCAATAGGTTTTGAACGTGCGCATGCAAATATGCCGAAGGTGGATTTTTCTAAGTCAGGGTGATCTTATACCATCAGCATGATATTTTAAGATCAGGCGATGCAAGGATATCATGATGATGCTCGCGATACAAAGACCGCTCGACGGGGTAACTTACCTTGACTGAAAGCCGATGTCATCATGATATTTCGAACCATAGGATATTATCGGGGGGGGGGGTTCAAATATGATGATGATGATGCTCTTCAGCAAAACCGAGTTTATAATACGACCTTCCTAAAAGATATCATGATGCTGCATAATGCGAAGATCATGATGATCCTGTCAACATGACTTAGGATATAAAAATATGATGATCCGCCTGCGAATATCAGGTTTGACCAAGACTTTGACCGTGCATAACTTGCACATATGGACAAATTTTCAAGTGAAGTAAAAGGCAAACCTGCATGGAATTTCAAGCTCTTTTAAAATATGAGGTCACAGAAACAAAAAATGAACTTTGACAAACAGACCTCATGATGATGACCTACCTTATCATATATCATGATGATGATGCACCTGACCTCCATTTTTACCAGACCGCCAGGAAGCAGAAAAAACACAAGCAGAAGCAAAAAGCAAGACATCAGCAGGGGTCCTCGTTTTGCTAAGGAGCAAAATGGGGCGTGTTGTGAACATCACAACAGTTACTTCCTACTTAGCTTGAGATTCCTCTAACCTATTTCTCTTAGAGACATACTTTTCTTTTTCTTTCAATATTTTTTTCATTTTGTGGATTTCTGAATCGACTTCTTGCACCCTTTGTGGCTGTCCCATCACAACATTAAATGGAGTAGGTAGTAAGTAACCAAAACATGTCTCTTTAACTTGCATTAGCAATGTTTAACTTCAAACTATTTGGATCACCTCATAACCATCTACAACCTTTTACATACTTGCATAATTTATTCTTACAAAATATTATCACGTTAGTAGTGTTTGAAAGTTACATGCTTAGTTAGTTTAACTAGTGGCTAAGAATAGTAGTTTAGTAAATCAAATTTAACATCTTTTCATGATCTAATTCAGATGACATTCAATCCTTTCATAAGCCTTTTTAAATTCTATTTATGAGAAGATATCCTTTCAACAAAAATAGTGAACCCATTTCAAGCCTTCCCAAGATTTGATAAAACTATAAAAGTAAATCTGCCTATTTATATACTTAGTATGCCCTCTTCAACCATTTAGGAAACGAGATATTTAATTCTACTAGCAAGATATTTTTCTTAAATTATGTACAAGACATTAAGGACTTATGTTGTCATCCTCCAATCATAGCCTTTAGGCATGAGTTTAATGAGCTCTTAATAAATGAACATTAGTTGAAAATAAGAATAGGGCAAAGACTCTAGGCAATTGAAAGTTTGGTGTCTTGAAACCTTCATTTGGTGTATTTGTAGCCTTTGAAACCATGTTTCATGGAAGTGAATTTGAGTGTTTAGGTGATCTATCAAAATCAGCGTTTTGTACCTTTTAAAACCTTTTGAATCCCACCATATCATTTTTCTTTTATATTTTTTAATTATATTTATTTTTTTCCCAGTAAAGTGAGATTTTTGGCACACATAATTAATGATGATTATATTTTTAAATATTTTCCATTAAGTTTATCATCTTTGTAGTGAGACTTCATAACTACCTCAATATATAGATCAATATATAGATGATTATGTTTTTGTAATATTTACATTAAGCATTTGTTTTTTTAAATATAAGACATCAAAATTTTAAAATATAAACTACTAAAAAGTAACATACAAGTATAAAATATTTGCTACACTTTTCAAAGTAAAAAACAAAACAAAAGAATTGCCCAAATAATGAATGGTGGCTTTTCCAAAAGTAAAATTAAAACTTTGAGCATTGTAGATGAATTAAAATTAAAATCTATGAGTACATGTGTGTATGTAGTAAAAAATAATTCTAAGGTTAAATAATAATAATAATAATAATAATAATAATAATAATAATAATAATAATAATAATAATAGATATCTATACTAGTTATGGTTGGGCTTCACAACTAACCTAATATAAGTGTATGCATTTAACTTTCGCTTTACAAAAAAACTTAATGGTTAATGTAGTGGCTAGCTTTGATGAACAAGTATAAACTATTCAAGTTGTCAAATATTGTAAAATCTTGCAAATATTGTCAAAATTGTAAAAGTGCAAGAAATGGAATATGAAGAGTCACTTTGTAAAGGGAAGGTTTTTAGATGTTAGAAACTCAAGGGATAGTTAAGATAACTATTGTAACATGTTTAAAGAGCTTGGTGAAGGTGAGAAAGAGGGGAGAAAGTTGCATCTTGAAGTATTTTTGAATAAATACTCTGTTTTCCTGCAAATTTCAATGTTTTCTCTATTTTTGCAAGCATTGTATAAGCATCAGCAGACCATAATATATTTTTTTTAATAGAAAAGGGTATTATCTCTCAAATAAACTTAATTTGAGGAAATTTCATTGAGATTTCAGCTTTTGTAAGTCATTTTTCTATAAATTGTCCTAAAACCCTCATTTTAAGGGTTTGAGAGTCTAAAAAGGGAATAAACAACCATTCCACCATTTGTGAATCAGTGGAGTGGGTTAGTTTAGGTTGTTTTCAATTTGATTGTGTTTGTAGGTATGAGGGAAGGCAAGTTACATAAGTTTGTTGCTACCCTAGTGGATTTTTGATGATTTTGAGCATGAATACCTGGCTAGAAGTTAGGGTTTGAAGAAAACACTTTGGAATAGAGTGGAAGATGGTTTAATAAGCATGTACGGAGCATATTTGATGTGCCTTGGCTCTTGGTGAGGAGTTTCTAATTTGGAAGTACAAATATCCAATAAGCCCTCATGCAAACTAGCTGAATTAGGCCTTTAGGACAGTGAGACAGTCAAATTTTGGAGGTTACTTTTCAAAGAAACCCTAGTCACCTATTGAATATGTTAAAGGAAAACCAAAAGGGTATCTAAAATGCCAATTATTTTGTGTGTTTGAAGAGTATTCCAAATGTTATGCTTTGGTTACTCTATTTGAAGTGCTACAAGCAAATAGGCCTCTTGGGTATGAACATTGGGATAATGAAGGAACCAGGTTTCTAAGGGAGCTTAGTTGGCTTAATCTAGTCAATATTATGATACCTAAGGTGTATCAGAGGTTCATTGAAAGTTTTGTGTCTTGAAACCTTCATTTGGTGTATTTGTAGCCTTTGAAATCATGTTTCATGGAAGTGAATTTGAGTGTTTAGGTGATCTATCAAAATTAGTGCTTTCTACCTTTTAAAACCTTTTGAATCCCACCATATCATTTTTATCTTATATTTTTCAATTATATCTATTATTTTTCCTAGTAAAGTAAGATTTTTGGCACACATAATTAATGGTGATTATATTTTTAAATATTTTCCATTAAGTTTATCATCTTTGTAGTGAGACTTCATAACTACCGCAATATATAGATCAATATATAGATGATTATGTTTTTGTAATATTTACATTAAGTATTTATTTTTTTAAATATAAGACATCAAAATTTTAAAATATAAACTATTAAAAAGTAACATACAAGAATACAAAATTTGCTACACTTTTCAAAGTAAAAAACAAAACAAAAGAATTGGCCAAATAATGAATGGTGGCTTTTCCAAAAGTAAAATTAAAATTTTAAGCATTGTAGATGAATCAAAATTAAAATCTATGTGTCCATGTGTGTATGTAGCAAAAAATAATTCTAAGGTTAAATAATAATAATAATAGATATCTATACTAGTTATGGTTGGGCTTCACAACTACCCTAATATAAGTGTATGCATTTAACTTTCACTTTACAAAAAAAATTAATGGTTAATGTAGTGGCTAGTTTTGATCCTGAACAAGTACAAACTATTTAAGTTGAACGTATATGAAGCACAAAGGTTGTTTTTTTTTTTTTTTTGGTATAACGAGCTTATTTTCATTGATTTTTATTATTAATTTATTATTTCTTGAGAAGTTAAAGAGAGTAGGATAAGTTCATGATGAAGGCTTTATAAAATAATTATAGGTTTGATGTGTTGTTAATAAAAAGTTAATAGAAATTAGGGTTTTGAGATCTCATTATAATAGCTTTATATTATAATTTTATAGAGGTCATCCACAAATTTGTTTTTGCTATGATTCTGGAGCAGGAGCCCTAGGCTGAACCACATCCGTAGAGAGCTGAGGACTGAGGGGTATTTATTCTGTGAAATTCCACCCAGTATCATCCTTTGATATGATGTGTAGCTTATAAAAAGTTCACAATAGAAATTAGGGTTTTGAGATCCCATCATAATAGCTTTGAATTATAGTGAACATGATATGTTGTCTTGCATCATAAGCTTGCACACTATTGGAGACTCTGCACCAGGTGGGAGGTGGAGTTTAGGAGGAATGAAGTGTGGCATTATAATGTTGGATATGTTATCAACACATCACGACGGTGGGTGTGGTTTGTCATCTATAAGAAACCCCAAAGATAAATAGGGTTTTTGGGCTCTCTTTTATAAGAAGGAAGCCAACATCATAATGCTTGATGCATTGTATGGTTTAGAGTTCACAGTATAAATACGGCTTATGCTAGCCGACACTGTAAAAGAATGCAGATTTGTTATCACAATATATGATGTAATGTTCATGGATCATAATATCTTTTACAGAGAAGGGAGGCTCAACATCACAATAGATAATTTATTTAAACAAGGCTTTGAAAAAGAGTTCACAGTATTTGATCTAACCATTAAAAAAAATAGTTTATTTAAACAAGGCTTTGAAAAAGAGTTTAGAGTATTTGATCTAAACATTAAAAAAAAGGTATGACATAGATCTTCTCTAATCTTATTTCTCTTTCATAATAAATTTCAATTTGATAGGCTTTTTTATTAAAATTTATATTGACTCACAATAATCAATTAAAATTTATAGTAATAAAAATATGCAAATATGTTTTAGCGGTTGATAGGATTATCTTTAATCTTAAACATTGAAAATTAGATTCATGGTACGGGTTATCTTTACAGTTGCTTATGTCTGTTCTGAATATTGAAACATAGAAACACACGGATTATATTTACCGTCCTTTCATTTTACCCAAAGTCATTGTTTCAATTACGGGGTTTAACTCTGTTGTAACTCCGCTACCCTGTCCACACTAAATTGGCTTACTGTGTTTAAGAAATTTCAGTTGCCCAAATCTAAGACATCCGCGACGCTTTGTAAATTGTTCTGCTCTGTAACCAGGACAAACAAATTAAATTGACTTACTTGTAGCTTCTTTTTATTTGGGAAAAAGTAATCCCACAATCTTCGCTGCAAAATCAAAACCCATCACTGCAAATTGTTTCCTTTCTTTAGATCTGCCAATATTACTATTTTTGCCAGGCCTGATTTTCATAATGTTTTTCTGTACCATCCTTCCATCTCTACCTGATGCACAACTACTTCAAATTATATCATATGTTGAAATGCCTCTTGGCCATATATTAATGCTGTTGATATTTCATCACAATGTCTATAATGCAATCCGTTCTTGATAGCAGAGTTAGTTGAATTAGTTTTTATGAGGGTAAAACAGTTAAAACACAGCTATGCCCTAGACATGTAGACTTTTTACATGAATTGTTTCTTCTATGCAGAAAGTTGGAGCAGTTAGCAGTGATTTTTTGATGTCTGGTCTAGATAAATATCTTTCTCGGAGTCACAAACATCAGATGGAAGCAAAGGAAAGGGCGGAGCTTTTGGAAAGAGTGGTGAGTTAGACTTCTCTCTGGTTATTTGTAATCTAGTTGAAACCAAATTCTTCTGAAGTTTAGATTGGTATTGAGGAGTTCTTTTCTTCTTCAAGATACATTTGAAATCAGTTCTAAGATTTCTGAGTCCATCCTCCATTTGAGTCTAGATCTACTAGCAAACCTGTGAATGACCATGATGGGGATTGCCTGTTCACAATTTCTGATAATAGAGCTGATTATAGCCTTAAAAGATTCCATTATTTTGCAATTTTATTTTCTAAACATTTGCTGCTCTAAAATTCTATAAAAAGATCAATTATTTACAATTTTGGGATTCAACAAATTACATGAGACTACTTGGAGAATAAGAATAAAAGTGGGGACCACTGCCTTTCTAAAATTCTAAAGTCACTCAAAAAGACACATTAGGACATTAGACATAATCCCCAATACCTCTTGTCATGCATTTGTTTATGTTGTTAAAGATTGCCTCTTGTGGTTCTAATTGCCTAGAGTCTTTGCCCCCTTCTTATTTGCAACTAATGTTCATTTATGAAGAGCTCATTACACTCATGCTTAAAGGTTGTGATTGGAGGATGACAACATATTACAGTCCTTAATGTCTTGTACATAATTTAAGAAAAATATCTTGCTAGTAGAATTAAACATCTCATTTCTTAAATGGTTGAAGAGGGCATACTAAGTATATAAATAGGCAGATTTACTTTTTGCAGTCTTATCGAATCTTGGGAAGGCTTCAAATGGGTTCACTAGTTTTGTTGAAAGGATATCTTGTTAAAAATAGAATTCAAAAAGGCTTATAAAAGGATTGAATGTGATCTGAATTAGATCATGAAAAGATATTAAATTTGATTTACTAAACTACTATTCTTAGCCACTAGTCAAACTAACTAAGCATGTAACTTTCAAACACTCCTAACGTGATAATATTTTGTAAGAATAAATTATGAAGTATGTACAAGGTTGTAGATTGTTATGAGGTGATCCAAATAATTTGAAGTTAAACTTTGCTGATGCAAGTTATCCAGACATATTTTGGTTACTTACTACCTACTCCATTTAATGTTGTGATCAGATAGCCACAAAGGTTGCAAGAAGTCAGCTTCAGAAATCCACTAAACTAAAGAAATATTGAAAGAACAAGAAATATGTCTCTAAGAGAAATAGGTTAGAGGAATCTCAAGATAAGTAGAAAGTAAGACATGATTAGCAGAGTCGAGTTCCAAGTTGGGGATATATAATATGTTTATTTAGGAAAAGATAAGTCTCGAGGTATAGTAACGAAGTTAAAACCAATTAGATATAATCCATCTAAGATTCTTAAAAAACTAAATTCTAATACTTTTATACTAGATCTTCATTGATTCATGAATTTGCATTCCATTGTGAATGTTGAAAACTTGCATGTCTCTTTGATCATATCAACTAATTTGTAATCTGTTTTGTACGAAGCAATGATCACGGAAATTGGAGTGTTGAATGCTATAACGTTCTGTTGAGCATTTCTGTATTTGCATATTTTATGTTTATGCATATTTTGCACCTCCTACAATTGGTATCAAAGCCAGGTTGATTGTGGTCATTCTGTTTCCAAGTTATCACAGCTATGGATATATGTTGGATTGTGTTTGCAGGTTAGATCATGGGATCAAAGGTGAGAGTGTTTGCATAAAGATTGTTGTCTGAAGATGAGCGCTGAAGGAATTGTCACAAGAGAAAGGAAGTTGCAGATCTAAAACGACCAAGGGTTTACAGATTAAAAAAAGGAGAAAGAAAATTACGAGTTTCTGCATATCGTAGGTGTGAAAGATATGGCAAAAATGATTTTGTTGGAAGCTCCCAGCAGAAAAAGAGAAATCACTCTAATTTAAAGCTGCCAAAGGAGTCATATACCGCAGTCTTGACTCAAATCGCCAAAAGAGGAAGTGTTAATGTTTTTCGAAGTCCACAGAGCCCAAAGGAAATTGCTGTAAGAAAAAGGGAGTCACTTGAGATCACTGAACGAGATCGCTGAACGAAGGAAGGAACAGATTGACGCTAACAAAGAACAAATTTTTATCAGTCTTTTAAAGGTAAAACAAAATAAGGTAATGCTGTTTTGTTGTGTCGCTGGTCGCCTTGAATTGGAAAGCAAGTATATTCATAAGGATTTCATCTAAGTATATTCATAAGGATTTCATCTATGTATCGCTGGTAATAAAGAAATTGCATAAGGAAGATTAGTGGCAGAAAAGGGGAAAACGGTTTGGTAGTCACCCCCAAGATAGTTTGCTAAATCTGCCACAGTGGATAGTCTGGAGATTGGTCACTATGAATCTTTGTCAACACAAAGAAGGTGATTTGACCGCAGTCCAAAAGCTAAGGATCTGAAGATCGTGGGCTTGCAAAGAAATGGAAGAAGACAGATCGTAGAAAAGAGGTGGCCGAATCAGACAAATGAGATGGCTACAGAGCAACCATCAGGTCAGAAGAAAAAAAGAAAGGAAGAAGAATAGAAGGTGCATGAAGTCCAGTATGGACGTAGCAATAGCAAAGTGCAGCAGCACGAGGAAGAGTATGGCGTTTTGTAGATTTACAGATCAATTGAATAAAATAGAGTTTGAAAATTGAAGATGCCGAAGTATTTAAGGTCGAAATTAAGGGGGAGTGTTATCATTATTTTCTCCCAACTACCGAACATCACCAAACAAAGCGGTCAACATAAATATTTAAAGCAGATGCTTTTCCCACCATCTCCCACCCCTACTGTAGACCATGTGCGTTGAACATGTGGTTTGAATGTTGATTTCTAGATTATTTTCAGACCTTTATAAATAGAGGCAGATGTACTCTGTTTTGTATCACCAAAAATGGAGTGTTGAATGCTATAGCATTCTGTTGAGCATTTCTGTATTTGCATATGTTTTGTTTTTGGATAGTTTACACCTCCTTCATGAATCAATATAAATTTTAATAATAAAGCCTATCAAACTAAAATTTATTACGAAAGAGAAATAAGGTTAGAGAAGATCTATGTCATACCCCTTTTTTGTGTTTAGATCAAATATTCTGAACTCTTTTTCAAAGCCTTGTTTAAATAAACCATCTATTGTCATGTTGAGCCTCCCTTCTCTGTAAAAGTTATTATGATGCATGAACATTACATCATATATTGTGATAACAAATCTGCATTCTTTTACAGTACAAGCTAGCATAATATACACTCTCAAATGCGTATTTATATTGTGAACTCTAAACAATACAATGCATCAAACATTATGATGTTGGCTTCCTTCTTTTAAAATAGAGCCTAAAAACCCTATTTATCTTTAGGGTTTCTTATAGATGACAAACCATGCCAACATTGTGATGTGTTGCATAAGATATCCAACATTATAAAGCCCCACTTCATTCCTCCAAAACTGCACCTATGCAAGGTCTCCAATAGTGTGCAACATTATGATGCCAGACAACATATATCCATTATAATTCAAAGCTATTATAATGGGATCTCAAAACCCTAATTTCTATTGTGAATTTTTTATAAGCTACACATCATATCAATGGATGAGACTAGATTGTGCCCTAGGGGAATTTGGTAGAATCAATACCCCTCAGTCCTTCGCTCTCAACTGAAGAAGCCTAAGGCTCGTGCCCAAAGGCTCATGCCCCCATTTCGTAGCAAAAAGGAATTTGTGGATGACCTATATAAAATTATAATATAAAGCTATTATAATGAGATCTCAAAACCCTAATTTCTATTGTGAACTTTTCATTAACTACACATCATACCTAAAATTATTTATCGAGCCTTCATCCTCCAACTAGTTCTACTCTCTTTAACTTATCAAAAAAGAATAAATTAATAATAAAAATCAATGAAAATAAGCTCATTATACCAAAAAGCAAAAAAAAACCCTATACCTTCAACTTAAATAGTTTGTACTTTAACAAGATCAAAACTAACTACTACATTAATCATTAATTTTTTTTGTAAAGTGAAAGTTAAATACATAAGGGTAGTAGTGAAGCCCAACTATAACTAGTATAGATATCTTAAATACATTATGTAAAATACACATAGATGTACCACTCTTGAACTTTTTTTTTTTTTTTAATTATTATTATTATTATTATTATTATTATTTTACTTTAGAATTATTTTTTACTACATACACACATGGACACATAGATTTTAATTTTAATTTATCTACAATGTTTAAAATTTTAATTTTTTTTAAAGCTTACACATTATTATTATTTTTTTTTGTATATTGAAGGAAGCAAAGATACAAAAGTATACAAAAACATCTACCAAATAAGTTGTTGATCACACATCCACTATTGCCAACAACACATGAGCAGCAAACAAGACCCAACCTGATAGTTTGACTATTTTACATGCCAAACGGTGAACAACAAAAAGCAAAATAGCAGCAAGCAATAATAAACAACAGCATAAGCCATCAAAATGAGCCAAAGACTTTGGTTGTCCAATTGCAACAACTGATAAACAGCAATAGCAAACATGAAAACACTGCAAACTAGTTTGTTGTATCAACACAAACTCTTGAATCTGCTGCTTGCTTGGCCTAACCAACGAACTCTTCAAATTTACTTCCCATCTTTGAAGTTGAGATTTCAAACAACTGGCTTGATTATCAAGGTCTTTGTTAGCCATGAGTAGCTCCTTGTTTTTATAGATTAGAATATACACCTGGAGAGATAAATCCACACAAATCCTTTGAATTTCAATTTGCAATGGAAGGAATGCCTGCAAAAGAGCAGCCATGCATCGAAGTTTGCAGATATGATTAATGATAATAATTTGACAAGTGTTTGACATCAAGTTGTGAGAATTGGAACATCCAAGAAGAGTTGATTTCCAAGACCAGGGAAAATGGAAGATGGCAGGTAATGTGGTGATAAGGGAAGACAAAAGAGATCTAGCATGTGAGTAAAACCAATAACTATGTAGAATGGACTCAATCTTACCACAAAAGGGGCATGAGGGAGAAGGATGCAAGAATTTAAGGCATTTCCCAATAGGCAGGTTACCATGGAGGAGTTTCCAAACAGTGAGTTTGGAGCCCGAGTCAACTTTGGATTGCCATAACAACAAACTGAGTTTGTTCCATTTAGCCCTAATAGATTTACACCTCCAAATCATGTTAAGGCGGCGATGAAGGGGCAAACTAGGCAGCAGTTGTTTGTAGATTATCTTGCGAGGTAAATTTAGAGTGTTGCAACCGTTGGGCCACCTCCAATCTTTAAGGAAGTTAGAATTACAACACGTGGACACCAAGATAGAAAGATTCGCTGGAACAACATTTTGGATTTCAAGCATAGTGGATAGTTAAAGCAACACTTCACATGGTGCTAAGGTCTCCAAGTGAAGCTTGTGGGGTCCCATAGATACTTTTGTTTTTTTTTCACTTTGAAAAGTGTAGTACTTGTATGTTATTTTTTAATAGTTTATATTTTAAAGTTTTGATGTCTTATATTTTAACAAAATACTTAATATAATTTATTACAAAAACATGATCATTCATATATTGAGATAGTTATGAAGTCCCACTACAAAGACGATAAACTTAATGGAAAATATTTAAAAATATGATCACCTTTAATTATGTGTGCCAAGAATCTCACTTTACTTTTATATTATCTTGGGAAAAATAATAGATATAATTGAAAAATATAAGAGAAAAATAATTAATGAAATAGAAGTTAAGGTGCAACTTATTAAGTCTCCTCATATAGCCAAATAGTACTTAAAGGGACGATTAGGGATATGTATTACCTACATGGCATCAATGCCCTAGGTACAACTTATTAAGTCTCCTCATATAGCCAAATAGTACTTAAAGGGAAGACTAGGGATATGTATTACCTACATGGCATCAAAGCCCTATTTACAACATCGTGATGTAATAAATGGCACATCCAATGATATGGTTATATGCCTCATTCTTCCTCTGATAATATAGTTTATTAAGATTCAAAGGCCTCGTTTTTATATCTATTGGAAACTTTTCAAAGCTACACAACATATCTATCATTATAAGGCAAGTCTCCAATGGTACACATACTTTATCTTCTTCCTCTTACAATGTAATTTATTATAATGGAGGGCATCAAAACCCTAATTGACATGTGAATATTAATAGGCTGCACTTATATCCAAAATTGTTTATAGAGTCTCTTTCCTCTAACTCATTTTACTCTTAAAATTCTCAATAAACAATACATAAATAATGATAATTAATAAAAGATATTTAAAATAAGCTAGAATATATTATATTATACCAAAAAAATACCCTACCATGTCATATAACTTCAACGTAATACTCCATACTTTACATTCTCTCTCTCTCTTTCTAGATCCATATCTATGTCATCAAAAATAATTGAGTTGAATGTTTTTATGGGAAGCGCCCTTGTGGACATCATGTATACCAAATGATATCCTCAGCATGTACACAGGATAAAGAGGCCGCGAAAGAGATTGTTGTGTACATGGTCGATGCTGGGTGAGATATCTTGTGTCCCTAAAAACTCGCATCATTAACAGCGACTATGATGAAGTGGCAATATCTTTTTAATACTACAGAGAAAACAAATTTGCAGGAATCTTAGAGTGTCTGTTATTAATGTTCTTCAAGGAGAAGACCTTGATCGCCCAAAACGAGATTGATTAAAGACTTTAGCCACATAGAGGATAATTTTAAAAAGGAAATTGGAAGTCAAAGTGGAATTATTCCTAGATCAAGAGAAAACCCCTTATACAGTGCACTTTGGGTTGCTCAGGGACTCCTACATAAAGTATCCACCAGGAATGTTGATAAACGCATACTGCTATTCACAACTAATGCTGATCCATTTGGAAATGCTGATCCTGGGGTCAAAGCAGACATGAGAAGGACAACAATACAGGGGGCCAAGGATGCACGAGATTTGGGTATTTCAATTGAGCTTTTCCCTTTGAGTAGATCGGATGAAGAATTCAATGTTTCCATTTTTTATGCTGATACGCTTGAGTTGGAGAATGAGGACTTATCTCAGTTCATGCCCTATTGGGAAGGCCAGAGCTATGGTGTGAGAACCCTAAAAGTTTATAAAAGAAAACCCTAGTACCCCTCATGCTGTTCGCCTTTATTCCATTGCCACTACAAGATATGGAGAATCGAGATTCATTTGATGGTAAACCACCAAGCTTGTATGTTAGAAGAGCTGTTTACTATGACGCGGAGAATGGGAAGGAGGATCCGTCCAAGAAAGTCGTTTGCAATGATTATCTCTGTGATAGTAAACTGGGAGACATGGTCCAGATTACAGGTCCATCTGATAAAGTGATGCTGCTACCGGAAGATAGTCTTCTCTACCTTCTCCTTGAAATTTAGATGTGCTAGCAAAAACTTTTGAAATTTGAATCATTGTTGTCATTATAATATCATTGTTGTCATTACTTATTTTATGTATTTAAAATTGAGTGATAATAAGTATAGATCATCATGGGATAGATTGATTAAATTGGTATACATACCTCACTAGATTTCAAATTTTTATCTACTTGCTTCCCAATATAACTTTGTACTTAATATTTTCTTTGGTGTTTGGAGTTTATTCTCATCACTTCTTGTAGGACTACATCTATTCCTTCAATTTGCAATATGTTATGCAGGTATTGGCCTTTTTTGGGCACACCTATTCCCTTGGCATTTCTTGGTAAAGTCTATATTAAATAGATTTGAGAACCTCCAAAATATCTTCCTCTAGTGGCTGATTAGAGATGGGAGTTTGTTCCATTTATGCACCCATTTGAATTGAAGAGTTGTACAGGATGTGTGTGAAGTTGAATTGATTTGAACATTGTGATTGTTATTTTTATGTTGCTCTTCACTTCTGATTCAATTTTAGCATAGATATTTTTCTCTTTATATTTTTCTCCATTATGACTCTTGGTTCTCAAAGTTGCAATTTTTTTGGGACTGGATTTCCTGACATATCACCTACCTATGTGTTATTTTACTTTTAGTATTGGATTGTGCAGAGTATGTTTGTGTTAAAAGATGAAGTACCTCCTAATTCTCACCTTTTCTTTTAGATATACTAATTCTAGGTGTGATATCTCTTAATTTTGGTTGTTTCTTAAGTATTTCTACCGTCTACTTTTTTTGTTACTCTGTGAGTATTTATCTTTTGTATTTAAGGCTTAGAAGGTATTATTGTTGGTGGTTCTTCCATTACATCTTGTGGACATGCTTGGTCCAACTCCATCATTTTTTGGTTTGGAGAAACATGGAAAAGATGATTGTTCTCATTACATATTTGACATCTAAAAAACATATTATCATAATATATGGGTTTGTTATATACAACACCTCCCATATCTAGAATCATACAACTTGATAATGTTTTTCATAGTCTAGATCAATGCAAAAAATTTCAGTGAGCCTCTTGTGAATAGTGTGCTCAGGCAGTGAGCCCTAACTGGCAAGTGTCATTTTGTACTCTTTTATTCTTTTAACAGACAATACAATCTTGGGTTAATCACCCCATGGTTTTTCCCTTAACAGGGTTTCCATATAAAAATCCTTCTGTTATGTGTTCATTTCATTTTAGTTCTTATGGTTGCGTATGCTTTCATGTTTTGATATATCACTGAATATTGAGATAAGAAAATAAAGTAAAAGCAAGAAAAATTTTGAGATAACTGATTCACCCCACCCCCCCCCCCCCCCCCCCCCCCCAACCCAAGAAAATTTTTGAGATAACTGATTCACCCCCCCTCCCCCCCCACCCAAGAAAATTTTGAGATAACTGATTCACCCTCTCCCACCCCCCACTGCCCTCCTCTCAGGTTGGTAGATGGATATTATGTTGTGATAGATTGTGTGATGATGAGGTGAGAGAGATGGATATATGAATGAGGAAGAGCACATGAAGGATGCAGCCATGGAGATGCTGACATAGCAGGTATGAAACATAATTTAATTTTGGAGGGAAATGATATTAAGTTGGTCTTCAATTTTGCTTCTTTGAAGATGAAGGATGAATTGATTTTGGAAATGCAAGAATGTATTGAGAAACATATTGCTAGGATGGTAGGAAAAGGTTGAATGATAGGTAAAAAGGTAGGTTCAACACCATTTTCAGAAGAAGAATAGGTCAGGGATCAATCATCAATTGAAAGACAGCATTCAACAATGAAGAAACTGGTTAAAGACAAAGGGAAAATGTAGATTTTTAGTTGTTAGTGAGTGCAAAGACTACTTGGAGGATTGAAGAATGATATTGAACAGCTTGAATCTATTGTGCAGCACTGTCCTCAAGAGGACTTGAGGCAAAATTTTCCCTGCGAGTATGGTGCAGGGCATCTTGTAAACTTCATACCTCCATGAGGCAATTTTGGAAATTTGAGCTATTGGTTGTATTTTGTTTGTAATGTGGTCATATTTGGACCATATCTATTGCATTTGAGTCATTTGAATAGGTTTCTAGGTAAAGTGTGAGGTCAATTTGTCAAAAAATGTAATATGAAGAGTCACTTTGTAAAGGGAAGGTTTTTAGATGTTAGAAACTCAAGGGGTAGTTAAGATAACTGTTGTAACTTGTTTAAAGAGCTTGGTGAAGGCAAGAAAGAGGGGAGAAAGTTGTATCTTGAAGAATTTTTTAATAAATACTCTATTTTCTTGTAGATTTCAATGTTTTCCCTATTTTTGCAAGCATTGTATGAGCATCAGTAGACCATAATATATATTTTTTAATAGAATAGGGTATTATCTCTCAAATAAACTTAATTTGAGAAAATTTCATTGAGATTTCAGCTTTTTTGAGTCATTTTTCTATAAATTGTCCTAAAACCCTCATTTTAAGGGTTTGAGAGTATAAAAACCGAATAAACAGCCATTCCACCATTTGTGAATTAGTGGAGTGGGTTAGTTTAGGTTGTTTTTAATTTTATTGTGTTTGCAGGTACAAGGGAAGGCAAGTTACATAAGTTTGTTGCTACCCTAGTGGATTTTTCATGATTTTGAGCATGAATGCCTGGCTAGAAGTTAGGGTTTGAAGAAAACACTTTGCAATAGAGTGGAAGATGGTTTAATAAGCATGTATAGATTATATTTGATGTGCCTTGTCTCTTGGTGAGGATTTTCTAATTTGGAAGTACAAAGATCCAATAAGCCCTCATGCAAACTAGTTGAATTAGGCCTTTAGGACAGTGGGACAATCAAATTTTAGAGGTTACTTTTCAAAGAAACCCTAGTCACCTATTGAATATGTTAAAGGAAAGCCAAAAGGGTATCTAGAATGCCAATTCTTTTATGTGTTTGAAGAGTATTCTGAATGTTATGCTTTGGTTACTATATTTGAAATGCTACAAGCAAATAGGCCTCTTGGGTATGAACATTGGGATAATGAAGGAACTAGGTTTCTAAGGGAGTTTAGTTGGCTTAATCTAGTCAATATTATGATACCTAAGGTGTATCAGAGGTTCAGTGAAAGTTTGGTGTCTTGAAACCTTCATTTGGTGTATTTGTAGCCTTTGAAACCATGTTTCATGGAAGTGAATTTGAGTGTTTAGGTGATCTATCAAAATCAGTGCTTTCTACCTTTTAAAACCTTTTGAATCCCACCATATCATTTTTCTCTTATATTTTTCAATTATATCTATTATTTTTTCTAGTAAAGTGAGATTTTTGGCACACATAATTAATGGTGATTATATTTTTAAATATTTTCCATTAAGTTTATCATCTTTGTAGTGAGACTTCATAACTACCTCAATATATAGATCAATATATAGATGATTATGTTTTTGTAATATTTACATTAAGTATTTATTTTTTAAAATATAAGACATCAAAATTTTAAAATATAAACTATTAAAAAGTAACATACAAGTATACAACATTTGCTACACTTTTCAAAGTAAAAAACAAAACAAAAGAATTGCCAAATAATGAATGGTGGCTTTTCCAAAAGTAAAATTAAAATTTTGAGCATTGTAGATGAATTAAAATTAAAATCTATGTGTCCATGTCTGTATGTAGTAAAAAATATTTCTAAAGTTTAATAATAATAATAATAATAATAATAATAATAATAATAATAATAATAATAATAATAATAATAATAGATATCTATACTAGTTATGGTTGGGCTTCACAACTACCCTAATATAAGTGTATGCATTTAACTTTCACTTTAAAAAAAAAAGTAATGGTTAATGTAGTGGCTAGTTTTGATCTTGAACAAGTACAAACTATTTAAGTTGAAGGTATATGAAGCACAAAGGTTTTTTTTTTTTTTGTATAACGACTTTATTTTCATTGATTTTCATTATTAATTTATTATTTCTTGAGAAGTTAAAGAGAGTAGGATAAGTTCAGGATGAAGGCTTTATAAATAATTATAAGTTTGATGTGTTGTTAATAAAAAGTTAATAGAGATTAGGGTTTTGAGATCTCATTATAATAGCTTTATATTATAATTGTATAGAGGTCATCCACAAATTTGTTTTTGCTATGATTCTGGAGCAGGAGCCCTAGGCTGAACCACTTCCACAGAGAGCCGAGGACTGAGGGGTATTTATTATGTGAAATTCCACCCAGTATCATCCCTTGATATGATGTGTAGCTTATAAAAAGTTCACAATAGAAATTAGGGTTTTGAGATCCCATCATAATAGCTTTGAATTATAATGAATGTGATATGTTGTCTCGCATCATAAGCTTGCACACTATTGGAGACTCTACACCAAGTGGGAGGTGCAGTTTAGGAGGAATGAAATGTGGCATTATAATGTTAGATATGTTATCAACACATCACGATGGTGGGTTTGGTTTGTCATCCATAAGAAACCCTAGAGATAAATAGAGTTTTTGGGCTCTCTTTTATAAGAAGGAAGCCAACATCATAATGCTTGATGCATTGTATGGTTTAGAGTTCACAGTATAAATATGGTTTATGCTAGCCGGCACTGTAAAAGAATGCAGATTTGTTATCACAATATATGATGTAATGTTCATGGATCATAATAGCTTTTACAGAGAAGGGAGGCTCAACATCACAATAGATAGTTTATTTAAACAAGGCTTTGAAAAAGAGTTCAGAATATTTGATCTAAACATTAAAAAAAAGGTATGACATAGATCTTCTCTAATCTTATTTCTCTTTCATAATAGATTTCAATTTGATAGGCTTTCTTATTAAAATTTATATTGACTCACAATAATCAATTAAAATTTATAGTAATAAAAATATGCAAATATGTTTTAGCGGTTGATAGGATTATCTTTAATCTTAAACATTGAAAATTAGTTTCATTGTACGGATTATCTTTACAGTTGCTTATGTCTGTTCTGAAAATTGAAACATGGAAACACACGGATTATATTTACCATCCTTTCATTTTACCCAAAGTCATTGTTTCAATTACGGGGTTTAACTCTGTTGTAACTCCGCTACCCTGTCCACACTAAATTGGCTTACTGTGTTTAAGAAATTTCAGTTGCCCAAATCTAAGACATCCGCGATGGTTTGTAAATTGTTCTGTTCTGTAACCAGGACAAACAAATTAAATTGACTTACTTGTACTTCTTTTTATTTGGGAAAAAGAAATCCCACAATCTTCGCTGCAAAATCAAAACCCATCACTGCAAATTGTTTCCTTTCTTTAGATCTGCCAATATTGCTATTTTTGCCAGGTCTGATTTTCATAATATTTTTCTGTACCATCCTTCCATCTCTACCTGATGCACAACTACTTCAAATTATATCATATGTTGAAATGCCTCTTGGCCATATATTAATGCTGTTGATATTTCATCACAATGTCTAGAATGCAATCCGTTCTTGATAGCAGAGTTACTTGAATTAGTTTTTATGAGGGCAAAACAGTTAAAACACAGCTATGCCCTAGATATGTAGACGTTTTTACATGAATTGTTTCTTCTATGCAGAAAGTTGGAGCAGTTAGTAGAAGAAGTTGATTTTTTGATGTCTGGTCTAGATAAATATCTTTCTCGACGTCACAAACGTCAGATGGAAGCAAAGGAAAGGGTGGAGATCTTGGAAAGAGTGGTGAGTTAGACTTCTCTCTGGTTATTTGTAATCGAGTTGAAACCAAATTCTTCTAAAGTTTGGATTGGTTCTGAGGAGTTCTTATCTACTTCAAGATACATTTGAAATCAGTTCTAAGATTTCTGAGTCCATCCTCCATTTGAGTCTAGATCTATTAGCAAACCTGTGAGTCTGTTGGACAGTCACAGTCTGGTGATAGGTGACTAAGTTACAAATCCATATGGGATCTTTGAATCGTGGAAATAGAGAAAATGGTCCAACCTTGCATATGGCCTGTCATGAGTTTGTCAGCTCCTTTTTGAATAATGGTAATATGTTCTCTCCTTTTGGTTTTGTGGTTATTATAATCTCATGATTCCTATATGTAGTCTGCATTTCATCTTGGATTGGAATGCAGCATTCTCGTTAATGATTGGTTGAATGTGGTTGATGTTTATCGTTAATGATTGGTTGAATGTGGTTGATGTTTAGGAAGGTCTTTTTCCTATTTCATTATACTTCATTTGTTTATTTGGTTCACAAAGGGGTCTTAACATTCATAGGGTAAGGGATAATGGTAGTCTATGATGGAGTGTTTTCTATAATGAATATTCGCTTCGCATTTTTCCTTTATATCATGCAAGTAAGATTGACATCCTAACTCCATGAAGGTATCTTATATTCAAGGAGATTAGGTGCCCATTTTTCAAGAAATTAATATCACAAATTTCTACGCATGCTTACTTTTGAAGATTTGAAGATGTTATAAGTAGATCATATTCCGGTAACCATCCGGGCAGAACTACACAAACAAATCCGATATGATATGAAACTACAGGTTTATGGTGTGCGGATTTGGAAACATGTTTTGGAAGGTTAAATGTACGTTTTCAACTCACTTGGATGATGACTTGAAGTAATTCATGATAAATTCACTCAAAATAGGGTAACTAGATGTCTTAAAGTATACATTTATTGCAATAGGGAATTAGGTTTTGTGCAAGGATAAAAGGCTTTTCATTCATCATTTACAACACTTTGCACTCACGAAGAAGAAAGAAGAGCTCTGAGAAGAGATCATGCAGATTATTCAAGTTCAAACTAAAGATCAAAATCAAGTAGAAATTCGCTCTGGCAGTTGCTACAAACCCTAAGGCGTAAAAAGGTATTTCTTTTCTACAAAATCTCTCTAAATTTCATTGCTAGAATGGCTACTCCCATGTTTATGAATGTCACCGAGAGGACAAGACTAAAATTCAAGGAACATCTCTTCAAATCTCTAGAAGTTGATCCTTTGGGTGCATTTTCCCATATCCTGTACGGTGTTCTGCATGTAGAAGATGTTACGGTTTACATTCATACAAACCTTAAGATATTGGGAGACCTAGAATTGATGGAATTATATTGCAAACAATTAAGTAATGAGAACTTTGACCTAAAAATGGAATTCAAGGCCCTAAAAGACAAGCACTTTGCACATTGCATACATTTTCCATCTTTTTGAGAAGATGAATGGGTCCAGTATGTCTTGAGCAGGATACATGATAAATTTATGTGGTTAATGTGTCCATTTAAGATAACCAAAGATGCCATTAGGGATGTTACCAGATTGCACTCAACTGGTGGGTTGCCTGTACTCAAAGCTGTGAATAATCAAATGGTAACAAAAGCCACCAAATAAAAATATGACAAGAGGGCAATGACTGCAGATAATATTACTAATCCAGATGTCAAGTTTGCATTAACTATAATTGGCTACAAGATTTACCACTCAAGTAGAGACAATTCCATATCCAGTACAACAATCTATACTGCATATCAGATGCTGAAAGAAAATATAGACTATGATTTGTGTGAACTTCTATTGAATCATCTGATGGAGAATCTGGAGAAAATCAAGAAAGATAAGAAAAAATCCTTCAAATATGGTAATCTAATATTTTGCCTATTCTTTTATTTTATGAATGAGTTACCAGTGTCAAAAGGGTTGATCTAGGCAAATGAAAGACCAGTTGCTATTCAAATAAGAGATTATTTGTATGGACGTGGTGATGCACAAGGCCAAAAGATAGCTCTTTGGGGTTGCTTCAAGAATTTTTAGAGCATGATGCATGCAAGAGAAAGAATACCTAAGTCAATAGTTGAGAAATACAAGGACACAAGTTGCTTCATGGTTGATACTGATCAATGCCCAATGGAGGCAATTTAGCCAAGAATTATCTGGGTAATGCCCATGGGTTATGAAGTTGATGAAAACTTATTGGAGGCATCTATTCAACAATTGTTAAGTCAACCCAAGGACATTGAAGCAGAGAGGTTTGGCACCTTTGATGAGCTAAACATAAAATTACATGTTGATCTAAGGAAGCCTGAGACAAAAAGGAAAGTAAGAAGGGAGTTCAAAGAACTTGCTAAGAAGTTTGGCATAACAAAGGAGGTAGTTGATGCAAATAGAGAAGGAATAAAGAAAACTGAAAAGGAAAGGGAAAGAGCAAAGAAAGAAAGCATTCCGGTGAAAGCCTCTACTTGGATGAGATCTACTAGAAGTTTTACCCTTGTCACTTCTAAAAATTTCAAAAAGTACCAAATCAAAAGCCAAACCATCTGACATAGGTGAAAAGAGAAAGAAGACTAAGGCCATAAGAACATATGTGATCCTTAAGGATGATGAAGAGATAGAATTAGACGTGGAGGTTAGAGAATTAAAGAAAGCCAAGAACAAACCCTCCAAGAATGAAAAGAATGATGAGGAGCAAAAGATAGAAGAATTTGTTGAGAGACTTGTTCTCTCCATTGAAGACATCATTAAAGCAGTCACTGTGGATGGAAACCTGTAGCTGGTAACATAATTCTATGATGAGTACAATGATGTAGACAAGAGAATTCTTGAGGAAGCAACTGTCAGGTACTTGAACATCTATACCAAAGATTTCATTGAAATAATTTCCTTGATTCCTAAAAGCCTAGAAGAAGTGTTGGAATTAAGAAAAGAAAATGCAAAAGTAAAAGACTTGGAGATCTGGGAAGAAATAGTGATATAGTTATGTCCATCTATCACTCCAAAACAAATGGACATGGTTTTCAAGGATAGCAAAGAAGATTTATGGAGGAAGTCTAGAATGAATAATCTCATTCTTAGAGAAACTAACCAAATAGCTGATGAGACAAAAGAAATTCTTTGGAGAGCCTTGAAAAGGTTTAATCTTCCCATTGTAGAGGAAGCAAACGAAGATCCTTCTGACATGGATGTTGAAGGATTAAAGAAAATTGATGAAGAGCCATCTGAGGCCTTAGACTCCTTTGTTCCAGAAGAGGAAGTGCAAATAGAATAAAGAAATATTATTGATGACAATAAGCAAATCAAACCAGATGTCCCCAAAGAAAAGGAAGTTGAGACTACAAGAGACACTACAGAAGTAGTACAAAGTTTCTTGGACAAGGAAGTTGCAGAGTTAGATGAACTTGAATTGATTCAAGGGCCACTGAATCTAGATTCTCTCTCTTTGGTTCAGATAATGAAGATAGCATCTTTTTCTCAGGCCAAAGCCATTGAAAAACTCTTGAAATATCATATGGAGGACAATGAGCTACTAAGTATTACTTCCGGAGTGTTGAAAAAGATCATGCCCACTTATCAGAAGGATCCATCTACCTCTCCATCTAATAATCTGAAGAACCTAGTTAATTTTGTTAATACACATTTTGAGTCTTTAGAAAAATCAGCAGAAACTAAGGTTTGGAAGGAATTCTTGGGAAAAATATTTAGTGAGGTACAAGGACTAATTGCTAATGATGGAAAAACCCTAGACATTGGCATAAAGAGCATTGAAAATACTCTTAAGGATGGTGGGGACATATACAATTTTTTTTTATCCTGGCCTAAAGTGGCAGAAGACATTGAGAAGAAAATGAAAGAACAAGAAAAAAAAATTGTTAAGCCTATCTCAGAATTTTGATCCCTTTACTACCTCTCTGGTGAATCAAGAAGGCCAAGCTATTGTTATAATAATTGAAATAAAGAAACTAGTTAAGGAGAAGAAAAATATAATGGATAGAATGGGTGAACACTAAGGGATAATCATCCCTAAGTTAGAGGCAATGCATGATGCCTTGGCAGATGCTCTAAGTATAGCCCGGATCAGTGATCCAACAAATTTGAAGAGGGGAGAAGCATATGCATTTTTGTTGAGTGGACACATTTCCATTTTGGATAGGATGAAGAGAAGTTGGGCCATAGAGCTTGTACAGTTGAAAACCACATTTGCAGATATACTAAAGTATTTGTAAGTTTAGCTTGAGGATTGTATGTACATATGTGGCATTATATAGTAATCTTTTTGCACAATTTTGGTTTGCGGATCCAACCCTTTTCCATTGATATCAAAGAGGGAGTGAAGAGAAGTTAAAAATGAGGAATCCAACATTAAGGGAGCACTGGTAAGCAGTGTGGAGAGATGGAGCAGCAGCAAAGGGGGAGTTACTGTGACACTTAGTCATTTTTCACTAAGTGTTGCCATCAATACCAAAGGGGGAGATTGTTGGCAAGATATACTACTAGGATTCATAAGTGTTGTCATTGATGGCAACAAAATATATCCCTCATATCCACAGTACATAAATTACTCATACCAGAAGTTAGATTGAAGATAAGTTGGTTTGGTAGTCAAAGAACAGAGCATATGATAGGGTCCAATAGTTGGGTCTAGAACTCTCTTATGGTGAAACCAAGCATGTTACAGATTTGGATGAGTAATAAGGAGTATTTGAACTACTATATTCTAGATATTTAGCCCCTGGTGACAAAGTAGGTGAAAGATATGAGCATCTGAGTATCAAACTCCAGTCAGATAGTGCAGACAGAGGAAGAACTGACCAACAGGGTATCAGTCCTCAATCAGGATGTATAGAAGGTGTTGATCAAATAACCTAAAGTGTTATATGGTTTGGCCTACATAGGTAATGACTTCTATGCCTAAGTTTTTTGGTGTGCATCATTGATCAAGCATGGATTTAGCTGATAGAACAGTGACTTACAAATATCCAAAGTGTTCTTGTTGCCGACTAGAAAGTTGTTGGAAATCCTTGATGAGGATATATATATAGGATGGATTCAGGCTTGTGTATGTGGTGTATGAAATGAAGTGCGAAGAATAGCAGAGATAAGTGTGAAAGCTTCAATCCAAGTCTGGAAAGTGATAGAATAGAAATACTGAGCAAAGGAAGGATGAAATATGTTAGATCGGTATACTGTGCCTAACCAGAACTGAATTCTTGCATATGCAGATGTTGTTCATCAATTCAAACACTTGGTTATCTTCTGTAAGTTCTATAGACAGTGAGTCTCTTGTAGGCAGTGAGCCTCTTATGAGCAGTGTGCTTGGGTAGTGAGCCCTAAATGGCAAGTGCAATTTTTATTCTTTTAACAAAGAATACAATCTGGGGTTAGTCACCCCATGGTTTTTCTCTTAACAGGGTTTCCACATAAAATTTTTTGTGTTATGTGTGTTAATTTCATTTCAGTTCTTATGGTTGCTTATGCTTTCATAATTTTATATATCACTGAATATTGAGATAAGAAAAGAAAGTAAAAGTAAGAAAAGTTTTGAGATAACTGATTCACCCCCCTCCCTCCTCTCAGTTATCTGCCTTGATTCCAACAAAATATTGATATATTACTGATCAAATTGAAGTAAGATATTGACATAGATTGGATTAGATTTGTGAGGGACATTGTGCATGATAGTGATAAGATTTGGAAGGAAGATTGTCCATGACTATAATGAGATTTGTTAGAGAAGATTATTGTGTGGATAGTGATCATATTTGTGAGAGAAGGTTATTGTGTGGATAGTGATCAGATTTGGAAGAAGGATATTGTGTGAGTTGTAATCAGAGCTATGTGAGAATCATACTACATCAACTATTGAAGGATTAATAGGTTAGAACCTATCAAATAGAGGTTTGAGGCTCTTGCTGGGTTAGAGCTTAATTTGTGTAGGGGTTGAAGCCTCAAATAGGTTGGAGCCTATAATTATGTCATGTGGATTTCCCAGATTTCCCACCATTCAATAGTATAATTGTGTACTAGGCTCTTATCATAGACTAAAAATCAAACCTAAGTACTTTATTTACAATGTTGACTGTATTCACCTGCCATCTCTATTGAAAGAAAATCATTTCTTCCATTCACAGAGATTGAAGTTTGTTTTTGGTGTGGACTATTGTTGATTGAATGGAAACTAGAGTCGTTGTGGATAAGTGTTTTGTGAAATAAGGTGTTATAAAGTGGTTGAATTATTTGATCTTAACAAAGGTATAGCATTGAAAACCATAGATTCAAAGTTTAAATAAGAGTTTCATTGGAGTAATAAGGTAAAAATTGTTCAAGGTTTAATAGTGTCTAGGAGGTATAAGGTTGACTAGTGTAAGGGTCCATTATTGGTTGAAATTGACATCATTATTTTTAGCATTTGAACATGGCCACACATTATGCTTGTGTTATTGGTACCATCCATGCTATCCTTGATAGAAATTTGGGATAATCATATGCCTATGCTACTGAAGGTATGAATTCTACACCTTATAGGGCTTTGGAGATTCACTCGCAACATCAAGTGGATAAAGTGTAAGCACATTGACTGGAGGCTAGAGGCATCAAAGGTTGGAGGATTCCTCATCATCTTGAGTCAGCTTCTTTCTTAGAGATGGTGCTTTCCTAAATGAGCATATATTTTTTTGTTTTCTTATGTGTTCTTTTTTATGCTGACATAACTAAAGAATTCATATATTGTGAAGTTTGTTTTTGAAGACATGAAGGGATTTGGTGAACTCAATATGGATTGTTGCCAAAATAGTTTGAAAGTCTATGGTTTGGGGAATTATACCCTTCTGAGGGTCATGAGACAACTTGATGGAGCCTTGTGGAGCTCAACATGGATTGTTGTCTAATAATTTAGGGATCTATGGTTTGGGAGTTTGGGGAGGTGGTAATCTTAGAACTTGAGAACTCAGGATATTTTACACCCTTCCAAGAGTTAATAGGCAGCTTGAAGGATGATGTTTAGCCTCATCAAAGGTATTGATGATCTATGTGGACAGTCCCACAAATGCCCCCTTATGTTTTTTTGTGGCATTTCTTCTTGCTTTGTAGAGTCATGGCATGCAACCTTTTCCCTACACTCATGACCTTCTCCCACACCTCTTTAAGCCCATCGACTTGTATTTGGAAGAGATTACCTCCATGGCTGCCATTGCATCTTGGGTCACCATTTCCTACATATTTTTGAGCATGTTTTCCCTAATTGACTCCTTAGCCTATTTTTACCCTAATTTGGGCCTCAAAATTTTGCCCTATTTGTTGTTTTTTGAAAGACATTTAAAATCATAATTTTTAAATGTTAAAAAATAGTCATTTTTCCTTCCAAAAACATTTAAACTTATGCTTTGTTAGTGTTAGAATAGGCATTCAAAATTATGCTACCAACACTAAGGAAATAAAATACAATTTTTTTTTTTTGGGGGGGGGGGGGGGGTTTCTTAAAAACTTGGGAAAATTGTTAACGTTCTTTTAAAAATTGTTATTGCTAAATCAAGCAATTTGTTGTAAAAAGCAACTTTTAAAGTGCCAAAATTAGAATTTGTAAAAAAAGGCTAAGTATTAGGGATCAATCTTAATCGACCTACTTAACCAATAGTACTACATGATACAGTGTCAAAATTAAGGGGGTCTAAAATAGTGATTCAGGGGGGTGTCATTGAGTCTTTTCTTTTCATACTTCTAAGTCCGCAACATACATCTCATCTACATGGTTTTATAAGTGTGATAAAGTCTATCTCCAAGAACTTATAATATTCATATCATGACTTTGAAAACACCCAATGGGAAGGTCAATGGACAAAGAAGTCACAAGCTAAGACCTCATAAATATATGTCCAAGAGACTTTAATTCTAGAGGATTATGTCACATAATTTAACTCAATGAGGTTGCAACTATAAGAAGATGAGATTGTGAAACAAGTGGATCAATTGATCCTTACAAGATCTTTTTAAAATGAGAGTCTATGGTAAATGATCCATAATCTTGCAATAGATTCACAACGGTTCACATCTCAAATAATTGAGAGCCTATGGTAAATGAACCTGAATCTTGCATTGGATCACACCTCGAATTTGGTTAATGTTCATGAATCTTCATGATACTTGCTTTTATGAAGTCATTTCAGTCATAGTTCAACATCGATGTTGAGGTACACAAGTAACTTCCAGATTCGTGCACCTTTTCTCTCTTTTGGTGGGTAGTTTTTCCCATAGGGTTTTCTACCTTATCTCCACTTCATGAGAGATTTTTATTGTATATGGGTATATGATTAGACCTAGTTATCAAGATCCATCATTATTTATGCCCATCTACGCTAAGTTTAAGGAGGGGTATCAGTGTATATTTTACCTATGTATTACTTTACAGCACATGGGTAACATACATGTGTCATAAGCCTACTTAGGTGGGTTGTGTGGTGACTTGGAGAGTTTGACATAAATCTCCAAGATATGTGTCCCCATTCATACACCACTTGGTGAAAACCTTCTTCTACCTCTAGTTGAGTGTTGAAGTCGACTTCTGAGTCAACTCAACCTCTCTCATCTATATGTACTCTCATTATGCATAGTTTATATATTGCAATTCTTATTTCTTTCACTCAATAATGTAATTAGAATTTTCTTAGATGATCATGATTTCTAATATTTATTTATTTTGGTCAGCATGTTTTGTTATGTGAAATGTAAACCTTAAGAGGGGTTGCATTTGCAAGAACAATGTAATAAGGGGGAAATTCTAGCATAGATATTACATTGTTAATTATGGTTGTTACTATGTAGTTATCAGTGGTGGTTCAAAGCTGCTTGTTCTCAAACTTCTTTTCTCCTTGTATAAAAGATTCTACAACTCTCTTAATACAACATGATGTATCCATTTCTCTATCAATAATAATGTCATAGGTCTTGCCATACATCATATGTATTATTTCACATGTGATGGTGTTATGATAGTAATTACAAGGTACCTAGATGGAGAACTCATAACTACAGAAGTGTTTAGTACTTGATGGATCATGATCAATGATGTAGGAGCACTTGGAGTAAAACTGGTGAACATACAATATGCACTAAGGGTTAGATAGTGTCCTAGAAGATGACACATGGTACCACAAGCAGTCAAGAGTTCAGATACAATTGTGTGTGCTATCATAGACAAGAAGAGCAATGATGGATAGTAGAAGTATAATTTCTATTTTTTTGCTTTTGATTTCATTGGCTTTATTCTAGTTCTTGAGTTGACTATTGTTATTAAGTTGAGTGAGACCTAGGCATTTTCTTTTTGTGCATTTGTCATGAACTTATAAAAAATATCCTTTTAGAAATAATAGATTATATTTGGTGAACTATAAGATTTGCACTTGAGTTTGTAAATGGCATTAAAGGCTTCTAGAACCTAACAATTGTCACAAAAATGCTTGGTAGTTGTACTATGGTTTTCTTGTCCATAACTAAACCTAAATGGGTATGAAGTTAGTATGAATTAGTGTTTCCCATAATAAAAAATGATGTTCATTCAAAATCACAGAAACCTAAACAAAGAACACTCACTGTTTCAATAACAGAAATTATGTCACTAAAAAATTATGTCGTAAAGGGGGAATTCTAGCATAGATATTACATTGTCAGTTATGGTTGTTAATATGTAGTTACAGGGGGTGGTTCAAAGCTGCTTGTTCTCAAACTTCTTTTCCCTTTGTATAAAAGATTCTACAACTCTCTCAATACAACATCATGTATTCATCACTCTATCAATAATAATGTCATAGGTATTGCAGTACATCATAGATATTATTTCACATGTGATGGTGTTATGATAGTAATTACAAAGTATCTAGATGGAGAACTCATAACTACATAAGTGTTTAGTACTTGATGGATCATGATCAATGATGTAGGAGCACTTGGAGTAAAACTAGTGAACATACAATATGCATTAAGGAGTAGATAGTGTCCTAGAAGATGACACATGGTACCACAAGTAGTCAGGAGTTTAGATACAATTGTATGTGCTATTGCAGACAAGAAGGGCAATGATAGATAGTAGAAGTAGAATTTCTATTTTTTTTGCTTTTGATTTCATTGGCTTTAATCTGCTTTTGATTTCATTGGCTTTAATCTAGTTCTTGGGTTGACTATTGTTATTAAATGAATTGAGTGAGACCTAGGCATTTGCTTTTTGTACATTTGTCATGAAATTCCAAGAAACATCCTTTTAGAAATAAAATATTATATTTGGTGAACTATAAGATTTGCACTTGAGTTGTAAATGGCATTACAGGCTTCTAGAACCTAACAGTTGTCACAAAAATGCTTGGTAGTTGTACTGTAGTTTGCTTGTCCATAATTAAACCTAAATGGGTGTGAACTCAGTGTGAATTAGTGTTTCCAATAATAACAAATGATGTTCATTCAAAATCACAGAAAACTAAACAAAGAACACTCACTGTTTCAATAAAAGAAATTATGTCACTAAAAATTGTCAAACAGCAGTGGGAATGCCTGAGCTTGCAGTCCATCAAGCCGATCCCGAAGTCCTTGATCAAGTTTGATCAACCCAATGCCAGTACTTCGCACCCTCTGCAGAAGGCTGTTGTTTTGGTGCATTAACTTCCCACCTGCAATTCTCTAAATCCTTGCGCAAGGCTTGTTCTACACCAAGTAATCGGAGTTGTTCCTTTTGTAGCTTGGTGATAAAATCATCTTTGAGTTGTTCATTTATCTTATTGTCTTCCAACAATATGACAACTGTTTTCTGTAACTCAGCATTTTCCTCTTCTTTTTCCCTTAACCGCATAATTTCATTCTCCGCATCTGTTAATCTCATTCTCAAATAATCTATACAATGCTGAGATCCCCTCACCTCCTGGTTATTTAAAGATGAAACTTCTCTCTGCATATCTCTGACCCTCTCTGTCATCCTCTTCTCCACAGACCTAGCAAAAAGCTAAAAATCATAATCCCATACAAAATCAAGCAACTGCAACAGAAATCCATTGCAAAAAATCCCAAACACTAAGAAAAATCTACTAAGACATCATAAAAAGCCCAAATCTAACTCGACCTGAAAATTTGTTCACAAGGATTCGTCTGCTTACCAAATTCCGCCGTTCTTTCAGAATCATTTTGCAAAATCTGTACTAAATCTCGCTAGAATATCCTGGAATATGTAGGGATTTTGCAGGATTTTTTTTTCCTAATTGCAAGCCTTCCTGTTCAACCTAATGCTAACTTGGAAATAAACTTATCGCGACCATTTCCTCATACAATAAATTTAGGGTTTGATGTGAAACTTCAAACAACCATTGGTATACCTCAATAAACAATAAATGCAATAAATAAAACGGCGTGGCAATCCCGCGAGATTCACGAAGGCTTACGTTGACCACTGGTTGGGCCGGTCATATCAGGGTCCTTCGCTTTATCGGTGTTATTGTTATTGTCTAGTAAGTAATGGATTTTTTGTTTATTTATTTATTTTTGATGAATATTCTTATTATATTAAAGATAAAAACACTACAATATTTTAAAAAAAATAATTGGGTGGTAAAAAAGCACACCCACATAGTCTATTTGGATCAAGTCCATAACACAGATGGAAAAAAACACAAAAGAGCTTATTATACTTTATATTAAAGATAAAACCAGTACAATATTTTCAAAAAAATAATTGGTGTTAAAAAAGCACACCCACATAGTCTATCTGGATCAAGTCCATAACACAAATGAAAATAAATACAAAAGGGCTTATTATACTTTATATTAAAGTTAAAAATAATACAATATTTTCAAAAAAAAAATTGGGTGGTAAAAAAGCACACCCACATAGTCTATCTGGATCAAGTCCATAACACAGATGAAAATAGACACAAAAGGGTCAAGCCCAAAGAACACTAAGTAGATAAAGCAATGCCAGTAGAGGGTAAATCTTGATCATCAGGATTTCCCCGCACATCTCCAGGGGTAGTGTCGTCAATTAGCTCCCATCCAGAGAAGACACCTTCATCTTCAGGATTGTCCTCAATGGGTTGTTGGGCATAGACAAGAGAGTAGGCAAGTTCCAGATGAGGAAACTTGTCAAAGCTAGGCCAACTAGCACTCCCATGCCCTTGAGAAGAGGTTAAGGGATACTTGAAGAGATGGGGCCAACCATGAACAACAAAGTTTTGAGAATTCAGAGGCTAGGCACCACAAGAGTGGGAACCACAGTCTCATCTGGAAGACTAGTTGTGTCCACACCATCAACCTCCTAGAGGAGATGTAGACTATGGTAAAACCTTGGCAATAGTGTAGGGGGCATTTCCCCAATGGTCTAGCAACTTCTAAAGATGAGCAACCTCAAGTGCAACTTTACTAACTTGCACCTAAATCTATATGAAAATATTAGAACATATCATAGCTTTAGTGTAGAGAGAAAATGAACATCTGTAGTGCAGTTGCAAAACAATGCTACATTTCTATCTTTCCAAATACTAAAGAGAATCTCCATTATGAAAGCATGCCAAATCTGGGTGTACTTATGTGGGAGACAAGGTCAATCTCCCAACAAAACTATATGCCATGAAAAAGTGGTAGGCCCAAATGCCTTGAAAAAATGATGAATCCAACTCTAGGCTTCTTGAACCCAAGGATAGAACCAAAAAATATGCTTGCAGCTCTCAATTTGTCCACAAGAAAAATAATGAGGGCAAGGAATACCCAGATTAGTAAACCGAGCACCCAACAAAAGGCCTTGGTATAGAATGCACTAAGCGAAATGAGAAAATTTAGGTTCCAGCATAGTTGACCAAATGCATTGGAATAGAAGATTGCAGGTTCCAAGAGAATATTGGAGTTGCCAGTCAAGGCTAAGTTGCTTGACTATGGGAAAGTGTGCAAAAAGCCACAAATAACCTTTGCAAGGCCTATAATTTCAAAAAGGGGTATCAAGGTACCACTTCCAATCCTTCCACCAAGGTTTGGGAGATTGAACCCCAATCTTATGCAACATCTAAGGGGGAATAGAGTTAGTAATAGCTTGAAAAGTCTCCTAGTCTTGATTGGTAAGCTTAAATTTAAGCTTGAACCTAGGCCACAAAAAAAAATTCTTAGTGGCCCTATGAATAAGGTTGGGCAAAACACACACTCTGCATTTGAAGAAGCACAAAGCATGAATCCAAGGCAATTTGGCCAAGGGCCATCCTTGAGAACTGAGAATGGGAGACTACCAAATAGACTATTGATTAATGGATAAATTATTATAGAGCTCATCTCTTGCCCACCTAAGGCAGTTTGATAGCTTCCCAAGCTTTCCAAATACTTTTGATGACAAAAGTAATCTGAATAATAATAGGCTCCCACATTGTGAGAAGCATGCCCAAATCCAAGCCTTTCTGAGCATCTCAACTTGAAGGGACACCAGTGCTAATGCAGTGTTAAACAAGATTTTTTAAGCTTCATTTCCTTCAAGAGCCCTAATAATCCATTTGGCACAAAGGGAAATACCCTGCCAAAAAATAGAAATTATACCAAGCCCCCTAGCTTCATGAGGCACCTGCAACAAAATTCCTAGGCAATACGATGGAAGCCATCATGCCCATCACTAGAGACCCAGAGAAAATCTCTACGGAGTTTCTGAATATTTAAGTAGGATGCCTTGGAAGGGACCCAACAAAAGGAATAGTAAACATGTGTGGCTGTTAGAATTTTAGAATAAATCTAAAACATACCAGCCAATGAAAGTGACTTGGTTATCAAATACTAAAGCTTTTTCTCAATTCTAGCAATCACAGTCTTCCAAAGCTCAATAGGAGAGGCCTAGAAGGCAAAAGGAATCCCTGAGAATCTAGAAAGACTTCCCCATGATCAATCCATTTCCACCCAAAATGATCGAGCCAACCAGGTTTGGGAAGGAAGGATTGTTGATAACACTAGGTCTTTTTAGAATTGAATGTTGGAGCCTGAGGCTTAACAAAAAATGTCCAAGAAGTGGAGAGCTTGTTTGACATTGTTCTCCTCTTCAATGAGAGTGAGGAAGGAATCATTGGAAAAATGTCCATTAACCAACTTCTTGGAAGAATTAGGGAGGGTAATCCCTTTGACACGAGATTGGGAGATCACTTGCTCTAGAAAATAACTAAATCCTTCAGCTACCAAAACATAAAGAGCCAAGACACGAGGGCATCCCTAAAAGATGGACCTATGAAGCCCAAAGGAGCTAGATTGTTGACCAACAATGGTGATGCAAGTAGAAGCATCAACAAATATCATCCAAACCATTTGAATGAAGTGTAGGCCAAACCCTAGAGCCTGCAACATGGCTAAAATAAAAGGCCATTCAATAAGATCATAAGCTTTGACAAAGTCAATTTTAAGGAAGAGGTTTGGTTGCTAAGAGTGGTAAGCCCATTCTATCCCCTCCCACACAACAATAATATTATCTGGGATGAATTTCGGTTTCATGAATCCCATTTGCTTGGGCTGGCAATTAGAAGAAGCATGGAGTAGAGCTTAAGCGTAAAAGCCTTGGCAATGATTTTGTAGGAGACATTAAGCAGTGTAATAGGTCTCTAGTTGTTGATCTCTTCGGGATCACCAAACTTAAGTATGAACTTGATATTACCTTTATTAAGTAAATTTCAAAAAGAGCTAGATTGCATTGCTTCAAGATAAACTTTATATAGGTCACAACTGACAGTGTCCCAAAATGTTTTTTAAAACTCACAAGGGAAGCCATTCAATCTAGGGGCTTTGTCATTAGCCATCGAAAAAGCATCCTCCTTAAGACCATATTTAGTTAGAAGCTGACCACATAGAATGCGTTGAGCATTAAAGACCCGGCAAGGGAGTACAACAAGACATTGTTACAACGTAGACACCCTAACCAAAGTGTACTCTTGAGCCAAAAAGACTTGTTTGTAATGTTATACAAAGGCAATCTTATGGAATTGCATGAAACTCATGCAAGAGAATTGTTGTCATTCCCATATCTGTTGGATGGATTGAGAAGTATGATGGGGACGTAAGGCCTAAAAATTTCTTTGACACTTTGTCCCCAATCTTAAGCTAGTGGAGATGAACTTTGATTTGGGCCCCACAAGATGTATGAGGATCGACGATTTTCTTCTGTTACCAAATCTGTGCCACTCGGAGCTAGGTAGTTGTGGAAAATGATTGAGCCCCCAAAGTGACAATGGCATGGCAAAGCTCTTGGGTGGTGGTTTCATAAGAGAGGCAATGGAAATGAGGGAGTTGGCTCCCATAATCCTTCATGCTAGAGATTACTCCAATAACATAAGTATAGAGAGTATGCATTACAAATGAAATAAGGAAAGGAATATTGCATTGAAATCAGATAATCACATTACAAAATGTTGTTGGAATCCTTGAGAGGAGAACCTCATTTAAGGGATTCTCAATACAAAATATTCAATGGATGATCTTTCCTCTTGCCTAGGCTCGCTATTTAAACTAATTCTATTGAAGAGAACCACCACTTCCCATATATGTGAGACAATTAAAATTAGCTAAAGGGATCACTTATGAAGCGAATGCATGATGTCATGTCCCCTTATTAAATTTAATAGAAAATTATCAGATCTAAAAATAAAATTTAAAATAATTTAGCTAATTTTTATATTTTATGTCTTTTCCACATTAGCTAGTTAAGCATTTGTTTTGACAATTTTTCTGAAAATAACTTGAAACTCCACACAAGAACAAATGTTCACTTTTATTGCATGAAAGTCATTCCAAAAAAAATATAAAATACTGAAATGATCCAATTATAACAATTTTGGATCAATTACAAAATTTGGGACTAAACCCTTACCAAGATCTACATAGATTTCTTTGGAAAATAGCCCAACATATGACATAAATGCATAATACTAATATGCTAATTACACAACACTGCAATACATTAGAATAGTGTATTAAAAATACCACAATGTAGACCTGCAAACTAATGCAACAAACCAACAAATTTGGAATCTCAAATCTCCACACACTACTCACACCAGAAACTACATAAAAACTCTATAAATGGTTGAACTGGGCTACATAGTTATTACAAAAGATTTGTCAAGAGATTTTCTCAATTAGCAACACCTCTTAAAGATTTGACCAAAAAGGGGGCATTTGCATGGACAAAATTAGCACAAGGTACATTTGAAAAATTAAAAGAGGTAATGAGCTCTTGCCTAGTGCTTGCTATTCTTAATTTTCCCTTCCATTTATTACAAAACCAACCAGATAAGCTTACACAGACCTATGTTTGTAGTAATAACATAATATACTAGCAATTGGACCAATAGGTTCAATGGGCACGCCAATAGTTTTGTGATCAGAGTAAATCTTTGTCAAAGATAGATAATTTACCCATAATCAAATTTTGAATGATAGAAGGGACAATATGCATGTTTACAAATGACAAAAGAGGTGATTTGCATGTTTGTAAGCTTGCATATGAGTTCTATTGACTTACCTCTGAAATTTTCAAATCTCTCATATACATGTTTATAAGATTGCCTCTGTGTTCTATTGACTTACCTTTGAAATTTTCAAAGTCTGACTCTTTGTAAGAGATTGTATAAAAACAATAAGCATGTCTCTATTTTATATTGAAATTGTAGAGTTAAAATGAAGAACCATAAGGCCTGATGGAACCAAAAACAACATACATAGCCCATAAAATTGGGATTAGTGGTGCAGGAGCACCTACCTGACAGCTGGTCTTGATAAGGCAGTTAGTAGTTTAGGTGTTGTTTGTGTTTCCAAGAAGGTCTGTTAGACCAAATGCATGTAATAAGGTCATGCTGATCAGGATAAGATCATGCTGACCAGGCTTTTGCTATTTTTAGCTAGTTAGTTATAACAGCTGTCATGATGTATGTTCGGTGGGATCTCCCAGCCGCTTGGAGAGTTCCCAGCCGCTTGGAGTCGGGTCAGTAGTACTCGTAGGCAAATCTTTATAAGCATGAGATCGGTTGATTGGAGATCATCGATCGGCAGTGTAGTGTTGCATCAAGCAGAGGAGTTGAGTGTTCTGTGTGAGGAACATCATATTGTATTGCATCTTTGAGTCAATAAAGATCCTATTTCATTTTCTGTTTGATCTCCTTCCTGTAATCGATTGCTGGTTTGAGAGGTTTTCATGGATATACTGATCCATTCCACCGGTTGACTCATCTGATCGGTGGAATGGCAATGTACAGTAGGTTAGTAGGTAGTTTGTTTGTTTGCATGCAGGTGTGCAGGATCGCGGTCAAGAGATGTTGAAGACCCTAGCATCCTCATGTGCTAGGTCAAGTTGAGAAGTTCAAGTTGAGAGAGATCACCCTAAGACTGGATCGGGTCGTCCCTGGAGGATCGGCGAAGTGAGATTTCGCTAAGTGAAGAAGTCTGTTAAAACGGCATCATCAGGATATTTCTGCAAATATCCTGCAGACAGTTCGGACATCGTCATCGGGATAAGTGGAGAAGATCGGCATGATGTTGTCGATTGCATGAAGTGTGAGTTCATCGGGGTGATCATCATCAGCAGGAGGAGCCGAGCTGGAGTGTATCGGCATCAGGATCATCATATCGGGAGTGCCAAACATCCGCATATCGCGTGTAGATGCGGGAGTGGAAGTTGAGTTTTTTTGACTAAGTGTTGAGAAGGTCATCAGGATATTGGGTGACGTCATCGTCATCAGGATATGACGTCATCGTCATCAGGATATTGAGATATCCCCCCTATGCGAGTTTATCCTGCCGTCGTTAAGTGCTTGGGTATCGGCGGAAGTCTGTGGCAGGAAGTTGTGTTAACATCGTCATCAGGAGGTTTCGAAGAGAACCGGATAAAGTAGATCATGATGCTGTTGCTTGTGTCATCGGGTAGCGGAGCATCGAAGGTAAGCTGCTGAAGGTGAACGTCATCAGGATATTTGGGACAACCGGATGTTGAATATCCTGCTGACGAAGGAAGTGTTGCATATGATGATGACGATGGAGTTCGGAGCCCGATGAACAGTGCAACCGGAGGATGTGTGCGCCCGCTGAACATCATGATGATGATGTTAGAAGGAAAGCGGAGGTGAACAGTAGTCAGCAGGCGGATGTTTGCGATCGTCCGAAATATGATGATGCTGACCGTGTAACGCAAAACATGATGATGCTGTTGGTTTTGGGGAATATGATGATGATGGCGAAGATGATGATGATGAGGTTGGTCTGCAGACATTCATGCTACATGCGAAGGTTATAGTGTGGATGCCTCTGCATCATAGTGGTATCAGAGCTCAGCAAAAGGTCTGGGCTGTTGTGTGTTGATCCTGTCACCGAAAGGGCAGAGGTAGAGATAGAGTGAATTGTGTGTTGTGTGTTGAGAGGTTGACAAAATGCCTCCTAAAGGTAATGGTACTGCAAGGGAATTGCAGGAAATGAAGGAGAAACATGCTAGAGAGATGAGGAAGATGAAGGAGCTTGCTGAAGCACTTCAAGCCAGGCTGACAGCCCTGGAAAAGAACAAAAAGAGGGAAGTGGAAGACAGTGAGTCTGAAGAAGATGCAGATACTGTTGAAGAGTATGAAGAGGTAGCTGAAGATCTGGATGCTGAAGACCAGAGACTGGCAAAACTGCTAAAGGCAGTGCAGAGTGAAAAACCTAAGGTGAAGGTTGATGTTTCCAAGTATACTGGAAGCTTGAATGAAGATGAGTTGTTGGATTGGATTGCTGCACTTGATAATCACTTTGAATGTGAAGATGTTGCTGAGGATCAGAAGGTAAAGATTGCAAAGACCAAGTTAGGAGGTCATGCTTTGGTATGGTGGGATTATGTACAATCTGAGAGAAGGAAACAAGGGAAGTCTAAGATCACTTCTTGGGATAAGATGGTAGCAAGGATAAAAGGGAAATTCTTGCCAAGGGATTATGAAATCTAGATGTTTAAGAAGCTGCAATTTCTAAAGCAGAAAGACAGGGATGTGAAAGCCTATACTGAGGAATTTTATCTGTTAAGTATGAGATCTGGTCATCATGAGAATGAGGTAGAAAAGGTGGCTAGGTACTTGGCTGGTTTGAGGTTTAACATACAGGATGAGTTAGTGTTAGCTAACCCTAAGAATGTGGAGGATTGTTATCAAATGGCAATCAGGATTGAAGAAAAGATGAATAGAGGACATGAGAAGTCCATGAGAGGTAGAGGAAACAATAGGGGAAGAGGAGCAGCCCCTGCACAAAAGCAAACCAATGAGGGTCAAGAAGACACTGGTAAAGGACAAGGACAGTCTGATTTCAGAGGTGGATGGAAAGGTAATAGAGGAAGATTTGGAGGTGGTAGAGGTTCTACTACATTTTCAGGAAAGTGTTACACCTATGGAGAGTTTGGTCATCCATCTTTCAAATGTCCAGAAAACAAAGGTTCATCATCCAGAAATGATAGAACAAGTGACAAGAGAGTACAACTGGTACAAGAAGAGAAAGAAGAAGAAAGTGTACAGAGTTCAAACAAAGGTCCCGAGAATTTTGGCTATCCAGAGAGTGGAGAATCATTGATGTTAAGGAAAACAAGTTTGCAGGCATCAAAGGATATGATGCAAAGAAGAGCTCTTTTCAAGACCACATGTAAGAGCAAAGGTAAGGTATGTAAGGTTGTCATTGATACTGGTTCAACAGACAACATGGTATCTCAGGAAATGGTGGATAAACTGAAGCTGGAAAGAATTCCACATCCACACCCTTACAAGACATCTTGGGTGAGTGATAGGCAATCACTTTTTGTCTCTGAACAGGCATATGTGGATTTCCAGATTGGACCATATCATGATAGAATTTTGTGTGACATATTGCCTATGGAATGTTGTCACCTACTGTTAGGTAGACCATGGCAATTTGACAGAAGGGTACTGTATGATGGGTATGCTAATACCTACACCATCCAGAAAGATGGGAAGATCATTAAGTTGATGCCATTACAGGCAAAAGCTGCAGTACAGAAGGCAGCTCAACTCATTTTAATGGGAAAGAAGGAGTTTGTGCAGATGCCTAGAGGAGCAGGCATGAACGCAGTTCAGGACACTGCAGAGAAAGGAGTTGTTCAAGACAACAAGCTGAAGAAAGTTTCAGTTGTGACTGACAGAGGTCAGCAGCAGGTTTAGAAACAGGGGTGCAAACAGCAATCAGTTGAGAAGAATGACAAGGATGTTGTCATAGTTGGGACTATTGCTTGTCCTATAAGGGTTGAAAGAAAGATACAGGTGAACACTACAGAAGCAGTTCAGAAAGAGGTTCTGGTCAGGCAACCTGACAAACATAGGGTATGTGAGAGAAAGGCCTCCATCACCAGGCATGGTGATTTACTTGCCAGACAGCAAGTTACAGTTCAGAAGGCTTGGAGCAGCCAAGAGACAGCAGCAGACAAAGCTGGAGCAGGTCAGACTATTGACAAGGCAAAGTGTAGAGGTGGAGGACTTCCACATACTAAACTCATGGGACATGAGTTCTTTTCTGTTGGGGAGTATGGTGCAGGAGCACCTACCTGACAGCTGGTCTTGATAAGGCAGTTAGTAGTTTAGGTGTTGTTTGTGTTTCCAAGAAGGTCTGTTAGACCAAATGCATGTAATAAGGTCATGCTGATCAGGATAAGATCATGCTGACCAGGCTTTTGCTATTTTTAGCTAGTTAGTTATAACAGCTGTCATGATGTATGTTCGGTGGGATCTCCCAGCCGCTTGGAGAGTTCCCAGCCGCTTGGAGTCGGGTCAGTAGTACTCGTAGGCAAATCTTTATAAGCATGAGATCGGTTGATTGGAGATCATCGATCGGCAGTGTAGTGTTGCATCAAGCAGAGGAGTTGAGTGTTCTGTGTGAGGAACATCATATTGTATTGCATCTTTGAGTCAATAAAGATCCTGTTTCGTTTTCTGTTTGATCTCCTTCCTGTAATCGATTGCTGGTTTGAGAGGTTTTCATGGATATACTGATCCATTCCACCGGTTGACTCATCTGATCGGTGGAATGGCAATGTACAGTAGGTTAGTAGGTAGTTTGTTTGTTTGCATGCAGGTGTGCAGGATCGCGGTCAAGAGATGTTGAAGACCCTAGCATCCTCATGTGCTAGGTCAAGTTGAGAAGTTCAAGTTGAGAGAGATCACCCTAAGACTGGATCGGGTCGTCCCTGGAGGATCGGTGAAGTGAGATTTCGCTAAGTGAAGAAGTCTGTTAAAACGGCATCATCAGGATATTTCTGCAAATATCCTGCAGACAGTTCGGACATCATCATCGGGATAAGTGGAGAAGATCGGCATGATGTTGTCGATTGCATGAAGTGTGAGTTCGTCGGGGTGATCATCATCAGCAGGAGGAGCCGAGCTGGAGTGTATCGGCATCAGGATCATCATATCGGGAGTGCCAAACATCCGCATATCGCGTGTAGATGCGGGAGTGGAAGTTGAGTTTTTTTGACTAAGTGTTGAGAAGGTCATCAGGATATTGGGTGACGTCATCGTCATCAGGATATGACGTCATCGTCATCAGGATATTGAGATATCCCCCCTATGCGAGTTTATCCTGCCGTCGTTAAGTGCTTGTGTATCGGCGGAAGTCCGTGGCAGGAAGTTGTGTTAACATCGTCATCAGGAGGTTTCGAAGAGAACCGGATAAAGTAGATCATGATGCTGTTGCTTGTGTCATCGGGTAGCGGAGCATCGAAGGTAAGCTGCTGAAGGTGAACGTCATCAGGATATTTGGGACAACCGGATGTTGAATATCCTGCTGACGAAGGAAGTGTTGCATATGATGATGACGATGGAGTTCGGAGCCCGATGAACAGTGCAACCGGAGGATGTGTGCGCCCGCTGAACATCATGATGATGATGTTAGAAGGAAAGCGGAGGTGAACAGTAGTCGGCAGGCGGATGTTTGCGATCGTCCGAAATATGATGATGCTGACTGTGTAACGCAAAACATGATGATGCTGTTGGTTTTGTGGAATATGATGATGATGGCGAAGATGATGATGATGAGGTTGGTCTGCAGACATTCATGCTACATGCGAAGGTTATAGTGTGGATGCCTCTGCATCAATTAGAGGGGTCCATATGAACAATATGAAAAACTATATTTATATACTTTTGACAATGATTTGGAATCTATTCAATTCCTTCAAACAAATTGTGAACCATCTATGTCAAGTCTGAAAAACAAATCAATTTGAGAGAATGGTAATTAATTATATGCATGTAGAACTTACTAATTATATTGATGAACTTGTATATTTTTTATTCCTATACCAATTGACTAAAAGCATTGATAGATGAAAAATTAGTTGATCATAGACTATACACATAAAATAACACACATAACCCATAAGAGTTGGGATCATAAGATGGAGCCATATGAACAATATGGAAATTATATGTATAATTTTGAAAATAATTTGGAATTTATTTAGATATGTTTATCATTTTTATCATGCACTCAAATTCTATAAAATCAATTCTACCATTTGATCATTTATCAAATATTGTTATGACTGTTTCACAATTCTTAAAGCCTTGCCCTTCTTGATGTCTCAACCTTACCATCTTTATGAAAAATAAAGAATGTTTCTCTTAACTCTTATTCATGGGACACTTCTTGCATGCATTCTTCAAATTGATCTTCCTCCCATAGCCTGAGAAAAAGTTTACAAAAATCACTAACAAGAAACTGTTGGAACTTAAAGAACAAATATATGTTGGAAAATCTCATTATAAACATTCTTGGGAATGGGAAAGGCCTTTCATAAAGTTTAGATGGTGTAATAAAACAATCACCATCTTTATTGGCTATCTTTATGACTCTTGAGGTATGGGTATTGAGTTATCCCTCCTCTAATTAGATGTGGTGACACTCCACATAAATGTGTTGTCAATACTCTTGTCATCATATTCTTAAGCCTATAATTACAAAATAACAAAAAGAACTCAAGGGAAAGGACATTTTGGCAAGAAGCAAAGCTAAAAAGCAATTTAGACAAGCAATATTATATAATTAAAAATCTAATTATAGTTTGGTTCAATTAAAATTCCATTGAGAAAGAATTCAAGTAATTATTATATAAAATTCATCATAGATAAATTTTGTGTGTAATAATTACATGTGTGTTTAGAGCATCATCCTAATTCATTCTAATAATCTCAAGAACACAATAAAAATATCTACAATTAAGATGACATTTGCATTAAAGCATATTAGTCATTGTTATACCAGTTACAAATTTAATTATTGATTTCTGCTTTGTCTAAATCAACATTTAAAACCTTTGTTTATTTTTATTTTTCAATATTGTTGAATTAATACAAGGGCCTAACTACTATTAAGAAAGTCTAATGCTCTTCTCTTTGTCATAGCATGTCATAATAATGCTTCTGAACATCACCCAAACCCAATCTTCAAATTTGGGTATAGAAATAGGGGAACACCTTTTGGAAGTATTGAAGATTGGTTTCTATCTAAAAGGAAATTGTACACTTATCATATATCCAATATCAATTTCTAAATTTCAAGACTTTGTCTCAATAATACAATAGTTATAATCTACATATAAATTTCAAATTAAATCCTAATCTCTCCCAATTTCATTTTAACACATATTTATATTTTCTCAAAATTTTAAGTATGAACTCCTTGGATACCTAAATTGTGAAGTAGATTGATTTGTATTGTGGAGGTAGCTTTTACTCTAGAGAGAGATTTTGACCATTAGGTGACTAGCAATGTGTAGTTATTTTCAATAACACAGAGTCTTAGGTTGTAAAGAATGAATAATAAAAGACATACAACATCTCACTTTTAGTGCACATTTTTTCTAATTTGAAAGGGTGCATATTATAAGCTTTAGGCCTGGCATCTATATTTCATTGTAAATAAACTAAAGTCAAAAGACATGCAATGCATATCCAAAACCCAGCATCCAAAACCCTGTAATTAAATTCCAATTATATTAATAAAAAAAATAACCACCAGACAATCCAAAGTTTATCGTTCTGCAACCCCATAAAAATGGGCCCGCTTCTCCAAATTAACCCCGTTAAATAACGCGTTGACGGTGGTCTTTAGGGCACAAGCGTTCAAAATACAGAGATAGATTCTTCCCCACAGTGGCATGAAGCATGATTGAGTTAGTTGAAGGGAAAGCTGTAATAGAAGCTAAAGTACACAATACACAAATTCAGTCAAATATTGCAAAAGATGATTTTCATATATAAACTGAAAAAACAAAACAATATAGAAGGAATTTTTGTAAAGTTGTAGTGGCGGCCATGACTAAGGAAGTGAAAACTAGCATCTCACAAAATGTGGTTTTGGTCATGGATTTCGGCTCGCAGTACACACATCTCATAACTCGGCGCATCTGATAGATGTCGATATACTCAGTGTGTATATCTGGCACTTCTCCACTGTCTGTAATCACAGAGGCAAGGCCGCCTGTGATAAGCTCTACCCGGTCCTGCAATGTTGAGACATGGACCAGCTAGGACTCGAACCTAGGATCTTCCATTCGCTGTTAGAGTGCTCTACCACTGAGCTACTGGCCCCTCTTGAACCAGTCCATCGTCGGTCTGGGTGTGGCTTATTTCCAACACCAACACCCCCCCTTAAGCCACACCTCTCGTGTCCTTGGGGCTCCTAGCCTGGGCTCGCTCTGATACTATGTTGAGACATGGGCCAACTTGGACTCGAACCTAGGACCTTCCATTCGCTACTGCAGTGATCTACCATTGAGCTACTAGCCCCTCTTGGACTAGTCCATTGTCAGTCCGGGTGTGGCTTATTTCCAATAGCAACATGTAATTTATAGGATGCCATCACAATCTGATTAGCTAAAAATATTTAGCCATGGCATTAGATCTTTTTTCCCAATCTGATTTGATTGTCTCAAATTACAAATGTGGAATGCCTTAAATATCAATCAAGGTTATTGCCACCTGCCATCTCTGCAAAGCTTCTACTACCCCAAGAAAAATGAATACGTGTGGTTTTTGACTTTTTTGGCTGCCACAATTTATAGAATTAAATTTTATTTGGTAGGGATAGTAAATGTATGTTTTTATGAGTATTTAAGAATTTGTTTAAAAACATCTAAGGTCAAGATTTGTTTGATGGTAGTTCTTTTAATCAGGACCGTCCATCTATGTGTTGGTGCTACAAATTAAACCCAGCATGAGAAATTATATGCCAATGGGATTACACTTTATCATATCTATTTCTTGCACACATTACTACAATCTTCTAATACTAATAAGCTAATTACACAATATTGTAATACACTACAATAATCTATTAAAAATACCTCAATAAACCTACAAACTAATGCAACAAACCCACAAATCTCAAATATCAAATCTCCACACACTACTCACACCAAAAACTACATAAAAACTCTGTAAATGGCTGGATCTACACTCCTTGAAACTTTGTCACAATTCTTATATGAAATTTCCCTTTTAGATCATAGGGTTTTCATCCTACAATCCTTGAAATCACTAAATTTCTATCCAATGATCTTCCACATCCAAGAGTTTTCATTATAGGATGGTTATGTGAACATTGCTCAACAAAAGAAATTGATTAAATTGACTTGAAAGATCCCATTGAAGGAAAATATAGCATATAAATACACAAAGTGGGTCCAAAATGGGTGCCCAAATCCTAATTCCTTTCTTTGGAAGGATAAACATCAATAAAAAATAATTAGTTGTCATCTTATTACAATTGCCAAACAATTTGTTTTATTCCTACTTTTTTTTCTTTGTCTCCCATTATGAAGTTTCCCAAGTTTAGTTAGCTTTTTTATTAACTTTTCTTGGAAACTCATCTTTATCCTTCCTAGAAATTCATTCCTATAAATAGATAACAAGATATTAATATATTGATATTTATTTTGATTTTTCGATGACTATTCCACCTTACCAATTTCTAATTAAATAATAATTAAATATTTGTTCCAATTTTCTTCCCCTTGTTCCATTACAAATAAAAATTAGATTAATTAATTATTTAATGGAAAATTAAATAGAAAGGTGACATGATAAGTCCTCCCTCCTCAAAATTTCTTGTCCTCAAGTAGTTCAAATTTGGATGATTTAAATTCTCTAGGCCCTTCCCAAGAAGCATCCTCAATTGGCAGGTTTTTCTAATGAACCAAATATTTAGTGATAGTCATCTTTCTCAAATTCTTTACTCTAGTATCTAACACCTTTTTAGGAATTAGGATCAACTTCCCCTCCTCATCTAAAAGTGGCAACTCTACGAATGATACAATATATTACCCCAAAGTTTTCTTCAGACTAGAGACATTAAAAAATTATGTATTTTACTATTCTTAAGAAGTTCCAATTCATAAGCTACCTCAATAATTTTTCTCACAATTTTGTAGGGTCAATAGAATTTGGGATTGAGTTTCTTTGCTCCACTCCTTTTGAGAGAATATTTCTTGATTGTGGTTTTTTATAAAGGTGGAAACCACCCAAACAAATATTAATAAAAAGGCTAAATACATAGGTTTCAAAAAAGTTCTTACAACCATTATCGAGGTTGCTTAGCTAGTCTAATTACAAAATTGTGAAATCAAAACAAAAATTGATCGCTCTTATATGGCAATGGTTGTTTCCATCTACATACAAAGGATAGTAATCAAAAATCTAAAAAGACTAATTTACCATCCCTTGACCACTACATATGTTTGAACTGGTGAAAGAAAAAAACATCTTAAACATAGGAGACTACCCTTGTTCCCTCCATTATCAACCATTACATAGGGGCAAAAGACTAAGTATTCATGTTAAGGATCCACTTAGGCTTCCCCCCTCTTTATTGATTGTGGTTATTACAATCACTTGTTGCTGGAACCCTACTATCTATAGAAACCAAATCAATAAATGTCATTACATAATAACCATATAAAGATTTGAATGGGGACATACCAATAGACTTATGGTAAGTGGTATTGTAATAGTGTTCTCCCAAATGTATCTATTTGAGCCATGCAACTTGACTTGAAATATAGTTCCATAAGTAACCTTTCACCCATTTATTTACTATTTATGTTTGTCCATAAGTTTGTGTATGATAAATAGTGCTGAGAGAAAGTTCAGTACCTACTAACCTGAATAACTCTTGCTAAAAATAGATAAGAAACTTGCTATCCCTATCACTCACAATATTCTAGGGTAGTCCATGCAATCTAAACACTTCCTTAAAGAATAATTCAGCCACTTGAGGGGATTTAAATTTTGATGATATAGCACAAAAGTGTGCAAACTTAGTTAATATATCCACTATTACATAAATACAATATCTACCATTTACCTTGGGCAAATCTGTGATAAATTCCATTGATATACTCTCCTATTTTTGGTTGGGAATAGGTAGAGGTTGAAGTAATCTTTCTAGCAATTCCTATTCTCGTATGTTTTGTTGACATATGGTACATTCTCTCACATGCTTGAGAACATCACTCTTGAGGCCCTTCCAAGAAACCTTTCCTTAACTTTCTTATATGTCTTATAGTAGTACTCTAGATGTCTTGCTAATGGAACACCATGTACTACCCTTAAAACCTTTTCTTTCATTATAGTTTTAGGTACTAAGAGAACTTTGTTCTTACAAAAAATCAACCCATCACATACTATATACCTGTCATCATTTAGCACTTATTCAAGAATGTTAGTGGTGAAAGTATTCTTTGCATATTTCATCATAATGATAGCTTTCCAATAAATAGAAATAGAGGAAACAAAGTAGAAAATTAGTTTCCTAGAGAGTGCATCAACTACAATGTTTTTCTTATCTTTCATGTAAATTCTATATCAAAATCATAGAATTGAATCTTACTCATCCATTTCTATTGTCTATCATTCAAATATTTTTCCGCAAGAAGAATTTCAAGCTATTAGGATATATTTTAACAACAAACTTCCCACATACCAAATACTATCTAAATGTTTCTAATGCATGCATTATAGCTAAAATTTCCTTATCATAAATAGAGTAGCTCTTTTATAACTCACTTAAATTCCTACTTTCAAAATCAATAGGATGTCCCCTTTGAGTTCTAGGATAACCCCTATCACTCTCTCAAAGCATCGTATTCTACAATAAATGGAAGGGAAAAAATAAGAATAGCAATCATTGGGCAAGAGCTCATTACCTTTCTTAAATTTTCAAATGTAGCTTGTTCTAATTCTGCCCATACAAATGCCCCATTTTGGCCAAACATTTAAGAGGTGTTTCTAATTGAGAAAATCTCTTGACAAATCTCAAATTGGAGAAACCATGTAAAACACATTATTGGCACTAAAAAATGTCTTATTGGGGAATTACCAGCTTGCTGAACTTTCCTATTGGCATTTCGAGAACTTTGGGAACTTGAGAACCCTTTTTGACATTTCAGTGATTTTGTGAACATATGAACTCATCGAAACAATTCTCTTCCTTAACTCTTTCTTTCTTGTTTTTAGCAATTCGGTAAGTTCAAGAACTCACGAACTTGCCGAAAGAGCCTCATCTTCTCTTCTTCTTTCTTTTCTCCTCTTATTTTCTTTTTTAGCTCTTTAGACCTTCGGGAAATTTGCAAACCATTTTGATGAGGGTAGAATCTACCAAAAACACATACAAAAACAATTAATGGATTTCAAATAGACAAGAACAAAATCTCAAGAAAGATTAATTAAGCAAACTGCAAATTGTTTCATAATTTCTTCATTAAACTTGCTAATAAAAGGCTACAAATCTGAAATACAATCACCACAGTCATATGTCATCTTATTACAACAATATGGGCTATCTTACAATAGAAGTATCTAACGTACAAAGCTTTCTGGAGCTATCTTCTGATATTTACCTGACCTCCTTATTCACATGAACATGATTTAGCAATAACTCCCAATACCCCACTACCCTGGAACTATTAAAAATAGGCTGTAGATACACATTGACACCACTTAGGGCAATTCAACCCAACGAAAATTTTATATGAAATGTGTAAATCCTATTTGGGTGCCAAAATGAACCCAACTGTCCTTTTTCCCACCCAAGAAAGTTTTTTCAAAGTTTGAAATTGAGAAACTAGGTAGCACAACTTTTGGGAGCCATAACTTTTGAATCAGACATTCAATTAATGAACTATTTGATGCATTGGAAATATTTTAAAAAATTAAGGCTTCAAAAAAATCGTCCTTAGGAAAATTTTCATTTTCGACCAATTTTGAGGCCTTTATAGAACCTCTAAGTGCCTCAAAATTGATTCTAAAACCTTTTGCATGAACCTAAAAAATTGAAACTTTAATATCTTGAAATCCAAACATGAGCTTGAGCTAAAATTTATCAAGAATGTTTATGTTTCTATTTCAAAGCTTTGGGGAAAATTTCAAACCCAACCACTTCTCCAATATAGGGTTACTAAAAATAGTAAGTTATGGCATTCTTAGCCTTTTTGGAAACTTTGAATGTTCTAAATCATTATTCAAGCAAATGGGTATCCGAAAAAACCAAAATCAAAAGAAATATAAAATAAAATCATTTTTTATTGATGCAAGATTTCTCTACACCTCTAGATGCTCTTGTGTCAGACACCCAAGGTAGTTTGAGAAGTGACCTTATCAATTCTCCAATGTGTGAGGCAGACCAATGCGGTGAACCTCTACTTTAGATAACCATGATGAATCTTGAGTAGGCCTTCCTCTCTATTTGACCAAGTATTCTTCATACTACCTCTTTCTTGTGCTCCTTCACACATGACTATCTAAGTTTTCTTGAATTTATCCCTTCTCTGAAATAGGTGCTGGGATATGCCACTGTCCTTCTCCATGTCTATCTTCTATACTTCTTTAATGATATTCTATGAAATCTGCAATATTGAACACATGTGAAATATTGATCCCACCTAGCAACTCAACTTTATATGCATTCCCTGATTCATGTTTCTTCAAAATATTACAAGGTCAAAATTTCCTCAGCTTTAGTTTATTATATGTTCCTATGGGAAATCTCTCTTTTCTAAGATGGACCATAACCTCTTCTCCAACATTGAATTCTTTGAATCTTCTTTTCTGATCTTCCTTCTACTTATAATGATATTCATTTAATGGATATGCTTCCTTACCTCCTCATGTAGATTCTTCATGTGCTCTAAAAAATCTTTGGCATCTACACTCCTCTTCTCCTCTTTATCTATCTTCCTTAACTCCAAAACATTTTTGGGACTACTTCCATATACAATCTGGAATGGTGCTTTTGATGTACTCATGTTAACTGAAATGTTGTATGCAAATTCAGCCTATGGAAAAATCATGTCCCATCCCTTTAATTTTTCTCCTACTAGGCATCTCAAAAGGTTTCCCAAACTTCTATTTGACCATTAGTTTGTAGATGATGTGTAGAATACAAACTTTAAATTTGTCTTCAACTTCTTCCACAATGTCCTCCAAAAAAATCCAACAAATTTTGTATCTCAGTCTAAAACTATGCTTTTTGGTAGACCATGAAATCTATCCACTTCCTTGAAGAATATCTCTACAATATGCACAGCATCATTTGTCTTCTAGAAAGGAATGAAATGTACCATCTTGGAAAATATATCAACCACCACAAAAATAGAATCATGACCTCTCTGAGTCCTTGGAAAACCTATTAGATTATGTGAAAAGCAAGAACCGAGCCAGGATTTGATTTCGATCGTAGATCACATGCACTTTGGTCGACAAATGATCGAAGATCAAAATAGAAGAATGGAGAGAGAATATGAAAAGAGAGAAAAAAATAGAGACAAAGAAAGAGAATTTGAGAATACTCTTGATACTCTCATGGAGCTTTCCTCGAACAGGTATTGAACAGGTGCTCAACTAACTACTGTGAGAGGTGAGTGTTGTATATATAGAAAAAATAGGACATATACATCCAAGAAGTGCATTAACTCCTACTACCCATAAAAGGTGGGAGGTTTTACCCACTTGGTAAATGACAAAACATTTGGTGTAACCTCCTCAAGTGAAGACAGAAAGGAGTTGGCATATAAAGCCAAAAGAGGAAGTGTAAATCAACTATCCATGTGTGGGAAAGAGTTACACATGTAGCTGATGTATTTCACCATGTGTCCTCATATTAACCACATATAATAAACCTAAGCAAGCTTAAAAATGTGTAGGAAAAAGAAATATCCCTAAGGAAAATAAAAAACTACACTAAGACCCCCCCTTAAGTATAGCTTAGGTGGGTGAAAGATATGGATCCTGGCAAGTGATGCTTGGTGAGGTACCCATGTACAAAGAATTCTCCCCTAAAAGAGAAGCCCCCCACAAAGGAATAGCCCCCCCTAAATAGAGAGAGAAAACACCCCCCATAGTAGAGAGAGTGAAGCAAAGGACTAAGAAGCCCCTCCAGAAGTAGACACTAGCTGTACCCCTAGCAAAGATCGTAGATGAAGAAACTTGCTCTCAGTGAAGGGTTTGGTGAAGATGTCTATGATCTGCTCTGATGTCTGAATGTACTTGAGATTGATGATGTTTGCATGAATCAACTCCCGAATGTAGTGCATATGTATCTCAATGTGTTTGGTCCTCTGGTGATGGATTGGATTCCTTGAGATCTGAATTGCACTTTGATTATCACAAAAGATGACTGTGGTATTTATGAATGAAATACCAAACTCAGTGAGAGTATTTTGAAGCTAGATGGCCTCAGTGGTGGCATTAATTGCCCCTCAATATTCAGCCTCTATAGATGAAAGAGCAATTACAGACTACTTCTTGCTTGACCAACAAACTGGATCAGAACCAAGTGAGAAGCAATACCCTAAAGTAGACTTGTGTTCCTAAGAATTGCCTACCCAATCCGAATCTATATATCCCACCAAGTCAAATTCCATGCCCACTGCATAGTGAATCCCATTACTGAGTTCCCTAAATATAGTGGAGAATCCACTTAGTTGCTTTCCAATGCAACTCATGTGGCTTCTGTATAAACCTAGAAACCATGCCCACAACATATGAAATGCCAGGTCTCATGTGAGTCAGATAGATGAGACTCCCAACATATGAAATGCCATCAACCAAGGGTGAAGAACACTTAGCCTCAAGTTTGACCCCTGACAGAAATGGATTTGGTACAGGCTTACAGTTAGCCATGTGAAATCTGGAGAGCATGTCAAGTGCATACTTAGGTTGTGCCATGAAGATACCTAAAGAAGACTAAGTGATCTCAGTCCCTAAAAAGTAGTGCAATAGACCCAAGTTTGACATCATAAATTGATCATGTAGATCAGTTTTCACTGCTTTGATGGTGGATGAGTGACTCCTTGTGATCAACAAGTCATTGGCATAGAGAACTAGGAATGTCAGAGTATCATCCTACTCCAGAATGTAGACGTTCAGATCATAATGGCATCAAGTGAACCCAACTGACATAAGGAAGGAGTTCATCATGGTATACCAGGCCCGAGGAGCCTGTTTGAAGCCATAAAGAGACGTTTAAAGATGACAAACCCATGAAGGATCATGAATGAACCATTGTGGCTGCTCCATGTAGATTTCCTCCTGAAGGTCACCATGGAAAAAAACACTCTTCACGTCAATCTAATGAACTTCCCAACGATGGGTTGTAGCTATAGGAAGTACAAGTTGGATGGAATTAATTTTGGATACTAGTGTAAAAGTCTTAGAGTAGTCAATCTTGGGCACTTGGGAGAATCCTTTGGCAACCAAGTGAGCCTTATGCTTATCAACCAACCCATCTACTACAAATTTTGTCTGATAGTTCCACTTGCATCAAACAAGTTTTCTTCCCTTAGGAAGAGGGACTAAATCCCATGTATGATTCCTTTCCAAGGAACTAATCTCTTTCTGCATTATTGCATCCCACTCGGGGACACTAGAAGCTTCCCGAAAAGTCTATGGATCAAAAGCTAAAGCAAAGAAGAGATGTGGAGCCTTCTGAAATTGTGACCTTGTTCTTCTTGTATCTAAAGGATCATGAAACCAATCACCTACTAACTGCAAAGTCTGATGAGCCAAAGAGGCCCTGTGGAAGGAGAATCTAGAGGAGAATAATCAACCTCTGAATGATGACTGGGAAAAGAGGGTGGATCCTCCTCATCATTGTCACCATTTGAAGTGGAGGAAGAAGACTCCTCATGTGGATCAGGAGGATTAAGACCCTCTGAAGAACTCTCATCATGTTGCAATGTATCCAATGTAATGGTGGATGGAGAAGTGGTAGGAGAAGAAGTGGAAGAGACCTCCTCAAAACGAACACTCCTCTCAATGAACAACTCATGAATTGTAGGGTGGAGAAGCCTATATCCCTTGACACTATCTCAGTATCCAACAAATATGCAAGGATTGCTCATGGATCCATAGCCTTGCATTTCTATGTTGGAATGTGGGCCCATGCAGGACAACCAAACCCTTGAAAGTGCTTAACTGTGGGTTTCCAACCAATCCAAGCTTGGAAAGGAGTTACTCTGTTCACAACTTTGTGAGGAATGCAGTTCTAGATGTAACACACATAGTTGATGGCCTCCACCCAGTACTGAGGTGCCATATACCTAGAGTGAATCATACAATTCACCATCTCTTTCAAGGACCTATTCTTACATTCTGTGACACCATTCTACTATGGACAATAGGGAACTGTGTGCTGAAGATCAATGCCCTTAGATGCACAAAATTGCTCAAACCTATGTTCGGCATATTCCCCCCATTATTCATATGGAGAATCTTGGTGGCATTCCTAGATTGATTCTCTACAAAAGCTTTGAAGTCCAGAAAGACTCAAAGACCTCAGACTTCTTCTTGAGAAAATATACCCATGTATATCTAGAAAGATCATCAATGAATGTTAGAACATATCTAGCCTTGCTAAAAGAAGGATGTGGAAATGGTCTTGCCAAATCACTGTGAACCAACTCTAGAAGCTATGTAGCCCTCCATGTTTTGCCTTTTTCATACCTCTCCTCTAGATGCTTACCAAGAATGCATTCTCGGCAAACTCCATCAAAAAATTGAATAGAAGGCAACCCTAAAACCATGTCCTATTGACTGAGTTACTGTAAGTAGCAGTAATTCAAGTGACCAAACCACTAATGTCACAAATGACTCACTTCATCTGAATGAGTGAGTAATATGGTCAAAGGAGAGTCAGGAACAAAGTGAGAAAACTGATATAGTTGAGACTGATGATCTCCTTTTCCCATAGCAACTATAGACCCATCATGCAATTCACTGATTACCACATTATCTAATGTGAACGCAACCTAATTGCTAGAGCTAGTGTGAGTGATCTAATAAAAAAGTAAGAATTAGTTGAGAAAGATGGAACATAAAGAACATCTTGAAATGTTCCTTCACCCATGTCAGTAGACCCTCTCCCATGCACTTCAACAGGAGTGGACCATCACCCATAAGAATGGTAGGAATAGTGCATGGCTCTAAGGAGGCAAAACCATCCTGAGAAGAAGCCATCTGGTACGAAGAATCCGATTCAATGATCCAAGTATCTAGTTGTGAAGTAACTACAACTAGGGCCTTGCCCTTTCCTTTCCCCTTACTTTTGTCTGTCTTTTGAAGACCCTTCTGATGAACTCTACTTGAAAGAATCAAGCACCTTGATATTGTTCTTCTCAAGAAGATGTGATAGGTGATCAATCTACTTAGTTAGACACTTGTGGTCATCATGTCCTGGTCTTTTATAGTAAGAACACTTGACCTTCTCCTTAGGTTTTTTAGCTTTTGATGAAGTGGTTTGATTAGCTGCATTTTTAGCAGCTGGTTTATGATCTTTCTTCTTATCTCCTTGGTTCTTTTGTTTCTTTTCCTATTTGCCAGACCCCTTCTATTCTTTTGTGCCTTGATTTGCAACCAAGGCATGTGACTTCAAGGGTTTAATTGTACCCATGTGAACTAGTTTATCTTGCTCTTGGGTGAGTTTTGTAGCAAACTCATCAAGACAAGGCATTTTGTAGTTCATACCTGGGGCTCTTTTTGTGGCATAAAATGTAGAAACAAAGACTGAATAGTTTAGACCAAGCTTGGAAAGAATATTTAAGATCAATTGTTTGTCTTCTTTTTCTATTCCACAATGTTTCAACTGCAATCTGATGGCTTTCAACTTTGTGAAGAAGTCTTATATGGTGTCAAAATTGCTCAGACTCAACCCTATGAGTTCATTATCCAATTGATGACCCCTTAACTCATCCTGCTTACCAAAGAGTTTTTCCAATGTGGTCCACACATCATTTGGTATAGTGCAAGATTCAATGTGAAAAAGAAGGTCAGGAGAGACTGACATACATAGAATATCAAAGGCTTCATCACATTTATTAAACCATTTTATCTTTTCTACAACATCTTGACATTTTGTCTCAAGTCCCATTGTAACCCGATGATATCCATGTCTTTTGAGATATATTATCATCTTAGATTTCCATTCAAAATAGTTATATGGAGTTAACACAAGAAGTGTAGATGCATCCATGAGTGTAGAAATGTAGATTGTAGAGAAGAAAGAGAAGTGTGAAAAAGAGACACATGAGTCACCCCCCCTTTTCACTAGTTTATGAAATGACCCCCCCAAAAATTACAATATTGACACTTTATGATTAGTGTGATTTACAATGCAAATCTTTAGATTTTTAGACTCTTACAAGGCCCAAAATGGCCAAAACACTAAAACTATAGTCTAACTACAATATGAGATCAAATTGAGAGCACCAATGTGGAGTACATAGAAAAATATGAACTCTGAAAAAAAATGGCACCAAAAACAAAGTCTGTTTGCACAAGTTATGGCTCCTGAAAGGTCTCAAAATGAGAACTACACAACAAATTATGAGAGAATCTTCAATTTCTAAAATTTTGGAGCATCAAATCAAAAACATAACTTCACCATGACGTAGAGCACGAAATTCTATCCCAAATCAAAAAATATTGCATCAAAAAAGGAGTTCAAATGCTCAAGGTACAACTGTTTGAAGTTGGACTGCCAAATCAAAAATGTAGATGGAGAGAAGTCTACCTTCTGACAGTCATTTAAACATCAAATTTAATACAAAAATCTCTTCAATGGCTGGTTAAACATCAAATTTAACACAGTCAACTTGATGAGTAGATGACCGTCAAATTTAACATAGTGTTTGTGATGAGAAGATGAACGTCAAATTTAAGCCTATATTTTGTGATGATCATTTGACCATCAAATTTAAGATAGTCAAAAATTTTACTGCAGAGCCAAACAATACAGAATCTATACAACCTGGGGGTGAAAAAAAATTGTGTAAAAATTTCCAGACTCTGATTTTGATGATTTTACAGTCGATCTTTAGGTTTTGGTGCCTTCTGGGTGTGATGGTGAGGTTTGTTTAGGCTAAAAATGCACTAATTTATTAGCTACCTCCAGGTACCCCTCAACAACCTTTGGTGCAACTAGGTCCTCTGATCTCTGATTTTGGTGGAACAAAAGCCAATTTTGACTTCTCCAAGCCTTTTGGACGTTATGGAGACGTTGAAAATGCCTCTAGAATTACCAAAAGAGTTGTAATCACCCATATATCACAAGAACACAAATATGCATACCAGAATATTACAAATGCTTATTTTCTTTCAAACTATTCTGATTCTCTAGATCATTTGAGGATGCAAGAGAAGAGCATACTGGGTTTTTGAGAAAATATTAGCAGTCTAATAATCTCAAATCTCTCAAATATCAAGATTACAAAAATGAACTAAACCAAACAAACTGGCTCTGATACCATGTTAGATTATGCAAGAAACAAGAACTGATCCAGGGTTTGATGTCGGTCCTAGATCACATGCACTCCAGTCGACAAATGATCGAAGATCAAAATAAAAAAATGGAGAGAGAATCTAAAAAGAGAGAAAATATAGAGACAAAGCAAGAGAATTTGAGAATACTCTCGATACTCTCACGAAGCTTTCAACATACTAGTATTGAACAAGTGTTCAACTAGCTACCATGAGAGGAGAGTGTTGTATATATAGAAAAAATAGGGCATATGCATCCAACAGGTGCATTAACTCCTACTACCCATAAAAGGTGGGAGGTTTTACCTACTTAATAAATGATAAAATATGTGGCATAACCTCCTCAAGTGAAGATAGAAAGGAGGTGGCACATAAAGCCAAAAGAGGATGTGTAACTCAACTACCCATGTGTGGGAAAGAGTTACACATGTAGCTGATGTATTTCACCACATGTCCTCATATTCACCACATATAATAAACCTAAGAAAGCTTAATAATGTGTAGGAAAAAGAAATATCCCTAAGAAAAATAAGAAAACCTAACTAACAAACCAAGTACAAAATCCATGCTAATGTCTACCCATGGCCTTTCAGGTATAGGTAAAGGCTGCTACAAACTAGTATTTTGACTCACTCCCTTGGTCATATGACATACCCTACAACTCTATAAAAACTTTTTCACATCTTGATATAACTATGGCTAATAATAGTTCTCAAGTTTACTAATGCAATTGTCTTGTCTCTTCCAAAATGTCCTACTAATCCTCCATTATGCTTTTCATTTATCATATTCTCCCTCATGGAACTTCTTGGAATGCATAACTGACTTCCTTTGAATAACATGCCATCCTATATTATGTAATCCAACCAATGTGTTCTATCCATTGTGACAAGCTCTAGGCAAGCTTTCCATGCCTCTACAAAATTTTGATCTTCTAGATAAAAATGTTTGAGTTCCTCAAACCCACCAACTTCAATTCTCATCTCCACCAAAAAAATTTTCCTCCTACTCAAGGCATCTGAAACTCTATTAGACTTCCCACTTCTATGCTTTAACATAAATATATATCTTTGCAAAAATTTAACTCATTTCAAATGTCTTTGATTCAACTTTGCTCGGCTATACAAATACTATAAATCTTGATGATCTGTGTACAAAACAAATTCCTTAGGAAAAGGATAGTGTCTAGGTAATCCCACAATAATGAGTCCCAAACTTGGGACAAAAGAAATTGGGAGGGAGGGGGACAAAAATTATCAAATACCTTCGTACAAAGATTTTTCTTCAAACGAAGGTACCTACAAACAAAGGTTGTTGTGTAGAAACCTTCGAAAGAAGAAAAATCTTTGAATGAAGGTAATCTTCGAATGAAGGTTTTTGATTATTAAATAAACATTAAAATAATACCTTCAAATGAAGAAAATCTTCATTGAAAGGTGTTATTTTAATGTTTGCTTTTAATCGCTATATGAGCCGACAACATTGTTTTGTCAACTCATTTAGCAAAATAGAATTTTTTGCTCATTGAGCCTGTGAAGGTAAAGGTCCCAGGTGGAGCTTGTAATGTTCAACAAAGCTACAGGGATATTCAAATGAAGATTATACATTGTGCTTAGAGGTAACCACAGTCCTCAATCGTGAAAATGGTGGTGGACTGCATTTACCCTAAATCTTATAGCAATTTTTAAGCACTACAAAGCTCAGTTTCTCCTTCAATTTATTTCCATGTTTTAGTCAAATTTGTTGAAGCACTACAAAGCATATGAAGAACTGATTACATGCATCCATCGAATTGAGAAATGATTAAGCAAACTATATTTGCCCTAAATTTAATTTGGAGGCAAACCCTAATTGCAGCATGAACATGATATATATACATTGAATAATATATAATGTCAAAGTTTAAATATACCTAATTACATTTACATGATATATACACATTCAATGATTTATACTTTGTCAAAATTTATTTACCTAATTACGTGATGATATATATATGTGTGTGTGTGTGTGTGTGTGATAATTACACATACTGTCAAGATTTATATAGCTGATCTTAATATGATATATATATCATATATATGTATATCATGATATATACATGATGACACACACACACATATATATTATTGATAAGCTATTGCCTATATGATAGAAAATATATTAAAGTAAGAAAACCAAGTACAAATCTTAAGTACGGAAGGAGATAATGAGGAGAAAACAAAGAGAGAGGTCCTAAACTACTGGACATAATGCCAGAGGAACCTGAGCCCTTCTGCCAGTTCAATAGCTCTTTCTACTTGAGTAGGGGATAGAAGATCCCCGTACTGACTAACAAAATAGGCAAAAGTTTCCATATTGTTCCTCTGTATACCTTACCTATAAAGCATCAAAGCTTGGCCCACAACCTTGTTTTTGTTTACTGTACCAGCATCGAAGACCTCGACCATCATGCCATAATTTGGCCTTTTGGTGAAATTGGATATAGCCACCTTTATTGCATTCACCATATTGCCATTGACAAAATTGGTGGCCATAAGCTTGCTACTACTTTTCCTTCCTAAAATTAGGATAGAGTTCATTAGGAACTCTTCATATAGGAAACCATCATGGATATGGCCTCCATTAAAGACCTGAGCACCTATCACTTTGAAGATTGCATCCACCACCTCCACAAAACTTGCATTGAAGAGTCATTTGATCTATACTCTTGGGTCTTCTATTGCATTTTCTTCTTGGTCCTTGACCTCTTCATCTTCATCATCTTCTTCCTTTTCCTCTACCTCTTCTTCCTCCTCTTCCCCACTTCTTTCCTCTTCATCCTTCGACTCGTCGGCTTGGGAAATGTATACACAGTTGATGGACATCATGTTCACCATTTCTTCTGTGTGGAAAGCCCCTCCACCAACTTACTCTTTGTAGGTAGGTCTGTGAGGTTTCCCAAAGAATACCAAGTTGCAACCAATGCATGTGAACTTCCACATCTCATATCTCTGAGGATTTGATCCATCCATTGAAATTTGATTTTCCTTAGGGAAGTAAAAATTTAGTTTGCACCTTCTTAATTTAAGGGACATGCTAAATCACTCCTTCAACCTTTCAGTCCATCTAGGTTAGCATTTTAATTCTTGAATTTGGAAATTCTCTGTCTAAAATCAGCAAGGGCTCAAAGTTCCACCCAAGAGATTGGTCGAAGCATTTGGCATACTAAGGCACAGAAAATAGGGCCAGCTACCCCTTAATGGTTTTGTTTTGAAGAAGATTTTGGCACCCCTCCAAAGGTGCCCTATCAGAAATCAGATAATTTAATATTTTTGGTACAATTTCCCATTCTTGGTGGAATCTTTACTATTCCTGATTGTCTAGGCTTGCTTGCTTCCATTGTTGGTTCCCTTGGTGTCCTTCCTTTTGATGGATTTGACTTCTTTTCAAGTTTGTTTTAGGTGTTGTGAGCCTAGGAATTTGAGTTTGTAAGGATGGAAATTGTTGCTTCATCTCTTGTCTGAGGGTGAGCTACCTCACCTTTATGAACTGTTGAATTCTTTGCACAAGGACTACTCTCCATATTTTCCTCCAAACTAGGATTACGCTCTTGAACATGGGTGTTGTGATTGTCCTTGTCCAAAGACGTACAAGGGTATGACGTGGCCTTGCCCTCAACTATAATTTTTGTAGTGTCGAGATTTTTCTTTTTTTATGGGCAACATTATTTATGGTGGCTACAACTTCAGTAATTCAAGCAAAAGTATTGCCTTTCTTAAATCTCTATTTTCTGTTACCTATAATAGTCCTTTGTGTGTAAGATTGTTTCTTTTAGAGTCTTGTCGATAACCACCACTTGAATTTTGACAAATAGGTAAGAGTTGCTATTAAAGAGGTTTGCATCGATGTTTGTTACCACCCCTAAGGAGTGCCCAATTTTTAAGAGACAATCCTCTATCCAAAACTTCAGTGGGCGGTTCTATAACCTAATGCATTTGGGTTCGTCATAGGGGTCGCATTTTGTTAGATCAAAGTTTGACGACCATTTTCATATGTAAGTGGTGGTCTAAACCTAGACTAATTCCTTCCTCATAGGATCATATAGTAATCAAACCCTGATAGGAAGGTGGCCAAAAAGAAGCCCTTTGGGAGGAATTTAAGGATGTATTGAATCTACCAAATTTCTTCAACCCAGTCTTTTATTTGTTTTCTACTGAGCTTCAGACCGATAAACCAGCATATTAAGGTTGTTTCTGATAGAACTTTAGATTCCTTTTCGCATTCTTTTTTTATATCAATTCAAAGGGTAGGCTTAGGAGAGTCCTTGCATTTTCTTTCCATTTCTGCTTTTGCAGGATCACACATATGATGATATATATATATACATGATGATATATATAGGATTATAGGTCGGGCAACATTATTGATTAACAAGTTAATAATTGTCTAGTTGCTTTCCTTATGTAATCTAGATGGGGTACATGCATTAGGTATTGAATTATTATTATATTTATAAAATATTATGCATTTAAACAATACTTGTATTATATGTGTTAATAATTGATTTGAATGCTGAAACAAGTGATTCAAAACAAGTGATAATCTTGAGCTTAACCAAGTATTCAATATTGGTACGAAATGGGGAGATCACAGAAACCAAAGGGGAACTTCTTGTACACATATGGTTCCTTAGGTTGTCATTGCTGTCAACATTGACAGAAGGTTGTCATTGATGTCAATACTATCATGGATGTGCGATGGTGTTCATGGTTGGATGTCATGTCCTATCTAGTAGAGAAGATACCATTCATGTCATGATATAATGTGGTTATTGAAGTTTTGAAATGAATCAGACAACTGAGAGGGGAGTGAATCAGTTGTCACAAAACTTAAGTAATTCTACATCTTAAATCATTAAACACTTATCCACTGTTTGTTATAATAAAGTCATGAAAGCATAAACACAAAAACATAAACATAATTGCAAGATCATACACAAGTGACACTAGATTTTTACGTGGAAAACCCTATTAAGGGAAAAACCATGGTGGGAGTTAACCCACAAGATATATATGTAAAGTACAATACTAAAAATTGAATGCTCACTGCCAATATGGATCACTACCCAGAAGAATGCTCACTACCAAGGATTTGAACTGAGATGTTAGCATCTACTCCATGCTTGAATTAAATTCCATTGAAGTGCAATACTCTTATGCTCTACTATGCCTTTTCTATTCCTTATTTATCTTCATATTTTCACACTAGGACACCTTTTCCTTAACTCAATTGCAAGTATTTATACACTACATCAACCTTGGAATGATCATCAAGGTCGGCAATACAATCATCAACCATTGGAACAATCTCCAAGATCAGCATTACAAACATACATAAAATAGGTCTAGACCTAATACAAAATTTGCTAAGGAAATGTAGTAAAGCTATATGCAGATCACTTCATGCCTTAGATGGGACTCAAACATAATCTTCCACACCACTACATGCTTCTACAATCTTCAATAAATCTCCACAATAACTGGGATTAATCAAGTTGGCTAAGTCTGGTTACACGCTACATTATCTGGGCATAATCTTCAAACATGATCTCAATTCCTTAACGCAAACCAATACAATGGTAGGAACATGATTAGGAGGCCTCCACAAGGACATTGTAATTATCAGGAGCAACCACACAAAATCTAACCACTTCATCCATGAGATTCTTCACACCAGAGCATATGAACTTCATTGTCTTTGACTATCATAAAAGAAAGATATCTTGTGGACCACCAAATCAGAAACTATTGGATTTGTAGGCACTTATCATCATCCTAGACTTCCCTCTAGAACTGCAGAGCAAAATTCTTCAATGTGGTGGAATGCGAAGCAAAATACTTTCTCCCCATCACTAGTGAATAAACAGAAAAAGCAGGTTTTATTCTGGTGAATGTAACTCACTCAATTCTTCATACCAAAGACTCAAACTCAGGATTTAGCATCTTCAGACATGTCTCTAAATAACTACCAATCTACAAGCCAATATCTTTAATCTCCAAGAAATGAAGAGTAATAATTCGGACTATTCTTTAGTATGCAACTCATAGTCTTCACCATGGTTCATTGTTTCCTTTCTTATTCTTCCAGAGGGGCTAATTTTCTCAATATCCTCAACATATAAGGCTTCTAAACAAATAAAAAAATAAGATACAGTTGACACCAATGGCAACAAGGATATGTTGACATCAATGATGACACCGATTAGGAACATACTTGCAACAATCTCCCCCTCTGTCATTGATGGCAACATATGATGTGAAAAACTGCAACAGCCATCAAGAAAAGATTCTCCCCTCTCTCTCTACACATTTGCACTCTTTCTCTCTGATTTTTTCACATTATTTCTCTCCCCCTTTAACATCAATGGCAAAGGGCACATACTTGCATTCTATTGTTATGATCCAATCTATCTTCTGAACTTTCTTCATCTGACTACCCCCTGAGAAGTAGCCCTTACAGGCATTAATCCAGATCTAGAGATAGCTTTTTAGGTACCTCCAGACTGATGTACTTCTGTGCATCTTAGTTTAGAGTAGGAGGGGTGATAATCCCTAACTTTTCTTTGAAATACTCAAAAGCATCCTTAGGCAAAGGCTTAGTGAAAATGTCTACAATCTAATCTTTTGTAGATACGTACTCCGACTTGACTTCATTCTCTGTCACCTTTTCTCTCAAAAAGTGATATCTTATGGATATGTGATTTGTCCTTGAATGCATTACTAGATTCTTTGATATGTTTATGTCACTTGTATTGTCACAAAAGATTGCAATTGGATCTTCATAAGCAACTTAGATGTCCTTCAATGTCTGCTTCATCCATAACAGTTGAGTGCAGCTACATGTTGCTGCAATGTATTTTTCTTCTGTAGTAGATAGAGATATTGAGTCTTGTTTCTTTCTTAACTAGGATACTAGCCTTTTTCCCAAGAAGAATGCACCTCCACTTATACTTTTCCTGTCATCCAAATCTTTGGTTGAATTTGCATTAGTGTATGCATTGAGAGTGAAATCATTGTCTTTTGGATACCACAAACCATAATCCATTATGCCTTTTAAGTATCTCAGTATTCTCTTGACTGCCATCACATGTGACTCTTTAAGTTCTTCATTGCCTCCAAAGATAATGTCATCAACAAAGACTGCAACAATTAGGATTTGTTCATTATTGATCTGGACCTTTTCCTTCCGAATTTCTTCCATGAGTTTCTTCATATTTCATTTCACAACACCTCTTTATTTTGGATTTCTGTACTAACTAACTAACTAAGGGGTTTTAATTTTCAACATAGCTCCCCCTGAGCCATAGCTCACAATTTAATTTTTGGAGCAAATATCTGCACTAGATGCTGGTGTAGATCCATTCTTAATCTCATTGACATCCTTTTTTATCCAGATCTTGCTCATCTCATTCTCGATTTATACCAAATCAACCTTGATCTTGCCTCTATCATCTTTCTGTTCTATATTCTTCTTCATTGTGGGATAGCCTCATTTTGCATTTCTTCTTCTATAGAATCTAGTAGTGTCCGGGCTTGTTGCAATTTAGACAAACAATATCTCTCTGACCTTGATTTCTTATGTTGTTTGAGTTTAGCCTTGATCTGCATTGATTGTCCATATGTCCAAATCTATTACATGCAAATCACTTTCCATTAAAAGATTGTACATTCTTTGCACTAATTTGATTTGACACATTTCTACACTCATTCACTTTATGACCAATTTTCTTGTAATTGAAACATTGACTAGAGAAGGATGGAACATTCTGATCCATTCTATTCTTACACTGAGTAGCCTTATGACCATACTTATTACATTTAAAACAATAACCATTGAAATATGGATACCTTTGAGCATTTGGTTGTCTAATTAAAGGTCTACTAGGTCCACCTTTTTTATTTCTTACTAGATAGTTTCTGCCTCTTCCTTTCTCAGATCTAACTTGTCCTAGAAATGAACTTTCTCTCTTTTCAAATCCCAAACCTTGCTTGTCATCTAAATTCGTCTAGCTAGTAAGCAGTTCATCAGAGCTTATTTTGATCTTTTCTTTATGGCTATTTGCTACCTCTAGATCAAACTTCAAAAGCATGATTTAATTTGCCAATTTCTCACATTCTTTTGACATATATTTTATAGCTTTTCTCAGATGATGCTCCGTTCTTGTTTTGTCTTCAATTACCAGACTCAATTCTTCACTTTTCTTTTTAAGACTTTGTTGGAGTTCCTTGATTTCCTTACTTAGCTTTTGGATACCACCATTTACTTCTACCATATTTTCTTTGGAGTCCATGTTTTCTTCCTCATATTTCTTAATGTCTTCTAGAGAAATTTGGTGTCCTTTACTATTAGTATTAGTTGCTTTAGACTCAACACTGGTAATCAAGCATAGATTCATTTGATTCACAGTAGCTCTATTTCCTTTTGCATCACATTTTGTTTTATCACTGATGGTCTAGGAACTTTCTAGTGCTTCATTCTGTTGTTCCTCATTGATTGAGTAAGAGTACCCTTGAATGTTCTCATCAACCTTGACATTTGTACTTTCAACAATCTTTCCCAATCTATTATTGTAGCAGTCGTAGGTTTTGTTCCATGATGAATATCTAAGAAAAATACCTTCATCATACTTAGCATTATCTAGTTTGATAAGGCATTTGCTTCCAAATATTTTGAAGTATTTCACAGTGGGTACTTTTCCATACCATAATTCAAAGGGAGTCTTTTATTTTTGTCTTTTTCTTGAACTCTGTTTAGTGTGTAGATAGTAGTTTGAATTGCCTCCTTCCAGAATGCTTCTGATAGATTTGCTTCTTCCATCATTGATTTTGCAGTTTCTTGAATGGTCTTGCTTGTTTCTTCCATTATCTTATTCTTTGCAAAGAGCTATTTTTCTATCTCATGAGTCTCACATAACATATTAAAACTGTTGGAGGTAAACTCTTCTTTTTTGCCAATCCTTTAACACTTAATTTTTATATTTAGCTCATTTTAAACCATTTCTTTAAAATATTTGAGTCCATCTAGGGCTTCTAATTTTTCTTTGACAAAGCTAACCCATGTCATTCTAGAATAATCATCAATAAAAAACATAAAGTACATGTCATCATGGAAGCTTTGTATTCTTGTAGGACCACAAAGGCTTATATGGATCAATTCCAGTCATTCAGTGGAAGATTTTTCTTTACCCTGTAGTATTATTCTTGACTACCTTTTATCTTGACATTTCCTACAAATGATGTTATTTGAGTGATCAATTTCTAGCAGATCTTTTACAATTTGGACTAAGTCTATCTTTACTAAATCCTCAAGATTGATATGACACAGTCTTCTATGCTAAAGCTAGCTTTCATTGGTTTAAGTTGTGATCCCAGGTATGTCATTTTTTTTGAACTGATAAAGTTTCTTTTCTGATCTTTTTCCAATGGCCATTGTAGTTCCAAATTTCTCTTTGATTACAAAAGTATCATTTTCAAATACAAGACTAAAACCATTTTTGCATAACTATCCAACGCTTAAGAGACTTTGCTTTAGATTCTCAACATAAAAGACAACATCAGTGATTTGTCTGTTGTCAAGATTGATTGATCCTTTTCCACATATTTCAGTAGTACAGTCATCTCAGAATCTAACTAACCCTCCATCATATCTTTCCAAACTTACAAACTCACTCTTGTCACCAGTCATGTGATTTGAACAAGTACTATCAATAATCCAATAGTTCTCAGTTTGAAAAATAGTTTCATTGCTGGTGCTTACCTTTGAATGAGTACACCTTAGATTGTTGATACTCTTTATTTTAGAGAGGAGGTAGTCATCGTCTTCACAAAAAGCTTCCTTGGATAATCTAGCTTTATCATCTTTTAGTGAACATTCAGGTGTATAAAAATTAGTACTATTAATAATCCAATAGTTCTCGGTTTGAAACATAACTTCATTGCTGGTGCTTACCTTTGAATGAGTACACCTTAGATTGTTGACACTCTTTATTTTAGAGAGGAGGTAGTCATCATCTTCACAAAAATCTTCCTTAGATAATCTAGCTTTATCATCTTTTAGTGAACATTCAGGTGTATAAAAATTAGTATGTAGATGTTCATCTTTTAGCTCCATTTGGGATCTGCCTCAAGTTGTTAAACTCTTTACGAAGGGACTTGGCTCTGATACCAATTGTTGAAATGAACCAGACAATTGAGAGGGGGGTAAATTAGTTGTCACAAAACTTAAGCAATTCTACACCTTAAATCGTCAAACACTTATCCATTTTTTGTTATGATAAAGTCATGAAAGCATAAAAACAAAACCATAAACACAATTGCAAGATCATACACAAGTGACACCAGATTTTTATGTGGAAACCCATGTTTAGAGAAAAACCATGGTGGGAGTTAACCCACAAGATATATATGTAAAGCACAATACTAAAAATCAAAGGCTCACTACTAATAGGGCTCACTACCCAAAAGAAGGCTCACTGCCAAGGGGTGGCTCACTACCAAGGATTTGAACTAAGATGTTAGCATCTACTCCATGCCTAAATTTAGTTCCATTTAGGTGCAATACTCTTTTGCTCTGCTCTATCTTTTCTCTTCTTTACTTGTATTCACATTTTCACACCAAGACACCTTTTCCCTGACTCAATTGCAATTATTTATACACTACATCAACCTTGGAATGATCATCAAGCTCGGCATTACAATCATCAATCGTTGGAACAATCTCCAAGGTTAGCATTATGAACATACATAAAATAGGTCTAGACCTAATACAAAATTTGCTAAGGAAATGTAGTAAAGATGTATGCGGATCACTTCATTCCTTAGTTGGGACTCAAAAATGATCTTCCACACCACTGTACATACTTCTACAATCTTCAATACATCTCTGCAATCATTGGGATTAACCAAGTCAACAAAGACTGGTTACATGCTACGTTATCTGGGAGTAATCTTCAAACATGATCTCAATTCCTTAACCCAAACCAATGAAAAGGTAGGAACATGATCAGGAGGCTTCCACAACCACGTTCTAATCATCAGGAGCAACCGCACAAACTCTAACCACTTCATCCATGAGATTCTTCACATCGGTGCACATGAACTTCACTGTCTTCGACTATCATAAAAGAAAGATAGCTTGCAGACTACCAAATCACAAACCATTAGATTTGTAGGAACTCATCATCATCCAAGAATTCCCTCTAGAACCACAAAGCAAAATACTTCAATGTGGAGGAATGCAGAGAAAAATACTTTCTCCCTATCACCAGTGAATAAATAGAAAAAGTAGGTTTTATTCTGGTGAATGTAACTCACTCAATTCTTTATACCAGAGACTCAAACTCAAGATTTAGCATTGTCAAACATGTCTCTAAATAACTTCCAATCTAGAGACCAAGATCTTCAATCTCCAAGAAATGTGGACCAGTAATCGGGACTATTCTTTAGTATGTAACTCATTGTCTTGACTGTGGTTCATTGTTTCCTTTCTGATTCTTCTAGAGGGGCTAATTCTCTCAATGTCCTTAACATATAAGGCTTCTAACCAAATAAAAAAATAGCATACAGTTGACACCAATGACAAAAAGGATATTTTGACATCAATGACAACACCGATTAGGCATATAGTTGCAACACTAAAGTTCATGGTTGGATGCCATGCCTTGATCACTAAAAAGTTGAATATGAAGTCATATTAAGATGGGAATTAGAAGCATCAAGAAGATACATTAATATGGAAATTAGAAGCACTAAGATGACCAAATGTGTTTCTGAGTATAAGGAGATGTTACTAGTGGCCTAAAGCATATTGTATGATTTCTCCTACTATTCCTAAGAATACATGTGTTAATATAAAGAAGTTTTGGCCTCTAGAAGTTAGTGATAGTTTCTGTTATAGGATGACTATCTATGAAGACCATCTGGGAGATTTTTCCATGTTAGTAGCTATGGCTATGTGGTTCTAGAATAGTGTTTAGAGTGCTATGAAGTTGATAATTTCAAAGTTTGAGATTATTTGCCCTTCCACTATGAAAGTTATGCATAATAGGGTTCTGGTATCTGTTCTGATAGCATAATGTGATGATAAAAGCTGATTGATCTATTCAACATTCCTCTGAATGTGAATCTTTGTCTTTGTAGTTTTGTGGACATGTTTATGGATGTGAATTATGTGTTTTCTTATTGTTTCAAGGTTCTTGGTGATTTGTAAGCTCAATTTTTCAATGACAGTATGTTACAGTGTGTTCCAAATGACTTGTTCTTCTCAGAGCTCATGGTTGAAGATGTATGACACAAATATTTGATGTAAAAAAATAAAGTAGTGCTTGGGGATGTTGTATGAGTCCTGTAGACTTATCTATAAAAGCTTCATGAAGATATTTTTTGTTTAAAGTATCACACAAGACTTTCAAGTTGATGTGGTCATTATGCTTCAAGTTTTATACTTCTTTGCTTAAGGTTATCCTATTTCAAATCAGCGGAGTGTGCGGATGTAATTACTTGATGTTTGATGTTGTAAATAATGTTTTGGACCTAGTTAATCAAGTGTTGATGTTCGCAAGGCATGGGTCTTCTTCTAGTGTAGTGTGTAGTCTTGTTTTAGGACTTGTCCTCTACATGTTTCATGTTGTGTGTTGTCTGGCTGACTTGTAAATGTATTTTTCATTTTGTCTCTAGCTAACAAGAAATGCAATCAATGTAATATCATGGATAAATAGGAAATCAAAGTGTGTTAGGTAAACTATGATTACAAAGTGATTGGAAAGATTCACAAGAAAAAGGAGAAGAATGAATGCATTATGATGTGCGACTAAAGGAGAAAGAGCAGAAGTTGTAGATGCTATTGTTATTCATCTTGAAGACAATTCTATGGTAGTGATGAAGTGTAGAGTGTGCCTAACTGATCTAATCATTAGAAGGAAGTGTGAAGAGGAAGAATTGTAATCATCAAAGGTGTGAATTTCAGTGTCATTTTTTAAACAGTAGAAGGATTATCATACTGTAATCTTTTGTGAGCTTGTACTCAAGTCAGGGAGTAGTTTCTTCTTGTGAGTGACCCTAAAACAGAGTCTTCAGGGAGTTGTAGCTTCCTTAGGTGTGACCCTAAATCAAAGTCTTCAAGGAGTAGTAGCTTCTTTGGGTTGTAGCCCTGAAACAAAGTCTGTAGGGAGTAGTTACTACCTTGGGTTGTAGTCCTAAAACAAAGTTGTTATTTTAGCCTCATTTATTGTGATTTAATCCTCACTGTGGTTTTTCTCTTCTTGGGTTTTCCACATATATTTGGTGTTATGTGTTGATGTGCATTGTTTTTATCTTTCATGTTAATGTTAATACTGTGATGATTAAGTTTTAATCAATTTTGGAAGATTTGAAGTTTGTTATATATTGATTCACCCCCCTTCTTAGTATCCTTGTGTGTCCAATAGAACTCTATTTAACATGTTCAATCAAGAACTAGGGAATACCATACATGCATGCCTATTCTTTGACAAAAAATGAGGATATTTTATGGTTATCTAGAACATTCAAAATTTGACATCAACATTAAATTGGATCCTAGGGGACCACGTGGGAAGAAAAGTACTCAATAAGAAAAAATAGCACGAAAACTTCCAAGGTTGGTAGAAAGAAACCATTAGTTGTTCATGAATGTGAATATCTATTTCAATGTGGTTAGAATATACCTATCACAGGAATATAATACATATGAACTTGATGCTAAGAAAATGGAAACATCTAAATGAGAAGAATAAATTTAAAAAAATAACTTCTTGATGCAATTTGGAAAAAGTTCCATAAGGCTAGAGTAAATAAGCCTTAGACTCTTGTGATTGATATAGTAAATATTAGATTTATAGTTATCTCTTTCTTGTCCTCTTTATAAATTGAATTCCTTTGAATTCATTTCAATTGTCGATATAAATGGGGAAGCACTATTAGACTAGAACCAAACTTGTGTTAGATAGATGCAATGTAAAAATTCAAGGTAAAACTAGATACAAAAGTTCTAGAGGCATGCCTTCATGTTAAAAATACACAATTTGCTCTTGGATAAGAATAATATGAGCTTGAATAATACATATGATCATACAAATTCATGGTTATGATTAATGCCATTTAGAGGTGCAAATTATACTAAATGAGAAGAAAAAAAAAAACCATAAAGACAACATTAACCCTAGTGAATTTCTCTCACATTTCATCTAAATCATAATGCAAGAAAAAAATCAACCCTGGACCAAAGGGATCAAATGTATGATCCCAAGAATAAAAGGAAATATACAACCACCCAATATGGATAACACCTTAGATAAATAAACGACCTATGTTATAACATAGTTGAGGACATAAAATGAACTAAAGAAAATGTGTCATTATTTAATGTAAATCAACTCTAATGAAAAGAAAATTCTAAAATTTTCAGCATAATTGACATGACCTAAGGAACTAACCAAAATATATAAAACATTGAATATTATATGACTTCAGGAATCAACCAAAATATATAAAACATTGAATATTTATATGATCATAAATATACCTGAGAAAAATTTAGTCACCTCTACTCTTAACATTAGGATATTTGGAAAGAATTTAATATTCACTACCTTGAATTGATTTGGGCATATTTATAAATGTGATGCCACATGATATCTATTAAAGACTTGGCCTAGTACCATAGTATGGTCAATTCAAAAGGTATATGGTTGGGGAGATGTATATCATTCCCATACATTTATTTCAATTATTTAATTCTCAATATATATATTACATGGATACTCCAAACACCTTCAAGTCATGCTCATGAGCTTAGAGTAGTATTAAATCCTCAATAGCTATATAAATGAGACTAATTTATAACATATGCATGTCTTCCATGGTTCAGGCGATTCATAATAAAATTAGGACAAAAGTATAGGCCAACATAAAACATCTCATTGCATATAATACAAAAAACCTAATGCTCTTATGTTCATTGTACACTTGAGCTAGGAATCTATACACTAGGAATCGAAAAATAGAACAAGATATTAGATATCTCTATTGTATTGCTATGTAAAAATCATACCCAACCAGATCTAGTGTGTAGAGTTAGATTTTATGTGTTGAAATAAGCTTCATAGTCTTTAATGAACTACTCAACCCCTCCAATTTAGTAGACATGGGAGACCCAAAATAAATTTTCCTTGTAAACATGAATTCACTCCTTGAAGATAAATAGTTATTGGGATTATTAGAATATTTTTATGTGGAGAGTTTAGAATATAAATATAGAATTTGAAAGTGAGAGAGATCTACTTTACGCACATGTATGAAAGAAGATCTACCTAAATTTTAAGGATTATCACTCATCATTATGGAATGTGTTAGAAGAAGACAAGTGACCTTGCAAAACATCATTTATACTTGAGGTGATAATAGAGCAGATTATTTAGGTTAAGAAGTGGGTATGAAGCTACAAAATTAGTAGAAAATGTAGAAGGAATATCCTAATTCATAACAAGATCTAGATCTATTAACAATATTAGAGAGGATGTGGATTAACTTTGATTGTAAACTTTTAAATGTTAGGAAAAAACCTAATAGACTAATGGAAGTTAGATTGGACTAAAACCATAGTGTGAATCCATGATCTCTAGTTGAGAGTAGAAATGATAAATGTAAAATGAGATATTAGAGAGCCTTAGATTATTTTTTCTAATTTAATTCCAATAAATGCTAGAGTATAGTTGGGAGATTTTTGGAACATGCACATAAGTTTCAAACAAGAGTTAGTCCTCTATCAATACATAGATGGATTCATGTCCCAAAATTAAGGTAATTTTCCATACCACCCAAACTAGAATTTCCCAAATTTGATGGTATTGATCCTACCAGTTAGATATATAAGGTAGACCAATATTTCAAATATATAGTAAATATAAAGTTCCCCATGATCAAAATCTATTTATGCTTCTTTCAAAGTAGAAAATGAATCCATTCAATAGTTAGATATAAAACCCAATCCTTTCTCACATCCAGGAAATTTTTTGCACTTGGAAGTCCTTAGCTAAATTTTGAGCTATATACATGGTTATATGTATTTGATTCAATGTAACATATTAACATTCATACTCAAGCTCTTTAAATCAATCTAGTTAAGTGAATTTAATCTATTCATTATTAATTGAAATCCTAAAAATTATCATGAACTCATTTATGTCCAATCGTCGTGTTCTAGAGCTAATTCATTTACTAGTTTAAATATTAATTTATGTTTCAATTCAAGTGTATATGTATTTTTTAATTATTTTAAATTAACATTAGGTAAAGTTCATTTTTCAAGTCATGTGTTTTAATTATGAAAATTTATTTGATTTAACATCATACCTCCATTTTTACTTTAGGGTTTAAATTTATCTTCATTAGTTTTAGGTTAAAGAAGATTTATTAAGTTCTAAAATTGTGCATCATCAAATTGTTTTTAGATTTAGGAAAGGATACAACATTATTTTAGACCTATGTACATGTCCTTGAATTAATATTAAAGAATTTAATTTATTTTTGTACATAATACACACCAATATGGATATGCTTTGGACATGTATTGATTCTAAGATTTAGAAATTGAGACAGATTCTAACAGACCCTTCTCCCACCTGGGTGTATAGAAGTAATTCTAGTATGATTTTACAGAGCTCAGTCACCATTAGATAGTCATTAGGAGGTCTCCATGCATATTTTGGGGAGACATTACCCATCATCCTTGCCCAAATGAGGGATGGGGTGTTAGGCGATGTTCCTTTGAGCACAGTCCAAAGTAGAGTGCCAAAGGAAACCATCAAAACTCCATGTTTTCCCCAATACTCCACCAAATATGAGGTTAGGGCATATCAGGTGACTACATTCATATGACCTAGGATGGCCCCTTTGATATATCCATCATTTCTTGCTACACATGGTCAGTGTCAAAATAACAAATAGAGTCCATTGTATTTGACACAACATTTATATGCTGAGGTCCATTTAGGCCTCAATGTTAACTATTTAGATTTACCAGGTCATTTGGGCAGGAGCGTGGTAGGGTTTGTGATAGGGATGCTTATTGTCATGTAGATTGATAACCCACAGATTACTAGGTCTTTGTTGGGGCCTGCTGTCTCTCTATCCATTACCCCTATTATTGATGAGGTTGTCATTGCTTCCCAATGGGAAGCAATCGACAGTATTGTTGGTATTGCAGTGGAGGCTCATCACATATCTATAGATCGCATGGGTCAATAGCTAATGAGACATCTGGGTATATCAACTATTGATTTAGATGCATATGTTGTGGTAGGTATCCCATCTCTGAATGACATAGACCACATTGCACATGATGCCCAAATTTTGAGGGATTCTAGTTATATATTTTCTAACGACTTGATGGGAGCATATCGTGTGATCTCATCATAGTAGGGGATCTCATTAGTAGATGTTGCTTCATTTGTGGCTTAGTCTCAACATTATGATATGGATCCTACGATTAGATTATCTTAAGGGGCACATGAGCCACCTACCCACCACCATTCTACTGATTCAACATAGGTACATCCATAGGCGAATGATTACGTTGCTCCAGGGGCCCAACCATCTGCTACTACTTTAGGTGCCTAGTCATCTACAGTTTCTCTAGGTGTCCAATCATCTGTAGCTTCTCTAAGTGCTCAGACATCTACTGATACACTCGAGTAGGCTGTGAGAGGTCTAGGTTTGATGGACATTCTCTCTTTAGGTTTGATACCATCTCACTTGCATAGTCCTCTACACAAATCATTGGTAGAGCTACTCTAGGGTAGGTCTACAGAGGAGCTGGTGGATTATATGACTCTAGAAGGTGGTATTGAGGATGTAGAGGTGACTCAGGTTTATATGTATGTATAATTTTTAAGTTTTTCAAGTTTTTAATAAATACATGTAGTATGTAACTACATTGGAAATATGTACAACATAGTTTTATAAATTAAATATAATTCAAAATTAATTTTATTTTTTTATGTATTCATGCATATGTGTCTAGGTGGAGGTAGCACATGTAACTCCTAGTTTGAGGGGAGAGCATGAACACACATGTTCTTCACCTAACCATGTCAGTGGATAGGTGAACTTTAATTTTCATTTAAGTTAAAATGTATATATGTACATGTTCACTTGTTCACATGTGTCTGTGCTTTTGTGTGTGTGTATACAAACACACACACAAAAACACAGACACATGTGAACAAGTGAACATGTATATATATGTACATTATATATATATATATATAGTTTTTAATTAATTACACAATTTTGTATATGTATATATATGTAGGGCCCAACACATTTATCAAATCCTCAATATTCATGCTTGAATGGTCACTCGATTAGGAGAACTAGTTTATACACACATGTGTTTATTACATGGACATTTTCTGTTTCTTACATGGACATTTTATGTTTTAGATCTATTGATGTATGTGCACATGTGTACACACACACACACACACACACACACACACACACATATTACATGGTTACTCCAAACACCTTTAAGTCATGCTAATGAGCTTAGACTAGTGTTAAATCTTCAATAACTATATAATGAGACTAATTTATAACATATGCACGTCTTCCATGGTTCAGGTGTTTCATAATAAAATTAGGGAAAAAATAAAGGCCAACATAAAACATCTCATTGAATAGAATACAAAAAACCTAATGCTCTTATGTTCATTGTACACATGAGCTAGGAATCTATATGTTAGGAATCCATAAATAGAACAAGATTATAGATATCTCTATTGTATTGCTATGTAAAAATCATACCCAAGTAGATCTAGTGTGTAAAGTTAGATTTTATGTGTTGAAATAAACTCCATAGTTTTCAATGAACTACTCAACCTCTCCAATTTATTAGACATGGGAGACCCAAAATAAATTTTCATTGTAAACATGAATTCACTCCTTTAGGATAAATAGTTATTGAGATTATTAGAATATTTTTATGTGGAGGGTTTAGAATATAAATCTAGAATTTCAAAGTGAGAGAGATCTACTTTACAGTATGAGCACATGTATGAAAGAAGATCTACCTAAATTTTAAGGATCACCAATCATTATTATGGAATGTGTTAGAGGAAGACAAGTGACCTTGCAAAATGTCATTTATACTTGAGGTGATAATAGTGCATATTATTTAGGTTAAGAAGTGGGTATGAAGCTACAAAATTAGTACAAAATGTAGAAGGAATATCCTAATTCATAACAAGATCTAGATCTATTAACAATATTAGAGACGATGTGAATTAACTTTGATTGTAAACTTTTAATTGTTATGAAAAAACCTAATAGACTAATGGAAGTTAGATGGGACTACAACCATAGTGTGAATCCATGATCTCTACCTAAGAGCAGAAATTATATATCTAAAATGACATAATAGAGAGCCTTAGATTATTTTTTCTAATTTAATTCCAATAAATGCTAGAGTATAGTTGGGAGATTTTTGGAATGTGTACATAAGTTTCAAACAAGAGTTAGTCCTCTATCAATACATAAATGGATTCATGTCCGAAAATTAAGGTAATTTCCCATACCCCCCAAACTAGAATTTCCCAAATTTGATGGTATTGATCCTACTAGTTAGATATATAAGGTAGACCAATATTTCAAATGCATAGTAAATATAATGTTCCCCATGATCAAAATCTCTTTAGTGCTTCTTTCAAAGTAGAAAATGAATCCATTAAATGGTTAGATATAAAAGCCAATCCTTTCTCACATCCAGGAAATTTTTTGCACTTGGAAGTCCTCAGCTAAATTTTGAGCTATATACATGGTTTTATGTATTTGATTCAATATAATGTATTAACATTCATACTTGAGCTCTTTAGATCAATCTAGTTAAGTGAATTTTATATATTCATTATTAATTGAAATCGTAAATATTATAATGAACTCATTTATGTTCAGTCATCGTGTTCTAGAGCTAATTCATTTACTAGTTTAAATGTTGATTTATGTTTCAATTCAAATTTATATGTATTTTTTAATTAATCTAAATTAACATTAGGTAAAGTTCATTTTTCAAGTCATGTATTTTAATTATGAAAATTTATTTGATTTAACATCATACCTCCAGTTTCACTTTAGGGTTTAAATTTATCTTCATTAGTTTTAGGTTAAAGAAGATTCATGTAAGTTCTAAAATTATGCATCATCAAATTATTTTTAGATTTAGGAAAGGATGCAACATTATTTTAGACCTATGTATATTTGCTTGAATTAATATTAAAGAATTTAATTGATTTTTGTGCACAGTACACACTTATATGTATATGATTTGGACACGTATTGATTCTAAGATTCAGAAATTGAGACAGATTCCAAAAGACCCTTCTACCAGTAGGGTGTATAGAAGTAATTGTAGTATGATTGTACAGAGTTTAGTCACCATTAGATAGTCATTAGGAGGTCTCCATGCATATTTTGGAGAGACATTAGCCATCATCCTTGCCCAAATAATAGATGGGGTGTTAGGCGATGTTCCTTTGAGCACAGTCCAAAGCAGAGTGCCAAAGAAAACCATCAAAACTCAAAATTTTCCCCAATACTCCACCAAATCTTAGGTCAGGGTATATCAGGTGACTATGTGGATATGCCCTAGGATTGCCCCTTTCATATATCCATGATTTCCTACTACACATGGTCAATATACAAATAACAACCAAAGTCCATTATATTTTTCACAATAGTTATATGTTGAGGTCCATTTAGGCCTCAACGTTAACTATTTTGATTTACCAGGTCATTTGGGGTAGGGGTATGGTAGGGTTTGTGATAGGGATGCTTATTGTATTGTAGATCGACAACCCATAGATTACAGGTCTTGTTTATGGCCTGTTGTCTCTCTATCCATTACCCCTATTACTAATGAGGTTGTCATTGCTTCCCAATGGGAAGGAATTGACAGTATTGGTTATATTGCAGTGGAGGCTCATCACATATCTATAGATCACATGGGTTGATAGGTGATGAGACATCTAATTGCATTAGCTATTGATTTAGATGCATATGTTGTGGCAAGTATCCCATCTACGAATGACATAGACCACATTACACATGATGCCTAAATTTTGAGGGATTCCAGTTATATATTTTCTAACAACTTGATGGGAGCATATCGTGTGATCTCATCATAGTAGGGGATCTTGTTAGCAGATGTTGCTTCATTTGTGACTTAGTCTCAGCATTCTGATATGGATCCTACAATTAGATTATCTTAAGGGGCACATGAGCCACCTACCCACCACCATTCTACTGATTGAACACAGGTGCATCCGTAGGCTAATGATTATGTCAGTCTAGAGGCCCAGCCATCTACTGCTACTCTAGGTGCCTAGTCATCTACAGTTGCTCTAGGTGCCTAATCATCTACAGCTGCTCCAAGTACTCAGACATCTATTGATACACTCGAGTAGGCCGTGAGAGGTCTAGGTTTTATGGAGATTCTCTCTTTAGGGTCGATACCATCTCACTTGCATAGTCCTCTACACACATCATTGGTAGAGCTAGTCTAGGCTAGGACTACAGAGGAGCTGGTTGATTATATGACTATACAATGTGGAATTGAGGATGTAACGGGGACTAAGGTATATATGTACATATAATTTTTAAGTTTTAAAATTTTTTTAATAAATACATGTAGTATGTAACTTCATTGGAACCATGTATAGCATGTTTTATAAATTAAATATAACTTGAAATAAATTTTCTTTTTTTTATGTATTCATGCATATGTGTCTAGGTGGAGGTAGCACATGTAACTCCTAGTTTGAGAGGAGAGCACGTACACACACGTTCTTCACCTAACCATGTTAGTGGATAGGTGAACTTTAATTTTCATTTAAGTTAAAATGTACATATATGTACATGTTCACTTGTTCACGTGTGTCTGTGCTTTTGTGCATGTGTATACACACACCAAAAAAAAAACACAGACACATGTGAACAATTGAACATGTATATATATGTACATTATATATATATATATATATATATATATATATATATATATATATATATATATATATATATATATATATATATTCATATATATATATATATATATATATATATATATAATTTTTAATTAATTACACAATTTTGTATATGTATATATATGTAGGGCCCAACACATTTATCAAAAGCTCAAGAGTCATGCTTGAATGGTCACTCAATTATGAGCACTAGTTTGAACACACGTGTTTATTACATTTTATGTTTATTACATGGACATTTTATGTTTCTTACATGAATGTTTTATGTTTTAGATCTATTGATGTATGTGCACATGTGTACACATTTATACATTTGATATATATATATATATATATATATATATATATATATATATTACAAGGATACTCTGAACACCTTCAAGTCATGCTCATGAACTTAGACTAGTGTTAAATCCTTAATAGCTATATAATGAGACTAATTTATAACATATGCACGTCTTCCATGGTTTAGGTGATTCATAATAAAATTAGGAAAAAAATAAAGGCCAACATAAAACATCTCATTGAATAGAATACAAAAAACCTAATGCTCTTATGTTCATTGTACACATGAGAAAGGAATATATATATACTAGGAATCAAAAAATAGAACAAGATTATAGATATCTCTATTGTATTGCTATGTAAAAATCATACCCAAGCAGATCTAGTGTGTAACATTAGATTTTATTTGTTGAAATAAGCTTCATAGTCTTCAATGAACTAGTCAACCCCTCTAATTTATTAGACATGGGAGACCCAAAATAAATTTTTATTGTAAACACAAATTCACTCCTTGAGGATAAATAGTTATTGGGATTACTAGAATATTTTTATGTGGAGTGTTTAGAATATAAATATAGAATTTTAAAGTGAGATAGATCTACTTTACAGTACGAGCACATGTATGAAAGAAGATCTACCTAAATTTTAAGGATCACCAATCATCATTATGGAATGTGTTACAAGAAGACAAGTGACCTTGTAAAACATCATTTATACTTGAGGTGATAATAGTGTAGATTATTTAGGTTAAGAAGTGGGTATGAAGCTCCAACATTAGTAGAAAATGTAGAAGGAATATCCTGATTCATAACAAGATCTAGATCTATTAACAATATTAGAGAGGATGTGGATTAACTTTGATTGTAAACTTTTAATTGTTAGGAAAAAACCTAATAGACTAATGGAAGTTAGATTGGACTACAACCATAGTGTGAATCCATGTTCTCTACCAAAGAGTAGAAATGATAAATCTAAAATGACATAATAGAGAACCTTAGATTATTTTTTCTAATTTAATTCCAATAAATGCTAGAGTATAGTTGGGAGATTATTGGAACATGCACATAAGTTTCAAACAAGAGTTAGTCCTCTATCAATACATAGATGGATTCATGTCCCAAAATTAAGGTAATTTCCCATACCCCCCAAACTAGAATTTCCCAAATTTGATGGTATTGAAACTACTAGTTAGATATATAAGGTAGACCAATATTTCAAATACATAGTAAATATAAAGTTCCCCATGATCAAAATGTCTTTAGTGCTTCTTTTAAAGTAGAAAATGAATCCATTGAATGGTTAGATATAAAACCCAATCTTTTCTCACATCTAGGAAATTTTTTACACTTGGAAGTCCTTAGCTAAATTTTGATCTATATACAAGGTTATATGTATTTTGTTAGAGTTGGCTATGATTGGAGCCACCCAGGATCTAGGACTTCATGAAAGCACAAGAGAGATCAACTGAGAGAATAATGTTATTCTATCATTGAATGCAAAAGAAGGATTATAGTTTGGATTACATAATACATGAAGAGAGCCTTGCTTATAAAGGCAAGGTGAGAGCTAGAAAGGTGGAGTGGAAGGAGGAGTGGAAAGTGGAGATATTCCTACAACATGTGTCAATTAGAGGATGATAACTAATTGCACATGTGAAGGATAAGACAACTCACTCCAACTATCAACAACTCAACACACAACTAGACACAACTAGACACAACTAGACATCTAGAAGACTCACTAAGTCAACTTAATATGTGTGATGTGTGAATATTATTTAACTAGTAAATAGTTAAATAAGATGAATTATCCACACTAGGGTAAACCGGTTAGGTGATAACCCTGTTCACACCAACACCCCCCCTTAAGTGCAACTTAGGGAGTAGCTGACTAAAGCAAGATGGAATGATGGATGGGTCCCAGCTACTAGGCTATGTAGGTACCCATGTACAACAAATCTCAAGTGGAAAAAAGGATAAAACCTCATGGGACAAAACTCCTCTCCAAAAGTGAGAATGCAGAAACAATGAATGTGAAAGAAGAAGTGATAGTAGGAAGGACTCAACATGACCCCCCAAGGACAACTTCTATCACATATGTACAATAAAATACCCCCCCATAGGAGAGCAAATGTGAGACTATATGTCCCCCACACAATGAAGTAGCTCCTGTGCCGATGAAGAATGTCTGAAGAAGAACGCTAGAAAGTGTCCTGTACCTACAAATGACATTTCTCCCCTTAGGAAGAAACAAGTCCAAAGGCTGATGTCGAAGAAACTCCATCTCAAGAAATGAGGGAAAAGCCTCATGATGGATGATGTCTCTTAAAACTGCTCAAGTGTCCACATGTCAGAATCGAGGAATGCCACAATGCAATGATGTGTGTCCAATCCAAAATCCTGTGTAGACTAATGAAGAACAACCTTCAAAGATGAAGTAGGTGGGATAACAGTTGTGCTGTAACTGTCATCAAAGAGGAGAGATAACCCCTCAAGTGTGTCTTCCAAATTTGCAATATGAGACTCACAAAACAAGTCTGATATACCTGCCAAGAAAGTATCCCATAAAGCTGTGTCTGAAAGACTAAAATGATCCTGCTCAACTGAAGTAGATGAACCCATGTCGATATCAATCTCTGAAGAAGCAGGAGGATGAGGTGATCGAAGCTCAGCACTAGTCTCAGGAACCAAAATAGATGAAATAACACCAAGGTTCAAGTGACCAAACTTCTCCTTAGAAACATGATTCACACTTGATGCATGAGTGTGAATAGCCATCAATGGATCTACATCATCAGAAGAAACAAAATGGGAGAAGGTATATAGGTGAGATGCATGATTAGCCATCCCAATTGCAATAATATCTCTGCTCTCCAAGTCCCGTATGATCACAAAATCAGGAGTGAACTCAACTATCTTACCTGCACCACAATGAGTAATCTGATAGATGGAAAGGAGATTGGATGTTAAGGAAGGTACACACAACACATTGTTGAATGTATTCTCGCCAACATCAATTGTCCCTTTTCCAGATACATGCATGTATGTATTGTTACCCATCAAGATAGGTGTTGAAGTACATGACTCAAATGAAGAGAACATCCCCTGCAAAGATGCCATATGATGAGAAGCTCTGGAATCAAGAAGCCATCTCTCTAACTGTAGACTTGTTGATGCAAAGAATGTTTTTCCTTTCCCTTTATCTGTCCCATTTGCAATGCCTGCTGTCCCTGAATGTGTAGATGATGATGGTGTCAAAGAAGAGGTTGTACTAGGTGATGATGATGGCATTTTGATGTTGTGCTTTTGAATAATGTGAGTCAACTCATCAATTTTCTTCTCATAACACTTATGCTCATCATGTCCTAGTTTCTTGCAATATGCACACTTTGGTCTCTCCTTCTTAGATGATTCCTACTTGGTAGAGGATGAGGACTTAGGTGATTTGGGTGATTCCTTTGCTTGCTCATTGTTCTTGAGATCCTTATTTTTTTGTTTCTTGCCTTTGCTAGTTGAAGTCTTTTGATCCTTAGAATCTTGGATAGCAAGAAGAGCTTGATTCCTAGGAGACTTCAATGTGCCCATGTGTACTAACTTAGCTTGCTCCCTTGTGAGTGATGTAGCAAACTCATCAAGTGAAGGCATTGTGAAAGCTTTCCCAAGTGCATCCATAGTAGCATAGAAGGTAGAAACAAAAACTGAATAGTCAGGACCAAGCTTGGCAAGGATTGAAAGAATCAATTGAGTGTCCTCTTTCTCAATTCCACATTGTTTGAGCTGCAATCTAAGCAATTTTAGTTTTGTGAAGAAGTCTTGGATGTTTGTAAAACTAGTTGGATTCAAACCAATTAATTCATTCTCCAATTTGAAACCTCTCATTGTATCTTGTCTGCCAAAGAGATTATCTAAGGTAGTCCACACTTCATTAGGTGTTTTACAAGATTCAATATGAAAGAGAAGATCAGGAGAGATAGACAAGCATAGTGTTCCATAGGCTTGATCACATCTATTATACCACTTTCTCTTTTATGTAGCTGCAGTAGGTTCAATTTCTATACCCATTGTTACTCTATAAATTTTCAAACTTCTTAAATGAATCTCCATTTTAGTTTTCCAATCATGATAGTTATATGGTGTGAGTAGAGGAAGTTTGTGTGAATCCATGATGCAAGAGTACAAAAAGAACACAAGTACACCCCCCTATTACTCAATCAAAGAGATTACCCCCCAAAAAAGAAAGAGTGTGGCACTTTATACTTAGTGCGATTTACAATTGTCCTCAAGGGACCAAGAATGGGAAAGCATGAAAATCTCTTAAACCTAAGATTCAAAGGAGATTACAATTATTCACAATGATTAACCACTGCAAATAGATCCCTTCAAAACAAGTTTCACTTCATCAAGTGCCAAAATGCCCAAGTTATCACTCAAAAGTCAAAAAATTGACAAATGAAATAAATAAACTTGGAGCAAAATCTAAGAAAAGTGCATGGATGGATTTGAAGAGGTCCTGAATACCTTTCCGATGTCGCAAAAATCATGAAAATCAGAGATCCGGGCAAGAAGTTGTGAGCTCGGAAGTAAAAAATGAATATCTATCTTCAAACTGCTGTAGTAGTCACCTACAGAAGAATTTTAGAAAACTACTGACACCACTACAAAGTGCTCTCTGTTAGCTTTCCGACGATATCTTGTTTGTCTAATTTTGCCTCCGTGGGAAAAAGTTATGCAAAAATGAAAAAAAAACCCCTTTTAGGGCTTTGAGGGGTAAAAATGGCCCCCTTCGCTGACGCAGTGCTGACGTCAGTGGAATATTCTCAAAATATTCCCTTTTGGCAGAAAAAAATGCCTCTTTCCTAGAAAGCAAAAAATTGCCCTCTATCATGTGAAACAACGGTTTGACTGTAATACCACCTTTGACTAGGCTGAAACTGCTTGTCGAAAGTTTGAAACCGTCAATCTCTTGGTGGAAAAACCAGTGAATTTTGGTTGTAAATCACTGTTTGTAGGTCAAAACTACTGACTTAAATGTTGAAACCATGATTCCTAGGCGCAAAACTGTCTAGTTCTGATAAAAACACCTACGATCTCCATGGGTTATTTTTGTGTGTTACTACCTGTTGGATGTCCGGTTTGGAGTCGATTGACTGAGGATTGTTTCACGGGTAGATTCAGACTGGTTGGGGATCCGCAGAAGGTATTTTGAAACTACCTTTGTACGAAGATGGTAATGTGGGTGGGGGTTTTATTAACTGCCGAGACACTGGGAAGATGTAGATCTGGATTGCAGACTGCCTGGCCACTGCCGATTTTAGGAATACGCTGTTGGGAAGAACCGTTGAGTTTGAGGATTTTCTGGCATGAAATGTTTGGTGTGAGACAAGTTTGATGCCCCACCGACTATGATGTTGGTCACCAGGGTAAGGCAGACCGTTGAGGGATGATCGCCTGCCAAAGACTTTAACTGCCAATGTTATGTTGTCAAAACCACCCTTGACTGATCGGAAACCGCTCACTACCTGAGTGATTGGAAAACGGTGATTTGACCACTGATGGTTGGTTTCTGCTGTCGAAGGCTGCGGTTTTGTGATACCACTGGACAATTGAAGATTGCCATGAAAGTTTAAACTGCTACCAGTGTCTTTGAATGCCCCGGGGTCTGTGGGAAATTTGCACTCAAGATCTCTCAAAAAATGACTAACATAAAGTGATTCTTCCTAGATCTCTGATACCATGTTAGAGTTGGCTATGATTGGAGCCACCCAGGATCTAGGACTTCATGAAAGCACAAGAGAGATCAACTGAGAGAATAATGTTATTCTATCATTGAATGCAAAAGAAGGATTATAGTTTGGATTACATAATACATGAAGAGAGCCTTGCTTATAAAGGCAAGGTGAGAGCTAGAAAGGTGGAGTGGAAGGAGGAGTGGAAAGTGGAGATATTCCTACAACATGTGTCAATTAGAGGATGATAACTAATTGCACATGTGGAGGATAAGACAACTAACTCCAACTATCAACAACTCAACACACAACTAGACACAACTAGACACAACTAGACATCTAGAAGACTCACTAAGTCAACTTAATATGTGTGATGTGTGAATATTATTTAACTAGTAAATAGTTAAATAAGATGAATTATCCACACTAGGGTAAACCGGTTAGGTGATAACCCTGTTCACACCAACATATTTGATTCAATATAATGTATTAACATTCATACTAGATCTCTTTAGATCAATCTAGTTAAGTGAATTTAATCTATTCATTATTAATTGAAATCCTAAAATTATCATGAACTCATTTATGTTTAGTCATCATGTTCTAGAGCTATTTAAATGTTGATTTATGTTTCAATTCAAGTTTATATGTATTTTTTAATTATTCTAAATTAACATTAGTTAAAGTTTATTTTTCAAGTCATGTTCTTTAATTATGAAAATTTATTTGATTTAACATCATACCTCCAGTTTCACTTTAGGGTTTAAATTTATCTTCATTAATTTTAGGTTAAAGAAGATTTATGTAAGTTCTAAAATTGTGCATCATCAAATTATTTTTGGATTTAAGAAAGGATGCAACATTATTTTAGACCTATGTATATGTGCTTGAATTAATATTAAATAATTTAATTGATTTTGTGCACATTAAAAATTGATATGGATATGCTTTGGACACATATTGATTCTAAGATTCAGAAATTGAGATAGATTCCAACAGAGCCTTCTACAACTGGGGTGTATAGAAGTAATTGTAGTATGATTTTTATAGAGTTTAGTCACCATTAGATAGTCATTAGGAGGTCTCCATGCATATTTTGGGGAGACATTAGCCATCATCCTTTCCCAAATAAGGGATGGGGTGTTAGGCGATGTTCCTTTGAGCACAATCCAAAGTAGAGTGCCAAAGGAAACTGTCAGAACTCCATGTTTTCCCCAATACTCCACCAAATCTTAGGTCAGGGCATATCAGGTGACTACATGCATATGCCCTAGGATGGCCCCTTTCATATATCCATGATTTCTTGCTACACATGGTAGGTATCCAAATAACAACCAGAGTCCATCATATTTTGTACGACAGTTATATGGTGAGGTCCATTTAGGCCTCAACGTTAACTATTTAGATTTACCAGGTTATTTGGGGTAGGGGCGTGGTAGGGTTTGTGATAGGGATGCTTATTGTCATGTAGATCTTCATTATATGTGTCATTAACAACTAGTGGCACTAAATTCCATTCACTAACATATCCACATTCTTGGTTGTTGCAATTCACATAACTTCCCAAAATGTAGTCATAACAAAAACAAGAGTAATCCCTAGTCCACAATATCCATAGGTGCCTATCTGTACTCATGACACAATGTAAAGATCTTGTTTTCTCTACCCTCTTGCATCCATGAATTGTTCTTCTATCCACACCTACAAATTATATTTAATTTAAAATAAAATAAATATAGAGTTCCTAAACTTTTAAAAACAATTGAAGCTTTTTACAAAAAATAAATTACATACTTGATATCTCATAAAACACTCTATTAGGACATGGATTCCTCCTTAAAGATGTGCCAACATCACATGCAAATTATCTCTTACACCATTCGCCAACATCATGTGCATAATTTATACGATCTTAGACCTCATAATTCATTTGATGTTTTCTTAGAGTGTGTTTGATGCAAGCTCTTGTGCCATCATGTTCACCCTTTCCATGCCCACTCTCAAAGAAATCCAAAAAATGTGGTATATTATCTTGTCGATGATATCTACATAGTGCATAAAATAGCCTTCATGATTTTAAGTGTGACGCACACCCATGAGACCATACAAAATGTTTTTCAATCTTTACACCTCTTCTTGCCAAATCTTCAAAAAACTTCTTAAAGCAATGTTGGACAAAAATTGTGTCATGCTCTTTATCATCACTAATATAAAAGTGATCATTTCTTAATGACTCATTTTTCATATGTACTATCAACACCATTCAAATCCAATTGTGCATGTCGATAACACACATGTACCATAATAGTGACCTGCTCTAAATAGTAATATTGTGTTTGAATCTCCTTTCGATTGGTAAAAGAGTAATTTTATTCAAATTCAACTAAATATGAAAGGAAACAACAAGGCATAAAAACATAAGAGAATGAAAGGAAAATGCACAATTATACCTTCAAAATCCTTGAAGATTCCTCCACTCCTTGATAAGGTGGAAAGTGTTGCACACAAACACTCTAGATTTACCCAAACTTAATGAAACTATGTGGATTGCTCTCAAAACACAAAACTAAATTAGCATGGTGAGGATGAGATGAAAGGAATTTTGGAGCTATTTTTTCATTATGGAATTGCATGAAATGAGATGATGAGAATGGCTTGTGGAGGGTCTTATTTATAGGCAAATTTGTAGGGATTTTGATCCAATAGTTGAGATTAAAAGTTGAGATAATGGGTGGAGATTGGATGAGAGATGGAGGGTTGAGATTTGATCAATGAAATTGGATGGTGGAGAATAAAAATAAATTTTAAATTCATTTTTTGGGAAGGCTTTGTATTTAATATGATAATGACTTGTGAGGAAATAAAATATTATTTCCTTGGGAGGATGTGGAATTTTTAATTCCATTTTATGTGGAGTTCTGAGAGACGTGACACATGGACAATCTTAGAACTCACATGTGTGAGCTCATTTGTGGAGAAGTGATTAGCATTGAAATAGTAAGGTAAGGTGGAAGGGTGACCCATGGGATTATTTTGCAAATTTTAATATGTGGGTTATGGGAGAATGAGTTAAAGATGCTTTGACTAAGTTAATCAAGGTGATTAACTTAATTAATGTGGTTGGAGAAAGTTAGGGAATGAGATAATCAAGGTTTAGGATTAATTAAATAATGATTTATTTAATTAATCCAGGTCTAGGGGTCATGTAGGCTAGGGCAGCTAGTTAAATAATAGCTATGTAATCAACTAGGCTAGGTATAGGCTGATTAGTAGGGTAGATTAATTAAATAAGTATGATTCATTTAATTAATTAGGTTTATGAAAGTAGAAAAATTATTGAAATAAATATTCGCATATATTTATTTAATTAATTGGGGTGATGTTGTACGGTATAGTGCTGAATTAAAATAATTAATTTAGAACTAATGGTTAATTAATGATGAATGGTTAGGGATAAATGATTAGGGGTGATGTAGGGATAATTAATTAAATAATTATGAATTTATTTAATTAATCAGATGAAAGGGGAAATTAGCAATATGGACAATGTCAGAAGAATGGTTAAAGGTGTAGACACTTAAAATTGTCCATGTCTTACAACATCTTGTTGACACATTACTAGAGACATCATATAACATTTTATCCTAATCCCACTCCTAATCCCATTTACTCCACTAGCCAATTAATTAAATAAATCCTATTTATTTAATTAATTTCCCTTCTCCCATTTTCTAACTAATTCAAATAAAATATTTGAATTTGTTGTCACCTTTCACCTCATTGCAACACATGTCACATACTATATTTTTCATTTAATACAGTTCACATGTCTCACTAATTTAAATAAAACATTATTTAAATTACGTCTACCCTACGCTTGTCACATGACTACAACTCCTCATCGAGTGGGAAACCCTAATCAATCTCTACCGTCCACATCATTAAAATAAAATTTCAATCCTAGCCATCAATTCAAATCACTCATTTCCTATAAACTAACCCTCACCCAAACTGTTTGGGGGGATCCATTTTGTAAGTATCCTCATGCTATCAAATTTACTCTAGGATCTCCATTCTCATTCATCTTCTTGTTAGTGTTATGCTACTAAAATAGTGAGGCAATCAACATTCATCATTCTATATCTTACATTCATATGCAAGATTGAGAAGAGCAAGGGGGTGAACCAAGTTTGACATAGGAGTTTAGATATTATTGTTTATGCTTTGATTTCTATGTTCATTTTGAACTCCATTGTGTTGTTATGGTTTTATTCTTCATGTTTATGATCTAGCCCTGATTTTTACCCTAATACATTTTGATAAATTTTGGTGATCAAGTTTTACAGGTGACCTCTTGGCCTAGAATAGACCTCAATGTTGCATCCCAAAGGCCTCATAGGTGAAAAATGACATAAAATTCGATACATTTTGCTACCAAAATGTGTTTTAAAAATTTGTATTGTTTTGCCCTTGTCATAGGGTCGTACCATATTCGTATAGACCCGTATGAACTATGCAGGGCCTCTTAGATCTGATCATCAGGTTTTATTATTTGATTGCAAGTTTCATGGTGTTCTCCATGCATCTAAGGATTTAGGGTTCTTATTCTAGTTTTTGACTAAGTAGTGTATCCTCTATTCACCCCCATCGATTGTGTTTAAATATCTCTATTAAAAACCCTCTGTCTCTATTATGTAACATCTACTGCTCTCTACCTAGGTCAAAAGTCCTCAAATCCATCGCAACCATCTCTACATTTGTCAACCCAGTAAAAGCCTTTGTCAACACCTTGAATGTCTTTGTCGCCTCTGCTTAACCACTGCCCATTTTCCCAGCACCTCCAATGTTTTTGGTCACAGTCTCCTTGTAACCCATCACCACCTCCTTCAAATCTCCTCTACCATTCTCTAAACTCACCACCTCCTAAACCCTATTTCTACTTACCAATCCTCTTAGACTGACACCCACCACTCCTCTTAGACATTGCTGACAAATTGTGGGTACCACTAGAATTTATCCTAGTCACCACTAGTGGTGGTAACCAGCCCCTCATCACCATCATTAGACCTCTCTTCAATCCTTAGAGCCTTGTCTTTCATTGGCATCGTCTGCCCTAGTGCTGATAATCTTTTGCAGTCTTCTGTGGATAGCGGTCTTTTATCGACTATCAGCTTTTGGCCCTTGGTTTCCTTAGCCCACGAGGCTTTCATTGTTCTTTTTTTTTAATTTTTTGTTTTTGTTCAAGCCATGGTTGCATGGCTGACTAGGGACCCGACTGAAGCCCTTACCCATTACAGCTAACCAACAAGCGCTAACCGTTCCATGTGACTGAACTCTCACTAACTGTTAGCGGTTAGTGTTAACGGTCAGCTATCCTACCTTCACCCTCAATCCCTAACTAGGTAGTTTATTCAAACTTTCATTAATTGGTCAAAATAGGTTTGATTTTTGCAAAATTTGTGGTGTTAGAGAGATGATTCACCCAGCTATGTTGTGGTGAAGGAATTTTTAGGTGATTGTACCATTTTCATCAATTTTTTTAGTAAAATTCAACCTTTTGAACTTCAAACAAGCATAACTCTTACAAATTTTATCCATTTTTCATGAATTTATTTTTTTAAACTACATAGAATTTTGTCTACAATTTGGTCATGCCATTTATTTTTCTATACCTATTCATCTTAATGAGATTTCTTTAGATTCTTCATTTTTCACATAATGCTTTGGCTTGCTAGTTTGCTTGTTCTTTCTTGGGTTTTGTGGCTTTCAGGTGATCCAAAGGGGTTGTAATAGCATTCATATCAGTCATAGAAATAGATTGGAAAATGAATTTATTAGGTGCACTCATTCTATTCTCTTATCTTTTATTTGATCAAATCAATCTTGCTTGTCTCACACTTCAATTTGGGGCTTAAAAAGAACATCTTGTTTTGTATCACATTTGGATTTTGGGCTCTAAACCAAATTCTTTTCTTCATTCACACATTTAAATCAAGCTTAAACTAACCATTGTCTTCCATCACACATTTTGGATTTGGATTAAAACAAACAAGTGCTTTCATTGTTTGGTGAACTTGAGTAAGTTTAAGGGTGTGTATGCTCTTCTCATGCACTTTGTGTGACCTTGAGAATCAAAAACATCTTTCATCCATTTATTTCCACACCATACATTTCATTTTTTAAGGGGAATTTATGTTGCGAGTATGAATCTAGTGTGCATGTGTATTCTCTCTCCTAGCACTGCAGGGTGATCTTGGAGATCAAAAGCACCCACTAGATTTTATTTTCTCATCCTTTCTAGAAGGCCTACTTGGAGATAGACCACTCCAAGGGATGACCTCAACTTTAGCATTCTGATAGAGTCTAAAGAGTGAGGTGTGAATCGAAAGGTACCTTCTTGGAAGTCAAAATATTATCATCCAGGCTAAGCCCCCAAGAACTTTATACCTTGGGGAAGTGAAGGTGAAGGGTGGGTTACCCCTTTCTCCCAATTGTTTGACATTATTTCACTTTTGTTTCATAGAATCAGCCCCCCCATACCTTGAATATATTAAGGACATCCTTAGTCAAACTTGTACATCCTAGTGTAAGACCTATTTGGCCACACCTACCTGATTAGTCATAGGATTGTTTATGTGTCTTCAAATGTTTAATTAATCATCACATTCAAAATTTCAAAGTCAAACTTGCTTATGTGTCTTGCATTTGTGATTCATGTGTGTACATGTGAAATTATTTGTTTGCAAATTGCCAAATCAAGCTATCAACACCAATACATAAACACATCATCTTAAACATTCTTGCCAACACATTTAGTCTAAGTCACCTTCATCCCTATCAAAACACTAATCATCCTTGTCATTCACTTAATCCCCATCTTAATCATCCTACTTGTCATATCCTAATCATTCCTAATCATCCAATCATTCTATCCTAATCACTCCACATCATCAACCTAGTCCTAGTCAATCACTTGTCAAGATGGTCCTAATCCTTAGCAAGCTTATGCCAAATCTTAAGACCAAGATTATACTTTGAGGAGGCCCTTCTTCTAATCCTAATGATGAGAATAATCCAAGACCTAAAATCATACTTTGAGGAAGCCATCCTTCTAATCCTAATGATGAGACAAATCCAAGACCTAAACTCATAGTTTGATGGGCCCCTCCTCCTAGTTCTAATGATCATGAGAACCTTGCAAATAATGATGCATACCTTGAGGAACAAGACAAAATGCAAAGACTTAAGCACATGTGTGACACCATTCCAACACTAGAAGACAATATCCTAGCACCACAACTACAAGACCTCATCCAAACACTTCACCAAATACCACAATCCTTAGACCAACATACCATACAATGATTCCAAGCCATCATCCAACAATTTCAACAAAGCCAATCACCTCACATGAAACAACTCCTAGTACAAGCCCAATAATTCATAACCACCCACCAATTCCAAACCCAACAAACACATCCCCTATCCATTCAATTATCACAACCACAACATCAACAAATTCCACCTCAATTCTATGTAGGATCCCCCTCCACTTCATACAAACCTAGTCCATCCATATGTCAAGTTCATGCTACAACAACCTATCCCACTTCTTCCCATGTTAAAAAGCATTCATATCAAGTCACATCCAAACAAGAACATGTGAGCATAAGTCACCCCTTAAAACAAGATCAAGTACCTTCAAGTTCTAATGTTGTCGTTGACAAGGAAAACACCACTCTATCTTGTGGGACCTATAAGTATATTATACTAGCATCCAATCGAATCCCTATCCTCAAGCCACCATGTCCTAGTCCTAATCCATTGGTCCCTCCACCTTCTAATCCATCAAACCCTTCATTACCCCTATCATCATCTAATCCTCCATCAACTTCATGGCCTAAATTAAAACATTTCAAAAGTAAACATATGGAGTTACCCAAATCCACCCATACACCTACAAAGGATGTGATCCAAGGGCTACTAGCAAGGAGTCAACCATGTAACCAAATTCATGTTCTTGAGCTTGCAAAAGAGCATTCCAATACCATGCGTAGTCTTCCAAATCCGTCGTATGGTCCACAACCTCATGAGCCTATTAAAGAGTCTCCCCATTGAGTCCAAGTCAAAATCCTTGCACCCTCTTATCATTGACCATCTACAACATGTCAAGCCTTTCTAAGAGTATCCCACATCTACTTCCATTCAATAAAGTCAAGTGTTATGTGAAGCGTATAATCCTAAGCATGTGGAAACATCAAGCCCCCATTCTAATCAAGATCAAATCACTTTCATTCAACCCATCCACAACATGTATCTTTTCCATGATCAAGACTTCATTCATGATGAAGAACCTTTCCATACCCCCACAACCATCCATAAGAAAGATACCCAAGACCTAAATACTCAATATAATAAAAGTATTGTTGATCAACTTAAGCATTCATCCCATTTCATGGCCTTCCTTCAAAACAAAGAAACTCCTCCTTCAATCCATGATCCCTCAACATCCACCTACCATGATGAGACACATGCCTCCCAAGAAAACATAGAAGATCAAACCAATAGCTTAGATCTAAATGAGCATAATCAAGATCCTAATTATCCTTCCTCATCCACCTTTGACCCCATTTCAAGTCCATCACATCCTATTAGTCTTACCACCTTCATCCACGAATGTTCTTCCCTAGGACAACAATAACCATTATCCATTATCTCACCTTCTCATTCCAATAATGAACTCAAGTCTATTGTCCAAAACACACCTAGTCCCATTGTTAATTGCATCCTCCAAAACATGAATTATCATGGTAAAGGCTTAGGCCTTCATGAACAAGGTATTTTGGAGCCCATCCATATCAAAGTCCCCCACGATCATATGGCCTTGGATATAAACCCCAAGGTAAACAATCTTAAGATGTTGGTACTTCCTCCACACTTTCCAAGTCCATCACTTTCCATCATAAACCTTATCATATACCCAAAAAATATGTTGCCATTCCACCTCTATCATCCTACAAGTATCAAAAGTGTGTGACCATACACCTTCCACCATCCAATTTACCTCCACTTCTTCCAACTCCTAATATCCCTCCATCCACTTTACCTCCACTTCTCCCAACACTTAATATCCCAATTATCCAATGCCCTCATCCATTTATCCATAAGTCCCTTCAAAATCCTAATCATGACCAATCAATGCACACATCATCTAAACAAGAAGCTTCCACCATGTCCATGGGATTCAAAAGTAAAAATTTGGATACCTCCTTCCATAAAGCTAAAAATCCTAAGGATCCTCATGCTTTAGGACATCAATACAAAAAGTAAAAGAAAAATAAATTCAAAAAGCTATCCAAGCCCATACCTCCAAAAGGAAAGGGCAAAACTAAAATGGTTTAGGTACCTAATAAAAAAGGAAGCAAGTCAAATTAAGCATCCACATCTCAAAAATTGCAACCATCCTCTTCCATCCAATCCATTCATAAATGCCATTCCATTCCAAAGTCTCAAATTCCTTCATCCCACAAGAAAAGCAAAAATCATAAAAATACTAAGTCTATTTAGGTCATTAAATCACTAAATCAACCATCTCCTTAGAAAACATTACCATTGCTTCCTACACCACCTTCCAATCAAAAGCTTCAATGTTTATCACGGTGTGTGCAACCATTGGTTGTCATTCCACATACCTCCATTTCCCCATCCTTCATCCATTATCCTACATATCTCCCACATCACTCCATATGGTACATGCTTTTGCATAAGCCTTTCATCTATCCTTTTGCATAAATCTTACATAATCGACATCATAATCCTTCCTTTCATAATCCACATCATAATCCATCCTTTCATAATCCACATCATAATGCACTATCTACTTATTCCATCTCACTCTCATGCAATCCATTACCAACATCTATGAGCATTATGAGACTTGACATGGTCTATGTACGTTTCCATTCATCTTTAATGGGACTATCACCTTTCATGGAACTAGACACTTGAGTCCCTCCTATCCATATTCCTCTTCTCCTATTCAAAAAAAAAATTGAAAAAAAAAGAAAAAAAAAAAAGAAAAAGAAAAATAATAAAGAGAAATTCCTTCATCCTATAGTGAAAACCACCCTTGGTGGCACCTTGGATAAGTACCATGATGAAAACTTGGAAAATAGGTGTCATGTTTAGGTTGATCTTCTATGTCACTTACACTTCGGGGCACATTGTCTCATCCAACCTATCATATTCTATCCCATCATATGCTATCTTATCACATCCTATCTTTCCATACTATCCTACCATCCTTTTCCATTACACCCACATGCCTATCCTATTGAGTCCATTCATCCTCCCTTCCTCATTTTGATCTTGATAAATATATAGGGGCAAAATGTTGACAAATACTTTTGGTATCTCTTAATATACCTCATCCTTTCCAAACCAATATCATTATCCTATTTGTCATAAGCCTTGTCATGTCAAATCCTAAGTATTACCACCTATAAAGGGGCAAGTTATTCCTATGCCACATAGTCCTTGGAGATCACATCCTTGCTCTCTTACATGTACATCCATTCCATCCCTTACCATCCATCCTTTTATCCATTCATCTTACCTACCTCCTGGCAACTAGACTTGGTTTCCCCTTGTCATTTGTATCTATCACAAAGGCTATTCAAATTGAAATCCAATGCCATTCCCCAAAACATTTCAAAAATACAAAAAAAAAAAACATTCAAAAACAAAAAAAATCAAAACATTCAAAAATCCCCAAAAAATTAAACATTCAAAAACACAAGAAAATCAAAACATGTCAAAAATCTAAAAAAAATCAAATTTTTTTTTCTAAAATAAAAAAAATTAAATATCCAACAAAAATCCAAGCAATAATATAAATCCAATCATCAATTCTTCAAATCAATCCATTAAATAAAATCAATTCATCAATTCTTCCAACCACATCAATTCTTCAAATCAAATCATCAAATCATTCCGACCAAATCAATTCATCAAATCACCCAATTCTTCAAAATTCAAATCAATCACATTCATTCATATCAATCCATCATCAAATCATCATTTAAATCAATCACATCAATCAATTTAATCAAATCATTAATTCAATTCTTTAAATCCAATCATCAATTCAATCAATCCAATCATCAATTCTTCAAATTAATTCAATCCAAATCAATCAATTCAATTCTTCAATTCATCAGTCCCATGAAATCAATCAATCAAATCCATCAAAATCAATTCATCAAGTCTATCCATTCATCAAATCAATTCTTCAAACCAAATCACTCAATTCAACCCATCAAATCAAATCCATTCTTCAATCATTCTAATCAATCCATTGAATCAAATAAATCCTCATCAATCAAAATCAAATCATCTTCATATCAATCACATCACTCAAATAAATTCATCAATCCAATTGTCAAAATCAAAACAATTCAATTCTTACAATCAATACTCCAATTCATCAAAATCAAAATCAATTCATCAATCAAATCCATCCATCCAATCAATTCTTCCAATCAAATTAATTCTTCAAAATCATTCCAAATTCCATCAATCCAAACAATAAACTCAAATGTAAGTCATCCTTAATCCATACTAATCAATTCAATCAATCAAGACGAATTATCCAATTACATCAATGGTCTTGATCCTAATCTTGGCATAAACAAAATCAATCAATCAATCAATTGCCTTATATAGGATGTTGTATTGTCAAAACTAGATCAGGCATCTTATACGACATGTTTTATTTTCTAAAACTAGACATCATCGTTATCATCAAATCAATCAATCAATTAATAATTGGTTTACATCTTGACAGGGGTAATATATTGTTCATTTTTGAATCATTTGTGCATGCCTCCTTGCTTGCTTGTGTGTGTTATCTTTTTTACCTTGCATTTGAATCAAATCCATCTCATTCTAGCTAATATTCATATCTTGCATATGTTGGAATATCGTTTTGCATTAACCTTTGCATCTAAGGTCATATCATACCTTTTTGTACATTAGGACTTTAATGCTCTAAGTCTTATTCATCATATGTTTAAACAAGGTTGTATTATGTTGGGTGCACAAGACACATCGTCACCTTGGTTCCTATACCTTGGTGCAATGTCTAGTGCTATATAAAACATCATGGTTGCTTACCTTCATTGTAGCATAACGTATCATTATTTCTTACATTCATTCCCTCATCTTTCTTCCTTCACCAATTTGTTTCATTTTTCAATAGCCTACCCATGTTTGTCCAACCTATCTATCCTCTCGAGGGGGCATCATCATCCTATCATCCTATAATCATCCTTTTCCTCTATTAATACCTTATCTTCTTTGAAATGAGGTTACTTAGTTGCAACATCATCTCAAAGAGGGGCAAAATGTAGACACTTCAAATTGTCCATGCCTTACAACATCACCTTATCGACACATTACTAGAGACATCATATGACATTTTTTCTTAATCCAACTCCTAATCCCATTTACCCCATTAGCCAATTAATTAAATAAGTCCTATTTATTTAATTAATTTCCCTTCTCCAATTTTCCAACTAATTCAAATAAAACTTTTGAATTTGTCCTCACCTCTCACCTCATTACAACACATGTCACATACTACATTTTTCATTTAATACACTTCACATGTCTCACTAATTTAAATAAAACATTATTTAAATTAGGTCTACCCTACACTTGTCACATGACTACAACTCCTCATGGAGTGGGAAACCCTATTCGATCTCAACCATCCACATTGTTCAAATCAACTTTTAATCCTAGCCATCAATTCAAATCACTCATTTCCTATAAATCAACCCTCACCTAGGCCATTTGAGGGGCTCTATTTTGCAAGTAGCCTCATGTTGTCAAATTTCCTCTAGGATCTCCATTCTCATTCATCTTCTTCTTAGTGTTATGCTGCTAAAATAGTGAGGAAATCAACTTTCATCCTTTGATATCTTGCATTCCTATTCAAGATTGAGAAGAGCAATGGGGGCGAACCAAGTTTGACATAGGAGTTTAGATATTTTTGTTTATGCTTTGATTTCTACGTTCATTTTGTACTCCATTGTGTTGTTAGGGTTTAATGCTTCATATTTATAATTTAGCGTTGATTTTTACCCTAATACAAAAGGGTCAAGACATTTTTAGGTGTTTACATTTTTTTGTCTTTGATGTGGTATTGTGACCTAGTAGGAAAATGGCGTCAAGTCAAAGAATTTTGTCCCAACTAATGGAAAGGAGTGAAAATGGAAGAGGGATGCCCCCTAGAGAGGTTAGGTGAAAAAAATATTTTTTTAGGTGAATTCTTGAAAAGGAGGGGATAGTGGTGAAAAAGGAACATGGGATAGAAAACGGGATTGATAGGAAGAAAAATGGAGAAAAAAGGTTATGGTTTGAGGCTTGGGGAGAGAAAAGGGTAAAACATGGTTGACATGATGGCTATATATAGTAATTGTGGGTCCATAGTGCCACATTCACATACTCTAAGCTTATTAGATGAGAGAAGAGGAGATAGTCTACATGGCACAACCTACATTCCCATGATATAGACACCAATTTGAGAGGGTTCAAGGCCTTGGCTGTTCTGTAGAGGTGGACCCACAAGTATGTCAACCAAACCTAACTTTGTTATTTTGGGATTTGGGTTAGGTTAGGGGGTCACAAAATGGGTAGTTAAGTATATTAGCACTATTGTGCAGCCGTATAGCACTATAGGGTTATGGTTTAGATCCATCCTCTAGTTTAGTGCTAAAGGAAAAAGGGCAAATTCAAGTGGTTTAGTGCCATTCGTCAAATGTTTAGCACTATCCTCTAGTTTTGCACCACAAGTTGGGGGTTTACATGGTTTAGGACTATCAGATAGCACTTTAGAGCTATCCTTTGGATTATCACAATATGTTGAGGGTTTATCACTATCCTCTCATTTATCACCTGAGTAATTAGGGTTTTGTAGGTCAAATGATGGATTAGCACCACTAGGTCATGAATTAGCACTAACATGTGGTTTAGTGCAATATTTGAATATTTAAGTGCAATCCTCTAGATTGGTACCATCATGGTCTAGATTAGTGCCATCATCTGAATTAGCGCTATAAGTTTCTAGATTAGTGCCAAAGCGTTGTTTCTGAGAAAATGAATTGATTGAGGTAATTTTCTGAATATAGATTCTAGGTAGGATACTATAGTCGTGAGATCAATGTGTTCCAGGAGTGATGGCATTGAGGTGATAGTTTATTCCTATAGATTTGGCTCAACTTGGGAGGATAGGGCTACACGCTATTTTAGAGATGCCCCGGGTGTGATCACATAGGGCTATGATGTCGACCTTGGTAGAGAGGTGGAGGAGTGAGAAATGCTCCTTTTTACTGCCTATGGGTGAGATTACCATCACCCTAGCACATGTATGGAGGATCCTTAGGATCCCCATATGAGGAGAGAGAGTAACTTATGATGTAGGTTCTTGAGTGGCAGCCTTAGATAGAGCATTTGTACCATCTCGACTAGTGTATACCAGAGATGGTCAGGAGATGAGATAGGTGTGGACTCAAGTAGATGGAGCTAGTTGGTTTACATTATATGTCTGTGGGCTGGTTGGTGGCATATTGATACCAGATTGACAGTCATGAGATTTTTTGGTTGGCTGGGGGATAGTGATCAAGGTGATGATCACTCAGAATGCATTCTTTGCATGGGGGCCATGCTTGCTAGCCCAACTATACCATGAGATGCACCACATGGTAAACCATTTGGATGTGAGCTTGGGAGAAAGGGTTACATTACTTCACATGTGGGCATGGGTGAACATCTAGATCATGCAGCCTGAGCATGCACCAGAGGGCTTAGTTTGAGGCATATATATTTTTGTACAAAGCTCTTGTCTAGTACACACATATGGGGCAACTAAGATACTAGCAGTGACAGATAGATGATATGGATACGATCATCTGGTGACTATACATAGGGGTAGCGATGTAGGTAGATGATCATATATACATGTCGTACACATTCCAGCCATAGTATATGATGGGGCAAGGAGATAAGACCATTGAGAGGTATATTCAATCATGGGTGATGCATCAGTTTGGGCTGGTGTAGGACTTCCTCAGGTGATCACTATATATGCATGAGGACTGACAAATATACCTGCCTAGCCCACACAGTTATAGCCGTAGGTGTCTTTGTTAGATTGGGCAACACTATAGCTAGTGCAATGAGATAGGGGTAGTCAGATAATGGATGCAGGGACAACCCCTACCTATGACATGTGGTGGCAATAGGCTATGTTAATATACCTTACAGCTCTAGAGGCTAATCTAGGAGAGGAGGATAAGGAGGTAGAGGTGCAAGAGGAGGGAGATGGGATAGATGTGTTGGCAATAGTAGTTATGGGTCAAGCAATAGGACAAGGCCAGGTGAGGCAATTACCTACTGGATAGGCTCCTATTGGGCAGATTTTGGTAGCACAGGCACCTGTAAGACAAGTACTTTAGGTGTGGTGGGTCAAGACAATTGTTAGTACATGCACTAGTGGGAGCTTTAAGGTAGGTGGGCACTTCAAGTGCCAGGGTATCAGGTGTAGGGCCATCAAGGACAGGTCCTAGTCCTATTCCATCTATTGGTCAGTGGTGGACACAGTCGAGGGGGATGAGGAGGAGGATTCAATAACATTGTAGTCCCAGGTGCTAGTTTAGAGGACCAGGTGGTGAGGTAGCAGCAGGACTTGGCTATCCTCATAGTAGAGAGAGACAGTGCTCTAGTATAGTTGTAGACTCTACAGGGTGTACATGCCCTTGTAGAAGGGTTGAGTGGTAGGGACGAAGATCTGTAGATTCAGATTCTATAGGCACAAATAGGCCACCTCAAAAGTGAAATGTAGGTGTAGGTAGTGTAGGTGACAGCCAAGAGGGATGTGGAGAGGGTACTCTAGTAGCGCGTGGAGGTTAGACTGCAAAAAGATGAGGGCAAAGCCACATAGGCTAAGGCGTAGATGACACAACTACAATAGTAGGTCACATAGATGTAGAGTGTCATAGCTAGCACCAATATGGTGTAGATGTGGGGTGATTATTTAACGGCACAAAAATAGTTGTTACAGGTGCAACAATAGCTGTCAAACTAGAGAGCTGGAGCTAAGTACTACTATGAGGCCTATTACACAACAGTTTCTAAGGGATAGTGAGTATCGAGCTATAGCCAACATGGTCAATCTAGTATGTCAGGTTCCCAGTGATCAGGCCATTCTTAGAGGTTTGTACAACAATCACCACCTTAGCAGTAGTAGCCACCACAGTGGGCATCTATGGGACCACCTCATTAGTGTCATCTTGACTCACCTATAGACTCTGCTAAGGTTTCATCTACCCATGGTTGATGTAAATTTTGTATGCCTTCAGGCTTATGTATTTTGATGTATTTTGAGCCCTTATGACACACATTTGTATCATGACATTTGAATGACATATATGATGGTGATTTTTATGGTGATATGTTCTGATGTTTATGGATATGATGATATGTTTATGGATTATGTATGATGTTATAGATGTCTTGTTATGATTATGTTTATTGATGGACGCATTTTCTATATGATGCTTATGTATGGATGTTATGATGATGATGTATGGTATACACATGGATATTTTTATGGTTTTATGGTTTTACGGTTTATATGGATTATGATGTATGTGATATGGATGATTATAATTAATAAATATATATTATGGATGGATAAATGCAAATGTAAATGGAATATATGCTTAGATTAATAAACATTTACTATGGATGGTGATAATGTAATGATATGGTTAATGATGTAATGCAATGATATGGTGGTTTATGCTAATGATGATGTTGTGTATACAGGATGGTGGACGCTTGTCATGATACATTATAATGTTTAGAACCATGAGAGATGGGGTTGGGAGGTTTGGGGAATGGTTGGCCTAGGTTGGGCAATGGTTGGGATAGGTTTAGTGATGATTGGGATAGGTTTAGGGATGATTGGGATAAGTTTAGGGATGGTTGGTACTAGGTCACTAGACACCACATTGTTAGAGGGGTTTTGTTGGATAGTTGGAATTGATTGTGGGATGGGAGGGTAGGAAATTTTTTTAGGTTGGCTAAGGTGGTTGTGGGATGAGATTGAAATGAGTAGGAGATGTGATTGGTTAGGCCCTTTTAAAAATGCAAAACCTAGGTGGTGATTTTGAGGGATGGTGGTAGATTATAGACGATGGTTTTGTGCTGATATTTTTGAGAGCAATCCTAGATTTATTATAGAAAAAGGGGATATTTTCACCAAGGTATGAATGACCAAGGTGATGATTCATATCTAACTTTTCATGGACTAGACCTACAAAAAATAGGATGATCCCATGCATGCCCAAGGTAGCTCAATATTTCCTAGATGAGGGAAGGGGACTCATAACATAGGTCCTTAGTGCATAGAAGGTATGATTAACCTTAGATACACAAAGGGGAACAATATGCTAGAACTGACCCTACATCTACAAGATATGAATACTATTCATGGAGTAATGAGACCAATCCATAAGCACAGTATACAAAAACAATGACCATGCCCTATTCAAAGTGTTTTCCACCAAATACCATGATATGGTCAGATCAGGGTAGTTTTGGAGTGATCCTTAGAATGAGACAAAAGATAAAAATCAATAATCAAAAAGACCAATGAAACAGACAAACAACCATTATATCTCTTGCCAAGATAAGTATCGATTTAATAGGATGATGGATTTTGCCTATTGTAGGAATGATATATCCATTAAGGCAAGAATTAATGGGATGATTAGGATAAAAGTCAAAAGATGGGAAAAAGGATAGTAGGCAATGTGTCATGTTTGTAGTTGGTTTATTGATTGATGATTTTTGCATGAGATATGATGCTTTGGAAGTATGTTTAGCAAGTGTATTTCTCTTGGATTTAGTAAGATCAAGGAATAGGGACTATTTAAATGGGTTGGATGGGTGCATCTTTTGTACCTATGTATTGGATACTTCCTTTGTATTCCAGACTGCCTACATACCATGTTTCCACATGATCAAGGCACATCAAGATGCGGGTGATGATGAATATGTAGTTCTAGTTTGTAGTGATGATGTGGGGATGGTTCAAGATGGTTTGGATGAGGATGATGATTTGGATGATAGATTAATGATGTGTTGGATGATGGGATTATTTTTGGGATTTTATAATGTTTTGATTTTTTGGGGGGTTTAGATTTTCTAATGTTTTTGGATTTTGTGGTTTTCTATTTTTTTAGATTTTTTATGTTTTTGTGATGTTTTTAGATATTTCAAAGTTTAAACTATACAAGGAAGGCATACAAGGATATTCTTCAAGAATATACCTTGGGTGGGTAATGAAGGGATAGGATAGGATAGGATATGGGTGAATTGAATGTTTTGTGATTCCAAGCCATGGGATGGAGTGATGTGGAGTGATATGGAAAACTTATTAGATGGTAGGGCTGACCACTATAAATGGCACTTGAGATAGGTTTTCACCATGGTACTTATCCAAGGTGCCATAGAAGTGATTTTCACCATTGGACGACTTTATTGCACTTGGGTTTTTCTTGATTTTTTTTTGGATTTTTTGATTTTTTTCTTTTTTTATATTTTTGACTTGGTTTACCCAGTGGGTTAGGCGTAGAGATTTTTTAGGTGCATGATGTTCATAGGCTCATCATGATGTTACCCCTCAAGTATTACAAGCTGATAAGCTCATGATCCATAGCTAGTTGTAATGACGTAAGGTCCCAAACAATTAGGCTCGAACTTTCCCTTCTTGTGATGCTCTTGTAGGTTCTTCTAATTTTTCATAAGGACAAGGTCACCTATCTCAAACATGCGGTTCTTGATCTTCTTGTTGTAGCTTATACGTAGGTGATTCTAATAAGCCTATAGGTGATTAAGAGCATTTAAATGCTTCTCATCTAGAATTTCTAGCTCATTTAGACATACAACTCGATACTCCTCCTTAGTAATGATATTTTGTACTGAGATTCTGAGAGAGGGGAGCTCGACCTCGATTGACAAGATGGCTTTGAAACCACATGCTAGAGAGTATAGAGTGGCTCTCGTAGGTGTACATATACTTTTGTAGTAGGCCCAAAGGGTGGGATTGAGTTGGAGGTGCCAATCACAGCCAACTTCATTAACTTTTTTTTTCAAGATGCATAAGATGGTTTTGTTGGAAGCCTCAACTAGACTATTACCTTGAGGGTAATATGGTGTGGGAAAGTAATCTTGGATATGGAATTTCTCATATAGAGTGTGGACTTCTTGATTCTTGAATAGTTTCCTGTTATTAGTGATGATGGAAGGGGGGATGCCATAGTGGTATTGTTATCAATGAGGATTGCACCCTTATGCAAAGCTGTGACACTTTGTAATCCTTCAAAACATGGGGACAAACTTAAGTTGTGGGTTACCTATAGTGAGTTTGAACCTCTAGATTGTGGGCTGGTTCCCTTAAAATATTATATTTGAAACTATGATTTTTTGTTTTTGAAAAGGGGAAGAAGGAAACTATAAGGAAATAAAACTGTAAAATTTGGTGATGCACCTAATAAGGATGGAAAACTTGCAATTTGGTTCATAATAGAATTCATAAATCTAACCTACACAATCCAATCTTGGCATAAATATCACAAAAGTGCTTCTAAGGAAGGCTGGAAAAATTGTTCTTTATGAAGGAAAAAAGTTTTTTCACAACATAAAAGAACTATTTTTAGTAACACAACCTAAGACCTATAATATCACTATGCTTATTACTACAAGTAAGAGTGAGACAATAATTTTAAAGGTTTTGATAATTAAACATAGTAAAACTATATCATATCACTTCATATAATTAGCATCAAATGGAAAGGCAACTACTTGATTCCAAAAAATAAAAGAGATATTGCATAAGAACAAAGAAATTGGACCTGTAATATCATGTGATCTCTATAAAACTATCAAATAATGAGTTACAAAACCTTCTTCTCTCTCAAAGTGTAAAAGAGCAAAAAGGCAAGAACTTGAAATATGAGTTACAAAACCTCGTCTTTTAATGTGTAAAAGAGAAAAGAATGCAAGAGCTAGCAAAAACTAAATTTCTCTTTACAATATATAGCTTGGTCTTACTAAGAGGCATACAAAAATGAACTACAACTAACTGCCTCTAAAAATAAGTCCTCCAAGGTGATCCATGAGAAAACTCAAAAATCCCTAAAAATAAGGGCTCAAACACCCACAAGTCAAGAAAAAATAGCCTCAATTTGGACCTCTCTATATGCTTGACCAAGAAGTTGACCAAGAATCCTAAAAAATCTCCTCAAACCATGAAAAAATCCCCTAGATAGCCTAGTTAACTCAACTCATCAATTTGCATGATTTTGCATTTGCAAAATTGATGTGAGTAAATAATAAAGTAATTAGAATAATTACTCTATTGTTAGTTACAACTTGTACTATTTCTAATTTTACAATTTGTGAACAATAATAAAGTAATTTGAAGAGTATTACTTTACTATTTATTTACATTTGATTTATTTGTAAAAATCATGCATGATGAAAAGAAAATAAATGTCCTTATCACTCCAATTATATTTGCCTATTTTGCATGATTTGAGCAAAAATAGGACTTAGAAGAAAATAAAATCCCATTATAGCCCCTTGTGAGAAAAAATATCTAGTTGCATATCATATGCCTTCAAGGAAAAAATATACCCTTATTACTCTAAATACATCATCACAAATGCATGAATCACTTAGGCATAACCTCACAAACCCTTATGACTCCAATTTGTATCAAAGAGAAAACAAATATCCAACTTTGCCTTATAACTCCATTTATAATGCAAAATGGCCTCACTACCAAATAGCCTCCATTATGCAAAAAAAAAGTAACTCAAACCACAACAAATCTCTGCCACCTTGCAATACTTGTCCTACCTTGCATCTTCATGCACATATACTTTCTTCTTTTCATTGTATCAATACCTCAATGCAAAATTACCTTATCCTTTGCCACCTCATTATGCATACCAAGTCTTCACATGATGTTCCCTCCTTTTCCCTTTGATGTAAAATACATAAGGTATAAAAGATTCCTCTTTTGACCCTAATCGGGCACTAGGCATGATAATGAGGAATTTTTTATTTTTTACTATGCAAAATGAAAGGTATCATAACTAAGGCACTTTTGACCATGTTGTCGACATATAGAAATAAGGGGTTTTGAAAGTTCATAAGGCATAAAGAATATTCCCTACTTTTCTTACCATGATAATGTGACCATTGACTTCAACAAGAATCAAGTATAAATAGAACATGTAGGCCCTTTCAAAAAATGATGACTAGGATTTTGTCAACACAAGGTCTTGACCACGGTTTGCGTTTTATATGAGGTAATGATTTCAAAATTGAAAAAGTCAAAAAATAAGAAAAGCAACTTATGAGTCATCGATCAAAACCAAAGAAACCCTATAAGACATTCTTGTATTTCATTTGGTATTTGAGTCACTTCAGTTCTGCACCTTTGTCAATGGTCGACCTAGGGTTTTATGGTTCTCAGGCTTTCCTTCATAGTCTTGGCCTTACATGGTCAATACTTTGGCATTTTGAATGCAGAAGAAGGTAAACATTTGCTCTGAGGCTTTTATTGACATTTTTATTAACTTTTGTAGCTGCTCATACTTTGAATGGCCATCATGCTAGTCATTATTCTCTGCAATCTTTTGATAAACCTCTTCTATTTTCTTTGTGTTTCTACTTTGCAAATGTGGCAAAAAGAAATGACAAAACCCTCAAAAAAAGGGGGGTTGTAGCTATTGATGTCCATAACTACAAATGAATGGTGAGTTCTTGGTTCTCCTTTAATGTATTTTCTTTTGCCATTCCTAGGCACATCTATGATAGAAATGAACTTTAGCACCATTGTTTTCCTGTAATGTTAAAAATATATTAGGGTTTTATAAAAAACCCATATAGGTATCAATAAAAAGTTCTCTTTTAGGCACGGCCATGCTTGGAGACACACTATAACTGTTTCTTTTCTCTGTATGCATGAAATGGAATACAAGTGTTTCCTCAAAAATGAAGGTTTTCATTTTATCATATGGTATCTTCTTTTAGGCATAAATCTTGCTCCTCTCTTTATGGCTATGGCAGAAACATACATTGTAACTATTTCTTTTCTTTTTATGCATAAAAAATGTGTTATAGTTTTTACCCCTTTACAAGGGTTTGCATAAAAGAAACATAGCATTTATCCACTATTCTGACCATTTCTTCTTCATTTTTGTGCATATAGATATACATATACATACACATATACATTATATATATATATATATATCAAAATGTAGAGTTTTAACCCTACAGTTCATGGTGACCAATAGGGACTTTACGCCTACATAGAGAGAACTAGAATATTTCTACAAAAAGGAAACAAAACCAAAAATGTACCTCTTGTTGTAGCCTCTTTAAAGCTTCTGTAAAGCAGCCTGGTATCTAGACCATTTTTTCTCTGATGGATATTCCTTTTTTTGAAGGGCCTAAAAAACCAGATATAATTCAATTATTTCTTTATGGGAGAAGGTTTGCAGACTCTACACTACTACATGTAACTGAAATTCTAACTAAGCTATAGAAAGTAGAACTGATTCCACTTCAGTGACACTTGATGAGTTGCTCAGGGTCTCAAAAGTAGTTTGATAATTTTGCTTAGTAAGTAATAGAGTCTTTATTTGGTCCTCCATTAGGACTATGCTTCTATCTAGGAATGGATAGGGGAGTTCTAACTGGACTAGATTCTCAATGTGTCCCTTCATTCTCTGAACTCCTTCCTTCAAAAGATCTAATAAAGTTTTGTACTTGGTGGCAGCTTCGTTGTAGCTCAAAATTTAAATCACCTTCTTAGCTATTGTCAATTTGTTGGTGATCCCTGCTACCTACAAAATCTCATCAAAAGCATCATAGTATTTTTGAAGCAAAAGTTGTGACTCACAACCTTCATAGTTATTGAGGATAGAATCTTTTCAATACAAGAATCCACCTTCTCACATACTTGTTGAGATTTGAGATGAACTTGAGTGCAAGCTTCAATTAAGATACATCATTAGATATCCTCTATGAAGAAGAAACATATAGCTCCTTAACAATTGATAATACTCTAACATTTTGAGGGTGTTGGGTGAGCTCTAGAGTTAATTGTTTAATGTTTTCCTACTCAACAAGACACTGGTTTGCAAATTGCCACTATGGTCCTTCTTAGTATTAAGACTCTATTGTAGCTAAGTGACCTCCTAAACCTTATTCTTGTACTTCTTTTCTAAAAGAACCTTTTCTTTCTCCAATGTGTCTACTAAAGCTTTGACCTGTGCCAATTCAGACTACACTCCAATCACTTTTAATTATGAATCTAGAAAGACTTCTTTGGATACTGCTTCTTTGATGTCTTTATTCAGTTGCTCAATTTCTAGGTCTTTGGATTTAATCTCTGAAGATAAGAAGCTTATTGTAGCATTGGTCTGAGTCAATTCAACCTCTACCTTCTCCAAGTTCTTAGAGGTTTTGAGGAAATCTGTGGTCACCACAGCTGAGGTTTTCTTCATCAGTTTTACCTTATATTGAGTCCTAAAATGTGTTAGGTCCATAGCCACATCATTCATTGTAAAGTCCTCTATCTTCATCTATTCATGGGGTTTAATCACATTGGGGGTCATATGGGTTATAGTCAAATAATGTTGAGTGGGTTCAAAAAGAGATCTCATTTGGGGAACAATAAGGGCTCTACCATCTTTCACTCTTTTCTTTTCTCTCCTAGATTCTCTTGCTTTTTTATCATCTTCTTCTTGACTTTAGCAAGTAGAGGGAGAGGCTATCAGTCCACCTGCAAAAGGAGATATTAATGGGAGACCATAAGGAATGGTTGTCATCTATTGGTTTGGGGCTTGGGCTGATGTTTCCCTCTTGGGTAGTGATGGGGAACATAATGGAAAACTAAAGGTTTGGGAAATAGCAAGAGATGTGGCACTGAGTGAAGGTGATAGGGATTGTAAAGGCACAATAGAGGTGGTAGGATTCAATGAAATATGGGAAATTTAGGTAGAACCCTTGAGTAGAAAGAAATTGAGAGGAAGAAGGAAAAGAGAGACTTACCTAAGTGGCCATAGAAGCTATTGGAATCTACATGTGGGAAACATCTATGATGTCCTCCTCTTCTTATTCATATCCTCCTAGGACCAATTTGCACTTTTTCGTTTTGGGCTGCTTGTAGGGTCATCTTTTTCTTCTATCACCACCTGCTTTGATGAGACTAATGATTCTGTTGCTCTAATTTTTTGTGGAATTGTCACTCTAGGGTCCCCAAATGCTAAAGTTGTTTGGACCAAATGGGATGACTGTTATGAAGATTTTTGTTTCTCTAATGTGTTGAGGGATTGTGGCCAAATAGAAGGCTTTAGTTGTGGCTCTGTTGTATCACCACCCATGTCTTCATCTAATTTCTAATGCCTTGGGATATTACTTGTGTCAAGGATGGAGACTAGAGTCATATGGGCCTCATCTCATAGGCTCTCCCATTTCTCATCCATATCAACTTGTTCAAAACCCCTTTCTGGCTCAACAATCTCTTTTTTATATCTGCAATATGTAGTAATTTTATCATCACCCCATCCTTTCTTCACCAGGGCTTGTCTCAAACCATGGGTCATTCTTTTATTTAGGTCATAATTCTTAATGGGAGTGTAAATTTCCCACAATTTAGGTTTCTCACCAAGAATATCACTCATCTCTATATAGACATATGGGGTAACTGTCACTAGTGACCTTTGTTCAAAGAATGGATGACTCTGATGCCTGAAATTGGCATGAACTTTATTATTAATGAGCCAAGAAGCCATGAAACTATTAGGGTCATACTTCCATGGGCCTTGAATCACAACTAACCCATAATTTGCTAGTTTCCTCTATAAGAGATGCTCTAACTCTCTCTTTATTAGCATGATACCCCCTTTATCCCATGGGAGATCAATGAAATCTTTCTTCCTCCTTTTGGAACAAAATTCAAAATCAATATTAGATAATTGTTAGGCCAATTCTAGGGCTAGGACCCTATTTGTTAGAACCTTTGGGACCATGAAAGGCTCTTCCTTAAAACCATGGACTCGGATCATCATATAATGAGCGCCAAAGAAGTAGTCACAAAGGACTCACAAGTTTGTTATGAGTCCTTTCACTCTATCAGTTATTTATATTTAACTTCCTCTGGATCTAATTGCTAAATGAGAGGGGCCACAAAACACTCCACAAACTCATAAGGGTCAGAGGTTTTAGACAATAATGGGTCCATGCAGACACGGGGATTACCCTCTGAGCATCAACCTCTAGATCATATAGATTCAAATGCATGTATTATAGGAATAGATGGTAATTCTGATACAAAATTAAATGGAAAAGATATGAAGAGTACCTAAATGTCTGTGTATTTTGAAAATTGGTTGCACAATGCATAAGCAATGTGCTCCATGAAATCAAACTTATACTCCTGAGTCCATTTGACTTTCTTGAGATGGAAAATAGCCCCAAGTTACCAATCATGTACATTCACATCCTCATCCTAGCCAAAGATAAATGCTAGCATTGAGTAGGCATCCTATACATCTAATGTCGATAAATGTAGGGCAAGGGGAGTGATGGTAGCTTAGTATTGTCTTCATCAAGATGTATCTCCCTATTCAAGAAGCTCTACTTGGTTTGCACTTGATGCCAAACATTCTACAATTTAATCATATCACAAAAAACTAGCATTGGGGTCATTTGACAAACCAAGCATGTCATAGATAGCATGTGCATGGATGATGACCTGAATTTTTTTACTCTAAATAATCCTATTCAAAGAGTAAAAATTAACTGCACATAATCAAATTAATTCAGCATATGAATGAACAAGCGGGACCATGTACTGAGCCAAAACTAGAGCTCCAGATTCTCATGCCAAAAGACTCAACCTTAGCTTGCTTTGCCTAGAAAATCAATCTTGCATGTGCCCCCTCTTTTAAAGTCTTTGGATTCTTGGAAATCCTAGGGTTGAAAATGCAATCTGCATAGTCAACAACTTGAGCAGAGTTTGTAACCTTACTTTTGTTTAACCCTCTAGTTCTTGGAAGGTTGACCCTAGGTTGTGCTTTGGCTATAGAGTATGGCTTTCTATTCTTGCATTTGTCAAGCAATTTGAAGAGTCCCTTTTTTTGCCACCCTTCGAAGATTGACCCTCCTCTATCATTTCTTCCTCTTCTCAAACTGGCTATAATTTTACTATCCCTACCACACTCTTACTCAAGAATTTAGGAATGCCTTAGAATCTTGATGACAATTCTGATATCTAAATTATGAAAATGAGGAATTGAGACTCTCTTTTAAAGCCTTCTGCTCCAATATTAGGAGTTAATGTAACTCATTAATGAGCCCATCATTTCATACTTAATGACTCTAAAAATACGTGCTTAAAGGGCAATTAACTAGATCCTTTAGATCTACAATCATCATTCACAAATCAAGTGCCATTAATATTTCCCATTCTAGGCCATTAGACACTTTTAAATTTTTGGGTCTTATCAACAGTTTTGATGAAAGAGACATTTAGAAGATTGTTGGAGGCTTTAGCTATGGACATGTGTTCAAAGAACACTTATTGAAAGAGGCAGGAAAATAAATTAAAAGAAAAGAAAAATAGAAGGGAAACTATACTAACTATAATACAAGATGTAGGATTAGGTTCTATGTAAAGTGTTTAAGGAAGATCCCATTGATAGGAATCTCCAATGAATCTCCCTCCATTGTCTCCAATTCATAAGCATTGTGCTACTTATAAACAATTATCTTAAAGGGGCATGTCTATAATGAATCAAACATTTTGTGGCATCCTAGCTTTGAGGCTCTTTCACCCCATTTTAAGACCCATCTACCAACCTCAAACTCTAGTTTAGAAGTCTTTTGATCGAACCAACTTTTAATAGTCTATTGATGGCTCATCAAGGACTTATGTGCCAATTCCCTTTTTTCTTAAAGTTCCAATAATTTTGCAAGCCTAACTTACATTGGACCATTTTCTTCTATTTCAATCTTCTTGATCAATTCTAGAGCTAGAAACTCTTTTGAAAGTGGCATTATTGCACTTTTACCATATACTAATTCATAAGGAGAGACCTTGATCACTTGCTTTGGTGTGATTTTTTCAACCCATAAGGCTTCCTTCAAATGCTTATGCCACTCTTTCTAATGCTCTATTCCAATTCTTTTAATGAGTTTGGTCAATTTCTTATTTATTGACTCAGCAAGGCCATTTCCTTCTGGATAATAATTTGATGAGGTCTTCAAATAAATACCATTTCTTAAAGAAAGGTCAGAGATCTTTGATCCTAAAATGGCTTAGCATTATCAAATATAATAGTAAGAGGACGCCCAAAATTGGTAGTTATTTCTTCAAGGAACTATAGAATTACATTTTCAGTGGCTTCTTTTAATGGAACCGCTTCACAAAATCTAGTGAAATAATCTGTTGTAGTGAGGATCCACTTGTGTCTTGAATTTGAAACTAGATTAATCATCCCTATAAAATCTAGACCCCACTAGGCAAAATTCTCTTCTACAACTATAAGACTTAAGGGTAAGGTTCCATTACTTCTTTTGCCAACATAAAACTGGCATGGCCGGCATCCCTTGACCATTTTATGGCAATCAAAAAACATTGAAGGCCAATAGTCTCTTGCTTGGATAATCTTGGTGGCTGTAGTTTTTACAAAAAAGTGTCCTCCATATGTCCCATAATGTAATTCATACAAGATCCTATGAGCCTCATCCTATTCCACATACCTGAGTAGGATCCCATCAAAATACCCTCTAAAATGAATATGATTTATCAAGATAAAATTGGATCTTTGCTGCTTGTAGTATCTTTTCTTTTCAAGAGGAAGTAGAGTAGGGAATTGACTAGTCTCCATGAAATGTATCTTGTCACTAACCCAAGAGTCTAGGTCACACTCCTGCACTTTCAGTACAGTCTCATCCTTATTTTGTTCCTCTATTGGATGCTCTCAATCTTGAGAAATGTATTGGCAAAGGCCCCTTCCTCTTATCAATTTGGTTGGCTTGACCTCTACATCATACTCTAGAATCTTGGTTATCCAATTGGCTCTCTTTTTAGTGATTTCTCCTTCCATAATGTATTCTCTGACACTTGAATGGCCCACAAATATTACAATCTTATTTTTTGTTACTAAGTGCCTGAACTTCTTTAATCCTTTTACTATGGCATATGCTTTCTTTTCAATAAAATTGTACTTGGATTCATATTCCTGCAATGTTCCAGAAAAGAAAGTAATAGGATGTTCTCCTTCTTCCACTTGATCCTTTTGAGTCTAAACAACTACTATAATATGCTCTCCTCCATAGATGTACATTATGAAATGTTTGGAAAAATCTAGATTATGCAGAACTGGGGCAGTAGAGATTGCTTTCTTGATATTCTCAAAAGCTTGTCTTCCCTTAGTTGTCCAAATAAAATTTAGATCCTTTTTCAACATCAAAGTGATAGGTCTAATTGATCCTACAAAATCAAATATGAATCTACAAACAAAGTTAACCTTTCCTAAGAAAGACAATACTACCTTCTTGTTCATAGAAAGAGACAAATCTTGTATTGCCTTAACTCTACCTGGATCAATAGAGATCCCATCTTTTGAGACTATGTGCCCAAGAAATTTACCTTGAGGCACTCCAACCACACATTTCTTAGGATTTAGAGAAATCCCAAATTGTTGACATCTTTGGAATATGGCTTCCAAATGATCAAAATGGTCTTCATCTAATTTTGTGAATATAGTTAGATCATCTAAATAAATTAGAATGATCTTATTAATCAATCCCCTGAATGTTATGTCCATAGCACATTGAAAATTGCCCCAGTATTAGAAACCCCAAAAGAAATTTTTGCATATGCAAAATTTCCCCACTTAGTGGTGAAAGTAGTCTTGTATTGATCTTCTTTTGTTAACCACATTTGGTTGTAACCTAAGAAACCATCCAGTAGAGAAAACCTTTCAGCTCTAGCTATGGACTACAAAATCTATTCCATTGAAGGAAGTGGGTAATGATCCTTTAAAGAGGCTTTATTTAGGTCTCTGAAATTCATACATAGTCTAATCTCTCCATTTTTCTTCCTTACTAGCACTAAATTTGACACCCATGTTGAGTGTTTGATTGGAAAGATTATTTTAGATTCTAACAGCTTCTTGAGTTATTCTACCATAAGAGACTCAATCCTGGGATTTACTACTTTTTGTTTCTGATGCACAAGCTTTGATCCTTTAGTGAGTTTAATCATATGCTGAACTATATCCTTATTGTAACAATGAAGATCCTCATAAGTCTATGCAATCACCTTATCAAATTTGTTACACAAAGATATTAGCCTATTATTTTCTTCTTAAGTAGTAATATTGCCTACTTGTAGTTTTCTTCCATTGTTGTCCTCCATCTCTAAGTAGTCATCTTTGTTGGCTACAAACTTCCTCTTGTCTAGACTTGTATCATTAGGGTCAAAAAGATTCTCAAGGCTTATCAATCCTCTTGGAAGCTTATTTGATTTTAATTCCATTATATGGTCACCACATGCCTCTTCAATTTTAGGCTACAATTGACCTGCAAATTCTCTAGACTGCTGTAGGAATAACAGGATCTAAAGATCACTATAAAAAACTTTCCATTTATCTCCATTATCAAGGATGACAAGTTGAATGATAACCTTGATTTCTTCTTTATTCACCAACAGATCTTTAGTTGGGTCAAATTGAGATCCCATCTGGGTCATTCTATACGCTTCAGTATTTTAAGATCTTGGTATGACTTCTATATTGAAGACATCAAAATCTTCAATATACAGTGGCGATATGACCTCATTCTCACATTTTTGCTGTAATTGTCTCTCTAATCTATTTTACTACCAATTCAAAGTCACCAAAAACCCTAAAATTTTGTATCCCTTTCTTTTTGGCGATGATCAAGCCATGTACTAGAGATTCATATTCAGCTTCATTATTGGTATAGACAAAATGGAAATGCATGGCACTGAGAATCTTTTCCCCCTTTGGTTAGGTAAGGCAAATGCCTACTCCAACACCATTCTTGCTCCTAACTCCATCAAATTTTAGAGTCCAAATCATGGAATCTTCATTAGGATATTCCTTTTCTAGCACTGATTGAATCATTATATTAGGTATCTTAGGGTTTTCATCAAAATGACATATGTTCCTAACCTAGTAGAATCATAATTTCCAAAAGGGTTACTCTACATCATATCTGATAGATGGTTCTCATCTTCTTCATTTCCACTAGTTCTAGTCCATTCTCCCATTTCTTCCACACAAATTCTTTCCTCTCTATTGATCATAGCATGAGATGTTTTAAACTTTAATGTTGCTTCATCAATAATATGTTCCTTACATAGAGGCTCTGACAATACTTTCATCTTAGAACCATACTTGATTCTCAGAATTAGATGTGACCAATCTAAAGACATGTACCCACCAATTTTAGCTATGAAATCACTAGATAGGCATTAATCAAAGACATGAGGGATATCAATGATCACCACATCTTGCAATATAGTTATATTTGGGTAGGTATACAATTGTAATGGAAATTGTTTTATAATGCCTATGGTATGGACTAATTTCTCATATAACTACATCACCCCTTTAGCTAATGGCTCATATTTTATCTTTAAGGCATCTACTATTTGTTTACACATAACTGTAGTGCTTGCACCTGAGTCTATCATGGAATTGTGTAGTAACTTCTTTCCCACTATTAGGGTCAAATAAAATGAATTAGGATTAATCTTACTCACCTCTTCTTTAGCATTCACCAGAGTAGACCCCTATTACAACTGAGATGTTTTGGATAGATCTTTTCCTTTATCTGCTGAGCCTTCCTTGGTGCCAATAACACTAGGTTCATTTTGACATCCCAAAGCTTCTTACAATAATACTTTTTGCTCAGGGATGGCTAACATATCCCATAAGGATACATTAGTAGGGGCCTTTTTGAACTGTTCCACCACATTCATTGGTCCTAGTGACTACACTTTAGAGTATTAGGGATACCTTGTCCTTTCCATTACTTAGTTAGAAACTCCTTGACTCTGAGTTATCTTTGAGATATCCTATCTTGTCATGGGGATATAGGAAGGTTGAACTAATGGTCTCTTTCTTGATTCAGTTCCTACATTGGGAGTGACTTTTGGTGTCTCTACCATCCTCTTTGACCTATTGTAATAATAAGACTGAACTGGGGGGAAGTTGATGCTTTGTTGATGAATATTGATTCTTCTTCTTCAATCCATGAGAATAGTGCATATTCAGGGGCAATTTCTTCTTCATGATCTATAGACATGCCTTGCATTTGATCCACTATCACTGCATTTTGAACACCAAGAAATTGATATGGGTATGATTCTAATGATGGACCTACTTGATTTCCCATTCTTTTTTGTTCAACTACCTTCTATTGTAAGTTTCCTCTGGGACAATCTTTGAGCTTATGTACACTATTACAAGGAAAGTACCATGCATTCATCACTTTAGCCAAGTTATTATATCTAGGAACTAACTCTCTACCTAGATTAGCTTGGACAACTTGTAATGGTGTTGGCACATGGACAAGATGATTAGATAGTTGTGGAAGATTTGGTCTCTATGGGCGCTAATACTGATTTGGCTAATATGAGGGTCTATTTCCTTGAAATCCCTGGTAGGGAGGCTTTTGATATGAGGTTTGTTGCATCTTAAGGTTAATGATTTCATTGGAAAGGGTTCTAAGAATACTCTTAACATCATCCATTTTAGAACGAGAAGAATACGAGGCCAAAATTGTTAGTCTTTGAGGTGTAGGAAAGGTATACATAGAAATAGGAACTGATGAAGTATTAGAGGCTTCTTCGTGGACATGGATTGATAATTTAGGGAACATAGGCATAGGGGGTCTTGGAGATAATTTCCTAGCATCTATTAGACTATTTTGTTCTTTAACAACTAACTCATATGTTTCAAGAAGGGTCTGTCCTCATAATGATTTGATCATAACTGAAATATCAGAATTGAAAGCCTTGAGGTAAAAGACAATTTCCATACCTGATGGTGGTCAAGTAGCAACTGGGATTCTTTGATAGGTCTTCTAGAATCTAGTATTGAAATCAATTATGACTTCTTGGGGTGTTCTCTTTATGGTAATTAGTTGTTGCAAAAGAGAGGACATGTCTCCCTTCTCACTAAATCTTTCAAATAGTGCATCTCCCAGTTGGTCCCAAGTTCCAATACAATTTGGTAGTAAAAATAAACACCAATCTAGAGCTCTTCCTTTAAAAGAAGCAACTTGTAGTCTCATAGTAATATTTTTCTCTATAATATAATGTACTATGCATACATCAGCCACATCTTGCAGGTGTTCAATTGGGGTCTTAAAATCTTCTCCTGCGAACTTGGGTAATGCTTTTAGAGAATTAGCTAGAATTGGGTCCCATGTATCTAGAGGTGTTGGAAGAATGAGTGGGCTACCACTATTTGATTTTCCAAAATTTTAAGGTAGAGCTGGGGTACCCATTTGTCCTCCTAAGATATTTTGTTGATTTGTCCTTCTCTGAGTAGCTGCCAATGGTGGCAACAAGAATCCTGAATTAGTAGAAAATTGAACTTAGGTATTTGGTTTGCAACTCTGACTTCTAGCAGGTTGTCTTCTCATGTGCTTCTAATCAAGAATCAGTAGATTCTATCCCACCAAGCGTGCCAAAAAATTGTTGATGTTTAATTTTGCAAATATTCACCAACAATGGGAAATTCAAAGAATATGGGACTTGACTCTTAAAATAACCTCCAAATTTTAAAGAAGATGGTTCTTCTCCTTGGGTTTTAATGTGAAGGGAAGAAAATACAATATTATAAAGATAACACCTAAATCTACTAAGGCGATGCACCAGAAATGTATTAAGATCTACACTAATAGCACAATGATCAAACTTGCAGAATCTACTAATAGACTAAAGAGCATAAAGTATGATTAACATTAATAGCATATGTATATCAGATTAATGAAAGGCTCATATAGAAAGTTAGAAACAAGAATTAGAAACACATCATAATATGTACATAACACCTCTCTCTCTTCATTGTTTGATAAGAGAATAAAGTACATAAGGCAGAATGCACAAAATATAATATTCAATCCCTCATGAGAGGAACCTTTTAGGGAAAGAAAATATGCTTCTAATCTAGCATCTAAAACTCTTTGATGTTTAAAGCCTTCTTCTCTAATATTAGGATTTAATGTAACTCATTAATGAGCCCATCATTTCATACTTAATGACTCTTAAAATACATGCTTAAAGGACAGTTAACTAGATCCTTTAGATCTACAATCATCATTCACAAATCAAGCGCCATTAATATTTCCCATTCTAGGCCATTAGACACTTTTAAATTTTTGGGTCTTATCAACAGTTTTGATGAAAGAGACACTTAGAAGATTGTTGGAGGCTTTAGCTACGGACATGTGTTCAAAGAACACTTATTGAAAGAGGTAGGAAAATAAATTAAAAGAAAAAAAAAATAGAAGGGAAACTATACTAACTATAATACAAGATGTAGGATTAGGTTCTATGTAAAGTGTTTAAGGAAGATCTCATTGATAGGAATCTCCAATTATTCTCCCTCCATTGTCTCTAATTCATAAGCATTGTGTTGCTTGTAGACAATTATCTTAAGGGGGCCCATCCATAATGAATCAAAATTTTTGTGGCATCTTGGCTTTGAGGCTCTTTCATCCCATTTTAAGACCTATCTACCAACCTCAAACTCTAGTTTAGAAGTCTTTTGGTCAAACCAACTTTTAACAGTCTATTGATGGTTCATCAAGGACTTATGTGCCAACTCCCTTTTTCCTTGAAGTTCCAATAATTCTGCAAGCCTCACTTGCATTGGACCATTTTCTTCTATTTCAATCTTCTTGATTAGTTCTAGAGCTAGAATCTCTTTTGAAAGTGGCATTACTGCACTTTTACCATATACTAGTTCATAAGGAGAGACCTTGATCACCTGCTTTGGTGTGATTTTGTCAACCCATAAGGCTTCCTTCAAATGCTTATGCCACTCTTTCTGATTCTCTATTCCAATTCTTTTAACGAGTCTGGTCAATTTCTTATTTATTGACTTAGCAAGGCCATTTCCTTGTGGATAATAATTTGATGAGGTCTTCAAATAAATATCATTTCTTAAAGAAAGTTCAGAGATATTTGATCCTAAAATACCTTAGCATTATCAAATATAATAGTAAGAGGAGGCCCAAACCTGGTAGTTATTTCTTCAAGGAACTATAGAATTATATTTTTAGTGTCTTCTTTTAATGGAACCACTTCACAAAATCTAGTGAAATAATCTGTTGCAATGAGGATCCACTTGTGTCCTAAATTTGAAACTAGATTAATCATCCCTATAAAATCTAGACCCCACTAGGCAAAATACTCTTCTACAACTATAGGACTTAAGGGTAAGGTTCCATTGCTTCTTTTTCCAACATAAAACTAGCATGGTTGGCATCCCTTGACCATTTTATGGCAATCAGAAAACATTGAAGGCCAATAGTCTCTTGCTTGGATAATCTTGATGGCTGTAGTTTTTGCAAAAAAGTGTCCTCCAGATGTCCCATAATGTAATTTATACAAGATCCTATGAGTCTCATCCTTTTCCACATACATGAGCAAGATCCCATAAAAATACCCTTTAAAATGAATATGATTTATCAAGATAAAATTGGATCCTTGTTGCTTGTAGTATCTTTTCTTTTCAAGAGAAAGTAGACTAGGGAATTGACCATTCTCCATGAAATGTGTCATGTCACTAACCCAAGAGTCTAGCTCACACTCCTACACTTTCAGTACAGTTTCATCCTTATTTTCTTCCTTTATTGGATCCTCTAAATCTTGAGAAATGTATTGGCAAAGGCCCCTTCCTCTTATGAATTTGGTTGGCTTGACCTCCACATCATACTCTAGAATCTTGGTTATCCAATTGGCTCTCTTTTTAGTGATTTCTCCTTCCATAATGTACTCTTTGACACTTGAATGGGCCACAAATATTACAATCATATTCCCTACTACTAAGTGCCTAAACTTCTTTAATCCTTTTACTATGGCATATGCTTGGTTTTCAACAAAATTGTACTTGGATTCATATTCCTGCAATGTTCTACAAAAGAAAGCAATAGGATGTTTTCCTTCTTCCACTTGATCCTTTTGAGTCAGAACAACTACTTTTCTATGCTATGCTCTCCTCCATAGACATACATTATGAAATCTTCAGAAAAATCTAGATTATGCAGCACTGGGGCATTAGAGATTGCCCTCTTGATATTCTCAAAAGCTTGTTTGCCTTTAGTTGTCCATTTAAAATTTAGATCATTTTTCAACATCAAAGTGATAGGTCTAATTGATCCTACAAAATGAAATTTGAATCTGCTAACAAAGTGAACCTTTCCTAAGAAAGACTATACTGCCTTCTTGTTCATAGGTAGAGACAAATCCCGTATTGCCTTAACTCTACCTAGATCAATAGAGATTCCATCTTTTGAGACTATGTGCCCAAGCAATTTACCTTGAGGCACTCCAACCACACATTTCTTAGGATTTAGAGAAATCCCAAATTGTTGACATCTTTGGAATATGGCTTCCAAATGATCAAAATGGTCTTCATCTGATTTTGTGAATATAGTTAGATCATCTAAATAAATTAGAATGATCTTATTAATCAATCCCCTGAATGATATGTCCATAGCACACTGTAAAGTTGCCCCGGCATTAGAAATCTCGAAAGATGTTTTTGCATATGCAAAATTTCCCCACTTAGTGGTGAAAATAGTCTTGTATTGATCTTCTTTTGTTAACCACATTTGGTTGTAACCTAAGAAACCATCCAGTAGAGAAAACCTTTCAGCTCTAGCTACGGTCTGTAAAATCTATTCCATTGAAGGAAGTGGGTAATGATCCTTTAAAGAGGCTTTATTTAGGTCTTTCAAATCCATACACAATCTAATCTCTCCATTTTTATTCCTTACTAGAACTAAGTTGGACACCCATGTTAAGTGTTTGATTAGAAAGATTAAATTTGTTGTAAAGCAAGAAACTTGATCCACATGTAGGGGAAGTTGCGCAGGTAAAAAAAATGCTACCAGGAACGGGTACCCATTTTCAAAGAAATGGGTACCTGTTTAGGAATGGGTGCCCGAACCTAAATGAGTACTCGTTTAGTAACGAGTACCCATTTAGTAATGCACACCTGAGCCTAAACGGGTACTCGTTTTCAAAAAAATTATATATTTTTAAAAAAGAGCCCTAGAGGCTCATTTTCTTCCACTCTAGCTGACAGTGACAATGATAGTAGAAGCTTCAGAATGGGTACGCATTGCTGAAGGATAAACAAGCACAACACCAGAGATTATTTTGCCCTCTCACCTTCTCCCACCACCTCATCACTACTGAGCTCCTCCAGTTTGGTTCTCTGCTAATTTTTAGCTTGTTTTAGATGTTTTTTTTTCTGATTGTAGGATTAAATGAAAATTAGGGTTTACTTGTTATTAGAGTTTTATGATTTTTTTGAGATTGTCTGTTACTATAGACCCTAAAACTATGTTACTGCAAACCCTAAAACCATGTTATTGCAAACCCTAAAAAGCCTAAACTATAAACCCTAAAAAACCAAATTATAAACCCTAAAACCATGTTGTATTGCAAACCCTAAAAACCTAAACTATAAACCCTAAAAAACCAAATTATAAACCCTGAAACCATGTTGTACTGCAAACTCTAAAAACCTAAACTATAAACCCTAAAACCATGTTGTACTGCAAACCCTAAAAACCTAAACTATAAACCCTAAAAAACCAAATTATAAAGATTTAATTTTGTGTGAATATGATTCAAATGCATTCGACTTTTCAATGACTTCTAATGGGAACGTAATAGCATTCAAAAGAAGCTTTATGAATTGAATTGTTGTTGTCAAATAAAATTTTATATTTAATTGACTTGAAATTCCAAACAAGCCACTCTTCCATCCTCCTAAAAATGCAAACTACTAATAAAAATATTTTATAATTACTTTACTATATATATCTTCATCACCATTTACTAGTATTCCATTTATGACCTCTATGTAACTATTATTGCTTTTGAGGATCCCATAGTTTCATTTGAATCCCATGCCATGCCCATTGACTACACAGTTCTCCATCTCTTAGATTCTCTTCGTTTTAAGCATTATTTTCCTCCTATTAATTCCATTGCAACCAATTTCATTATCCGCATTCCTATTATCATTATTCTTACTAGCATTATTTGTGTTTATTACCTTATGCTATGTAGAATTCCATGATTTGTCCATGCTTGTATTTCTCATCTCACTTTCCTAATATCAAATCCCACTTTTGATTCCTATAGGCTTGTACGTGGATCTTTCATGTTTTCATTCATCAAGTGCTGAGTTCCAAAGAGTTAGCTTACCATGAGCCACATTAAAAAGAAATACATTCTTCAAAAGTTATTAACTCATCTGCATGCATACCCATCTATCATGTCATTACTAGCCTAGTCTAATCTTTAGTGATGATCCCTTGCATATTACTCTAGTTGCATCATATTACTCTAGTTGCATGGGGTTAGACCTAGGAGGTTGTTGGCCCATGCCCCAAAGTGCAAATTTTTATGTTTCTTATGTGCCTTATTGCTTTGGTGAACCCTACATTAACAAGTGATTGGAAATATTATAATAGAGAAATGGGAAGAATATACTGTTAGCAAGAGACACTATATGGCCTCATGACTGTTGTCATTGATTGAAACAAAGTTCATCCCACCCATCCGCAAAACATGATGCGCCTATACCGAAAGTTAGATTGAAGAAGTGTTGTGGTCTGGTAAGCAAGAACAGAGCATGCGACAGGGTCTGACAGTCAGGTCTGGATTTCTCAAAGGAAGTATCTCAGTAAAGTATGGGTTTGGGGAAGTCAACATGAGTACCTTGACTAATAGATTCCAGGGATTGAGCCTCTGATGATGGAAGAGTGAAGAGACATGAGCACTTGAGTGTTGGGTTTCTGTTTCGTAGAGTAGGTAGGGGAAGAACTAACTGGTAGAGCATCAGACCTAATTCTAGATGAGATATTGATGGTGATCAAGCTTCCTGAGGTATCACTAATGACTGCTCGACATGATTGATGACGTCTCTATGCATCTCTTTGATCCACATTACTTGAATGCAAAGATTGAGCCGACAGATCAGAGTTTGGGAAAATAATGAGTATTCCGGATGCCAACTAGAAATTGGATGAAATCTTTGGTGCAGATATATATACTAGATGGATTTAGATATGAATGGGAGTGTTGTGTGTTGTTAAGTGCAAAGAAAAGTAGAGGAGTAGAATAACAACAGTAATATAGGTCTAATATGTGACAGGACAGCAGCATCAAGAAGAGGAAGAATGAAGTGTAGTAGATCAGTATATTGAGCCTCACCGGAACTAAACCTCAGCATATGTGGATGCTTCTCATCAGTTCAATTATCTAGTTTTCTTGTATAATCTATTGTAGGTAGTGAGCCTCTTGTGAGCAATGTGCTCAGGCAGTGAGCCCTAATTGGCAAGTGCCATTTTTGTACTATCTTATTCTTCTAACAGAGAATACAATCTTGGGTTAATCACCCCGTGGTTTTTCCTCTAACAGGGTTTTTCATGTCAAAATCATTTAGTCATGTGTACTAATGCTATTTCCATTTCTTGGTTATGTTTGCTTATTTGATTTGATGCTACATTAATTATTAAGAAAGTTCAGAAAGCTAAAATAATTAAGATAACTGATTCACCCCCCCTCTCAGTTATCAACAATTGGTATCAAAGCCAATTTCCTCCAAACAGAGCCTAATAGCTTGAGGAAGATCTAGGAATTCAAATGGATTTGTATGGTATGAGGGAACAACTTCAGTCTACTCTAGACGATCTTGAACAATCTAACTCTGAAGTCAACGAATTGAAGGAAAGACTCAAACAGGCTAATGACTTCATAAATGAACTGAAAGGGAAACTGAGTATTTCTATGAAAAAGAGAAAGGATCTACTTCAACGATTGGCAAATCAAGGTGAATCCAATGATACAAATGAAGATATGAAGGAGAAAACCAAGTTATGTGAAAAGTTATCAAAAGAGGTCATTATTGTAAGACATGAAATGGAATCCAGAGTTATGAAATTCACCCAAGAAATTGAAGAGAAAAGAAAAACTGAAGATGATCTAAGACAATCTCTTAAGGAGAAGTCAGAAGACTGCCACAAAATGGATAGAATAATTAGGCATCTAGAATTTGATCTTGAAGAAGCTAGAGATAATGAAGAACAACTTGAGAATCAAATTGACACTCTTAAAAGGGATCTTCAAACAACAAATGAATACAAAGAGAAATTCAAGATAAGCTCTACTCAACTCGACGTTCTTCTTCAAAGCCAGAAAAGGGTAGATGACAAACAAGGCTTGGGGTATGAGAAAGGTGAAAGATCTGAATCTGGTCAAAAGAACTCTGGATCAAGAAATCCAAGGAACAGACCTAGAAGACCCCTGGTAAGACAACCTAATGCACAAAGATATCCATCCTTCAATGGATAATGCCACAATTGCAATAACTTTGGTCATAAAGCAAATCAGTGCAGAAGAAGAATGAATCAGACTAATTCATCCTTCTCTGGACAATGTTTTAATTGTAAAAGGTATGGTCACAAATCTCATGAGTGTAGAAATATGCAAATAAACAATTCATTCAATGGTAGATATTTTTCATGCAATAGAATGGGACATATGGCTAATTAGTGTAGATCAAGAGGATATTAGTCAAATATGCAAAGAAATATTGTTCACTACAATTGCAATAGATCTAGTCATATTGCCAAATTCTATAGAAGTAAGAATCAAGACAAAAGGGGTCCAGAACAACATAATCATAACCAAGACAAAGGAAAAAGAAAAGTGAACGTGAATTAAATTCAAAGGGAGATGAATAAGATTTGGGTGAAGAGAAGCACAAAGAATGTTGGGGATGGATCCACACTAGAATTTGGTGCTAATAATCCTTCTAGAAATTGAATAGATGAGCTCTAGCTCAGGGGGAGTCACTAAGAAAGACCAATTCCCCTAGCCAGTTAATTGGTCCCTGAAATTGGCACATGGGAAGTTACGGATTAAAGGGTTCTCATAACAATATCTAAAGAAGCCTTAGTAAAGATATGGAAAATCCACAAAAACATTTGTAGAATCTAATCCTTCCAGATTGATCTGGTTTAACAGTCTTCCGGTAAAAGAAAGACTTTCACAGTTTGATCCAGTGTGATTCTAAATTGAAACATCTTGATCCACGGACAAATGGGATGATCTAAGGAAAAGGTATTCATTATGACTCATCTCTAATATCAACTCCAAGTGCAACACAATGATCCAGATAAGTTTCTCCTTCTCTAAACAAGGAAAACTAGGCATCCGGAATGACCTAAGTTGTGCATTTATTACAATGAGGAATTAGGGTTTGCACAAAAATATAAGGGTTCTCCTATTGAACATTTGCTCATTCTACATTCGAGAAGAAGAAGAAAAGGACCTCTACAAACAATTTGTTTTAAGCCTCTCAAAGAACAACCACAAAAGATAATTCTTCCAGCAATCTGATCTAGCTCATTCAGTGAAGCGCAAAAAGGTATTTTTCGTTCCTAATCAAACTTTCTCTGAATCTTTAAAATGGATACTTTGAATGTTGTGAAGATTTCTAATAGGCCGCACCCTAAATTCAAGAAACATCCCTACAAATCTCTAGAAGTGGATCCTTTAGGTGCATTTTCTAGCATTCCTCATGGGGTTTTGCATGTTGAAGACGTTAGGGCATACATTCATGCAAATATAGAAGAATTTGGAGAATCCAAGCTAGTAAATATCTATCACAGTCAGTTAATAGATGACTCATTTAAACTCAAACCTCAGTATAAGGCTATCCGAGACAAACATTTTGCATAGTGCATTCATTTCCCCTATTTTGTAGAAGATGAATGGGTCCGGTATGTTCTAAGTAGAATGCATGATAACTTTATATGGTTGATGAGGCCATTTAAGATAACTAAGGGTGCCATTAGGGTAGTAACTAGATTGCACTCATCCGGTGGGATTCATGTTCTCAAATATATCAAGAATCAAACTATGAGTGAGGCTACCGGATCAAAATTTGACAAAAGATCAATGACAATAGAAGACATCACTAATCCAGATGTCAAGTTTGCTTCCATGATCATCGCTTATAAGATATATCACTCTAGCGGGGAAAATTTAGTACCTAGAACTGCAATTTAAACTGCTTATGGAATGTTGAGAAAAAATGCAGATTATGATCTTTGTGATCCTTCTTAGCCAACTAATGGAAAACCTACAAAAGATCAAGAAGGACAAGAAGAACTCCTTCAAGTATGGTGGGCTAATACTGTGCTTATTCTTCTACTTCATGAATGAGCTTCCCAGATCTAGTGGTTGGGTATGGAAGAATGATAGACCAGTAGCCATCCAAATCAGAGATTATATACATGGGCTTGGTGATGCCAAGGCACATAATACAGCACTCTGGGACTATTTCAAGAATTTTCAAAGCATGATGCAAGCAAGAGAGAGAATCCCCCAATCTTTAGTTGAAAAGTATAAAGATACAGTATGCTTTATGGTAGAAATTGATCAATGTCTAATGGAGGTAGTAGAGCCAAGAATAGTCTGGATCATGCCAATGGGGTATGGAGTAGATGAGAAAATTGTTGAGCTACATGTTCAACACATGCTCAGTCAACCCAAGGATCCTAAAGTAGAAAGGTTTGGAACCTTTGAAGAATTAAGTGTGAAGATCCATGTGGAGCTAAGACAATTGGAAATAAAAAGAAAAGTGAGGAGGGAAGTAGAAGAGTTTGCCAAGAAGCATGGAATTTCAAAAGAGGCACTTGATGCAAATAGAGAGAAGACAAAAAGGGTAGAGAAAGAAAAAGAAAAAGTAGAGAAAGAAGTTGCTCCAATGGAAGTCCCGTCCTGGACCAGATCCTCTAAGACCTCTACACCTACCTCTATAAAGAGCTCAAAGGCATCAAAATTAGAAGCAAAATCATCTAGTAAAGGAGAAAAGAGAACAAAGACAAAGGCTACAAGATCATACTCTAGCCTCAAGGATGATGAAGAGATAGAATCTAATGAAGAGATCAAGAAATGAAAAAGAAGAAGAAACCATCTGGTGAAACCTCTATCGGTCAAGGCAAGGAAGAGAAGGTAGAGGAATTTGTTGAAAAACCCACTCTCTGCATTGATGATATCATCAAATTAGTTACTATGGATGGGAACCTACAACCAATGGTTGAATTTTATGATGAGTATAATGAATTTGATCAGAAGATATTGCAAGATGCCACAGTCAGGTATCTAAACACCTAAAACAAGCCATTCATTAAAATTATATCTCTGATTCCCAAAAGCCTAGAAAAGGAACTTGAAATAAGAAAAAATAATGCTCAAGCAAAAGACCTAGAAATCCGGGAGCAAATAGCTATTCAGCTCTATCCTTCAATCTCTCAGAAACAAATGAATATGATCTTCAAACATTGCAAGGATGAGTTCCAGAGAAAAGCTAGAATGAATCAGCTTATGCTTGGGGAGACATACAAAGTGGCAAAGGAAACAGAACACATCTTCCGGAATGCATACAAAAGATTCAATATTCCTATTATAGAGGACTTAGGTGTGGATGACAAAGAAGAATCTACTAAAATAATAACAGAAGAGGCAAATGAGATAGGTGAAGAAAAAGCTAAGGATTTAAATTCCTCTGTTCTGGAAGAGGAAGTCCAAGAAGAAATAAATATCTCTCATCCAGTTTCCCCTGCTAACTTTGGATCCAAAGGAGAAGAAAAAGTAGAAGAGAATATCAGTCAAGAAGCAGAAGAGAAGGAAAAAGAAGATGACAATAGCAAGGCTGCAGAAGGAGAGAAAACTCCAACAGAGAAGGCCACAGATGATAGTGGTAAGGCTATAGAAGGGGAGAAATTCTATCTCCGCCAAGAGACACAGCAAAAGCAGTCAAAGATTTCTTGACCAAAGAGATGATGGAATTTGATGAACCAAAATTGCTTCAAGGTCCATTCAATTTTGATTCCCTCTCTCTGGTTCAAACCATGAAACTAGCATCCTTCACTCAAACAAAGGCAAAAGAAAAAATGTTGAAGTCTCACATGGAAGACTGTAAGCTCATAGAAACTACATCTGGTGTATTAGAAAAGATCATGCCATCCTTCCAAAAGGATCCTATAGCCTCCACATTCGACAATCTAAAGTCTTTTGTAAATTCTATTAAGACACATTTTGATTCTTTAGAGAAAGAAGCAGAAGAGAAAGTTAGGAAAGAATTTTTGGATAAGAGATTCTCTAAAGTACAGGGTCTAATCTCAAATGATAGGAGAGTAATGGATATTGGGATAAAGAGTTTAGAAAATGCTCTCAAAGATGGTAGAAATATTTATAAATTTTGTTTATCCTAGCCCAAAGTGACCAAAGATGTTGAGAAGAAAGTAAAAGAGCAAGAAGATAAACTACTAAGTTTGTCTCAAACTTTTGATTCTCTCTCATCTCCCATAATAAATCAAGAATGTTAGACTATTGCAGTCTTGAATGAAATTAAGAAGTTTGAGAAGGAGAAGAAAAATAGAATAAGTAGGTTGAGTGAACTTAGAGGGATCATTATCCCTAAGTTAGAGGTCATGCATGAGGCCCTAAGTGATGCTCAGACTACAACCCAGACCAGTGATCCAACAGATCTAAAAAGCACAGAAGCTTTTGCATTCTTGTTGAGTGGTCACATCTCAATTTTGAACAGGATGAAGAAGAGTTAGGCGACAGAAGTGGTATAGCTAAAGACCACTTTTGTAGATATATTTCAGTCTATGTAGGTAAAACATGTATATATGCTTTATGTGGCTGAGTATAGATTGTTTTTGGAAATTTTGGTGTGCAGACCCCACCCTTTGCCATTGATCTCAAAGGGGGAGTAAGGAGCAGTGAAAAATGAGCAATCTAGCTAAGGGGGAGCTCTAGAAAATGTACATAAGATCAGAGCATTAGCCAAGGGGGAGTATAGTGTGATAGTCATTTTTCACTAAGTGTTGCCATCAATGCCAAAGGGGGAGATTGTTGGCAAGAGACACTATATGGCCTCATGAGTGTTGTCATTGATGGAAACAAAGTTCATCCCACCCATCCATAGAACATGGTGTGCCTATACCAAAAGTTAGATTGAAGAAGTGTTGTGGTCTGGTAAGCAAGAATAGAGCATGTGGTAGGGTCCGACAGTCAGGTACAGATCTCTCAAACAAATTATCTCAGTAAAGTGTGGATTTGGGGATGTCAAGAGGAGTACCTTGACTAATAGATTCTAGGGTTCAGCCTCCGGTGATGGAAGAGTGAAGAGACATGAGCACTTGAGTGTTAGGTTTCTGTTTGGTAGAGTAGACAGAGGAAGAACTAACCGGTAGAGCATCAGACCTAAATATGGATGAGATATTGATGGTGATCAAGCTTCTTGAGGTATCACTAATGATTGGCTGACATGATTGATGACTTCTCTAAGCATCTCTTTGATCCGCATTACTCATATGTAAAGATTCAGCCAACAGATCAAAGTTTGGGAAAATATTGAGTATTCTAGATGCGGACTAGAAAGTGGATGAAATCTTTGGTGCGGATATATATACCAGATGGATTTAGATATGAATGGGAGTTGTTGAGACATGGACCAGGTAGGACTCGAACCTAGGACCTTCCATACACTACTGAGTACTCTACCACTGAGCTACTGGCCCCTCTTAGACCAGTCCATCGTCAGTCCAGGTGTGGCTTACACCAACACCCCCCCTTAAGCCACACCTCTCGTGTGCTTGGGGCTCCTAGCCTGGGCCTGGCTCTAATACCATGTTGAGACATGGACCAGCTAGGACTCAAACCTAGGACCTTCCATACGCTGCTGGAGTGCTCTACCACTGAGCTACTGGCCCCTCTTAGACCAGTCCATCATCGGTCCGGGTGTGGCTTACACCAACATGAGTTTTGTGTGTTGTTAAGTGCAAAGAAAAGAAGAGGAGTACAATAACAACAGTAATATAGGTCTGGTATGTGAGAGGACAATAACATCAAGAAGAGGAAGAATGAAGTGCAGTAGATCAGTATATTGAGCCTAACTGGAACTAAACCTCAGCATATGTGGATGCTTCTCATCAGTTCAAGTATCTAGTTTTCTTGTATAATCTATTGTAGGTAGTGAGCCTCTTGTGAGCAGTGTGCTTAGGCAGTGAGCCCTAATTGGCAAGTGTCATTTTTGTACTATCTTATTCTTCTAACAGAGAATACAATCTTGGGTTAATCACCCCGTGGTTTTTCCCCTCATAGGGTTTTTCACATCAAAATCATTGTGTCATGTGTACTAATGCTATTTCCATTTCTTGGTTATGTTTGCTTATTTGATTTGATGTTGCATTAATTATTAAGAAAGTTAAAAAAGCTGAAATAATTAAGATAACTGATTCACCCCCTCTCAGTTATCAACATACACTTGGCATGAGCTATCATGCACTTTTAAATTGTGATAAATAATGTGATAAATGATCAAAGGAAATAATCAATGATAGTTAAACAAACAAGACAATGGAAATAGAAATTGACACCGGATTAGGAAAAAGTAAACTATAAATACAAGGGTTTAGATGCACTTGTAGGAGATGGTTACCACTAGAAATGGACTCAAAATAAACATTAACTAATAAATTTTTGGGTGTGTTTAGAATAGTTTACTAATAACTTCTCTATCTAGAAACCAATCAAGACAAAAATTAGAAGATGGTGCAAAATAGTAAAATATGTCACAATTGAGCTTAACTAAGCTAGAAGTAGGATAATAGAGAAATGGGAAGAATACACTTGGCATGGGCTATCATACACTTTTAAATTGTGACAAATAATTTGATAAATGATCAAAGGAAATAATCAATAATAGTTAAACAAACAAGACAATGGAAATAGAAATTGACACCAGATTAGGAAAAAGTAAACTATAAATACAAGGGTTTAGATGCACTTGTAGGAGATGGTTACCACTACAAATGGTCTCAAAATAAACATTAACTAATAAATTTTTGGGCGTGTTTAGAATAGTTTACTAATAGCTTCTCTATCTAGAAACCAATCAAGACAAAAAGTAGAAGATGGTGCAAAATAGTAAAATATGTCACAATTGAGCTTAACTTAGAAGATAGAAGTAGGATTAATAGAGAAATGGGAATCTAATACACTTGGCATGGGCTATCATGCACTTTTAAATTTGGACTATATAACGTGTCAAAATGTTTCCATTATAATTTTGAGAAAAATGATGATAGGACAACATTGTTAGGTAGAGTGACACCTTGGGTGTCACATGGCCCTCTCCTAGAACCTTGGTGTATGACTAGGACCTAGAAGGCAACCTTGTCCACTATGTGAAAATGATCTAAAAATTTAGACATAGCTTCATCTTGTGATTTTTTGCATAACTTCCTCTTGGTAATTTGTGAGATCTTTTTTCTAATTATTCCATATTTTATCTATAAATACCAATTCTATAGTTCATAAACCCTCTAAAAAATGGTTAAAGAGGGCATTTGAAGTAGGAAAGAGAATATAATTTAGGGAAATGTTGGATTCATTTAAGGAGACATTGGTATGAAAAACTAAAGCTAGGTTTAAACCAAGGTTTGAAGGAGAAAGAGGGAATTTAGGAGATGGAAAAATAAGACTCAATGAAAAAAAGTAAAGGGGAATAATATGCATATATAGAGAGGACTATTATGGGAGAAGAAAATAAATAATATGAAAGATGCTTGATGAAAAATAAAGTAGAAATGAGAATCTAAAATGGAAATTTGAGGAAAGAAAATGATTTAGAAAGAGGTAAGTCCAGAAGGAATGTGGGTTTGAAAAGGGAAGATAAAATGTATAATAGAGGAAGAATGGAGTTAAAACCAACAAATATAGTAAACACTAACATTCCTACACTTATTCAAGAAAGATGGCTCCAAAATAGCAATCAAGTGGAAACTTCACAATTTTTCTATGTTCAAATGGGGAGAGGGAGGCCTATTTTATATATTTTCATACAAAAATAGAATTCCAAATAATGTGATAAATGATCAAAGGGTTAGATTTAATGTGATAAATGATTAGAGGAAATAATCAATGATAGTTAAACAAACAAGACAATGGAAATAGAAATTGACACCGGATTAGGAAAAAGTAAACTATAAATACAAGGGTTTACATGCACTTGTAGGAGATGGTTACCACTAGAAATGGACTCAAAATAAACATTAACTAATAAATTTTTGGGTGTGTTTAGAATAGTTTACTAATAACTTCTCTATCTAGAAACCAATCAAGACAAAAATTAGAAGATGGTGCAAAATAGTAAAATATGTCACAATTGAGCTTAACTTAGAAGCTAGAAGTAGGATAATAGAGAAATGGGAAGAATACACTTGGCATGGGCTATCATGCACTTTTAAATTTGGACTATATAAGGTGTTAAAATGTTTCCATTATAATTTTGAGAAAAATGATCATAGGACAAGGTTGTTAGGTAGAGTGACACCTTGGTGTATGACTAGGACCTAGAACCTGCAACCTTGTCCACTATGTGAAAATGATCTAAAAATTTAGACATAGCTTCATCTTGTGATTTTTTGCATAACTTTCTCTTGGTAATTTGTGAGATTTTTTCTAATTATTCCATATTTTATCTATAAATACCAATTCTATAGTTCAGAAACCCTCTAAAAAATGGTAAAAGAGGAATGAAGTAGGAAGGAGAATATAATATTTTAGGGAAATGTTGGATTAATTTAAGGAGACATTGGTATGAGGCATCATCATTTGATCATATTATATGATAAACTTGTTCATGTTTAATTTTCAAGTATTACTTGCTCTCTAAATTCATGGATATTTTAAACTAAATCATTTATAGATCTATTAGATTAAGTTTAAATTTATAGATATTTGTTTGTAAGTTTTCAATATGTATATATTTGTGAAATTATACATTTGTATGTTTTTAATATGAATACATATTTGGAAATTTGCAGGAGACATCTAATGGATAACCAGAGTCTAGATGAATTTTTAATAGATGACATTCCTTATGAAAACCCCCAACCTCGTGATCCACCTCAAAACCCCCCACCCCCTCCACCTCAAAACCCCGCATCCCCTCCACCTCAAAACCCCCCACCCCCTCCATTTGATGAGGCCCAATTGTGGAAAAACATTAATGAAAATATTAATGCAATTAAGGAGAACATTAATTTGATTAATAATCAACCTCACTTGATGCCTCCTCATGTAGTTCGGTTTGCATCTTTGATGCAAACCATTATTGATTCCGTTAGGTCTATCAATGCAGACCTAAATAGATTTCAGCTTTGGCAGGAGGACAGGAGGCAATTCTATGTGGATGGTCTTTCATATAAATACATCCATGATCTCCACATAATAAAACAAACATTAGCCCCATTTTTTTATCACCCAAAAACTAATCAACCTATAGCTGCAACAAAAAAAAAGAATATCAATTAAGTGGTGTATGCATGAGGGGATTTCGAGACATTTTGGGATCGGTGGTGGATGGTGTTTGATCACCCACCACATGCTAATTGTGAGGTGCCGCTATATTTTTTGAGAAAATTATGGGTGGAGTTTCAATTGGGTCAAAAACCTAATTATTTTGATATGAGAGAATTTCAGGGTGTTGGTTGTGGCATGCCACAACATAGACCAAGGGCACGAGTTGACCCCAATCGACCTATTCCTCCTACTTCTATGGTTTCTCATGTTTTGCCCATGATTCCTACACCTATTCAGCAATAGGCAGTTTTGTCGATATTAGGAGCATTGAGTAGACTCTCAAGCAATCTCACTGAACAAGCTACCCACATGGCAGCTAAATTCAGTGGTGGAGAGCATCATGGAGGAGTTGATGCATCTCATCATAGAGCCTCAGGCATGTCAGGGGCCCATTTGTATATAAATTGCAATCAACCATGTTCTGGTCCCACTTCTACATCTACATCAGATGTAGCTACAGTAGGAGTGGAGTCATACTTAGATCTACTATATTCAGATGATAATCCTACACAGGTACATTGACCACATTTTATTAAATATTTCAAGTGCATAATTTGAACGTAGATCAAAATTTATATAAATAATTTAATGAATTAATATATAATTGTGAACTATTTGTTGTATAGATCTCAAGTCGCTCTAGGGCCACATCATGATTTGATACATTGAGTTTTGCATCGACAGCTGTAGAGATTGGCACACCTTACGAGGTAAACCAATATATCTCAACCCTAAAACCATATGTATCTAATTCTAGTTTAAATTTTCTTCTTGAAACTTATTAATATTATATTTTAAATTGACAAGTGTATAAATAAATAAATAACTATATGTGTACATGTATGTGAAACACTACTATTGCAGTGAGGCTCAGGTCATGTGGTAGTTCCCATGTTTGAATGACCACATGGCTCAGGTGTTTCTTCCACTGATCCTCCATCGTCAGCTATTATGCCTGAGTATTCCCTGGTGTGTGTTTTAAAAAATTGTACTAAATTTGTACTAAGTTTCTTTTTTGAGTTTATATATAACCCATATATATGTAAGTGCAGGATGATAGGAGTGAGACTATTGGTCAGGTTGCTAGTCAAGGACAAATTCATGAGCCATCTACACATTTTGAGGTCGTAAACTTTACTAAATTTTCTATGTGCAATTTCTAGGTCTTTATATGCTAAATAAATTCTAACTTATTTCAAACTTGCTTTATTTGAAATTCTAGCAATTAGCATGTCAAACTTTTGGTCAAGAAGATGAAACAATTATACCACCTGCACAACAAAATGTGGGAGTACATGAGCATGATTGCACAGTAATTTAAATGCATTAAATGCATACTTTAAAGCCTACATTTAAATATTTAATTTCATATGTCATTTTAAAAAATTTTAAATCTGATTGCAAGTTTCTTTCTCTTATGTACAGCATGAGGTAGATCCATCTATTTCACAAGGAAGAAAGAGGCCTCTTTCAGATTTGAACTTGAGTGATGATCATCCCTGACATAGAGTTTTATTTCATAGACTGAACTGTATGATGTGCACATTATTTTTTATATATGTCGTGCCAGGACTTTGACTATATATGTTGAACTTGCTATTACATGTACTTCTAGATATATTTCAGTATTTCATGAACTATGATTTGTATTTATTTATATACTGATGATGAGTAGATGTTTAAAGTACACATTTCATGGGTCCTACCTATATTTTATAGTATTTCATGGACTTATCTAGATAGATCTACATGTATATATTATTAAGTATATATGCTTGAATGTATTTTAGTATGCTAGATAATATGTTAAAGATAATATATTAAATATGCTTCATTGTTCACTTCTAGATTATAAATTATTTAATTGAGATATGTTAGAAGATTTCTCTCTACTACATTTTTTAATTTTTAAGAAGTGATTATGCATTATGGTTAAATAGTTCTTCTTGAAATAGTGAACAATCTATTAATTGCCTCACAAACCTAAATTAAGTTAATTTACATAGTGGAATAGATAGGTAAATGGTGTTACAATTATCTAATAGATAAGTTTGGTGTTACAATTATCTAATAGATAAATTTAGGGCACTTTATAACAAGGTAATTTACCTAGGATAAACCTACAAAATCATGACAAAATGATAAGGATGTTAGACTCACTTTGATAGTGTCCTTGAACAAAATCTTTGTTAAAAAAACATTCAAAACATGATTCAAATGAAGCATTCAATTCTTGTAGAGAAACTAACTCTTTAGGAGAAACTAGAAGGAAATTCAAATCTTATCCACACAATATAAGCTACAAAAAAAATTATCACAATTTGAAATTATTCAAGAAGTAGAATTCAATTCTTGTAGAGAAACTAACTCTTTTAAAGAAGAAACTAGAAGGAAATTCATTTGAATCTTATCCACACAATATAAGCTACAAAAATTTTTATCACAATCTGAAATTATTCAAGAAGTAGTATTCAATTCTTGTAGAGAAACTAACTCTTTTAAAGAAGAAACTAGAAGGAAATTCATTTGAATCTTATCCACACAATATAAGCTACAAAAATTTTTATCACAATCTGAAATTATTCAAGAAGTAGTATTCAATTCTTGTAGAGAAACTAACTCTTTTAAAGAAGAAACTAGAAGGAAATTCAAATCTTATCCACACAATGTAAGATACACAAAAAATTATAACAATTTGAAATTATTCAAGAAGTATCATTCAATTCTTGTAGAGAAACTAACTCTTTTAAAGAAGAAACTAGAAGGAAATTCATTTGAATCTTATCCACACAATATAAGCTACAAAAAAATTTATCACAATTTGAAATTATTCAAGAAGTAGTATTCAATTCTTGTAGAGAAACTAACTCTTTTAAAGAAGAAACTAGAAGGAAATTAAAATCTTATCCACACAATATAAGCTACAAAAAAAATTATTCACAATTTGAAATTATTCAAGAAGTAGCATTCAATTCTTGTAGAGAAACTAACTCTTTTAAAGAAGAAACTAGAAGGAAATTCATTTGAATCTTATCTCCTCTTGTATTTATACATTCTCTTGAGATCAAGTCTCTTTTATACCTATTGGTTGACAATGTTGGTGCATTAATCGGGCTTATAATGATTACTCAAAATATTTCTAGTGCTAGGGAATTATTAGATTTTTGAGATTCCTTTTGCTATATGTAGATTCTTGTCTTGGTTTGATTGGCCATTCTCTTAGTAGTTCTATTGAGTGGGTATTAGGGTTTATCTTCAAATTTTTAATAACATCTTTGATTGGTCATGAAGGCAAGTGGCTATTAAAGGGATTGTTATGACAATCATATAGGTGTTTGGATGACCACTTATGCATTTTACAGTCCTCTCTTGTTTCATTAGGACAATCATATAATTGGTTTGGTAGCCTCTTATGAATTTCATGAAGTCCACTTGTTGCCATAAATACATGTCTATCTAACTCTAGCAAATGACCATTTAGAATGATATAAGATCATCAATCATTGTGAAAACCTCTTAACTAACATGATTACTTTATTGTTCCATGAGTGTCCTATTTGTTTCATGACTATCCTAAATTTGTTTTATTATTGTCATATGGATTTTTACAATGGACTTTAGATGATATAACCTCATTATCACTGATTTTTAGATTTGAATTGCTCTTATGAGAACATCTCAATGATTTATGACAGTCTAGATTAGATACATGGCAATAATCTTCATGCATGACAATAATCTTCTATTTGCTATGACAATGAGTAACCTTTATGGTAGTCATTTAGTTTCAAATAATGACTTTTTAATACCTTACCTATGCATGATAACCCTCATTATTACCTTAGTAGTCGTAAATAACTCTACAACACCAATGACTACACCTAGGTAATATAATAGCACAGTCCCATATTTATTAATGATAGCATTAGACTATTCAAGACAATGATTGAAGGATATAGAGGAGGACCATGGCATTCATAGAGGTGATATTAAACCATGTTTCAAATATGCAAACTATCCTAGGACTATTTCCCTTTAATTATCATGACACTACTTTTCAACCTTTTATGCATTTAAATAATATAAAATAAATGCTAAATCAACACATCTCAAAACATAGCTAAAGTGGGTACAAAAATGATAGGAAAAATACAAACTATATACTTATTGAACCTTTACACTAATATCATTTGTGGCAATCATAAAATAAGATTCAATCCATGAAAATAAAATGCATAGATCATAAAAAGAGTCTCAAAACAAAAAATAGGTCCATTATTAAACATATGAGTATATCTATACAATTAGCTTATAGGTCCATGTTATTAGTTTGACATGACTACAAAATTGATCTACCATTTACATTATGATGAAATCTTGTAGTGGCAATCATGGAAAAATCTACTTGTGGCATACACCTACAAGAAATAATGAATGTAAATGAGAATGAAAGAATATGTACCAAAAACACAAAATATTAATGCAATATGTAACTAAATAACACAAAAGAGGATGTAAGATGATGGCTTAAGGGGAGCTAAGATGATGTCTTAAGGGGATACATAAGAGGATGGTTGTAGGGGATGTATAAGAGGATTAATTAAAAGGGGAGCTAGAAGAGGATGTCTTAAGGGGATACAAAAGAGGATAGCTTACTTGGAGAGATATACACGAGTCAATTTACAAAGTAGAAGATAAAACTTGATGGCTTAAGGGGATGTAAGAGGATGGCTTAATGGGAGCTAAGAGGATGAATTAATGGGATGTACAAGCGGGTGTCTTTAGAGGATGGATGATAAATATTTGAGTATTTATATATGTAATTACCTAATTTGTATTCACTTTTAGTTGAAGACTACTAAATTGACCTCACATACTTGTATGGTGAAAACTTCTATTGACAATCATGCAAATTTGACTACTTATCTAGGGTACACCTACAAAAAGTAATGTTCAAATGTACAAGTAAATTAACTATATATTTACATGAGTCGATACAAAATTTAAGACAAGGGGAATAATATAGAAGCTGAAATGAGAATGAAAGAATTTATATACCAAAAAGACAAAACATTGATGCATTATGTAGTTCTAGATAACATGTTGAATGTGAAAGCCATAATGTAAGTATATACAATTACCTAATTTGCGTTCACTTTTAGTTGAAGACTACAAAATTGACCTCACATAATTGTATGGTGAAAACTTCTATTGACAATCATACAAATTTGACTACTTGTCTAGGGTACACCTACAAAAAGTAATGTTCAAATGTACAAATAAATTAACTATATATCTACATGAGTCGATACAAAATTTAAGACAAGGGGAATAATATAGAAGCTAAAATGAGAATGAAAGAATTTAGGGGATGTAAGAGTATGGTTTACATACCTAAAAATTTATTCCATTGTACCATCTGCATCCTCATTTTTTTGTAATGCATCTATAATTGACTCATGTTCTTCCATCAAAAGTGTCCAGAACTGTTTATTAGAACATTTTCCTTGATATCTGACTAGTTTTATATTTGTTGCCACAACCAAATGTGAATAGTGTATGATCTTCTTATGTGTTTCATAATCTTCAAATGTAGGCAAACTATTCATTCTTATTAGATATTTTCTTAGCCAAGTGCCAACAACAACCACATAACCTGTTGGATACTCCATGTTATCATTGTCTGCTCTAGGATGTAACAACTTTTGTTTTGTCTCAACACATCAAGCCAACCAATACTCAGTTTCCTCTTCATTGCCCTCAGGTGCAACAACAACATACACATGTCCTACAAAAAAAATTATGTAATTCAATAAAGTGTGACATGTATCTAAATCACATAAATTTGTGCATGCATACATATATAATTAATTATATATAGATGTACAAAAAAATGACAATAAAAAAATTGAAAACAAAAGTACCTTTTTGTACAAGGTCTGAAACATGATCATAGTCATCTGATGCAAACATGTGATTATCATCTTCAATTATTGTTTCAAGTTGATCTTGTGTTTCTATAGGTGTCAAGGATCTTTGTTTCCATTCTTCAACACATTCTATATTTTCACACGCTCCCCAATCATCTGTAATACAAAATTGACCAAAACATGCAAGCTCCCTAGTCCATATAGTCGATGTGCTTGCATTTGAACTCTTAAATGAATGCCATTTTGTTGATCTAGTTATTGTCTCACAATCAAGTCGAGTAGGAATATTCTCTTCTTCAACTAACCAAAACAATCATCAAATTGTAGAGTTCTAACTTGATCCCGTAGATAATTTTTTATTACGCCAATCCACAATTGTAGGTGCATCTCTAAATTTGGCTGTATCCTCAAATTTTAGTTGCTCTCTATGAAAGAGCTCTTTTCACACATGCTCCAGCTCCATCATGTTCTCCTTTACCATGTCCAGCTTCAAAAAAACTCTACATATGTTGGATATTGATTTCTTTGTGAGTCCTACATAGCCAATAAAATATTCTTACATTTTTGAATTGCCCTGTACAATTATCTGACCATATGAAATGTTGTGCCATCTGGATTCCTCTTTCTTTTAAACTTTCACAAAATTTTGTGAAACAATAGTGCACAAACTCTGAAGAGTGTAACCAGTTATCACTCAAATAGAAATGATACTCCCTCAAAATTTTTCTATTATCTTCTATACTATCATCTGCATGTCTATATACAATATGAACAAATATGGCCACTTGCACTAAATTATAATACTGATATTGAATTTCCTCTTGTGGAGCAAGAGTATAGTTTTCTGCCAAGTCAACCACTGATAGGATAGTTCCAATTGTAAAGGGTTTTTTTACATGAACGGAATTGTCCATCAAGCCACCGAGCATATTGGGAGTGTTTGACATATTTGGATACAATATTATCCTTAAAATATTTGATGAATGCATGCACACAAATTTTTTCAGTGAATAACTCGCAACGCTTTCTAATTTTTCCATCCTTTAAAGAATATTCAACATTCTTGAATCTTTTCACATCCACTAATTGTTGTCCAAATTCATGTGAAATATTTTCATGCATACATTCTCCTAACAATGAAAAGTTGCCACATCTATTGCATTGTCCATAAATACATGTTTTTGAATAAAATAAGTATCCAATAGATGTTTTACAAAACAAACCTACTACAAACTCCTTAATTGTTTGAGGTGGCATATTAATACCTCATTCTTGCATTATTTTGTCAGTATGCAAAGTAGAATGTATATATCAAAAAATATCATAATAATAAGGAAATTGCACATGAGTTTTACAACAACAAGAGATTCAATGTTTATTAATTTTCACATACCAAGGTTTACATTTCTCAAAAGATCTTTGGCTTATGGTAATATTAAATGGTTCTAACACTAAATCATCTAAGAATTTTTTATATAATTTAGTTTGAGTCATGTCTAATAGATGTTTTGGATGAGGATCATGAATTTTAGACCCCACTCGTAATTTTAAAACATCTCTAACATTAGATGATACCCTTGTATTATCAAGCCAATATTTTTCAATTAAAGATTTGATTTCACTATTTAATTTCATGTCATACCTTGGGAGTCTACCACTAAAACTCCAACAATGGTTAATTGGATCTTTTTCAATAGATTCTCTTCTCTTTTCTGCTCTTCTCAAAGTTTTAGGATTTATCTTTAGAATTTCACTTGTCTTACTTATCATTCTTTTATTAGAAGATGATTTATTGACTAAAGAAGTTGTTATAGCTCTTCGTACTGCATTGCTATCTTTAGATCAACTCTTTTTACCAATAGAATTAATAGCATTAGCAACACTAGATAAAACTTGTTTCATTGATTCATCTTTTTTTTAGGTTTTACAAAGATGCCTAACTTTTTCATTACTTTTCGCAATTTCCACATCTTCATCAATTGCATCATAAGTTGACATTGAAATCCAAGACTTTTTCTATAATTTTTTTTTTATATAATCTATTTGCATGAGTTCTCATTTGCCTCCAAGAAATCTTACCAGGAATATTATCTAAGACATTTCTTTCAATCTCAAATAAAACATTTTCATTTTCACTCCTAAAAGGGATATCATTCTCATTCATATCATCAATAGGTGGGTTTGAAGACATACCTGGATTTGTTTCTATAGTCGTGTTTTCCATATCATTGAAAGTTGGCTCCGAAGACATACCTGGATTTGTTTCTATAGTCGTGTTTTTTATATCATTGAAAGTTGGCTCCAAAGACACACCTAGATTTGTTTCTATAGTTGTGTTTTCCATATCATTGAAAGCTGGCTCTGAAGACATACTTGGATTTGTTTGTATAGTCACATTTTCCATATCTTCAAAAGTTGGGTTTGAAGACATACATGCATTTGTTTCTATAGACACATTTTCTTCCAAATTCACCATTTCCACATTTGCATCATCTACAATCATCCCATCATTCATACTCTCTTGAATGTCTTTCTCTTCAATACTCATGGAACTAGATGCTTCAATATTCTTCATCTCTTGAATCCTTGCTCTTTTATCTCTTTGCCTTTTTGCTTCCTTCTCTCTATTTGCTTCAATTTCTTGAGGTGTCATTACCCTCCTTTGTTTTTTTCTTTGACGTTGATTTGATCCCATGATTACCAAACCCTCTTGATAAAATAACAATTGATACTTAATCTAATTTCATAATCGATGTCCTTATTTGAAATTTTGAAGTAGAATTAGATGTAGATCCTTTGTTCCATAGATTTTGAAGTAAAAGGTAGATGTAAAAATAAAAACCTTCTTTCTTTATTCCTCTTGAAAATAGCTCATGCACTTGATTTCACTTCAGAATTATTCATATGATTGACTTCTTTCAAAATCTGAATAGAATATGACATGTCAAGAGATTCCACAAAACACTTGTAAGTAAAAAATATAGAAATTGTCATTGTCACACCGTACTGATCAGACTTCCAAGTTGCAGGGATACAGTAATAGTACATTTTTCCCTAATATGAGAAATAATGGGTATAATAGAAACAGGTACCCATTATAAAATGGGTACCCGTTATTAAAAACATAACGAGTACCCATTATATAATGGGTGCCCGTTTATAACGGGTACTTGTTATGTAACGCGTACCTATTTTATAACAGGTACCCGTTATTTGAAATTGGAAATCTCCACCCACCTTTTCCCTTCCCTTTGCTTAGGTTTTAGGCTTGAGATAGGCATGGTTGACCGACCTTGAGCCTTGGACCTGCAAGTTTTTTTCTAAGTATAGAACAAGAAGAAACACTAAGTTTACCTATATGACTGAGGACCTTTTTTTCTGAATTTTTTTATGAAATGAAAACCCATTATAGATGGCATTGTTTAGTTTTCAAATATGTAATTTTTTTTGTTATTGGACATGTTCTTCTACTTATTATTTAATTTATGAGTAAACTAGTCCAAAAACTTGAAATGACAGGTGTTTGTATTTTTTAAATAACTTTTAATTTTTATTTTTTTAAAAAAAAAAATTATATGTCATTAATCTACACATCATTCTTTACACAATGAAAAAAAAAATTAATTTTATGGTTTTTTTTGCTCAAATTATGTTGGCCGTACACGAGGGGTTTTCAAAAGTAGCAATTAGGCCTAATAAAAAATTAATAAAAAAAAATTATTTGGAAAAAAATTATAAAAAAATATCCTCATCAAACTTCACTGTACTACACATCTTTTCCCAAAAGGATTTTGAAAAATAATTTTATTTAGGTCAAATTATGTTGGCCGTACATGTGGATGGTATGGTTAAAAAAGTGACTTTAAATAGAAATGCCTATTGAAAATCAATTTGTATCATCTGGGTATTGAAAAAAATTACATATTTGGAAACTAGACTCTGAGTACTACATTTTATATTTAGTGGCTATTTTAAAGTGCTTCAAATTTTAAGGTCAAATGTGACAAATTCTGAAAATCAGGGAAAACACTTCCACTTTTTGGCCAAAAAGTGGACCCAACTTCTTGCATTGACCATATTTTAGATTCTAACAACTTCTTGAGTTCTTCTACCATAAGAGACTTGATCCTGGGATTTACTACTCTTTGTTTCTGATGCACAGGCTTTAATCCTTCAGAGAGTTTAATAGTATGCTAAACTATATCCTTATTGTAACCATGAAGAACCTCATAAGTCCATGCAATCGCCCTATCATATTTGTTATACAGAGATATCAGCCTATCCTTTTCTTCCTGAGTAGTAATATTGCCTACCTTTAGTTTTCTTCCATTGCTGGCCTCAATCTCTAAGTAGTCATCTTTGTTGGCTAAAAACTTCCTCTTGTCTAGACTTGTATCATCAGGGTCAAAAAGATTCTCAAGGGCTATCAGTCCTCTTGGAAGCTTATTTAATTTTAATTGAATTATCTAGTCACCACATGCCTCTTCAATTTTAGGTTGTAATTGATCTACAAATTCTCTAAACTGTTGTAGGATTAAAAGGATCTGATGATCACTATAAAAAACTTTCCATTTATCTCCATTATCAGGGATGGTAAGTTGAATGATAACCTTAATGGTAGGTTGAGATCCCATCTGGGTCATTCTATATGATTCAGCATTTTGATATCTTAGTATGACTTCTATATCGAAGGCATCAAAATCTTAAACACCAATGACATCATTCTCACATTTTTGCTGTAGTTGTCTCTCTAATCTATTTTACTACCAATTCTAAGTCACCAAAAACCCTCAAATTTTATATCCCTTTCTTTTTGGCAAGGATCAAGCCATGTACTCGAGATTCATGTTCAACTTCATTATTGGTATAGACAAAATGAAAATGCATGGCTCTAAGAATGTTTTCCTCCTTTGGTGAGCTAAGGCAAATGCCTGCTCCAACACCATTCTTGCTCCTAGCTCCATCAAATTTTAGAGTCCAAATCATGGAATCTTCATTAGGATCTTCCTTTTTTGGCACTGATCGACTCATTATCTTAGGTATCTTATGGTTTTCATCAAAATGACATATGTTCCTAACCCAGTAGAATCATAATTTCCAAAAGGGTCACTCTTCATCATATCTAATAGATGGTTCTCATCTTCTTCATTTCCACTAGTTCTAGTCCTTTCTCCCATTTCTTCTACACAAATTATTTCCTTTCTATTGATCATAGCGTGAGATGTTTCAAACTTTAATGTTGCTTCATCAATAATATGTTCCTTACATAGAGGCTCTAACAACACTTTCATTTTAGAACCATACTTGATCCTCAGAATTAGATGTGACCAATCTAAAGACATGTACCCACCAATTTTAGCTATGAAATATCTAGATAGGCATAAACAAAAGACATGAGGGATATCAATGATCACCACATCTAGCAATATAGTTATATTTGGATAGGTATACAACTGTAATGGAAATTGTTTGATAATGCCTATGGTCTAGAATAATTTCTCATCTAACTGCATCACCCCTTTAGCTAATGGCTCACATTTTATCTTTAAGGCATCTGCTATTTGTTTATGCATAATTGTAGTGCTTGCACCTGACTCTATCATGGAATTGTGTAGTAACTTCTTTCCCACTATTAGGGTCAAATAAAATGGATTAGGCTTAATCTTACTCACCTTTTCTTTAGCATTCCCCAGAGCAGACCCCTGTTATAGCTGAGATGTTTTAGACAGATTGTTTCCTTTATCTACTGTGCCTTCCTTGGTGCCAGTAACGCTAGGTTCATTTTGACATTACAGAGCTTCTTGCAACAATACTTTCTGCTCAAGGATGGCTAACATATCCCATAAGGATACATTAGCAGGGACCTTTTTTAATTATTCCACCACATTCATTGGTCCTAGTGACTGCACTTTAGAGTATTAGGGATACCTTGTCCTTTCCATCACTTGGTTAGAAACTTCCTGACTCTGAGTCATCATTGAGATATCCTGTCTTGTCATGGGGCTATAGGAAGATTGAACTAATGGTCCCTTTCTTGATTCAGTTCCTATACTGGGAGTGACTTTTGGTGTCTCTACCATCCTCTTTTACCTATTGTAATAATAAGACTGAACTGGGGGGAAGTTGATGCTTTGTTGATGAACACTGATTCTTCTTCTTCAATCCATGAGAATAGTGCATATTCAAGGACAATTTCTCCTTCATGATCTATAGACATGCCTTGCATTTGAGCCACTATTGCTACATTTTGAACACCAAGTGATTGATATGGGTATGATTCTGATGATGCACTAGCTTGATTTCCCTTTCATCTTTATTCATCTACCTTCTATTGTAAGTTTCCTCTGGGACAATCCTTGGGTCTATGTGCATTATTACAAAGAAAGCACCATGCATTCGTCTCTTCAGCCAAGTTATTATATCTAGGAACTAACTCTCTACCTGGATTAGTTGGGACAACTTCTAATGGTGTTGGCACATAGACAAGATAATTTAATGGGTGCCGAAGATTTGGTCTCTATGGGCCCTAATATTGATTTGGCTAATATGAGGGTCTATTTCCTTAAAATCCTCGGTAGGGAGGCTTTTGATATGAGGTTTGTTGAATCTTAAGGTTAATGATTTCATTGGAAAAGGTTCTGAGAATACTCTTAACATCATCCATTTTAGATCGAGAAGAATACGAAGGCAAAACTGTTTGTCTTTGAGGTGTAAGAAAGGTATACATAGAAATAGGAACTGATGAAGTATTAGAGGCTTCTTCTTGGACATGGATTGATAATTTAGGGAACATAGGCATAGGGAGTCTTGGAGGTAATTTCCTAGCATCTATTAGACTATTTTCTTCTTTAATTACTAACTCATATGTTGTGAGAAGGGTCTATCCTCATAATGATTTGATCATAACTGAAATATCAGAATTGAAAGCCTTGAGGTAGAAGACAATTTCTATAACTACCGATGGTCAAGTAGCAACTGGGATTCTTTGCTAGGTCTTCTAGAATCTAGTATTGAAATCAATTATGCCTTCTTGGGGTGTTCTCTTTATGGTAATCAATTATTGCAAAAGAGAGGACATGTCTCTCTTCTCACCAAATCTTTCAAATAGTACATCTCCCAGTTGGTCCAAAGTTAAAATAGAATTTGGTTTTAAAGATCAACACCAATCTAGAGCTCTTCCTTTAAAAGAAGTAGCTAGCAGTCTCATAGCAATATTTTTCTTTGTAATATAATGTACTATGCATACATCAGCCACATCTTGTTGGTCTTCAGTTGGGGTCTTAAAATCTTCTCCTGTGAACTTGGGTAATGCTTTTAGAGTATTAGATAGAATTGAGTCCCATGTATCTAGAGGTGTTGGAAGAATGAGTGGGCTACCACTTTTTGAGTTTCCAAAATTTCAAGGTGGAGATGGGGTACCCATTTGTCCTAAGATATTTTACTTATTTGTCCTTCTTCTCTAAGTAGCTTCCAATGGTGGCAACAAGAATCCTGAATTAGTAGCGAATCAAGCTCAAGTAGTTGGTCTACAACTCTAACTTTTGGCAGGTTGTCTTCTCATGTGCTTCTAATCAAGAATTAGTAGATTCTATCCCACCAAGCATGCCAAAAAATTGTTGATGTTTAATTTTGCAAATATTCACCAACAATGGGAAATTCCAAGAATATGGGACTTGACTCTTAGAATAACCTCTAAATTTTAAAGATGGTTCTTCTCCTTGGGTTTTAATGTGAAGGGAAGAAAAAACAAGATTATAAAGATAACACCTAAATCTACTAAGGTGATGCACTAGAAATGTATTAAGATCCACACTAATAGCACAGTGATCAAACTTGTAGAATCTACTAATACACTACAGAGAATAAAGCATGATTAACATTAACAACATATGTATATCAAATTCATGAAAGGCTCATATAGAAAGTAAGAAACAAGAATTAGAAACACATCATAATATGTACATAACACCACTCTCTCTTCATTGTTTGATAAGAGAACAAAGTACATAAGGTAGAATGCATAGAATATAATATTCAATCCCTCAGGAGAGGAACCTTTTAGGGAAAGAAAATATGCTTCTAATCGAGTAGGTAAAACTCTTCGATGTTCAAAAAACTCTATCTATTCAAAAATCTCTCCCTCTGTCATGGGAAAGACTCTATTATTTATAGTACAAAATTTAAAGATCGAAGCTCCCCTATAGCCGTTGAGATCCTAACTGCCTAGAAACCATAACTTTAGTTAACTACTACTTCTATCATTAGCTCCCACACTACAAATCTTTTGAGAATCTTAATTCTTTGTGTACCTACCCATTGCAACTATTTCTATGATTTTTAGATCTCTCTTTTATATTGCAGATTCTTTTGCCTTTTCCCTGAGTAACACCTGTCTCTTTCAGCCAATGGCATAATAGAAACAACCTTTTGAAATTGAGACCCTAACAACCTATGTTGTTATGACACATGGCTTCTTCTTTTGTGCATTCAAAAGACTCAAAAAGGGGATATGTGGCGGACTGGCGCTCATTTAGACAAAACTTCAACACAAGACTCCTTAAATAAGTGGCATGCCAACACTTGGAATTTTCCAAGGAGATTCTCCTTTAAAAGATTTAGAGACTCAAAGAACGAGCGTCAAGCGAACATGTGGTGAGCTCCGCTGAATTCAATAAAAGAGTCAAAGAGACACATGGTAGGATGACACTTGATATACAAAACTTTACCAAGGAAACCTCTCAAATGAGTGCCCTTATGACAATTGACACTTTTTGCTGAGACTTGGAGGCTTACTAAAAAAAACTCAATAATAAACGCAGTGCTAACACTTGGCAAGCTCCGTGTATACTGCAAAGACTTTTTACTTATTATCAGTAGATGATGACATCACAACCTTTACCGATACCTTTTTTACCTTTTAGACTTAGTGACCTGATGTTGCACCACGTGGAGCCTTGGCACTAGCAGGGAGAGTCTTTTCTTTCATAGGCCTTCAAAAGAGCACCATTGTGACTCTTGACAGGCTCCGCTACTTCGAGACATTAACTATGTGACTTACTTATAGCTTCGACATGCCTCAAGTATTAATACTTAGCTGAGACTTTAACTATCTCCCCCCACCCACCCAACTTTAAGCCTCCCACCCACCCCAAGGCCCCAACTATATATATTCCCCCCTTTTTGAATGAATTCTCATAATAATGGCCCCAAAACTTAGCCCATACTCCCCACCCTATAAACCCTAAGGGTTCTAGGAAAACCCTCAGAAAGTAAGGGGGCCCCCACCCAACTATCTCCTCCCACCTGGCCGTCTTTTCTACGAGAAGGGTGGGTAGGTGGGTGAAAGGGTGGGGTTGGAAATAAATGACATCTACCTCCTGGCAACTCATACCTTAATCTCCCACTAATATATAGCTAAGGGTTCTAAGTAAACCCTTAGGAGGATATAGTTGGGTGGGAGGCTAATGTTGGTGGGGGACCCCCTTTTTTATTATTCTTAGGGGTGGGTGGGAGGGAACAATGTTTGTACCTCCCTAGCCATTCCCCCCCACCCCTCCCACCTACCCCCTTTAAACTAGTATAACTGTGGGAGGTAGATTAGAACCATATGCCGTAGCCGGGTATGGGCCTCAGACTTCACCTCTCACCCACCCAACTTTATTTTTGAATCCCACCCCGTATTATACGTAACATCCTGGGTGAGGGGGTCCAAGCCCCATTATATCCTGGGGGCCCCCAGGTGGGGGGTGGGGTTCATTTAGAGTAAGTGTGACCCCACACCCCCAATGAAAAATAGAGTTTTTGAAATGCCTTTCCTCCTCTGGCAAGTGGGCATGTTACATATGGATCTGTTAATACATCCATAATTGGGAGAAATTATTCTCTACATAATAGAAAAGAAGAGCTATAATGGAATGGAACTATACTAGTAGCCAGGGAGGGAGGTGTGAGCTATTTGAGTTCTCAAATATAGGTGTGGGTCTTCGATTTCACTACAACTGTAGATAGCTTTTTGAGCTCCTACCATTTGTAATGATACCCATCTACCCTGGAGTTCTGCTCACTCCTACCTTTATAGTTGGATAGCTAACTGGCTAACCCAACTATCAAATAGTTGGATAGGTAACTAGCTTAGTGGGTTTAGTTCTCGAAGACCAAATTCTCTACATAGCATGGCATGTGTGGGGATGGGTGGGGGATTATATGGGTGGGTGGTGTAATAGGATCTTTGAGTAGTTCCTACTATTTGATTTGCTATTAGAAATGAGTGATGGATGGTAATGGCAATAACTCAAGGGAGATAGTTGGCATGTTATGTATAGAATCTAGCGTACTGGTCAACTATCACCCTACCTCCTCTATATTCACTTTCTAATAGTTGTGGGGTGGGCTAGCTCGATTAGTTCCTACTATTTGACCTAGAACATCTATCTATGGGTAGCTCAAGCCTAAAGAAAAAACTTTAAAGGGGGTACTTTCTAGATCAAGTTACTCTTCGAGGCCACTCAATCTTCAAGTAATTCTAGTTGTTTGAACTTGAACATCTATAGCTAGCCTACTCTTTGAGGTTCCACTATCTCCACTAGAAGGAAACTAGTAGAGAGAACATTGAGGCTTGAGCTGCAACCTTCACCCTCCCACCCACCCCCCTCAAATATATTATTGTGTGGGGCTACCATCACCCTCCCACACACCTAGTTGCTAATATGGTTGGGGCCTCCCACCCACTTCAGGCTAAGGGTTTTCCTATAACCCCTAGGGATTATAGGGGCCCACCCGTACGACTGCTACAACTTGCCAGGCCTACTACAACCTTAAGGGGCTTCACTTAACAAACTATCTACCTGAAATAAATCAATAATTGGAATAAAAGTAGCCAGCAAAATACCATTGATTTGGTCCCATTGGATGATCAACAAACAACCTACCCATATATTCATAGGGGTGAGCCCCCCTCTCGATTCATCAATCTGAAGTTCCTTCTATTGGTGATTAACCCTCTGTAGCCAGTGATCTAGAAAAAACTGACTTGGAGGTTAATGCATCTTGGTCCTTGGTTGATCTATCCATTGAAATGACTATGCCAAAAGCATGAACTGACAGATGAGGCGAGTGATCCATCGATTCATTCAATTGGTGTAACTTGGGCTAGAATTCTTGTCTTGGAGAAAGGGCTACAACAGTGATTCAAAATTTTGTTCACCTTGGTGGACCACTATATAGGTAGGCCTTTGAACAGGCCCCTACCTCTACCTATCTATAGTGAGAGGACCCTACACTATACTTAAGTTTGAATAATGGCCCAAGGGCAATGCCTAAAGGTGGAGGGGCCCACCCATCCCTGCAATCTATAGCCTCCCACGAACGAACTAAAATTCCCAACCTTATCTCGCACCCACCCCAGAAAGGGCCACCCACCCAACCCAAACTAAAATTCCCTCCCCGTGAACTAAAATTCTTTCCCTCCCTGCAACTATCTCCTCCCACCCACCCTAGGTGGTTAAGGCTATTCCACAACAAGAATTAATCTACCCCTCACAAATAGAAATAGAACTCTAAACCTTGGGTGGGTGCCCTCATGTGTGGGGTTGGGGTGGGGGGTTTGGGTTACATTGGGGGTCAATGAACTCAAATTCCTTCCCCCAGCTATGGCATATGGTTCTAATCTACTAAAGCAGGGGGGCCCACATACGGGGCCCCCCACCCAGGTGGGAGGAAAGTAGTTGGAGAACCCTTGGGGGCATTTTACGTATAGAATCTAGCCTGAAGTGGGTGGGAGATAGTGGGGTTCAACGCAACTAGTGTTGGTATAACGTGGTGTATGAAGTATTCTCGCAGGTCACACTGTCAACCCAATAGCTAAGGTAGGGCCGAGTTCTATAGGTAGGGGTGACGGTACATAAGTGGTTTAGTGCAATGGTGAGTGTCACGGATTAAATGAGATAATGAGATGCCAATGGTCATTCATAATGGAAAGATAGCATACCCATGATATCTAAAACTAATTTCACTTATTTCGCACAACTATTCCATTTCTTTATTTTCTATGTTGTAGTGAGAAGAAAATACAAATCTTCTCATTTTATACTCTAGAAATGTCTTGATTTCATTATTTGTACTCTACTCTCACTTACAATTAAAAACAAATTTATTACCATTATGGATTTGCCAATTTTATCCTTGTTTTTTAATGAAATGGTTGCAAGCACCCCTGTCATTTTGCTTTTTCTTGGTTCCATTAGTGAACAAAATTCAACATGGACGGCTCTGGGGCACCCAGGTCTTTGGGAGGGGGGTTGGAGAAGAAAGGGGAGTTTTCGAGGCTACACTCATAACTACTGATTACTCACAAGCCCTATGAGATTCATAGGTTATAGAGGCATTAGCTCAAGGGACTTGTCTGCTTTTCCCCACAGATGATTGGGCGCGAAGGTATATCACCCAGTGCGGGGGGCATGAAAAAGTTTTTGCCATGCACGATTGGATCCTCATTGCTAAGTCCCTGGTAAAGCCAAATAGCTTGGTTGTCTACTTTTGCAATGATACAAGTTGTTTGGCTTTCAACTTTGTGACTAAGATGGGCCTGGACCAATCGTACTATGTCGAAGACCATATTTTGCAATGTCCTAGGAGTAAATTTCAAATTTGTTCAACCTACTATGATCTCTTATCGAAGGTGGATAGGTGGAAATAGTATTGAGTGGGAACCATCGAGAAACTTCTCGAGATGCCAATCCTCCCACCCACCCATGAAATTAATAGGTGCTAGAGTAGCTACAATTGCTTCAGTAGGAGCTACTGCCAATACTAGAAATGTTCCTAGTCCCTCAATTCATCCCATGGTGTGAAATCCATCATTGGCTAAACAATCATTCAGTCACGCCATTTTGGGGTTTGCTCCAACCGAAGATATTGCATTATCCACGTCGACGATGGCCTTTCTGACCCCATTTATCTTCCAAAGTTTTTGCCGATCCTATACAAAGGTAGGGAGTGAGTCTAGTCACAAGTGTCTAGTCTACTTGGTCACTTCAGTATGGACTATACAAGCTAGTCTAGTCACCCACTAGCCCTTGAGGGAAGAGCCCAGAAAGTATTGAAGTCTTTTGTTTCATATGGGCTCTCCTTCTTTAATAACTCATGGAAACACCCAAACTTTCTATAGTTGGAGAACCCACTACCTGTGTGTGGCCCTTCCCAAGAGGTTAAGTCTAGGGATTTGTCCAACCCAACCTTAGCCCCCCACTAAGCTATCTCCCAACTTAACCACCCACCTTGGTGGGAGGCCTATGCCCCCCGGGTGGGTGGGAGGATGAAGGTTGGGGTGGGTGAGCCCTGAGGGTTTACCTAGAATCCTTCATGGGTGGGGGGCATGTTTTTTAGTTATTATTGTGGTTTGAGCAATATATATTTTGATTGGTGCTTCAGTAGATTAGTTGTGAGGGGCATTACTTACAGCTCCCCCAGCTATTAGTATAGGGCTATTATCTACAGGGCAATATTTTTGATTGGGTTGCAAATAGAAGTTGCATATTATTGTTCAAGATAGTGAAATCTAGATAGATAGAAAATATCATATGTAGTCAGATCGTTTCATAGTGGTCGGCATGATGAGGCCCTCACCATGCCCCCCTCGCCATGTCAAGTGGGAAGGGAGGAATGGGTGGTAGGCCTCCCTTCAGCCCCCTAGGGTCATTAGCACCTTCCTTCATTCACGTCATCTCAATGAAGGAATCCCAACCCAACGAAGGGGTCGGTGGTAGGTTGACTATGCCCTCCCCACCCTGGGTTGGGTGGGATTTTTAGGTTTGGATGGGTGGGAGGCTATAGATTGCCCTATGTGTAGGGTTGGGTGGGTGGGCCCCCCCATATCAGTAGATTATTTTTGTTGCCGCTGCCCTTTTATATTATTCATTGGTAGGGGGGCCCCACCCAGATTCTATACATTACATGTGAATTATACTAGAAGTCGGGGTAGGAGGAAACTTCTATGGTTCTTGGGGGCCCCCCACAACTATCTCCCACCTCCCAGGGGGTTCAGGGGTTCGTCATGTGTGGGGATGGGTGGGGGGTATGGGCCCCAGACTAACCCACACATGTTAGAGCCCACTCAAAAGTTTGTTTGGAATGCTGCCAGCTATCATCCACCCACCCCAAGCCATATTCTATACGTAACATGTGCTACCCTAGTGAATAGTAGGGCCCCCCACCCTTTCCAGACATTAATCCTCCCCCCCATCCCAACTAGAATCCTCCCAACAACCCCAAGAAAAACCTTGGCCCCCTTAGTAGGTATATTATTGTTGGCGGTGGGAAGAAAAAGCAAGATGATTGGCTGGTCTCTACCTCTAGTTCAGTTGAACTTTATGGGTAAGGAGAGAAACTTAATGAATGAACTACTAGGACTAACCATAGCTAATGTTCTAATCTAGATAGTGGAGAGGCAACTATAGTTTATCTCAGTAGATGGAAAGGGAGAAAATGATTAGATGATTCTCTAACTTATTATGCCAACTAGAAGAATCTCCTAGATAAAAGGGTGATTCAAAATTGCTTTTCTTTTTCCCAAGTTCACTATGTCTCCTTGACTTATGTTTGCTTTGCATTTGATCTTTTCTCTGGTCCTCCATTTCTCTTTCCAACTATTGAACTACCTCTCTAGTGAGAAGAACTCAGAAAGGTGCATCGACGAATCAAAACTAGGGGTGAAGACATTTGAGCCTTTCTATCACCCAACTATGAATTCAAGTAGAGTGCCAGGATAGGGTGTTTAGACACTATTCAACCTACTACCTTAGAATAGTAGGGGCCCAAGTGGGAGGGGATTATAGATTTTCTTTTCATCAATCTCCTTCCTTATCAAAACTGAACTAAAGATTGAGACAAGTGAACTTGTGGATCTAAACTTGCCTAAAGAAATGATAGGCCTAGTAAAGCATTGATTGAAGATCGAAAGCAACACCGGGAGAGGAGCACCAACCAAGCGACATCTAGAAATGCTATTTCCTCAACTGCATTCGATCCAAGCAAATGGATTTGGAATTGAATACTAACACGCATCAGCTAAGCAGGTGGAGTTAGTGGCCACTTGAACAATTGTTTCGTTTGATAGAAGCTCAGACTAAATGTCACCTTTTCTCATATACATAAGATGATTGGGTAGGTTTGATGAACATAATGGAGGTTGACCATTGGCACATCAAGAATCATTCTAGGGGTTAAATCCACTCGTCGATAAGTGATCAAACCATCTGGCCTTCGAAAGAGAGAACCAACGGTGACTCAACTCAAAGGCATTCAATGAACTCACTCATCCCTCTCTGAAAGCTTTTTTTTTTATCCCACCCTAAGCCTGCCCTTATGTTCTATTCTTCCCAGAGCTTCCCTTCCATTTTAGAGATCATGCAAAGAATGAAAGAAAGACAAAGGTTTGATGCTCAAAGTTGTGCCTGCCCCCATAGATCAACTATCTTCATTACTTTCTTTTAGTCTTGCTAAGTCTAATCATCTCAATGCCCAATTGAACCTAGCACAATAGAGCTAAAGTACCTTCATAACAGAGGGAAGAATGTTCACTATTTGATATACAAAATATGATTGGAGAGGGCGGAGCTTAATCCCCCTCCCACCCGTTATCCTATATCCACCCACGAAGTACCTTCTATTCAAACTAGGGGGGAGGGCTTAGGCTAATTCCCCATAAACTATCTCAACAACCCCTGGCTTACCCTATATCCTAGGGTTCTAGCCATTTATCTAGGTGGGGGTTGGCTAGATCCAGAATCTCTATTCAGATTCCAGTCTCCCCGATCCTAAACTCCTAAAAGATTGCGATATAGCTAGAATCTCCTAAAAGAATCCATTCTCAAATCTCCTAAATATTCTGGTATAACTTCAGCTTCCACCCACCCACCCATATTCTCATGAAAAATGGGGGGTGGGTGGGAATTCTAGCACCAACCCCAACTATCTCCCCCAACCCACCCCATGGGAGGATGAAGGTTGGGCATTGGGGTGGGTGGGAGGCTACAGTTGGCCCCCCTTTCCATGGTTTAGTTGTTGTGTGGGGTTATATTCCTCCTCCCACCCACCCCGATAGTTGGGTCAATTAGGGTAACTCATTCAACAATAGGTGTGAACTAGTTATGTTTTGTTTCTGGCAAGTATGCTCACTCCAAGTGAGTTATAGAAGTTGTCATTTGGATAAGTCATTTGGTTGTGGTTTGGTTGGATGGACAGATAAATCTATCTCGTCCCACCCACCCAAGTAGATAGGGCAATGGCTAATATCAAGGCATAGAATGGGGTAGGGAGAGGACTCAACTACAACTTGGTCCTTTATTTGATCTGATCCAGGCACAGTTGGATCATCGCTTCCATATCTAGTTTTAGATCGAGCTCATTTCTTGAATCAAGACCTTGAGAAGATTGAGTTGATGGACCAGTAGTGAGACCACACAAATGTATTGCATTGCCCATCACCGAGCACCATTGATTGGGACACATCAACTAAAGTGAGTTCCCTCTTCCCATCTCAACTTCATGGCTACTTGACCACCTATATATATTATTGGGTCAGTTTCTACTCAAATTGGTGTACCTAGGGGTCTCAATTCCATTATGGATCTAGTATAGCTACTCAATACTGATCAAATGGCTCTAGATCTATCCCTACACCTAGAGTATCTGCTATGATGGAACACAATATCAATCTGGAATTGGAAGGGATGCTTCAATAGCTTTCTTCAATAGATATTGTTCCTAGCTTTGTTACTGATGCTAGCTCAACAACAATAGGCTATGGATCATGCCTATCATCATAAGGATCTCCATCTTAGAATGGGTTTGGATCATCATTTCTTGGTGGTGGCTCTCGACATGGAACTGTAAGGTATGCTACTGATGCTATTGGTACTGCTCTTGCCATCACCGGTAGATATGCCTCTGTCCTAATATAGTTGTGAATATGGATGTGTATCTACTTTTGTTGGTACTGGGTAAGATTCTAGATATGTTTTTGCTCATACTGATGCTTATGGATCATGAGTTGGATCGACTGTAAGTACATATCTACTAGCCCTACTTTTGGGTATCGATACAGATCTTATGCTGGTGGAACTACGTGAGGGAAAGCTTCCTTTGTCTCTATCTATGATTCTTTCTCTGTTGCCAGCTATAGATCTTTATATGGAGAAGTAGGTGTTTCTACCTCTACTCTGACAAATAGGAAAGGGCTCTCTACTTCTCCTACTTCTGGGTCTATTATCAGGTCTCTCTCACTTCAACTAATCTACCGGCCTCCACCACCCTGGATCTCAACCATGAGATTCAGAATCATGGTCATGAGGAGATAGGGAGGAAGGGCATCTCAATCCTGAGACTCAAACTCTCTATCCTGATCTCCAATAGAGAGAAGGTACACTAGGTGAGGTGGCTATCTTTGTCTGACTGGCTTCCTTTCGGCCCCTCTTTTCTATTATTTGATGGGGCCCAGCTATTGACCTAAAGGTCATAATATGGATCTTTATCCCTATAATGATCATCCATATCTAGGTCTCAATCTTACCTAGGTTCATCCAATTAATCTACCCCCTAACTATTGCCTCCCACCCAGAATTAATCTAACCCCCCAGGAGGGCCCCCTAGGTGAAACTGTATAAGCTACTGGGCTGGCTAGGGATATGAACTTAGTTGGGCCTTAACTACTTATGTTGGATATCAACCCGTGTAAAAGATACTTCAATGCTCAGTACTAGTGCTCTTAGGTATGCTACTGTAAGCTATGGGGTAGGACCTAGATATGAACCAACAATATTATATTATTTGGGGGGGGGCATCCATCTTTATTTGATAGTGGGGAGAATGCCAGCCATTATAGATGCTTTCTACTAGGGAGGTAGTTACCTCTTTTATGGGCCTGGCTGACCTAAGGCATCTAATAGTAGCCAGCTTTGATAGATTATTTATGTTGGCTAAATAATATGAAGGTAGGGTTGGAATCCTATAACTTTGATTATTGACTGTTTACTTTAATAAGGCTAGGCTAGTGGGTAGGGCTTGAATAAATAATAGGACGAGACTGAACAAGAGGTAACACTATTATAAGACCAAGGAGAAATGGGATAGATCTAGCTCCTTTATGCCTAAGGACTGAATAAATAAATGTTTTATTAACCACCCACTTAACTCAAAATGTTGTTGGTTCAGATGCTTACTTCACTACTTACAAAGCTCCTACTCCCATTTGTGCCTATGTTGATGCCCTTCTGCTAGTCTCTTCTACCTTCGTCTCTGGTACCAAAGGAAGGCCTCTATCTCTAGTGGTTATGGGTATGAATCTGGGCGAGGTGCCAGTTCCATATGCTTTAAGAGGGATAGGTATAGATAAGGAACCTGGAACTGGAAAGGATGCAGGATGGTCACATGGGCGGTAAACTAGGCACTCTCCTACTTTCGATGTTGCCACTGGGGCAATATATATTTGTTGGGCCCCACACCCAACTATAGCCACCCACCCACCCTAGTGGGGGGAGATAAAATTGTAGTTAAGTTGTTGGCAAACCCCAGCTATAGATTGCAGGCCCTCTTTTCTATTATTATGGGCCCCTCCTCTTCCTACCTAGTTGTCCCTAGGGTGGATTAGATTTAAAATATGGAATATGGAATAGAACATCAAGGCACCAATAATGCCAATCACTATAGTATATAGCTTCTCAACTCAATGGGTGGGATTAATTGAATTGGATGGATCCCTCGACCTTGACATAAAGGAATCCGATCACTAGCCGAACTCGAACAACTATATATAGCCGGTCGCTCTGAGAACTGATTTCCCTAGGGTGGGTGGGAGGTAGCTCTGGCATGGGTGGGAGACTCTATCACTCCCACCCAACCTAGAATAGCCTACACTCCCCACCCAGGTGGGAGGCCTATGAACTCCAGTTGCTAGTATGGTTCTAATTGAAGAAACCTCTAGGCACCTAATCTACCTCCCAACTATAGTGGGGTGGGTGGGTGGATGATATTTGGGTGGGTGGGTGTATATAGGATGGCCCACCCAACCCCAGAGGTTCATTCTATGTGGGGATGGGTGGGAGGTTATGTTCCTTAGACTAACCCACACACAGGTGGGTGGAAAGTAAGGGCTATCTAGCCAAGTGCAACCATCAATTCACAATTCAACCATATCAGATTCATCCATTAGGTGGGAAGGGGAATTATACTTGCCCTAAAATGGATATTGATACTAGAGATGGGAGGTGGCCTATATATGTAGGGGGTCCCCTATAGAATTTATTTCAAAACTGAGCTATCTCCCTCCCACCCACCCAACTTTATTACTAGGTGGCTATGGCTACAAGTCTAAATCACCATACCATACTAACTAATCTCATGAGCGAGTGGAACTGCTATCGATGGATGATGCTTGACTAATGGCCCTATCTATATAACTAGTATAAATGGCGACCAATGGGCCTATATAGAGAACTGGCCTTTCGGCAACAACCCCTATCTCTATGTAATAGTAGATCCCCTTGTTTAGAGTAAAATTGGATTTGTTGATCTTTTGTGGTTTAGATGTTAAAATCCTCCTTTCACCCTACCATTGAAGGATCTAGGGTTGAGTGGCAAGCACTATCATACCCTAGGTCACTTGCAAATGAGGGGAAGCTTGGATTAGGGAAATTAATTATTAATTTTCCTTCTCTTGTGTCCAATTACCCATTAAAAGCTTAATTATGCAAATAACGCAATAAATTGACAAAAGATGGAAAAAGCTCTTGGAGACAGGAGTAAAATGACAAATCACAGAATACATATTTTCAGGGTTCCGAGACAGAACAGTTGGGGACACTGGTGTAGGCTCCAAGTCCAAGTTACCTACTTTTTTAGGGAATCTGGACCTCCTTCCGACACTGATAAGCCCTGTAACTTCTATTTTCTAGAATATGTCTACGAAGGACACTTTTACGGGCACCCTAGTCCTGGAATTACACCTTTGTCTGTCTTCTCTTCAAATCCTAAATCCTTGATGCCTGCCACTTCTTCTTGCAACTCCACTTTTCCCAAATGTGGCACCTATAACCTACAATCACAAGACTTGGTTTGGAGTTTGCCGTGTTTAGAGGCTTGCCTCAGTCAAGCCTAGGAGGACACTTAAGTCTCCGAACACCGTTGTTAGATAAAGAGTGCATACCCTTGTGAGGCAGAGGCAAAAACAAAAGGAATCAATGATAAAAACACAATGATATGTCACCTTGTAGTGAAGCTCTCATGGAGGAAGATGCTCTTCATTCCATGAGGAGTTTGATGCTCAAATCTACAAATATTAACACACAAAATATACAAGTCTGCTCTTGCAACACAATAGAAAACCTTAAATCACCTTGAGAACACAATAGCTTGCTAGTAATCATCTAGTTTACAAATGAATGCCTACATATGCTTATATATGCACCTACAAGCATTCCCAGAAAGATTTTAAAAATCAAACTTTACCGTTTTGGCAAAAGAACCAACTAATGGTCATAAACTGACACCTAGAAATTGGGGCTGCCCCCAAATAGGGTAGGACTAGGCCGTGGGTACCCAAGTCCTCCCCCCTATTTTGGTAGGGTACAGCTCAAGGGGTCCTCCTAGGTCCTATTTTCCATGGGACTTATGTATCATTCCATCGGGATGCTAAAATATGAACTAAAATGTCCTAAATGCATGCTAAAGACCTGGGACCTAAACCTTATGAGGGAGAAGCCCCCAAGTGGACATTTTCTGATGTTACATTTAGCCCCCACTTTAATGTATGTATAAACACGAGGCTAATACATGCATTAAAGTAAGGTCACAAACACATAAAACACACCAAGCATTGAGAAGACATGCCAATCACATAGAAGATAGTAACAGGCACGCAAAACATGAAGAAGATAGTTACAGTCATGTAGAACACGAAGTAGATAGTTAATGCATAGAAGACACATTAATGCATGGAAGACAGTAATGATATCTTTTCTTTTGTTTTTCTCATATATATGAAATGCAAATACAAGTACTCGAAAGTAAACAAACCTCCCAAAATGCAGGAAGCACTACTTGAAGACACTGGTCTCTGCATATGGGCAACACACATGTAATACATACAAAACCTCCCAAAATGCATGAAGCACTACTCAAAGGGGCTAGTCTATGCATATGGGGCAACAAACATGCCATACAAAACAAGCACGCCAAAACACACACACTTGAAGACACAGAGAAAACACAGTAAAGAAGTGATGGTGTGTTCTCTATTTCTAGGCTCATCACCATCTAAGGCACATTACAGGCACAACAATCATTAAAGACACGTTTAAGGGTTGAGATAGTCACAGAACTGCTTCCTACCTCTGTAGAGGACTTTTGAAAATGATAGGATGATGTAATCTGTTCCAAGAAATACACCACCCCTCCTCCATAGAGGGCTTAAGAAAAAAGATATGCTTGATATCCTGCCTCCAGAAAGGGCTTATATGATTGATTGATTGATTGCAAACAATCTCAGGATGCACGATGCACTACTCTAGGGTGCAAATCTATGCATCTAAGGTCAAACACATTGCTAACATCTATAATAGATAGCTTACCTTATATGCCCCCACCTTAAGGTGGTTGATATCTGTTATTGATATCAACCACCTTAAGGTAGGAAGAAAACACACAAGGGAACACCGACCTTTGCAAAGCCCATGCCCCCTGGAGGTGACATGTACTTTACAATCACCAAATGTTCCCACAAACACATCCTTGCAAGAAACATGTTAGTGTCTACAACATCATGATAAACAACATCAATGCATATGATTAACCACACAAAGAGCCAAGGTTATACAATGAATTCAGAGTTCAAGGATTACCATGGGTTATATCATGAAGCTCTCTGAATCGAGTACCGCCAAGGCCAGATTCAAAGGCAAACAAAGGTGCATGGAGCAACAGTATTGTTAAGATTTGTAAATGAAATAGAGACATCATAACATTCACTATGCAGAAAGAATGAGTGCTTCCACTAGCCAAGCATCGAATAAGATATACAACGCCATCATCATATAAGGAATTATAGTCAAATTTTTGATAAGTCCCGAAAGGGACACTAGGTCCCCATTAGTATAAGAGTTTGTCGTCATCTACCTGCTAGATGGAAACACTAGAGCAAGGGAAACAATATATAAGAGAGGAGAAAACAAGTGTCTTAGGGACAATCGTGTAGGAGGGTGCCCCCAAGTCACCAACCACAAGGCTATGTCTGTAAGACACAACACACAACCATGAAATCAGAGAGAGGCAATTTTAGAAGAATGATGATACAAATAGAAGGTCACAATAGAGGTGGTCTCCTGGTATCTCGAACCTTACGAGAGAATCTGAGGTCATCCTAGGAGGCGTAAACAACATAGAATACATCACAGGGGAAGCACATCATGAGATAAATAAAAGATTAGAGATACTTACCTGTAGGGTCTTCATATTATATATTGAAGCTCATGAACCTCTTGGAGAGCTATTCAATCATATTTGTCATAAAATTCAAGTGGTTCTTATGAAAGTCTTGTTTGTTATCATATGATGATTGTTCTTTAAATCCTTGTTTAAATGAGGCTTTTTGTTGCTTATGAGGGGAAGAACCACTATTATTTCTGACTATTGATTGTGGTCTTGCTCTTTTTTTATTTTTGGCGAGTTTTCATTGATAAATCTTTCTAGAATAGTAGAAGGATTCATCCCGTACCATCTTTCTCATCTGTATCGGTTGTTGTTCTTCTTTTTTGGATCTATTTTGATTATCTCCTGATCCATATAAGAATAATGGAGGAGGAACTTTAGCATAAATTTTGTTTCTTCGTGGATGAGGTGGATTATCCACTTGTTTCTTATCGACTTCAATCATACCCATGATACTATCATATTCCAAGTAATCATCCTCATCAACTTCCACTGGATCTTGTTCCACCATATTATTTTTGGTATGTTTAGGAAAAGGATTAGTGAAGATTTGTAAATTCTGATCCAATGGAGCAACTGACTTGTTTCCATTATCATTCACACCCGATGCCTGGATGACATTCAAATCAATAAGGTCCTATATCTCGTGTTTAAGATGCATACACTATTCAGTCTCATGTCCTTGTGTTTGATGATAATGACAGAAGGAATTAGCATCAAAGTAATGTCCTTGTTTACTAGGATCAATAGGCTTAATCAGGGGAAGCTTCAGAATGTTATTACTCATAGCTTGATTCATAATAGAATGATAGGATTCAGATATCAGAGTAAACTTCCTTGGTTGATACAATTGTTTCTTTGGATTATTTATAGAAGACACCTTCATATTTGGTCCATTGATCTTGATGAAACCCCTGTTATTGTTCCTTTTAAAGTTATTCTATAATGATCCACCCATGGATTGTCCAACTTGAGCCGATGAGTTTTTGTTTTCATATTGACTAGATGAAAGTTGATAATCATGAAGGGCAGTGCATAAATGTTGCAAGGAGTTGTACTTCATCAAGAGAATTTTAGCATGAATATTAGGTTGTAGATTTGTAATGAATATCTTCTGAACATCTTTGTCTTTCATTTGATACTAAATTTGTGCATAAAGTCCTTGATATTGACCAATGAATTCAATCAACTTTTCTTTGGGACCTTGTTTGCATTGAACCAAGTCAATAGGAGTGACTTGGGGTCTGATATTTTCTTGAAAATGTTGTAAAAATTGATCAATCAACTGTGAAAAGGAGTGAATTAAATTAGGAGGCAACGAGCAAAACCATTCTAGAGTAGTATCTTTGAGAGATCATGGGAAAAGTTTCGCTAACAAATCCTCTTTAAAATAAAAATCACTACACATAGTTGTGAATGTTGCCACATGGATATTAGGATCTCCTTTTCCACCTTATTTTTCAAATCAAGGAGTCTCAAACCTTTTAGGCATAGGGGTTCTCAATATTTCATAGGATAATAGATTACAGGCATGATATGTTGGTAGACTAGGCTGCGAAGAATTTGTCAAATTGGTTACCTTTTGTTGTAAAGCAGTCATACCCTATAAAAGTTGGTTTAGGATGGCATCATTGGGATATGTAGTTTGTTGTGAGGAATTAGAACCAAGGTGGGGAGGTGATTGAGCTTGAGATACAATATGCGAAGGCTGAGATAATGGTGGTTGGCCATAATGATAGGTGGAAGATGGTTATGAGTATGTAATAGGTAGTTGGAAATGAGTGGAATAGAGAGGAGGTTGAGAACAATTATTCATAGAAGATGTCCCTTTAGGAACCAAATTCTAATAATTAAATCCCATATCTTTCTAATTAGTGCCATTAGATACTCCAATACCAGTGGTAGTATTACTACAAGCGTTCACATTAGTTGTTAAAATCGTTGATGTAAAAGTGGATACTCTTGTATTTGGTATAGGTATGGAAACTTGAGTATGAGATGGTGATAAAGTGTTATTTATCATTTGCACACATTTGGTTACTAGCATGATATTAGTTTGTACAATAAGTGCTAGATCATGAAGTGTGTTAACACTGTCTTGTCCTTTTATCAATTCTCTTATATTATGAATTGTAGGAATGACTTTTTCAACTATTCTCTCATTTTCCATAAATGTTTGAAATTCTACTAGGTCTTTATCCAACTTTTATATTTGCTCATTAGATATATATCTTGCTGCCTCAATAGTGATATCAACATCATGAAAAGTTTGTTCTTCCATTGAGGTTGGAGGATGTATAATATCTTGCACAATTTGATTTTCTCACTTTGTAAAGAAAGTGTCCAAAGTGCCAACTTCTTCAAGAGCACTACGTCCCATTAATCATTTACTTCTTCTCAAAGGGATATTGTTTTTAGGACAATGTGTCATAAAGGTTATACAAAAGCATACAACACACACTACACAAACCAAGAGAATAAATCCTAGGAGAATGATATGATTGACGGCCCAAATACGCAGTTTTTTGTACTCTTTTCAATGCAAATGAATGAAACAAAGGATGCTATGAGGATTTCAGTCAAGGGAAGAAATTTATACATTTTATATCAGTCTAAAACAGCAATAAATTCATTCTCAACACACTCTTGATTCAAATTTAAGATAATGTCAAGTCGATTATAGTGAAAATATGTCAAAATAGGCACTTTTTTCACCCAAAATTCAATACAAGAGAGCATAACAAAGGGTGTTGTGAGAAAATGTTGATGGAAAGAAAATAATATCAGTAATAACAGCCACTTGGTGCCAAAATACCCAACATAATGAGATTTTAGTGTAATTTAAGGCAAAACCCTAGTGAAAATATAGCAAATTATACAATTTTTCACAGGTTTTCAACTCCAAAACCTAGCAAAGGAGGTGTTGTAAGGAATTTTAGAAGGTAAAAAAAATAATATCAATAATATTAGCCACCAAAATCCATAAAATTTATCACAACACGCTTGGAGTGCAAACTAGGTCAAACCCTAGGGCCAAAATAGCCAAAATGTGTAGTTTTTTGCAAAATTTTCACTACAAGAGCCTGTTAAAAGGGTGTTGTGAAGCTTTTTATGAGGGGAATAAAATGATAAACCTAATGATAGAAAGTTAATGTGAAAATATCTTTCACAACACACTTGTAGTGCAAGTTTGGAGAGTTGATAAGGCCAAATTTAGTTAAAATTATTGTTTTTGAAGCCCTAGGTTTCAAATCTTGGGATAAAATTCTATGTGAATGATTTGAAGTCTTATTTGTGATGGAAATTACATAATCTTAGATCTGAAAATGATTTTCAAGCTTAATCATGCAAAATTCCCATGCAAATATAACAAAATTTCACCAAAATTGCTAGTTTTTATTAAAATATTTTAAATCTAAATACAAATTCACACTAAAATGTAAGACTACAGACAAATTAAAATTTTAATGAGCCTCTAAAATTAGTAGACAAATATGATAAAAGAATTTGCCTACAAACCCTAGATTTTGGAATTACTAGGTTATCTAAAAATTGTCAGAATTTCCACAAAACCCTAGCAATTAAATAATGAAAATGCAAAGAAAGATTTTGAATTTTTATATTTTTTTGTAGTTTATATCAGATATGATGCAAAAATAATGAATTAGGAAAATTTAGGAAGAACTGACATAATTTAGTAAGCCCAATAATGCATTTTTTTGTATTTTTCCAATTTTTCAATTTTTTTGAAATTTTATCAATGCAATAGAGTAAATGACCAAATAAATGAATGAAATCACACCAATTCTATAGACAAACACTCAAAAAGTTGCAATTTAAGTTCAAATACATGGGTTCACCAAAATGTTTAGAGTAAAATTAGATTTGTTGATCTTTTGTGGTTTAGATGTTAAATCCTCCTTTCACCCTAACATTGAAGGATCTAGGGTTGAGTGGCGAGCACTATCATACCCTAGGTCACTTGCAAATGAGGGGAAGCTTGGATTAGGGAATTTAATTATTAATTTTCCTTCTCTTGTGTCTAATTAACCATTAAAACCCTATTTATGCAAATACAGCAACAAATTGATGAAAGACAGAAAAAGCTCTTAGAGATGGGAGCAAAATGACAAATCACATAATACCTATTTTTTGGGCTTCCGAGATGGAACAATCAGGGACACTGGTGTGGGCACCCAAGTCCAAGGTACCTACTTTTTTAGGGAATCTAGACCTCCTTCTAACATTGATCAGCCCTGTAACTTCTATTTTCTAGAATCTGTCTGTGGAGGACACTTTTGCGGGTGCCCTAGTCTTGGAAGTGCACCTTTGTCTAACTTCTCTTTAGATCCTGAATCCTTGATGCTTGCCACTCCTTCCTACAACTCCACTTTTCCCAAACGCAACACCTATAACCTGCAATCACAAGACTTAGTTTGAGGGTTGTAGTGTTTAGAGGCTTGCCTCAGTCAAGCCCCAGAGGACACTTAAGTCTCCAAACACCATTGTCAGACAAAGAGTGTGTGCCCTTGTGAGGCAGAGGCAAAAACTAAAGGAATCAATGATAAAAACACAATGATATGTCACCTTGTAGTGAAGCTCTCATGGAGGAAGATGCTCTTCATGCTATGAGGAGATCGATGCTCAAATCTACAAATATCAACACACAAAATATACAAGTCTACTCTTGCAACACAATAGAAAGCCTTGAATCACCTTGAGAACACAATAGCTTGCTAGTAATCATCTAGTTTACAAATGACTTCCTACACATTCTTATATATGCACCTACAAGCATTTCCACTAAGATTTTAAAAATTAAACTTTACCCTGTCAGCAAAAGAACCAACTAACGGTCATAAATTGACACCCAAAAATTGGGGCTGCCCCAAAATAGGGCAGGACTAGGGCACGAGCACCCAAGTCCTCTCCCCTATTTTATGCAAGGTACAGCTCAAGAGGTCCTCCTAGGTCCTATTTTCCATGGGACTTAGGTCTCATTCCATCAGGATGCTAAAATATGAACTAAAATGTCCTAAATGCATGTTAAAGACCCAGGAGCTAAACCTTATGAGGGAAAAGCCCCCAAGGGGACATTTTCTAACATTACACCCCTATATATAGGCCATGATAAGATGATATAATGGCACAGAACTCACCCGATAGGATGAGGACCCAGATATAGAGCTAGGACATGATAGAACAAGGACCTTTAGCTACTCCAGCCAATCTGGCTAGGGTGCCTCTCCCATTTCCCTATAGATCTAGTAGGCCTTCCTCCCTAGCCCAGCTATATACCCCATTTATCTCTAGAGTAGGAGTAGGCCTATAATAGGGAGAGAGCATAAATGTGCCCCTCAATCTCCATCCAAGCATTAAAGACCCTTTAGATGAGATAGGCCCTATGATGCCCACACCCCCCACCCAACCCCACACACGAGGGCCTCTCAGGGTGGGTGGGAAGAGATGGTGTCGACGAGCCCTTATCTATATTTGGGACCTCGGTTGAGTTGAAAAGGAGATAAGATAGGCTGGGTCAAGATGCTATAGCATTGAAATGATAATGATCAGTAGCTATCTAGATCTATATCCTCCTACAGGCTACTAGTATGGTTCTATCATCTGGGGATTGCCATGCCAGCCTTTCAAACTATAGGCCCTGAGGTGGCTTTCAATATGTAGATACCTAAAAAGGTCTTCATCATCAAATTGACTCCCAACCTCCCTAAACATACCTATTTCCTTCCTAAACAATTAATTAAATCTTTATTTAATTAATTATCCCTCCATCACCCAATTTTTCATCATTCTATCTCCAACAATTGGATTAATTTTATTAATTCAATAGTTCAACTTTAGCCAATTAATTCAATAAATATGCAATATTTATTTGGTTAATTTCCCCCTTCTCACTAAAACCAATTAATTAGTTAAATCATGTTTAACTAATTAATTCAGCCTATTAATTAACCTATCCCGATCCTAGGTAATTAAATAATCATTATTTAATTGCCTACCCTAGCCTATATCATCCTAGCCTTAGGATTGATTAAATAAATCCTTATTTAATCAATCTTAACTTCTCACTAATCCATCTACTAATTTATTCTAGCCAAATTAATTAGGTTAACCACCCCAATTAACTTGGTCAAACCCTCATTAACACTTCTCCCCACATCACATGAATAAAAAAATGATTTCCATGCCACATAAATCAATTTTTAATACACATTTGTCATAATCCTTGTTAAATGCCTCTTACACCCATTACATATGTCATACCTCATTAATATCCACTCTTCCCCAAAGGAATTTTAAATTCATTTTACGCTTCCCCATGTGAATTTTTAATTCACAAATAATTCACTACACTCCACCTCATTTATGAACCCCTCTTCCCAAGATGAATTAAAAATTCATCTTTATTCCTAGCTCTCCATTTTCCAAGATGAAATCTAGGCCCTCCACATCATTTTCATCCTCCACCATTGATCTCTCAAATCAATTTCAACCGTTGGATCAAAATCTCTCCAAAATGCCTATAAGTACAACATCCTCCAAGCCATTTGATCATCTAGTTTCTAAGTAATGTTACCATGCAAAAATATCCCTTAAGTAATTTTTTGAGTTGTATTTTGTAAGTTTGAGAGCATTTCACATCTCCTTTGCATATATAGGGTATATCTTGGAGCATTTGGGTGCAAGCTCCTTCACCCTTATGAGATTGGGTCTTCATATCAAGGTATAACCTCTTGTCTTGCATGCATTTGGTTTATATTTTTACCTCGATTTGGATTTCCTAATCACATTGGCATGCCCAATGGGACCCACAAGGTCTCTATCTAACCATTTTGTGTGAGTTTTGTTGCTTTTTATATGTGCTTGTAGGTATTGGCACTATCTTCCCTCACAGTGGTGCCATTTTATCTCTGAAGTGGTGCTATTTGAGGCTGTATTAGTGCTATTTTCACACGACATGTAAAACTCCTCTTAGTCTAAAATATTTGTTTCTTTTTTTGTTTCTTGGTGTTTTAGTATCTATAGCTCTCAGTTTTCAAGGTTTTTACATAGAGGCAAGGGGAAACTATGGCAAAATTTCCTTAAGGATCAAACATGTGCTCTTGTTTTTTATCTTGTTTTGGTTTTCACTCATTAGACTATTTTATTGCCATATATTATCTTTTGAATATCTGACAAGACTAATGAGACCCCTTTTCTATGTAGTCTAACTCCATGCTTGGTTAAGGAAACTTTTATTTTGTAGGTCTGACCAGTTCAAACTCGTATTAATGCTTTTGACACCTAGAATGGCGCTATTTACCTGCTACCAATCAGACTATTTGACCCCAGCATAGAAGCTCAATTGTTTGGTTATTTTAGCACTATTTTTTGTTTTGGCGCTATCAGTAGTTTGAACTAGTGCAATCCTAAGTGTTAATGGATTTTATATCATCCTTTAGTGCCTTTATGTATTTAGCACTATCTTGTATTTAAGTGCTATTTGTTTGTACTAGTACCACTATACTCTAGGGCTGTCAGGTTCTGTCTTAGGTTCTATCAGCAATGCCATTTGCAATCAACAGTGGTGCCATTTAGTATTTGTTTTAGCACTATTTTCATAGGTTAACCTTAGTTTTTGTGCAGGGATTTATTGTTGCTTGTAGGTCATCACTGTCTATCCAAGATCACAAATTTGAGACCACTAACCAGTTTTTTACAGGGTTTATTATTAGACAAACAAAACATTTCAATTGGTGCTTAAAAAGAACCCTTGCATATGAGTTTAAATAACATCTCAATTGGTGCACTAAAATTGATCATTACTTTATCAAACAAATAAACATCTTCATTAGTGCTCATAAAAGAAACCCTTGTGTGCCTTAGTGTAGAAGAAACATTTGAATTTTGTGCTCTAACATTAACAAGTTCTTGCCAACAAATCTAGGAACGTTTTGATTTTGGGCCTAAAAGAACAACAAAAGTGCGTCATAACTCATTGAGCTAAAAGGAACCACAAATATGCATTTTTCACTCATTTCATCAAGAAAACAAATCAACTGTATGAAGTGTTTTGTGATAATGTTTATGTGGTGAAAGTGTATGCTCTTCCCTTGCACCATTGGTGATCTTGGGAATCAAAATCTTCTCACAACACTTGCATAAATCACCCTCAACATAATCCAAGACCTAAAAAATGAACCTTGTTTAGTGTAACCCAAGAAAAAAACATACATATGCTCTCCCCTCGCATCCTTGTATGAACTTGGGGATCAAAAGTATTTTTGTGCTTGTGTTTCTTTTGTTAAACCTTTAAAGGGCCTACCACCCCACTTTGAAAGGTGGGAACAACCCAAGCAATGACAAGCTAAAGCCAAGCTCTTTCAAGCTGCTATATAAATAATGTGTTTGTGATGAAAGTCAGAAGCAACAGTTGTTGTTGTGTCATACCGATAGCTAACCTCCCCCAAAACCCTCCAAGGTGTAACCCTTGAAGGCTGGGAGACTCCATAACAGTGAGTAGTGCTTCCGTATGCATGGCCACCTAAACAAATGCACTTACTATGAACCTTTGTTTTAGTGACCCAAAAACCTTCTATTTGTTGATGCAGAAGGGTAACCTTTGAAGCGGCCCCAATTCATGCGGTTCTTAGCTAAGGTAGCAGGGACAATCCTAAGGTTTGGTGAGGGACAAGCCTTCATGGAAACCCAGATCTCGGTATGCATGAGAAGTGAGTGCACTATAAGGGAGAGCCAGTGCTACTAAGATCCTCGAGCTACCTACTTTGAATAAGCACAGCTAGGGGATTCAACAAATATTGTTCTATCCTTGCCTTAGGTTGTACAAAGTGCTTGTTTAAACATCTTACATTTTTTCACAAACAAAATCTTGGTTATTGTGTGTTATTGTGCTTAAAGTGCTTTCAAGAAACTTGCCAAGAAACAAAAAAAAGCATTTGATCAAATTTCATACCCATACAAATCCAAACTTGTCATCAAAATCTATCTTTTTCAGAGCCTCAACCAATACTGACCTATTTCAACGCTAGCTCTATCTGTTTTAGGCACCATTTCACTTGTGGTTTGGCGCTATTTGCAGACTGACCTACCTGAAACTAGAAAAAAATGTATTGTGATCTTTAGCACTTGCCTGGCCATAATCCATAATTTCCTTCCCAAAAATCTGTCAATACCCCACCTATTTTGTTCTAAATTTTCTAATCAAACCTTCATTTTGACCTTAGAGAATTAATCATTATCATTATCAGACCCCTTGCTATACCATAATCCAGTCAATTCCATATCCACTCATCCTCATTGATCTTTGCATACCTTTTCGACCAAACAAACATCCTCGTTACAAGAAATCATTCCCAAAATCTTTTCGCTTCTAAATCCAAACATCCATCCAAAACCATCAACCAACATCCAAACCTCATCAATCCTTGAGCTAAATCTAGATCTATATTTCATCTTTTACATTATATTTTTCTTGGAGAGTCATTAGTCAACCTTTCAAGTAAAATAATCATCCTTCTTTGTGTAAGGTCATAAGTCTACCCTAAACAAAGAGAAACATCCATATGTGCAACACAAAACTAGGTCTTACTTAAGCTCATTTGTTGACCTTCAAATCCTTTTCAAAAACATCATCCTAATCTCTCATACCAAACATCTAGTTCATCTAAAAGTTTCACCCTCCAAATCAACATCAAAATCCCTTCCATCAAATCACCCTCAAGCAAACTCCATCTATCATCTATCATTTTGGTCCAATTTTTTGTAAAAATCAATATCATCCACTCTTATCATCCTTAGATTGACACTTTTTTAAAGACTCATCTCTTAGAAGTGAAAATCTATCCTTTATCATACTACAATCACCCTTTCATCTTTTCCTTTACTCCATTCCATCACCACATCCTCTTTGGGTCCAACAAATCAATCTGAATTCTCTAAGGTCTCTACCCACCTTTCATCCACCTCAAAATCAAATCCATACACTTGCATGCCCATAACTAGATCGCAACACAAGAAGAATCAAGAAATGGCAAACTTTGGATGACATATGGGCATAGGGATGCCTAACACTAACAACAACAACATAGCAATCGACCAAACATACAATATACCTTTGGTCCTTCAAATCCTGACATATAATCCCAATGAAAATCCCTTCCATTTCTTGCAACCACAACCACCCATCCAAAACATCACCACCATTAGCCAAGATTATCAAGATATCTTGAACTTTACACAAAGACCCCGACAACATAGACATGCTTGACAAAGTCCTAAGGTTGGATCCAAATAGATATCTTGACTACCTCCTCAAGATTGGTGCCCAACCACCCCACAACATGACATCATCCCAACCATCCACCTCTAACAATAATCCTACCACATCCTCTTAACCATTTACATAAAACACCAAACCTACTATCTCTCAAACCTCAAATCCTACTATATCTACTGCCCTCACAAAATCTAATGTTACCACATCTACAATTTCCACAAATGTCTCCAATCCTACCACCTCCCAACCCGTCATCACATCCACTACCATAACTAACATAAACTCTTCTATTCTACAAATCACCTTGGGCATCCAAGGGAACCCCACGCATGCAAGTGCTTCCACAAGTGTGCCTCCACTCAACCCTCAAACAATAGCCTACATGAGATAATTCTTTTCACAACCACCTTACAACACGACCAACCCATCCAATGTCAATTCATCTCATATCAATCCATCCAACATCAACCCATCCAATGTCAACCTCTCTAATCCACATATCTACAAAATTCCATAGTGTCATCAACACAACATAATCCTAATCCTCAAATACCTCCTCATATTCTCCAACAAATCCATGCTTACCAATAATATCTCGCACAACTTAACCAAAACACCACCCCACAGTATCAAAACATGATCCCCCAAAATCTCCAACATCAAATCCCACCCAATCTCCAACATCTCATCAATCAGCAAACCTACACACCACAACTGCCACCAACCTTAGATCTAACAAGCATTGTACAAGCCTTGATTCAAAAGGTAGACTATATACAAACTGGGGGCAAGCGCAAACATTATTCTTTTGAGGATATTTGTCCCTATCTATTTGATCAAACACTGTACATGCCCCCTTTCCCCAAAATTTTTGAAATGCCCAAATTTGACAAGTACAAGGGAAAGGGAGACCCTAGGGATCATCTTAGGGAGTTCTACCTTGCTTGCTTAGAAGTCTCAAACAATGATACATATTTAATGAGACTGTTTCCAAGAAGCCTCAGTGGTCAAGCCGCTGAATGGTTCACACATCTTCCCCCAACCATTAGGTCTTTCCCTGAGCTCGCGAAAAAATTTGTCAATCATTTCTTCTATAATTTAGAACATGAAATATCTATGACAGACCTTTGCAATACAAAACAAAAGAGTGGAGAATCCTTTTCTTCCTTCTTGCAGAGGTGGAGAGGCTTAGCAAGCAAACTCCCTTGGCCAATTCTCGAGAAGCAATTAGTCACCATGTTTGTGACTAACCTAAATCAAGAAATAGGGTTCCATCTACAAATCCTTTGTGCATCTACCTTCGAAGAAGTCATTGACAAAGGTACTACCATAGAAAGGGCCCTTATCACCAAGGGCTCGATCAAATTATATGACAACAAGTCCTACAATAACAACAACAACAACAACAAAGTCAATATCAATGTCCCCAATACAAACAACAACAACATGCAATCAAATGACAAGTCACACTTTTGGGGAAAGAACAAAAACACCCTGAATGATGGCATCACTGATGTAAAGGCCATCCAACATGTACAAAATCAAACACCCTCAAGTACATATGCCACCAATGTAAATATCCCAAAGGGGCAATCTAAACAAAACAAACCTCAAAGACAATTCACACCTCTAGGGGAACCAATCAAGGATATCCTTGATAGATGTCTAAAGAAAGGTTTGATAACTCTCCCACCTATTAAGCCCCACCAAGAGAGTGAGATCAAAGCTACGTGGTACAATGAAAATGATTATTGCGCCTACCACCACATTGTGGGCCATAAGACGGTTGATTGCGTGAAATTAAAAAATTGTGTGCAAGACCTCATAGATCAGAATAAAGTCAATCTTGAGAAAAGCACCCAACCATCACCCAATGCTAATCTAGCATCTTACAAGGATCCACTTCCTAATCATAACAATGCCTCATCATCTAATCAAGCCTACAACATCACCCCACCTCTCGCATCCTATGACTCTATTATAGGGTGGATAGAACCATTGTCTAACCATGTCAACACAATCACCATTCAAGCTCAAGCACCTGATTGCATCATCACAACCCATCATGGATGCGTATCCATCCATACAACCCCTACCACTAATCAAACACCCTTATCCATGTTAGACTCCCTACCCAATTGTCTAGCTGCGTGCCCATCACCTACCAATAAATACAACCTCCTAGAACATCTGGGAAAGACCCCTACACAAATCTCTATACTTGAGCTACTTTGCACATCACCTCTCTATAAAGAAGTCCTTCATAAGGTACTCTTGGAACCCAAGTTCCCACCAACCTGAATGTGAATCAATTCCAAGCCATGGTAAACCATATCGCTTCGCCTCATCATCTCAACTTCTTAGAAAAGGATCTTCCTACTTCCAAGAACTTACATAATGATGCCTTGCACATCGAAGTCCGCATCCATAAGCACATAATCAAGAGAGTCTTAATAGATGGTGGCTCTATCCTAAGCCTGTGCACTCTTAACTTACTAAAACACTTGGGATACTTAGATGTGGTTGTAAACACCAGCGGATGCATAATAATCAAAGGGTATGATGACACTGAATGACTATCTGAGGGGACTATCAAGCTCCCTATCCATGAGGGACAAAAGATAATGGAAACAAAATGTTAGGTCCTTGATCTTGATGTCCCTTACAACATTCATCTTAGCCAACCATGGATCCATGCCATGCAAGATGTCCCCTCTACATTCCATCAATGTCTAAAGTTCCCTCATAATGGAACAAAAGTACCTATCTATGCCGACCCCTGCCCCTTCCAATACTACAGTTTCTTGGAAGGCCATGACCACACCTTCTATCCATATAACAAAACTATCACAAAAGCCAACCCCACAACATCCACTTCATACATCGACCCTGCCAACATTGCCACCACTTCATCCCAAACACCTCCACCACCCAAGGTTAAGATCAAGCTTAGTAACATGGGATGTGGGGAATACGACCTACATGGTACCTTTTGTGTAGGCTCATTACCCAACCCTAAAATGTTTGGGGTCTAAAAGAAAGAAGAAGCCAATATAGTTGTCATCAAATGTAAACCATCACCTATGTTTGAGAAGAAACATCTCCTTGATCAAGATGTGCTCGAAGAAATATTGTCATGGCTATATAAAGATGAAGAAATGGAGCAAGAAGCTCCCACATACCAATAGAAATCTATGGCAAAGAGTCAGAGATTGTAGAAAACATGGGCTATAAAGGACAAGGTGGTATTGGCCTTCATGAACAAGTGATCATAGAACCAGTCCAAGTGACAAGAAATCCTTATACTCAAAGGTTAGGATATGGTCAATGACAATGTATCCTCACTACTAGCGAATGTATCCTAGCTGAGGTCATTACGGTCTCCCTTGAAGTCAATAATGTCAACAAAATGGGCTATCAAGACTTCTTTAGTGACTTCATTGAATTCTTTGAATCATCCATATGTACCATATACACAGTCACCACCCTAACCTCTTCATCCAATGACTTACCTCTTGTATACCTAGACCTCATAGACTGGGACCAATAGGGACCTCCCTTCTTCGACATAGCACCAATTGATGAAGAAATCACTAAAATGATGGGGGTTAGAGATCACTTCCCCTTGGGAGATCATAAAGTCAAATACATTATGGAACTTGATACGGATGCCTATTTCAGGGAGACAACCCTTGCTTCTAGTTGCAAAAATATAAAAATCAAACATGGATCTGATGGTGAAAACTGCTCCATGGTAGTGTTTGATCCCAAAAAAGTAAAAATAAAGGATGTATCTCCTAGTGAAAACCTCCATGAGGTGCTAGGAGATGGAAGCATGGGCCTTCCTGAGATAGAGAAGGTATATCCTGACAGATCACCCATCCTGGTGGAGCTAGCTCAAGAGATGAATCTTGGGATGTAAGAAGAGCCAAAAATCACCTTTAGGGCAGAATCTCTCAACGCAATAGAGCAGGAAAACTTCTCATCCTTCTTCAAACACAGAAATCACAATTTTGTGTAGACTTATGCTGACATGCCAGGGCTCAATCCTGCTTTGGTCGTCCATCACCTTGTAGTATGGCCTGATGCAAAACCAGTGAAGCAGAAGCTAAGAAAAATGAACCCTCAGGTGGCCCTCTTAGTCAAAGAAGAATTGAAGAAACTACTGGATGTTGGGTTCATCTGACCAATTGATTATCTTGAGTGGGTTTCCAACCTAGTACTAGTAGCCAAACTTGATTGCCAAATCTATTGTTGCACTAACTTCTGAGACCTTAACAAAGCCCGCCTGAAGGATGACTTCCCTTCACCAAACATTGACATTATAGTGGATGTTATGATAGGACACGAGATGTTATCTCTAATGGATGGTTTTTTAGGGTATAATCAAATCAGGATCATAGAAGAGGATCAACATAAGACAACCTTTATATGTCCATAGGGGACATATTGTTGGGTGATGATGCCTTTTGGCCTGAAGAATGCCAGAGCCACATATCAATGAGCCATGACTATCATCTTCCACAATATTTTCCACCACATCATTGAAGACTATGTGGATAACTTGCTAGGAAAATCAAAGACAAGGGAGGAACACTTGGATGTATTAGCAAAGATCTTCGACCGACTGGAGCAATACAATGTTCTCTTGAATCCAAAGAAATGTGTCTTTGGGGTCACCTATGGAAAATGTTTGGGATACATAGTCTCCAGAAGGTGAATTGAGGTAGACCCCACAAAAGTGAAAGCCATCACTAAAATGTCTCCTTTGAAAACATTAAAACAACTATGAAGTCTGCAAGGGAAACTCTAGTCCATTCATCTGTTTATTATTCAACTTGTTGATAAATGTCAACCTTTCCAGTATCTACTCAGAAAGAATATAGCTTTTGTCTAGGACAATCAGTGTTAGACTACCTTTGACCAGCTAAAATAATACCTAGCTAATCCCCCTGTACTGACTCCACCAAGGCAAGGAGAGCCCCTCCTATTATACATCTCAGCAACAGAAGCAACTATTGGAGCCTTGTTAGCACAACATGATGAGCAAGGGAAGGAAACAACCATATATTACATTAGCTACACCTTGATATCCTACAAGATAAACTATACACCAACTGAACAAGCATGTCTAGCCCTAGTCTTTACTTCACAAAAATTAAGACACTACATGCTCAATCACAGAACTAAGCTCATTGCCAAGATCAATCCACTAAAATATCTGCTAAACAGAGCTACTCTTACTAGGAGAATGGCAAAATGGGTCATGATCCTCAGTGAATTTGACATTGAATATACCGAGAGAAAGGCTATTAAAGGACAGGTTATCACTAATTAGTTGGCTAAAGCAATCATTCCTATAGAATTTATACAATGTTCTCTTGAATCCAAAGAAATGTATCTTTGGGGTCACCTCTGGAAAATGTTTGGGATACATAGTCTCCAGAAGGTGAATTGAGGTAGACCCCACAAAAGTGAAAGCCATCACTAAAATGTCTCCTTTGAAAACATTAAAACAACTATGAAGTCTGCAAGGGAAACTCCAGTCCATTCATCTGTTTATTATTCAACTTGTTGATAAATATCAACCTTTCCAGTATCTACTCAGAAAGAATATAGCTTTTGTCTAGGACAATCAGTGTTAGACTACCTTTGACCAGCTAAAATAATACCTAGCTAATCCCCCTGTACTGACTCCACCAAGGCAAGGAGAGCCCCTCCTATTATACATCTCAGTAACAGAAGCAACTATTGGAGCCTTGTTAGCACAACATGATGAGCAAGGGAAGGAAACAACCATATATTACATTAGCTACACCTTGATATCCTACAAGATAAACTATACACCAACTGAACAAGCATGTCTAGCCCTAGTCTTTACTTCACAAAAATTAAGACACTACATGCTCAATCACAGAACTAAGCTCATTGCCAAGATCAATCCACTAAAATATCTGCTAAACAGAGCTACTCTTACTAGGAGAATGGCAAAATGGGTCATGATCCTCAGTGAATTTGACATTGAATATACCGAGAGAAAGGCTATTAAAGGACAGGTTATCACTAATTAGTTGGATAAAGCAATCATTCCTATAGAATTTATACAATGTTCTCTTGAATCCAAAGAAATGTATCTTTGGGGTCACCTCTGGAAAATGTTTGGGATACATAGTCTCCAGAAGGTGAATTGAGGTAGACCCCACAAAAGTGAAAGCCATCACTAAAATGTCTCCTTTGAAAACATTAAAACAACTATGAAGTCTACAAGGGAAACTCCAGTCCATTCATCTGTTTATTATTCAACTTGTTGATAAATGTCAACCTTTCCAGTATCTACTCAGAAAGAATATAGCTTTTGTCTAGGACAATCAGTGTTAGACTACCTTTGACCAGCTAAAATAATACCTAGCTAATCCCCCTGTACTGACTCCACCAAGGCAAGGAGAGCCCCTCCTATTATACATCTCAGTAACAGAAGCAACTATTGGAGCCTTGTTAGCACAACATGATGAGCAAGGGAAGGAAACAACCATATATTACATTAGCTACACCTTGATATCCTACAAGATAAACTATACACCAACTGAACAAGCATGTCTAGCCCTAGTCTTTACTTCACAAAAATTAAGACACTACATGCTCAATCACAGAACTAAGCTCATTGCCAAGATCAATCCACTAAAATATCTGCTAAACAGAGCTACTCTTACTAGGAGAATGGCAAAATGGGTCATGATCCTCAGTGAATTTGACATTGAATATACCGAGAGAAAGGCTATTAAAGGACAGGTTATCACTAATTAGTTGGCTAAAGCAATCATTCCTATAGAATATCCTACATTAGCAGAGTTCCCTAATGAAACCATCTTGACAATAGCACCGACAAAAGAAACATGGAAAATGTACTTGAATGGGTCATATACACATAGAGGCTCAGGGGCATGCATCTTATTTGTTACCCCTCAAGGTGACACCGTCCCCAAGTCATTCAAAATTACATTTCCGTGTACCAACAATGTGGTAGAGTATGAGGCCCTTATCACAGGTCTCTGAATGCCAATCAAATGGAGAATTGAAAAGATGATAATGTATGGAAACTCCCAACTAGTCATCTAGCAAGTAAACAATGAGTACAAGACTAAGGATGATAAACTCCTACCTTACAAAAAATGGTTGATGACTTTAAAGACTATTTTGATGACATCCACTTTAAAAAAATCCCAAGACTAAACAACAAAGTTGTAGATGCCATGGCCACCATCGGATCCCTAGTCAACATGAAGAAAGATAGAAAGAAGTGTGAATTCCTAATAGAAGAGCTCCCTATTCCAGCATATGATGTTCCCCAATCAGAGCTAGTGTTTAAAGTCATTGGTCCCTTATCCCCGTGGTATCAAGAAACGTATCTATATCTCCACGATAACATCATCCCTCCTAACCTATCCACCTCACAACAAAAAACTTTCATTTGCCGAGCCTCTCGCTTCACCATTGTAGGAGATACCCTATACAAAAGGAGCCTTGATGGCACGCTTTTACAATGTTTAGACTCTAGGGAAGTTGAAGTGGCCTTGCAAGAGGTACATGAAGGCATCTATGGGGCACATTCAAGTGGACCTACTCTCACTAAAAAGATCCTGAGGACCAGACACTATTGTCCAACCATGGAACGAGATGCCTACCAGTTTGTAAAAGAATGCCTGCCATGTCAACATCATGGAGATCTCATTCATACACCAGCACAAGAATTGCAACCAATCATGACGTCATGGTCGTTCTCATAGTGGGGGCTTGACCTCATAGGTAAAATCCATCCACCATCATCCAATGGCCATAAATTCATCATCACAGCTACCGAATACTTCACTAAGTGGGTGGAAGCAATACCACTCACCTTCACCACCGAAACACAGATATCCAAGTTAATCCTCAAGTATATCATATGTTGTTATGGTATCCCTCATTCCATCATCACCGACAATGGAAAACCATTCAAGAACTAGGAAATCCACACTTTGTGTGAAAAATTCCAAATCCAACACCACTTCTCCACTCCATATTACCCTCAAGGAAATGGTCAAGCAGAAGCTTCAAATAAAACAATCCTCCTTATTCTAAAGAAGATGGTTAATGAATCCAACCATGAATGGCACCTCTAGCTCAATCCTGCCCTATGGGCCTATCGCACAAGCATCTATAACCCTCCGAAGCCATTTTACCTATTGAGGTCAAGCTCCCATCCCTAAGAGTATCTCTGCAAAATATAATCAATATTGAGGAATACCAAGTTGCAAGGTTGCATGAGCTAGAATTACTAGATGAGAAATGTCTGGATGCATTGAACCACCTATAGGCCTATCAAAATCACCTCAAAAGAAGCTATCACAAGAAAATCAAGAACCAAAAATTTTAAGTGGGCGACCTTGTTCTTATGGAAAACTAGAAAAACTTGCAGGAGCACCCTAAGAAAGGAAAATTTGATCCCAATTGGCTAGGGCCTTATGTCATCATAGCTAGCTATGGATCAGGAGTATACCATCTTGCAACACTTGAGGGGCAGCCTTTGGATGAGCCTATGAACATTCTACACCTGAAGAAATTCCATGCATAACCCATCGAGTACCCCAAGTAAAAATAAATAAAAATCAAGAAAAACCTGAGTGCAATAAAGACTTCTAATGGTGAAAATCACTTCAGCGATGCCTTGGATTGGTACCGTGGTGAAAACTTATCTTAGATGCCATGTGTAGTGGCTAGTTCCACCATCTCATAGGTACTTTCTCCATTGCAAACACTCCATCCCAAAATCACCTTCCATGGCTTAGAATCTGGAAACATCAGTTACCCACCCCGTATCTCCCCACCCAAGGCTATCATCGCAGTATAAAGATCCTTGTAAGCTTCCTTTTGTATAACTAAAAATCACAAAATCCAAAAACAATAGAAAATCACAAAATCCAAAAATAATAGAAAAATCACAAAGTCCAAAAACAATAGAAAATCACAAAATCCAAAAACAATAAAAAAATCACAAAATCCAAAAACAATAGAAAAATCACAAAATCTAAAAACAATAGAAAATCACAAAATCCAAAAACAATAGAAAAATCACAAAATCCAAAAACAATAGAAAAATCACCAAAATCCAAAGATCCTTTCTAATGATTCGCTGCAAACTCACGACCATCAACATCCATCAACCCTCACCATCACACCCATCGTAAACCATTCTTGCATCATCAAGTCTTGCCAGAACTACATATTCATCTCACCCACATCTTGAAAGTACCTTGATCCCATGGACACAGGGTATGTAGGTAGTTTGGAATATGAAGGAAGTATCCAGTGCTCAAGTACAGAAGATGCACCCATCCAACTTGTTTGGATGGTCCCCATTCACTAAGCTTGCTGGACCCAACAAATGATACACACGCTAGGTACACGCTTGAAACATGGTCCCTAAAAATCATCCATCAACATACCAACTATAACTCAACACATGGCCTGACTATACTTTTGTCCATCTTCCAAAAATTATTTAACAACATCCAACTAATTTGTGTCCTAGGATATATCATTCCTACAATGGACAAGAATCTATCATCCTATCAACACTAATCTTGGCAAGAGCACACAATGACTATTTGTATCTTTTTGTTGGTCTTTTTGATGATTGATTTTTATCTCCTTGTCTCGCTCTAGGTCAATTCCAAAGCTACCTTGATCTCATCATATCATGGTCAGTAGAGGATGACGCCTAGAGTGGACATGGTCAGTGCTTTTGTATGTTGTGCTTGTGGGTTGTTTTCATTGACTTCAGAGATAGTATTCATATCTTGAAGTTGGGGTCAGTTTTAGCATGTTGTGCCTCATTTACATATATAGGAAGCAATACCTTATATGTACTATGAGTATTAACGGCTATGAGTCCCCTTCCTTAGCTAGGCAAGGTTATACTACCTTGGAAATCCATGGCATCAACCTTTTGTTTGTGGGTCTAGTCCATGCAATCATGGGATATACACATCAACACTTAGGTCATCTCATACCTTTGTGGAAGGCACCCTACATTTCTATAATAAACTAAAAAATGCTCTCAATTAATGTTATGTAACTACTATTACTAGATCAAATCATCCTGCTAATCATTTATTCAACTATAATATCTAGGCCTAGATTTTGTAATCCCCTAGCTTAACCCCCCCTCTCCCAAATCCTCTCACTAATCCCACTCCTCCAACTTATTCTCACCTAACACATCCTAAGCCAAAGTAAACCCCCCCTCAATGATGTGGTGTCTTATGACCTAACAATTTCCTCATCTCCAACCCCACCCCCTCCCCAATCTAGCCACAACCAATCATATCCGTACCCAATCCATCAACCCTTATCCTCTCCCCACCTGTTCGCCTATCACTAAGCCCCACCACCCAGGGTTAAACAAAGAACATCATGTGTATCAAGACTTAATCACCTCATATATCATTTAGTTTGCATTTCATAATCACTTAGGTGCATTTTATAATCATTTAGTTTGCATTCCATAATCATTTAATTTGCATTTCATAATCATTACAATGCATTTCATAATCATTAGTGTCATAATCATAATCATTTAGTTGCATTTCATAACCATGTAGCTTCATATTCATATTTCCATGCATAACATTTGTTTATTAAGATAAACATATATTTCCATTGCATTACATTTTACGTCCATAATAAATGTTTATTAATCTAAACATTTATTTGCATTCTACATCATAGTCCATAAATCACAAACATGCATATATCAAAATAAGTAAACCATCATTACATTTATCATATTACATCAATAGGTACATCTATAACATCAACATAATACATTGCATAAACACAACACATCCATAACATCTCATAAAATCATCACATCATCACAATATGCATAATCCATAAAGCATACTGTATCCATCAACATAAGCATCATCATAATCATATAAAAGCATCATAAACAAACATATAGGCCATCAAAAAGCATCATCTCATATATCATCATCATAAAAATGTACATCGCTCATGTATATACATAAAAAAATAAAAAATAAATATATATGTCATTATACAATGCCTCTAAGGGCCAAAATGATACAACTGTCAACCTTGAATAGTGGAGCCTCTCTCTGACTCAGTAGAGGATTCTAGTCATGGCAGTGGCTATGGCTGTGACTGTGGTCCTACCTATGGTTGTGACTATGGCCACAGCTGAGCCTGCACTTGTGTAGCCTTCTGGGGCACCTGTGATGGGGGGCCCATCAGCTGCTGAACAGATTGAACTAATCTAGATCTATGTGACCTAGACATCCTGGATCCACTGAGCTGACTGTAGCTCAATACACGCTTCACTACAGGCACTATTGCCTGATAGGTACCCTAATAATAACCTACCTATCCTCTAGCCTCTACTAGCTGTCCCTATACCTAAGACAACTATGTCTGCATCAGTGTCAAAACTGGGCCCATACCGCACCTGAAGCCTGTAAGCCAGCCACCATATCCTCCACCTGCCGAGCTCTCAAAAGTATAACATCCCGCTCTATTATCAAAATGACTATCTCACCTTGTGCCTGGGCTAACTGCACCTATAGTGCACCCACCTGTCCATTTGTACCATCTAATAGTGCAACCGTACCTTGCAACTACACTAACTCCATATCACGACTCTATAAAGCCTCCTGCAGGCTAGCAACCTGTCCCCGTAGGGTCCCAATCTCCTCCTCCTCTCCACTCTGAGTCCACTGACGAGATGAAGACCTTCAAGGCCGTGAACCTCCACCTACCACTAAAGTGCCTACCTATAGACTGGAAGCCTACTGTCTTGCTACAACAACCTGCTACTGCTGCGATACCTATGGTGGGGGCAAAACATCTCTACCTATCCTCGGCTATCGCCCATGCTGTCAAGGTTCTCCCTACCACAACACCTCTCTTATCTGGACCTGCTCAATAGGTACCCACTATCACACCTACTATTGGGGCAACTGTGAGCTACCACCTACCTACCCCTCTCCCCTAAGCTTGACCTATCCAGCTGCTACTGCTGCCAACACATCCATCGGCTCCCCATCTCCCCCAATCTCCCTCTCCTCCCCATCCCCTCCAACCTCCACAAGATAGTCTGCAATAATCTCCTCTCCCTCTAAGAAATCAATCTCCATCAGAATCCTCATCTCCATCCTCCTCTGACTCCTCATTCCCTGATACTATCACCTCCTCCGAGGGGACTGCCTCCTCTGCAGGGTCTGTGAACCATGTAGGCCACCACATCTACCACAATGTCTCATAGGCAGGAGTAGTACCTGCATCTCTAACCTCACTCTACCAATCCCACATCAATAGGTCCAAAGCTGCAAAATCCTCTAAGGCAACCTAGGGCTATATGGCTGCAGGCCAATAACGGGCATCTCGACAGGTCCATGCAAAAATCATCATTAGTTGCAAAACATCCTATCATAGGCCAAACTATTGTATAACTTGTGATGGTAGATGCACATCGATAGTATGGCCCCCCTGACCTATCAGGTAGCACTGCTAGAATGTGTAAGGCATGTGAACATCATCATCTAGCGAGGGTTCCACTCTGATGTATGGTCACCAGGTAACTAAAATGATGTCATCCAAAACCTATCTCCAATATTGAACCTACCCAATGTATGTATACTCAGTATCTTGATACAAGAAAACAAAGGCCTCAAACTAATGATGATAGTACCCACATCTCAACTGAGTGATCAGAATATGCTCCCAGATCCATACATGAATCAAAGTAACTCTGGCTGATAGAGCTGAATCATGATGATAAACAACTGTATGCATCTCATGATAAAGCTGCGCAAAGATCATCGGTCCCCAAGCATACACTATCTCATGTCAGACCATCCCCTCAATGACTTCTCCCCATCCAACCAGAAATCCCCTACCTCTCCTATCTGGCATCGCTACACCACCAACCAGTGCACATAGGAATAAAGTAAAGTGATCTATGCCTGCCACCAGTGTCCCTTCATAGCTCATCTCCCTCCTATCTACTGACAAAACAATGTGATCACGGCCAAATACTCTAAAGCCCTCTATCCCCTCCTCGTGTCATATGTCACTCGATGACAATGAATTGGTAGCTTGAGGATGAGATAAACATCCTCAAGAGTGATGGTGATCTCACCAGTAGGAAGTAAAAATAGACATGTCTCTGGCTGATACCACTCTACAATAGTTGTAATCAGAGCCCTATGAGGTCACAGCACTGGCATCAATGCAGCTATCAAAAGCCCTAACCTCTCTAGTCAAGCCTGGGTGGTATTGTCAAAGTGATCAAATAATACCATCACAGCTGGCACGCGTCGCTCCCACGAGTACACTATAAATGATCTCGTATCTTGCATCCATAGTTTTCTGGTAAAAAACCTACCTATCTTTTTCCAAAATCCACCCTTTCTTCTACTATTGAAAGCCAAAACCTTTTTGGCGCCACAACAAACAACATTTTGTGCCATTTCTAATGATGGTACTACCACATTTCTGCATGGTGCTAATTCACAATATAGTGCCACTGTGCAACCCTTTTCATACCATTCAAATAAATGGCACTACCCTTCCATTTGGCATCAATCTGACGAATGGTGCCACCCTTCCTGATAGCACCGATATCAAGTATTGCGCTAGTCTTTCACATCGCGCTAATCTTCAAGATAGTGCCATTACCTAGCATAGCACTAATATGAAAGATAGTGCTACCCTGCCTCCTATTTGGCCCCAAAATGCCAAATCATAAACCCTACACAACATTGCACTAATATAGGGGATGGTGCCAAAACGTTAAACATATGCCGCCAATCCATCCCTGCTCTACCCTAGTGGATAGTGCCAATCTAGAGGATTGTGCTAATCCACTCCCCTTTAGCACCACGCGATCTTGCAATAGCGCCAAAATAGCAATCCCAAATTTTTGAAGCAAAAAAATGTGATAAAATAAAAAAAATGACAAAACTAGGGTTAGGCCCTACCTGGGGTCCAGCCTCTGGTGCCCAACCATATGATCGGAAATGCTTAGAAATGTGGATGTATTGCGGGAACCTAGGATTGCAGTCTACCATCTCTGCTTTGCTCCTTCTTCTCAAAAACTCAATGTGTGCAAATGTGGCACCCTTTGGGCCCACTATTCTAAATATAGTAAGCCATGTCATCCTTCAACACATTTTTTCCCCTCCAGAGTGCAGATCACAACCTTTTTCCTCCATTTTTCTTCCTGTCATCTTGTTTTTCCATCCTCTACCCAACTTTCACTTCAATCACGTCCTTTCAAGAGTTTTCCTAAAAACACTTTTTTATTTTTCACCGACCTCTCAAGGGGACATCCCTCACCCATTCCATTCGTTCCTGATAGTTGGGGCATATTTTTATTTTGACCTGATGTCACCTCCTTGCTAGGTCCTAACTCCACATCAAAGAGGGGCAAATATAGATACCTAAAAAGGTCTTCATCATCGAATCAACTCCCGACCTCCCTAAACATACCTATTTCCTTCCTAAACAATTAAGTAAATTTTTATTTAATTAATTATCCCTTCATCACCCAATTTTTCATCATTCTATCTCCAACAATTGGATTAATTTTATTAATTCAATAGTTCAACTTTAGCCAATTAATTCAATAAATATGCAATATTTATTTGGTTAATTTCCCCCTTGTCACTAAAACCAATTAACTAGTTAAATCAGGGTTAACTAATTAATTCAGCCTATTAATTAACCTATCCCTACTCTAGGTAATTAAACAGTCATTATTTAATTGTCTACCCTAGCCTATATCATCCTAGCCTTAGGATTGATTAAATAAATCCTTATTTGATCAATCTTAACTTCTCACTAATCCATCTACTAATTTATTCTAGCCAGATTAATTAGGTTAACCACCCCAATTAACTTGGTCAAACCCTCATTAACACTTCTCCCCACATCCCATGAATAAAAAATTGATTTCCATGCCACATAAATCAATTTTTAATACACATTTGTCATAATCCTCATTAAATGCCTCTTACACCCCTTACACATGTCATACCTCATTAATATCCACTCTTCCCCAAAGGAATTTTAAATTCACAAATAATCCACTACACTCCACCTCATATATGAACCCCTCTTCCCAAGATGAATTAAAAATTCAGCTTTATTCCTAGACGTCTATTTTCCAAGATGAAATCTAGGCCCTCCACATCATTTTCATCCACCACCATTGATCTCTCAAATCAATTTCAACCGTTGGATCAAAATCTCTCCAAAATACCTATAAATACATCATCCTCCAAGCTATTTGATCATCTAGTTTCTAAGTAATGTTTGTTGCAAGTATGAGGTGAGCCAGTGTTGTCATTGATGTCAACATACTCATATTGCATTGACAAGAAGGATTTGATGAGCTGTGTGCTGAGGATATTGAGAAAATTAGCCTCAGTCAGGAACAGTGAAGAACAGTGATGAGAAGAAGGCAAATGTACTGTATAGGATGAGAACCGGAGGATGCGGATTAAAGGGTTAGTAGATATGAGTCTTGAGATGCTTCAGTTAAGATTTCAGAGGTCCGCATGAAGATCTGAAGGAGTTGTGGCTGTCGGTATAGAACCGGTTCCGGCAAGTATCCAGAGGTGATAGAGGATCACAAAAAGGTCCGGTGAGGTCCGGAATTGTATCATCCTAATCTGCGGATTGGACGGAGTGTTTGGGATGTCCTTGTGATGTGTCATCCTAATTTGTGTATGATTTGGAGGTCCAGAAGTACCTCTTGCATTATGACAGCGGCGACAGACTGTGTTCTTGAAGTTCCGGATGAGCAAGACAAGAGATCCCAGTAAGTAGAGGAAGTGCGGATGTATCCGGACATTCAGACAGGCTTGTGAAGGTTCTTGGATCATGTTTAGGTTGTGTTGTTGGTCCGCATTGATGGTAGAGCCCGGAATTGAAGTTATTCTTCCAGATGAAGTTCTTGCTCTGTTTAGCCGACCGGATGAGTTGTTCATCCTACGAATGTTCTTGTGATGGCCGACCGGATGTGTTATTAATCTTGCGGATACTCCTATGGTTGTTTGCCGACTTAGATGTTTGTTCCTAAGTCGATGTCTTGTATAAATAACGGTTTGTGAGTTCATTTCAAAGTGTAGTGTGTGGATGAGTGTGGCATAGGGAAGAAACGTGTGAAAGGCAGAGCAGAGATTTTTGGGCTTAATTGGAACTGATCCGGACATGGTAGAGATGTCATTCTCCAGTTCAAGACTGAGATTTTTATCACTTTGTAGACAGTGTGTCTCCTTGTAGGCAGTGGGCCTCTTTGTGAGCAGTGTGCTCGGGCAGTGAGCCCTTATTGGCATGTGCCATTCATTTTTCTTTATTCTTCTAACAGAGAATAATTCTTGGGTTAATCACCCCGTGGTTTTTCCCTTAACCGGGTTTTCCACGTCAAAATCTTGATGTTCAATGTGTTGATGCTTATCTGCTCTTGTGTTTATGTATTATGCTTTCATGGATGATTATTTGATATGCTGCTAACTAACAACAAAGAATCAAGTGTTTGAAAGAAGAAGAAGTTGTATACAACTGATTCACCCCCCCCCCTCTCAGTTGTATGCCCTAGATCCAACAATTGGTATCAGAGCCAAGTTCCTCTGATAGGAGCTTAACCGCTTGAGGAGATCCAGGATGTCGTCATACAAGAAGGATAGTCCGAAGTTCGATGGAACCAATTTCACTCTCTGGAAAGGTCGCATGAAGTGTCACTTGGAATGTATGGGAAAAGCATACTTGGCTATGGTTTCAAAACCATATGTACCTCCACAAGGTGGTCCGACAACTCTGAATGAAATCACAGAAGCTGAAAACAATCTGCGGACCAAGGAAGCTCTTCTAAGCGCATTGAATGACTCAGATCTCTCGAATGTTATTGACCTACCAACTGCATATGAGATCTTGACTAAACTGGAACTTCTGTATGAAGGAGATGAGTTTGTCAAAAGTGCAAGGTTACAAAGCCTGAAAGGGAAATTTGAAAGATTGAAAATGAGAGATGATGAAAACATCACTACCTTCATGCCAAGAGTAAATGAGCTGGTATGTGGAATCAGAAATGCTGGTGGAACTTTAGATGAAAATGAGATTGTCTGCAAAATCCTAAGATCCCTTCCTGCTGCCTACAAAATCAAAGTTGCTGCCATTGATGAATTCAGAGCCCACACAACTGTCACAAGAGAACAACTGGCTGGCAAACTAGCTACATTTGAAATGACCGAGTTTGGAGATGATCCTCCCAAGACTGAATCTGCTTTCAAAGCCAGTGCCTATGTGAAAGGCAAACAGAGATTTGATCCAGGTGAAAACTCATCAAGGAAAATGTCATGGTATGATCAAGCAAGAAGAGACATGGAAGAAGAAGAAGCAGAAACAGCTCAACTTGAAGCCCTCATTGCAAAGAGACTGCCAAGAGGATCCGGTAAGTATGAAGGAAAACTACCCTTTAAGTGTTTCAACTGCAATAAGATTGGTCATTTTGCCTCAAGATGTCCGGAGAGATCTGCAAGATCTAATACTCATAGACAAAGGTTTCAAAAGAATTGCTATTATGTTCATGAAGAAGATGACAATGAAGGAGTAACAGATGATGAATCAGAACTAGGAAGCAAATCCGGAAATGAGTGGGTGTTTATAGCCATCAAGGAAGAAGATTCAATACTCTCTGAATCTGTCAATCACAAAGTTGTTGAAAAAGCCTTAGCTGCTCAAGTGGAAGAAAAGGATGATTGGGTTATTGACAGTGGATGTTCTCACCATATGACTGGTGACAAGAATAAGTTCTTAGATTTGGAAAGATATGAAGGAGGAATGGTAAAGTTTGGTGACAATTCTGCTGGCAGAATCAGAGGTAGGGGAACTATTTCCTTTGATGGTAAGAGCAAAATAGGAAATGTACTGTATGTTGAAGGATTGAAGCACAATCTTCTCAGTGTTGGTCAGTTAGTGGACAAAGGCTATGATCTCCGGTTCAAGAATGGAAAATGCAGAATCTTTACAAGCTCCGGAACTGAAATTGCATCCGGTACTCAGACAAAAGGTAATATCTTTCATCTAGTTGGTTCAAATAAAAGTTGTTTGTTTGTCCAAATTGATCAGAGTTGGTTATGGCATAGAAGAATGTGTCATGTAAATTTTGATAACATCATCAAGATAAGCAATACTCAGGCTGTGAGAGATCTTCCAAAATTGATGAAACCTACAAATAGTGTGTGTAAAGAATGTCAGTTAGGTAAACAAAGCAGAGTCTCTTTCAAAAGCAAAGATCAGTCTTCTACCGGATTGTTGGAATTAGTACATACTGATCTATGTGGTCCGACAAGAATCAAGAGTCTGCAGGGTGATAGATATTTCATGTTGTTAATTGATGATCATTCCCGGATGATGTGGGTTACCTTTCTAAAAGAAAAATCAGAAGCTTTTGAGAAGTTCAAAATCTTCAAAGCTATGGTGGAGAATCAAACCGGATTGAAACTAAAGTGTCTAAGGTCTGATAGAGGTGGTGAATTTACATCTAGTGAATTCATTGACTTTTGTGAGAAACAGGGTATAAGGAGACAGTTGTCTGCTCCTAAGACTCCACAGCAGAATGGAGTAGTTGAGAGAAAGAACCGGACCATCCAGGAAGCTGCTAGGACAATGATGTTGGAAGCAAATGTTCCTCAAATGTTTTGGAAAGAAGCTATCAGCACCGCAGTCTACACTCTCAATCGAGTTCAAATCAGAAACAACACCGGTAAGACCCCCTATGAACTCTGGTTTGGCATCACTCCTACTGTGAAATATTTCAGAGTATTTGGTAGCAAGTGTTATATTAAAAGAGATGAAGATCTAGGAAAGTTTGATGCTAGAAGTGATGAAGGAATTTTCTTGGGTTACTCCACTCAAAGCAAAGCATACCGGTGTTACAATAAGAGATTGAGGAAGATGATAGAAAGCACCAATGTAAAGGTTGATGAAGGAATTGAGAAGCCTTCAAGATTTTATGAGTTTGATGAAGATGACCAAGACAGTGTTCAAGGACCTCAATCCTCTCCGGTGAGACAGAGTCAGCCTGATCCGGTAAATCAGGAAGAAGAGATAGGTCTGAATGAGCCTGATCAAGAAGCAGCAGTGCAGGATACTCCCAAAATTCTAAGGTATGTAAAACTGAACCACTCTGAAGATCAAATCATAGGTGACAGAAGCAAAGGTGTACAAACTAGAAGGAATGTTGCTCAAAATCAGAATGAATGTTGTCTGATTTCAAAGATTGAACCTAAAACAATAAATGAAGCCTACAATGATGAAAACTGGACCAAAGCAATGGAAGATGAATTGATGCAAATTGAGAAAAATCATACTTGGGATCTTGTTCCCAGACCTAGAGACAGGAATGTAATTGGAACCAAGTGGGTCTTCTGGAACAAACTAAATGAAGCTGGTGAAGTAATCAGAAACAAAGCTAGATTGGTCTACAAAGGCTACTCTCAAATAGAAGGAATTGACTTTGAAGAGACTTTTGCTCCGGTGGCAAGAATTGAAGCAGTCAGATTACTTCTTGCATTTGCTGCCTTCAAAGACTTCAAGGTATATCAGATGGATGTCAAGTCTGCCTTCCTAAATGGTGATCTGGAAGAAGAAGTCTACATTGAACAACCGGATGGTTTTCAATTGTCTGATAATGATGATATGGTCTGCAAGCTGAAGAAAGCTTTGTATGGATTGAAGCAAGCCCCAAGAGCATGGTATGAAAGGTTGGATAAGCATCTTGTGCAGATTGGATTCAACAAAGGTACTGCTGACAGTAACTTATATTTCAAAATTGATCATGAAAATATTTTAATTGTTGAAGTGTTTGTGGATGATATCATTTTTGGAGGAAGAGATAGTATGTGCAAAACTTTTGCAAATCAGATGAAAAGTGAGTTTGAAATGTCTATGCTTGGTGAAATGAATTTCTTCTTGGGTCTGCAAATTACTCAAACAAAAGAAGGGATCTTCATTTCTCAGACCAAATATGTGAAAGAATTGTTAAAGAAATTTGGTATGGAAGACTCAAAGCCTATGAACACTCCTATGGCAACCAGATGTAAGTTAAGCAAAGATGATGATTCTCCAAAGGCAGATCAGACAAAGTATAGATCAATGATTGGTGGATTGTTGTATCTCACTCAAACTAGACCAGATATAATGCAGGCTGTTGGTCTTGTGGCAAGATTCCAGGCTGATCCTAGAGAATCTCATGTTATGGCAATCAAAAGAATTTTTAGGTACTTGAAAGGAACAGTTGAGTATGGTCTATGGTACCCTAGAGATCCGGACTTCTCTCTTCATGCTTACACAGATGCAAATTGGGCAGGAGATGTGGATGACCAGAAGAGCACTAGTGGTGGAGCATTCTTTTTGGGGAAGAGATTGGTTTCTTGGCTAAGCAAGAAACAAGATGCAATATCTCTATCTACAACTGAAGCAGAATACATTGCAGCAGCAGGTAGTTGCACTCAAATCTTATGGATGAAGTAGATGCTAAGAGACATCAAAGTTGAATATGAGAAGCCTATCACAATTTTCTGTGATAATTCAAGTGCAATTAATATCTCCAAGAATCCGGTATTGCATTCTAAGACTAAGCACATATCTATTAAATTTCACTTTTTGAGAGAACAAGTAAACAAGGAAGAAGTCAGATTGGAGTATGTTCCCTCCAAGGATCAGATTGCAGATATCTTTACAAAACCTCTTCCCAAAGACTCTTTTGAATATCTCCGGGAGAAGTTAGGGGTCATGGCCGCTCCGGTGATGAACTAAGATGCACTGATGTGCATCAGTCCGGTGGCTATCACAGTCATATCTTGTGATCCAGACTAATGGGGAGCTGCAACTAAGGGGGAGCAGCTGGTATGATTCTGATGTATGAGAATTGCAAGTATGAGCCCTTTACCATTGATGTCAAAGGGGGAGAGAAGACATGTGAAAAACAAGTGGTTGATGATCAAAGGGGGAGCAGTAAAGGAAGAGAAGACATATGAAAAGTTGAAGTTCTTGTCTTAATGGTTTTTCACATCATATGTTGCCATCAATGACAAAGGGGGAGATTGTTGCAAGTATGAGGTGAGCCAGTGTTGTCATTGATGTCAACATACTCATATTGCATTGACAAGAAGGATTTGATGAGCTGTGTGCTGAGGATATTGAGAAAATTAGCCTCAGTCAGGAACAGTGAAGAACAGTGATGAGAAGAAGGCAAATGTACTGTATAGGATGAGAACCAGAGGATGCGGATTAAAGGGTTAGTAGATATGAGTCTTGAGATGCTTCAGTTAAGATTTCAGAGGTCCGCATGAAGATCTGAAGGAGTTGTGGCTGTCGGTATAGAACCGGTTCCGGCAAGTATCCAGAGGTGACAGAGGATCACAAAAAGGTCCGGTGAGGTCTAGAATTGTATCATCCTAATCTACAGATTGGACGAAGTGTTTGGGATGTCCTTGTGATGTGTCATCCTGATTTGTGTATGATTTGGAGGTCCGGAAGTACCTCTTGCATTATGACAGCGGCGACAGACTGTGTTCTTGAAGTTTCAGATGAGGAAGACAAGAGATCCCAGTAAGTAGAGGAAGTGCGGATGTATCCGGACATTCAGACAGGCTTGTGAAGGTTCTTGGATCATGTTTAGGTTGTGTTGTTGGTCCGCATTGATGGTAGAGCCCAGAATTGAAGTTATTCTTCCGGATGAAGTTCTAGCTCTGTTTAGCCGACCGGATGAGTTGTTCATCCTGCGAATGTTCTTGTGATGGCCGACCGGATGTGTTATTCATCTTGCGGATACTCCTATGGTTGTTTGCCGACTTAGATGTTTGTTCCTAAGTCGATGTCTTGTATAAATAACGGTTTGTGAGTTCATTTCAAAGTGTGGTGTGTGGATGAGTGTGGCATAGCGAAGAAACGTGTGAAAGGCAGAGCAGAGGTTTTTGGGCTTAATTGGAACTGATCCGGACATGGTAGAGATGTCATTCTCCAGTTCAAGACTGAGATTTTTATCACTTTGTAGACAGTGTGTCTCCTTGTAGGCAGTGGGCCTCTTTGTGAGCAGTGTGCTCAGGCAGTGAGCCCTTATTGGCATGTGCCATTCATTTTTCTTTATTCTTCTAACAGAGAATAATTCTTGGGTTAATCACCCCGTGGTTTTTCCCTTAACCAGGTTTTCCACGTCAAAATCTTGATGTTCAATGTGTTGATGCTTATCTGCTCTTGTGTTTATGTATTATGCTTTCATGGATGATTATTTGATATGCTGCTAACTAACAACAAAGAATCAAGTGTTTGAAAGAAGAAGAAGTTGTATACAACTGATTCACCCCCCCCTCTCAGTTGTATGCCCTAGATCCAACAATGTTACCATGCCAAAATATCCCTTGAGTTAAGTAATTTCTTGAGTTGCATTTTGTAAGCTTGAGAGCATTTCACATCTCCTTTGAGTATCTAGGGTATATCTTGGAGCATTTGGGTGCAAGCTCCTTCACCCTTATGAGATTGGGTCTCCATATCAAGGTATAACCTCTTGTTTTGCATGCATTTGGTTTATATTTTTACCTCTATTTGGATTTCCTAATCACACAATAGTTGTGGGTGGGTGGGTTTAGTAGTTGGGGCTACCTCTCCCCACTATATCTCCCCACCCAACTATAGCCAAGGGTTCTAAGTAAACCCTCGGGAGGCTAATATTGTTGGGAGGCTATAGTTGCCCCGACTAAAGTTTCCCACCCGGGGTGGGGGGTGGAATATTAAAAGATCGATCTCGAATAATGGTTGAACCAAACTATAAACCTCCCAAATCTCATCATTGAACTCGGCCATGAATTACTACCACCTTTCTTGCTTCAGAGTGAGTTTGGCTTGAGTCTTGAAGTAAGTTAAGGAGATGTTGTCTATCTTTACCACAATAGGAACCCCTAACAAGTAGTGCCTCCAAGTTCAAAGGTAGTGGATGATCCTGGTCATCTCCTTTTCATGCACTGTATAGTTCCTCTTGTAGTCCCTAAGCTTCCTAGACTCGTATGCAATCAGATGTCCATTATGCATGAGCACCCCTCTGTCGGTGGTTTGAGGCATCATTTTAAACTTCGAATGAACCACTAAATTTAGGCAAGGCTAAGACTGGCGGTAAGGTGAGTCGCTCCTTGAGGGACTCGAACACTACTTAGCACTTGGCTGACCAAGTCCATTGTCAGTCCTTCTTAAGGAAGTCTTTTAGGGGAGCTGCCAACCTTGAGTAACTCACCATGAACCTGTGGTAGTAATTTGCCAAACCAAGGAACTGCCTGACTGCATGAATATCCTTTAGAGGTTCCCAACCTGCAATGGCTCTTAGCTTCTCTGAGTCTAGACAAATTAGACCTTTGTCAACAATGTGTCCCAAGAAATGGACCTCCTTCTACACAAAGGAACATTTTTCCTTCTTGACAAAAAGTTGGTGCTCCCAAAGCAACTCAAAGACCTCCACCAAGTGTTGCTTGTGTTCCTCCATGGTTTTACTATATACTAGGTGTAGAAACCCAAAAATGTCTTTTACCATCAAACTAACTCCCGACAACCCTAAACATATCAATTTCCCTTCTAACCAATTAATTGAATTTTTATTTAATTAATTACCCCTTTCCAAAATTGAATTAATTTCATTAATTCAATAGTCCAAACCTTAGCCAATTAATTTAATAAATATGCAATATTTATTAAATCAATTTCTCCCTTTTCTCTAAATCCAATTAATTAGTTAAAAACCATGTTAACTAATTAATTCAGCCTATAATTGACCTATCCCTACCCTAGATAATTAAATAGCTATTATTTAATTGCCTACCCTAGCCTACTTCATCCTAGCCCTACGATTAATTAAATAAAACCTTTGTTTAATTTATCCTAACCCTTTCATTTGGGTGGTCAAACCTTGTTTAACACCCTTCCCCACATCCTCCAAATAAAAAATTGAATTAAATCCCCATAAGTCAATTTTTTATTTAAAAACATCCCACATCACATTTATTTCTCTTTACACCCCCATACCTCATTTATTTCTCCTCTTCCCCAAATGAATTTTTAATTCATTTACATTCCCCAAATAAATTTTTAATTCAAAAATAATCCATCTCACCCAACCTTATTTAATATCCTTTTCCCAAAATGAATAAACAAATCACTTTTATTCCTAGCCCTCCATTCATTCAAGATTTAATCTAGGCCCTTCACATCACTTTTATCCTCCACCACTGATCTCCCAAATCAATCTCCACCCTTGGATCAAAATCCCCTCCAAAAGTCTATAAATAGAACCTCTCCCAAGCCATTTTCATCATCCAAGTTTATGCAAAGTTACCATGCAAAAATCATTCTTGAGCTAGAATAGTGAGTTGCACAATTTAGATAGCATTTCACATTAGAATCCATTTGTCTAGGGATTATCTTTGTCTAGGAGCTTGTTTTGGGTGCAAAGGCTTCTTCTTCCCTTGATGGGATTGGGTTTGCATGTGAGGTATAACTTTGTGCTTATTGCATTTTGTTAGCATTTTACCTTATTTTGCATACCTAATCTACATTGGCATGCCCGGTGGGACCCACAAGGTCCAAGTCTAACTTGTTTTTGTGAGTTTTGGTGTGAGATACGTGTGTTTTTAGGTGCAACGCCATCCTCTCCTCGCAGTGACGCCATTACTAGCTAGTTTCAGCGCCATTTACTATTTTGGCACTATTTTTGCACAGCCCACTTCCTTACACTCACTCACTCACATTTTCTTTTTTTAAGATCCTCCTATGATATTTGATATTCATTTGCTCTCTGTTTACATAGAGATATTGAAATTACAAGGGGGATTATGTCAAAAAATTTATAAGGGGTCTAAACATGCACTTTAGCTTTGTTATTATACTATTTTTCATTTACTCAGACTAACAAAGCTAATAATACCTTAATTTTACTATCTGACCCCTTGTGTTGTGTAGAAAAAATCACTTTGGTGTAGGTTGGATGTGTCTAGTGTCGTATCAGCGCTATCACCCAGATTGGCGCTATCCTCGAAATACACAGACTCTCTGGAAAGTTGTACAATGGTGCCTTCCTATACCTTTGCCTCGCTATTGTCCGTATTGTGGCTTTCGATCTGATGTATTAGCACTAAAATTTTTATTAGCGCTATTGTATATTGTGTCGCTTTAATAGTCTCTAATTAGCACCATATGTTTTATCAATGCCATTTCTTATAAGCCGGGTTGTTCTGCCCGCAGTGGCACTTTCGTATATCTATTTTAGTGCTATTTTGAGAAAAACTTACTTTTCTGTCTGTGCAGGTACTGACAAGTTTGTTGCAGATCATATTGCGGGTACTAACAAAGCTTTTTACAGGGTGGTTTGATTTTTACTTAGCAAACATTTTGATTTGGGAAGTTAAAATGAATGCTTTTGCATGCTAAGTTTTAGACAACACTTCAATTTGGTGTTTTAAATTTGATCAAGCAAACAAACAACTCCTTTGTGTGAAGTGTGTGTGCCAAAACATTTACTTTGGTGCTCTAAAATTTACTCTTTGGTGTGCCAACAAACAACAAATCCAAACACTTCAATTTGGGCTCTAAAAAAGAACCACAAACTTGCATAAATTGAAAACATTTGGTTAAAAAGAACAACAACTTGCATCTCTCACGCATGTAATCAAGAAAATCATTCTTTAATTATATGAAGTATCATGTGCTCTTTTTTCTTATGGTGTTAAAGCATATGCTCTTCCCTCGCACTATTTTGGTGACCTTGGGAATCAAAAGCTTATCACAAAACTTGCATTAATCACACCCCATTTAATCCAAAGATCTAAAATTGAACCATGTTTAGTGTGATGCAATCATAGAAGATATGTATGCTCTCCCCTCGTATCTTTGTATGAACTTGGGGATCAAAAATGTTTTCATGATTGTATTGCTTTTGTAAACCTTAGAGGGCCTGCCACCCCGCTTCGAAAGGTGGGAATGACCCAAGTGGCATCAAGCTAAAGCCAAGCTCTTCCAAGCTGCTATATAAAATAAGTCTCAAGTGATAGGTGTTGTTTGTTATATCGATAGCCAACCTCCCCCAAAACCCTCCAAGGCCCAACCCTTAATGGAGAGTAGTGTTGCCACACATATAACCACCTGAATGGATGCCCTTACTATGAACCTTTGTTTTAGAAAGCCAAAATCCTTCTATTTGTTGACACAGAAGGGAAACCTTTGAAGCGGCCCCGATTCATGCGGTTCTTAGCCGAGGTAGTAGGGACAATCTAAAGGTTTGGTGAGGGACAAGCCTTATAAGAAACCTAGATCTTGGTATGTGTAAGAAGTGTGTGTAATTGTAAGGAGGAGCCGGTGCTACCAAGATCCTGGAGCTACCTGCTTTGAATAGGCGCAGCTAGGGGATTCAACAAATACTGTCACATTCTCGCCTTAGGTTGTGAAAATGCTTGTTCAAACAAAATCATACGTCATTTCACAAACAAAAAATTTTGGTTGTTGTGCATTCATGTGATTAATTGTGTGTTAAATGTGCTTTTATTATTCACAAACAACTTGCCAAGAGACATTGAAAACAGTTTGATCAAACTCCCATCAAAGAAAATCCAAAAAATTGCCTCCAAAATTTGTCTGCCCTATTTTAGCGCCATATCTATCTGATTGTGGCACCATTTCACCCGTGGATTGGTGCTATTCTTAGATTGACTTGCCTAAAACTAAGAACTATTCCATTGTGATCCCCACCATCTGCTTTGTCATAATCCACACTCATTCCCCAAAAATCTGACAATAGTCAGTTCTTTTTCTTCAAAAAATCACCTCTTCTCATCGACCTTAGAGAATCAATCACCACCATTTGTTGGACCCCTTTGCCACATCATAATCAGCCCCAAATCCATATCCATCCATTACCACCCCCAATCCTTTTTTGCATATCTCCTTCGACTAAAAACAAATCATTCCAAAAAATCTAAAAACAAATCAAAACACCCATCAACAAATCACCAACCAAAAGCTTGTCATCCTTTTGAGCCAAAATTAGATCTAGAAATCATCATTAACACCACATTTTCCTTGAAAAGTCATTAGTCTACCTTTCAAGGAAAAAAAAAACAAATCATCCCTCTTTGCCTAAGGTCATTAGTCTACCCCAAACAAAGAAAATCGTCTATTTGTGCCAAAATCTAGATCTTATCTAAAGCTCAACTTGTCGACCATCAAGTATTTCCTAATCATCCTTGTCAATCAAAAAACAAACATCAAAATCAAAACCCCCTTTTTTATCAAAACAAACATCATCATCCTTCATCTTGGTTGAAAATTTGTGCAACAAAAAAAATCAATATCATCCATTCGTATCAATCTTAGGATAAAATCCTTAGAAAGACATATCAATCTCCCACCACTTCCCCTCTTCTACTTCATCTCACTACCATATCCATCTTTAGGTCCAACACAATCAATCAGATTCTCTAAGGTCTCCATACCCATTCCACTCTACTTCTAGGGATCAACTCCATATACGTGCATGCCCATCACAAGATCACAAAGCAAAAAGAAACAAGAAATGGCAGAACATTGGCAATTTGGAATGCCCAACACCGATAACTACAACATACCCATCAATCCAAACCCACCTACATACTCTTACATCCCCCCATATGGTCCCAATGAAAATCCCTTCAGTTACTTACAACAATGACCACCACCACCACCAACACAAAATGTCCCCACTATTTCCCAAGATGATCTAGATGTCTTGAGCTTTACACAAGATGCTGACAACATGGACCTGCTAGATAAAATCCTAAGGTCAAACCCAAATGGATATCTTGATCATCTTCTTAAGATTGGTGCTCAACTTCCCCCCATCATGACATCATCACAACCATCTACCTCTACAATTATTCCTACCCCATCAAATACCTAAGCATCTACCTCACATACCCAACCCACCACCTCTCAAACATCAACACCTACCATATCTACCACTTCCACAAGCTCAACTGCCACCACATCTACCATTTCCATAAATCCTGCCATCCCTACCGTTTCCCAACCTATTATCACATCCACTACCACCACTACCACAAACCCTTCCGTCCCACAAATCACCCTAAGCGTACAAGGGAACACCACACAGGCAAGTACCTCCACAACTGTGCCTCCACCCAATCCCCAAACCATAGCATACCTATGAAAACTATTCTCATATCTACCTCACAATACATCCAACCAATCCAATGTCCACCTACCTAACATCAATCCATCCAATATCACATACCCACATAATCCCATAAATCCTAATCCCCAATACCACCACACATTCTCCATCAATTACATGCCTACGAACAATAGCAGGCACCAATCAATCCAAACCCCAACCCACAATACCAACATCTCAACCAAAACAATCTCCAACATCAAATCCCACCCCACCTCCAATATCTCACCAACCAACAACCCTACACATTCCAACCACAACAACCATAGGATCTCAACACCATCCTACAAGGCTTAATCCAAAAGGTGGAAGACCTACAAACTAGGGGCAAATGCAAATACTATTCTTTTGAAGATATTTGCCCCTACCCATTTGATCACACATTGTACATGCCCCCTTTTCCCAAAAATTTTGAAATGCCAAAATTCAACAAATACAAGGGAAAGGGAGACCCTAGGGACCACCTTAGGGAGTTCTACATTGCTTGCCTAGAAGTCTCTAACAATGACACATATCTTATGAGACTCTTCCCAAGAAGCCTTGGCAGTCAAGCCACTAAATGGTTTGCCCATCTTCCACTTGGGATTTGAACATTCCCTAAGCTTGTGGAGAAGTTTGTAAATCATTTCTCTTACAACTTCAAATATGAGGTGTCTATGACCGACCTCTACAATACCAAACAAAAGAACAGAGAAGCTTTTGCTTCTTTCTTACAAAGGTGGAGGGGCTTAGCAAGCAAACTCCCATGGCCCATTCCTGAGAAACAACTCGTCACCATGTTTGTGGCCAACCTCAATAAGGAATTAGGGTTTCATCTACAAAGTCTTTGTGCATCTACCTTTAAAGAGGTGATCGACAAAGGCAGTACTATCGAACGAGCCCTCATTGCCAAGGGCTCCATCAAACTATACGACCACAAATCCAACAACAATAACAACAACTACTACAAATCTAATAACAACACTCCCAATACAAACAACAACACACAATCAAATGACAAATCACGTTATTGGGGGAAGAACAAGAACAATCTAAATGATGGCATCATGGATGTGAAAGCCATCCAACATATAAAAAACCAAACACATGTGCATACATATGCAATAAATGTAAATAACCCAAGAGGGCCAAATAAACCATGCAAACCTCACAAACAATTCACACCATTAGTAAAACCCATTGAGGACGTCCTCGATAGATGTCTCAAACAAGTAGTGGTCACACTCCCGCCTGTTCAACCACGTCAAGACAATGAGCTCAAAGTAGCATGGTATAACGAAAATGATTACTATGAATACCACCGCATGGCGGGCAATAAAACAGCTGACTGTATGCAACTAAAACATTGCATCCAAGAGCTCATAGAACAAAACCTAGTCAACCTCGATCATGGCACCCAACCATCACCAAATGCCAACCTAGGAGCTTACAAGGATCCCCTACCTAACAATAATAAAACTTCCTCGTCCAACCAAGCATACAATGTCACCCCACCACTCGCATCCTATGACTCTATTGTCGACCGCATCAAACCCTCATCCCACCATGTCAACACAATCACCATTCAGGAACAAGCACCCGATTGCGCTATGACAACCTGTTGGGGCCATGTATCTATCCGCACAGCCCCTCCTACAACCAAACACCTGCATCCACATCCGATCACCTCCCCCCTCGTCTAACCACATGTCCATCACCGACCAATGATATAACCTCCTAAAACATCTAGGAAAGACACCTGCACAAATCTCCATCCTTGAGCTACTTCACACATCACCCCTCCACATGGACATCCTCGACAAGGCCCTTTTGGAAGCACAAGTCCCCGCAAACTTGGATGTAACTCAATTTCAAGCCATGATCAGACAAATCACCACCCCACACCATCTTACATTTTTTGAAAAAGATCTCCCTGCTTCCAAACACCTACATAATGATGCACTACACATCAAGGTTTGCATTCACAAACACACCATTAAAAGAGTCCTAATAGATGGTGGCTCCAGCCTAAATATATGCACTCTAAAATTGCTAAAACACTTGGGAACTCCAATGTGGTTGTAGATGCTAGCAAGTGCATCACAATCAAAGGATATGATGACACCGAGAGGCTATCTGAAGGCACCATAAATCTCCCTATTCAAGTGGGACAGAAAATCCTCGAAACAAAATGTCAAGTTCTAGATCTTGACCTCCCCTAGAACATTCTTCTTGGTAGACCATGGATTCATGCCATGTAAGTTGTCCCATCCACCTTCCATTAATGCCTCAAATTTCCCCACAACGGCACAGAAGTCACTATCTGTGCCGACCCCCATCCCTTCCAATACTACAATTTTCTAGAAGGCCACAACCAAACCTTCTATCCATATAATAAAGCCACCATCAAAACCAATCCTACGGCTTCCACCTCATACATAGACCCCGCCAACCTCACCACCACTTCATCCCAAGCACCTCCACCACCTGAGGTCAAGATCATGCTCAGTGACCAAGGATGTGGGGAATATAACCTCCACGACACTTTTTGTGTGGGCGTATTACCCACTCCTAAGACATTTGGCACCCTGAACATAGAGGCAGCCAACATGGTCATCATCAAGTACAAACCCTCACCCATCTTTGAGAAAAAGTACCTTTTGGATCAGGATGTACTCAAGGATATTTCATCCTAGCTTAACAAGGATGAAGAAATAGAGAAAGACATCCCCACCATCCCTATCAACATTTATGGCAAGGGCTCTGAAATGGTCAAAAGCATGGGTTACAAAGGACAAGGCGGTATTGGCCTTCATGAACAGAGGATTGTAGAACCTCTACAATCCAACAAGAAACCCTTATACTCAAGGGTTAGGGTATGGTCAACCATGACGCATCCTTAATACTGGCAAATGTATCTTAGCCGAGGTCACTATGGTCTCTCTATACGTCGACAATGTTAACGAAGCGGGCCTTCAAGACTCCTTTAGTGATTTTGCCAACTTTTTAAACTCATCCATTTACACCATCTACTTAGTTGCCACTATCCCCTCGACATCCAACGACCTACCATTAGTTTACCCTGACCTCATTGACTGGGACCAATGAGGTCCTCCTGTCTTCGATGTCGCACCAAATGACGAAGCTATTACTGAAATGATGGGAGCCAGAGACAACTTTCCCTTGGGAGACCACAGGGCAGGATATATTATGGAACTCAATTCGAATGCCTATTTTGGGGAGACAACCCCTGCTTCCATTCATAAAAACATACAAATAAAAAATGGATCTGATGATGAAAACCATTCTGCAGCAGTGTCAGATCTCACAATAGTCAAAACAAAAGATGTATCTCCTAGTGAAAACCTCCACGAGGTGCTAGGAGATGGAAGCATGGGCCTCCCTAAGATAGACAAAGTATATCCAGACAGATCACCCATCTTGGTAGAACCGGCTTAGGAAACGAACCTGGGGATAGAACAAGAGCTGAAAATCACATACAGAGCAGAATCTCTTAGCATGTTCGAACAAGAAGACTTCTTGGCATTCTTCACACATAGAAATCACAATTTCACATGGACCTATGCAGACATACCAAGGCTAGATCCCACATTGGTTGTTCATCACCTTACAATACGTCCTGAGGTAAAACCCGTAAAGAAAAAACTCCACAAAATGAATCCTCAGGTAGCTCTCCTAGTCAAAGCAGAACTGAAGAAGTTACTGGATGTTAGGTTCATTCACCCAATTGATTATCCTGAATGGGTGTCAAACCTAGTACCAGTAGCTAAACCAGACGGCTGCATCTATTGTTGTACTAAATTTAGAGACCTCAATAAGGCTTGCCCAAAAGATGACTTCCCACTACCAAATATCGACATGATAGTGGACCTAACAGTAGGGCATGAAATGTTATCCCTTATGGATGGCTTTTCAGGGTATAACCAAATCAAAATTGCTGAAGAAGATCAGTACAAAATAGCCTTCATCTGCCCATGGGGAACCTACTACTAGGTGGTAATGCCATTTGGCCTAAAGAATGCAGGAGCTATCTATCAAAGAGCTATGAGCGTCATCTTCCATGACTTGTTTCACCACATCATGGAAGATTATTTGGATGACCTACTAGGGAAATCGAAGACCAAAGAAGAACACCTAGATGTGTTGGCCAAGATCTTTGACAGGCTAGAGCAATATAATGTTTGTCTCAATCCAAAGAAGTGCATCTTTAGCGTCACCTTAGGAAAACTACTAGGATACATAGTCTCCAAATGAGGAATTGAGGTAGAGCTTGTGAAGGTCAAGGCTATCACTGAAATGCCACCTCCCAAAACACTGAAACAAATGAGAAGCTTGTAGGGGAAACTACAGTCCAATTGCCGATTCATTGCCCAACTTGCTGATAAGTGTCAACCATTCCAACATCTCCTTAGGAAAGATACAGCTTTTGCTTGGACTGACAGTGTCAGAGTGCCTTTGATTAGCTAAAAGAATATCTGGCTAATCCCCTGTTCTAACTCCACCAAGACAAGGAGAGCCCCTCCTCTTATATATCTCAATGACAGAGGCTTTGTTAGCACAAGATGATGAGCATGGGAAGGAAAGAGCCATCTACTACATCAGCTACACCTTGATCTCATAAATTAAACAAGCATGTCTAGCCCTTGTTTTTACGTCACAAAAGTTAAGACATTATATGCTCAATCACAAGACCAAGCTCATTGCTAAGATCAACCCACTGAAGTATTTTCTAAATAGAGCAACTCTCACTGGCAGAATGGCAAAATGGGTCATGATTCTAACTGAATTTGACATTGAATACATAGAGAGAAAGGCCATTAAAGGACAAGTCATAGCAGATCAGAACACCGAAGCACCTATTCCAGCAGAATATCCTACAATAGCAGAGTTTCCAGATGAAGCCATCCTGACAACCACACTAGCTCCAAACACATGGAAAATGTATTTTGATGGATCATATACCCACAGAGGCTCAGGGGCAAGCATCCTATTCGTTACCCCTCAAGGTGACACAATTCCTAAATCATTCAAAATCACATTTCCATGCACCAACAACATAGTAGAGTATGAGGCTCTCATCACAGGTCTCCGTATGACCATCTAATGGAAAATTGAAAAGTTAACTGTGTATGGCGACTCCCAACTGGTCATCAGGTAGGTCAATAATGAATACAAGACCAAAGATGACAAACACCTACCCTACAAGAAGATGGTTGATGATTTCAAGAACTACTTCCATGACATCCACTTCGAGCAAATTCCAAGGCTCAACAATAAAGCAACAGATGCCATGGCTACCAACTCAACCCCGCCCTATACGCTTACCGTACAAGCATCTGCACTCCTATAGGAGCCACTCCATACTAGTATTCAGAATGAAGCCATCTTACCTATAGAGGTCAAGCTCCCATCTCTCTGAGTGTCCTTGTAAAACATTATCTCTGATGAGGACTACCACGTCACAAGGTTGCATCAACTGGAACTACTAGATGAGAAACACTTGAATGCATTGAATCACCTACAAGCATAGCAAAACTACCTCAAAAGAAGCTACAACAAAAGGATCAGAAATAGAAAATTTGAGGTAGGTGACCTTGTCCTAATGGAAAATTAGAAGAACCAGCAAGAGCGTCCGAAGAAAGGAAAGTTTGAACCCAATTGGCTAGGACCTTATGTCGTCACGGTCGACTATGGGTCCGGAGCTTATCAACTTGCAACACCTAAGGGACAGCCTCTAGAGGAGCCAATGAACATCCTGCATCTCAAGAAATTCTATGCATAACCCATCTGGTAACCAAGTCAAAAAATAAAAAAATTAAAAAAAAATAAAAAAACACCAAAAAAATCAGAAAATCAAGAAAAATTAGAGTGCAATAAAAACTTCCAAATGGTGAAAATTACTTCGGTGACATCTTGGATAAGTACCATGGTGAAAACCTCTTCCAGGTGCCATGCGTAGTGGCCGGTTCTACCATCTAATAAGTCCTCTTCTCATCACACCACTCCATATCTCACGCATCCCATGGCTTGGAATTCTGAAACATCAAGTCTTATCGCCCAACCCATCCTACCCCATCCCAAAGTTAATGCATGGAACGAGGATCCTTGTAAGCTCCCTTTGTATATACAAAATCAAAAAATCCAAAAACATCACAAAATCATAAAATACAAAAATAATAGAAAAGACAGAAAATTCAAAAAACAACACATCTCAGCACGATCGCCAAACACACATCAATCTTCATCATGTCAAACCCATCCCAAACCATTCCCACATCATCAAGTCAAACCAGAACTACATATTCATTTCACCCACATCTTAAAAGTACCTTGATCTTATGGACACAGGGTATGTAGACAGTATGGAATACAAAGGAAGTTTCCAATACTTAGGTACCTAAGATGCACCCATCCAACCCATTTGGATGGTCCCCATTTATTGAGCTTCCTAGATTTAATAAAACATACAAAGCTTTGCATACACTCAAAACATGTCCCCTAAATGCAAAAATCATCAATCAACATACCAACTATAATCTTACATATGGCCCGATTGTTCTTTTGCCCATCTTCCACAAATTTTCCAATCAACACCAATGGATTTGCGTCCTAGGATATATCTTTCCTACAATGGACAAAAATCTATCATTCTATCACCATGTCTCTTGGCAAGAGCACACAAAGGCTATTTGTATCTTTTCGTTGGTCTTTTTAATTATTGATTTTTATCTTTTTGTCTCGCTCTAAGTTATCTCCAAAGCTACCTTGATCTCATTATATCATGGTAAGTAGTGGATAGCACCTGGAGTAGACATAGTCATTTTTTCTGTATGCTCTGCTTGTGGGTTGGTTTCATTACTCCAAGAATAGTATTCATATCTTGAAGTCCAAGCCGATTCTAGCATCATGTGTCCTATTTGCATATATAGGCATTAAAACCGTATATGCATTATTCGCACTCATCACTATGAGTCCCCTTCCTTGGCTAAGCAAGATTATACTACCTTGGGCATACATGAAATCAACCTATTGTTTGTGGGTCTCTTCCATGCAATCGTAGGGTATACATCATCACCTAGGTCATTTCATACCTTTGTGAACTGTATCCTACATTGCTACATTAAACTAAGAAATGCTCTCAATTAATCTTTTACAACTACTGTTACTAGCTCAAAATCATCATCCTAATCACTCAATCAACACTCCCATCTTAGCCTAGATTTGATCATCATTTTCCTCCCACCCTGCCCACTACTCTAATCTCCTCACTAATCCCATTCCCCTACCATATCTCTATCCAACCAAACCAAATCCCCCCTCAATGACGTGGTGACTTATGACCTAAACAATCCTCTTGTCCCCCACACCCCCATTCTCTAGACTCTCTCAATCCTATCCATACCCCATCCAAACAACCCTTTTCTCTCCCCACCCACTACCCTTACCCACTGTCTCACCACCCAAGGTCAAACAATGAACATCATGTGTATCAGGACTTGATCATACTGCCTATCACCTACCTTGCATCACACCTATCACCTCACTTTCACCTTGCATAGTCATTTAGATTCATTTTAAAATCCTTTTGCATTGCATATCATTCGGTTCATTTTAGATCAATTCATCTTGCATAATCACTTAGGTTCATTCTCAATTCATTTACATTCATTTTAACCATAATTACTTAAGTTCATTGTTAAAACCATTTGCATTAGGTTCATTTACAAATTGCATAATCATTGAAGTTCATTTGCATAAGCCATTAAGGTTCATTTTAGAAATCATTGCATAAACCATTTAGGTTCATTTTATATTACATAGTCATTAGGTTCATTTTAGAATCAGTTAAAATGCATATCATACCATCAAACTCATCCTAGAAATAATTTTACATCCACATAGCATATCATTTAGTTGCATTGTCTACATCATAACAAATCATATCATACTCATTTTGTCGTTATCACATAGATGCATGATAAAATAAAAATTAGTATAATCTCATAGAACATCACGATCATAATCATTACAACTGCAAATCATCCAATAGGCATATACATATTTCCATACATCACATCACATTGTTACATCCATAATAAATGTTATTACTCTGCACATTCATTTCCATTATACATCATATAGTCCATAAAATAACAAACATCATGCGTATATATAAATCCATCATCAATGCATCCATAAAATCGAAAACATCATTGCATACACATAACACATCCATAGCATATAACATCCATAAAGAAATACTACATCCATCACATAGGCATCATCATAATAGAGCATCATAATCGTAGCATAATAAACCACCAGAATGCATCATATCATATAAAATCACTGCAAAAAATGTACATTACTCATATATCCATCAAAAAATAAAATGTCTTGATACAAAATGCCTCTGAGGGCTATCATGCTATAGCTATCACATAGAAGATCCCCTATCTGATGGAGTGGGAGACGCTGATCCTGGTCGTGGCTGTGATCTTGTCAGCGGCTATGGCTGTGACTGTGTTAGTGCCTATGGCTGTGGCTATACCTGCACCTGTGGATCCTACTGGGGCACGTGTGAGGGAGGAGGCATCGTCTGCTGAACTGACTGAATAGATCTCGACCTATGTGACCTCAATGCCCCTAATCTACTGACTTGGCTATAGCTCGGTGCTCGCTGCACTGCTGGCATGGCTAAATAATACAGGCCCCTATAGTACTCCATCTGCCTACTGCTCTCTATCAACTCCCCCTGTACCTGGCTCAACTGTCCCTGTAGCTGATAGGACTGTGACTGTGCCTGAGACAGCTATGTCTGCATCACTGCCAACACTGGGGCAAGACCACTGCCTGAAGCCTATAGGCTAGCCAATGCAGTCTCTGCCTGCTGAGCCCTAGCGAGTGCTGCATCTCGCTCCCTCGTCAAAGTGACTATGTCACCTTGAGCCTGTGCTAACTCTATCTTCCGACCCTCCAATGCCTCTTGCAAACTCACCACCTATGCTCTCATGGTCTCCATCTCCTCCTCCTCATCCTGTCGACTCTGACAAGGCGTAAGCCTCTCCCCCTCAGCCTCTCTAACTGTCCCTGAGGTCCCCGCCTCTGCATCATGCATGCCAATCTGTCGTTGCCCCACTTGTGGTGGAGGTAAGTCACCCTCATCTACCCTCGATTGTCCCCCATGCTACTGAGGTCCTCTAGGTTGTCGCACTACTCCAACCTGTACCTGCTACATAGGAACCTGATGCATAGGAACCTGCTGCGTAGGAGCCTGCTGTGCAGGAGCCTACTGCACAGGAACCTGCTGCCCCTCCTGCCCCTGCCCTGCTGCCACCGCTGCTAGCACATCTATTGGCTGGCCATCCCTCCCAACCACTCTCTCCTCTCCATCATTGCCAACCTCCACAAGGTAGTCCTCAATAATCTCCTCCCCCTCCACCCTGCGATCCTCCCCATCTAAGTCATCTCCACCCTCTGAATCATCACCCCCTGAACCTCCTGCCTCCACTGTTGGATCTGTCAACTGAGTAGGCTGATGCATATGCCACCATATATCATAGGTCGTTGTAGTCCCTACATCTCTCACTGTGCTCCTCCAATCCCACTGCATTGGCCGTAGAGCTGCAAAATCTATTAGGGCAACCTGTGGCTATATGGCTGTAGGCTAGTAGGCCGCATCTCGAGGCATCCATGCAAATATTGCCATCTGTTGTGGCCTGTATCAAACCAAACTGCCACATGACCCATGAGGGTAGATACATATCTATCATATGGTCTCCTCGACCCATCAAGTACCACTACTGAAATGCAAAAGGGAGATGAAGGTCATCATCTAGCCACAGCTCTACACTGATGTATGGTCGCTGGGTCACACTAATCACATCATCTAGCATCCTCCTCCAATACCGCACCTGCCCAGTATACGTGTACTCTGCATCCTAATATAAAAACATGAAGGCCTCAAACTATCATCGATAGTAACCACATATCATCTTGGTAATTGGGATGTGCTCCTAAATCCACACATGAAGCAGGGTGACTCCAGCAGATAATGCTCTATCATGCAGGTAGGTGACTGTATGCATCTCATGATATAACTGCCCTAGCATAGCTGGTCCCCATGCATAGATAGTCTCATGCGTCACCATCCCCTCTATCATCCCCCCAACCAACTAGAAAACCCTTGCCTCACCTGTCAGGCATCACAACACCTCCAATCAACACACAAAGGAATAAGGAAAATGGATCTGCACCCATAGCCAGTGTCCCCTCATAGTCCATCTCCCTCCCATTCAGAGAGAGAACAAGATGATCTGCACCAAACACCCTGACTAATGCACTCCGTCCTCTCCTCATGTCATATCTAACACGCTGGCCCTGGATAGGTAGCTTGAGGATGTGGTAAACATCCTCAAGTGTGATGGTAATCTCTCCAGTAGGCAATAAAAAACTGTAGGTCTCAGAGCGATACTACTCCACCATTGCTATCATAAGAGCTCTATGAGCTTGCAGAACTGGCATCGCGGACACCGTCAGAAGCCCCAATCTTGCCATTTGACCATGCATCACATCATCAAAACCATCAAAATAGTGCCATCATAGATGGCACTCATCACTCCCGTGACTGCAATATGAATCGCTACATATCTTGCATCCATCACTTTCTGGTTAGACATTAACCTATCTTTTTCTAAAAATTCCCCTTTTTCTTCTACTATCTAAAGCCAACATCATTGGCACTAAAACAAACAACCCTTAGCGCCATTTCAGAGAATTGTGCCAATCAATCCCCCTTTTCATGCTAAATATAAGGATAGCACCACTGCGCACTACATTTGGCATCATTTTGGAAAATTTCGCCAAAGCACCATTTAGCGTCCATTCGGCTTAATAGTGCCAATTCACCGTTTAGCACCATTATAGAGGATAGCGCTACGCTAGCCCTTGTTTGGTGTTACAAAACTTTGGCCCATATTCTTCAAGGGAATCACGCTAATCCAGATGATAGCGCTGAAATCCCTTCCAAATGGCAACAAAACTACCCTACCCTACACTTGCAAATAGCGCCAATCTAGAGGATGGTGCCAATCTGCCTGATCGTTGGTGCTACGTGCTCCAACCCCAAATCCCAAACCCTAAAAAATGCATGTTCAACAAAAAAATTACAAAGTCTGAGTTAGGGCCTACCTAGGGTCTAGCGTCAGGTGATTGGCCAAACTCTCGAAACCTCTCGGAGATGTGTTAAAGTTGTGGGAACTGGGGGTTACGATCAGCCATCTCTCCTTCGCTCCTTCTTCTCTAAAGTCAAAAGTGTGCAAATGTGGCACTCTTAGGGCCCACTTTGCCTAATATAGTGGTCCATGTCATCCTTCCACCCCCTTTTTCTTCCTCCAGGGTGTAGATCTAAGCCTTTTTCTTTCATTTTTCTTCCTACCATCTCTGTTGTCTGTCCCCTATCCAATCATTCACTTCCATCACATCCTTTCGAGAGCTCACTTGGAAATTTTTTATTTTCCCCCCAACCTCTCAAGGGGGCATCCCCTATCCATCTTATTTCTTCATGGCAGCTGGGGTATATTTTGCTTCGACCTGACGCCACTTCCCTCCTAGGTCCGGACGCCACATCAAAGAGGGGCAAATGTAGACACCTAAAAATATCTTCTACCATTAACTAACTCCCGACAACCCTAAACATACCAATTTCCCTTCTAACCAATCAATTGAATTTTTATTTAATTAATTACCCCTTTCGCTTTCCAAATTCACACCATTTTATCGCCAAAATTGAATTAATTTCATTAATTCAATAGTCCAAACCTTAGCCAATTAATTTAATAAATATGCAATATTTATTAAATCAATTTCCCCCTTTTCTCTAAATCCAATTAATTAGTTAAAAACTATGTTAACTAATTAATTCAGCCTATAATTGACCTATCCCTACCCTAGACAATTAAATAGCTATTATTTAATTGCCTACCCTAGCCTACTTCATCCTAGCCCTAGGATTAATTAAATAAAACCTCTGTTTAATTTATCCTAACCCCTTCATTTGGGTGGTCAAAACTTGTTTAATACCCTTCCCCACATCCTCCAAATAAAAAATTGAATTAAATCCACATAAGTCAATTTTTTATTTAAAAACATCCCACATCACATTTATTTCTCCTTACACCCCCATACCTCATTTATTTCTCTTCCCCAAATGAACTTTTAATTCATTTACATTCTTGAAATGAATTTTTAATTCAAAAATAATCCATCTCACCCAACCTTATTTAATATCCCTTTTCCCAAAATGAATAAAAGAATCACTTTTATTCCTAGCCTTCCATTCATTCAAGATTGAATCTAGGCCCTCCACATCACTTTTATTCTCCACCATTGATCTCTCAAATCAATCTCCACCCTTGGATCAAAATCCCCTCCAAAAGTCTATTAATAGAACCTCTCCCAAACCATTTTCATCATCCAAGTTTATGCAAAGTTACCATGCAAAAATTATTCTTGAGCTAGGATAGTGAGTTGCACAATTTAGATAGCATTTCACATTAGAATCCATTTGTCTAGGGATTATCTTTTTCTAGGAGCTTGTTTTGGGTGCAAAGGCTTCTTCTTCCATTGATGGGATTGGGTTTGCATGTGAGGTATAACTTTGTGTTTGTTGCATTTTGTTAGGATTTTACCTTATTTTGCATATCTAATCTACACTAGGATGTCGTCAAGGTAAACCACAATGGACTTGTCTAACAAGGGCTTGAATACATCGTTCATCAACGTGTAGAATGTCATTGGGGCATTGTAAAGCCCAAATGACATCACCATGAAGTCATACGACCCATACTGGGTCACACATTCAACCTTTTCTTCATCCCCTGGTGTGATCCTCACCTTGTATTACACCTGCTTCAAGTCTAACTTGTTGAACACTCATGCTTTGGACAACCTATCAAAACAATCTTCTATGAGGGGTAGGGGATATTTATTCTTGATGGTCAGCTTGTTTAAGGCCCTAAAGTCCACACATAACCTCAAGGATATGTCATTCTTCTTTTGGAACAACACCGAGGTGCCATATGGGGAGCAAGATGGTTTGATGTATCCTACCTCCAAAAGATCCTTGATCTACCTCTTTAACTCCACCATCTCCATCCCTAACAATCTATAGGGCACTTGTATAGGAGGCCTGGCTCTTAGTATGATCTCGATCCTATGGTCTACTACTCGGTGAGGTGGGAGTTGTGCATGTAGCTTCTTGGGCATGTGGTCTTGGAACTCCATGATAATCTCATCGACCTCGGGAGGGATGAGCACCCCAGGCACATCCTCTATTTCCTCCCAACCTCCCAATAGTGCAACCAAGAACATTGGTTCATTTCCCTACTTCTTGGAAGCCTTCTTCATATTGAGTGCCGAGACTACCTGAGTCTTCCCACTTTGCTTTCTGTCACTTGTCTTCACCATGCCTGGTTGCCTTGAATCCATGAACATGAGTGACTCTAGATGTGGGATCACCAGAATAGAAGCCAAGTCTAAGAAACTCTTGACCAAGGATGAGTTTGAAATCATCCATCTCTATCACCATGTAGTCCATGCAACCCTACCACATGCCTATCATTGTGGGAGCATCCCTGACAATCCTAACCACCTTCTTCACTAGAGAGTTCACTGCCTTGAAGGAGTTCATCCCAGTTTGGACCTTTAAACCCAGATCAACTACTCTCTTTGCTGCCATGTAGTTGTGGGTCACTCCCAAGTCGACCAACCCTTATGTGATCTTCTCATTGAGTTGAACCTCTACAAAACTGAGCTTGTGGCAGTCCACTAGTGTGGCCACTATGGCCTTGGGAGGTGTCTATGCATTCATGGCACCAAGAGCCTAGATGACACCCATAGTGGATGAGGCTCCATCTAGTTGTGCTAGTACTTGAGTTACTGAGTTAATCCAATGGCATTCGGCACAATCCATGGCCCAATGTGATCCACTCCCACACACAAAACACACATTACTCTTTTTCTACGCGGCCTTAGACTCCCCCACTCTAGGTCCTCCTCCCTTTGCTGAGCCTTTGCTCGAGGCCTTTTGATTCCCACTACCCCTAGTATTGGTTGAATGCATTGACTTCCCCTTGCCTTTACCATCAACCTTAGATGGTGGCCCTTTCTTGTTGTCTCGATGCAAACTATGTCCCCTTCCTTGCTCTCTGGGGCCATCGTGCTTGAAGTCCAATAACTGATTCGTGGTAGCCACTCCCTGTTTAGTGAAAATATGGATTCTTTAATCTTTTGTCTGTTAAATGTTTAAATCTACCTCTCCACTATACATTGAAGGATCTAGGGTCAAATAGCAAGCATTATCATACCCTAGAGTTACTTTCAGTTGTAGGGAAACCTAGATTAGGGAATTAACTATCAATTTTTCCTTCTCCTATGCTCAATTGACCATTAAAACCCTAATTAAGCAAATACAAAAATAAATTAATAAATTACGGAAAAGCTCTTATAGATGGGAGTAAAATGCCAAATTACAAAATACCTATTTTCAAGGTTCCAAAGTAGAACAGTCAGGGACACTGGATAGGGTGCCCAAGTCCAAGGTACCTACTTTTTTAGGGAATCTAGACCTCCTTTGGACACTGATCATCCCTGTAACTTCTATTTTCCAAAATCTATCTGTGAAGGACATTGGAGCGAGCATCCTAGTCCTAGAAGTGCTCCTTTGTCCAACTTTTCTTTAGATCCTGAATCCCTAATGTCTTCCCAACCTTCCTGCAACTCCACTTTTCCCAGATGCGACACCTGTAACCCACAATCACAAGACTTGGTTTGGGGGTTGTGTTGTTTAAAGGTTTGCCTCAGTCAAACCTTTGAGGACACTTAAGTCTCCGAACACTGTTGTCAAATAAAGAGGGTGTGTCCTTGTGAGGCAGAGGCCAAAAACCAAAGGAATCAATGATAAAAACACAATGATATGTCACCTTGTAGTGAAGCTTTCATGGAGGAAGATGGTCTTCGTGCCATGAAGGAATTGATGCTCAAATCTACAAATATCAACACACAAAACACACAAGTCTACTCTTGCAACACAATAGAAAGCCTTGAATCACCTTGAGAACACAATAGCTTGCTAGTAATCATCTAGTTTACAAAAGAATGCCTACACTTTATTATATATGCATCTACAAGCACTCCCACTAAGATATTTGAAATTCAAACTTACCATGTCAGCAAAGGGGCCCAATAATGGTCACTAACTGACACCCAAAAATTGAGGCTGCCCTAAAATAGGGCAAGACTAGGGTGTGGCCATCCAAGTCCTCCCCCCTATTTTAGGTAGGTTAGAGCTCAAGGGGTCTACCTAGGCCCTATTTGCCAAGGAATCTAGGTCTCATTCCATCAGGATGCTGAAATATGAACTAAAATGTCCTAAAGGCACTCTAAAGAGCTGGGAGCTAAACCTTATAAGGGAAAAGCCCCCAAGGGGACATTTTTCGACATTACATTTAGTTCCCACTTTAATGTATGTATGAACACGAGGCCCATACATGCATTAAAGTAAGGTCACACACACAACAAACACACCAAACATGGAGAAGACACGCCAATCACATAGAAAATAGTAACATGCACACAAAACATGGAGAAGATAGTCATAGTCACGTAGAACATAGAGAAGACAATTAATGCATGGAAGACATAAATGATATCTTTTCTTTTCTTTTTCTCATACATATGAAATGCAAATACAAGTACTGGAAAGTAAACAAACCTCTCAAAATGTAGGAAGCACTACTTGATGGCACTAGTCTCTGCATATGGGGCAACACACACGCAGTACACTCAAAACCTCCCAAAATGCACAAAGCACTACTCAAGGCACTGGTCTATGCATATGGGGCAACAAACACATCATACAAAGCAAGAACGCCAAAACACACACACTTGAAGACATGGAGAAAACATAGTAGACAAACGATGGTGTGTTCCCTATTTCTAGGCTCATCACCATATTAGACAAATTACAGGCACACACCGATAATTGGTCTTCACCACAACAATCACCGAAGACATGCTTAAGGGTTGAGTTAGTCATAGAATGACTCCCCACCTCCGTAGAGGACTTTTGAAAATGATAGGATGATGCAATCTACTCTAAGAAATACACCATCTCCACCTCCGCAGAGGACTTAAGAAAAAGGATATGCTTAATATCCTACCTCCGCAGAGGGCTTACATGATTGATTTATTGATTGCAAACAAGCTCAGGATGCACGATGCACTACTCTGGCATAGGTCTATGCATATGAGGTCAAACACATTGCTAACATCTATAATAGATAGCTTACCTTATATGCCCCCACCTTAAGGTGGTTGATATCAATTATCAATATGAAGAATGTTAAGGTAGGAAGAAAACACACAAGGGAACACTGATTTTCGCAAAGCCCATGCCCCCCAAAGATGACATGTACTTTACAATCACCAAATGTTCCCATAAACACATCCCTAGAAGAAACATGTTAGTGTCTACAACATCATGATAAACAACAACATCAATGCATATGATTAACCACACAAAGAGCCAAGGTTATACAACAAATTTAGAGTTTGAGGATAATGAGGGGCTATATCACGAAGCTCTCCGAATTGAGTACCACCAAGGCTAGATTCAAAGGCAAACAAAGGTGCATAGAGCAGTAGTATTGTTAAGGTTAACTGCAACAAAAACATCATAAAATTCACTACGTGGAAAGCATGAGTGCTTCCACTAGCCAAGCATCGAATAAGATATATAACCCCGTCATCATATTAGGAACTATAGTCCATTTCTTTATTTCTCTCGAAAGGGACACTAGCTCCACATTAGTGTAAATGTTTGTCATCATCCACCCATTAGATGGAAACACTAGAGGAAGGAAAACAATAAAGAAGAGAGGAGAAACAAGTGTCTTAGGGAGAATCACGTAGGAGGGTGCCCGCAAGTCACCAACCACGACGCTATGTCTGTAAGACACAACAGACAAAAATGAAATCAGAGAGAGCAATTTAGAAGAATGATGATACAAATAGAAGGTCACAACAGAGGTGGTCTCCTAGTATCTCGAACCTTATAGGAGAATTTGAGGTCATCCTAGGAGGCCTAAAAAACACATAACACATCATGGGGGAAGCACGTTATGATAGAAAAAGTTTATAGATACTTACCTAGTAGCACCATCGTTAAGAACATACATATCTAGGATATTTGTCATGTTCTTTTAATATTGTATTAAGTTTAGGATGACAAGAGGTTTTCTTTTCTTTAAAAGGATTATATCCAATGCTACTTGAGTAATGTGGTTAAGCGGATTCTATAGGTACTTGAATTCCTTGTTTATTTACACCACATCCCTTACCTACATAGTCATTATGTTTGTATAAAATTTGAAATCCATGACCATATAGAGAATCTAGTTCCTTAAAAGAAGGTGAAGCCTTGTAGGTATCATAATTTGTAGTATAGGTTAGAGTATTGTCTTTATCTTCAACCAAGGAGACTTTGTTGTTCTTAGATGCTTCAAAATAGTTCTTAGACGAGATCGATGCTACTTTTGATGTGTTGAGGTTATTAAGTTTATATTCCCCTATATCGCAAGGATTAAAATTTAATGAACCCCAATCATCACCAACAAGTGCATTTGGTGGTTGAGAGTCTAGAACAACATTAGTCATTGATGGATCACCTCGCAAATTGTTTAAGCTCATATGGTTGTAAACTAGTTTTTTTCTTTTCAATATGTAAACAGTTCTCTGGTTCAGGATTAGTATGAATAGTATTAAGTTTTCCTTTGAATATAAATTTGATCAAATGATGCAAAGTGGAAGGGACTACCCCCAATGCATGAATCCAAGGTCTACCAAGAATCATGTTGTATGATAAAGAACAAGGCATGACATGAACTAGGGTGTGCACAATCACAGGTCCCACTTGTATAGGTAAAGTTATAGTGCCCACAGATTGTCATCCAACATTGTCAAAATCACGGATACTTAATGATTCTGGCTTGATGGTAGATATATCAACTTTAATCTCATGTAATAAGTCAATGCCACAAACATTAAGAGTTGATCCATTAACAACCAAAACTCTCTTAACAAATGTTTTGTTTATTGTAACAAAGATTACAAGAGGATCATAGTGATTTTGAACTTCGATTGATGGTAATTCATGTGGTTGAAAAAGAATACCTATTTTTGTCACATGCATACTATCTAATACGTCTGCTACATCATTAGGCTTAGTAGTTGGTGGGACAATCACCTTCTCTAAAGATTCTTGGAGCATTCCATGGTATGTAGGTGATGTTTGTATTAAATCCCAAAGAGAGATCTTATTCGGAGAAGCATGAAGCTATTTGACAAGATCATACTCTTGACCACTTTTATGAGTAAGACAATGTGGTTGAGGGAGATAAGGTGGTTGAGGGAACATAGATTGAGAACCTGGAAGAGAGACAAGCACATGTAGTGATTGGTTACTTTTCTTGTTATTATAGGTGTTGTATGTTGGAAACAATGTAGATAACTGAGAGGGGGGGTGAATAAGTTATCTTATAAATTTTCTATTTTTACTTTCTTTTCTTATCTTATCATTTAGTGTTATATCAAAACAAGGCAATCATAAGAACTGAAAAAGAAATTAACACATAACACAAGGATTTTTATGTGGAAACCCTATTAAGGGAAAAACCACGAGGTGACTAACCCAAGATTGTATTCTCTGTTAAAAGAATAAAGAGTACAAATTTGGCACTTGCTAATTAGGGCTCACTGCCCAAGCACACTGCTCACAAGAGGCCCATTGCCTACAAGAGACTTATAGTCTACAAATGCTTACAGATGATACCAAGGTGCTTGAACTGGTGAAAAACATCTAGACATGCAGGAATTTAGTTCCAGTTAGGCACAGTATACTGATCTAGCACATTTCATTCTTCCTCTACTCAATATTACATTCCTGTCACATTCTGGGCTTGAATTACTATCTTCACACTTGTCTCTACTTTTCTTCATACTCAATCATTCATACTTTCACTTACACACCTTCACAAGCTTGAATCCATTAGGTATATATATCCGCATCAAGGATTTCCCACAACTTTCTAGTCAGTAACAAGAACACTTAGGATATTTGCAAGTTATTGTTTAGTCAGTTGAATCCATACTTGATTGATGATGCACACCAAAAACTTTGGCATAGAAATCATCACCTATGTCAGCCAAAATCATATAATGCCACAAATTCCTTGATCAATACCTTTTATACATCTGGATTGAAGTCTGATATTCTATCGGTCAGTTCTTCCTTTGTCTACTTTGCTTGACTGGAACCCAACACTCAGATGCTCATATCTTTTTCATGCTTTATCACCATAGGCTAAATCTCTAGAATACAATAGTCATGATACCCCTCTTGACTTGTCCAAGTCCGCAACTTACTGAGTTACACTATCTGAGAGATCCGGACCAGATTTTCAGACCTTGTTACATACTTTGTTCTTGTTCATCGGACCAAAACAATCTTCAATCTGACTTCCGGTATAGGCATATTATGTATTGCGGATGTGTGGGATAGACTTTGTTGCCATCAATGACAACACTTATGAAGCCACATAGTGTCTCTTGCCAACAATTTCCCCCTTTGACATTGATGGAAACACTTAGTGAAAAATGACTAAGTGTTATAGTAACTCCCCCTTTGCTTGTGCTCTATTTCTTTACACTGCTTTACCGGAGCTTCCCTTTTGCTAGATTCCTTATTTTTCACTATTCTTCACTCCCCCTTTGACATCAATGGAAAAGAGTGGAATCCGCATACAAATTTGTGCAAAAACTATTATATACATGGCTGCATAAGTATATACAAATCATATGTTATACTTACATATACTTAAGTATATCTATAAAGGTTGTCTTCAACTATATAGATTCTTTGGCCCAATTCCTCTTCATTCTATCCAAAATGGAGATGTGTCCACTTAACAAAAATGCATATGCTTTTGCTCTCTTTAAATCTATTGGATCATTGGTCCAAACCGTACTTTTTGCCTCTGTCAAGGCATCATGCATTGCCTCTAACTTAGGGATGATTATCCCTTTTGAGCTCACCCATTCTATCCATTATGTTCTTTTTCTCTTTAACTAGTTCTTTAATTTTATTTATTATAGCAATAGCTTGACATTCATGATTCACCAGAGAGGTAGTAAGGGATCAAAATTTTGAGATAAACTTGACAGTTTTCCTTCTTATTCTTTCACTTTCTTCTCAATGTCCTATGTCACTTTGGGCCAAGTTAAACAAAATTTGTATATGTCCCCACCATCCTTAAGAGCATTTTCAAGGATCTTTATGCCAATGCTTAAGGTTCTTCTATCATTAGCAATTAGCCCTTCTACTTCACTAAATCTCTTTCCCAAGAACTCCTTTCAGACCTTAGTTTATGTCGATTTCTCTAAAGATTCAAAATGAGTGTTAACAAAATTGACTAAGTTTTTTAGATTACTGGATGGAGAGGTAGAAGGATCCTTTTGATAGGTTGGCATAATCTTCTCTAGCATCCTAGATGCAATCTCCATTAGCTCACAATCCTCCATGTGTGATTTTAGAAGATTCTCTTTTACTTTGTCCTGAGCAAAAGATTCTACTTTCATTATCTGAACCAGAGAGAGTCAAAGTTTAGTAGCCCTTGAATCAACTCAGGTTCATCCAGCTCCATCATTTATTTGTCCAGGAAATTTTGTACTATCTCTGTAGTGTCTCTTGCTGACTCTACTTCCTTCCTTTTGGGGGCATCGAAACTAACTTGCTTATTGACATCAATGATATTTGTTTCATTTATCTGTCCTTCTTGTTCTAGAATAGAGGATTCGAATGCCTTAGATGACTCTTCATCATTTTTCTTTAATCCTTCAACATCCATGTTAGAAGGCTCTCCATTTGTTTCCTCTATAATGGGAAGATTGAATCTGTTCAAGGCATTCTGGAGAATTTCTTTTGTTTCATTTGCTGTTTGGTCAGTTTCTCCAACCATGAGTTTCTTCATCTGGGACTTGCTTTAGAAATCATCTTTACAATCCTTAAAAACCATGTCCATTAGTTTTGGAGTGATAGAGGGACATAGTTGTATCACTATCTACTCACGAATCTCCAAGTATTTTGCCTTTCCAATCTCTTTTCTTTGCTCCAATACATCTTCTAGGCTCTTTGGAATTAATGAAATTATTTCAATGAATGCTTTGTTATAGATATTCAAATACCTTAGAGTAGCTTACTCCAGAATTCCCTTGTCAGCATCATTGTACTCATCATAGAACTCTGTCATCAACTATAGGTTCCCATCCATAGTAACTGCCTTGATGATGTCATCAATAGAAAGAGTAGGCTTCTCAACATACTTTGCTGACTTCTTCTCCACATCAACCTTGGGGAATTTTACTTTTGCTTTCTTTAATTCTCTAATCTCTACATCTGACTTAGTCTCATCATCATCCTTGAGACTCACATAGGCTCTTTTGGCCTTGGATTTCTTTCTCTTTTCTTATGAAGATGAATGGGCTTCTAGATTTGTAGCTTTAGAGCTCCCAGAGGTAGAACTCTTGGTAGTTCTAGTCTGAGTGGAGGCATCTACTGGAACCTTTTCTTCTTTTGCTTCCTCTTTTTCTTTCTCAATTTTCTCTGTTCTTTCTCTATTTGCAATAACAACTTCTCTAGTAATGCCAAATTTCTCAGCCAATTCTTCCACTTCTTTTCTCACCTTTCTTTTTATCTCAGGCCTTCTTAGTTCAACATGTAGTTTTATGCTTAATTCTTCAAAAGTGTCAAACCTCTCTACTTTGGGGTCCTTGGGTTGACTCAGTAAATGTTGAATATGAGTCTCCAATATGTTTCCATCAACCTCAAAGGCCATGGCCAATATCCATACTGTCCTTGGCTCAATTGCCTCTATTAAGCACTGATCAGTATCTACCATAAAGCAGACTGTGTCTTTGTACTTCTCCACTATTATTTTGGGAATTCTTTCTCTTGCTTGCATCATGCTCTAGAAGTTTTGAAGTAACCCCAGAGAGTTGTCTTCTAGGTTTGAGTGTCACCAAGTTCATACAAGTAATCCATGATCTATATAGCAACCGGTTTTTCATTTTCCTAGATCAGACCTTTTGAGCCTGCTAACTCATTCATGAAGTAGAAAAACAAGCATAACACCAAATCAGCATATTTGAAAGAGTTCTTTTTATCTTTCTCGATCTTTTATAGGTTCTCTAGCAACTGATTCAATAGAAGTTCACCCAGGTCATAATCTGCATTCTCTTTTAGCATCTGGTATGCAGTGTAGATGGCAGTACTAGATATAGAGTTTTCTCTACTTGAATGGTAAATCTTGTATCTAAACACAATTGAGGCAAACTTGACATCCGGATCAGTGATGTCATCAATGGGCATTGCCCTCTTATCATATTTTGAACCTGTGGCTTCAGATACTGTTTGATTTTTCACAGAATTAAGAGTAGGCAACCCACCAAAGGAGGGCAAACCAGTTACAACTTTGATGGCATCTTTGGCTATTTTGAAAGGCCTCATTAACCACATGAAGTTATCATGGATCCTGCGTAAGATATACTTGACTCATTTGTCCTCTCCAAAAGATGGAAAATGTATGCAATGTGCAAAATTCTTATCTTTTAGGGTAACTCCAATTTTAGATCAAAGTTCTCATTGCTTAACTAATTACGGTATAGTTTCATCAATTTCAGGTCTCCAAAGTACTCAATGTTTGCATGTATATAAACCCTAATGTCTTCTACATGGAGAATGCCATACGGGGTACAGGAAAATGCACCCAAAGGATCAACCTCAATAGATTCTTGAGGATGTTTCTTGAAAACTAGCCTTGGTCTCTCAGAAACATTTACAACCAGATGAGTAGCCATGCTAATCATCAAAGATTGGAGAGGTTTACAAAAGAAATACCTCTTCATGCCTTAGGGTTTGTAGTGACTACCAGAACAGATTGCACCTGGATTCGATCTTCAACTGAGTTTGAATGTTCTATTAGATTTCTTCTAAGAGCTCTTCTCCCTTCTTCGTGAGTGTAAAGTGTTGCAAATGATGGATGAGAAACCTTTTAACCTTGCCTAAAAACCTAATTTCTCTTTGTAATAAATGCACAACTTAAGTCATCTGGTTACCCTGTATTGAGAGAGATTTTCTTGAATCACTACATGGATCTTAAAATCATTGTCTATGAGGCTTGACAATGTATCATCACCTTTTTTCAAACATGCCATAGTTCTGTAGGTTCAAACATTTCAATTCTAGATCATACCGGATCTATCTATGAAATTCTACTTTACCGGATAGCTATCGATACATGATCTTCTCATAGCTTCCTCAAATCTGCATGTGGATTTGTTAGATTTTGACTGGATGAATTTTAAATGAATTTCCTCAAATGCTTTAAACTACAACCTCTTAATCTTACTCAATGTGCCAAATTTAGGCACTTACCAACTAACTGGGGGAAAAAGGATCTTCTCTGTATCTCCCCTTGAGCCAGAGCTTACTTTTTAGTTTCTAGAAGAAATATTAGCACCGGATTCTAGTGCGGATCCATCCCCAACATTGATTGTACTCTTATTTACCAAAATCTTTCTCATCTCCTTTTGAACTTCATCCGCATTTATTTTACCTTTGCCTTTATCTTGTTTTTTATCATGATCCACCAAACCTTTTCTATTTTTACTCATGCTTATGTAAAATTTAGCTATGTGACCAAATCCATTGCAATTGTAAGACAACATTTATTTGCTTATTTGAATGATATCCTCTTGATCTATACTCATTATCCTTATGTCCAATTCTATTGCATACAAATCTTCTACCATTGAAAGAATTGTTCATTTACATATTTCTACATTCAAGAGATTTGTGACCATGCCTTTTGCAACTGAAACATTGACTAGAGAAGGATGGATTGATTTGATTTATTCTATTCCTACACTGAGTTGCTTAATGACCAAATTTGTTACAATTGAAGAAATATCTATTGAAATGTGGATATCTTTGAGCATTTGGTTGCCTTACTGGAGGTCTTCTAGGCATGTTTCTTTGATTTCCTGATCCAAAGTTCTTTTGACTAGATCTAGAGCTTTCACCTTTCTCATATCGCAACCCATGCTTATCATCTACCCTCTTTTGAATTTCAAGAACTTCAAGTTGTGCTGAGCTTATCTTGAATTTTTCTTTGTATTCATTTGTAGTTTGAAGATCTTGTTTAAGAGTGTCTATCTAATTCTCAAGTTGTTCTTCATTGTCTCTGGCTTCTTCAAGATCAGATTCAAGATGCCTAATTATTCTGTCCATTTTGTAGCAGTCCTCTATTTTCTCCTTGAGGGATTGTTTTAGATTATCTTCAATCTTTCTCTTTTCTTCAATTTCTTGGGTGAATTTCATAACCCCTAATTCCATTTCATGCCTTATCATAATGACTTCTTTTGATAGCTTCTCACATAGCTTATTTTCTCATTAGATCCTCATCAGTATTATTGACTTCACTCTTATTTGGTAGTTTCTGGAGTAGTTCCTTTCTCTTTTTCACAGAATTACTAAGTTTTTCTTTCAGCTCATTTATGAAATCATCATCTTGTTTGAGTCTTTCTCTCACATTATTGACTTCAGAGTGGGATTGTTCAAGATCATGTAGGGCAAACTAAAGTTGTTCTTTCATACCATATGCATCCATTGAGATTCCCAGATCTTCCTCAAGCTGTTAGGCTTGTTCAGAGGAACTTGTCTCTGATACCAATTATTGGAAACAATGCAGATAACCAAGAGGGGGGGTGAATCAGTTATCTTATAACTTTTCTATTTTTACTTTCTTTTCTTCTTATCATTTAGTGTTATATCAAAACAAGGCAATCATAAGATTTCAAAAATAAATTAACACATAACACAAGGATTTTTACGTGGAAATCCTATTAAGGGAAAAACCACGGGGTGACTAACCCAAGATTGTATTCTCTGTTAAAAGAATAAAGAGTAAAAATTTGGTACTTGCCAATTAGGGCTCACTGTCCGAGCACACTGCACGCAAGAGGCCCATTGCCTACAAGAGACTTACAGTCTACAAATGCTTACAGATGATACCAAGGTGTTTGAACTGGTGAACAACATCTATACATGCAGGAATTTAGTTCTAGTTAGGCATAGTATACTGATCTGGCACATTTCATTCTTCCTCTGCTCAATATTACTTTGCTGTCACATTCCAAGTTTGAATTACTACCTTTGCACTTGTCTCTATTTTTTCTTCACACTCAATCATTCATACTATCACTTACACACCCTCACAAGCTTGAATCCATCAGGTATATATATATGCATCAAGGATTTCCCACAACTTTCTATTTGGCAACAAGAACACTTAAGATATTTGCAAGTTACTATTTAGTGAACTGAATCCATACTTGATTGATGATGTGCACCAAAAACTTTGGCATAGAAATCATTGCCTATGTCAGCCAAAATCATATAATGCCACAAATTGCTTGATCGATACCTTTTATACATCTGGATTGCAGTCTGATATTCTGCTGATCAATTCTTCCTTTGTTTGCTCTGCCTGACTGGACCCCAACACTTAAATGCTCATATCTTTTTCATGCTTTATCACCAGAGGCTAAATCTCTGGAATACAATAGTCATGATACCCCTCTTGACTTGTCCAAGTCTGCAACTTATTGAGTTACACCATCTAAGAGATCCGGACCTGATTGTTAGACCTTGTTACATACTCTGTTCTTGTCCACTGGACCAAAACAATCTTCAATTTGACTTTCAGTATAGGCATATTATGTATTGCGAATGTGTGGAATAGACTTTGTTTCCATCAATGACAACACTTATGAAGCCACACAGTGTCTCTTGCCAATATTGTATGATTGAGCAATCACATTATGGTGTGGTTGTTGTAACGCATTTTAAACACCTCGAATTGTAATCACTAGTTTTAAGCAAGAGGATGCACTAAGTGCCCCTCAAAGAATCATTTTAGGAATATTGCTATGAAGCCTAATAATAAGTATTGAATTAACATTGTTTCCCTCTTGATTGCACCCAACATCCATCCCTAAAATTTTTAATGTGAGAGACCTTTTCTCATCCACTAATGCTACATCTTGGCTAGGGAGAAAAATGGGGTGAGAGCAAGGTACATCATCATCAACATACTCTATGGATGAAAAAGGCTTTTCACTCTCATCTTTCTCGTGAGTGTTCCTAGAGTTGAATTTGGTTAAATATTCTAATATCAAAGGATGTTCACTCACGAGGACTAAAAATTGGTCAAAATCAAGATCTTTAATAAATGCATGCAAAGATATCATTGAGAAATGACATGAAGGTGCCATTCCACTGTAAGATCAGATTTTGAAAAGCTTTTCCAACTTTATGCAAAAGTCAAATGCAAGACTATATGCAAAAAGTGACCTAAATGCTTGTTTTTTTGATACTTTTTCAATGCCAATGAATGAAGTAACGGATGTTGTAAGGATTCTGATCAAGGATAGAAAGTTATATGTCTGATATCAGTCCAAAACAACAATCTAATCACCCTCAACACACTCTTGATGCAAACCCAGGATAATGCCAAGTCAAATATAGTGAAAATATGTCAAAATGAGCACTTTTTTCACCAAAATTCAATGCAAAAGAGCATAACAAAGGATGTTGTGAGGAAAATGTTGATAACTGAGAGGGGGGGTGAATCAGTTATCCTAATTATTTCCCTTATTGAACTTTCCTTTTAATTGATGCAGCATAGAATCAAACACAAAAACATTAATCATGAAATAAGAAACACATGACACAGTATTTTTGACGTGGAAACCCTGTTAAGGGAGAAAACCACGGGGTGACTAACCCAAAATTATTCTCTGTTAGAAGAATAGGAAATTACAAAAATGGCACTTGCCAATTAGGGCTCACTGCTCGAGCACACTGCTCACAAGAGGCCCACTGCCTACAAGAAGACACACTGTCTACAAAGTGATAAGAATCACAGTCTTGAACTGATTGGAAGCATCTGCATATGCTGGAGTTCAGTTCCGGTTAGGCTCAGTACACTGATCTGCTGCACTTCATCTTTCCTCTGTTCTTTATTCTGCTATCTTTCACATACCGGATCCTTTTTGCTACCTCTGCTCTGTTCTGGACTTATTCGCATATATCTTCACATCATCACCCACTTCACAACTAAATCCATCCTCTATATATATCCGCACAAGTAATTTCATCACCTTTCTAGTCGGCATCCGGAACAGTCTAGTTTCTTACAAACTTTTGTTCTGTCGGCTGAATCCTTCCTCACCAAGCAATGCGGATCAAGCATATACTTGTAGATATCATTAATCATGTCGGCCAAACATGATTCATGCCTTCACAACCTCTATCATCAACAGTAACACATCCGGAAAGTAGTCTGATACTCTGTCAGTCAGTTCTTCCTCTGTTTTCACTGTCTCTCAGGAATCCGGTACTCAACTATTCATATCTTTTTCCTTGTCCATCACCGGAGGCTAAATCCTTGGAATATACCACTCAAGGTAGTCCTCTTGACTTCCCCAAATCCGCACTGTACCAAGACACTTCCTCTGAGAGATCCGGACCAATCTGTCGGACCTTGCCACATGCTCTGTTCTTGTTCACCGGACCACAACAATCTTTATTCTGACTTCCGGTAGAGACACATTATGACTTGCGGATATGTGGGATGACCTTTGTTGCCATCAATGACAACAACCATGAATGCATATAGTGTCTCTTGCCAACAATCTCCCCCTTTGGCATTGATGGCAACACTTAGTGAAAAATGACTAAGTGTTTACACTATGCTCCCCCTTTGCTGATGCTCTGTCTTTATATACAATTTTCGGAACTCCCCCTTAGTTGGATTCCTCATTTTTCACTGCTCCTCACTCCCCCTTTGACATCAATGGCAAAGGGTGGGGTCCGCACACCAAAATTTTCAAAAATTTTCTATACATAGCCGCATATTTTCATACTCACATATACTGAAGAATGTCTGCAAAGGATGTCTGCAATTGGATCATTTCTGTAGCCCAGCTTTGCTTCATTCTGTCCAAAATTGAAATGTGACCACTCAACAAAAATGCAAACGCTTCTGCCCGCTTGAGATCTGTCGGATCTTTTGTTTGGGCGGTGGTCTGAGCATCACTGATGGCCTCATGCATAGTTTCCAACTTAGGGATTATAATCCTTCTAAATTCTCCCATCCGGTTGGTGATGTTCTTCCTTTCCTTCTCAAGATTCTTTATTTCATTCAAGACTGCAATAGTCTGACATTCTTGATTTATTATGGAGGAAGAGAGAGGATCAAAACTTTGAGATAAGCTTTGTAGCTTATCCTGTTCCTCTTTTATTTTCTTGTCAAATGCTGCTGTTGCCTTTGACCAGGATATACAAAATTTGTAGATGTCACCGCCATCCTTAAGAGCATTCTCTAAGCTCTTTATTCCAATGCTTACAATCTTCCTATCCTTAGAGATTAATTCTAATATTTCTGAAAATCTTTTATCCAAAAATTCCTTCCAGACCTTTTCTTCAGCTGATTTTTCTAGAGAATCAAAATGTGTATCAACACTGCTGACTAAGGTTTTTAGATTACCGGAAGAGGAGGCTGTCGGATCTATCTGGATTGATGGCATGATCTTTACAAGTACTCCGGAAGCAGCCTCTATCAACTCACAGTCTTCCATATGAGACTTCAGGAGCTTTTCATTTGCCTTGGCATTTGCAAATGAAGCTATCTTCATTGTTTGTACCGGAGAGAGAGAGTCAAAATCAAATGGGCCTTTTAGAAGCTCCGGTTCATCAATCTCTAAAGTTTCTTTGCTCAAAAATTGTTGAACAGTTTGTGCAGTGTCTCTTGCCGGAGACAGATGTTTCTTTTCTTCTGCAGTCTTAGAACTGTCAACCTCTTTGTCTTTCACCACTGCTTCCTTCTCCTGTAATTGCTCTTCTTCTTTGGATCCGGAGACTGTAGGGGAAACCGAAGGAGAGATGTTTGTCTGTTCAGGGCTCACTTCTTCCGGAACAGATGATTCCAAATCAGCAGCTGTTTCTGCACCTAAGTCCTCTACAACAGGAAGATTGAACCTTTTGAAGGCCTTCCGGAGGATCTCTTCTGTCTCTTGGGCCACTCGGTCAGTCTCACCAAGCATGAGTTGATTCATCCTGGCTTTACTTCTGAACTCATCTTTGCAGTCCTTGAAGATAATGTTCATTGTCTTGGGATCAATTTGAGGATATAGCTGAATAGCTATCTGCTCCCGGATCTCAAGATCTTTAGCATGAGCATTATTCTTTCTTACTTCCAATTCCTTTTCTAGGCTTTTAGGAATAAGAGATATGATCTCAATGAGAGCCTTATTATATATGTTCAGATATTTAACTGTGGCTTCCTGCAGAGTCTTTTGGTCAGCCTCACTGAAGTCATCATAGGATTCAGTCATTGGTTGAAGGTTTCCATCCACCGTGACCGACTTGATTATGCTCTCTAGAGACAAAGTGGGCTTTTCAACAGATACCTCTGCCATTTCATCCTTGTCTTGGCCTGTGGAGGGCTTACCGGATCCTTTCTTCTTTTGTTTCTTTATTTCTCTTACTCCCTCATCTGACTCTGTTTCCTCTTCATCCTTTTGGCTTCCATAAGCCCTTGTGGCTTTTGTCTTGGATCTCTTCCCGGATGCCTGAACTTCCGGTTTTGAACTTTTGGTTGTGGGAGGTGCAGATCTCTTTGATGATCTGGTCCGGGTGGGAGCTTCAACCGGAGCACTTTCTTTACTTTTCTCTTCTTCCTCAGCCTTCCTCCTCTTTTCCCGGCTGGCATCAAGTGCCTCTTTTGAGATGCCTAGGCCTTGAGCAATGTGCTCTACTTCTTTTCTCACCTTTCTTTTAATCTCAGGTTCCCTGAGTTCTACATGTATTTTTACACTCAGCTCCTCAAAGGTTCCAAACCTTTCTGCCTTAGGATCTTTGGGCTGACTTAGCATGTGTTGAACATGCAGCTCCACTATCTGTTCATCCACTTCATACCCCATGGGCATGATCCAGACAGTCCTTGGCTCCACTGCCTCCATTAGGCACTGATCAGTGTCAACCATAAAGCACACTGAGTCTTTGTATTTTTCAACAAGAGACTGGGGAATTCTCTCTCTTGCTTGCATCATGCTTTGAAAGTTTTTGAAGTATCCCCATAGAGCTGAATTTCTCGCTTTTGCATCCCCAAGTCCATGCAAATAGTCTCTTATCTGGACTGCAACAGGTTTGTCATTCTGCCATACCCATCCACTTGATCCGGGTAGCTCATTCATGAAGTAGAAGAATAGACATACAATAAGAGTACCATACTTAAAGGAATTCTTCTTATCCTTCTTGATTTTCTGTATATTTTCCATTAATTGGCTTAGCAGTAGTTCGCAGAGATCATATTCTGCATTCTTTCTTAGCATTTCATAGGCAGTGTATACTGCAGTTCCGGATACAGAATTCTCCCTGCTGGAGTGATAGATCTTGTATCCTATTATCATTGATGCATATTTGATATCCAGATCCGAAATATCTTCAATGGTCATTGCCCTCTTATCAAATTTTGATCCGGTGGCCTTAGTTACAATGTTGTTCTTGACAGATTTGAGGATAGGTACCCCTCTGGAAGAGTATAGACCAGTTACTGCTCTAATTGCCTCTTTTGTGATCTTGCAGGGTCTATCTAGCCATAGAAAGTTGTCATGCATCCTGCTCAGTACATACCGGACCCATTCATCTTCTTCAAAGCAGGGGAAATGAATAAATTGCTCAAATTGTTTCTTCTGGATATCCTTATACTCTGGTTTAAGCTCAAAAGCATTGTCTATCAGTTGCTTGTGATAGAGGTCTCTTAATTTGAATTCCCCAAATTCCTCAATGCTTGCATGTATGTAAACCCTAATGTCTTCGGTATGTAAAACTCCGTGAGGAACACTAGAGAAGGCTCCTAGTGGATCTACCTCCAATGATTTGTAGGGATGTTTCTTGAATGAGGGGCGAGGTCTATCAGAGATCTTAACTATGTTTGGAGTAGCCATTCTTCAAAGATTTGCAGTGAGGTAATGAAAAACGGAGAATACCTTATGCGCCTTCGGTTTGCATGGAGTGGTTGGATTGATTTCTTTATGCAATAACTTCGGCAGGAGATCCTTGGTGTGCTTGATGAACCTTGTTGCAGAGCTCCACTTTTCGCTTCTTCTCGAGTGCAGAATGAGCAAATGACCTTTGAGAAATCCCTTAAATTGCTCCGTGAACCCTAATATCTGTCTGCAATAAATGCTTCACCTACATCATTCCGATTTGCCTTGTCTGGATAGCTTGGAGTATCCCGGATTAGTCCTGATCTGTGGATATCATCCGGATCTTTCAATCATGAATAAATCAAGGTAACATATTACAAGAACATCCCAAACACTCTGTCCAATCCGCAGAACAAGATAGTGCATTTCTGGATCTTTCCGGACCTTTTTGTAATCCTTTATCATACCGGAGCATCTCCCTGAACAGGTCTTATTTGATCGATCACAGCTTCTTCATAACTCCATGCGGACCTCTGAAAACTTGACTGAAGTATCTCAAGACTCATATCTACAAACCCTTTGATCCGCATCTTGTGCCACATCCGGCACCACTTGTTTGGCTGGGGGAACAAGATTTTCTTTGAGTCTCCCCCTGAGCCTGAGCTCACTTTTTAATTTCCGGAAGAAATATCAGCACCAGAGTCTGGTGCGGATCCAACCTCTACATTCTCTGAACTTTTCTTCACCCAAATCTTGCTCATCTGATTCCTAACTTCATCCGCATTCATCTTTTGTTTACCCTTGTCTTGATTCTGATTATACACCGGACCTCTTTTGTCCTGATACTTATTTCTACAGACTTTAGCATTATGACCAGACCTATTGCAGATTTGGCAAATAACATTTCTTTGCATATTTGACTGATATCCTCTTGATCTGCATTGATTAGCCATATGACCTATTCTATTGCATGTGAAGCATCTACCTTTGAATGATTTGTTTACTTGCATAATTCTGCATTCATGGGATTTGTGTCCATACCTTTTGCAGTTGAAGCATTGTCCAGAGAAGGATGAATTAATCTGATTCATTCTCATTCTGCACTGATTAGCTTTGTGACCAAAGTGGTTGCAGCTGTGGCAGTATCCATTGAAGGATGGATATCTTTGAGCATTTGGCTGTCTTACCGGAGGTCTTCTAGGCCTGCTCCTTGGATTTTCTGATCCAAGATTCTTCTGACCGGATCCGGAGCTTTCTCCTTTCTCATATCCCAAACCATACTTGTCATCTGTCCTCTTTTGACTTCCAAGAAGAACTTCAAGTTGAGCAGAACTTATCTTGAATTTCTCTTTATATTCATTTGCTGTTTGAAGGTCTCTTTTGAGAGAGGCAATTTGATCCTCAAGTTTTTCTTCATTATCTTTGGCATCTTCAAGATCAGATTCAAGATGTCTGATAATCCTGTCCATCTGGTGGCATTCTTCTGATTTTTCTTTAAGAGATTGTCTTAGATTGTCTTCAGCCTTTCTTTTTTCTTCAATCTCTTGAGTAAACTTTATAGTTCCTGATTCCATTTCATGTCTTAACATAATGACTTCTTTTGATAACTTTTCACATAACTTGGTTTGCTCAGTCAATTCTTCATTTGTATTGCTTTCTTCACTTTGTCTTGCCAATTGTTGGAGTAGCTCCTTTCTCTTTTTCATAGAGAGACTTAATTTGTCTTTTAATTCTCTCATGAATTCATTAGCCTGTTTGAGTCTTTCCTTTAATTCACTGACTTCAGAATTTGACTGTTCAAGATCCTCAAGAGCAGTCTTGAGTTGCTCCCTTAAACCATATGCATCCATTTGAAATCCCAGATCTTCCTCAAGCTGTTAGGCTCTATTAGGAGGAACTTGGCTCTGATACCAATTGTTGATAACTGAGAGGGGGGGGTGAATCAGTTATCCTAATTATTTCCCTTATTGAACTTTCCTTTTAATTGATGCAGCATAGAATCAAACACAAAAACATTAATCATGAAATAAGAAACACATGACACAGTATTTTTGACGTGGAAACCTTGTTAAGGGAGAAAACCACGGGGTGACTAACCCAAAATTATTCTCTATTAGAAGAATAGGAAATTACAAAAATGGCACTTGCCAATTAGGGCTCACTGCCCGAGCACACTGCTCACAAGAGGCCCACTGCCTACAAGAAGACACACTATCTACAAAGTGATAAGAATCATAGTCTTGAACTGATTGGAAGCATCTGCATATGCTGGAGTTCAGTTCCGGTTAGGCTCAGTACACTGATCTGCTGCACTTCATCTTTCCTCTGTTCTTTATTCTGCTATCTTTCACATACCGGATCCTTTTTGCTACCTCTGCTCTGTTCTGGACTTATTCGCATATATCTTCACATCATCACCCACTTCACAACTAAATCCATCCTCTATATATATCCGCACAAGTAATTTCATCACCTTTCTAGTCGGCATCCGGAACAGTCTAGTTTCTTACAAACTTTTGTTCTGTCGGCTGAATCCTTCCTCACCAAGCAATGCGGATCAAGCATATACTTGTAGATATCATTAATCATGTCGGCCAAACATGATTCATGCCTTCACAACCTCTATCATCAACAGTAACACATCCGGAAAGTAGTCTGATACTCTGTCAGTCAGTTCTTCCTCTGTTTTCACTGTCTCTCAGGAATCCGGTACTCAACTATTCATATCTTTTTCCTTGTCCATCACCGGAGGCTAAATCCTTGGAATATACCACTCAAGGTAGTCCTCTTGACTTCCCCAAATCCGCACTGCACCAAGACACTTCCTCTGAGAGATCCGGACCAATCTGTCGGACCTTGCCACATGCTCTGTTCTTGTTCACCAGACCACAACAATCTTTATTCTGACTTCCGGTAGAGACACATTATGACTTGCAGATATGTGGGATGACCTTTGTTGCCATCAATGACAACAACCATGAATCCATATAGTGTCTCTTGCCAACAGAAAATGTTGATGGAAATAAAATAATATCAGAAATAACAGACACTTGATGCAAAAAAAATCCTAACACAACACGATTGTAGTGCCACTTAAGGTAAAACCCTAGTGAAAATATAGCAAAAATACACTATTTTTCAAGGTTTTCTTACTCCAAGGCCTAGAAAAAAAAGGTGTTGTAAGAAATTATAGGAGGAAAAGTGAAGAATATCAATAATATCAATCACCTCAATCCATAAAACTGATCACAACATGCTTGGAATGAAAACTAGGTCAAACCCTAGGGCCAAAATAGCTAAAATGTGTAGTTTTTTGCAAAATTTTCACTACAAGAGCCCATTAAAAGGTTGTTGTGAAGATTTTTATGAGGAGAAGAAAATTATTACCCTGATAACAGAATATTAATTAAAAAATATCTTTCACAACACTCTTTGGTGCAAGTTTTGAGAGTCAATAAGGACAATTTTAGTGATAACAGAATATTAATGAAAAAATATCTTTCACAACACTCTTTGGTGCAAGTTTTGAGAGTCGATAAGGACAATTTTAGTGAAAATTGTCATTTTTGAAGCCCTAGGTTTGAAATTTTGAAACAAATGTTATGCGAATGATTTGAAGTCTGATTTATGATGGAAATTAAATACTCTCAGATCTGAAAATTATTTTTAAGCTTAATCATGCAAAATTTCCATCCAAATTTAATGAAAATGTACCAAAATTGCTAGTTTTTGTTGAAATTCTCAATGCAAAATTGCAAATAAATTAAATTTAAATGCAAATTCACACTAAAATGCAAGACTATACCCAAAAGAAAATTTGAATGAGCCTCTAAAATAAGTAGAAAAACTTGATAAAAGATTTTGCGTACAAACCCTAGATTTTGGAATTACTAGGTTATCTAAATTTTTTCAAAATTTCCACAAAATCGTAGCAATTAAATGATGAGAATGCAATACAAGAAATTGAATTTTTGAATTTTTCTATAATTTATATCAGATCTGATGCAAAATTCATGAATTAGGAAGAATTAGAAATAATTGACACAATTTAGTAAGCCCAACAATGCAATTTTTTGTATTTTTCCAAATTTTCAATTTTTTTGAAAATTTCTCAATGCAATAAATTAAATGACCAGATGAATGAATGAAATCACACTAAATCTACAGACAAACACTCAGCAAGTTGTAATTTAAGTTTAAGGACATGGGTTCACCAAAATGTTAAGTGGAAAAATGGATTTGTTAATCTTTTGTGGGTTAGATGTTTAAATCTGCCTCTCCACTATACAATGAAGGATCTAGGGTTGAATGGTAAGCATTATCATACCCTAGATTCACTTTCAGATGTAGGGAAACCTAGATTAGGGAATTAAGTATCAATTTTTCCTTCTCCTATGCTCAATTGACCATTAAAACCCTAATTAAGTAAATACAACAACAAATTAATGAATTATGGAAAAAGCTCTTGCAGACGGGAGTAAAATGCCAAATTACAGAATACCTATTTTCAAGGTTTCATAGTGGACTAGTCAGGGACACTGGAGTGGACACCCAAGTCCAAGGCACCTACTTTTCCATGGAATCTGGACCTCCTTCAGACACTAATTAGCCTTGTAACTTATATTTTCCATAATCTATCTACAGAGGACACTGGAGCGAGCGCCCTAGTCCTAGAAGTACTCCTTTGTCTGACTTTTCTTCAGATCCCAAATTCCTGATGTCTTCCCAGCCTTCCTACAACTCCACTTTTCCTAGTTGTGACACCTATAACCCACAATCACAAGACTTGGTTTGGGGGTTGTGGTGTTCAGAGGTTTGCCTTAGTCAAACCTCAGAGGACACTTAAGTCTTCGAACACTATTGTCAGATAAAGAGGGCATGCCCTTGTGAGGCAGAGGCCAAAAACCAAAGGAATCAATGATAAAAACATAATGATATGTCACCTTGTAGTGAAGCTTTCATGGAGGAAGATGCTCTTCATGCCATGAAGGAATTAATGCTCAAATCTACAAATATCAACACACAAAAGACACAAATCTGCTCTTGTAACACAATAGAAAGCCTTAAATCACCTTGAGAACATAATAGCTTGCTAGTAATCATCTAGTTTACAAATGAATGCCTATGCTTTCTTATATATGTATCTAAAAGCACTCCTTCTAAGATATTTGAAATTCAAACTTTCCATGTCAGTAAAGGGGCCCAATAACGGTCACTAACCAACACCTAGAAATTGAGGCTGCCCTAAATCAGGGCAGGACTAGGGTGCAGGCACCCAAGTCCTCCCCCCTATTTTAGATAGGGTACAAACTCAAGGGGTCTACCTAGGCCCTATTTACCAAGGAACCCAGGTCTCATTCCATTGGGATGCTAAAATATGAACTAAAATGTCCTATATGCACTCTAAAGACCTGGGAGCTAAACCTTATGAGGCAAAGCCCCCAAGGGGACATTTTCCAACATTACACTACCGAGGGGAGATTCCAACCATTTTGTCTTTGAAGATCCTGTTGATCCCATGGAGCAAGTCCTCACATGAATTGGAACAACATATTAGCCTCTAACATGTCCTTGATTTCAAGCTTCAAGGTCATGAAGGTTTTGATGTAATCTCAAATCCTTCCCAATTGCTTCATATTCATCAACTGTGACCTGGCTATCTAGGCCGAGTTCTCCATCTTGAACTACTCATGGAGTTCCTCCTGCATCTCATCCTTGTTATCCACTTTCACTACTATAACTCCTCCCTTCAAGTCCTTTACCCTAGCTCTCGACCAGAGCTTTGCACTCCCAAATAATAATGTCGCAACAATCTACACCTTACTCTCATCATTGTAACCTAACAGGGTGTCTAGATATTACCCCATGTTGTAGAAGAAGTTTTCTAGCACCTTGTCATCCCATTGCCTTTCATAGGCTTTTGGGGGATGGGCCTTGTGTCCAACACTCATTCCACCCTATATAATGACCATCCTCAAGAAACTTATCTCACCAACCAATCTCTGGTGTTCGATGAGTTTGATCCTCATCTGATCCCTGAGGAGGTCCAACCTATCTACTACTCAGCAATCCTCTAAGGATTCCATGTGGTTCTCAAGATCATTCACCCTTTCCCTTGTCCTCAAGTTTGATTACCTATGAGTGACTCACCCAAACTAGAATCTTCATTCAGATTCTAGATTTTCCCTAGTAGGCAAGGGACTAGCTTGCCTCCATAACTCCTCAGCTTCCCTTTCAGAGGATGAGTGTGGAAGAGTTTTGGCAAACATCCTTTCGGTGTGCATGTAGCTGTAGATCAAACCTTAAACTAAACTCTAAAGAAGGGGTTATTATCTCGATAGCCTATGGGGTGGGTGGGGGTTCTAGGTTCAGATTGGGTGGGCAAGGGTGGGTGGGAGGATATAGATGGCTATCTTGTAGTGAGATAGGCCCTAACTATAGCTAGCTTAGGGGTGGGTGGCTATAGTTGGGTGAGAGGCCCTATCTACCTATAATTCGGGTGGGTGGGAAATATTAGTTCCATGTGAGAAGAGATGGCAAAATCTTGGCTGAGTGTTTCCTTAACAATATGAATCCCAATATGAGAAACTCCCCCACCTTTTGGCACACATAGATCTAGGAGAGAGTAAGTGGGACTCACCTGCCAATTTGAATTCCACATTAATCCATCCCATCTTATCTCATCACTTCTAGTCAATCACAAGAGCTCCATTGGGAAGTAGAACTACAAACTCCATTGAGAGGGAAGAGTAGAGGGAGCTAACCATTAGGAAGGGGGGGTGAATGCATGAGATGGGGTTGGGACAAGGAGCCATCTAGACTAGACATATCATCGATACCATAGTAGCTGATATCATAGTAGTAGGACATCGATTTGGGATGGGAGAAAGGATTTTGGAAGGAAGGTATTTTAGATGAGGGACTAGAACAGGCACATGCAAGAGGTTCAAGCATGGGTGGGGGAGAGCACCCAGAGGAGAGAATCACCTTTACTCCAAGCCTGCTTCGATCCTAGATCCTGGACCCATGGGGGGAGTGGTGAATAGGATGGGAAGAGCTGACCAAGTCAATGAATCTAGAGGTGAGCCAAGTCCAACCATTCCTCCCCACCCAGAGTTGCTACTTTCCCCTACCCATTGTTCTCTCCCAAGATCTGAGCATTGATTGGGGCCTAGAGAGGAGTAGCAACTAGTGTATCACAAAGATCTTCTAGACCCCCAACCCACCACTGCTTCAACCAAAGCCCTATAGGGCCCTGTTGAAGTTGAAGGGGCAACCAACTAATCTACCTACATTAAGATGCCAATGTAGGCATCCACCCTATCCTGATCAAGAAAAAGAATTGATTGCTTGTTCCTTGGAATCCATCATATCAATCACCATTTCAATGATGAACCTGGGTGGGAGAGAATTCAACTATATAGAGGGGGACCCCTCCCTGGGGGGGGTAGATTAATTGGTGGGAGAACATGCAGGGTGGGCTATGGGAAATGACCCCTTAGAATAGTAGGGGCCCCTTTGCATGAGCACACCTGTAACTTAGGAGGCGACTTAGCCATGGGAACTATATAGAGGGGGGTGGGGGTGAAATTCTAGGTTGGGTGGGAAGATAAGGTTGGGTGGGAAGATATAGCCCCTGGCGTCTCCTCCTCCCACTCAACCTGGGGGCCCTCCCACCTGTGCTCGTATAACTATAGGAAGGGGTAGGTGGATGATAGTTGGGGCACCCCCACCTCCAGGGTTATAATAGTTGTGTTCTCAGCAGCCAAAGCTTCGCAGGCCCACTTCTCTAGTAATGGGTGAAGGTTAAGGAGGAAAGAGATTGGCATTGGGTGGGAGGGAATTTTAGTTGTTCATGTGGCTGGGGAGATATTGGTGGGTGGCTGGCCCCTATAGTTCATGTGAGTGGGGAGATATTGGTGAGAAGGAGCAAAGGAAGGGGTGTGGTGGGATAATAATGGAATGAACTCCCCCTGCATGTAGGGGTGGGTGGGAGGATATAGAGCTAATCGGGCTCGGTCCTCTCTCGACCGGTATTCATAGAGTACCAGTGGGGGCCCCCACTATAGTTTCTATAGGGCTCCTTAGCTTATTTATCAGCATTAATCTAGCTTTGAACAAAAGCTCGAGTTGTCCATACTATAGTGATGCGATCCATTCCACCTAAAGGCCCTCGGCCCCTAACAGGTAGGCCCTCGATGAACCAGCAAGCCCTACTCTCCATAAGGTGATCCAAAAGCTTTTGAGCAGTTCACCCATGAACACCCTGAATTCTAGTTTCCCCCTGCATGCATGGGCCCCCCACCCCTTAATAGTTCTATAGTTGAACATTGATACTACATATAGAATATCAATGATCACCCTATATCCATAGTTATTAAATCCCCCTTTGTCAATCAATAGTTGGAAAAAGCTCAAAGAGAATCTTGAAATTGAGAATCAGTCTATATATGGGATGGGGAAGGTGGGGGAATCCACTGTAGATGAAGACTAGGCAAGCTTCTCCTTTAAATAAATAGTAAACTATTGGAATTGGAAGCTTAATGAAGCTTCTTTTAGGCTCTTCATACTAGTTCCTACGATTCAAGTCTCGGTTGCAACATCTACACATCGTGTTATGTAGGTAGTATCTCACTAGCTCATTTAGAGGAAAAGCTAGCTTTGGTATTGATGAATATACTATTGAAAAGAATGAATTGTGAGAGCCCATCCAATTATGGGGGGGCCTCCCAGGGGTAGATTATTTGGGAGATAGTTGGCTCATCCTTATACTCATGGAAAGGAAATCTAGAGCTATTAGGGCATAGGGCGATGCATCTCTTCTAGGTCCCCTAGGATAGAGTATAGGGACAAATCCTAAAGTACTCATCCAAAGTGAGACCGACTGGCACTGCATTCGATTGATTGAAGTGATAATAGCAAAGAGAACTGGGAGTGGAGGTAGCTATCTAAAATTGCCAACATTATGGACCTTCTTCTGAGCTCCTAAGATCTATAGGGCAAGAACCTACTCCCAACTGGTGTCGTTGCCTCTTGTGGAATCACCTAGCTGAGGAGTGGCTAACGTATCTCTATAGAGGAAGGCTGACTTGATCCATCGATAGGGACCCCTATATGTTGCATCTATAACATGGGTAGCAGGATTCATCTCAAGTGATTGAATGGAGAGAAAGCCCTTAGTACGAATAGTCTATACAATGAATTAGCAATCCATCGCTTTAGTCCTATCTCTCCCTCTGAAATAGGAGATATAGAATGAATATAGCATACATAAAGATCAATGGATCCAATCATATTTGAGATGGGGGATATGGAATGGATATAGCATTTGTTTAGATAAAGACCAACATTGATCTGATCGTATTATTTGTTTCATTCAATATGATTCTTTGCCTATCTTCTCTAATAGGCCTAGCCCAGAAACCTAGTATCTAGCCAGGCTAGGCCTATTAGAAGAATCAAGTGAATCAGTCGAGCGAGTGGCATGGCAGTGCCTAACTGCTTACTTGTTATCAAAGTAGGGTTATAACATACTTAGGCTCTCAAAATCTCATTGATATCATCTCGATGTCAGTTTGGAAGGGTCCTCTTCAATCATTTGAGATAGGGGGATAGGAATTGTCTAGATATTCTCTATAGGGCTCTCTATCTTCATGAATGGGTGAGATAGATCTCAGATAGGGGGATAGGCAATCTCTCTATCTTGCAATCAATCACCAGTTGTTCAACTAGTTGTAGCTATTGTTGAGTCGGTTGAACCACCTAATCGTGTTTCACCCACTCATATCTAAAGTTATTGCATATAGCTGAGAGGGTCCAATGCCTAGGTGAAAGTGAGCCTAGAGCTGAATTCAGAACATGAACCATAACAATGAAGGAGGTGGCTCTATGCTCATGCTAGGGGGCCATCTCTTGAGGTCTAATAGAAAATAGGGGGGTGGGCATTTCTCTAGTGCCCCTACCTAGCTAGCTACCATACAAATGCAGGGATGAATCGATCTACTAAAACAACTAGATGGCTCTAGAATCTATCAAAGGCCCTACTATTCAATAAATAGCTGACAAAGTCCTGTTTGGATTACTAGAAACTATTTGAGAGGTCCCTCAGGGGTGGGTGGGAGGCATTAGTTGGTGAGTGGGAAACTATAGTTGATTTGTGATTGTCTATTCCTTTGGATCCATCACCGCCTCCACCCAATCTCATATCCCTAGGAGCTGATGACCCTACCTCTAATGTGACTAGCCCTTTCCTACTCTTCTCATATTTCCTACCTAGAACATATCTACCTGATCCAGATATTCTTGGAGATGCTTCCCTTTCATCACTTGCTCTACCCGCTGATCCCAGGATTAGTTTGTACCTTTCTCTCCCACCCCTATCTACGAATGCCCTATCTTCTATGCCAATCCCACCCTCCCTGCACTATAGATAGTAGGGCTCTCCATGCACTACTCCTGCTAATGACAAAGCTATGACCACACTCACTCATCCAACCATAACTGATCTCTTCTAGCTTGACTTCTTGGACTAGGTTCTAACCTACCAATTGAAGGAGATGTTGAGCTGAGGGGAGGGAATTTGAGTGCTATGGTCACCCTAGAAAGAAATATTAGAACCCAAGGATAGTGGTGAGTCAAAACAAGCCTTATCAGCTGGGTCAGACTGTCGCCCCATAGAATTGTAGGGTAGAAATGTCGAAAAGAGATCTATTAGTGGTTGGACCATGGAGTCACCCTATCCTTTTATTGTTGTGGATGTGATCACAAGTCAATACTAAACATTTGGGGGGTAGGGGCTAGGTGATCCGTTTATTCTGAAAGATGATTCATCGAGATAATGAGTCCAAGCCATTACTTCCTTCACTGGGGAGATCCAATCATTTCATCAGTGGTATAGAATTCCTCTCCCTAGCCTACCCCACAATCAACTAAGAGTAATAGGTATCAATCGAGAGCTAGGCCATCACTTCCATCGGATGGGGAATCACGACTCGCTACTTAATCTCTCATTCCATAACATTTTGATTGGTTCAAAAAAAGTAGAACACTCTTGTGCTAAGGTAGGTGGGCCCCTCCCTAACCTATCAATAGTTGTGAGTGGGGTGAACCCCTAGAATTTGACGTTGTGGGGAAGGGAAAATCCATTTTAGAGTTGCCCCTAAATTGGAGATAAATTGCCCTGAAACTAGAGCTAGTTCAGTTAGCTACCCACCCAACTATCCAACTATAATGGGAGGAGCTCTCCTCCTCTACGAATAGCAGATTCCCTTCCTCCCTGTAACTTTTATTCTAGGGTTGGGTGGGGATTAGCTGTTGGGCCGCCCCCTAGAACGAAAATTTCCTACCCAAGGTGGGTGGGTGGATATAGAATAGGCTGACCCCAATCTATATCAGAGGGAGGGAGATTGGTCTTTAGTCTAGGTCATATGACTACCCCTATCTTCCTATATTGTGACCCAATGATATTTAGAACATAACCCCCCAACAACTAATCTATCTCACCTACCATAGAATAGTAGGGGTGGGTGCTTCATTATAGTTCTGCCACCCACCACTATAATCCCCTCCTACTTAGGTATAATAGTTAGGTTGCCCTATGATAGAACTATACTAGCAACTGGGGGTGATAGGCTCCTCCCTGACAGGTGTATGGAAGCATAGGTGTGAGAAGATCCTGGAGAGAGATAGAAGCCTTGAACTGGCTAGCCCAACTAGAAGTCTCTCCCACCCGGGAGAAGAGAAACTTAATTAGATGGGCATTTTCTCCCCTCAAGTCAGGCTAGACATGCACTTGAATCGATGGCCATAGAATCTAACTAACTAAGGTAGGTAGGTTTCAATATTTAGAAGCAGTAGCAATCGAATCATTTCCATCAGATGTGCACTCCAGAATCAATACATGGTGCCTAGTTGGTGGGGTTCCATGGGCTTGAATCACAATAGATGATCAATAGGGTTCATTCAAATGGATTTGGGTGAGCTTTCTTCCAAGGACGTCCATCCTATATAGTATGATGTCCCTACTTCTGGTGCTACCTCGATATAGGCTCTGGATCAACACCAAGATTACAATCAACTATAGAAGCAACTGACTCAACTAATTGATCGACTAGATCAACACCTAGCTCAGACACTTTAATTCAGGCCTCCTACTCCAAACAATAGAATCTACTACTACTAGATCCTCTGCTACTTCTATTGTTACTACTCTTACCTCTCACTATGCTACCTTAGTTGTTGGGATTGGAACTGCTCCTACATCTAGCCCTGAAACCACTTAACCAATCAAATCTACTGCTATGGGATTGACTAGTGGATCTAGGTAATGAGCTCGATCCAAAGTTGGACATGGTGTTGCTCCTTAGTCAAATGAATATACGGTAGTAGGGACAATCGAGAGATAGGAATAGAAACATGAGGGGCATCTAGCTCTCGATCATAAGAGGCTAGTTCTTGATCTGGTACTGAGGACTCCATTACTGGTGCTTCTTCTAGTCCATCCACTAGATTGACCGAGTCACCGTAATCAACAGGAATGATTGGATATACTAGATGGGCTAAATATAGATCCCAATTACAAGCATTCGACTCTGAATCACGCACCTAGTTCTGAAATATCTGTGTGGGTTATGTAGATACATTGACCTCTGGGTAAAGGTTATGGAATATCTAGTCAGCTGAAGGGTATGGGATATCAGATTATGGCAGTCATTACAAAGCATCAGCAATGGCACCTTGGGTAAATAGCTTATTCCACCCAACTATCTCCTCAGAACTACAATTTTAGTCAGTCTAGGAGTTTCCACCTTTGAAACCCCCAATAGATAGTGCAGAAATAGGTAGTGGCCTCCTAAGTTCCCACCCAACTTTTCTACCAGGCCCCTGAGCGAGCCCCATATAGCTATAATTCCCCATGAACACCTAGGTGGGTAGAAATATATATGGTTCTACAGGGCAACTATTGCCTCCCACCCACCCCTTGGAACTATATCTCCCACCCACTGGGGTGGGTGGGAGGTAATAGTTGCTTTAGTAGATGTTGAGGGAGGTTATGACTCTCCTGAATGCTAGTTCAGGTACTATAGCTAGGGTTGAGTGGGACTAGAAGTGCCCAAGTGGGAAGATATAGGGAGGTTTCTCCAATTATTGTTATTATGGCATTTCATTCTGATCCATGTTGTTCACTGCTTAAGATGGCCTCCCCCCCTTCAATAGGCCTACCCCTACCTCCATACCTTTATAGTGGTAGTGGGTTAGATAGGGATGCTTTGTCAAAAGAACAAGTTTATGTAATTGGAGGGAGGGGGCAGATCCATGACAGAGAATCACATGTCCAAATTTTTTTTCTAGTTTCTCTTTTCCATTCAGTTTTCTAATCTCCTTGATGCCTAGAGTAGGAATGACAGGAGCGACCTGGCTACAATAGCACCTTTGGATTGAATGCTTTCAAAGAAGGAGCTACTAACGAACATGGATGATAGCCCCCCCACCTCCTGACTATAGTTAGGACTCACCTTGTAGTTTCTTTAGGCTAAATAAGTAGATTAGACCTAGGGATGAGCCCCTATCTATATACCTAGGTTAACTCATGATCTGAAGCCGTTATTTGCAGTATGGCAACCTGATATTGAGTCTTGCAAATAAGTTTGAACTATTTTTTCCACCAGGGTTGGGAGAGAAGGGGCTACAGGGAATATGATGGTGTGTGTGGTGATAGGTGGGGGCTATAGTTGTTGATTCCCACATGAGTATCAGAGCTTGGTTCCACTCCACCTTACCTGAGCAACCAGGGGCTAACCAGAACCAATCATTAAGCCTAATGTTTCCCTGGCATTCTATTGATGTTGTTTGAGGGAGAATCAGCTTCCCACAGGCATTCCAACACATATGGGAATGTCAAAATATGCTCTTCCTAGGCCAAGTGAATCCCTCTCTCCCTCCAATAACCGTACCATCACTCCTGAGTTTAGAGGATAGGGCCCCTCCCCTCATAGGCCCAACACTATAGCCCCTACTATACTATATAAAGGGGGAACCTACTCTAGACTATAATGGGGTGGATTGGGGGATAGCCATTTGCCCCTTTCTACCCCCCCTTGTGGAACATGTGGGGGACAATCCACGTGTAGAATGATGTAGATGTTCGGGACAAAACAGAGGTAGGGTGGGGAGACCTGTGAGGAAGAATTTGGGGTATTAGGGGTTACACACATCATAATCAGCATATGGTCTTATACCATAAGGGCAGCTTCTACATAAGTAGAAGTAGCGGTTAGCTTCCATTCTATTATTTATCCATAGCTGGGCTAGTTTTTGTCTCAGTAAAGATCCTTAACTAGGAGCAGTACTAGTTTGGTTTGGTGTTCACTCAGATAGGTAGAGTGTTGTATCAGACCCATTCAATGAATGCTTGCATGAATCCTACATCCTACAGAGCTGACATCCTACAGGGTGAGAGAGGACACATTCAATGAATGCTTACATCCTACATCCAAAGATGTTGTATCAGATTTGGATGCAGTGAGAGGGCCCTACCCAATAGGCAACTCCAAATGAACAAGCCTTCTAGTGGGGCCTTCTCTTCTTGTTATACCTGGCACTAAACCTAGAATGGCTTATGTAGTAAATGGTATGCCAACCCAGGGATGAACTCCTTTGATGACAACTGACTGATTGGCATAGCATCACAGTGAAGTCACTCCACCTCCGTAATGTATAATCACCTTAACTTCTCAAGGGGACAAGAGGATATGACCAGAAATGGATTGGCATAATTGATCGATGGCCTAGAAACACAAGCTATCCAAACTCAAGGTTGTCGAAGAATGATGAAATGATAGAATCCATGGCATGATAAACAACTCAAGAAAATAAGTCAACAGAATAAACTATTGGTGGTCTTTAGATGATGCTGTTGGCTCTACTCCTATCTCTACTTCTACTTCTAGCCAGGTCTCTATCTAGGTGGCTCTCTAACTGGCTAAGCAGAATAGGGGTAGGGTTGACCCGGCCCTACTAAACTACTATTGGAAGCTATGCAATTGGCTTGACTCTTGAGATAGGGCCTGACTTTACTTCTAGCTTTGATGCAGATAGAACCATCTGCTACTTACGGATTTAGATCTTTTGATAGGGTGGGTAGAAGGAACCTTAGAATGGAAGCTAGCTAGTGAGATGGTGGTGGGTGCCAAGAACAAGAATTGTCTATGGTAGTAATGGCTACTTCTGGACCTTTAGCTCTAGCTATTGGCTATGTTGCTGGTTCTATGAATGGAAGGAATGTTGCCTTTGAGGAAGGGCCTTAAAGAAACTACAGGGCCTTCAAAATGGAAGGAAAGCTAACTAAGATACTAGTGGCTCTGGATCTCTACTTGGTGGTATTGGAAGGGGTGTTGGCCCCTATCTGTGCTGGCTCTCTAACCAGAAGGTATGCTACTAGCACTACTAGAAGGTATGCTATCTAGGACCAAGATGATGGCTTTTGGACTAAGGGATATGAATTTGGCCCTGTAGGGTCTGGTCCTATTGCTTGTCTTGTTACTTCATCGATTGGATCAACTACTCACTTTGGAACTCATGGGGCTGCTACCTCTGCCTCAGATGTCTATGCCTTTGTTGCCCCTAGGTATGCCTTTGCTCCTGTCTATGATACCACTTATGCCTTTGCCCATGCTACTAGGATCTGTGGGTCTTGTTTACGAAGATCATGATATGGCATCTAGCTCAAGTTTGGGTCTCAGATTAGATGCTTTCTCTGGTTCTTCTACTGATGGCACTAGGTCTCGATCCAGTTGGCTCTTCCTTTTGATAACTCTCACGAGCATCAAAATCTCCAAACATTAGAATCTGGGTATGGTACTGGGTCAAGTTCTACATCAACTACTTACTCTTAACCACCTTACTGGGATGCCACGTATGAACCAACCGCATCAACTCCTTAACCAACTACACAACTAACATAATCAACAACTGACTAATCGACAAAATAAACTACCATCGCTACTTTGGGTGGCTACTGTAACTGATACTTTTGCCTCTTGTCCTACCTATACCAATACAGCTACCTCTGCCTTTGCTATTGGTGGTCAAACCTCAATTGGTGCTTCTCCTACTTATGGAACAATACTCTCCTCCCACCTACCTTGATGCTACTACTAGCTCAGATGTCGTTGGTCAGATCTGTTGCTGAGTCAGCTCAAATTACTATGGCTAGATCAAGTGATGGTGGTGCCAATGGATAAGCTAGATCAAACTCCAAAAGGAATAGCTAGTCGGTGGGGTTAACCTTGATCATGAAGGTTAGAAGCACGATATCGATCAGTTGTAGTAGTGGCTAGTGAGAACTAGTGTTGGAGATAGATCAACTGCTCCATCAAATGCCCCCTAGTTATCTATAGGCAACAAGCTTCATAATCTACTACAGAATCTACTAGATCAATGTATGGGGCTAGGGCTAGTACTAGAGCTACCTCTCTAATTTATACCTTGGCTGGAGATTGATTTGTTCCTTTAACTAAAACTCCTTCATCTGTTCCTTTAACTAAAACTCCTACCTATGCCTTTTCTTCTATATCCTCTCCACCGACCTCTACCCCTATAGGTTATGCATCTGTAAATGGATATTCAACTAGAGGATCTACTACCAAAGCTACAGATGTTGGGTCTACTAATGATGGTTTGGGGTCAATTGGGTCAACAATGACTAGGACTAGAGGCTCTACTTCTAGCTCTGGTCCTGATGAAGTATGTCTAAGCGAGGTGGTAGTTAGGATGCTTCTAGGGTCTTGCCTTTTATGGATGAACCCCTGCCTCCTACTACTAATTAAAACACCTATGCTCGATCCCTGCTAGCGTGCTTCCTTATCTCAAACCATTGATTTGACAACCAGAGAATCTAAAACTAGTCCATCGATTGGGTAAGCATCAACCATTGCTTCTACTCCTAAGATATAGAACTATATAGAGGGGGGGATTAAAGTGCTCCCACAACCTTTGTAGGGCCCCAGCTTTAGCAGGGTATCAAACTTCCAGGGATCCCTTCTCTCCTTGAACTGATGTCTCTCTAGTGACCTATGCCTCTGTCTCTCCGCTCTAGCCCTCATTGGAACACCTAGAGGAACTGCGTAATCACTACTACCCTTGCCTTTGCTGGCACATTGACTGTATAAACCACAACTCCTGGGGGTGCTACTAAATTAACTGATGCCTTTGCTCAGTCAACATCTAGGGGTTTGCAGACTTTGGAACTCAAACTGTGGCCCGTGTCTCTATCTCCATTGCTGGTGATTATGCCAGTTACATGTATAGATGGGTATAGTCCACTACTTCATTATTAGGTCCATTATTTCTCTTCCCACCTAGGCCTAGATGTGGTAGGTGATCCACAATAGACTACCTACAGACTCTAGATCTTGATCGCTATCCACTAGATCTGCTAATGGATAGACCAGATACTTATGCTTGCTCTAGAATAGTATAGTAGAATGAATTTCAGTGCTTGGTCTACTGGATCAATCCATCTTTTCACCTTTGCTCCCACCCTAGCCATTCCCCCAACTATCTCCCTCCCTCCTGGATATAAAGTTAGACTAAGGGGGGGTGGGAGGAGGAGTTATCCCACTATATCGATTATCCCACTATATTGATAGGCTATACCTCCCTCCCACCTGGGAGAACTAGTTGCTATCGACAGCCAGGAGGAGGAGACATCTTAGGACAGTGGGGGTTTTTTAGTTTTGTACGCGAGATAATATTGGTTGCCCTAGTTTGTGTATTCTATCTCAGTTAGTAGTAATCAGTGGAGTTGAGCCTTTTTATAGTCCAATCTAAAATATAGTTCAATAGTCCAGACTATATATGTAACATGAGTGAGCTTCTATAGCCCAACTGGGATGAAAGATGTCATCGAGAAGATCAACATCCATTGGCGAGGAAACAAAAAGATGTCATCGGGGGAATAGAAAGGGTGGAAGATCTTGACCAGACTACTACTATAGTTGGTGGATATCTAATCCAAAGACCATATAGTTGTGAACACGGTGGATCATTCATGATCTCAAGAAGGTAGTGCAATGGGCCCAGTGGGTGCCAGTGTGGGAGCTAAGTCTGATCATTAGTAGATGAGTCATTATTGTACCCTTCCACCCCTATGATTAGTAGTTGTTGTCTCTGAAGGATCCACTCCTATCCTTTTGATCTCCCTCCATTAGCCAAGCATTATCCTCCCACCCACCCATCTCTCATTCCTTCCGCTGCATCCTACCACTTCTATTGACTCCCCCCAAAGCACAACATCTATTGGTTGTACTCCCCATGCCATCCACCCCACCAACCTTCCCCTTTCAGTAATTGAAGCCGCCCACTACTAGATCCATGCATACAAATTAGAAAAGGTAGCTTTTTTTGGGAACTATACCACCCACCTAGTGGGGTAACTCTCAAGTCCCCCCCCACCCAATTGAGAGGCATTAACTACCAAACTATAATTCCCCCCACCCTGGGAAGATATAGTTGGGTTGGGAATAGTAGTTCAATGGGTGGCAATAGTTGGGCCTAACCCTTATGCTATCCAAGTAGGAGGGCCCCTACTATTCTAAGAGGCCTTGGATTCTTTTTTTTTTTCTAGCAGGTTTATCACATTAAGTAGACTAATTGGAGGTAGATTAATCTATGGGGAACTTAGTTCAGGTGGGTGGGAAACTATAGTTTGTGGTGGTGTATTCTAGCAGGTGGATTAATGAACTGATTAATTAAGCCCTACTATTTTAAGGCTGGTGGATATAGTTCTATAAGGTGGGTGCATCAAAGCTAGCAAGTAATGAGTGTTTGATGATCTACCATCTATAGTCAGGGGACACAATCCTGAACCTGCCACTAATGAACTACTCGAATTCCTCTAATCGATCAATGGTATCATCCCCTCCCACCTAGGAGCATGGTTGGTGGTTTGAATACTGAAAGCTGGGATTAGTAGCAACTATATCCACCCACCCACCCCAAGTAGGCCAGATCCTCCTAGCCATGTGCATGGCCCATTATGGAGCCAATCCACCTCATTCACCCAGTGGAGGTGGAAGTGAGTAATGGCACGGCATCCCAACCTACCCATGTAGATCGAGACCAGTATGGGCAAGGGCAATTGTCTCATCATATAGCCTCATGCCCTTCCTCCTAATGGATGATCTCTCATATAGCCATGCATCCCCGATCTTGTAATCATCCCAAAAAAGAAGATATTGGAGAGAAAACCATTCATTACCCATTCACACACTAGCTCCATATGTAGAGATGAATCCCCTAATGGTTATCATCTATACGCTCACCCCATCGAGATGGATTATTCCCCATTCACATGCTAGTTCCAATATTAGGAGTTTGGGATTTGTGTTGTTCCTTGAATAGCCGAAAGGGCTACACTAATACCGTACCGAACTAGTCCCATGCCACAATACTTAGTACTCATACCTGCGATGAACATTATTAGATCCTACCAAAACCTAGTGTTTGAAATCCAACATGGAACTGTGTCAAATGTATAGCGCCACTCTAAAATTTTCGTAGTAGAAATATGGCAAATAAATGACCAGGTAACTAAAACTTTTAGTCACGTGACTAAAACGTTTTGCAACACAGCTATAAATGACTAAATAAATGACTAATTTGGTCATTGGCAAAAAAAGACAACTAAAGTGGATAATTAAAAAAATATATTTTGAATTGAGGGAGTGGGTTGTATTATAATATAATATAATATAATATAATAATAATATATTATATTACAATACAATATAATATAATATATTATAATATGCTTTCTTGAGTTATATTTTAAACCCTTTTTGCAGAGAACAACCGAAAAGTTAAGAAAATTTCTCGGCGTGAATTTTTTTACTGCGTGAGAGAATTCTGAGCACTATAATACTCATATATAAAAGCCTATTGGCTAATAATAATATATATTATAAAATTATATAATATAGATATTATTAGATAGATTATATATTATTATATAATATTATATAATTAATATTACAATATTATATTTATATTATATATTATATAATAATATATTCAATTCAATATTATATTAATATTATATTATATTTAATAATATGGGCGCCAAATTTAATTTTACCTCCATTTCATTTTGGAGAGAAGATTGTTGGGTAGTCTTGGCGGGCATAGCTATTCATAGCTATTCTAAGAGTACTAAGGTTATACTGTGTACTTTGAGCTCCACTAACATGCTCTTAGATGGCAAGGCTTTAAGTGATTTGTCACAAGATTTGGCCAAGAAGAGCTTTGACATGACTGCAAAATTGGAGGTGTGGATTGGATTCAAGGCTGACGATTGGACTACCAGGCATTACCCCATGGATGTTTTATGCAATATCACGATTGACTTGAATGGCTCTTCCGGCCACTTGTCTCACCCTAGAAGGTGTGATGTTGATATATGATTTTAATCTTAGGGTTTGGGTTGATATGTGATGGGGTTATTGATATTTATTTGTTTATTTTCTTACTCTGACATGGAGTAGGGGTTGGGTTTTTTCATAGAGAAAATTTGTAAATACTATTATAAGAAGAATATATGGGGTTTGTAATATTCTTTTTATCTGTTCCCCTGCTACTTTTTTTTTTAATATGGTTAGGATTTACCTTACATATTTGGAAATGAAAATATGGCTAGGGTTTGTAGAATTCTTTTTAAATGAAGATATGATTAGAGTTTGTAGTATTCATTTTAAATGGAAATATGATTAGTGTTTTTGGTATTCAGTTCAAATGAAAATATGGTTAGGATCTGTAGGAGTGAGTTTACTTGTACCATTAGCTTTTCCTATGTAAGTTTCTAAATAATTATTTCTTTTATTTGGAATTTGGCTTTACACCATCCAATTACATTTGCTTTAAATTTTCTAAAGCCTTTTCAACAAATCCATTTTGTGCATATCATGCAATCATTGTAGTCCATGAGACCACATTTCTTTGAGGCATTCTATCAAACAGTTCATGTACCTTGAAAATGCTTCCACATTTTGCATACATGTCTAACATGGTAGTTGCAACTATAACATTTGACAAAATTCCTCTATCCTTTATGTTTTGATGGATGTCCATACCCTATTCCAAAGCTCCCATTTCGACACAGGTAGGGAGGATGCTGGCAAAGGTTGTGGAATTTGGCTTTACACCAACCAATTGCATTTGCTTTAAAATTTCTAAACCCTTTTCAACAAATCCATTTTGTGCATATCCTGCAATCATTACAGTCCATGAGACCACATTTCTTTGAGGCATTATGTCAAACAATTCATGTGCCTTGTCTATGCTTCCACATTTTGCATACATGTCTAACAGGACAGTTGCAACTACAAAATCTGACAAAATTCCTCTATTCTTTATGTCTTGTTGGATGTCCATACCCTATTCCAAAGCTCCCATTTTGACACAGGTAGGGAGGATGCTGGCCAGGGTTGTGGAATTTGTCTTTACACTAGCCAATTGCATTTGCTTTAAAATTTATAAAGCCTTTTTAACAAATCCATTTTGTACATATCTTGCAATCATTGCTTTCAAAGAGATGACATCTCTTTGAGCCATTCCATCAAATAGTTCATGTGCCTTATCTATACTTCCACATTTTGCATACATGTCTACTAGAGCATTTCCAACTATAAGGTATTCTTATTACTTAGCATGTTGGTTTTGGTCCATGTTTAGTCCCACACAAGCATGTTCTACAAGACGAGGTGAGACTTGTGCAAAGATTGGAATAAATGTATTCTTCCATAAGGTATGTGTTTCCTCATGTGTCAGCTATACTAAAATAGCTACTCATTTAATTCCTTGGGCCTGTATTGTGTAAAACACTTCCTAGAATTTTTATCTAATGCATATGTTTGGATGAACAATGAATGTTTTAACATTAAATTTTTATTCTACCATTCCATGCCCTTTATTGATTGTCTCTCATTCTTTATCTCATCATTTCTGCAAGTTCTTAAGCTAGCTGCAATTAGAATCAAATGCTTGTCTGAGAGACTTAATAAACGTATTCATTTTATGGAACAAGTTTATTGGCTTCTAAAATATGTTATATGCCATGAGACAAGTTTGTTTTTCACTAGACACATTGACCAAGTCATCCCTTGTAGTTGTTATGGAGTTTCAAAGGTCATTGTCTTACATAGGTTTCTTCTAGTTGGAAACAAACTAGAAAAACATGATTCCATTAATATAACTATAAGAAATAAATATCTTGCTAAGAGCTTCCGGATATGCTTGTGTATTATTTCTGATTACCGATGTTTTGGGGCTTCCTGTTGGATTTATCGTTTGAGTAAAAACCTTACAAGTTAATCTTTGACAAAGAGATTAGGTTTACTAATGCTTGTAATGGTGTTAACTCTAATCATTATTAAAAAAGTATTGATTAATGTGTTTCACATAGCTTAATATTTTCAAAATGTTTAGTTAATGTATTGATGTAGAGCTATGATTAGTTTGATATAGAGTTCATAGATCAAGTCATACTATTAGATCTATATCAATGGTAATTATTTCTCTACAAACTGTCAGTGAAACCAAAACTTCTGAATGGTGTAAAAGGAAAGTGGTGCCATGAGATGTGGGAACTTGTCTAGTCTTAGAATCTCCCAATATTGGAATAAAATAGTGTGTGCAATTCCCTTGTAAATATTTTTCATGCATGTGTTGTATTATTGCAATTATCAATCTTGTGGTATTTCAAATTCACTTTTTTGCTATTCTTTATTAAAGATTGGGCTATTAATTTTAGAGGGTGTCCAAGAAAGGACATATTTTGATATCTCATGGATTCTTGGTGTTCTAATAACTACATAGTTTATTTTATAAGAAAACTACTTCAAAGATTCTTGTAAACTATTGTTCAATGAATTCTTGTAACACAATGATGTCTCTTATAATCAAGTTAGGATTAACACCCTTATTTTTTGTGGGGTAGTTTAGACACAAATGATGATGCTGATTTTAGGCTGTGAAGAAGATAGCATGTCAGTCCTCCCTCCACTAACCAAATTGAGGAAGAGCCTTATGAGGTAAATTTCCATAATCATTTAATTCCTCTCATTGTCATCTCAATTATCACATCTAGTAGTTGTCTATTTTGTTCATCTCAGAATAAATATTTTGAGACTCTATCTATATGAACTTAAAATTTGCTCATGACTTGTGATGCTCGGCTGCTTGCACAATCTAAATGAATACATTTCCATACTTGTCCATATGTCACCTTCTTCTACTCATGCTTTTCCAAGATTGAAACTACGACATAAATCTTCACTAGTGCAGGTAAGCTATACTTCATTATTTTATCATGTTTTTTTGCCTTCTTTTGGTTTTCTAGATGGCAAGATTAATCAGGTCACAAAAAGACATTTTCTATGTTTAAGAGCCCTATCTTTAAAATTTTTATACTGTGGACTCAAGTCTCTATTGTGATATATTCATTAAATTATTCCATTGATTTTGTCAATAGTCAATACTACTCATTTGTCTTTTAATCTCCTAACTTGATTGTTATACAGTAATAACTTTCTGGAAACTCCATTTTACATTCATGAATTTAGTGTATCTTGAACTAATAACAGAGGAGTGTGCATCATATAGCCTTTTGGTTTGACTTGTTTTCTGTGAACTTTTAATCCACACACTTCTAAATTGTTCATATTTCTCTACAATGCATAGGTGGAGGGTGGTGTATCCCATCTTCCTATTTTGTATCCCATTTATTTTTTTGTACCCTTCATTAAGTAAATGTCTTACATCTAGAAAATACCCTGCTGCCTTCATCTCCCAAGCCAATTGCTCCAACTTTGCATATATATGTTGTGTCTATGGATGTGATCTGTCTCCTACAGAAAAAGCATGTGCCATTTTATGGCCTTCAATCCAACTACATCCAAGGATCTTTTTAATTCCTCTATCTTTCATCAATCTCCTTACCATTTGAACCTCACCCTAGCTACCCACTTCTACATATATGTTTGAGAGAAGAATATAAGTCGCAACATTTTTAGGATCCAAATCAAAAAGTAGCATTGCTGTAAATACTCCTAAGCCTATATTCATATGTGATTTACAGGCACCAAGAAAACACATCCACACAATTACCGTAGGTTTAACTAGCATCTTAATGATAAAGTTTAGGTTGTCCTCAAGATATCCAGTATGGGAAAGAAGGTCAACCATGTGCACATAATGATCGAGGTTAGGAGTAATGCAATAAGGGTTACTCATGTGATTGAAGTATGTACAACCCTCATCCACTCAACCTGAATAGCTACATGCACATAGAACACAAGCAAAGATTACAATGTTTGGATATGCTCCAGAGTGCTTCATTAATTCAAAGATTTTGAGAGCATCCTTGCAAAATCCATTTTGTACATATCCTGCAATTATGGCATTCCATGAGACCGCATTTCTTTGAGGCATTTTGTCAAATAGGTCACGTGCCTTGTCTATACTTCCACATTTTGCATACATGTCTACCAGAGAATTTCCAACTATAATTTCTGACAAAAATCCCCCTTCCATTATACTTTGATGGATGTCCATACCCTGTTCCAAATCTCCCATTTTGGCACAGGCAGGGATGATGTTGACAAAGGTTATGGATTTGGATTTAGAGCTACCAATTGCATTTGCTTGAAAGTTTCTAAAGCCTTTTCAAAAAATCCATTTTATCCATATCCTGCAATCATGGCATTCCATGAGACCACATTTCTTTCAGGCATTTTATCAAACAGTTCACGTGTCTTCTCTGTGTTTCCACATTTTGTATACATGTCTACCAGAGCAGTTGCAACTACAACATCTAATAGAATTCCTTTATCCTTTATGCTTTGATGGATGTCCATACCCTATTCCAAAGCACCCATTTTTATAACAATGTGAATATGGTATATAAAAATTTAAGTCACCACTAGTTATAAAAGCTACTACCGGTTTTGGTTCATGATTATTCTCTGGTATATACAAAACAACCTGCAATAGTTTAAGTCATAGTCTGAGCCAATGAGTTGAGGACATGCATAGAGCATAAGATTTTATCCAATTGGACAAGAAAATGGGCACACACGACTCTAGTCTACTTATCAGAGAATGACAGAACAGGGCAGCCAGTACCTATTCCTAGGTTCTTCTCCATAAACAATTCTTTAATGGACACATTTTGAGAAGTAATAGTAATATCCAACTGTGAAGTCAAACAAGGAATTAGAAACTAAATACCATACCATTCAATATACAAATTTGAGATTGCAGAACATTGTTGTAGACTGGAAATGGTACAAATTTACATATATGAAAATCAAACATTTAAGTATAAAGTAACTCTTCCAAGTCTCTTTCTCCAAGAACCATACATAAAACCAAATGCTTGACATGAAATCTACCTCCTTATACTACAATAATACACAATTTTAAATCTACAGAAATATTAGGAGGCCGCTTATGTTGAACAAAACTAGGTAGAAGGAATTCAATCCAACTACATCTAGGGATCTTTTTAATTCCTCTATCTTTCATCAATCTCTTTACCATTTGAACCTCACCCTAGCTGCCCACTTCTACATATATGTTTGAGAGAAGAACATAAGTCGCAGCATTTTTAGGATCAAAATAAAAAAGTAGAATTGTTGTAAATACTCCTAATCCTATATTCATATGTGATTTACAAGGACCAAGAAAACACATTCACACAACCACCACAGGTTTAATTGGCATCTTAATGATAAAGTTTAGGTTGTCCTCAACATAGCCAGCATGGGCAAGAAGGTCAACCATGCACACATATTGATCGACTATAGGAGTAATACAACAAGAGTTACTCATGTTATTGAAGTATGTACAACCCTCATCCACTAAACCTGAATAGCTGCGTGAACATAGAACACAAGCAAATCTTACAATGGTAAGATATGCTCCAGAGTGCTTCATTAATTCAAATATTTTGAGAGCATCCTTGCAAAATCCATTTTGTGCATATCTTGTAATCATGGCATTCTATGAGACCACATTTCTTTGAGGCATTTTGTCAAATAGGTCATGTACCTTGTCTATACTTCCACATTTTGCATACATGTCTGCCAGAGCATTTCCAACTATAATTTCTAACAAAAATCCCCCTTCCATTATGCTTTGATGGATGTCCATACCCAGTTCCAAAGCTCCCATTTTGGCACAGGCAGGGAGGACGCTGGCAAAGATTGTGGAATTTGGGTTTAGAGCTACCAATTGCATTTTCTTGAAAGTTTCTAAAGACTTTTCAAAAAATCCATTTTATCCATATCTTGCAATCATCGCATTCCACGAGACCACATTTCTTTCAGGTATTTTTTCAAATAGTTCATGTGTCTTCTCTATGCTTCCACATTTTGCATACATGTCTACCAAGATAGTTGCAACTACAACAAATGACAAAATTCCTCTATCCTTCATGCTTTGATGGATGTCCATACCCTATTCCAAAGCTCCCATTTTGGCACAGGCAGGGAGAATGCTGGCAAAGGTTGTCAAATTTGTCTTTACAACTGCTAATTGCATTTACTTGAAAGTTTCTAAAGCCTTTTCAACAAATCCATTTTGTGTATATTGACATCTCTTTGAGGCATTCTGCCAAATAGTTCACATGCCTTGTCAATGCTTCCACATTTTGCATACATGTCTACTACAAGGTGGTTTTTTGGCCTTCGCAGTGATGTGGGGAACTTGAGCCCACATCACAATTTTCTGTGCTCCTCGACTACTCACGAGGGCTTTTTCCTTGGCCTTCCCGCTTCCTCTGCAACTGTTGGCAATGGCTTCATTCCTTCAAAAACACTCATCTCTAATGTGCTACCTCAAATCAAGACCTCCTTCAATTATGCGGGAGTCATGTTGTGGCCCAAGTACTATGACAAGAAAACCCAATATAGCTCGGCCATTAAAGCTTCTTTGACCATAGATAAGTTTGATTTCGATGTGAGACACCATATTTCTTTGTTGATCCTGCTACTCTTGCAATGTTTGATGGTGAGTTTTTTACATAGTAATGTTTTACCCTTATTAATGGTGCTCAAGTTATTGAGGTTGTATGATAATTCCTTGTTGCTAGCTATTGTTTAGAATGTGCCTCTATTATGTCCGTGCATTCTTATTAGGTTGATGGAGGCTCGATTCATATTCTTATTTGGTCTAGAATCTGGCTTTCCTAACATTTTCATTGGTTGAAGGTTTTCAATCTTTTCAAACAAATTGATCTTGTGCATATTGAAGTATTCTATGTCTGCCTTTTTCCTTTCAATGAAGTATGTGTCTTGAATCTCAGCTTTCTCTTCCAAGCCAGTTTCTCCAACTCGTGCCTTATTTAATGCTTCTATCAATTTGCATATCCCTATAATTTCAATGCGAATCACTTCTAATGTTTTATTGTATTAAGCAATCAATATTTAGCTTCTACGCCCTTTCTAAAGTTGGCAATGGATGTGCGATTTGGGATAAATGTCTATTGAATGCATCTCTTGAATGTTTCTAAAACTATATTTGCCCCAATCCTTTTTGTACACATCATGCAATATTTTCATCCCATGAGACTGGAGGTTTTACAGATCTCATACCATTTCTATGCTTCCATGTTTTGTAAACATGTTACAAGGGAACTAAAACTAGGAGAAAAGAACTAATAGGTGAGATAGTTTCAATGGCTAAGAAAGCATATGTGCATTTAAGGCCCAATATTTTTTTATGTATATTCATTTGAGGCCCAATATTTTTAAAGTTTAGTATTAGTAGTTGTGACTTTAAGGTTGTTAGTGTTACTATAAGTACTAATAATTGAATGAAATGTGCCCTTTAAATTTAAAAAGCAGCCAATCATGTGATGCCACATTAGCCCACCAATAAAACATGACTTATTGCACACCTATTGGTCCACCCTTTTTTGGGGGAACTATTTCACACCTCAACAAAAAGCATGCTGATGTAGCATCATATTTGATGATGTGGCCCTGAAACCTTAGTTATAAGAAGAGGCATTGCCAAGTAAGCTACTGTAAAAATTTTGGAGTGATTTGAAATTACCACGTATGATTTTGAGAGGCGTGAAGTTAGGGTGCACTACTACTAGGTCATCTCCCCTACATCGGCTATTTTAAAGTTCTCTCTAACTTGTTTAAATGATTGGAATAGTAAGGTTCCATAAATTATAGTATATTTTCATTCACTTAATTTTAGTCATGAATATCCTGATCCCTATATTACTTGGACTCATTCCCTTGTCTGCAAATACAATTGTTGTAGATTGAAAAGCTAATTTAAATAATTTTGCATTTTAATGATGTATTTTGCTTATTTTCTTACAGACCAAAATATGCTATATTAGAGTAAATAAATAAATTGTTTTATATACAAAATTTATGTAAATTAAATTTAATACAATAATTGAGCATGACTAATTTATATTGTTGGATGAATAAATTGATTTTAGAAATTAAACACAATAGACCTGCTAATTACATAAATTTGGATTTACACCTGCTAATTGCATTTGTAAAGTCATATTACCATTAATTAATAATGGATACCATATTTGTATATATTTATCAGAGATTACAAATTTATATAATTTATGTGGTTTATGCCAATTACTTCTTGCTTAATTAAGTTGGGCTAACAGTTCTCATTTGTTTTCATGCTTACAAACTTCTTTCTCTAGAGTTTCATCCTTTGGTGGAGTGGCTTATTAGATTCCTTCCAAAAACATGGCAAATTGTATTATTTTCTACTACATTTCCAATCACTATTAAATCCTTTAAAGATAGATATTTGTGCAAGCCATATGTCATCAACCTCATGGATAAACTTACACTTCAAGGTATTACACAGTATTATGCATTTGTTGAAGAAAGGAAGAAAGTTCACTGTCTCAACACACTATTCTCCAAGGTTGGTTTCAAACATATTCCTTTGATCATATAATAGATGAGTGTTCTTCTATCAACATTTCAATGAATTTTTTAATTGTTTTTTACAGCTCCAAATCAATTAGTCAATAATATTTTGCAATTTTGCGAACTGTGTGGAACTCTTAGCAAAGAAAATAATAGAGCTTGGGTATTCTTATTTCTACATTCATGCAAAGATGTTGCAGTCTCACCATAATAGAGTCTTCCATGATTTTTACAATGGTGCCTGTAGAAATCTGGTATCATCAGGTAGTTAATAATAAATATTTTGTTAACCATTAAGTACAATCTTTATAGAATTGTTAGTTTATTCTATTGCTTATGGTTCTTATTATCCCTTATATCTAGTCACATCAGATCTATTTACAAGAGGGATTGATATTCAAGCAGTTAATGTTGTTATCAACTTTGATTTTCCTAAAAATTCAGAAACTTATTTGCACATGGTAAGTGGTCAAGTCCATCTAATTGATGAAATGTTGTTTACCCATAACTAACAAACTTAGCATCTGGTGACTATTTAGAAATTGATTACTAGGAATGAGGGTTGCAAGAATGTTTGTCTAAACCTGACTATTTATAAATTTGACTTACTCTATCTAAACAGATCTAAGAAGATCTGTGGAGTCAAGAAGGTAAATATTCTTTCAAAAAACATGTTAACGTAAGTTACTTATTTGCTTTTTGTTACAAAGGGGCAATTTACTTATTGCATTGTTGGGTTCTATTTGTGCAAACCAAGGCAAGAGATGCAACAAACAAGAAGTAATGCAACAATTAGCAATATTAAGCGAGTTTTGGTACATTTATTCAAATTTTAAGATGTAAAAGCCCATGATGAAATATTTAGGCTTCATTTTGCAAGTAGTTCTTTCATGTTTTAGATTTGTATAAGCAAAAAATAGAGCATTGCAACTCAATTTTCTCAGTCACAGCACTGAGAAACACACTTTGTAACACATTTTTCAAAGCAAAGACATATTTAAGTCTTGTATTTGTTGTAAAAAGACATTTTCTCGATAAAATTTTAGTATTTTTCCTTCTTAATAGTTGTTTCGTTATGTGCAAATGAATGATTGATTATGTTTTTTTGTGTTTTATGTTTAAACCTCAAAAACAATTAAATAAAGTACCAATTGACTAAATATACTACCAACTAACAGAAATTGATGACTAAATATACTACCAAATTAATGACTAAAATTTGTATAGTCATAAATTTGGTTGTGAGATAAATGACTGGAAATAAACTACCTATGGTCATGTGACTAAATATACTACCAAATTATCAAATATACTATCAAATTGATGACTAAATATACTAACAAATTTATGACTAAATATACTACCAAATTAATGACTAAAATTTGTTTGGTCATAAATTTGGTTGTGAGATAAATGACCAGAAATAAACTACCAATGGTCACATCACCAAACTACTAATCACATGACCAATTTTTGGTAGTTTTTTTAGTCATTTATTTCTATTTTTCTACTAGTGATTGGGTTGGGTGTGCCCCCCGACCCCATAGGGATGGAGTAATTAATGACCAAGAGCTTGGAACATGGAACCGTATAAGCCGGGTAACTAGGGATTCAGACCTGCATGCATTGATCCAGTGTAGGCATACAATGGGGTGTGTAGGTGGAATTTTCTGCGGGGGTAGGCCCCTATGCCTCTCCTCCTCCCACCCACCCTATAGGCTTTACTGGAACTGGCCCAACCAACTATATTCCCCCTCCCAGCCCAGCTATGTTCCTGTATTCTAGTAGGATAATGTGTGCGGGGATGGGTGGGGGGCTAAAGGTGCTCTAGCAAGCTTATTAAGTTGTTATTCTAGCATATTGTAGAAAGCTAATTAATGAACTACTATGTCCCCCACCCAGGGTTGGGTGGGGGGTGTGGGCTACATTTACTGGTGTCCTTGCCTTTAATGAGTGAATGCATAACCCTTCTATGGTTTATTGCTGGTAGTCCTTTGCCTCCTATTATTCCAAGCTGAATGGGTAATGAGTGAATTATGTACCTTATTCCTCCCATAAGTAACAAGTCCCTAGCTTTTTGGAAAAGAGGGATTCGAACATCAAGATTAGCCAGTCCTTTCCTCCCCCACTCGAATACCTAGAATCTAAACCCATCCAATTGAAGAGGAATAGATCTCCTATGTCTAAGTTCCACTACTAAAGAAGATATTCTTGTAGGCCACCATGTTCTGATCCACCCTTTGATCTTCCCCCGCTGGGAGCAGGTCAACCAAGACGCGAGCAATAGGAGAACTCCAGCGGCACTTGTGAAATAAATAAATCTAGGTTGAGCCCTCTCTCTATCCTTGTCTGATGGCTCCCTTCCCTCCTAATTCAATCACCCATCCTCCATACAATATAGAGTAGAAGGGCTCCTGGGGTGGGTGGGAAGGTGAAGGCTGACAAATCAGACAATTCCTTTCTCAATTTGATAGATCACCTACTCCTATTGAAATCACTACTCAAGCTGATCCTATGTTAGAAGTGCACCCAACATGGATGGAAACTGATTTAATGATGGCAGACTGAGAATAGCCAATAGCAGATTGGACAAGGGAGAGAGAAGTAGATACAGTGGTAGGGGAATAGGCCAGCTTGGAACTGAACCAGGATCTATGGATGAACCTTTATGCTCTAATTCAGGAATGGATGGGATTCTATCCTTGCATACCATAGAGATGATCAGGGGATGGGACTAGCTATCTAGTTGAAGGGAGGGGTTGGCCAGTCTACTCATGTTTGAGTCTTGATCCTGTCGAGTGCCTTCCTCCATTTATCGTTCTCCTCCTCCCACCCACTCCTATATTAGAAGGTGCCCAGGTGGCTGGTATAGTTCTTCATTCTCCCTCCCACCCCAAGGTGGGGAGATTATCTCCCTATACCTTTTTCTATATATAGAATATCAATCTCCATAGTTGGTGACCGATGCATGCCCAACCCTCAATATAGTTGGTCAGGGCCACCTAGAATTACAGTCTATGTAGGATCATAATGCTATAGTCAGATCTACATCACTCAAGACATCCATATCGATATCACTTCTTTCCCACACTGCTATAGAAGGACACTCCTATCAATGTCGTGATCTCTATTCAAATTACGGTCTCCCTGTAATCCTGAACTCCTAACAAATTACAGTATAACCCTCATTTGAACTTCATGAAGAAGAGTGTCTCCCCATTGTAACTTAACTCCTCAAGATTACAGTCATACCTAGGAAGGCATATAGATCCATCTAGAAGGCTCAAGAAGATGGGGAGCAACTATTCTAGTTAGTTGGACAATGCGGTGCCACTTCGTGGATCTGATCTGGAAGGCCCACCCAGAGTATAAGATGAGGGACCCAACTAGATAGTAGGGCTACCAACTATTCTAGTTGGGCAACACGAAACTAGAATTGTGTTCCCCTGACAATCACTAATGCCATGCTGCAACTGAGGCATCACTTTCCACCAAACAAGGGAAGGGAAAGATGTTATTTGACAATACAATATATACATGAAGACCTTTTGGTACCCATTGGGCCTTAGGCGTTAGGATGGAAACACCTTCAGTAGCTAATTTCGAGCTCGCATCACTAGTCGATTGGTCAGATGGTCATTGATTAGCTCGATCATGTCCTAGGAAGAATGGCCTAGTCTATCGATTGAGCTACTTCCTCTAGATGTAACATGATGTGATGGAGCCTCATGTTACATCTAGAGTATGGACCTTTCCTTACAGGACCCACTATCTACTTTGTAGGCTAGCATGCATATGTCATGTTCTAGTACCAATCACCAAATGACCATCCCCAACCACATCACCTCATTGAGCATAGGTAGCTATCCACTACTATGGATAGGGCATTCTCCACCGCTATTCTCCTAACGAAAGCCCAACAAGTGCCAAAAGGTATTTGATGCACTCCTACCGGTGATCATACCACTGCTGAAGGATCTGATGAAGCTGATCAGTGATACTATATTCTATGCTGCTAGTAGGTAAGGTAGAGGAATAGCTACATATACTTCAGCCCTCACAAATCTCCCTGAATACTCCACCTCCCTAATTTAGCAAGGCCCACTTTAGGCTTTATGAACATCACCCCATCCCCTTGATGAAACCAACTTCCCGTTCATGATTGAGTGACTACTTGTAACCTCCTATCCTCCATCATAACTCATGATAATCTCAGGTGGGTGGGATCTATAGTTTTGCCAATAGATCACCTTCTCCCTCTCCCCCCAAGCTAGTTCCTCCTCTACTTGAGTGAAGCCCCTACCTTCTATCTGGGATGTTCATTTATGAAAGGTGGAGGCCCCTAATTTCTTAAATGCGAAAGGTAGGGTGATAGGGAGAGGGATACCAACCACTCAAGCCCCTATGAAGAATAACTAATCAGGGGTGGGTGGGAGGCAATAGTTTGGGGGATCAGAACCGGGAACTATATCCACCCACCCACCCCTATCTAGGAATAGTTGGTTCCTGGGTGGGAGGAGGATTATAGTGGCTTGGCATTTATTAACTTGATATAGCATTGGTTCAGAGATCAGCCAGTGTTGAGGAGAATGAATGAATGAAGAGCCCTGATGTCCATTCTGACATATTGATTGATGGTGGTCATTCGTGTGATAGATTGAGGGAGACTAGGCTATCCTCTAGTCAGTAGTCAGCACTTGCCTTAATGCCCTACCTAGTCAAGTACCCCCCACCCCATAGTAGATTTAGATTGAGTATAGATAGGGGCCCTTCCCTACACTATCTATAATTAGACTGCCCCTCTCTTCTATAGTTATTCCTGAACTTGCCAACTATAGGAAATCGCGAGTCCCAAGCAGGACATTCATGTTATGTATAGAATCAAGAAAGGGCACCTTTGGCCCCTCCCCCCAGGAGAACCAACACCCCCTAAGGTTGGGTGGGAACTATAGTTGAGGTTATATTCCATTGTGGGAACTATAGTTAAGAGTAGATGCCATTTGTGGGAGGCTATAGATTGGGAGGGAGGGCCCCGGGTGGGTGGGAGGAGATAGTTGGGCTACTGGGGTGAGAGGGAATTTGTTGCAGGAGCATCCCTAGTTCAAGAGCAATCTTGCATCAACCAAAAACATTTTCATTATAGTTTGTTGCAGTTCAATTTGTTTCTTTCCATTTTCTAAGTACAGTTTAGGTAGTTCAGTCAGAAGGAGTTTCAACTTTTGGTCTGGTATTTGGCTGTAGTTTCATTTCATAGCTTGTGGATCTAGACTTGGCATCTACATTCATTCATCTACATCATATCTAGAATTCAAGGCATTTGGATCAGGTACCAAAAAGATATCACTATCAGAAGATTGACTATTCTCATAGCAGAGCATCCTGACAGTCTCAGACAATCACCAAGTGGTAAGAATTGTGGAGTAGTCCTTGACTTGTGGATCTTAATGACTCATCATTCAATGATCTTTGGTTCATGGTTGACCTTCCCCAATGGTCCACATATTATTCCATTCATTTAAGGAAGTGTTCTATGCATTTAGGTTTGAACTATTTGTGTACACATGTTACAGCTCTTCATTGGAGTTTTTTTACCTTCCTTGGTCAATGCAGAGGAATCTATCAATCTAGAAAGGATATATATTGATGTAATAGACCCTTAGGAAAGTAGTTCTCATGATTTAAAGATTGATAGTTTGGATTTTGTGCAAAGGTGCTTCAAATCTTTATCTTATGCATATATGTAGTCAGGCTTGTGAGCCCTAATTGTAAGCCCGCATGTTGCCAGCTGATCTCTATTTGAATTCTATGATATACTGAATGAAAAAATCTGCATTTACTTTATATCTTTGAGTTGATCTTGTTGTGTTTACTCTTGCTGCACATTTTGAATAGTTCATTCTGTGAACCCTCCTACTGTGACTACACCAAGTGGTATCAGAGTGAAAGTTTGAATCTTTGGGAGTGAATTGAGTGATGTTGGTGAAGGAATTTTGTAAGATCTTGTTTTGGACAGATCACCAAATTGAGATAGGTTACTTGTGTCACAACCGATTGCTGATTGTGAAGCAGTTGTCACCATGTAGCCCAATCACTGATCTGAGGTAATTCACACTTGATCTAAGGAAGAATGTCATTGAGGAGAGTTGTTGACATTGGAACAATGGATGGTAGAATGGATGAGATGATGGAGATGATGAAAACATTATGAATTCATTTAGATGCTATTGAAGAAAATAGGCAAAGAGGATTGATACTGAGACCTAATGTTGAAAGCGATGATGAAGAAGAATTTCATTCTGTTGAACAAATTGGTGAAACACTAGGAGGTGATGAAGAAGAAGAATCAGATCAAGTAAAGATGTTACGAGCTATTTCAAAGATTGGAAAGAGACCTAGAGTTGATGTGCTAAACTATATTGGTAATTTGAATTTGAAAGAATTGATTGACTGGATAAATGACATGGAAGAATACTTTAAGTATGAGGAAATTTAAGATCCGGAGAAGGTGAAGTTTGCAAAGACAAAGTTGAAAGGACATGCTACTATTTCATTGAAAGAAGTTTAGTTGGAAAGAAATAGAAAAGGAAAAGAAAAGATCACAAAGTGGGACCAAATGGTGACAAAGTTGAAGAATCAATTCATACCTGCTGACTATGAGTTGGAGCTATTGAAAAGATTTCAAAACCTAAGACAAAAGGAGAAATTTGTGAAGGAGTACACTAAAGAATTTCATAAAATGATCATAAGAATAGGACATAGTGAAGCAAGCAACGAGAAAGTGGCTAGATACATCAATTGATTGAGATTGAACATTCAAGAAGAACTAGGCCTAGTAAGGATGACATCTTTGGAGGAAACATATCAATTTGTACTGAAAGTTGAAGAGAAGCTGAATAAGAGGAATGTTCAAAGATAGAGAGGTAGAGGAGGTAAATTTTAGAGAGGTAGAACATTTTCTAGAGGAGATAGATCATATCCAGAGTAGAACAAGTTTGAAAACCCATTTAAGGAGGACATAGATAACATTGCTTGCTGGAGAGATGACATAAATTTTTACCAGAGAGGAAACCCTAGTGCATATCAAAATGAAGGATATAGAAGAGAAGGAAGAGGATTTGATAAGAAAACATTCAGAGGTACTTGTTTCAAGTGTGGAGGTGAAGGACATAGAGCATTTGAATGTAATCAAGGTAGTACAAGTAAGAGGATAGAAAATAGTGGAAGAGCAGCCTATGTGGAAGAAGAACCCATTGGATCACCTAGTTCAGTTGGAAAACCTAAAAAAGGAGAATCATTGGTGATGAAGAGAGCACTATTTCAAATAGAGACAAATAAGGAACCACCACAGAGGAAGAGTTTGTTCAGAACTAGATGCAAATCAGGAGGTAAGTGTTGTAAAGTTGTAATTGATAGTGGTAGTTTAGATAACCTAGTTTCAGAGGAGATGGTGTCTAAGTTAAAGTTGGAAAGATTGAAACACCCTAATCCTTATCAGATAACATGGATTCAGGATGATCATAAGGTACTGGTGAGTAAACAATGTCTAGTGAATTTTCATATTGGATCTTATCATGATGAAGTCTTGTGTGATATTATGACTATGGATGTTTGTCATATCTTGTTGGGTAGACCTTGGTAGTATGATTGAAAAGCTATACATGATGGGAGAAAAAATACATATACTATAACAGCTAATGGAAAGAGAATTACCTTGATTCCTTTAGAGGATGATCCTAAGAGTGAAGTATGTGGGAATGCTATAATCTATTTGGTAGATGGAAGAAAATTTCTGGATGGTTTGAGACATGAGAATATGTGTTATGCCTTGATTCCTAAGAAGCCTGAAACAGTAAAGAAAGAAACTGAAGAGACACAACTGGAGGAGATAAAAGAGTTGCTGATAGAGTATGAAGACATCATATCAGATAATGTACCTGAAGGATTACCACCTACAAGAAGTATCAATCATCACATGGATCTTATACTAAGAGCAAGTTTGGCTAACAAAGTTGTACATAGAATGACACCAATAGAGAATGAAGAACTGAATAGATAGATAGAAGAGTTGTTGAGGAAAGGTTTAATCAGAGAAATCTTGAGTCCTTGTGCAGTACCTACAATTTTGGACCTAAGAAGGATGGAGAATGGAGAATGTGTACTGATTCTAGAGCAATAAACAAGATCACAATTAAGTATAGATTTCCTTTACCTAGGATGGATAATATCATGGATTGTTTGAATCAAGCAAGATATTTCACAAAGATAGATTTGAAGAGTGGATACATATTAGACAAGTTTTGTAAAGACTAAGAGAAGAGAAATTGTTGATAAAAATCAAGAAGTGTAGTTTCATGTAGGAGTTGGTATATTTGGGATTTATGATTTCTGTAGAAGGATTAAAGATAGACCTTGAGAAGGTGAAAGCAATAGTTGAATGGCCTACACTGGAGAGCATTGGAGAAGTTAGATCATTTCATGGATTGGCTAGTTTCTACCAAAATTTCATCAGAAATTTTAGTTTAGTTTGTAATCCTATGACAGAGACAATGAGAGGTGACAGAAAAGATTTCAAGTGGACATCAAGAGAAGATAAAATTTTTGAGTTGTTGAAGCAAAAAGTGACAGAGCAACCTATTTTGACATTACCAGATTTCAATAAGGTATTTCAAGATGATTGTGATGCTAGTGGGAATGCAATTGGAGTAGTATTAAGTCAAGAAGGTAGAATAGTAGCATATTTCAATGAGAAGTTGAATGATGCAAGGAGAAGATATTTAGTTTATGATCAGGAGTTCCATGCCATAATTCAAGCCTTGAAGAAGTGGAGACATTATTTGTTGCCTAAGGAGTTTGTGTTGTATACAGATCATCAAGCTTTGCAATATTTGAACAGTCAAGGTAAGTTGAATCAAAGACATATGAGATGGGTAGAGTTCATGTAGAGTTATACTTTTGTATTGAAGCATAGGAGTGGAAAATCAAACAAAGTTGCTGATAAATTGACTAGGAGAAGAAACTTGTTGACAGAGATGAGAGTTGAAGTGTTGGGTTTTGATGAATTGAAGAACATGTATGAGGGAGACACTAATTTTGCAGAACCTTGGAAATCATGTAAGGAACCTAATGTGATAGATAGAAGTAAGTGGTTGGATTATTTCATTCAAGAAGATATGTTGTTCAAAAGAAGTTAGTTGTGCATACCTAAAAGTTTAATGAGAGATAATTTGATCAAGGAGAAGCATAGTGGTGGATTGGTAGGACATTTTGGCATTGATAAGATAGTGGCTTTGGTAAGTGAAAACTACTTTTGGCCTCAGATACATAAGGATGTTAGGAGATTTGTGCAGAGTTGCAAGTTTGTCAAGTTGCAAAAGGGAGTAGTCAGAACACTGGATTGTATAAACCTTTGACAGTACTAGAGAAACCTTGGGAAGACATAAGCATGAATTTTGTAATGGGATTACCTAAGACACATAAAGGACATGATTCAATATTTGTAGTAGTTGACATATTTTCAAAGATGGATCATTTCATACCGTGTAAGAAGATAACTGATGCAGTGCATGTAGCTGACCTATTTTTCAAGATTGTGAGATTGCATGGATTACCTGGGAGTATAGTTTAAGGCAAAAATACAAAGTTTGTTGGATACTTTTAGAGGACACTTTGGAAGAAGATGAAGACAGATTTGAAGTTCAGTTCAACTTTTCATCCACAAACTGATGGACAAATAGTGGTAGTGAATAGGAGTTTGGTAAACTTGTTAACATGTTTGGTTGGAGAGAACGCTGGAAGTTAGGATTTGATTCTTTCACAAGAAGAGTTTGCATTTAATAATTTAGTAAACAGGAGTACTGGAAGAACACCCTTTGAGATTGTGACCAAAGTGAATCCTAGAGGAGTTGCATAATTGAGAGATATCAGCATGGAAGATAAGAGAAGTGTAGAAGAGGAAGAATTTACATATCATATGAAGACAGTGTATAGTCAGGTGAAGAAGCATTTGGAGGACATGAATAGTAAGTACAAAGTCAAGACAAATGAGAAGTGAAGACATAAGGAATTTGAAGTGGGAGATGAAGTAATGGTGTACATGAGAAAAGAAATATTTCTAGTTAGGACTTATAACAAGTTGAAGATGAAGAAGTTTGGACCTTGTAGGATACTTAGAAAATTTGATTCAGGAAATGCATATGAAGTGGAGTTATGAGAAACATTGGGTATATCACCTATTTTCAACATTGCAAACCTTTATTAGTATCATGAAGCAGAATTCAGTGACAACATGGAAGAAGACTTGAAGTAGTTACCACAACAAGCACTAGAGAAGATTGAATACATCTTGGACAGTAGAGTTGGATGCAGCACGAGAGGAAGACAACATAAAGAATATCTGGTGAAGTGGAAAGGTAGACTGGAAGAAGATTCATCATGGATTTCTCAAGCTGAGGTGGACTGTCTTGGTTCTTCCCTAGCCCCAACAAAGTGAGGGACTCACTTTTTCAATAACCCTGGATGTCTAATGCAGGAGCATCCTTGGTTCAAGAGCAATCTTGCATCAACCAAAAACATTTGTATTTTAGTTTGTTGCAGTTCAGTTTGTTTCTTTGCATTTTCCTAGTATAGTTCAGGCAGTTCAGTCAGAAGTAGTTTTAGCTTTTGGTATGGTATTTGGCCGCATTCTGATTTCACACCTTGTGGATTTGGACTTCTCATCTACATTAATTCATCTACATCTATCCAAAATTTAGAGCATTTGGATCAATTACCGGAAAGATATCGCTATCAGAAGATTGACTGTTCTCAGAGTAGAGCACCCTAACAGTCTCAAACAATCACCAATTGGTATAATTTGATGAGCATTCTTTGACTTACAGATCTTAATGACTCATCATTTGATGATATTTGGTTCATGGCTGACCTTCCCCTAGGGTTCGCACATTATTCAATTCATTTGAGGAAATGTTCTATGCATTTAGGTCTAACCTATCTATGTACACATGTTATATCTCTTCATTGGAGTTTGTGACCTTCCTTGGCCGACACAGAGGAATCTATTGGTCTAGAAAGGATATATATTGATGTAATAGACCCTTAGGAAAGTAGTTCTCATGATTTAGAAGATTGATAGTTTGGATTTTGTGTGAAGGAGCTTCAAAGCTTTATCTTGCGCATATATGTAGTCAAGACTGTGAGCCCTAGTTGTAAGCCCGCATGTTGCCAGTTGATCCCTATTTGAATTCTATGATATACTGAATGACTGAATCTTCATTTGCTTTATATCTTTGAGTTGTTTCCATTGTGTTTACTCTTACTACATGGTCTGGAGAGTTCATTCTATGAACCTTCCTACCGTGACTGCACCAGAATTATAGGATGGGTGGGAGGAGATAGTTGAGATAGTTAGACCCCTCTTTTCTAGGGGAGAGAGCAGGAGTCAAAGGCATAGGAATAAGAGCCTTTGGTTTACCTGGGCGTAGGGACAGGTGAGAATATTTCCATACTCCCACATTAGCTAATTGAAAGAGGGGTCCACCCATCCCTCTCACTCTGTTCATTGTATCGGATTGACCTGACTCTACTCCAGCTAATGATTTCACCTAGTTCTTGAGTGAGGAGTCCCTCTATTCCTTTATTGATACAAGTCTTGTATCCCACAACCTTTCAAGACCTAAAGTTAAGGTTCCTCCTTCACCACCCCCCACCATTCAATCCAATCTTCTATGTGGCACACAATCGAGCTATTACTCCATAGGTAATCAAAAGTAGTGAATATCAGATTGATCACATGATAAGTAAACATGTTGTGTCTCAGCATCAAATCCTAGGAGAAGATGTCATAACTCTATGGTTTTGTCATCGAAAAGGTCAACTAGAATTCCCCCCCAATGAACTAAGATTCCAACTAATCTACCAAGTTAGCAGGTTTCTAAATGGCAGTGGGTTACATGCCCCTACTATTTTAAGGGGCCTAAGGGTGGGGGCACCCCTTATACTAATAGGGTAATTCCCACCAACTATCATCCGAGGGAAAACTACAATGTTCATGGAGTTCACGATTGTGAAAATGAGAATCTGAATGAAGATTCCTAGTTTTAGGTAAACCCTCGGGTTGGGAATTCTAGTTGGTATATAGTTGGAGAGTGGTGGGAGGATAGCTGATGCCAATGGGGGGTTATATTTCTAAGTTAGTTCATTGGGAATAGAAAGTTCCCATGGGTGGGTATAGATCTCTGTCTGCGAATTTAGTGGTGGTGGAGGAACTTTAACCCCCCAAGTAGGGTGGGTGGGAGGCTATAGATCAGGGTGGGTGGGTAGGGGTGGGTGGGAGGAGATCGCTGGCTATCCTCCTATGTTTTGAACATTCCAACTAATCTACCTCCCTTTTAGAATAGTAGAGCCATAGAATTGTAGAGGCCTTCCCACTTAATTTATTAACCTGCGGTGAATAACCAACCCAACTATATCTTCCCAGGGTGGGGAGAATTATAGTTTGTAGTTCGAGATGGCTTCTGTGGTATAATCAAATGTGTCAAATGCTATTGATGTGGGGTGCTTTAGGAACTTGAAATTGTGTTGAGTACCTTCCATCTCATATAAATGCAATTTGGTTGGGCCCTACTATTCTAATAATTGGGGCCCTGCATCTAGCCTAATAACTTGAAGGGGAAGAGAGAATTGAATAATTGATGGAATTGCCTCTCTATCTCCATACACCATATTATCTCATGTAGTTTGTTCTTTCTCTCCCAACCAAATCACCTAGCCGCCTGGTAATAATAGGCCGGGGGGATGGCACTTCAACATGCGAGCATAAATAGGTCCTTTAAAGAATAAGTCGATTATTTGAGGGAGAAGGGTCAACTGTAAACCCAAGTTTCTTCAAAGTTCCATCAACTACCATAGAATTTCCACCCTCCCACCCGGGACCCAAATACTAATTCTGGCATTAGCAAAGTCATATTGGATACAACAGAGTAGATCATGACTGCTAGCATTTGGTATTCGTCCTATATGTCTATTGGTTTAGCCTTGGTTTCTCACCCAAGTCATTCCTCCATTTGGGAGGAATGGCAAAATGCTAAGACTAGCTTAGGGGGGAGGGAGAGATAGATTTTCCCTCGCCCTACGATTAGTAGATTATGGACTTGGAGGTATGTACTATAGGAAGGATGCAACACATTCCCCAACCCTTCACCCCTACTTACAATAATAAGAAGGGAATAGATGTGGGACTTTCTCCTATTGGCCAAGTGGAGAGATTGGAAAAGCAATAATAGAATGCAAGGGTGCCCACCAAACTATAGCCACCCACCCAACCCCAACTCAAATTCCCTTCCCCCACTGGGTTGGGTGGGAACAATATAGTAGCTGGCTTAGACTAATGGCCCGTGTGTGGGCCTGACTGCTGGTATAGTTGGGAATATATATGGCTTGTGGGTGGTTCATAAGCAATGTTGCGGTTAATACGCAAGCCCCTTCCATATATAGTTACAATGAATAATTGAAGATCTGCTATTGCTAATGAAGCTAACCTTATTCGTGAGGCTAGTTGGGGAACTATATAGCAGAATTAAAATCCCACCCACTAAGTTTCTCCCACCTGGCATGTAGCATGGGGACCTCCACTACCATAGCACTATTATTCTAAGGGTAGGGGCCTCCACTAGCCTATAGAATGGTAGGGCATGTGTGGGGAAACTATTGTCAAGGTTGGGTGGGACGAGAAGGACCATAGGGTTTCTATTCTATAGTTGAGAAGATTTCTCGCTTAGTGAAGAATTCCTAGTAGTCGCATTAGTTGGCCCTACCTTTCTAACCTGAGTGGGGGGGAATAGTAGGCCCAACAATAAATATTCTCTAGATTTTAGCAATGCCAATTCATAGATTTGGTTCATTTAGATCCACAACTATTGATTAAAAAATAAGTATTGACTATTGAACATTTCATTTAAGGAACGTTCTTCATAGTAAACTTAGCACCTGACCTTGGGATTTGGTAGTGACCTTAGCACCTGGAAGATAGTAACCTATGACCCTAGTATTAAGTGGTAACCTTAGCACTTGACCATAGATGGTTCCTAAGGTGCTCCCTAAGGCAGCCCAGGGGTCCGGCATTGGAATAAAGAGTTGCCTATGCTGCGTTTAGAAACCATGCCAGTTATACGGTGCTCTATATTGATTGGTAATGTCCTATTGTTGCTAGTCTTAGTTTGTTTCTCTCCTTGGTGCACAATTCATTTACCCTTCTCTCTCCCAGCTTCCTAATCTATGCATTATATAGTGGTTAAACACTTAGAATGAGATCCCTTCCAATAAAAGAGTTGAGTGCCTAAGATGGGTTAGGGAATATAGGGTGGGCAAGAATAAGAAGTAGTGATTGCAAGTCCTACCTATACCTAGGCCCCTACCTCGGCTATTGGGGTAGCTACTCCAGTTCAACATCTATCTTTTCTTATAATGCTAGTGTGACACTACCATAGAATAGTAGGTGCCCTCCCACTCACCTAAAGAAATAATAGGGCCCATGATAAGCACACAGATTGGTAATTCCCTATGCTAGGCACGATGATTACCTACCATACTTTGATAGAAGATGGTGTTCTTTCCTAGCTCAACCTTCTAATGATGACATACGGCTAAAGCGTAGGTGCAGAAGCACAACTATAGTAGTCTTTGAATGGGTGTCTACTAAGATGAAAGTATACACTATATATTAGATTAGTGCCTATCTATAGATAGTGATCATTTCTAAGCTGAAAGCCATCACTATTTTCCTCCTCCCACCCACCCACCCCTAGGGCTCATGAATGGTGGACTTGGATGAAGGTGCCCACCACTAGTAGGAGGTGGGTGGATGAAGGTGCAGCCACCGGGGTGGGGGGAGGAATGACAGTTGGGTCTTGATCTTTGATTAGGCCAATTGAATCTGTTGGTTAGGAATTGATTTCTAAGCACATCACACGAATGAAAACATCTGAATTCATAGTGATGATTATGTCCAGTGCTACATACTAAAGATTTGTAATTGCTACATAATCATTGGGTTGAAATGAAGAAAGGGAGGGGCGATAGAAGCAAAGCTTACACCTATGAACTTATAGTTCACCACCCTTAAAATAGTAGGGGACAATAGCCCCCAGCTAATTTTATGGCCAGGGCCTCTAAGAAAGGAATGAAGGGCTCTCTTTGCTATGCCTACCATAATCCAAGCAATGATCTAGTAGGGTTTTTCATGCATCATCTCATCTTCCAATTGATCTCAACTTTCATCATATAAATATAGCCTGGTGCAAGCCCCATTTCATTACTAAGACCTTCACAACTTAGCTTTCTCCTTTTTTTTGCATAGGAGGAAGAAAGGTCATGGGGAGCACATTAAATGAATAGGTAGGAAAATGAACATGAATTTGAGTGTGAATTTGAGAGAGAGAGCTAGCCAGTACACATCTATCTCCTAGATAAGGGTGTAGGAGTCTAGGACAACACTAAGAGGGGGGGTGAATTAGTGTTGTATAAATTTTAACCTTTTGCAAATTTAACTTTCAAGACATGAAGAAAAAAATTATCATTGATTTGTTACACACATGTGCACATAATAGAGAATGAAAGAAGAGAATAAAACCTCATGACTAAATCATACACACACAGAGAAGATCAATATGAATCACGACACAAGATTTGCACGAGTGGAAAACCCTCTAGGGGTAGAAAAACCACTCCAAAACTGCCTCACTGGCTTTATAAAAAATTTTCACTGAATACAATGTTTAGAAGCACCAACTTCAAGGAGCACCAACCCCTAATATAGAACAAACTGCAAAGTGTGCAAGAAGTGATTGCCACTCAATCTGATTTGCACCATTACTCTGTTGCAAGTATGAGGTTAACCAGAGTTGTCATTGATGTCAACATACTCATATTGCATTGATAAGAAGGATTGGTTGAGCTGTGTGCTGAGGATATTGAGAAAATTAGTCTCAATTAGAAATAGTGAAGAATAGTGATAAGAAGAAGGCAAAAGCACTGAATAAGTTGAGGATCAAAGGATGTGGATTAAAGGGTTTGTAGATATGAGTCTTGAGATGTTACAGTTAATATTTTAGAGGTCCGCATGAAGATATGAAGAAGTTGTGATCGGTCAAGTGAAACCAGTTCTGGGAGATGCTCCAGAGTGACAAAGTGCTACAAAAAGGTCTGGTAAGATCCATAAGTGCATTGTTATATTCTGTAGGTTGGAATGAGTGTTTGGGATGTCCTTGTGATGTGTCATCTCTATTTGTTCATGGTTTGGAGGTTTGGAAGCACCTATTGCAGTTTGATAGTGGCGACAGACTATGTTCTTGAAGTTCCAGATGAAGAGGAGAAGAGATTCTAGTGAGTAGAGGAAGTGCAGATGTACCTAGTCATTCAGGCAAGCTTGTGAAGGTTCTTGGATCATGTTAAGGATGTGTTGTCGATCCACATTAGTGTTAGAGCTCAAAATTGAAGATATACTTTCGGATGAAGTGTTCTTGTTCAGACTGGCCGACCGGATGAGTTATTCATCTTGTGAATGTTCTTGTGGTTGATTGCCAACTTAGATGATTGTTCCTAAAATGATGCTTTGTATAAATAAAGGTTTGTGAGTTCATTTCAAAGTGTGTTGTGGAGCGGATGAGTGTGGCATAGCAGAAGAGTGAAAGATGGAGCAAAAGTGTTTTTAGGCTTAAATGGAACTGATCCAGACATGGTGAAGATGTCTTTCTCCAGTTCAAGTTTGTGATACTTATGATCTTGTAGATAGTGTGTCTCCTGTAGGTAGTGTGCCTCCTTGTGAGCAGTGTGCTCGGGTAGTGAGCCCTAATTGGCATGTGCCATCCATTTTTCTTATTCTTCTAATAGAGAATAATCCTTGGGTTAATCACCCCGTGGTTTTTCCCTTGACCGAGTTTTCCATGTCAAAATCTTGGTGTCTAATGTGTTGATGTTTATCTGCTCTGATGTTTATGCTTGATGCTTTCATGAATGGTTAATTAATATACTGTTAAGTAACAAAGAAGAATCAAGTGTTTGAAATAAAAGCAAGTTTCTATACAACTGATTCACTCCCCCTCTCAGTTGTGTGCCCTAGATCTAATAATTGGTATTAGAGCCAAGTTCCTTTGAAAGGAGCTTAACTGCTTGAGGAGATCCAGGATGTCGTCATACAAAAAGGACAGTCCAAAGTTTGATGGAACCAATTTCTCACTTTGGAAAGGTCACATGAAATGTCACTTGGAGTGTATGGGAAAAGCATACTTGACCATGATCTCAAAAGCATATGTTCCTCCACAGGGTGGTTTGACAACTCTGAATGAAATCACAGATGCTAAAAATAATTTGTGGACCAAAGAAGCTCTTCTAAGCACATTGACTAACTCAGAACTCTCAAATGTTATTGACCTACCAACTGCATATGAGATCTGGGTTAAACTGGAACTTCTGCATGAAGGAGATGAGTTTGTTAAGAGTGCAAGGTTGCAAAGTCTCAAAGGGAAGTTTGAAAGATTGAAGATGAGAGATGATGAAAATATCACTACCTTTATGCCAAACTGGCTGCATTTGAAATGACCAAGTTTGGAGATGATCCCCCCAAGACTGAATCTGCATTCAAAGCCAGTGCTTATGTGAAAGGCAAACAAAGATTTGATCCAAGAGAAAACTCTTCAAGGAAGCTATCATGGTATGATCAAGCAAGGAAAGATATGGAAGAGGAAGAAGCAGAAACAACTCATCTTGAAGCCCTCATTGTAAAAAGACTGCCAAGAGGATCCAGTAAGTATGAAGGAAAATTACCTTTTAAATGCTTCAACTACAATAAGATTGGTCATTTTACCTCAAGATGTCTGGAAAGATCTGCAAGGTCAAATTCTAAGAAAAAAAGGTTCCAAAAGAACTATTATTATGTTCATGAAGAAGATGATAATGAAGGTGTAACAGATGATGAATCAGAAATAGGAAATAGATCTGGAAATGAATGGGTGTTTATTACCATCAAGGAAGAAGATCCAATATCCTCTGAATCTGTCAATCATAAGGTTGTAGAAAGAGCTTTGGCTGCCCAAGTTGAAGAAAAGGATGATTGGGTTATTGACAGTGGATGCTCTCACCATATGACAGGTGACAAGAGCAAGTTCTTAGATTTGGAGAGGTATGAAGGAGGAATGGTAAAATTTTGAGACACTTCTACTGGTAGAATCAGAGGCAGGGGAACTATTTCTTTTGATGGAAAGAGCAAAACTGGTAATGTACTGTATGTTGAAGGATTGAAGCACAATCTTCTCAGTGTTGGTCAGTTGGTGGACAAAGGTTATGACCTCCAGTTCAAGAATGGAAGATGCAGGATCTTTGAAAGCTCCGGAACTGAGATTGCATCTAGTACTCAAACAAAAGGTAATATCTTCCATCTGGTTGGTTCTAATAAAAATTGTATGTTTGTTCAAGTTGATCAGAGTTGGTTATGGCATAGAAGGATGTGTCATGTGAATTTTGATAACATCATCAAGATAAGCAATACTCAGGCTGTAAGAGATCTTCCAAAGTTGGTGAAACCTACAAATAGTTTGTGCAAAGAATGTTAGCTAGGTAAACAGAGTAGAGTCTCTTTCAAAAGAAAGCATCAGTCCTCTACCGAATTATTGGAATTAGTTCATACTGATCTATGTGGTCTGACAAGAATCAAGAGTATGCAAGGTGATAGATATTTCATGTTACTGATTGATGACTATTCCCAGATGATGTGGGTTACCTTCCTAAAAGAGAAATCAGAAGCATTTGAAAAGTTCAAAATCTTCAAGGCTATGGTAGAGAATCAAACTGGATTGAAACTGAGATGTCTGCGGTCTGATAGAGGTGGTGAATTCACATCTGATGAATTCATAGACTTTTGTAAGAAGCGTGGTATAAAGAGACAGTTGTCTGCTCCTAGGACTCCACAACAGAATGGAGTAGTTGAGAGAAAGAACCAGACCATCCAGGAAGCATCCAGGACAATGATGATGGAAGCAAATGTGCCTCAGATGTTTTGGAGAGAAGCTGTCAGCACTGTAGTCTACACTCTCAATCGAGTTCAAATCAGAAGCAATACTGGTAAGACTCCCTATGAACTATGGTTTGCTATAACTCCTACTGTGAGATATTTCAGAGTATTTGGTAGCAAATGTTACATCAAAGGAGATGAAGATCTAGGAAAGTTTGATGCCAGAAGTGATGAAGGAATTTTCTTGGGTTACTCCACTCAAAGAAAAGCATACCGGTGTTACAATAAGAGATTGAGAAAGATGATAGAAAGTACAAATGTGAAGGTTGATGAAGGAATTGAGAAGCCCTCAAGGTTTTATGAATATGATGAAGATGATCAAAATGATTCTTTGGTGCAAGGAGCTCAATCTTCCTCTCAGATTTAGATTCAGACTGATCAGGTAAATCAGGAAGAAGAGGTTTGTCTGAATGAGCCTAATCAAGAAACAGTAGTGCAAGAAACTCCCAAAGTTCCAAGGTATGTAACTCTTAACCATTCTAAAGATCAAATCATAGGTGACAAAAGCAAAGGGGTACAAACAAGGAGGAGAATTTTTCAAAATTCAAATGAATACTGTCTAATTTCAAATATTGAACCTAAGACAATTAATGAAGCTTGCAATGATGAAAACTAGACCAAAGCAATGGAAGAAGAGTTGATGCAAATTGAGAAAAATCACACTTGGGATCTTGTTCCCAGATCTAGAAACAAGAATGTGATTGGAACCAAATGGGTCTTCCAGAACAAACTAAATCAAGTGGGTGAAGTAATAAAAAAAAGCAAGATTGGTCTGCAAAGGTTACTCTCAAATAGAAGGAATTGATTTTGAAGAAACCTTTGCTCTGGTAGCAAGAATTGAAGCAGTCAGATTATTTCTTGCATATGATGCCTTCAAAGACTTCAAGGTATATCAGATGGATGTCAAGTCTGCCTTCCTAAATGGTGATTTAGAAGAAGAAGTATACATTGAACAACCGGATGGATTTCAATTGTCTGATCATGATGATATGGTCTGCAAGTTGAAGAAAGTACTGTATGGGTTGAAGCAAGCCCCTAAAGCATGGTATGAAAGGTTGGATAAGCATCTTATGCAGATTGGTTTCAACAAAGGTACTACTGATAGTAATCTATATTTCCAAATAGATAAAGAAAACATCTTGATTGTTGAAGTATTTGTTGATGATATCATCTTTGGAGGAAGAGATAGTTTGTGTAAAACTTTTGCAAATCAAATGAAAAGTGAGTTTGAAATGTCAATGCTTGGTGAAATGAATTTCTTCTTGGGTCTGCAAATTACTCAGACAGAGAAAGGAATCTTTATCTCTTAGACTAAGAATGTGAAGGAACTTTTGAAGAAATTTGGAATGGAAGATTCAAAGCCTATGAACACTCCCATGGCTACCAGATGTAAGTTGAACAAAGATGATGACTCTCCTAAGATAGATCAGACAAAGTACAGATCAATGATTGAAGGATTATTGTATCTCACTCAAACTAGACTAGATATAATGCAGGCTATTGGTCTTGTGGCAAGATTTCAAGCTGATCCTAGAGAATCTTATGTCATGGCAATCAAAAGAATTTTTAGGTACTGGAAAGGAACAGTTGAGTATGGTCTATGGTATCCTAGAGATCAAGATTTTTCTCTTCATGCATATACAGATGCAGATTGGGTAGGAGATGTGGATGACCAAAAGAGCACTAGTGGTGGAGCTTTCTTTTTGGGAAAAAGATTGGTTTCTTGGCTAAGCAAGAAACAAGAGGCAATATCTCTATCTACAATTGAAGCAAAATACATTGTAGCAGTAGGTAGTTGCACTCAGATCTTATGGATGAAGTAGATGTTAAGAGACATTAAAACAGAATATGAGGAGCCTATCACAATTTTCTATGATAAGTCAAGTGCAATAAATATTTCTAAGAATCCGGTGTTGCATTCTAAGACCAAGACATATCTATCAAGTTTCACTTTCTGAGAGAACAAGTGAACAAGGATGAAGTTAGATTGGAGTATGTACCCTCCGAGGATCAAATTGTAGACATTTTTACTAAACCTCTTCCCAAGGACTCTTTTAAGTATCTCAGGGAGAAGTTAGGGGTCATGGCCCCTCTAGTGGTGAACTAGGATGCACTGTTGTGCATCATTCCGGTGGATATCACAGTCATATCTTGTGATCTGGATTGGTGATGGGGAGCTACTACTAAGGGGGAGTAGCTAGTATAATTCTGATATGTTTGAATTGCAAGTATGAGCCCTTTGCCATTGATGTCAAAGGGGGAGAGAAGACATGTGAAAAACAAGTGGTTGATGATCAAAGGGGGAGTAGTAAAGGAAGAGAAGACATGTGAAGAGTTGTTGCTGATAGGCGGAGCTGTGACAGAAAGGAGAAGTTCTTGTCTTGATAGTTTTTCACATCATATGTTGCCATCAATGACAAAGGGGGAGATTGTTGCAAGTATGAGGTTAACCAGTGTTGTCATTGATGTCAACACACTCATATTGCATTGATAAGAAGGATTGGTTGAGCTGTGTGCTGAGGATATTGAGAAAATTAGTCTCAATTAGAAATAGTGAAGAATAGTGGTAAGAAGAAGGCAAAAGCACTGAATAAGTTAAGGATCAGAGGATACGGATTAAAGGGTTTGTAGATATGAGTCTTAAGATGTTACAGTTAAGATTTTAGAGGTCCGCATGAAGATATGAAGAAGTTGTGATCGGTCAAGTGAAACCGGTTCTGGGAGATGCTCCGGAGTGACAGAGTGCTACAAAAAGGTCCGGTGAGATCCGGAAGTGTATTGTTATATTCTGTGGATTGGAATGAATGTTTGGGATGTCCTTGTTATGTGTAATCTCTATTTGTTCATGGTTGGGAGGTCTGAAAGCACCTGTTGCAGTTTGACAGTGGTGACAGACTATGTTCTTGAAGTTCCAGATGAAGAGGAGAAGAGATTCCAGTGAGTAGAGGAAGTGTGGATGTACCTGGCCATTCAGGAAAGCTTGTGAAGGTTCTTGGATCATGTTGAGGATGTGTTGTCGATCTGCATTAGTGTTAGAGCCCAAAATTGAAGATATACTTCTGGATGAAGTGTTCTTGTTCAGACTGGCCGACCGGATGAGTTATTCATCTTGCGAATGTTCTTGTGGTTGATTGCCAACTTAGATGATTGTTCCTAAGATGATGCTGTAGATTAGATAATGCAAAATGAGAGAAAACACCAAATCAAATGCAATAAAACAAGAGATTATACCTCACATACACAACCTAATCCCATCAAGGGAAAGAAGGAGCCTTTGCACCCAAAAGAAGCTCCTAAGACTAAGATGATCCCTAGACTATTGATCCAAATGTGAAATGCTCTTCAATTGTGCAACTCACTATTAACTCAAAGGTGATTTTGGCATGGTAACTTTGCATGAAAATGGATGATGAAAATGACTTGTGAGAGGTTGTATTTATAGACTTTTGGAGAGGATTTTGATCCAAGGGTGGAGATTGATTGGAGAGATCAATGGTGGAGGATGAAAGTGAGGTGGGGGGCCTAGATTTGATCTTGGAAGATGGAGGGCTAGGAATAAAAGTAAATCTTTTATTCATTTTTGGGAAAAGGGGTGAATAAATGAGGTTGGGTGAGATGGATTATTTGTGAATTAAAAATTCACATGGGGAAGGGTAAAATAAATTAAAAATTCATTTGGGGAAGAGTGGATATGACATGTGTAAGGGATGTGTAAGAGGAGTAAATGTGATGTGTGATTTATTTGAATTTTAAATTTGGGAGGTGTGGAGAGAAGTGCTAATGAGGATTTGACTTTCTTAATTAGGGTGATTAACCTAATTAATGTGGCTGGAATAAATTAGTAGAGGGATTAGAGGGGGGATAAGATTAATTAATTAGTGATTTAATTAATTAATCCTAAGGCTAGGATGGGGTAGGCTAGAGTAGGCAATTAAATAATAGCTATTTAATTGTCTAGGGTAGGGATAGGCTAATTAGTAGGCTGGATTAATTAGTTAACATGGTTTTAACTAATTAATTGGATTTAGGGAAAATGGGGAATTGATTTAATAAATTTTGTCTTTTTATAAAATCACTTGGCTAAGGTTTGGACTATTGAATTCATAAAATTAATTCAATTTTGGGGATAAAATGGTGTGGATTTAGAAAATGAAAGGGGTGATTAATTAAATAAAAATTTAATTAATTAGTTGGAAAGGGAATTGGTAAGTTTAGGGATGTCGGGAGTCAGTTTGGTAGTCGAGACATTTTTAGGTGTCTACATTTGCCCCTCTTTGACATGGCGTCAGGACCTAGGAGGGAAGTGGCGTCAGGTCGAAGAAAAATATGCCCCAGCTGCCGAGAAGGAATGAGATGGATAGGGGATGCCCCCTCGAGAGGTTAGCAGGAAAATGAAAATGTTGCAGGTAAGCTCTCGAAAGGATGCGACAGAAGTGACAGTGGGAGAGGTGATGGAAAAAGAAGATGATGGGAGAAAAAATGGAGGAAAAAGGCTGAGATCTGCACCCTGGAGGGAAAAGGAAGGGATGGAGGGATGACATGGCCCCCTATATTAGGAAAAGTGGGCCCAAAGAGTGCCACATTGGCACACTTTTGACCTTCTAGAAGAAAAGACAAAGGAGAGATGGGCGAGCGCAACCCATAGTTCCCGCGACTTCATCACATCTCAGAGTGATTATGAGAGGTCGGGCGGTCACCCGAGGCTGGACCCCAGGTAGGGCCTAACCCAAACTTTGTGATTTTTTACTTTACGCACGTGTTTTTGGGTTTCAGGATATGGGTTTGGAGTGCGTGGTGCCAAAGATAAGGCAGATTAGCGCAATCCTGTGGATTAGCGCTATCCACCAGGGTAGGGTGAGGTGATTTTGTCACCATTTTGGAGGAATATTGGCGCCATTGTCTGGATTGGCACCAAAACTCAGGGCGAAGAAAATATGGCATTTTGATGCCATATTATGGGTAGAACGGCGCTATCGTCTGGAATAGCGCCATAATGGGGAATAGCGCTATTATAAGTTTTAGCGCTAAAAGTTTAATTGACGTGAAAATGAAGTGTTGCGCCATCATCTGGATTGGCGCTATATAGGGTGCGCAGTAGCGCCAATGTCTGCATTGGCGCGATACAGGGAGCGCAGTGGCACCATTGTCTATATTGGCACGATAGGTAGGGGAAAGTAGCGCTATTTTTAAAATCGCACTTAGGGATTGTCTGTGTGGGGCCACATGATTTGGGCCTGTGAGACATTCAGAAGAAAAAGGTGTGGGGGGAAAATAAGTTTGTATCTAACGAAGAAGTGGTGGATGCAGGATACACGGTGGTGTATACTGTAGTCGCAAGAGTGACAAGTGCGATCCATGATGCCACTGTTTGATGAGGCATGGCGACCTCGACTTGCAAGACTGGGGCTTTGGACGGTGGCAGCGATGCCAGTGCTGCGAGCTCATAGAGCTCTGATGACAGCCACAGTGGAGTGATACCGCAGCGAGACTTCCAGCTTTCTGCTGTCGACAAGAGAGATGACTATCACACTTGAGGATGTTTATCGCATCCTCAAGCTACCGATTCATGGTCGACGTGTGAGGTATGACACGAGGAGGGGGCAGACTGCGTTGATCAGAGTGTTCGGAGCAGAGCACGTGGTATTTTTGGCAGACGGGAGGGAGATGGATTATGACAGGACGCTGGCGGCGGGTGCAGATCCCTTTGCATTATATTTGTGTGTGCTGATTGGAGGTGTGGTGCTACCGGATAGGCGAGGCAGAGGTTTTCATGTGGGCTGGGGTGGGATGATAGAGGGGATGGTGAGTCATGATACTGTCTATGCATGGGGGCCAGTGATGCTAGCACAGCTGCTACACGAGATGCACATGGTCGCTTATCTTCATGACAGGGCTTTATCTGCTGGGGTTACGCTGCTACATGTATGGCTTTGGGAGCATATCCCCGTGACTCGGCCAACATGCGGTTATTATCGGTGCCTATTTAAGGCGTTTCTATTTTTGTATCAGGATGCACTCTCTTCCTATACTGGACAGGTCCGCCACTGGCGGAGGATACTAGATGACGTGATTAGCATGGTATACCGTCCATATATTGATTATGAGGAGTGGCCAGATGATGTGATCCATCTCCCATACACATTTCAGCAGAGATTTCTTATGGGTCATGCAGACCGTACTATAGAGATGTACCTACCCTCACAGGTGATGTGGTAGTTTGGATGGGTACAGGATGTGCCTCAGCAGATGGCAATATATGCGTGGACACCGTGGGATACAGCCTACTGGCCCACAGCATTACAGCCATAGGCTGCGCTGAATGATTGGGCAGCACTTTGGCCAGTTTAGTGGGATTGGAGGAGCACAGTGATGGATGCAGGTACTACGCCTGCTTATGAGGTATGGTGGCAGATGCATCAGCCCACTCGATTGATAGATCTGACAGTGGCGATATCAGAGGATGAGGGAGATGGGGGTGGAGATGATCCAGATGGGGATGGGGATGAGGTCATTACAGATTTCATTATGGAGGTGATGGATGATGGGTCGGAGAGGGTGATCGCTAGAGATGGTCAGCTTGTGGATGAGGTGGTAGCAGTGGCAGCGGGACAGGGACTAGTGGGGCAGGGGGCTCCAGCATAGCAGGTTTCAGCGCAGAAAGTTCCTGCGCAGCATGTCCAGGCTAGGGGCGGATGGCAGGGTAGGGCACCGTGGCGGCACGGTGGACAGCCGAGGACGGAGCAGGGTGATCTATCCCCATCATAGGTGGAGCAGCTGCGAGTCGGTCATCATGATGCCGGGGCAGGGAGTTCAGCGGCAGGGATGGAGGCAGAGGTTGAGAGGCTGACGCCTCGGTGATGGTCACGAGAGGAGATGGAGGAGGTAGAGACACTACGTGCTCAGGTGGCCAGTTTAGAGGAGGCGTTGGGGCGCCGAGAGGCTGAGTTGGGACAGCTGCAGGGAGTAGATGGGCAGTTGGCAGTGTTAGAGGCTCAGTTGGCTCAGGCCAGAGAGGATATGGAGGATTTGAGGATAGAGCGGGATGCAGCACTCGTGAGAGCACATCAGGCAGAGACTGCGTTGAGCAGTGCACAGGCTATGGGTGGGGGCCTTGCCCCGATTTTGGCAGGGATGCAGACTCAATTGGCTCAGGCTCAGACACATACGCATCAGATACATGGGCAGTTGAGCCAGGCACAGGGACAGGTGGCTCAGGCACAAGGACAGGTAGCTCAGGTACGGGGGGAGCTAGCAGAGGCCAGAGCACGGACGGAGTATTATCGGGGGCTATACTATGCACCCGTACCCGCAGCACAACGAACACCAAGTTACAGCTAGGTCAGTAGATCAGGGGCATCGAGATCACATCGATCTAGATATATTCAGTCAGTTCAGCAGACGATGCCCCCTCCCACATATGTGCCTCAGTAGGATCCTCAGGTACCAGTAGCACCATAGCCATAGCCGCCGCCAAGATCACAGGCTCGACCAGGGTCATCATCTCCTACCCCCTTAGAGAGAGGATCCTCGATGTGATAGTTATACCATGATAGCCCTTAGAGGCATTGTATCAGGACACTTTATTTTTTGATGATGTGAGCGATGTACATTTTTTTTGCGGTTATTATATATGATGCGAGACTTCTGATGGCTTATGATATTCTATTGTGATGATGCTTATATGATGGATGCACATGTTATATTTTATATGTTGTGGATGTATGATGTTTTTATGGTCTAATGATGTAACTAAATATGCGGATTAACAAACATTTATTATGGATGAAAATGTATGGGATTATGTTATATGCCACTAGTTGTTTCAATGGTGATGTTGGTGATGTTGTAATGCAACTAAATGTTTATGAGATGTTGATATGTATGGAATGTAATGTGATGATGCTATTTTTAATATGCACCTATGATATGATGTGTAATGATATGCAGCTGAAATGAATTACTTGTGTTTTATGGAAACTTAAATGGATTTAAAATGAACCTAAAATGAGATGCAAACGGATTAAAATGAACCTAACATGAGATGCAATTGGATTAAAATGAACCTAAAATGAGATGTAAATGGATTAAAATGAACCTAAAATGAGATGCAAACAGATTAAAATGAACCTAAAATGAGATGCAAACGGATTAACATGAACCTAAAATGAGATGCAAACAGATTAAAATGTGATGCAAATGGATTAAAAATGAACCTAAAATGTGATGCAAACGGATTAAAATGAACCTAAAATGTGATGCAAATGGATTAACATGAACCTAAAATGTGATACAAATTGGTGGTGACATGTAGTTAAATGATATGTGCTAAATGCAGTATCGGTGATAGGTGGTATGCAAACTAGGTGATAGGTGAGGTAGCCTAATCCTGATACACATGATGTTCCTTGTGTTGACCCTGAATGGTGAGACTGTTGGAGAACGTGTTAGGTGTTGGGGATGATAGGGGTGAGAGCGTCTAGGGGATGGTGGTGGGGGGATTGGAGGATGGTTACGTCATAAGATACCACGTCATTGAGGGGGGGTTTGGTTTGGTTCAAGATGTGTTAAGTGGAGATAGGTTGGGATGATGGGGTTAGTGCAGGAGTTAGATTGGTGGGGGGGTTGGAAAGTGTCGATTAAATCTAGGCTGATATGGGATAGGTGACTGAGTGATTAGGATGATGATGTTGAGCTAGTATCAGTAGTTGTACAAAATTAATTGAGAGCATTTCTTAGTTTAATGTAGCAATGTAGGATACAGTTCACGAAGGTATAAAATGACCTAGGTGATGATGTATATCTGACGATTGCATGGACTAGACCCACAAACAATAGGTTGGTTTCATGCATGCCCAATGTAGTATAATCTTGTCTAGTAGAGGAAGGGGACTCATAGCAGTGAGTGTGAATAATGCATATAAGGTGTTGATACCTGTATATGCAAAATAGGACACATCATGCTAGAACCAACCGGGACTTCAAGATATGAATACTATTCTTGGAGTAATGAAACCAACCCACAAGCACAGCATACCGAAACAATGACTATGTCGACTCCAAGGGCTGTCCGCTACGTACCATGATATAATGAGATCAAGGTAGCTTTGGAGATTACTTGGAGTGAGACAAAAAGATAAAAATCAATAAGCAAAAAGACCAACGAAAGATACAAATAGCCTTTGTGTGCTCTTGCCGAGAGACGTGATGATAGAATGATAGATTTTTGTCCATTGTAGGAAAGACATATCCTAGGACACAGATCTATTTTTGATTGGAGAGTTTGTGGAAAATGGGCAAAAGAACATTCGGGCCAAATGGAAGATTATAGTTGGTATATTTCTTGATGATTTTTGCACGAGGGACCATGTTTCAATGGTATGTGTAGCCTGCATATCGTTTCATAGATCTTAGAAAGCTCAGTGAGTGGGAACCATCCCAATGGGTGGGATGGGTGCATCTTAGATACCTGAGTACTGGAAACATCCTTCGTATTCCAGACTGCCTACATACCCTGTGTCCACAGGATCAAGGTACTTTTAAGATGCGGGTGAAATGAATATGTAGTTCTGGCAAGACTTGATGATGTGGGAATGGTTGGTGATGTGATGTGATGAGGGTTGAGGCCAGTTTAGATGATTGTGGTGGGATGCGAGATTGATGCATGGGGTGATTATTTTTGGATTTTCTAATTTTATGATGTTTTTGGATTTTTTGATTTTCTGATGTTTTTAGATTTTTTGATTTTATGATGTTTTTAAATTTTTTGATTTTCTGTTGTTTTTGGATTTTCTGATTTTATGAACTGTACAAAGGAGAGTTTACAAGGATCCTTGTTCCCTGGATGGGGTTGTGGGTGGGTGAGGTAGTGCAGGATTGGTGAACAAACTTGATGTTTCAGAATTTCAAGCCATGGGATGTGTGGGTATGGAGTGTTATGCTGGAAAGAGGACTTATTAGATGGTAGAACCGGCCATTACGCATGGCGCCTGAAACAGGTTTTCACCATGGTACTTATCCAAGGCGTCACCGAGGTGATTTTCACCATTGGAAGTTTTTATTGCACTCTGATTTTTTCTTTATTTTTTGATTTTTTTTTGGTGTTTTTATTTTTTGTATTTTTTGATTTTTTGACTTGTGGTATCAGATGGGTTATGCATAGAATCGCTTGAGATGCAAGATGTTCATTGGCTCATCTAGAGGCTGCCCCTCGGGTGTTGCAAGCTGATAAGCTCCTGACCCATAGTCGGCGGTGACGACATAAGGTCCTAGCCAATTAGGTTCAAATTTTCCTTGCTTTGGATGCTCTTGCAGGTTCTTTTGATTTTCCATTAGGACCAGGTCACCTACCTCAAACTTTTTGGTTCTGATCTTTTTGTTGTAGCTTCTTCTGAGGCGGTTTTGGTATGCCTGTAAGTGATTTAATGCATTCAGGTGTTTCTCATCCAACAATTCAAGTTGATGCAACCTTGCAACGTGATAGTCTTCATCAGAGATAATATTTTGCAATGATACTCGGAGGGATGGGAGCTTGACCTCTATAGGTAAAATGGCTTCTGATCCGAATACTAGTGAGTATGGAGTGGCTCCAGTAGGAGTGTGGATGCTGGTGCGGTAAGCCCATAGGGAGGGGTTAAGTTGGAGGTGCCAGTTACAGCCAGCTTCATTGACTATCTTCTTTAAGATGCGGAGGATGGTTTTGTTAGAAGCCTCTGCTTGACCATTTCCTTGGGGGTAATATGGCGTGGAGAAGCGGTGTTTGATGTCAAACTTTTCGTACAAAGTGCAAACTTCTTGGTTCTTGAATGGCTTCCCATTATCAGTGACAATGGAATGGGGGATACCGTAGCGGCAGATGATGTAGTGGAGAATGAACTTGGAGATTTGGATGCCTGTGGTGAAGGTGAGTGGTATTGCTTCCACCCACTTTGTGAAGTATTATGTAGCAGTGATTATGAATTTATGGCCGTTGGAAGATGGAGGATGGATTTTCCCTACAAGGTCGAGTCCCCACTGTGAGAAAGGCCATGGTGTTGTGATTGGTTCCAGCTCCTATGCTGGGGCGTGGATGAGATCGCCGTGCTGTTGACATGGGAGGCATTTTCTGATAAACTGATGTGCATCTTTGTCCATGGTGGGCCAATAATAGCCAGTTCTCAGGATCTTCTTAGAAAGAGCTGGTCCACTTGAATGTGCCCCGCAAATATCTGCGTGTACCTCTTCCAAAGCTGCCTCGGCTTCCCTAGAGTCTAAACATCGTAAAAGCGTACCATCAAGACTCCTTTTGTAGAGGGTGTCACCTACAAGGATGAAATGGGAGGCTCGATGGATGAAGGATTTTTTCTGTGATGGGGATAGGTTGTTGGGGAGGATGTTATCGTGAAGGTAGAGGTACATTTCCTGATACCAGGGGGATAAAGGACCAATGATTTCACACACTAGTTCAGATTGGGGAATGTCATATGCTGGGATGGGGAGCTCTTCGATCAGGAACTCACATTTCTTGCTGCCTTGCTTCATGTCAACCAGAGATCCAATGGTGGCCATGGCATCTGCCGCTTTGTTGTTTAACCTTGGGATCTACTCAAAGTGGATGTCACCGAAATAATCTTTAAAGTCATCGACCATCTTCTTATAGGGAAGAAGCTTATCGTCCTTGGTTTTATATTCATTATTGACTTGCCTGATGACTAGTTGAGAGTCGCCATACATAGTTAGTTTGTCTATTTTCCATTGGATGGCCATTCGGAGACCTGTGATGAGGGCCTCATATTCTGCTACATTATTGGTGCATGGAAATGTGATTTTGAATGATTTAGGGATCGTGTCACCTTGAGGGGTAACAAATAGGATGCCTGCCCCCGAGCCTCTGTGAGTGTAGGATCCATCAAAATACATCTTCCATGTATCTGTGGCTGGTGTGATTGTCAAGATGGCCTCGTCTGGAAATTCTACTATTGTAGGATGCTCTGCTTGAATAGGTGCCTCAGCTAGCTGATCTGCTATGACTTGTCCTTTGATTGCCTTCCTCTCTATGTACTCTATGTCAAATTCAGTGAGAATCATGACCCATTTTGTCATCCTTCCTGTGAGAGCTGCTCTGTTTAGCAAATATTTGAGTGGGTCGATCTTAGCAATGAGCTTAGTCTTATGATTGAGCATATAATGTCTTAACTTTTGTGATGTGAAGACGAGGGCCAGGCATGCTCGTTCAATTTGTGTGTAGTTAAGCTCATAGGAAATGAAGGTGCGGCTGATGTAGTAGATGGCTCTTTCCTTTCCCTTTTCATCGTGTTGTGCTAACAAAGCCCCAATTGTTGTGTCGGTTGGGGAAATATACAAGAGGAGGGGCTCTCCTTGTCTTGGTGGAGATAGAATAGGGGGATTTGCCAGATATGCTTTTAGCTGGTCGAAGGCATCCTCACATTGAGTAGTCCAGGTGAAAGCTGTATCTTTTATGAGGAGATGCTGGAATGGTTGGCATTTGTCAGCAAGTTGAGCAATGAATTGGTGAATAGACTGTAGTTTACCCTGCAGGCTTCTTAATTGTTTCAAGGTTTTAGGAGGTGGCATTTTAGTAATAGCTTTGACTTTTGCCGGGTCCACCTCGATTCCTCGTCTGGAGACTATGTATCCTAATAATTTGCCTGAAGTGATGCCAAAGACACACTTTTTTGGATTTAGACGAACATTATATTGCTCTAGCCTATCAAAGATCTTGGCTAGCATGTCTAAGTGTTCTTCTCAGGTCTTTGATTTGCCAAGTAAGTCATCAACATAGTCCTCCATGATGTGGTGAAAGAGGTCATGGAAGATGACAGTCATTGCTCGTTGATAAGTAGCTCCTGCATTCTTTAGGCTGAACGGCATTACTACCCAATAGTATGTCCCCCATGGGCATATAAAGGATGTTTTGTGCTGATCTTCTTCAGCAATTTTGATTTGATTGTATCCTAAAAAGCCATCCATGAGGGATAGCATCTCATGCCCTGCGGTAAGATCCATGATCATGTCAATGTTGGGAAGCGGGAAGTCATCTTTTGGGCAGGCTTTGTTGAGGTCTCTGAAGTCAGTGCAACAGCGGATTCTGCCATCTGGTTTAGCAACAGGTACTAGATTCGAAACCCATTCAGGATAATCAATCGGATGTATGAACCTGACATCTAGTAACTTTTTGAGTTCTTCTTTGACAAGAAGGGCCACCTGAGGGTTCATCTTTCAGAGCTTTTGTTTGACTAGTTTGGCATCAGGACGCACTGCAAGATGATGTACCACCAAGGCAGGATCTAGCCTTGGCATGTCTGCGTAGGTCCATGCAAAGTTGTGATTTCTGCATGTGAAGAATGCCAAGAAGTCCTCCTGTTCAAACAGGCTAAGAGATTCTACTCGATATGTGATTTTTGGCTCTTCCTCTGTCCCTAGATTCATTTCCTGCACTGGTTCAACCAAGATGGGTGATCTGTAAGGATATACTTTATCTATTTCAGGGAGGCCCATGCTTCCATCTCTTGGCGCCTCATGGAGGTTTTCACCAGGAGATACGTCCTTTATTTTTACTTTTTTAGGATCTGATACTGCCGTGGAATGGTTTTCACCATCAGATCCATTTTTTGTTTTTGTATTTTTGCAACTAGAAGTAGGGGTTGTCTCCCCAAAATAGGCAGCCGGATTGAGTTCCATGATGTATCTAGCTCTGTGATCTCCCAAGGGGAAGTTGTCTCTTACTCCCATCATTTCAGCAATGGCTTCGTCATTAGGTGCGATATCTAAAACAGGAGTCCTCGTTGGTCCCAGTTGATGAGGTCAGGGTATACTAATGGTAGGTCATTGGATGATGAGGCGAGAGTAGTGACAAAGTAGATGGTGCAAATGGAGGAGGCGAAGAAATCGGCAAAGTCGCTAAAGGAGTCTTGTAGATCCGTTTCATTAATATTGTCGACATCTAGAGAAACTAGAGCAAACTCGGCTAAGATACATTCGCCAGTATTAAGGATGAGTTGTGGTTGACCATACCCTAACCCTTGAGTATAGGGGTTCCTTGTTGCTTGCAGTGGTTCCACAATGCCCTGTTCATGAAGGCCAATGCCGCCTTGTCCTTTGTAACCCATGCTTTTGACTATCTCAGAGCCTTTGTCGTAACTATTTGTTGGGATGGTGGGGATGTCTTGTTCTGTTTCCTCATCCTTGTAAAGCCATGATGAAATATCTTCAAGTATATCCTGATCCAGAAGGTGTTTTTTCTCAAAGACAGGCTAGGGTTTGCATTTGATGATGACTGTGTCAGCTGCCTCTGTGTGCAGAGTGCCAAATGTCTTAGGAGTGGGTAATAAGCCCACGCAAAAGTGCCCTGAAGGTTGTATTCCCCACAGCCTTGGTTGCTGAGCTTGATCTTGACCTCAGGTGGTGAAGGTGTTTGGGATGAAGTGGTGGCGATGTTGGCAGGGTCGATGTATGAAGTGGAAGCTGTTGGGGTGATTTGGTTGGTGGCTTTATTGTACGGACAGAAGGTTTGGTTGTGTCCTTCCAGAAAACTGCAGTATTGGAAGGGATGAGGATCGGCATAAATAGTGACTTCGGTGCCGTTGTGGGGGAATTTGAGACATTGATGGAAAGTGGAGGGGACGGCTTGCATGGCATGGATCCATGGGCAGCTGAGAAGAATGTTATAAGGGAGGTCAAGATCCAGAACCTGACATTTGGTTTCAAGGATTTTCTGTCCCACTTGAATAGGAAGCTTTATGGTACCTTCAGATAGCCTCTTGGTGTCATCATATCCTTTGATTGTTATGCACTCGCTAGCATCCACAACCACATATGAGTACCCCAAGTGTTTTAGCAATTTTAGAGTGCATATATTTAGGCCAGAACCACCATCTATTAGGACCCTTTTAATGGTGTGTTTGTGAATGCGGACCTCGATGTGTAGTGCATCATTATGTAGGTGTTCAGAAGCAGGAAGATCTTTTTTAGAAAACATGATATGGTGTGGTGTGGCAATATGGCCGACCATGGCTTGAAATTGATTGACATCCAAGTTTGCAGGGACTTGTGTTTCCAAAAGGTCCTTGTCGAGAATGTCCTTGTGGCGGGGTGATGTGCAAAGTAGCTCAAGGATGGAGATTTACGCGGGTGTCTTTCCTAGATGGTCTAGGAGGTTGTATCAAGTGGTGGGTGATGGACGGGCATTTGGACGAGGGGGGAGGGGATCAGATGTGGATGGGGGTGTTGGTTCAGTGGGAGGGGTAGTACGAATTGAGACACGGCCTCGACGGGTTGTGACGGCGCAATCAGGTGCTTGTGCCTGAATGGTGATTGTGTTGACAGAATGGGATGAGGGTTCGATGCAGCTGACAATGGAGTCGTAGTGTGTGGGTGGTGGAGTGACATTGTACGCTTGATTGGATGATGAAGCTTTGTTATGGTTGGGCAAGGGATCCTTGTAAGCTTCAAGATTGGCATTGGTGATGGCTGTGTACTGTGCTCAAGGTTGACAAGATTTTGATCTATTAGGTCTTGGATACAATGTTTTAATTGCATACAATTAGCCGTCTTATGGCCTGCCACGCGGTGGTATTCGCAATAGTCATTTTCATTATACCATGCTGCCTTGAGGTCATTGTCTTGGCGTGGTCTAACAGGCAGGAGTGTGATTTCTCCTTGCTTGAGGCATCTATCAAGGATGTCCTCAATAGGTTCTGCTAACAGCGTGAAATTTTGATGAGGTTTGCGGGGTTTATTTGGTCCTCTTTGGTTATTGGTGTTTGCTGCATACGTGTGTGCCAGTGTGTGATTTTGGATGTGTTGGACGGCCTTTACATCAGTGATGCCATCGTTCAGATTATTCTTGTTCTTCCCCCAATAACGTGATTTATCATTAGATTACGTGTTGGTATTGTTGTTGTTGTTGGGGGTGTTATGATTGGGTTTGTGGTTGTTGTTATTATTGTTGTTGTTGGACTTGGGATCGTAAAGTTTGATGGAACCCTTGGCAATGAGGGCTCGTTCCACAGTGGTGCCTTTGTCGATAACCTCTTCAAAGGTAGATGCGCACAGAATCTGTAAGTGAAAACCTAATTCCTGATTGAGATTGGCCACGAACATGGTGACAAGTTGTTTTTCAGGAATAGACCATGGGAGCTTGCTTGCTAGGCCCCTCCACCTTTGTAGGAAAGAAGCGAAAGCTTCGCCGTTCTTTTGTTTGGTGTTACAAAGGTCAGTCATAGACATCTCATGTTCAAAGTTGTAGGAGAAGTGGTTGACAAATTTCTCCGCGAGCTCAGGAAATGTTCGAATTCTAGGTGGAAGATGGACAAACCATTCAGCGGCTTGGCTGCCAAGACTTCTTGGGAAGAGTCTCATAAGATATGTGTCATTGTGAGAGACTTTGAGGCAAGCAATGTAGAATTCTCTAAGGTGGTCCCTAGGGTCTCCCTTTCCCTTGTATTTGTCAAATTTTGGCATTTCAAAGTTTTTAGGGAAAGGGGGCATGTACAATGTGCAGTCAAACGGGTAGGGACAAATATCCTCAAAAGAATAGTATTTGCGTTTGCCCCCAGTTTGTAAGTCATCCACCTTTTGGATTAAGCTTTGTAGCGCGGTGTTGAGATCTTGTGGTTGTTGCAGTTGGAATGTGTAGGGTTGTTGGTTAGTGAGATATGGGAGATGAGGCGGGATTTGATATTGGGGATTCGCTTGGTTGAGATGTTGGTATTGCGGGTTGGGGTTTGGATTAATTGGTGGCTATTGTTGTTGGTGTGTGTATAGTTGTTGGAGAACATGTGGTGGTATTTGGGGATTGGGATTGTGTTGACCTGTGAGATTGACATTGGGTATGTGGATGTTGGATGGGTTATATGTGTTGTGGGATTGTTGGTGCGCATAGAGTTGTTGGAGAATATGTGGGGGTATTTGGGGATTGGGATTATGTTGACTTATGGGATTGACGTTGGGTACGTGTATGTTGGATTGGTTAGATGCATTGTGAGTTTGTTGTGAGAATAGTTGTCGTAGGTATGCAAGGGTGTGAGGGTTTGGTGGGGGCACACTTGTGGAGGTACTTGCTTGTGTGATGTTGCCTTGTATGCCCGTTGTGTTTGAAGCAGAAGGGTTGATGGTAGTTGTGGTAGTGGAAGTGATGACAGGTTGGGAGATGTTGGGTATGGCCATGGAAATTGTAGGTGTGGTAGCAGTTGAGGTTGTGGAAGTGGTAGATACATTAGGTGTTGACGTTTGAGAGATGGTAGGTTGGGTATGTGATGTAGATGCTTGGGTATTTGATGGGGTTGGGACAACTATAGAAGTGGATGGTTGTGATGATGTTGTGATGAGGGGAAGTTGAGCACCAAGCTTGAGAAGATGGTCAAGATATCTCTTTGGATCCGATCTTAGGACTTTATCAAGTAGGTCCATATTATCGGCATCTTGCATGAAGGTCAAGACATCTAGGTCATCTTGGGATATGGTGGGGACATTTTGTGGTGGTGGTGGGAGTGGTGTTGGTGCTTGTGGTAAGAAGTGAAAAGGGTCGTTGGCGCCAAATGGGGGGATGAAGGAATATGTAGGTGGATTGTATGTTTGATAAATGGGTATGCTATTACTGTCGGTGTCAGGCATGCCAAAGGGCCATCATTCCGCCATTTCTTGATTTCTTTTGTGTTGTGACCTTGTGGTGGGCATACACGTATGGATTTGATTTCTAGATGTGGGATGAGGTGGAGACCTTAGAGAATCGAATTGATTGTGTTGGACCCAAAGATGGATGTGGTCGTGAGATTGAGTAGAAGGGTATGATGAAGATTGATATGTTTTCCAAAGGTTTTATCCTAAGGGTGATATGAATGGGTGATATTGATATTTTTGCACAAATTTTGGACCAAAGATGGATGATAAGAAAGGGATTTTGATGTTTTTGATTTTTTGATTGATTTAGAATGGTGAGGATGATATTGTTGATGTTTCTCGAATTGAGCTTTTGGGTAAGATCTAGATTTTGATTTGGCACACAAAGGATGATGATTTTCTTTGTTTGGGGTAGACTAATGACCTTACACAAAGAGAGGTGATTTGTTTTTTCTTGAAATGTAGACTAATGACTTTTCAAGGAAAATGTGATGTTAAAGATAAGCTCTAGATCTAACTTTGGCTCAAAAAGGGTGACAAGATTTGATTGGTGATTTGTTGATGAGGTTTTGATTTGGATGTGGATTTTTGAAATGATTTTATATTGGTCCAAGGAGATATGCAAAAGGAATGAATGGGGAGGGATAGATATGTATTTGGGCTGATTATGATGTATTAAAGGGGTCCAACAATGGTGGTGAGTGATCCTCTAAGGTCAAAGAGAATGTGTAATTTGGAAAACTTTGGAAGAAAATGGCTGGACGGTTGGCGAATTTCTATGAGATGGGTATGGATTATGGCAGAACAGAAGGTTTAGATCACAACAAAATGGGTCTTTGCTTCAGGCAAGTCAATCTAAAAATAGCGCCAATCCATGGGTGAAAAGGCGCTACAATCAGATAGATATAGCGCTAAAAAGGTTACACAGATTCCTGATGGCAAAATTTTAGATTTCTGATGGCAGAATTTTGGATTTGTCTGTTCGGGATGTGATCAACTGATTTGTTCTATAACAGGCACGTCAATCTCAAAATAGTGCCAATCCACGGGTGAAAAGGCGCTACAATAAGACAGAGATGGCGCTGAAGCAGGGTTTGACAGATTTCTGATGGCAAATTTTTGGATTTCTGAAGGTAGATTTTTGGATTTGTCTGTTTGGGATGTGATCAACTAATTTATTCTGTCTCAGGCACGTCAATCTAAAAATAGCGCCAATCCACAGGTGAAAAGGCACTACAATCAGACAGATATGGCACTGAAACAGGGTAGACAGATTTCTGATGTGTTTTGTCTCTTGGCAAGTTGTTTGTGAAAAAATCAAAGCACTTTAACACACATTTGAATGCAAAACAAGCAATAATTTTTGTTTGTGAAATGACATGATTTTGTTTAGAACAAGCACACTTTTACAACCTAAGGTGAGATTGTGACAATATTTGTTGAATCCCCTAGCTGCGCCTATTCAAAGCGGGTAGCTCCAGGATCTTGGTAGCACCAGCTCCTCCTTACATTTGCACACACTTCTCACGCATACCAAGATCCAGGTTTCTTATAAGGCTTGACTCTCTCCAAACCTTTAGATTGTCCCTGCTACCTCAGCTAAGAACCGCATGAATCGGGGCCGCTTCAAGGGTTTTGCCCTCTGCGTCAACAAATAGAAGGATTTTGGCTTACTACAACAATGGCTCTTAGTAAGGGCATCCATTCAGGTGGTTATACATGCGGCAACACTACTCTCCATTATGGAGTCTCCCAGCCTCCAAGGGTTGCGCCTTGGAGGGTTTATGGGGAGGTTGGCTGTCGGTATAACAAAACAACACCTGTCGCTTGAGACTTTCATCCCAAATGCCTTATTTTATATAGCGGCTTGGAAGAGCTTGACTTTAGCTTGATGCCGCTTGGGTCGTTCCCACCTTTCGAAGCGGGGTGGCAGGCCCTATAAGGATTACAAAAGCAATACAATCCTGAAAACACTTTTGATCCCCAAGTTCATACAAAGATGCGAGGGGAGAGCATACGTGTTCCCTATGATTATATCACACTCAACATGCTTCAATTTTAGATCTTTGGATTAGATGGGGGGTGATTAATGCAAAGTGTTGTGAGAAGTTTTTGATTCCCAAGATCACCAAAAGGTGCGAGGGAAGAGCATACACTTTCTCACTCTACTTGACACAATCACGAAGACACTTCACACAATTTTATAGATTGTCTTGATTAGATGCGTGGAAATGCAAGTTTGTTGTTCTTTTTATCCAATGAAGTATGTAATTTGTTGTTCTTTTTATAGCCCAAATTGAAGTGTTTTGATTGTTTGTTTGTTGGCACACAAAAAGAAGTATATTTTAGAGCACCAAAAGCAAATGTTATGATCACACACTTCAATCAAGGAGTTGTTTGGATTGATTTTAGAACACCAAATGGAAATGTTTGTCTAAGACCTAACAAAGCAAACAAAGGTTCGTTTTAGTTTCCAAATTGAAATGTTTGCTAACTAATTAACAAACCATCCTGCAAAAAGATTTCGTTAGTATCCGCAATACCTGTAACAAACAGAAAGGCAAAATAGCACTAAAACTGACATACACAGGCGCCACTGCGGGCAGAACAACCCGACTTATGTAAAATGGCGCTAAACTAATTTATGGCACTAATTACAACCTAACGTAGCACTAATTAAATTAAAGGCATTGTTACAGAAGATAACGCTAATAAATCCTAAGTTACGCACTAAAACAGAGGATAGCGATAATTTGAACTAGTGAAGGCGCCACTGCGCGGTGTTTCTGAATCCGGGGGAAGACTCGGATGGTGCTAATCTGAAGGATGGTGTCAAAACACTGAATTAGATGTTGCTTTGTCTCTTCTTTCAAAAATTTGCCATAACCCCCCTGTAATTCCTGGTTTTCCTGCAAAACAGAGAACAAATAACATAGCAAACAACAGGAAAACCAAAAAAACTCAATGCGTGAGTAGGGTTAGTATTAAAAATAAATGCGTAGAAATAGCGCTGAAATGCGGCAGTGATGGCGCCGCTGCAATGGTCGAATAGTGCTGAACCTACAGAAAGGCCGAATACTAACACAACAACTCTTAAATAAGGATTAGATTGGACCTTGTGGGTCCCACCGGGCGTGCCAATGTAGATTAGATAATGCAAAATAAGAGAAAACACCAAATCAAATGCAATAAAACAAGAGATTATACCTCACATACACAACCTAATCCCATCAAGGGAAAGAAGGAGCCTTTGCACCCAAAAGAAGCTCCTAAGACTAAGGTGATCCCTAGACTATTGATCCAAATGTGAAATGCTCTTCAATTGTGCAACTCACTATTAACTCAAAGGTGATTTTGGCATGGTAACTTTGCATGAAAATGGATGATGAAAATGACTTGTGAGAGGTTGTATTTATAGACTTTTGGAGAGGATTTTGATCCAAGGGTGGAGATTGATTGGAGAGATCAATGGTGGAGGATGAAAGTGAGGTGGAGGGCCTAGATTTGATCTTGGAAGATGGAGGGCTAGGAATAAAAGTAAATCTTTTATTCATTTTTGGGAAAGGGGTGAATAAATGAGGTTGGGTGAGATGGATTATTTGTGAATTAAAAATTCACATGGGGAAGGGTAAAATAAATTAAAAATTTATTTGGGGAAGAGTGGATATGACATGTGTAAGGGATGTGTAAGAGGAGTAAATGTGATGTGTGATTTATTTGAATTTTAAATTTGGGAGGTGTGGAGAGAAGTGCTAATGAGGATTTGACTTTCTTAATTAGGGTGATTAACCTAATTAATGTGGCTGGAATAAATTAGTAGAGGGATTAGAGGGGGGATAAGATTAATTAATTAGTGATTTAATTAATTAATCATAAGGCTAGGATGGGGTAGGCTAGAGTAGGCAATTAAATAATAGCTATTTAATTGTCTAGGGTAGGGATAGGCTAATTAGTAGGCTGGATTAATTAGTTAACATGGTTTTAACTAATTAATTAGATTTAGGGAAAATAGGGAATTGATTTAATAAATTTTGCATATTTATTAAATCACTTGGCTAAGGTTTGGACTATTGAATTAATAAAATTAATTCAATTTTGGGGATAAAATGGTGTGGATTTAGAAAATGAAAGGGGTGATTAATTAAATAAAATTTTAATTAATTAGTTGGAAAGGGAATTGGTAAGTTTAGGGATGTCGGGAGTCAGTTTGGTAGTCGAGACATTTTTAGGTGTCTACAGATGCCTTGTATAAATAAAGGTTCGTGAGTTCATTTCGAAGTGTGTTGTGGAGTGGATGAGTGTGGCATAGCAAAAGAGTGAAAGATAGAGCAGAAGTGTTTTTGGGCTTAAATGGAACTGATCTAGACATGGCAAAGATGTCTTTCTCTAGTTCAAGTTTGTGATACTTATGATCTTGTAGACAGTGTGTCTCTTGTAGGTAGTGTGCCTCCTTGTGAGTAGTGTGCTTGAGCAGTGAGCCCTAATTGGCATGTGCCATCTATTTTTCTTATTCTTTTAATAGAGAATAATCCTTGGGTTAATCACCCTTTGGTTTTTCCCTTGACCGGGTTTTCGACGTCAAAATCTTGATGTCTAATGTGTTGATGTTTATCTGCTCTGATGTTTATGCTTGATGCTTTAATGAATGGTTAATTGATATACTATTAAGTAACAAAGAAGAAACAAGTGTTTGAAATAAAAGCAAGTTTCTGTACAACTAATTCACCCCCCCTCTCAGTTGTGTGCCCTAGATCTAACATACTCAACATGTCTTCTCTAAATTTTCAATCAAACTCAATATAATCTACTTATCAATTTCATGATCTCTGCATAATCAAATTACCTGATTCACAATACAATCTCAATGTCTTCCTTTGTATTTCATCTTCAATAAAAAATAATTCACCTGATTCAGTTTATCTTTTCACAATTAATTGCATATTGTCTTCAAACTTCATAAGAATCAATGTGTATCACAAGCTGTATTCAATTTGCATATTGATTCACATCCATTACAACTATATTATCAAATTATTTCATCATTGATCTGCACAATAACCATACTATCAAAGAACCTGTGATGTCATTAAATATTAGATGACCTTTCACATTTTGCAAAAAGATTTTCATCTTTTCTCAATTTGCAAAAATTAATTTTCTAAAATAAAAATTTAATGTCATTGTTGTGATGTTCACAACACGCCCCATTTTACTCCTAGGCAAAATGAGGACCCCTATTGTGGTTTTTTTTGCTTTTTGCTTCTGTGTACTATTTTGCTTGGTGGTAAAGGGAAAAAAGGAGAGTTAAAATTGCAAACTCTATTAAAACTAGAGAAAAAATGCATTTTAGTACTAGGGAATGATATGGTTGGATTCCTTATGAAAAATGAGCTAGGGTTTCTTTTTGAACCATCTTAAAATTTGCCATATTTTGCAAGTTATGATCATTTTGGTAAAATGTACAAGGGAAGGGTTTGTTGTTTGTATGTACAAGTCTATTTGTATATTGGCTTGCATATATAAAGCCCTTTGTATACAAGTTCACTTGTATAGAACCCCCTTTGTATATTGCTTTCCATATACATGGTTGTTTTATACTTAGTCGCATTTGCAATCGGGTCCATTATTTAAGGTTGTTTGCATGTTGGGTCACTTACATGTTGCACATATAAGGGCCTTTGTATATCGCTTTCACATACATAGTCGATTGTATGTCCTTTTTACCTTGTATGCATTTGGTAGGGTTTTTATGCATACATACAAGGTGGAACTGAAATGGTTTTAGAGTTGAAATGTATAAGTGGTTAAGTCCGTCGGATGCATCTTTTGCTTTGTATGTTTCTTACATACAAAGGTCACATACAATGCTACATGCAAGGTGCAGACTTGAAATGTTATTAAATAGAGTTGAGTTGTTGTTTTGTTTTATGCCTTGAATATTAAGAACATGCAATGAAATATACATGCAGTGGACCTGAAACATTTATGAATTAGAATTAAGTCTTTGTATGTTTTGACTTGTATGTATGTTTCGATATACATACATTCTGAAACATACAAAGCAGAGATACATTGCCCGGAGCCCAAAACATCATTAAACAGGATTAAATTGTTGTATGCTGCAGACATATATACATTGCACTTCATACATTGGGAGATACATACAACACAAAATCAAAGAGAAAATAAAATCCAATTTAATGCTTATATCAGGCCCGAATGTATATTTAAAAAATACAAAGGTTATGTACATGTGGTGGACTCAAAAATTTTATTGAACATGGTTAATTCGTTGTATATTTTGTGCTTTGTATATTGAGGATATACAAAGACATTATGCAAGCTGCGGACTTAAAAGAAAGGTGAAATAGGGTTAAATCTATGTATATTTGGGGTTTGTATGTTTGAGGACTGCGAGGTATACAAAGCACAATATGCATCGAAATATACATTGAGTGGAATTGAAAAGTTATAAATTGGAGTTAAGTGCTTGTATATTTTTGCATTTGTATGTTGCGATATACAAGCTGATATGCATTGCATACATACAAGCCACAGAACTAAAAGAAAATAAAATCTGATTAATACGATGTATCACACTCGGCTTGTATATTGGAAGATACAAAGATTTAAACAGGGAAAAGGGTGGGAATACAAACTAATAGGAATTTGAGGTTATTCTGGAGCTTGATTGCATATTTTTGGTCAATGATGGTTCACTCGACCATTTTCTAATGCTATATATGCATTTTTGGATGTGATTTTCACTATTTTAGGACCCAATATCAGCGTAAGAAATGAGATCGACAAGAAATTTCAGAGTCGCTCTGACTATAGAGACTCATGCCGATAGGAAGAATGAACAAGCTGATAAGGCTATTTTGGGTTGAGTAAGGAAATCGGTAAGGAATTTTTTTGACCGCGCCGATAGTAGAGAGTTTTGCCAATGGAGAAGAGGGTTTAAATGTAAAACCAAACTAGTAGTTGGGGTTGATGATGTGTAAACTCTGTGACTGGGTGTGAAGTGGGAAGTGCATTAGTTGTTGCAGTTGGCACACATCAAACATTCTGACTAGGTAATTAATTGGCAGGGCAACTTGATTAGGTTTATTTGATCAATTTTTATTTATTTTGCAGGTTTTCAGTTGAGGAAGGAGCTAAAACTTGATGGTGATGATGTCATGGGAGGGAGATCTGATCTCAGGAGTAGAGGAAGATAAGGATGAGGTGCCAAAAGTCAAGGGTCTTCATTAATGAAGATAGAATGCAAATGGAGACATTATTACAGCAGACCACATAAGTTATTATTGAGCTGCTAGGTTTTCTAGAAGGGCATATTTCACTCAGATTTGATGTATGCTCATAGATATTTTGGGAGGCTTGTCCTCCACTATTTATTGCTATAACCAAGGGTTTGAACCATTGGTTAACTAGGGTTTTGAGCTATATTTGGGATAGTCAAGTCTATATATTGTGCCTCTTTACACTGTAATACTTTACATAGGGGCTACAGAGGGATTTTTAGAGTAGTGACATATAAAGAATATAACTAAAAGTTGTAATTTATCTTAGCATTTAGGAGTAGAAGAAGGAGGTTGCCTGTGTCTGCAATAAGGAACGTGCGGAACATCCTGCTTCATTATTGTATCTGTAAAGCTTGTAAGTTTTCTATAATTTGATCAATGAAGCTAAGAGTCATTCAGACATTGTAAATCTTATATGACTACCTATTTCTAATACAATTGAATCTACAATTTTGCGTCTATCTTCTGAGTGTTTTCTTGCTCTTCTTTGTATTTGGAAAATTATCTCTTAGAGCTTGTAATCTTATGTGTATGTTTGTGAAAATGCTCAGAACTTACATTTAAGGTTTAATCTGTGGATTTGATCAAATTTCTGTATGATTTACAAAGTACATAACAGAACAATTAGATCCTTTGGTAGAATGAATTAAGTTTAGTTTAGATCTTTCTAACTTTTCCCAACCCATCTGAAAATATTTAGCTTAAAATGTAGAAATTAAAAGGAAATTTGTCTCATATTTGAAAAGCATGAACAACAGAGTTTGAAAGTAGACAATTTTCATAATATTTAAAGAGGAGAAAACTGCAATAATTCAAAAAAAATCATTTAAAGCTTTGTAGCATAGTAACACTTTTATGCAAAAGGAATGAACAACCTACTGATATCTATGATCTTATGCATAGTTTATGTCTAGTAAACCAACAAGAAACCCTAAATCACATAAGGCCCCTTGAACATTACATCTTCACATCAACCAACTGAATTTGCCCAACAGGTCAAGACCTGACCATATTAAACTTGGGATTAAGCGAATCTTAACCGATTCCTTCATATCTTTCAAGTCAATTTTGGTTCATGTTCTGTGAATTTTAACTATTGTTATGACTGTGTTAAAACAATCATCAATAGTTCTCTAGCACTAGAAGGAGGGCCCAACTTGAGTTAGGGTTTGTCTCAAGTAGAGATGGCTCATAATAGCAGTAGAGTGACTAGATCTAGATCTAGTTTTAGGGATATATTTGTGCAATTATCTGATAGAAGATGAAGTAAGAGTCCTCTGATTTGGAACCCTAAAATAACTCACCCAGGAGGCTCATCTAACACACCCCTTGGATCACCTTATACTATCCATAATATTGTGAACCTTGACATTTCTTCATTCAAATCTTTAAAACTTGGTTCAGATACTCCTAGAGGTCCTAGTCCTCCTAGAAATCCTATCCCACCACTAAATCAAGGTATTCCTATAGGCCTAGGTCAAGCTCAAGTGCCTGCGATGGCTTATTTCAATGTCGACTCTCCCATACACTTCAATGATTACAGTGAGATGCCCAAAAATCTTGAGAAGATATGTCCTGAATACCAGTTACTTCAGGATCCAGAAGATCATATTAGAATATTCAAGGAGGCATGCTTTAGGGCTAGATTAGAGCATGAGGATGTTGTGTGTAGATTGTTTCCCTACACCTTCAATGAACAAGCCTCTAACTAGTATGTAAACTTACCCAATGGCTATATTTCTTCTTGGACACTTATGGAAGAAGCATTTTTGTCTAGATTTAGAGGACCCATTGATCCTTGCATCTTGTATCACAAATTGGCTACCATAAAAAGAGGAGAAGGAGAGCTGATTGATAATTTCAATGACAGATTTCAAAAGGCCTACTCTAGGTTGGTAGACCCTTACACTGTGAATGATGATACCTTGTTAGCTATGTACAATGCAGCCTTGGATCCTTTAACTACCATGTTTGTCAAAAGAAAACCAGACAGATTCAATATCCAAAGCCTATAAAGAGGCAGCCTCAGTAAACCAAGAGATGAGGCATACAACTCATAGTCCATTTGTTAATGGAGGAAATTCTGGCATGCAAAATCAAGCACAGCCTTGGAATGGAGTCCCTATGCATCACACCATTATTAAATCTGATTCCAACATACACACCTGTGTATAATCCTGCCCCAATCGAAACCATAGCTCCTTACATGGGTAACACTGCTAATAACAGTTAGAATAGTGGTTAGCCTTTCTTCCAACCTCCTAGAGATACAACTATGGCAAAGGCATAAGAGGAAAGGGAAGAAATCAAAGAGATCACTACACATTTAAAAAGATTGACCACCAAAGTGACACAACTAAGAAATGAGAATCTTTATGGAAGAGGCAACCAAGGATACAATCAAAATCAGAATTATAACCAAGGCCAAAATCAGAACTACAGTTCAAATCAAAGTTAGAACTACAATCAGAACTACAATTAGAGCCATAACCAAAATAACAACCAAGACCAAAGTTCAAATCAGAGCCAAAACTATAATCAGCATCAAGGTCCTAACCAAGGGTAGCGAATGCAAAATAGAGGACCAGTGGTAGAGAATAGGGCCTGGGGTAACAATAACAAAAATTAGAATCAACCCAGGCTACCCAAAACATGGAACACTGGACCAAACAATGGTACTCTAGCTTCTCCCTTTGAGAATATAGATAATCATGATGCAAAACAAACAACTGGCATCCAAATGGCCAATACATCACTAAAATATTGGTGCAGATTTCATAACACCAGTGCCCATGCTGAGCTTGACTGTCCACAGTTCCATTTAGCAGCCATCATTTTTAATATAGATGTGCAACCTCCTACTTTTGAATTTCTCATTCCCAAGGGTAATGAGGTAGTACCCTTAGGGTATGATACAACTTTAGTTTTAGAAACCTTTACCTTTGCAACTACAAAAGAGAAAGAAGATGAATTGTTAGAGGATGAACCATACTTTTGTGAAAATCTTTATCCTAAATCAGCCTTTGTGTTAAATGCTTTTCAGTTTCCCTTTGAAACTGAAAATAAGGTGTTGACTAAAATAGAAGAGGTGTAGGCCTTTCAACAGACAAACAAGAACCACACCTACAATTTGAGGAATAACCCTAGGCCAGGAGGACCTTTCACCACTTCCACTCCTCCTAACAACTTGAATACACCCCCAGATTAGAATGCTAGCAACAATCCCGCCATACTTAAAGGTAATCGTCACGCAAATAGTGGAACAATAGTACAAAAGGCCCAAACAAGTAAAACTGAAACAATAGAGACAACAAAACTAATGAGTTACTTGTCAGAGGAAATAAAGAAAATTAAGGTTAGTATACCTCTGAATGAATTATTGAAAACTCCAAGGATCAGAAATACTTTTATAAAATCTCTGGATACATCCATGACAAATGAGGTCACTACTAATATAGTTGTTCCTAATAGAGATTCACCGCCTAAAGAGAAAAGTAAGAAAGTTGAGTACCCTTTCAATACAAATGTAGTAATGTATGCTGATAAGAAGGATGCTCCTTGTTTCTTGTTAACTGTTAGGTTGTGTGGGAAGAACATACACAATTACATGGTAGACTCTGGTGCATCAGCCAATGTAATGCCCTTAGCGATATGTAAAACTCTAGGGCTGACCCCCACTAGATCCACTAAGGTTGTCACATAGATAAAACTGATGTTAGTGTGATAGGAGAATTGATGAACATTCAAATGCAATTAGGTTCAGACCCTGGGTAAGCCAATTTATTGACATTCAAATAGTGGATATACCCATGAATTATGGAATGTTGCTGAGTAGGGATTGGTCCAAAACACTAAATGAATATACGGCCACTAATTTTTCACATATGTGGCTACCTTGTAGAGGTGTCCCAAACTAGATTAGAATAGAGGTAGAACCCAGGATGAAACACATGATAATAGAGTATAATCAAACTAACAAAATATTATATACTGTTGTTGAACCTAGTGTTTATAGGATTACTAACAATGGGGTACAAATTCAAGAGATCATGATGTTAAACTTTAGAGAAAAATATGTTAGCAGTGAGACAACATTATTCATTGAGTCTGATGGAAATTCATCAGATGAAGAAAACAATGCAATGAACAAATTTGGTCTACCATTAGATAATAGGTGGAAGAGTGCATTAAACAAAATCTACCAGTTCAATGTAAACTATATAAGGACGGGTGTAGAGTTCACGATAGGCCACATTCTAAGGAGAGTTGTGGAATGTGCAAAGACATCATTGAATATGAATACAAAAAATGCATGAAGAAGGTAGGGCTGCAAGAGGGAAATGTGAATCCTGATCAACCGCAGAGATGCTTTCAGAGTAATGTAGATGCTCTGATTTCAAATTTAGAAAAGGAAAGAGTAAAGGACAAGGGTAGTTGTCTTTCTGATTTACAAGCTGAAAATACACATATGCAAGTTGACCAAACAGAAATACCCATGAATAAATAGGCTAGCACCTCACAAGTGATAGAAGGGACAAAGCATGCCAAGGTAAAAGGTCAGAGAAGTAAAGATGGCATGTCGACACTAAAATGTGATGGATCCAAATCAAAACAGGGTGCGGGTGTGGGTGTTGAACTCATAGACCCTCAGGGTAAATAATATCTAGCAACATATAGATTGCACTTTTCCTGTACTAACAATATTGCCGAATATGAAGCATTATTTTTTGGACTTGTCATGGCCATCAAGAAAAGGGTAAAAATGATTAAGGTATTTTCAAATTTTGAGCTAGTGATCAGACAAGTAAGGAAACTATATGCTTGCAACTACAAGAAAATGATTTGTTACAGACATAGAGTATGGGGTTTAATAGATTCATTTGATGCTTTCAACATAGAGTATATCCCTAGAGAATTGAACCATAGACTAGATGCACTAGTAGTTGCTGCTAGCACATTAGAATCCTTGACACTATTAGGTCTGAGATGATTTGTTGTTGAATTAGTTAATGTTCCTAGTATCCCAGACAATGTTACACATTTTTAGGTATTTGGAGGAGATCAACAAATTATTGATTTTCTAACTTGTAATGAGGTATTTGAGGCTCAAATCATTGACGAACAAGAAAGGCCTGAGATAACATGGGATGAAGAAGATATAATCAACTTGAAGAGTAACTTCTTACCCAAAGGGGCAATTGAATTAGAACATATTTTTTACTTTGATGGGGTAATAAGACAAAAAGACTTACCCAAAACAGAAGGGGGTAAGTGTGATTCACACAACTTAGGGACAGAGCAAAGTCCACAAAACATGCTAATTGGAAAGGCTTGCTCTGAGAAAATAAGAAAAGAAATTTTAGGTGTCCTAAAAGAATACAAACACGTCATAGCATGGACATATGAAGACTTGAAAACATATGATACGTCCATCATAACCCACGTGATACCTTTGAGACCATATCTTAAACCATTTAGACAAAAATAAAGGCCTGTGAATGCCATTTTAGAGCCTTTAATCTTTGAAGATATAAAGAAGTTATTGTCTGCCAGAACAATTTTCCCAGTCAGACATTTAGCCTAGGTAGCCAACCTAGTACTAGTGAGGAAGAAAAATAGAGACATCAGGTTATGCGTAGACTTTAGAAATTTGAATAAAGCATCTGAAAAAGATAATTATCCTCTACCTCCAATAGATGAAGTGTTGCAAGTAGTGAACAGGGAAAAGATGATGTCTTTCTTAGATGGTTTTTCAAGATACAACCAGGTCTTAATAGATAGAGATGATAGATTAAAAACTACCATCACTTGTAAATGGGGAAATTATGCATATAGAAGAATGCCTTTTGGTCTAATAAATGTAGGTGCCACTTTTCAGAGAGCCATGGACATTACATTCCGTGGGTTGTCAGGTAAGTGCATTATTGTGTATATGGACAATCTGACTGTGTATTCCAAGGATGCATCCACTCACGCTGAAGATCCCAGGAAAATACTTAAGTGATGTGAGAGGTATGGAATTTCCCTTAACCCTAAGAAAAGTTCATTTGGAGTAACTGAAGGTAAATTACTAGGGCATGCCATTTCTGAAACTGGAATATCGATTAACACAGATAGAATAGAACCAATAAAAAAAATTGCAAATACCAAACAATAGGAAAGAGTTGAAATCATTTTTTGGTAAAATTAACTTTGTTTAGAAGCTCATCACAGGTTTTGTAGAAATCGTGCAGCCGTTAACTGCCATGTTGAAGAAAGATGCACGAATGGAGTGGATACCCGTGGCTAGGGATCCATTCGAAGATATCAAGTAGGCCATATCTGATGCCCCTATACTGACAAGTCCAGACTACATAAAGCCATTTTACATATATTCCTTTGCATCCTCCCATTCAGTTGCGGCTGCCTTGACATAGAAGGGTGAAGACAATGAAGAAAAGCCAATAGCTTTTATGAGTGCACCGCTGAAGGATGCACAACTACAATTCCTTGATACCAAAAGACAAGCATTCATACTAATGAGGGCTTTGAAGAAATTTAGGCATTATATTTTGCACAGCCAGGTCAAAGCCATAGTGCCAGACGTAACAGTAAAGATGCTGCTGATGCAGAACGAACCTGGGGAAAAGAGGGTAAAATGGATCACCATGCTGCAAGAGTTCGACATGGAAATCATTCCCATGAAGCTGGTCAGAGGGTAGGTGTTGGTGCAAACAATAGCAAACATAGACCCAAATTTTATAAAACAACAGTATGTACCAAATTCCTAGGACGCATCAGACTGGTATGGTGACTTGAACACTTTTCTGATATCTAGAAAGTACCCAAATAGGATGAAAGCTTCTCAGAGGAGGGCTTTGAAGATTAAAGCACAAAAGTATATGGTGCAAGGATGTCTTATATTCAGGAAGAACCATGATGGAATTTATTTGAGATGTCTAAATAGAGTTGAAGCGGATAAGGTGGTGACAGAACTACTTGACAAGTACGGAACCGGCCATGGTTCCCATCTAGCTACAACACACAAAATATTGAGACCAGGCTACTACTGGCCTACAATGTTTAAAGATACAGAGAGTCACATCAAGAGTTTCCACACCTATCAGACTGTAGCAGATAAGGGAAGAAATCAGGCCAATCCATTACAGTCTGTGATTGAATCAAGACCATTTGCACAATGGGGCTTGGATTTCATCAGAGTCATCAATCCTCCATCTTCTGTAGGACACAAGTTCATACTGATGGTGACAGACTACTATATGAGGTGGACTGAAGCCACATGTTTCAAGTTCTCCATGACTGAGGTGGTTATCAAGTTCCTTGAAGAAAACATCATAACCAGGTTTGGAACTCCCTATTCATTGGTATGTGATAATGACCCTGCTTTCTCTTCTTTGAAATTTTCTAAATGGGCATTTGAATATGGGATTGTTCTAAAGTTTTCTTCAAATTATTACCCTCAAAGTAATGGATTAGCTAAGTCTACAAACAAAATTTTATTAGATATAATCAAGAAGCTAATTGCAAAGAGTCCTAGAGAGTGGAATACCTTGTTAAAGTATGCATTGTGGGTGGATAGGACCAAGTTTAAAATAGCTTTAGGAAGTGCACCTTATCATTTAGTTTATGGGACTAATCCAATACTTCCAGTAAATCTAAAATACCAATCTAGAAGTTTGCTAATGAGTATTTAGGCTTTGATAATCATAGGGAAGCTAGGATAGTACAAATGCTACAACTAGATGAGAAAAAAGGTCAAGCCATCGAGAAATTTGCCAAACACCAAGTAGTAGTTAAGAGGTGGTTTGATAAGATGGTAAGAGTCAAAACATTTAGGATATCAAACTTAGTGCTGTGCTGGGATAAAGCACATGAAAAGAAGGGGAGTCATGAAAAATTTGACAAACTATGGTTAGGTCCATTGCAAGTCTCAGAAATAATAGGAGACAACACATTTAGACTCAAAACCTTAACTGGGGAAGATGTGCTATTACCAGTTAATGACCAACATTTGAAACACTACTTCCAAGCTTGAGGTAAAGGACAGTCCATTTTTATGTAACATAGTGTAGGTAGTGTACAGTTTTCTTTTTGTTGTTTTGTTTTTGTTTTGTTGTTTGTACAGTTTTCTCTTTCTTTGTTTCTTATTTTTCTTGTATAGTCTGTTGGTTGGTTTGTTTGTTGTCTCCTCAGCAAGGATCTTTGTTTTTTTTTCTTTAGAGTAATAAGGAGCAAGCTAACAACCATTGAAAATAGTATAAAATTTAGAATATTCCAGTTAATCATTTGTAATTTATGCATAACTTGTTGTAACTGTCATGAATGTAGAGAGTTGTTTAGCTTCTGAAATTTTGTATTCAATAATAGTGATTGAGAATTCAAGGACTGTTTCTCATGATGACACACCTAAAATCCTTGGGTTTGTTGAACCTACCAGTGTAGATATTAGGTGAAAAATCTGAGGTCACCCTTGCTACCATTACAAATCTCAGCTTAATTTTAGCAAGTGACCATTCCTTGCATCATGAAGTTACAATTGCATCACCTTATGAAAAATTTCTATCAAATATCACTAAAATAAAATAAAAATAAATAAATAAAGTGGATTATACTAAAAATCCAGATTAATCCATCTAAGTAACTCTATCGGGTATATGGACGCTCGTTGGTAGTGGGGCTCTACTTAGGAGAATTCTAACGATAACCTTGTCGGGGCTATAGATGCTCGCTGGTAACAAGGCTCTATCTAGTTGGCTATGAGGGCATGTCCTCAACTACGTAGGCTAATATCAATCACTAGTTTGTTTAACCGATCTTCAAGATGAGGATAATTAATCACGTGCACACACTTATACTAAAATTGAAAATTCATGCACCCTTATTGAATACCTTAGGTCTCAAGCTGAATAATGATTTGCAAGAAAGATAGTTGGAAGTTATGGATTTATTTCACTTAGTTTTCTTGAATGCTTTGAATTTAATTGTTTTGTTTGGTTGCTAGTTGTTGTGATGTTCACAACATGCCCCATTTTACTCCTAGGCAAAATGAGGACCCCTGCTGTGGTTTTTTTTTTGCTTTTTGCTTCTGTGTGTTGTTTTGCTTGGTGGTAAAGGGAAAAAAGGAGAGTTAAAATTACAAACTTTGTTAAAACTAGAGAAAAAAAATGCATTTTAGTACCAGGGCATGATATGGTTAGATTCCTTGTGAAAACTGAGCTAGGGTTGCTTTTTGAACCATCTTAAAATTTACCATATTTTGCAAGTTATGATCATTTCGGTAAAATGTACAAGGGAAGGGTTTGTTGTTTGTATGTACAAGTCTATTTGTATATCGGCTTGCATATACAAAGCCCTTTGTATGCAAGTTCGCTTGTATACAACCCCCTTTGTATATCGCTTTCCATATACAAGGTCATTTTATACTTAGTCGCATTTGCAATTGGGTCCATTATTTAAGGTTGTTTGCATGTTGCACATACAAGAGCCTTTGTATATCACTTTCACATGCATAGTCGATTGTATGTCCTTTTTACCTCGTATGCATTTGGTAGGGTTTTTATGCATACATACAAGGTGGACCCAAAATAGTTTTAGAGTTGAAATGTATAAGTGGTTAAGTCCACCGGATGCTTCTTTTGCTTTGTATGTTTCTTACATACAAAGGTCACATACAATGCTACATGCAAGGCGTGACTTGAAAGGCTATTAAATGGAGTTGAGCCGTTGTTTTTTTTTATGCCTTGAATATTAAAAACATGCACGGAAATATACATGCAGTGGACCTGAAATATTTATGAATTAGAATTAAGTCTTTGTATGTTTCGACTTGTATGTATGTTTCGATATACATACATTTTGAAACATACAAAGAGGAGATACATTGCCCAGAGCCCAAAACATCATTAAACAAGATTAAATTGTTCTATGCTGCAGACTTGTATGTTAGTATATACATTGCACTTCATACACTGGGAGATACATACAACATAGAATCAAAGAGAAAATAAAATCCAATTTAATGCTTGTATCAGGGCCGAATGTATATCTAAAAGATACAAAGGTTATGTACATGCGGCAGACCCAAAAATTTGATTGAACATGGTTAATTCATTGTATATTTTGTGCTTTGTATATTGAGGATATACAAAGACATTATGCGAGCCGCGGATTTAAAAGAAAGGTGAAATAGGGTTAAATCTATGTATATTTGGGGTTTGTATGTTTAAGGACTGTGAGGTATACAAAGCACAATATGCATCGAAATATACATTGGGTGGAATTGAAAAGTTATAAATTGGAATTAAGTGCTTGTATATTTTTGTGTTTGTATGTTGCGATATACAAGCCGATATGCATTGCATACATACAAGCCACGGAACTAAAAGAAAATAAAATCTAATTAATACGATGTATCACGCCTGACTTGTATATTGGAAGATACAAAGATTTAAATAGGGAAAAGGGTGGGAAAACAAACTGATAGGAATTTGAGGTTATTTTGGAGCCCGATTGCATATTTTTGGTCAACGATGGTTGACCTAACCATTTTCTAATGTTGTATATGCATTTTTGGACGTGATTTTCACTATTTTAGGACCAGATATCAGCGTAAGAAATGAGATTGGTAGGAAATTTCAGACTTGCTCTGATTATAGAGACTCATGCTGATAGGAAGAATGAAGAAGCTGATAAGGCTATTTTGGGCTGAGTAAGGAAATCGATAAGGAATTTTTTTGACCGCGCTGATAGTAGAGAGTTTTGCCAATGGAGAAGAAGGTTTAAATGTAAAACCAAACTGGTAGTTGGGGTTGACGGTGTGTAAACTCTGCGACTGGGTGTCAAGTGGGAAGTGCATTAGTTACTATAGTTGGCACACATCAAACATTCTGACCAGGTAATTAATTGGCAGGGTAACTTGATTGGGTTTTCTAATCCATTTTTATCTATTTTGTAGGTTTTCAGTTGAGGAAGGAGCTGAAACTTGATGGCGATGACATCATGGGAGGGAGATCCGATATCAGGAGCAAAGGAAGATAAGGACGAGGGGTGAAAAGTAAAGGGTCTTCATTAATGAAGATAGAATGCAAATGGAGACATTATTGCAACAGACCACAGAAGTTATTATTGAGCTACTAGGGTTTCCAGAAGGGCATATTTCACCCAGATTTGATGTATGCTCAGAGATATTTTGGGAGGCTTGTCCTCCACCATTTATTGTTGTAACCAAGGGTTTGAACCACTGCTTAAATAGGGTTTTGAGCTGTATTAAGGATAGTCGAGTCTATATATTGTGCCTCTTTACACTGTAATACTTTACACAAGGGCTACAGAGGGATTTTTAGAGTACTGACATATAAAGAACAAAATTAAAAGTTGTAATTTAGCTTAGCATTTAGCAGTAGAAGAAGGAGGTCACCTGTGTCTGCAATAAGGAACGTACAGAACATCCTACTTCCTTACTATATCTGTAAATCTTATAAGTTTTCTGTAATTCAATCAATGAATCTAAGAGTCATTCAGACATTGTAAATCTTATATGACTACCTATTTCTAATACAATTGAATCTAGAATTTTGCGTCTATCTTCTGAGTGTTTTCTTGCTCTTCTTTGTATTTGGAACATTATCTCTTAGATCTTGAAATCTTAAGTGTATGTTTGTGAAAATGCTCAGAACTTGCATTTAAGGTTTAATCTGTGGATTTGATCAAATTGCTATATGATTTACAAAGTGCATAACAAAACAATTAGATCCTTTGGTAGAATGAATGAAGTTTAGTTTAGATCTTTCTAACTTTTCCCAACCCATCTAAAAATACTTAGCTTAAAACATAGAAATTAAAAGGAAATTTATCTCATATTTGGAAAGCATGAACAACAAGGTTTGAAAGTAGATAGTTTTTATAATATTTAAAGAGGAGAAAACTCCAATAATTCAAAAAAATCATTTAAAGCTTTGTAGTACAGTGACACTTTTATGCAAAAGGAATGAACAACCTACTGATATTTATGATCTTTTGCATAGTTTAAGTCTAGTAAACCAACAAGAAACCCTAAATCACGTAAGGCCCCTTGAACATTACAGCTTCACACCAACTAACTAAATTTGCCCAACAGGTCAAGACCTAACCATATTAAACTTGGGATTAAGTGAATCTTAACTGATTCCTTCATATCTTTCAAGTCAGTTTTGGTTCATTTTATGTGAATTTTAACTATTATTATGACTGTGTTAAAGCAATCATCAATAGTCATCTCATAACCTTTCACATTCCACACAATCATCTTCATTTGCTCTCACTGAAGATCATTTTGTCCTTTCATGTCTTCAAAAGCAATGCACCTTATCAAGTCACCTACAAAATAAAAAACATATATCTAATCTCCAAAACCATTGACATTCTTGTTCCATTTCCCTTTCATAATCATTTCATCTCCTTTCATCTTCTCTACAATTTCATCTTCATTAAGTTGAATGTCTTCAACAAAAATCCAATTAATTTCCTTCCAAATCTTCATATTTTGTGTCCTTCAAAAATCTTTTTCAACTTTAATCTACAGAAACACTCTACACAAGTTTTCTCAATCTTCAATCAATTTTGTCCATAAAATGTCTTCAATTTTTTTTATATCTATCTGCCTTCCAAAAGAAAAATCATCTTATTTGTTTCCAAATCACAAGAATAGAAATAAACTATTCATCTAAAAAAATCTCTCCTCAAAAATAGCATATAACTCCTTATGACACTCCATAGTCAATCAAATTAGAAAATAATAAAAATTTGCTAATTTCAAATTAAAGTCATAAAAGACTTAATTAAACTCCCCTCTTAAGGCATATTCAATGCCACAAAAATTGTGCTCTTCCAAAATAAATAAGACTTGTTTTTGCTTTTTTTAAAAAAACTTTGAAGAAATCTTAACATAGCATTTCTCCCTCAAGTCTCGATGCATTATGCTTTTCATACATGAATTAGGCTCCTCTAAAAAACTTTGATGCATTTTATAAATAAATGGAGATCTTTTTATAAGAGCATTCAATGCCTTTTTTAAATCCATTACCTTGACCACCAGTGGACTATGTTAGGAGGGGCCGATTATGATATATGTTGACTATCCCTTTAATGGGTGAATTTTAAGTGATGTGACATGCAATTTCAAGTCAACACTTAAATATAACAAAAGGAGCAAAATACATATGATAGGTAGATTAAGGAATTTTTCCATGACACTTAAACCAAAAACCCTCTTTTGATACTTATATGAGCATCAATGTCTTAGCAACAACAATTTATGTAATCAAACTAATCAAACAAATCTTGTGGGTATAAAAAGATGATCAATCAACTCATGATGATGATCTTATCAAGAAATACATCCATATGCAATCATAAACATGAACTAACATCTCTCCTCATAACTCCTGATGATCTTGATGATCTTGATGTCCAATATCCATGACAACCTGATATGAAGATCATTCCCAAAATGTGACCATGAAACCATAAGCATCAAATTCAAGGCATCCTTGAAAGGGTAAACCTTTTTGAGCCATGAGCTATATGATCCAACACTTCAACACATATGAACTATTATAACTCCTGAGATCACCTCTACCATAATGAAACCAATCCTTGATACAGAGTATGCCACACATAATACCAACCTTATTGCAAAGAATGCCAAACAACAAACACCTCAAAAATGCAATTTCATACACTTAGATAACAAATCATGATGAAGACTACTGTGTTTCACTCAAATCAAATGATAAAGCCACTACCATTGCATATCATGTCATCTGTATCAACCATACTGAACAAGTTGTGATATGATAATGGAAAGAACACACAAGATGATGTACTCCTACTCTTGTCAACAACTTAACACAACTCTTGATGAAGCATGAACACACATATGAAGTAAGTCCTTATCTTTTGAAGTATAACTTCAACTTGCTTCAACCTCTTGCACTTACCTCCTGATTAGTGACCTTTAGATATTCACTAATATCAACCCAAGATCTTGCAAGACCTTTTTGACATCAATAACAATCAATCTTCATCAATCTCCCCCTTTGTCATTGATGGCAAAACTTCATGAAACATTTTCTCCTTCTCCCCCTTTTTGACATCTAATGACAAAGACTATTATCTCCCCCTAAGAAAATAACTCCATTGAAAGATGTTAAAGCTTGGTCATAACATTTACAAACACATTGCATTATGAGGACTTTGAAGACATAAACTCCTGTTATCTTGTTATCTTCAACCAAAAAAAATGAGAACCACTTACCAAAATCTTTGATACCACTTGTCTTTCAAAAGATTGAAGGCACTGAATACTTATGCAATTTTGCTAAACTTATCCTGAAAACTCTATCCTTGCACATCTGCATCTTGAACAACATTTCAAACTTGAGAGCAAAAAGACACCATGATGACATCACATGTGATTGAAAGACAAACTTTCAAAAAAACAATTCTTCCTCAATCATCAACACTTTTTGACCCACATGACAAATCTCCAATAATTCCCAAAGCATAAAGTCTCCAATGAATCTACTCCTACCCATACTTCTTAAAAATGAGGACCATCCTCCTATAACTGCACAAGACACCTTTTACAACACAATGTCAATTCTGATATAAATGCAAAACCACATCTGAAACATACTATACTATACAAGAACTGCTGCCTTTTGACTTTTTCATTCAAACTAGGTCATCAAATAAGCACATCAAAAAACTAACTACATCATCAAGTTCTTCCTACAACAACACTTTGCACAAATAAAAAGTAGAGATAAGTGCTATGAATTGAATTTTTCATTTTCAGCCACCTTAGCCAACACATGCTAATTTCTGATAAGAGCTTCTTGAGAACATCTTAAGTTCTTCGCCATGACAAACAAGATCACACTGAACTGCAACACATTTTTTGTAAGTATCAACTTGATATGAACAATATACAAATAGGATGAAGTCACAACATCATCAAACTCTTTGTGTAGAGAGCTTTTGAACACCTTATATGCATTATGAACCACTAAACATGTCACTGATCATGAACACCTGTATTACTGACATATACTGAAAATCAAAAACATCAAAAACTTCATTTCAAACATTATCAAGTAAGCATGACAAACAAAATAAGATCATCATATTGATAAACAACAACTAATCTCCTCCTATAACTTCTTGGGGATAAAAGATAGAACAAGAACAACTCCCCCTCACATCATGCTATCTATTATTCAACTAATGATGTAACTTGTGTAGGATGCACAAGTTTGGGATTTGCCTTCTCATGACTCTATTTTTGCTTCCACACTTTTACAGGTTCTTTCTTCCTCCAAACCTTTTCAATCTTTTTCTTTTCCCAACTCTTCAAATTAGGTGATGCTTTTTTGCAACTATGTGCTTTGTGACCAAAAGAATTGCTATTATAACAAACTATGTTAGAATCATAATCAAATGACTAATAGTACCTTTGAGTACTCATGTTAAGATTCCATGCAGGATCATACCTTCTATGCACTTTACAATTTCTTTGTATATGTCCAACATTAATGCACTTGTAACAAACAATATCAGTATTCCTTCTGCAAACAACTGCTTTGTGTCCAAAATTATTACATGTATAACAACAACCATTAAATGAATATTTATACCTATACATGTATGCTTGTTTTACTGGAGTAGTTCTTCTAAAATTTCTTCTTCTTTGACATTTATTTCAGCTTCTAACTTCTTTTTGTCTTCAGGAGCACTAGCATGAAGATTAATTTTATTTCTAGGAGTTTGTCTGATTTTTGAACACTCTCCTTCTTCAAATCCTAAACCAGTAGTGTCATTATGATGCTTCTATTTTCCCGACAACTCATGTAACTTGCATGTGCTTTCTTCAAACTCCTTTTAATTCTTAGATAAAGCCTTCAGACCATCATACTCTTTTCTCATATTGATAATATCACCTTTCAATTTTAGATTCTCAATCCTTCTAACTTCAAGGTTAGATTTTGAAACATCTACTATCCTCTTAGCTTTCTCAACCTCTATCTTCAGATTGGTAATCAAATTATTTGAGTTATCAATTTGTCTCCTTAAATTTGCAATCTGAATACTTGCCTCTTCAAGATGAGAGAGTGCTTTGTCTTTGAAATCTCTTTCTTGTTGTAGCTGCAACATTAATTTCTGGTTCTCCTTATAATTCTTGAGTTCACTCAGAGCATATATGAGCTCCCCTTCCATATCAATCTCACAATCTTGTTTATCATATTCCTAATCATCACTTATGATATTAGCTTCTTCTAAAAGAGATTGAACTTCAACTCCTTCATTTGCAAGTCTCCTTTCATTGCCACTTTCTTCACACACCAGAGTGTCCTCTTTTTTATCATCATCTTGATAAATTCTTTTCAATTTCCTTCACACATCCTGAGCTATTTCACACTGCACAACTTTAAGAAACATCATTAGATAAACCAGATAAAACAACCTTCTTGGCTATATGATTACATTCAAGAGCCTCTTTTTTATTTACAGAGTTAGAATATCCATTCTCAATAGACATGCATACATCATAACCTAAAGAGGATAAATAGACTTGCATTCTCATAAACCAAACTAAAAAAATTGAACCATTAAATAGAGGAACTCCAGAAAACTCTTTCATTGATTTAACTTGTGAAGCATCTTTATCAACTGATTGAACATTAACACCTAAATTTGATATGGATGATGTCTTTTGTGTCTTTTGACTAGAATGAAGATTGACATTTCTCATGTTCTTATTTCTTCTGCACTTACCCATTGAACTCCACTACTAGGACCTACCCAAGCCTATTAGACTTCAAAAAGGAAGATTGGCTTTGATACCAATTGTAGGAGTCCAGGACAACACTGAGAGGGGGGTGAATCAGTGTTGTATAAATTTTAACCTTTTGCAAATTTAACTTTCAAGACATGAAGAAAAAAGATATCATTGATTTGTTACACACATGTGCACATAATAGAGAATGAAGAGAATAAAACATCATGATTAAATCATACACACACAAAGAGAGAAGATCAATATGAATCATGACACAAGATTTGCACGAGTGGAAAACCCTCCAGGGGTAGAAAAACCACTCCAAAACTGCCTCACTGGCTTTATAAAAAAACTTCATTAATTACAATGTTTAGAAGCACCAACTTCAAGGAGCACCAACCCCTAATACTTTTAGAAGCACCAACATCAAGGAGAATCAACCCCTAATACAGAACAAACTGCAAAGTGTGCAAGAAGTGATTACCACTCAATCTGATTTGCACCATTACTCAACATGTCTTCTCTAAATTTTCAATCATACTTAATCCAATCTGCTTATCAATTCCATGATCTCTGCATAATCAAATTACTTGATTCACAATACAATCTCAATGTTTTCCTCTGCATTTCATCTTCAATAAAAAACAATTCACCTGATTCAGTTTATCTTTTCACAATTAATTACATATTGTCTACAAATTTCATAGGAATTAATGTGTATCACAAGTTGTATTCAATTTTCATATTGATTCACATCCATTACAACTGTATTATCAAATTATTTCATCATTGATCGACACAATAACCATACTATCAAAGCACCTATGATGTCATTAAATATTAGAAGACCTTTCACATTTTGCAAAAATATTTTCATCTTTTCTCAATCTACAAAAATTAATTTTCTAAAATAAAAATTTAATGTCATCTCATATTCTTTCACATTCCATACAATCATCTTGATTTTCTCTCACTGAATATCATTTTGTCCTTTCATCTTCTCCTTTCATGTCTTCAAAAACAATGCACCTTATCAAGTCACGTGCAAAATAAAAAACATATATCTAATCTCTAAAACCATTCACATTCTTATTCAATTTCCCTTTCATAAATATTTCATCTCCTTTCATCTTCTCTACAATTTCATCTTCATTAAGTTGAATGTCTTCAACAAAAATCCAATTAATTTTCTTACAACTCTTCATAATTTGTGTTCTTCAAAAATCTTTTTCAACTTCAATCTGCAGAAACACTCTACACAAGTTTTGTCAATCTTCAATCAATTTTGTCCATAAAATGTCTTCAAATTTTTTTTATATCTATCTACCTTCCAAAAGAAAAATCACTTTATTTGTTTCCAAATCACAAGAATAGAATTAAACTATTCATCTCAAAAAATCTCTCCTCAAAAATAGCATATAACTCCTTATGACACTCCATAGTCAATCAAAATAGAAAACAATAAAAAGTTTCTAATTTCAAATTAAAGTCATAAAAGACTTAATTAAACTCCTCTCTTAAGGCATATTTAGTGCCACAAAAATCATGCTCTTCCAAAATAAATAAGACATGTTTTTTCTTTTTTAAAAAAACTTTGAAGAAATCTTAACATAGTATTTCTCCCCCAAGTCTCGATGCATTATGCTTTTCATATGTGAATCGAGCTCCTCTAAAAAACTTTGATGCATTTTATAAATAAATGGAGATCTTCAATTTGTTCGGGCTCCAAATTGACTTTCGATGCATTTCATAAATAAATGGAGATCTTTTTATAAGAACATTCGATGCCTTTTTTAAAATCCATTACCTTGACCACCAGTAGACTATGTTAGGAGGGGCAGATTATGATATATGTTGACTACCCCTTTAATAGGTGAATTTGAAGTGATGTGATCTACAATTTCAGGTCAACACTTAAATATAACAAAAGGAGAAAATTACATATGATAGGTAGATTAAGGAATTTTGCCATGACACATAAACAAAAAACCCTCCTTTGATACTTATGTGAGCATCAATGTCTTAGCAACAACAATTTATGCAATCAAACTGATCAAACAAATCTTGTGGATATAAAAATATGATCAATCAACTCATGATGATGATCTTATCAAGAAATACCTCCATATGCATTCATAAACATGAACTAACATCACTCCTCATAACTCCTGACGATCTTGATGATCTTGATGTCCAACATCCATGACAACCTAATATGAAGATGTTTTCCGAAATGTGACCATGAAACCATAAGCATCAAATTCAAGGCATCCTTGAAAGGGTAAGCCTTTTTAAACCATCAGCTATATGATCCAACACTTCAACACATATGAACTATTATAACTCCTAAGATCACCTCTAATATAATGAAACCAATCCTTGATATAGAGTATGCCACACATAATGTCAACCTTATTGTAGAGAATGCCAAACAACAAACACCTCAAAAATGCAATCTTACACCTAGATATCAAATCATGATAAAGACTACTGTGTTTCATTGAGATCAAATGACCAAGCCACTGCCACTGCATATCATGTTATCTGTATCAACCATACTGAACAAGCTATGATATGATAATGGAAAGAACACACAAGATGATGTACTCCTACTCCTATCAACAACTTCACACACCTCTTGATGAAGCATGAACACACTTATGAAGCAATTCCTTATCTTTTGAAGTATAACTTCAACTTGCTTCAACCTCTTGCACTTACCTCCTGATTAGTGACCTTCAGATGTTCACTAATATCAACCCAAGAACCTGCAAGACCTTTTGGACATGAATGACAATCAATCTCCATTAAAGGGAATGCACACATCAGGTGGGTGGGATATAGAGAGCCTGGCATCGGGATTGATAAAGATCCTAGGAACCAGGATTAAGACAAATTACTCATCCAAATAGATCAACTAAAAATTTTTTATGACTAGATCAAGAGAAATAATGGGTCTCGAATGTGGATTGGAAAGAGTGAATCAAAGAACTAGGTATGATGGGTAGGACGCAGGTTCATGTATGTCCATGATTCTTTTCCCACCATATGAGGCCAACATGAAGAGAGCATATGAGTTGGAATTCATTGACAAATCTTTGGGTTTTTCCTTCCCCCATATACCATTTCCTAATTTCATTCAATTCTTTATATAATGTTCAGAAAGGAGCCCTACTATCTATACGGTATCTACAAGAGAGGAAAGGAAAGCACCTATTATATACAGCATAGTTTTAGACTAAACAAACTCAACTACAGGGAGGTTGGAGTATCTATACAAGCCATATGTGGTGAGAGTCACACATACGGTTACTAGGGATACACATCTATAAATCAGGGAAACTCCCCCATGAATGAATCTTGTGTGGCATCATTTGGACTGATGAACCCCCCTTTTCCATCAGTACAACAAGACCTAGCTAGATAGTAGGGGTCGTGCATTAGAAGCTGCTACTCTACTTAATAATTCAGGTAATTCTGAAAGCCATAATTCAGGACGATGAATAGAAATATTCAGAGCCAAATAAAGATTCAAGAAGATTTGGTTAAAATATTTGGAAAAATAAATAAAGTAGGTTATGGTTTCACTTATATTTTGACATTCATCCATTCTCTGGTGGGGCATACAATGCACAGGAAACTACCGAGAATGGCCAAAAACCTAAAAACTGAGCTAATGGACATGAAAAACTATGAGAAAGAGATTCATGCCCACCTTACTACAAGCATAGATTGAGAGGCTTGGGTAACCTAGCTCCTTCTACTCCACGATATAAAATAACCATTTTGATGGCGTTCACTCACTAATTTTCTTCATTCGCCTCATTTCTATAGTGAAATGAGGCAAGGGTACTATGTTGGCAAGAGACACTGCTTCATGTGATAGGTGTTGTCATTGATGGAAACTAAGACTATTCCACTCATCCACATAACATAATTTGTTCATATAGGAAGTCAAAATCAAAATTTATCTAAGTCTAGGTAGCCAGAAATAGAGTATGTGACGGGCTCCAGTATCTTGGTCTAGATCTCTCTGGTGGTAAATTAGAGTATCCTACAGATATGAAGGAGTCATAAGGATTGCCAAGGCAATCTAAATCTAGAATTTTAACCTCCAATGATGGACTCAAAGGTCTGGGGTTATAGTTTGACAGTGCAGGTAGCAGAAGAACATGCCAACCTTGTAATTGATCTTGATTTTGGATAAATGAAAGTTACCAGTTGGATGATTTGTGATGATCAGTGATAGTGGCCAACATGATTAATGATTTCTGAATGCAAGTTTTGGTCCACGTTACAAGTTATGCATGGATTTATCTGATAGCGTAAAGTCTCCAACAAAGTTCTAAGTGTTCTTAAAGCTGACTAAAAAGTGATTGAATATCATAATGTGGATATATATACACAATGGATTTAAGTGATTTGTTGGTGTGTGTGATGTGACTATGGAGTAAGTGTGAAAAGAGTAGAGATCTAAGGTTCAAATGTTATTAGAATAGTAAATAGGGCAAAGTGAGGATGAAGTGTATCAAGTCAGTATTCTGTGCTTAACCAGAACTGAATCATTGCATTGGTAGATGCTAATTATTAGTTCAAACTCATTGTAATCTTCTTTCTATAGGCAATGAGCCTTATGTAGGTAGCGAGCCTTCTTTTCAGTAGTGAGCTTTAGGTAGTGAGCTCGAATGCATGTGCATTCCGAATTATAATACTTTTAATAGAGTATAATCTTTGTGGGTTAACCCCCACCATGGTTTTTCCCTTAGCTAGATTTCCATGTTAAAAATCATTGTGTCATGTGTGTTTATTTGTTTCTGCTCATGTGTTTATGATTCATGCTTTAAATGTTTTAATCAGTTCTAAGTGATATTGTTGCAAATGATAAAGTTGTGGGACAATTGATTTACTCCCCCCTCTTAGTTGTCCAGCCTAATTCTAATAATTAGTGTCAGAGCAAGGTTCCTTGAAAGAAGCCTAACAGCTTGAGGAGAGATCTTGGAAAGAGTTTCAATGGGTTCACTCAAAGATCAACTTTGGTTGGGCCTAGAATATCTTGGCCAGTCTAAAGTAGAAGTATCTAATTTGAAAGATGAGATTAAAGATGCTGATGATACCATTGAAATGTTAAAAGATAAATTAAAGAAATCTATGGAAAAGAGAAAGGAGCTACTTCTACAGTTATCCAGTTTAACTGAAGAAAATGGCATGAATGAAGCCTTGGAAGAAAAGACAAAGGAGTGTGAGAAGATGTCAAAAGAAGTGGCTATTCTGAAAGTTGAGATTGAATATGGGGCAATGAGTTTAACTAAAGAAATTGAACAAAGGAAGAAGACTGAAGAAGACTTGAATCAAACTCTAAAAGAAAGAACTGAAGAATGTTGTAGATTGGAAAGAGTAGCTAGCCATCTAGAGTTTGACCTACAAGAAAGTAGAGACAATGAAAGAGAACTTCAAAGGCAAATTGTCATTCTCAGTGATGACTTAGAAGTTGCAAATGAATACAAGGAGAAGTTCAAGATAATCTTAGCTAAACTTGAAACACTTCTTGAAGGTCAGAAAAAGGTTGATGACAAGCATGGTCTTGGATATGAGAAAGGTGAAAGCTCCGAATCTGAACAAAGAAATTTCCAACCAAGGAATGGAAGAAACAAACCTAGAATATCTCTGGTAAGATAACCTAATGCTCAGAGATATCCATCCTTCAATGGAAATTGTTTCAATTGCAATAAATTTTGTCATAGAGCTACTCAGTGCAGAAGTAAAGTAAATCAAAATGATCCATCCTTCTCTGGTCAATGCTTCAAGTGCAAGAGGTATGGTCACAAATCAAATGAATGCAAAAGTATAATAATGAATTACCCTAACAATAAAAGAAATGGCAATTCTTTCAATGGCTACTATTTTTCTTGCAATGGATTTGGACACATGGATAATTAGTGCAGATCAAGAAGAAATCAAGTACATAAGCAAAGAAATGTTGTGTGCTTTAATTGCAATAAATCTGGTCATATTGCAATATTTTGTAGAAGTAGGATTAATGAAAGAAGAGGTCTGGTAAACAAAAAACTTGAATGAGTATAGACAAGACAAAGGTAAAAGAAAAATTGATGTGAATGAGATCCAGAATGAAATAAGAAATTCATGGGTTTAGAAAACAAATGTGAATGTTAATAATGGGTCCGCACTGGAATCCGGTGTTGATAATCCCTCTGGGAATTGAATTAGGAGCTCTAGCTCAGGGGGAGCTGCATTGAAAATCAAATTCCCCCAGCCAGTAAGTGGATGCTTGAATCTGGGACAAAGGGAAAAGATAATTTGGGTCACTACAAATCATTTGAAAGAATTTTTGAAAAAAAAGAAGTGGATTTAATGATTTGTGGAGCAATTAAAAGTCAACTATGTATAGAAATAGAGCAATCAGATGTGTTAGGGCAGAGCATTTATTACAAGGACTAATTAGGTCTTGCAGAGCATAAAAGGGTCGCTCATTCTTCATTCAAATCACTTTGCATTAGAAGAAAGCAAAAAGAAAGAAAGTGAATGAGTTTTGAGCTAAGAATTTTCAAGAGATGAAGTGCAAAGAGTATTTCCAACCAAAACCCTAACCTGCGGAACAAGGTACTTCTATTTTCTATGAAATCTCTTGTAATTTCAATCTCTGCAAATGGCTACACCTCTAGTTGTTGATGTAACTGAAATACCCCATCCAATATTTAAGAAGCACCTATATAAGTAACTTGAAGTTGAACCGTTAGGTGTATTTTCTAATGTCCCATATGGCATATTGCATGTTGAGGATATTAGGGAATACATCCACTATAGCATTGATGAATTTAGAAACCTAAAACTCTTGGATTTGTTTAACAACTACCTAAGGGATGATAGCTAGAAATTGAAACTGGAATACAAAGCCCTAGAAAGCAAACACTTTATGCAAGTCATTAAATTTCCAACATTTGATGAGAATGAGTGGGATTGATACATCTTGAGTTGAATACATGATGAGTTTATATGGCTATTGAAACCATTCAAGATTACAAAGGATGTTATCAAGATTGTAACTGGGTTAAATTCAACTGGTGGATTACCCACACTGAAAGCCGTGAAATACCAAACTATTACTGATGCAACTGGTGTAAGGTTTGACAAGAGAGTAATGACCATTAATGACATTATAGAACTAGATGTCAAGTTTGCATCTGTGGTGATTAGATACAAGGTCTACCACTCCAGTAGGGAAAATTCTATCTCTACAACTATAATATATGTAGCCTATCAAATGTTGACAGAGAATGTTGATTATGACCTATGTGAACTGCTACAAAATTAGCTGATTAAAAATCTGAGCAAAATAAATAAGGATAAGAAAAATACCTTCAAGTATGGTTCCTTGATTATATTTTTGTTCTTATATTTTATGAATGAAGTGCCTGGAGTTCAAGGTGTGCACTAGACATATGACAAGCCAGTTGCATGGCAAATAAAAGATCATCTACTTGGCCTTGGTGATTCCCAAGCTCAAAAGAAATCCATTTAGGGTTACATCAAAAACTTTCAAAGTATGATGCATGCAAGAGAGAGAATCCCTAAGTTAGTTGTTCAAAAATATGAGAATGAAATATGCTTTATGGTTGACACTGATCAGTGTCTGATGGAGGCTGTGGAACCCAAAACCATATGGATTATGCCAATGGGCTATGAGGTTGATGAGAAAGTTTTGGAAATGTATGCTCAACATCTCCTAAGAAAATCAAAAGTAGAAAGTTTTGGAACATACAAGGAGCTAAGTTTAAAATTGCATGTGGAGCTTAGACTGCCAGAGACCAAAAGGAATGTGCGGAAGCAAGTTGAAAAATATACTGAGAGTATTAGACTAACCAAGGAAGTAGTGAAGCAAAATAGAGAAAGAATTGAAAAGATTGAAAAAGAAAGGTACGACAAGAAACAAGAAGATGCTTCAGTGGAACCATCCTCCACTTCAAGGACTACTAGAAACTCTGTTGTTGCTTTTGTTCCCCCTGAACCTACAAAAATAAAAGATAGACCATCTGGTGAAGGAAGTAAGAGAAAGAAAACAAAGGCCATAGGAACATATGTGGGCACAAAAGATGATGAAGAGATAGAGACAAATGAAGAAGTTAAAGAGATGAGATCCAAGAAAGCCAAGACTTCAAAGGCTTCTGAGGACTAGCCTTCCGAAAGTAAAAAGGCAAGTAAAAAGAAAGAAACTGGTAAGGTTGCTATGACAGTTGATTAAATTGTAAAAACAATTATTGTTCTTGGAAATCTAAGGCCTATCAAAGATTATTATGATAATTTTGATCAAGCAAGTAACAAAATTTTGGAAGATGCCATCATCACGTACTTGAATAAATTCAATAGAGCACTATTGGGAATTTTACAAGAACTTCTTATAAGTTTAAGGAAAATACTGGAGATGAGGAAGGAAGTAGCCAAGGCTAAAGATTTAAAACTCAGGGAATATGTCCTCTCCACTTTGTGTCTAGTAATGTCCAAAAAGGAAGCAGATAAAATACTCAAGAAAGTAAAAGATGATTTCATAAGAAAAGTAAGGATGACCAAGCTAATGCTTGGGGAAACTGAACAAATTGCAAAAGAAACAGAGGAAATTTTGAGGAAGGCCCTGGATAAAGATAAATATTATGTTGTCTCTAAGGAACAAGTCGAGGAAGATAATCCTACAGTTCTAGAACTAGAAACCTAAAAAGAAGAAATTGGAAAAGGAAATGATTACCAAGATGATACTCTAGATCTTCTAGAGCAAACCTATGAGGAGATAGATGATGGGATTGATTCATCAATTCCAAATGTTGAAAAATTAAACATCAGTGAGCAACAAACTGAAGTTGATGACTCCTCTATTTTGGAAGAGGAGAAAATAAACAAAGAAGACATAGAGATGGTGGATAAAACTATTGATGCAGAAGATACTCTAACTCCTCTTGATCAATCTAGAAAAGAAGATAGTGTTGAGATTACTACTACTACACAAAATCCTTCTGAACATATTATAGATGGTAAGGACACAGGAAAGAATTCCCCTACATATGGCACAGAGATAGGTAAAGAAGAGGAAGCGAAAGAAGAAAGTAAGAAAGATAAAATAGAAGAAGATGGTGCAAATGTTGATGCATCTAAAAACATTTTTCCTGATACTAACATTGACAAATCTCTAGGAAAGGAAGGGGGTTGAAATATACCAAGCCAATTTTTTCACTTTTCCAATTACAACAAGCAGAGCAATACACAATCGTTGAAGTTAGCAATTAAACCAAACAATGCGGAATTCAACTCTAACCAAGAATGTACACCAGGATGGCATGATCATATGGTCAGAGGATCTCTATGCAATGCTGATAAAGGAACTCTAACCAAGAATGCGCCAGATGTCAACGAGCATATAGTCAGAGGGTCTTGATGCAATGCTGATATAAAGAACTCTAACCAAGAATGCGCCTGATGATGACGAGCATATGGTCAAAGGATCCCTACCAACTATTATGCTGAAATAACTCAATGTCAAGAATGTGCTTTCCAACCCGAAGTGGAATTGGAGCTACCATATGACGGAGATGCAAAGTATTATAAAGCAAATATGAGAAGAAGTATGAAGTGCTGATAGTACTACTGTTTAGCTTACAATAATTAGAGACTTCCAACCCAACTCAAATGATAGAAGTTAGCAAACTGAAATGACGGATCAGCAACTTTGAAAAACCAAACCAGCAACATAAAACCCTACAAAAATGCTCACACCTCACTCATTTCTCAACTAAATGACCTCAAATCTGATGTAATGCACTCCTATGACAATGGCAACCAAGCTACACACTATAGACCACTCTTAAACCCAAGTATTTATTTAGCATGCTTTTTAATGCACTCCAAAGAGGGGCGGCCAGCAAGAAGGGCGATTTCCTTCTAGAAAATCAGATTCTTCATAATAAATTCTGTAAATTGGCACAATGGAGCACCCAACATAGACAAAGGGAAATATGAAATACCCATAACAAATGCCTTTTTATTTTCAGATTTATGAATGAAACTACAGATTTAGCCCTGTTATCAGCAACTCCAAAAAATGACATAAAATGCAAATAACTGAACTACAAACAAAACTCAACCTATAATGTAAACCTCACTACAAAATCACTACTATCAGCAAACCTCTCCCTAGGTGCTATCTCTCAAGCATGAAGTGAGCCCAGGCTAGGAGGCATTCATTCCTCGAAGCAGTCCCAAAACCATTACGGCAACATAACATTATCAAGATTTCGGATCCCAAATGAGAGCACTCTTCCTCCTTTTATACTTTTCCAACTGGGAGTCTCTAAAATCCTCTTGCATATGGGATAAAACATGAGAGGGAAATAATATAATCCTCTTCAATTCTTTTTCATCCTCAACCTTAAAGTCCCCTCTTTTAAAACAACATTAATATTAAATAATAATATTTAATTTACGGACTTTAAAACAGAGGCCAAGATGATGTCAGAAATCAATGATCTATAGCTCGTTGGAAAGGTCTTGACAAGACGAATCCAACCCCACTCTCAAAATCCTATTCTGGTGCCAATTCTGAACTTAATAAAAATAGCCGTAACCAACAGGGACTAAGGAGAACAAACCCGGAAAGAAACTGCCAACCAAACCACAATCCACGAACAAAAGCAACCACCAAAACATGAAACCCCAATTTCAACCTCCGAGTAGCCTACAGGTCTCTAGAATAGGCCAACGGTCAACTGTAAAAGATCAATCTAGAAAATGAGACATTACAGTCTACCCTTCCCAAGATTGCTTGTCCTCAAGCAATTGTAAGCCTGGATGCTGCAGAATCTCATCATTCTCCCAAGTAGCATCCTCCATAGGCAAGTTCTTCCACTTCACCAAATACTCTCTGATAGTTCTTTTTCTCAAGGAACGCTCCCTGGAATCAAGAATCTCTTCTGGAATCAAAACTAACTATCCTTCTTCATCCAAGGGTGGCATCTGTGATGAAGCAACAACATTGTGTCCAAGTGCCTTCTTGAGGCGAGACACATGGAATACATTGTGCACTCTGCTATCCGAAGGTAGCTCCAACTCATAAGCTACTGCCCCCACCTTCCTAGTGACCTTGAACGGCCCATAAAAATGTGGTTTGAGCTTTTCAGCTCCACTTTTCTTGAGAGTGGACTGTCTATAAGGTTGTAGTCGAAGATAAACCATATCTCCAACTTCAAAAGAGCGCTCAACACGCCGCTGATCAACATACATCTTCTGCTGATTCTGTGCAATCTGTAGATTGTTCTTCAATGAGTTCAAGATATCTTGACTCTGCTGTAACAAATCTTTGGCCTAAGGGGCTTTGCTATCACCAAACACCAAATCAGCAAAGCTAGGAGCCTCATAACTGTAAAGAGCCATGAAAGGTGACATCCTTATTGACATGTGAAAAGTAGAATTATAACAATACTCGCCCATGTGAAGCCACTTCACCCAAGCTCTTTGCTGCTCTGAAACATAGTTTCTCAGGTAACCTTCCAACCACTTGTTCACTATCTCTGTCTGTCCATCGGTTTGAGGGTGATAACTAGTGCTTGGAGTAAGCACTGTACCACTCATTCTGAAAACCTCTTGCCAAAAAGTGCTTAGGAACTTGCTATCCCTATCACTCACAATATTTTTTGGCAACCCATGTAATCTAAACACCTCATGAAAAAACAAACCTGCAACTTGGGCTGCTGAAAAAGAGCTGGCAATGGCAAAGAAGTGAGCAAATTTTGTTAATCTATCCACTACAACATAGATACAGTCTTTACCTTGAACCTTGGGCAACCCTGTGATGAAGTCCATTGATATGCTTTCCCATTTTTGATTGGGAATGGGAAGAGGTTGCAGAAGACCAGCTGGTAAAGTATGCTCATTCTTGTTCATTTGACAAGTGGGACACTCCTAAATGTAACGTTGAACCTCCCCTTTCAGCCCTTTCCAAGAAAATCTTTCCCTGATCTGCCTATATGTCTTGAAGAACCCTTGATGACCAGCAAGTGGAATGTCATGAAAGGTCAACAAAATCTTCTTTTTGAGCTTAGAATTAGCCACCACAAAGATTCTACCCTTGTAGTGTATCAGCCCTTCGACCACTTTGTACCTTTCGTCAAGAAAAGTACCCTCAATGATGCTGGTTGCAAACTAATTTTTGGCATAATTAGCAAGCAACATGTCCCTCCAATCAGCTGTAAGCTCACACAATGAGCTCAAATGAGGTCTCTTAGAAAGAGCATCAGCCACAATATTATTTTTTCCTTTGACATATTCGATGTCAAAATCGTAAGCTTGAAGCTTACTCACCCACTTTTGTTGCCTCTCATTCAAATCTTTTTGATGCATGAAGTGCTTGAGGCTATTATGATCAGTCTTGACCACAAACTTGCTCCCCACCAAGTACTGTCTGAACTTAGCTAATGCATGCATAATGGCAAGCATCTCCTTGTCGTAGATGGAGTAGGTCCTTTCAACACCTCTTAATTTTCTGCTTTCAAACACAATGGGATGTTTGTCTTGCATCAAAACAGCCCCAACTCCTTCACCGGATGCATCACACTGTAGCTCGAATGGCTTGGAGAAGTCTGGGATAGCTAAAACCAGACAAGAGCTCATGATCCCCTTAAATTTATCAAAAGTAGTTTGAGCCCTTTCTGACCAACAAAAAGCACCCTTTTTCGTGAGATCAGTAAGAGGAGCAGCATTCTGAGAGTAGCCCTTCACAAATCTTCTGTAAAATCCATAAAGACCCAAAAATCCTTTTAGATGAGTCAAATTCTCAGGAGGTGGCCAATCAACGATTGCCTTGATCTTTTCAGGATCAACCTTCACTCCTTCAGCACTGATTATATGGCCAAGGTAAAGTAACTCCTTCATTCCAAATTCACATTTGGATTCTTTGGCAAACAAACTCTCTAATTCTAGGATGCTAAGCACTTCCTCCAAGTGCTTGAGATGTTCTTCCCATGTCTTGCTGTAGATCAGGATATCATCAAAAAATATCAATACAAACTTCCTCAACTGCTTCTGAAAGATTTTGTTCATACATGACTGGAAGGTAGCAGGAGCATTAGTCAACCCAAATGGCATGACTAGAAACTCGAAGTGGCCATAGTGACATCTAAATGCTGTCTTCTCAACATCGGATCCTCTCATCCAAATCTGGTAATAACTCGATCTCAAATCGATCTTTGAAAAGAACTTGGCTCCATGTAGCTCATCAATGAGCTCATCTATCCTCGGGATGGGATATTGTTTTTTTATAGTGCTTTGATTCAAAGCACGATAGTCCACACACATGCAGATGGTACCATCCTTCTTCTTCACCAGGACAACTGCCGAAGCAAAGGGGCTCTTGCTTGGACGAATGAAGCCCATCTCCAAGAGTTCCCGAACATTTTTCTCAATCTCATCCTTTTGCTTCTTAGGATACTGATAAGGAGTTGTAATAACTGGTTTAGCTCCTTCCTTGAGCTCTATGACATGCTCCGAACCTCGATCAGGAGGTGGTCCAGGAGGTAAATCAGCAAACACCTTGCTCTTCTTTTTGAGTAAAGACTGAATATCAGGAGGGTAGTCTCTCTTTGTTTCAACTGGACTAGCAGGAAGAATCATACACTCTACAGCCCACTCAACTTGATCATGACGAATCAACCTCGCCATCCTCTTGAATGACACAATCCGAGGACCACCATTGGACATTCCTCTTATCACTACATTCTTTCCTTCAGATTGAAACTTGAGCTCCATGGTTTGCAGATTTAGAGTGATCTCCCCGAGTGAACGCAGCCATTGAATGCCTAGGACAGCATCCGTATCTCCAATTTTGACTACATAGAAGTCGTCCTTGACCTCATAGTTTCCCACTTGCATGGTCATATTTGAGATCTTCTTGGTGCAGGTGATGTGAAAACCATCAGCAACCATAACCTTGAAGCCTTCAAACTCTTCTATTTGCAGCCCCTTCTTTGCCACCACAGCTTCATCAATGAAGTTATGCGTTGCTCCAGTGTCAATCAAAGCAACTATGCGTTGCCCCTTAATCATCCCTCAAACTTTGAAGGATTCATTCCTTTGAAAGCTTGAAAGTTGAGCCAAAGTGCCTCCACTTCCCTTTTCATCTTCAGATTCCTCTGGGACTTTTTCCACTTCACTGTCTTCAGAATCAGACTGCTGGTCTGACAACTTAGAATTACTTTCTTCAGCTGAATAGTATTCAATTTGATGAAATTTGCCTCCTTTTGGGCAAACATGATCTTGGGACCATTTTTCTCTACACTGGAAACATAACCCTTTTCTTCTGAGTTCATTAAGTGTCTCAGGATCCAACCTTGTGACATGAGGTTGATGCAGTTTGAACTCCTTATGCTGAGGTCTTTTTCCTTTATCTCTTTTGTGAAATGATGGCTTGGGTTGAAACTTTGCTTTAGGAGCAGCCCACTCCATGTTTCTTGCCTTCTTCATTGCCTCTTGTAGAGAGGGTGGATCAAAAGCTTTAATCCAACCCTTGAGTGGCTCCGTCAATCCTTCACTGAATAGGATCACCAAGCGCCTCTCAGTGACTCCTGTGACCATGACTGAAAGCCTTTGAAACTCAGCTATGTAGGCATCAACTGTACCATATTACTTAAGTTGTGCCAATTCTCTGAAATGCACTTTTGGATCTTTTTTCTCAAATCTATCTATGAGCTTATTGGTAAACTCATCATAGGTAGTGATAGACCGATGACCCAAGGTGACTAGACCATGGTACCACCACTCGTGCACCACCCCATCAAGGTGTAGCGTAGTGAACTTAATCGCCTCCTCCTCCTCCATGGGTCTGAGAGCTAGATAGTTGTCTAACTTCTGTATCCAGGCTCTGGCTAAACTATTGTCACTCCCATCAAAATGTGGAAGCATAGCCTTGTTGATAGCTTGATGCAAATCCCCATGAACTATTGTCCACCTTTGTTCATAATGTCTTCCTTGTCCTCTATCCTTCCTTTTATGATCCATAAAATCATTATAAGACATATCTGCCTTAATTTCATTAGGTAGAGAATCATACTCAGCGCGGCCGAGTCTCAACTGTTCAACAAAGGACACATTTTCTTCTGGATCAAGATGAGGTTTTACTGGTGCCAAGAAAGTGGGTTTGAATGGCCTGGAAGAAATGTATGTGCTATTTGAAGTAGGCTGAGCAGCATGTCCATTATGCTGGTTGGTGGCACTGTGTTCTCCACTATGTCCTGAATTGTTTAGTGGAGGTTGGTTCTAACCCATTCTCCCCATCATGAGAGATATCATATCCATTAAGGTATCCATCTTCCTCTCAAACCTCTTTGCCGGACTTAATGATCTTTCTCTTCCTTTCCCACTATCATCTCTGTTACTTCCCAACGTCCTCTCATTATCCCCCATTTCTCCTTCAGGAGAAGACTCACAATTAGCTCTTAATACCTCTGAAGCTATCTGACCTTCTAGGACCTGATGCCAATGAAACTGACTGGTAGCCTTCTTGTATTCTCTTGCTAAGTACCTCTATTCTCTATCACTCATAGAAGGTTTGTTTTCATAGGATGGCAGGATGCGTGGCTCTGATACCACTAAAATATACCAAGCCAATTTTTTCACTTTTCCAATTACAACAAGCAGAGCAATACACAATCGTTGAAGTTAGCAATTAAACCAAACGATGCGGAATTCAACTCTAACCAAGAATGTACACCAGGATGGCGTGATCATATGGTCAGAGGATCTCTATGCAATGCTGATAAAGGAAATCTAACCAAGAATGCGTTGGATGTCGACGAGCATATGGTCAGAGGGTCTTGATGCAATGCTGATATAAAGAACTCTAACCAAGAATGCGCCTGATGATGACGAGCATATGGTCAGAGGATCCCTACCAACTATTATGTTGAAATAACTCGATGTCAAGAATGTGCTTTCCAACCCGAAGTGGAATTGGAGCTACCATATGACGAAGATGCAAAGTATTATAAAGCAAATATAAGAAGAAGTATGAAGTGCTGACAGTACTACTGTTCAGCTTACAATAATTAGAGACTTCCAACCCAACTCAAATGATAGAAGTTAGCAAACTGAAATGACAGATCAGCAACTTTGAAAAACTAAACCAGTAACATAAAACCCTACAAAAATGCTCACACCTCACTCATTTCTCAACTAAATGACCTCAAATCTGATGCAATGCACTCCTATGACAATGGCAACCAAGCTACACACTATAGACCACTCTTAAACCCAAGTATTTATTTAGCATGCTTTTTAATGCACTCCAAAGAGGGGCGGCCATCAAGAAGGGTGATTTCCTTCTAGAAAATCAGATTCTTCATAATAAATTCTGTAAATTGGCACAATGGAGCACCCAACATAGACAAAGGGAAATATAAAATACCCAGAACAAATACCTTTTTATTTTTAGATTTATGAATGAAACTACAGATTCAGCCCTGTTATCAGCAACTCCAAAAAATGACATAAAATGCAAATAACTAAACTACAAACAAAACTCAAGCTATAATGCAAACCTCACTACAAAATCACCACTATCAGCAAACCTCTCCCTAGGTGCTATCTCTCAAGCACGAAGTGAGCCCAGGCTAGGAGGCATTCATTCCTCGAAGCAGTCCCAAAACCATTACGGCAGCATAACATTATCAAGATTTCGGATCCCAAATGAGAGCACTCTTCCTCCTTTTATACTTTTCCAACTGGGAGTCTCTAAAATCCTCTTGCATATGGGATAAAACATGAGAGGGAAAATAATATAATCCTCTTCAATTCTTTTTCATCCTCAACCTTAAAGTCCCCTCTTTTAAAACAACATTAATATTAAATAATAATATTTAATTTACGGACTTTAAAACAGAGGCCAAGATGATGTCAGAAATCAATGATCTATAGCTCGTTGGAAAGGTCTTGACAAGACGAATCCAACCCCACTCTCAAAATCCTATTCTGGTGCCAATTTTGAACTTACTAAAAATAGCCGTAACCAACAGGGACTAAGGAGAACAAACCCGGAAAGAAACTGCCAACCAAACCACAATCCACGAACAAAAGCAACCGCCAAAACATGAAACCCCAATTTCAACCTCCGAGTAGCCTACGGGTCTCTGGAATAGGCCAACGGTCAACTGTAAAAGATCAATCTAGAAAACGGGACATTACAGGGGTTCAAGAATTATGGCAAGAAACACTACAGATGTAATAAAAAGTCTCATGAGTAAAGAAATGTTTGAGTTTGATGAACTAGGGTTGTTTCAAGGACCGATCAATCTAGATGCTCTCTCTCTAGTTCAAGGAATGAAGATAGCATCCTTCACACAAGCCAAGGCAAGAGAAAAGATGTTGAGATCTCACATTGAGGATAGTGAGCTGCTAGGCCTTATAACCAGAGTATTGGAGAAGATAATACCAACCTTCCAGAAGAATCCTTCTAACTCTCCTTCTAAAAATCTGAAGAGTCTTGTAAGTTTTGTAAGTACACATTTTGAGTCTTTTCAAAAGTCTACAGAGACTAAAGTTAGAAATGAATTTTTGATAAGAAATTTAGTGAAATAAAGAGCCTAATAAGGAATGATAGGATGACACTTGGTATCAGTATAAAGAGTATTCAAAATGTTCTAAGTGATGGAGGTGATATATACAAATTTTGTCTATCCTGGCCCAAAGTCAGTAAGGATATTGAGAAGAGGATAATGGAGAAAGAACAAAAATTGTCAAATCTATCTCAAAATTTTGATCCTTTAACAATTTCTCCTACAAGTCAGGAATGTCAAGTAATCAACTTGATCGATGAAATAAAGAAGCTTGTTAAAGAAAAAGGCAATATTGTAAAGAGAATGTGTGAGTTCTGAGGATTGATTGCCCCCAAGTTAGAAACAATGTTTAATGCATTATCAGAAGCTCAAGCTATACTTTAGACAAGTGATCCTCTAGATCTAACAAAGGCAGAAGCATACGCATTTCTTCTGAGTGGACACATCTCAATTTTGGATGGCATGAAAAGAAGTTGGGCCTTTGAACTTGAGCAATTGAAAAGTAGTTTTGTAGATATTCTCAAGTTCATGTAAATATAACTTATTGATTGGGTGTACATATGCAACACTGTATACATAATTTTTGAGAAATTTGGCTTTCGAACCCCATCCTTTACTATTGATGTCAAAGGGGGAGTAAAAAACAATGAAAAATGAGTAATCTAAAAAAGGGGGAGCTCTGGAATTAGTGGAGAGCATAAGAGTATAGAGTAAGGGGGAGTAACACTTAGTCATTTTTCACTAAGTATTGCCATCAATGCCAAAGGGGGAGATTGTTGGCAAGAGACATTGCTTCGTATGATATGTGTTGTCATTGATGGCAACTAAGACTATTCCATTCATCTACATAACATAATTTGTTCATACCAGAAGTCAAAATCAGAATTTATCTAAGTTTGGGCAGCCAGAAACAAAGCATGTGACAGGGTCTGGTATCTTGGTCCAGATCTCTCTGGTGCTAAATCAAAGTATATTGCAGATTTGAAGGAGTCATCAGGATTGTTAGGGCAATCTAAATCCAGAATTTTAACCTTTAATGATGAAGGACTCAAAAGTTATTTGCATCTGAGTATGGGGTTATAGTTTGACAGTGCAGACAACAGAAGAACAGGCTAACCTTGTAATTGATCTTGGTTCTGGATAAATGGAAGTTGTTAGTTGGATGATTTGTGATGATCAGTGATAGTGGTCAACATGATTAATGATTTGTGAATGCAAGTTTTGGTCCACGTTACAAGTTATGTATGGATTTAGTCGACAGATCAGAGTCTCCAACAAAGTTCTAAGTGTTCTTGAAGTTGACTGAAAAGTGATTGAATATCAAAATGTGGATATATATAGCTGATGGATTTAAGTGACTTGTTGGTGTGTGTGATGAGACTATGGAGTAAGTGTGAAAAGAGTAGAAATCTAAGGTTCAGATGTTAGAAGAACAATAAATAAGGCAGAGTGAGGATGAAGTGTATCAAGTCAGTATTATGTGCTTAACCGGAACTGAATCCTTGCATTGGTAGATCTTAATTATCAATTCAAACTTATTGTAATCTTCCTTCTGTAGGTAGTGAGCCTTCTATAGGCAGTGAGCCTTCTATAGGTAGTGACCCTTCTTTTGAGTAGTGAGCCCGAATGCATGTGTATTCCTAATTGTAATACTTTTAACAGAGCATAATCTTTGTGGGTTAAACCCCACCGTGGTTTTTGTCTTAACTAGGTTTCCACATTAAAAATCATTGTGTCCTATGTGTTTATTTGTTTCTGCTCATGTGTTTATGATTCATGCTTTAAATGTTTTAATTAATTCTAAGTGATATTGTTGCAAATGATAAAGTTGTGGGACAATCGATTCACCCCCCTCTCAGTTGTTCAGCCTAATTCTAACATATTGTACCACTTTAACGAATCTGAGGTGCAAGGAGTAGAGGCACTCTGACTGGAGAAGGTCAGTCGAGGACGAGAAGTAGGTAAAAGAAGATTATTGGTAACTGAATGAACTGAATGAAGTATAGGTACTGGCTGACATATTCGAACAAAGTGGCTGAGTAGGGCCCTTGATCGGGGTGGGTGGGAGGGCCCTACTATTCGCGAGGGGTGCTGGTGAGCCAAATCAATATTGCTTGGGTAGTTAGTGTCGGGTGGGACATAATAGCAGAATGATTGGTTTCGGAGGGGATTGATTCTTTATTATGTAGAAAAAGGGAATTATGTAGCAACCGCCCCCCTACTATACTCTAGAAAGGGGGGATTGATTCTCTAATTATGCAGCAAATGTGATTATTTTGCAACCCAACCTAAAGGTTCTGAATCACTCAACCCCACTATAAAGGTGGGGGGGTCTTAATCAATCTAGAATGGGTGGAAATATCTTGCCCCATAAGGGGCAAGTATTCTCCCAGCAGAGAAATAAAGAGCGGGATAAAAAGAATAATCTTAAAAAGTGGACTTAGGGTGGGATCCCCTTTAGAATAGTAGGGCTTACAGAAGAAACCTGTTGTCCTAGAGAATGAGTTGGTAGCAGGCACCTGTCGACAAATTAAGTCATTCCCTCAGAAATCTCAGAAATAGAGATTGTTTTCTCTCTAGTTCCTGTAATCCCTATAGGACCCAGAGGCCCTTACTCTATAATGGGGGGGCCTGCCTTCCATGGTAATTAGAATCCAAAGCTAGGAAATGGTACTAATGGCATATAGGAATAGCACTGTGTCAACTGTCAACAACGAACAATAGGTGGTGGTGAAGTTATAGTATGATACGCCGCTTTGAGAAGCTGGATGATGCGACGCGGCCTGGGATCTCTGATTGACTGTCCCTAGCCACAGATATACTTGTTCAGGCTAGAGAGAGAAGATAGACTCTTTTGATTAACTAAGATGGATTTCTAAGGTTCTAGCACTAACTATATATCATATATCATATATACGATCTATAAATAGATATGTGATATAGAAAGAGCAGGTACATCTGTCAATTCCTCCAAGAGACCAAGAGCAAGACCTCAATCAATCTAAGCAGCTGGAGTAATACGTTTTGAGCTAACCACTAGAGTTAATGTCCTCATTCTTCAAATTGGCTAACATGCCTCCACTTGGTTTAGAAACTATCTCTATTTAGGTGGCATAAGGGTGGGCCCGCCATAGAATAGTAGGGGGTTGGGTGGGACTGATTATTTTCTGCACATTCCCTTCATCTGATGCCTTTTCTCTTTCTATCTCTTCTGCCAATTAGGAGAAGAAAACCCATCTTGGATGCCTAGTCTCTATAGGCAAATTTGGAAATAGATTCTAAAGATTCAGAAATAACGAACCATTCAAAGGCTGTATTCCCACTCACAGGCATTTCATTGGATTGGCTCCCTCAACCCCAATAGTTTGGTGGAATCTTTCTGTCTCTATTCAACCCTTTTCTGATTCTGATCTCCCCTCGCCACTCATTCTATACCCCACCTGCCCAATAAATGCTAGGTATGGGTGACCAAACAAACAATAGCCCATTATTTGTTTAGGCAATCCAACTGTGGTGCACACAATCGGTTTTTGTTGGACCCTCGCTTGCCCAACATCTATCTATACTCCTACCCATAGCTGTCTCTCCCAATGGAACTATAGATTCCCTCCCACCCCACCCCACCCCGGAAGAACTATTCTATGGAGTGGTGGATATAGTTGTGTGATTCTAGGTTCAAAAGTTGCTTCTAGTGATCGATGTCTTACCCATACCTACTGGACCTGAATGAATAAAGTAGCTCAAGTCTGGCCTACCTATTTTGACTATGGACAGATAGATAGTGGGGCCGGCCAAAAACAAAATTGATGATTTGCCAATTTTCAGTGTGGGCATTGAATTCAGACACCTCTTAAATGTCAGCTGAGGGTGCTTTGTTTAGAAACTCTTTTTACCAAAACTCTCTACAAGAAGAATGGTAGAAAGGATCCAAATAGTTCTCTTGAAATAAATATAGTCCTCATGTTCGAAAAGCTATTATGGTTCTATTCCAAGCTAAAGATTGGGTGTAGCCGGCATCATTGGTTTCTAAAGTGTTAGTGAAAGCTTTGTTCGGTCTAATGCCTATCTAGAGTAGGGGCAAGCAAGGAACACAGATCAGAGATTCTATATTTCCACCAACCCCACTTAAGCATTAGGAAAAGAAGCTAGCTCCGATTACTAGAGTAGAATTGGCGATGGAGATTTTGTTCAATCAGAGAACAAATTAAGCGCATAGATGGAACAATTTGAGCACATCTAGGACATCTGTTGAAACAAATCCAACACATCTTGGTGATATTGAACACCACAAATCCCTCCCACCACCCTCCCTATCCAAGAACTGTCGAGAAGAAAGAGGAAAGGTAGGTTCAAAAGGTTGTTGGCAGGCTAGGCTTGTTTCTTGGTTGCTCCTCCGCTTTAGGGTAGTAGCACCCATGATCCTAGGTACTCCTACCTATTTCTGAGATTTTAGAAATGAATTTTTTTAAGACCCCCTACTATTCCATGGATCTCACAGTGAGATCATCTATCTAGGATCTAGTGACCCATGAAACAATATCCCCTACGGGAATCAAACCTGTGTCTTTGACATGAAAAGATGATGTCCTAACCACTAGATGAAAGGGACCTGTAAGACTTGGACTCCATCTGGACTGGCCTCGAATGAACTGATGGGTATAGATTCTACCATACCAAACAACCCTTATCTAAACTACTATTATAAAAGGGTGGGGGGGATTGGGATCTATCATATCGAACCCCTATCAAACCGCTGTTATAAAGGGGTGGGGGAAACGCACCCGATAAACCCCAATAATTTGTAGTGCCACCTAGGACTAACCAACTCTCTGTCCATTGGGGGGTTGGGGGAAGGAGAGTGATAGAGAGCCCCCTAGTGGTCGTACCCTTTTAGTTTTAGTGGATTAGATTATATATGTAACACGACTATAGGCTATAGGTTGTTTGCTTCCCCTATAGATATTAGCACCTGTAGGGTGGGAGGGCCAAAGAAACTATAGGCCTGCCTGCCGAGGTGGGTGGGAGGAAATAGAGGGCCCACCCAGCAGTTGTTGTGGGGAGTTTAATTTCCTACCCCTACTATTTGACCACCCACTCGGCCCTAGCTCTTCCAGCCACCCACCCCTGGGCATGTTACGTATATAATCTGGTCCCTACATAGACGACTAAGTCTCTAGTCTCCATGGGCGGGTGGCTAGCCTAACTTCTATATCTAGGTGGGGGGGAATAATAGTCCCCTGGGAGGATAGCCATTGTAGGGGCTTGGGTGGGAGAGAACTATAGCATGTTATGTAGAGAATTGAGAAAGGTCTAGAAAGATAGAAGGCCATAGGGGTGGGTGGGAGGATATAGTGGAGTAACATATGTGGGAGGTCCAACTAGAATCCCCACCGTGATGTTTTAGAGGGGGTGTTCTAAAGAAAGCTAGGCTGAGAAAGGATGGAAGAAAGCTAGGCTGACTAATCTATCTGGAAGGAAGGACTCCAGGTTAGGATGTTGATCCATCATTGGGCTCAGGAAGTAGGCTTCTACCAGGGTGGGTGGGATAGGGTGGGTCAGGAATTCAAGTTGGTAGATTAATTGAATTTAGATAGGATCTAAACTCTATGAAGAGAGTAAGTAGTTAAATCCTTCTTGCCTCAACATGTTCTAGTTGTATTTGCTTGGGAATAGTTTTTAACTGACCATCTAGCTAACTAGAAGGAACTAGCTGGTTGAATCAACTACTTTCTTGAGTTCAACTAGTTCAACATCCATTAGGTAGGTAAGTGAGTACAAGCTACCATCCAACTCTTTGACAAGCTTCCATTCCATCTGGGCCACCCAGGGTGGGTGGGAGGACAAAAGGGGGCCTTCCAGCCCTGATACTTAGTCTCTATCCATCTTGAAATGTTGGAGTAGAGAGATCAATTGTTCACTACTGGTTCTCCATCTTGAACTGCTAGAGCAGCCACCCAGCCTACTAAATATTGATTGTTTAGCTCCAACTCCTGGGAGGTAGGGAAAGCTAGCCTAATGAGGAGGGGCTAAGAGATGGAGTAGCCTAACGAGTGAGGAGAATTCAATTCCCCTCGTATCTCCTCCCACCCACCCCAGTAGGGACACTAGATTAGAAAGTTGGATGTTTGGATGGATGGAAGGAAAGGGAAAGCTCAAGGGATAGATAGTGAAACCGGTGGTGCGAGGTTGTTTCTTTCACTCCCAAGATCACATAAGGTTATTGAACCAATTGTCATAGATAATTATTAGTTGTCAATTAGCTAGCCAACTGGATTGAGGGATAGTTCAATAGCTAGACCAAGGTCAGGATAGTTCTATAACTCTTTAGCAGGGAATTCAAGAAAGTTGAATTAGGAAGGTCTTCACCTAGGGGTGTAGGCTAGGAAGCTTCATCCCTCCATCAACTTCAGTGTGAGAACAACTACCTAAGTTAGCTCCAGTGCTAGCTGGTTGGAAGGTAAGCTTGAGGGATAGTGAAACTAGTAGCTACCCGAGCTCAACCCCAAGGAAAGGAAGAGAATGAATGAGGGAGGAAGGAAGGTCTAGAAGAAATGTAGTAGCAAATTAGTCCTTCATTCACTCTGTCCATACTGACATCAAAGCTAAATAATCAATATTCTTTCAACAATCAATATTCTTTCATCTTGTTAGTCCTCCTTTCTCTCTGCTAACCAGAGATCCAATAGAGTTTATCATTGCCACCGGTTCAAAGGATGGCCAGTTGGAGAGAAGGTAGTTTTGGTTGGGTAGGAATAGTAAGGTGCCCTGTGGGTGGCTATAGTTTTGTGTGGGAATTTTAGATCTGAGAGTTAGGGTGGGTGGGTGGGTGGAGGTTGCAGCTAGGTTAGAGGATATAGATTGGTCAGGAGGGAACCTTAGTATGGGTGGGGGGCTAAGTTGTTGTCAATGTTATCCTCCCACCTGGTACAATTGGCCAGGGAACAACTAATATATATATATATCAAAATGTAGAGTTTTAACTCTACAAATCCATTGTCGGTCCCTCGTCTAACAAGTCATCCTTGTCATGAATGTAGTCCTCGTTAGTGGAGTCTAAGTTGTTTATAGGAACTAGTCGATGGGAAGGAGCTCCTCTCCCTCTCCTCTATCCTCCTCTCGAATTCCTAGCAACTTTGGTAATAAAAACTCTAGGAATCAAAGGGATCCAAGAAACTATCCTCTAGCCAATCTCACCCATCTCCTAGATGGATTTCTAACAAGTAGTCACTGGGGGTAACTCCTCAAGGAAGTCCTCACCAAACTGTTGTGAGATGCGCTCAACATGATGGGACTTGACTAGACCATTACGATCTGAAAGCTTCAGTATGCTAAGATAGTGCTCCCTAATCTAACCATCATGAGACCATACACCCTCCATATCTACATCTGTAAGGGTATCCATAGCATTTAAAGAAGTATCAAAGTGGCCCACATAAGACCACCTAGCTGCTCTTAGTAGTCACCTGTTAGGAAGAGGAATTTCCTTCTGATAATGCATGATATGCTCAAAGATCCAAGTCACGATCAAAGAAGAGTGGCTAAAAGTAAGAGCTCCCCATTCTGTACTACGATATAAATACCTATAGACCATGGCCAAGGTGTTTGGTTCCCAAGTGTAGACCCTGGCCTACTCAAAACCCTGTATAATTGGTGCCCAGCACCATCTCAAGCAAGAAGAGGCTTTGTCTCTAGATAGCCTCCAAGCAATCAAACCAATCAAAATCTTTCTCAAATGAGGAATGCAAAGTCATGGCATAAAGGTAAGTTGAACTTGAGTTTGATCCTTAGGGCGACTCACCCCTATGATCTGTGCCCAAGAAGCCTTGTCCTCAAAGGACTCATTAGGTGGTAGAATGAGTGGGTGTCCTCTCACAGGAACCCATAGAATATAGTATACATCATACAAAGTGATAGTCCTCTCTCCTGAAACCTAAGGGAACTTGAAATTGTTCCTGTCTGCATCCCAATAAGTTAGAATATCACAAAAAAAGGGTGCTATGGGATGTACAACTGGCACATGGCAAACCCTAGCCAAGATTGCTCTCTTTAAGAAAGTAAGCTCATTGGTAGACAATGAAGCGTACATCTTCAAAATCCATAACTACTCCCAGCAAGAATTCTAGCAAATGCACATATCCTTCTAGTTAGAAAAAAACTTTAGATTAGATCTCATCAACTCATAAAATCCCTAAAAATTATAAAACTTGCAGCAAATATCACCAAAAAAGCATATAAACCATCAGAATTGCAATAAACAGATGAATTCAATAATCAGATTAGATTGAAACAAAGTGAAGTAAGTATTAGAAAACATCAAATTTCAGTCAAATTGATTTGTTAGGGTTGCCCCTTTCATCAGAATGGATATCCCCTAGGCAACCCTGATGTTCATTAGGATCTCCCCCAGGTGACCATGTTGCATTGCCAGATCTCCACCAGGTGACCCAGATGTTTAGTAGGATTTCCCCTAGGCAACCCTGTTGCACAAGGAGATCTCCACTAGATGACCCTATTGCTTAGCTAGATCTCCCCTGGGTGACTTGCCTGGAAAAAGGGGCGACCCTATGTCACGATCCCCTAAACTAAAAATTCTCTAAAAATCTTGTTTCTTACAAAAAAACAATCTTACTCTAACAATGAAACAAAGACAATGTAACAGAGAAAATAAATTTTTTTTTGATAATTTCAAGAGATTTTTCACAAAAATTAACCTAGAGTTTAGAGAAGGTTTTTTCACTATTTGCGTACCTAATTCTTAGTGACAAAAATGAGGCATCTATTTTCACAATCTCCTCGATGATATCTATCCAACAACTGCTCACATGATCCCTTCTGTTGCTGATTCACTCAAATTTCACTAATTTGCTTGTACTTTTTCCACTCCTTTAGCTTAATTTTCTTTATGCATTCTTAGATTAGTTTTTACTTTTATGCATCTCTCATGTGTTCATTTTAAGTGCATTCATTCCTACAAGTCTCACTGAGAAAGGCAAACAACTAGTCAAACTCAAGTGATCTACGGTATGTTTGTCATTTTAGTTTTCATTACTTATTTTGATATATTTAGTTGTTAGATTAATTATATTCATTGTAAGTACAATTGCAGGAAAATTGACAACAGGTAAGACCTAGTTCAAGAATGGTACATACCTTTCATGTAGACTACCATCCCTGAGGGGGAAATATGTAAGCACTAAAATCACACACACCCTCCATGAGGACCCCAATGATGAGTCATAATACTTATCACATACATGTCAACATGAAATAACATCCTCTCAGCATAAATTCTCTTGGTGATGTGTCTTTCCTTCCTCCTTGTGTTGTTTCCCCTTTTTCATTTTCTCACTCTTCACTTTTCAACGCTTTTCGACACTTGTCAATTTGCATTTCCTGCACTTGTGACCCCATTCCTAAGCCTTGTATATGTCTTGTAGGTGAGTTTTCACCTTTCCCCAGTGTTTTTCATCCATTCCCACCCCAAGAAGCCTTATACAGGTCCTCCCAAGCCATCTCTCACTTTTGGTTTTCAATTTCACTCAACCAATCCAAATCTCCCCCTATTATTTCCATATCTCCCCTAGGAGATCCTACTTTCATAAGTGGAGATTTAGATTTTCACACATGAATAGCCTATTTCCAGAGGTATATCCCCTCCTTTTCATCTCTTCTACCATCTCCCATCATGGGCCACCCATGTACCCTCCTCTAAGGGTCGCCCCTAGGTGACTCTAACTGGTGAAAGGGGCGACCCCTGGGCGACCTTGTCATGTTTTCATCAGTGAAAAGACTTAAGTTTCTCACTCAAATTAGCTATGTTTTCACATGTTTTTCTTCCTATTTGCATGGATTTTTGTGCCTAATATAGAGTTAACTATTTCATGCACCCACACATGCATAATTAGTGTTATTTCATCTTTAATTAACAACTCATGCATTTTCATGCTTTCCCACACACTCCTCTTCCTTCACTTCTTCTTGAGTGATAATTTTTTATTGGGTAGATCACTCCAATTTTAGCCCAGATCACCCTTGGGTCTTCTAAGTTAACTGTCCAATCAAATTGAGTTAACTCTCCTTCTTCTTCACCTCTCATCACTTCTTCTAATCTATAAATACCCCCTCTTTGAAACACAAGGGGAGGCAATTTTATTTGTGCACACAACTCTTGCAAGTCATTGCTCACATCAAGCATTCTCATGCTCATACAGGACATAGAAGCCTTTCCTTTTCATTCCTTATAGCTTTCATACAAGCTTGTTATGCATCCATACACTGCTCACGTCAAGCCACAGTGCTTATCAAAGCTCTCTTTGAGCTCTTTTAAAAATCTTTAAAGCTTATTTTGCTTCCATTTTCCTCTTGTCACCAAGAGGATCACCCTGCTACTACAAGAGGATTAGAGGTTTCCATCACAAAGAATTTCTAAGGGTAGTGGAGGCTCACATGTCTCCAGGTTTCTTCATGCTTTCTTTTCAATTTGTAGTAATTAGACAATCAAAATTTCTCTTGCAATTAGTAATCTTGTTGCTTTTTCCTTGATAGAATAGATAGATCTTGCATTCTTAGAGTAATTTGCTTTCCAAGTTCATAGATCAATTCATTTAAAAGTAATTTCTTTGCTTAGATTAATTTGTTCCAAATATTCAAAAAACCCCAAAAATATAGTTTACATTGCATTAGATAAAATAATCATAGCTTGCATACATTCTCTAATTACTAGATTAAGAAAAAGTACTTTGATTTCCAGAAATATAAAAAAGCACAAAAAGAAGTTTTGCATTCATTTAGGCTTGCATTCATATAAAAAAAGAAAAAAAAAACATTAGAAACATCGAAGGTTTGCAAACCCTTGATCCCATCACAAGGTCAACCATAATCAAGCATTGGTCAAAACCCTTTGATTTCATTATAAGGTCCAAATGAAGTGAAAACATTAAGTCAAACAAACCCTAAGTCAAACCCTAGGTCAAGTCAAGGTTAGCTCAAATTGCCTATTTCTTGGCTCATCCCATGAATGTGCCCTAGACTTAGAGGTGAGTGGGTGAGGGCAATCCTCGATGAGATAGAGGAGATCTTCCCAAGATAATAACAAGATCCACCAGTCCTACAATAACAACAAGAATTTAGACAACCCATGATACAACAGGAATACATCCAACAATACAAATGACAACAAGACATCAACGAGAATGATAGTCATCCCATCCAATGGTGCAATATAAGGAATCCAAATAGGAGAATGATGACTAGTGACCCTTTGGGTCATATAGTTATCTTTACAACCATAGTCATAGAACACCGTATCCATACAAGTGCATAATAACACATGCCCTAAGATTGGCCAACCCCTCTCCATGAAGTCCAGCTCTCCGACGAGCCACACCACCCCCGTGTCTGGCCTCCTCAAAACTAGCTACTCCCACAGGAGAGAGAGAGAGTGGCGTGGAAGTTCGCCCCATGGCAAGGAGGGAAGGGTCCGTGTGTGCACCAAAACTGACGCGATCACCCCAAGGCCACTGACATAACGATTTTGAGCGTACAGTATCTATTGTTGGCATTACTATGACTATGGACTCATCCACAAATTCTAATTAAGCAGTTGTTCTATTAGGATAGGTGCATTGGCTAACTAATTAGAAATTACTTGTCCTTTGATAGCTTTTCATTCTCTGTTCTCAATGTCAAACTCACTTAGAATCATAACCCATTTAGCCATCCATCCAGTGAGAGATGCTCTAGTCAATATATATTTTAGCTGATCAATTTTGAAAATGAGCTTTGTCTTATGATTGAGAATATAGTGTCTTAGTTTCTATGAGGTAAAGATAACTGTGAGGCATGCTCATTCAATAGGAGTATAATTCATCTCATAGGTCACCAAAGTGTGACTGATATGGGAAGATCTCTTTTCCATTTTCATCATTTGTGCTAGCCAGGCCCCTACTATTGTTTTGTTGCTGAGATGTATAAAAGGAGGGGTTGTCCTTGCTTTGGTGGAATAAGGATTGGTGGCATAGCAAGACATTCCTTTAATTTCTCAAATTCTTTTTGACACTTTTCATCCCAAAGAATTGTAGTATCCTAAAAAGAAGATGTTGAAATCGCTGAGACTTATCTGTAAGTTGTGCTATGAAGTGGCAGATAGACTAAAGTTTCCATCGAAGGATACAGAGTTGTTTGAGTGTCTTAGGTGGAGGTATCTCCACTATATCCTTAACCTTAGTGGGGTCAACTTCAATTCCTCTTCTTGATACAATGTACCCTAGTAGTTTTCTAGAGGTGACCCCAAAGATGTTGAAATAAGGGCAGATAACTGAGAGGGGGGAGTGAATCAGTTGTCACAAAAACTTTTATCCTTTGCTACAATTAAACTTCTTTACCACTTATTAACATATGAATGATATAACCATGAAAGCATGAATCAACAACACATGAGTAGAAACAAAATTAGCACACATAACACCAGGATTTTTACATGGAAACCCGATTAAGGAAAAAACCATGGTGGGGGTTAACCCACAAGAATTTATACTTTGTTAAAAGTATTATAAATAGGGAAGGCACATGCCTTTGGCCACACTTCCCAGAGCTCATTTCAAAAAGAGGCTCATTGCCTACAAATCAATTACAAAAGTTCACTGGAATGTTTGAACTAAAGGATAGCATCTAACAATGCAAAATTACAGTTTCGGTTAAGCTCAGTATACTGACTTCACACACTTCATCTTTTTCTACCCTGTTTTACTATTCTTCCATAATCAGAGGATCAGATCTCTACTTTGCACTTGATACTACCTCCCTTCACATCTCTTACTTCATATTCACACAACAACAACCTCAAATTCTTGAATCCATCAATCATATATATCCACTTCATGAGATAACATCAACTGCAGTCAGCCTTCAGAAAAACTTAAGGTCTTTTTAAGAAGACTATTATGTCGGTTGAATCCATGGCCAAATACCAATTCAGACCAAAACCTATACATTTAAGTCATCACACATGTTGGCCAATGCCACTGGATCTCATAGATTACTTAACCAACAACTTTTCCTAATCCGCACAATGATCAAACACTAAGTTGGTTTGTTCTTCACTGGACTGAATTGTTTAACTAGAACTTGATACTCAGATGCTTGTAACTTACAATCCATTAATAACCAAAGGCTAAAATCTTGGATTTAGGTAGCCCTAACATCCCTTAACATTGCATTAGATCTACAGTACAATGTGATTAGCTGTGGAGAAATGTGGACTAATATTCGGAACCCTGTCAAATGCTCTATTCTTGTCTATCTGGACTTAGATAAATCTGCACTCTGACTTTTGGTATGATCCACTGATGAGATGTGGATGTGTAAAATAGATTTTGTTTCCATCAATGACAACACCTAACATGCCTAGCAGTGTCTCTTTCCAACAATCTCCCCCTTTGGAATTGATGGCAAAACTTAGTGCAAAATGACTAAGTGTTAGAACAACTCCCCTTTTACTATATACACTTGTGATTTCCAATACTTCCCCTTAGATTAATTCTTCATTTTTCACTATGTTTCCCCTTCCCCTTTGACATCAATGGAAAAGGCTAGGATCTGCATACCAAAAGTCATGCAAAAATTTTATGTACATGGGTCAAAACTTTACATACTTTTGCATTTGAACATATAGTTCTTAGGCTTTGTTCATTAGCAAAAAGATATCACCAAAAATATTTTTCAGCTAAGTCAATTCACTATCCTAGTTCTTCTTATGCTACCCAAAATGGATATATGTCCGCTGAACAAAAATGCCTGTGATTCTACCTTTTGGAGATCAGAAGGATCACTAGTTGTAGTTGTTGCTTGGGATTCTACCAATCTATCATACATGGTTTCTAACTTAGGGGAGATTAGTCCCTGGAGCTCATCCAATCTGCCCATAATTTTTGCCTTTTCCTTCTCCAAATCACTCAATTCATTCCGTAGACTCACTACTTGACATTCTTTGGTAATTACAGACTCAGTTAAAGGAGTATATGACTAAGAAATATTAGACAGTTTGAGCTCTATGTCCTTAATATTTTTTTCAATATCTTCAATAGATTTGGATTGATTTAGACAAAACTTGTAAATCTCTACACCTTTAGAGAGGGCTTTTGGTTACTCTTTACACTAGTATCAAGCCCTGATCTATCATAACTAATTATCTTCTTTATTTCAGAAAATCTCTTCTCATTAATTTCTAACTTTAACTTCTACTAACTTCTCTAAGGTTTCAAAATGAGAACTTACAGAGTTTATCAGGCTCTTTAATTGACCGAAAGGAGAGTTAGATGAATCCTTTTGAAGGGTTGGCATAATCTTTACCAGAATTTTGGTGGCAAGACCAAGTAACTCACTATCCTTATTGTGAGTTTTCAGCATCTCCTCTCTTGCTTTTGCTTGTGCCATAGAAGCTAGCTTCATCTTTTGTAGAAGGAAAGAGTGTCAAAATTGATAGGTCCTTGAATCAGCTCTGGTTCATCAAACTCAAGATTGTCTTTCTCAAGTAATTCCTTCACATCATTTCTAGTGTCTCTTGCCAAAAATGCAGCTCCATTTTTTATGTAGGGGCATTTGGCTAAGTTTCAAAAATTGTTTTTGATAATCAATTTTTGGTTTTGATGGGTGTGGGTCGAGTGATAGAAGTTGAAGAATGGAGCTCCTGTTGCCAAGGTGATTGGAACAATAATAGATAAATACTATATTTTAGAAAATAGAATAATGAGGAAGATGGTGAAGGTGGATCAAAATAGCTATTTTGAAGAGATGTCAGCCATTATGGGTTAGTGAAAAGGTGGCATAAGGCAGAAAGGCAAAAGGAGACTAAATATAGACAAAGTCAAGGTAGGCCACATGCATGAAGGGAAAGGTCGTCAAGTAAAATGGATAGCATAGATGATGCCTAAGGCAAAAAGAGAACACTCAAATAAATGATAGTGGTGGTGTCCATAAATAGGTGATAGACATTAGAGAGGAAAAAGAAATCGTCACATGGTGAAGGCCACTATAGATAGACCGAGAATAACATGGACGAGAGTTAGTGAGCAGTCATTTTGAAAGAAGAAGAAGGCAGGCTAAATGGAGAGGCTGACATATGCAAAATGGGCATTACATGGAGAGTGGTTAGAGATGACAAAGTATGGTAGGAGAATGGCTGCAAATAGAAGGTGGCATATATCAATAAGGGAGGCCATTATGGATGAGGCGAATGTGAGGAAGGAAGTGGCCAACAGAAGAAGGCTCGACTGGTGCTGAGTGACAAGCTGATATATTAAAAGCCTATTTACATATTGTAGGGGTGGCATGAATAAGAGAGAGGCCGCGGGTATGAGAGGGGCATATAATTAAGAGAAAAGGCCCGATTAGGGAAAGTATGAGAGGGAATGACAGAGATAATAGAGGGGCTGTATAGTTGTTGAGGAGGTGGCAGTATAGAAGGGACTATATAGTTTTGGGAGAGGATGAATAAGAAGTAGAGGTTGATAGGCCAAAGAGGAGAGCTGATACCCAGAAGCAAGAGGCCATATGTAATAGAGGCTGACAGGAAGAAATGAAGGGAGGTCGTTGATAGGCCGAGAGAAAGAAGAAGGACCACAGATTTGTTGAGAGGCTACGATATGAGAGTGGCCATGATTTATAGGTAAAGGCCAATGGAAGAAATACAAATAATGAACATACATAGAGGTCATGGGTTAAGGAAGCTGATAGGCAAGAAAGAGAGACAGTGATAGTAGGAGCAGATTTAGAGAGGAAGCACATTGTTGATGGAATGCAGGCCATAATGGTATGAGGGCCGTGATTATAGAGGATTGAAGATATGGGTGAAGGAGGAATAAAAGAGGAAGATGGAAACAAGAAGAGAATGAGAGAGTCGAATGTGGCCATAGGCCAAATAAATAAATGTTATTGCTAAATTTTTTATATTGTAATCGAGAAGCCTATTTGGCTGTTTTTGAATAAAAGTTTGTTATGTTAATTTGTAGTTTGTTATGTGATCCTGTAGCTATTCAGGACAGTGGAATAAGATCATGTTAATGAGTATTTGTTAATCTCCTATCACATTGCTTGAATGTTTTATTAATCTATATGTTAGCTACCTTGTTCCTGTCATTTATGTGACAAAAGGTTTATGACAGCCCACAAAAAGATGGGCAGAGACATTATTTCTCTTGTTGAAGATAAGGGTATTGTGCATGCTTTGCAAAGGCATGCTATCAGATTGGTATTAGAGCATGACTTTTGTGGAACTAGTGCTATCAGTTTGGTATCAAAGCCAAGTTACTCTTGAGTTTGTAGGAAGGTAGGTTGTAGTAGGACCTGTGTGGTGGGTGTGTGATGTGTAGACAGATCACCGAGGGTGAGGCAGTCTACCTGAGAAGTTGAAGATTACCAAGTTGACCAAGTTGGTCTTGAGTGCTGAGTAGATCACCGAAGGGAGGCAACTTAGCTAGGATTGTGTGTGTGGATGTGCAGCACCAAAAGACTGGGCAGAATGGAAAAAGGAAGAAGCCCTAGGTGAGGTGCCTAAAGATGAAAGAAGATAGAAGGATGCAGAAGCAAATGGAGGAAAGGAGTCTCATGAAAAGAGACAAAAGAAAAGAAGGCAAGAGGATGACAGATGAAGAATTCTAGAGAGAATTGGTAGTGTTAAGGAGAGATTGGATGATGGTAAAGCAATGGTATGAAGAACTTGGTATGGCCAAAGGAAAAGAAAGTAAAATGGATAGTGAAAGAGATTGTTCAGTAAAGAAAAAGGCAAAAGATGAATGCCTTGAGAAGAGAAGAGAAGAATGAAAAGAGTGCCCACAGAGATTAGGATAGCTGAAAGTTTCCAGTGGAGTAACCTGGACCAGAGGAGGTCAAGAGAGTTCTCATCGAAGAGAACATGAGAAAAGAGAAGAAGAGAAAGGAAGAGGAATGAATGTCCATGAAGAGGGCATTGAAAGAGACATTGTGGTCTCTCATTTTATTTGCTAACATTATGTTTGTAGATTTGTATGCAGGTATAAAGAAAGTGATGAAGAAGGTCGAAGAGAAGACCTTGAAGATGATGAAAGATGGGGCAAGAATGGCTCTAGAAGAAAGAATGGAAGATGTGAATGAGGAAAGAGGAATGGTAGTAGAATTCCAAGAAGAGTTTGCAGCAGAGGTGCATTACAGAGTGCCTAAAAAAGAAGAGAAGATGGATGTTAAAGATGTTCAGATTGATGAGGAAGATGAACAGGAAACCATAGAGTTTCAGGATGCATGTGAAGATATTGTAGCAGCAGCTCAAGATACTTGTGAAGAAGAGAAGATGAAAAGCCAAGAAGCTGAAGGAGAAGGCAATTTGGGACAGCAGGTCCTTGCATAAGAGGATGAAGGTAAAATTATTATTTTTGATCATGTATGTAGAAATGAGAAGATGGATAGGCAAGTGGATAAGAAAAGGAATTTAGAAAATGTAAATGTGATTGTGGATCATGGATATGTAGTTCCACATTGGAAAAGGAGAAAGAGAAATGTGCAAATGAGTAGATGGCAGCAAGATGCAAGGAGTTGTCCAGCAAAGAGGCCTAGAGAAGATGAATGGAGGGTGAAGATAGAGCAAGAAAAGAGAAGCTTGAAAGAAGCAAATAGAGGATAGCAGTCCAATGGCAAAGTGTGGGTAGTGAAGAAAGCAGCAACAAACAAAGATGTTGCAGGAAACACAAAGAGTTGGAAGCCGTTAGAAGAGAACAAACCCCGAGGAACCGGAAGCATGAGGAATCTAGTAGAGGATGGAAGGAAAGAGAAGAAGCAAACAGCGAAGTGGTAACAAAAGAAGCCAAGTGAAGGCAAGGTAAGAGGAAAGAAGTCTGATTTTTATGTTGATAAAGATTTGTGTAAAGAAGAGGAGAATATGAGGAGGATGTTAGACAAAAAGGAAATATGAAGAAATAGATATTGGAGAAGGAAAGAAGCTAGGCAAAGGCAAAATGAAAGATGCAAGTATGAGAGAAGAGAAGAAAAGTGGAATAGGAGGATGGTATGGAGAAAGAAGACACCACAAGTATGTGTGGAAGATGCTGATTTAAACATGAAAGTAGAAGATGAAAGTGGAACAGCCATAGTTCCAAAGGAAGAGGATAATAAAAAGAAGAATGATGGCAAGCAAGAAGATGGAGTAGCAAAGGAAGATGTTGAAGAAGATTTGTGGAAGCAGTTGGCAGCCATAGAGCAAGAATGGAGTGAGAAGATTGAAGATGTAAGCATGAGTATGATAGTAGAAAAGAATAAGAAGGAGGATGCGATGGTACTTGTAGAAATGAAGCTTGAAGATGATGTTGAGTTGATGGAGAAGGAAGAAGCTGATTTGATGTTGCAACAGTTGGCCATGAAGGTAGAATGGCTTGAAGACATGGATGATGAGCATGTTGAGGAAGGTTTGGTAAGTGTTATGGATGCATGGAATATTGTTGTTCTTTTCCCATTTGATTTTGATTTGTTTAATGATAGAAGAAATAGAATGCGTGGATGGATTGTAAGGGGTGTAGATAGCCACAAGAGAGTAGCCTATAGTGTTGAATAGAGATGTTGGAAGAATGAAACATGTGAAAGAGATAAGTTATGGAGAAGGAGGAAGAAAGGTTGGATGAAGTTGCAGAAGAGCACATGTGTTGAAGCACATGAATTTTGTCCTTGGGGAGTTTGATGTAGGGGCATCCAACTAAGTTTCAAAAATTGTCTTTGACAATCAAGTTTTGGTTTTGATGGGCATGGGTCAAGTGACAGAAGCTGAAGAATGGAGCTCCTGTCGCCAAGGCAACATGAACAATAATAGATAAATATTATATTTCAGAAAATAGAATAATAAGGAAGATGGTGAAGGTAGATCGAAATAGCTATTTTGAAGAGATGACAACCATTATGGGTTAGTGAAAAGGTGGCATAAGGCGGAAAGGAAAAAGGAGACTAAATATAGACAAAGCCAAGGTAGGCTGCATGCATGAAGGGAAAGGTCATCTAGCAGAATGGATAGCACAAATGATGCCTAAGGCAGAAAGAGAACACTCAAATAAATGATAGTGGTGGTGTCCATAAATAGGCAATAGACATTAGAGAGGAAAGAGGAACCGTCACATGGTGAAGGCCACTATAGATAGGCTGAGAATAACATGGACGAGAGTTAGTGAGCCATCATTTTGAAAGAAGAAGCAGGCAGGCCAAATGGAGAGGTCGACATATGTAGAATGAGTGTTACATGGAGAGTGGTCATAGATGACAAAGTATAGCAGGAGAATGGCTACAAATAGAAGGTGGAAAAAATCAATAAGGGAGGCCATTATGGATGAGGCAGACATGTGGAAGGAAGCGGGCGACAGAAGAAGGCCCGACTAGTGCTGAGTGACAGGCCGATATATTAAAAGGTCATTTACATATTGCAGGGGCGGCGTGAATAAGAGAGAGACCACAGGTATGAGAGGGATAGATAATTAAGAGAAAAGGCCCAATTGGGGAAAGTATGAGAGGGAGCAGCAGAGATAATAGAGAGGCCGTATAGTTGCTGAGGAGGTGACAGTATAGAAGGGACCGCATAGTTTTGGGAGAGGATAAATAAGAAGAAAAGGTTGATAGGCCAAAGAGGAGAACTGATAACCAGAAGCAAGAGGCCATATGTAATAGAGGCCAATAGGGAAGAAATGAAGGAAGGCCGTTGATAGGCTGAGAGAAAGAAGGGCCTCAGATTTGTTGAGAGGCCGCAGTATGAGAGTGGCCATGATTTATCGGCAAAGGCCAATGGAAGAAAGACAAAGACCAAACACACATAGAGGTCATGGGTTAAGGAAGTCAGTAGGCAAGAAAGAGAGATAGTGACAGTAGGAGCCAATTTGAAGAGGCAGCACATTGCTGATGGAATGCATGCCATAATGATATGAGGGTTGTGATTATAGAGGATTGAAGATACGAGTGAAGGAGGAATAAAAGAGGAAGATGGTGACATGAAGAGAATGAGAGAGTTGGACGTGGCCATGGGCCAAATAGTTAAATGTTATTTCTGAATTTTTGATATTGTAATCAAGAAGCCAATTTCGTTGTTTTTGAATAAAAGTTTGTTATGTTAATTTGTAGTTTGTTATGTGATCCTATAGCTATTCAAGATGGTGGAATAAGATCATGTTAATGAGTATTTGTTAATCTCTTGTCATATTGCTTGAATGTTTTATTAATCTGTATGTTAGCTACCTTGTTCCTATCATTTATGTGACAAAAGGTTTATGATAGCGCATAGAAAGATGGGTAGAGACATTATTTATCTTGTTGAAGATAAGGGTATTGTGCATGCTTTGTGGAGGCATGCCATTAGATTGGTATCAAAGCATGACTTTTGTCACCTCAACATGTTTTTATCATGTTTAAATACCCCTAACCACATACATTTTTAAACTTTAACATCTCTGTTTGAAGAGAAGAAGATAGCAAAAACTACAGACTATTTGATTAAGACCCATAACAGAAGATCCAAGATCAGCAAAGAAATGGAAAATAAATAGAAGTACAGTTGTTGACTTTTTTTTATGTCTAGCTAGCTAGTTTCACTCTTGAATCCCATAAACTATTTTCCAACATCATTAAAAACTTTCATTTCAGTCCATGGTATGTGAAAACAAAATATTCTTACTTACAGAGCTTCTGTTACATGCATCATATCTTGCATGTCCCATTATCAGTGATGTGACTATAAACCATGAGTGACGATAGAATACGGCTCTGGTAACTGTAGCTTACAAGCTTTTATACCGTGCAACTTGTAACAAAGGAAAACGAAAAATGTCCATTTTTGTTGTGATAGGTAATGGGAATGCAAATGGACGCATCTTTTAAATGACGCTGTATTGCATTGAAATGATATAATATTGGTCGTGGAATAACTCACTCTATGTGGTTGCAAATTGCAGTAGATTCTATCACAAATTTTGAATCTAGTGGGAATTACGGCTACTGGTCAAAATTGTTATCAAGTTTAGCTGTCGATTGTCAAACAGTCTAATGTAATGATGTGGATCATTTGGAATCATCCAATTCCAGATTTTCTTGCAAAAAGCTTCACCTGTCCCATATTTCCCACGCTATAGTAAAATAAAAAATAAAAAATTAACAAATATTTAATGTAGGTTTACCTGTAGATGATGAAATAAAATGATTTTAATTACATACACAGTACCAAATTATATATGGTTGGAATATCTAAAATGGCCTCTCCTATGTGGGCCATTGGATTTTAGGGTTTCTCTCGGAATCAACATGCCATCTCTTATATGATTAATGCCTTACAACATTAGTGCCACATCAACGAAAAAGGTAGTTGCTCAAGTGCCATTCATTACATTCGATCTTGCCTCATAATTCATTCACAAATCAAATGAAAATCGCCAAAGTATTCATTATTGCATAAATATCATTTGACGTTGTGTGACACCATTGGATAGAATTAATTATCATATTAATTGATGTGTAACTAAGCTAATCATGTAAGATAGAAAAGGATCACAAATATCCTAAAGACTTGGCTACTAAAGAGAAGGAATTTTGTAAATATTGCTTTCTTGATAACAGCTTTGATTAAACAAAAAAGGCCTTTCATACCCCTTAGGAAATTTTCAAGAATGTCACACTGATCTATGTATTTGATTGAGATGGTTTACTGGCGGGCATGATTATATGGAATAATGCTATGTCTTAGTCAAGGGATTTTTGTAGCGTGGATAAGTCTAAAACTTGCAAGACTTCAGGACAAATACTTGGATGCTACTCCCATGCTAGATATCTAACCTTCTTTAGGCCTATAGCAATTATATAGATTCATCTTCTGAGCAAATTAATTTGTTAAGAATATAGACTACAAAATGAATGATTTGGAGGATGCCACTTTGAGCATGAATGTGTTAAGGCCCTTGGTGCTTGACAGTTCAACACCAAGACTTAATTGGAGATAGGCATCCTGGTGCAAAATGTACACTCTTTCCCCTCCATCTCTTTTACCAGAGACAAGTTCTACCAATGATATTGGTAGAGTGACTTGTAGCAAGTCTAGGTTGTATGATGATACTGAAGAGGAAAGCATAGAGAATGAAGCCTTAAGCTCCTGCATCTTGGATTCACAAGGTAGGAAAATGAGACTTCTCCGCCCGCCATTGAGAGCTCTTTCGCTCTCAAAATGTTATGATAAGGAACAGACTACAGGAAAAACAACTTTAGATTCCTCAGAAGTGTTGAAATCGTACTCAAAGTACCATGATAAGGAACCCATCTCAGCAAACACAACCATGGATACCTTAGAAAAGCCAACTATGGATGCCAAAATGGGATAAAGGTGAAAACTAATTTGAATTCTATTGAGGATGTTTCTTGTAGTGAAGAATGTCATACCAAGGTTAGGAATATTTTGGGAGAGAATGAGGTGCTGGAAGAGTCTGAGGATCGAATGGCACGATGTGACAAAGAGTGTTCAGAGATTCTTCCTTATCTGTTTTAGGTAGTAGGACTGTGGCTGAGAAGCTTTCAACATTGCACTACTTCAGAATCACCCATATTCTAAATTGTGTGGGTTCTGCATGCCCAGAAAGTTTTCCAAATGATTTTTCATATCGGACGGAAAATATGCCTAAAAATTCTGCTCTTGTGGCGGGAAAACACCAATTTGATGTTTACATGGAAATTGATGTATTTGGAAGAGGCACACATGGTGGAGGACAATCGATGACAAATGTTGGCATAGAAGTTGCAAAAAATGCTGTTGTATCTGTTGCAATAATTGCTCTAGGATGGGTGTACGAGGTTGACCCAAATCCAAATTTTAATGATGTAAACAATCGTTGGTGGGGTCTTGTGGGAAAAAGTTGGCCCTCTTCTCAAAATTATCCTGAATTATTGCCATTCTTCTCAAATTTTGATCCGGGTCATGGAAATGGAGTCTACATAGATGGACAAAAAGTCTTGGACAAGCCATGGAGCAACATTTCTTGCCAAAGCTTTCAGCCGCTTCTTGAAGTATCCTCAGATGCACAAAAAGATATCCAAAATAGGTTTGTTGAACTTATTTTAAAAAAAAAAAAACCTTTAAATATGCAATAGACAATTGTAAAGCTAAATTTCTTACCCAAATATTCCTCGAAGATGAGCTTGTTTTTTTCAGTAGTGGTGGACGCGATACCATAGCACACAACAAATAAATTATACTTCTTAGGCTTGTGCAGATATTCGACAAGAATGCTTTGCAAAGGGCTTTTGGAAGTAGTAAATCTGTTGTATACACATTAAATCAATTCGCGGCGATTTTTAGTCACTTTTTTGAAAAGTTTGCAGTGAACATATCATTGTGTGAAGCTACCTTGACAGTTTTAATTGAAAAGTTGAAAAATGAGCTGACTGGCAATGGGGAAGATTCATTCTGGTTTTCCGAGGGATCTTATAGGTGAATATGAGTTGTCTGAGGCTTTTTAGTTTACTGCTGGGGGGATTTGTGTGGTGTGCAGCTTATGTTACAGTGGCCTTTCTTTGTCCAATTCCTTTGCTCCATAACGGTCTTCCTTTTGTTCTCTTTCACTGAGACAAGTTTGTGAAATATTTAGAATGAGGGCCGGCTCAGGATTCTGTAGGAGTATGTTCAATGTTAATTCAGCGTGCAAGTAAGGTGATAGCAAGAAAGGCCTCACAAATGGATGGACAACTTTTCCTTATAAAACATCTATTAATACTACGAGAACATATTGCACCTTTTGATATTGAATTTGTGGTAATGCATAAGGAGCTTGACTTCTCTCATTTGCTGGAGCACCTCAGGCGTATCCTTTGAGGGCAGGCTTCATTATTTGACTGGAGTAAATCGACATCTTTGGCCCAGACATTCTCACCTCATGTGCTGGAAAGTCAGGTTGATGTAAAGAAGGAGGTGGAGAAAAAACTTAAAACAACATGCCGAGAACAATCTTCAGAGTCTGATAATTTTAAGCCTCTAAGAAATCACGTATTTGCAACAACAGAAAACATGACAGAAGAACAGTTCTGGTGACATACGAGATTCCAGATAAATTTGCAAAATTAAATATAGTTTTGGCCACAAAAATTTTATTCAGTATTAAGCACAAAGGTAAAATTCAAATTTGTTAAAAAATTATAAATTACAAATAGATAATCCAAATCATAATATTTCAACCATCATGTTTAATTTTATTTACATATGCTCGGAGGTGAAACATCCTTTGGGAAAATTTAACTTGATGCAAGGAAAGATTTTTAATATTTTCATCCTAAAAGAGGAATTGATTGAATAGGTGATTATTTTACCTAGAAAATATTTTTGGAAGAAAAATTGGTAAATATTTTCACAGCTATAATTGTTTTCACTCGAGTGAATTTTGCCCAACTTAAGTGAAAATATATGATGGTAAATATAAAGAAATGAAGAAAAACTAATAAGGAATGAGATTAAATATTTTAATGACGAAGGTTAATTTAAATATTTAATTTGAGAAAGGCGAGTATTTTATTTTACCAAGAATGAATTAAATAAAGAGTTATACCAAAGAACTGAGCAGCAAAGAGAATATTTTGTGATTGGTAAAAGATTTATGTTGAAATTAATCAAACCTAAAGTCACGACAAAAGATTTGATTTAATTATTAAGAGCCTTAAAAGGAAATATCAATGCAAACTATTATTAACATTTGGGTATCTGTCACGGACATGAAAACCCTAAATATAAATATAAGTGAGAAAATATACAACGGAAACATTACCGCACACCACAGGTCCTAAGGTTCACCTCAATAGAAATAATATATTATTTATATACTGTTTATCTGATGAATAATTTGTTTCCTTTGCAGGATTAGGGTTGCGTTGAATGCAATGAAGTGGCTCTCAACTGGCGGTTAAATGCTCTGAACGGGGAAGATTATATATTTTATTCCAGCCTCCGACAATTTGTTGCGTCTTTTAAATCATGTTATTTAAATTTATGTAATGAATAATGTCAGTTCTCATGGTTAATCAGTTATCAACCGTCATAATGTTTGTAACGGGTCTGAGGCTTGTGGCATCTCTTTAAATAGAGATCCCAGGACCTAGAGAAAGGAGTTAGAATTAGGTTAGGATTAGATTTTTACAAAAACACATTTGAAATATTTTAGGGTTAGATTAGGTTAGATTTATTGAATCTGATGCAAATTTGATCCTCCTGTGCAATGTCGTTCTGAGAAAGACTATGGTGCATGATACATTCTGAGGCAGCGTTGTTGAGGATTCAAATTTGAAATACATTGGACGGTATCATCTATTTGTTGTTGAAATTCAATCAATTTAATTATCTCCATATCATTCATTTTTAGATTATTCAATTTGAATGTGTTAAGGATATGTTCAAATTGTCTAATTACAGTTGCTAATTCAGTATATTTGATTTGATTGGTTTCTCAAGTAGAATTAAATCCTTTCTCATCAATTATAGTAATCTTAGAATGTTGAATGGATTATTAAGTACGATTAATTGATTAGGGTTATTGATTTGTCTCCAGAGTTGATCTAATTTGTTAATTTGCAAATTTAAATTGGTTCTTTCCGGAAAGATTAAAATCCTTTTTAATATTTTGCATTTTAATTCAATTATGTCCTTTGGATTATTAAGAATGAGTTAATAATTTCTTCCTTGCACATTTGTACAAGTTGCAAACTGTTGTATGTGCCAATCAGATCGAGTTATTACCTAATACAGGTTATTTGTTTTTGATATCCTGACTCCGTTGCCCGAATGGACAAAGCACCAGTCTAACTATTGATTCATCCTATAATTAAAATCTTTACATTTTTTTATTGTTATAGTTTAGATTCATTTCATGTTATTTGTTATTTATTTCTATTAGAATTTAGATTAAATCATTTGCTTTCTTTAGAATTTAGTTTATAGTATCTCATCTGATTTACAAGCATGCCATTGTAATTGGATAAACTAGCAGTAAACCAACATTGATTTAATCATACAACCTGCTTTGATAATCAAAGGTTCACCCGCCTAGGTTGTAGCAGGACCTAAAGCGCAGGGAGAAGTTGATCATTAAGGTCAAACTCCAGTCATTGGCTTAAAAACATTGTAGATTTGAGCATAGGGCTTGGCATCCCCTTAGAATCCACAACCTGCATTTTTGAGACCCAACAAATTGGCGACTCTACTGGGGGAGGTTTGCCTAAAAATCTAAAGCCATTTGTTATAGAGTCAAATCCAAAGTTTTTATTAAAAGACTCCGCTAGGAAGAAAAGTATTTTAATTTTCCTCTTCTCAGAAGAGGTGGCGACTCCGAAAATAAAATTGATCGAACATGAAAAACATATCCCGTTTAGATGTGTTTTTTGAACTAAGGAGACATGAAGGAGAACCATTAAATGATGAGTACACAAATGAAAATAATGATTATAATAGCCCACATGATGAGGAGAAGCTTATTGATCAAACTGATGTTGACCTTGATAGCATGACTGATCAGGAATTAGAAATGTATTTAGAATGGGGAGAACTACAACTTAGGAGATTACAGATGATACAAAAAAGCAAAGAACTAGATAGACAAATAGTAGAATTGGATAGAAAGCTGGCACAATTGGGTCTCCAGGGACTGGAACCACCAAAACCTATCCCTCCACGTAAACAAAGTGGTGATGTCAATTCATATGCACCCTCTTAGAACACCTATGCTCCACATACTCTGAGTGTACCTCATGATCCATACCATAACCCTATCCAGCATAATAAGCCACCACAAGAGCCCCATCTTATAAATGCAAGTAACATTCCTCAATACTATTCACCACTAGGACAACACTATACCCCACAATACCAACAATATATGCCGCATCACGATGCTTACTATCAATCTTTATATAAGACAAAGTATTTACGCACCCACCCACCACCATATATGGATCAGTAGTATTGGGAGGAAGAGGAAAATAACCAACAGTGTTGGGAAGAAGAGGGGAATGAGTATTTGTAATCAGGACAAGATGACAATGAGGAGGAAATATACATGTCTGAGGATAATTTTCAGGTTTGTTCAAATCCATTGTATGATAACATAGTAAAAGAAGATGAGGTGATACTTTGCCAAGATATTCTTGAACAAGAATTTCATGTGCATTCAGATCTAAATTATGAGAGGGATGAAGTGCTTTCAGATAACCAAAGTGATGTGTCATCTTGTAAACACGCTAAAAAAATAGGTGTATCTGATTTTAATGATCTTGAGCATTGTGGTAATGTTGAAAGAGATGAAGAAAATGTTGGAAACATGATGGACGAGGAAATATGCTCACTTAACAGTGAGCAAATTTTAGAATTACTCACTATAGAATATCAGAAATATGCACATAAGGAGGATACTCGAATACCATGTCCAACATACATATGCTTTGACAATGAGGACACTTTGCATGATAGTAGACCATACGATTGGCGTGAAAGGATAACATCAGGATCATATTCAGTTGAGGTAGAAACATCTAGTGATTATGAGTTTCATAGCAATGATTATCCAGAGATAAGTTCTATCAAACCTTGTAATGATGAAGTTTGGGTGTCACAGTTGTATGAGGAAAATACATATAGTGCTGAAGGTAGTGGTGACAACTTTGAATCTGATATAATATCATTAGATGATGCTAACATTGAAAAAAGTGAATATAAAATACAGTCTGATTTTGCCTGTTTTTCAATTCATATAGAGAATTATCATTTAGGGGATGATAATGAATATTGTTACTTAAAATATCACGATAAAAATGGCTTTGACCTATCATTTGGGAGTTCTCAGATTGTGTGTTATTTTCAGATTCATAATCATGAAGAATATAGCAACATCAATGAACCATTGTTAAAAAATATCGATATGTTCAATCATGCAAATCTTAGTAATATGATTAGATTTGTTTCATTACAGCGTGATGAAAACAAAGTATATGACAGGGGAAAATATAAACCTCTCTTTTTCTGATGGCCTTGAGCCATCAGTTATGATATGGTTTCTTAGAACCATATCATTTTAGGGCAGAGAGAATAGTTGGACTCTGTCACCCAATGAAAAGGCACTAGTCTGCTCCCCCAGAGATTTAGGGATCTTGCTATGCCCACAAGGGGGCATACATCCCTAGACGGAGCCTATGTTGGAACCTGAAATTTCCAGTCAATTTTTTCAAAATGTCACCTCAACATGTTTTTATCATGTTTAAATACCCCTGACCACATACATTTATAAACTTTAACATCTCTGTTTGAAGAGAAGAAGATAGCAAAAATTGTAGACTATTTGATTAAGACCCATAACAGAAGATCCAAGATCAGCAAAGAAATGGAAAATAAATAGAAGTACAGTTGTTGACTTTTTTGATGTCTAGCTAGCTGGTTTCACTCTTGAATCCCATAAACTATTTTCCAACGTCATTAAAAACTTTCATTTCAGTCCATGGTATGTGAAAACAAAATATTCTTACTTACAGAGCTTCTGTTACATGCATCATATCTTGCATGTCCCATTATCAGTGATGTGACTATAAACCATGAGTGATGATAGAATATGGCTCTGGTAACTGTAGCTTACAAGCTTTTATACCGTGCAACTTGTAACAAAGGAAAACGAAAAATGTCCATTTTTGTTGTGATAGGTAATGGGAATGCAAATGGACGCATCTTTTAAACAACGCTGTATTGCATTGAAATGATATAATATTGGTCATGGAATAACTCACTCTATGTGGTTGCAAATTGCAATAGATTCTATCACAAATTTTCAATCTAGTGGGAATTACGGCTACTGGTCAAAATTGTTATCAAGTTTAGCTGTCGATTGTCAAACAGTCTAATGTAATGATGTGGATCATTTGGAATCATCCAATTCCAGATTTTCTTGCAAAAAGCTTCACCTGTCCCACATTTCCCACGCTATAGTAAAATAAAAAATAAAAAATTAACAAATATTTAATGTAGGTTTACCTATAGATGATGAAATAAAATGATTTTAATTACATACACAGTACCAAATTATATATGGTTGGAATATCTAAAATGGCCTCTCCTATGTGGGCCATTGGATTTTAGGGTTTCTCTCAGAATCAGCATGCCATCTCTTATATGATTAATGCCTTACAACATTAGTGCCACATCAACGGAAAAGGTAGTTGCTCAAGTGCCATTCATTACATTTGATCTTGCCTCAAAATCCATTCACAAATCAAATGAAAATCGCCAAAGTATTCATTATTGCATAAATATCATTTGACGTTGTGTGACACCATTGGATAGAATTAATTATCATATTAATTGATGTGTGACTAAGCTAATCATGTAAGATAGAAAAGGATCACAAATATCCTAAAGACTTGGCTACTAAAGAAAAGGAATTTTGTAAATATTGCTTTCTTGATAACAGCTTTGATTAAACAAAAAAGGCCTTTCATACCCCTTAGGAAATTTTCAAGAATGTCACACTGATCTGTGTATTTGATTGAGATGGTTTACTGGCGGGCATGATTATATGGAATAATGCTATGTCTTAGTCAAGGGATTTTTGTAGCGTGGATAAGTCTAAAACTTGCAAGACTTCAGGACAAATACTTGGATGCTACTCCCATGCTAGATATCTAACCTTCTTCAGGCCTATAGCAATTATATAGATTCATCTTCTGAGCAAATTAATTTGTTAAGAATACAGACTACAAAATGAATGATTTGGAGGATGCCACTTTGAGGATGAATGTGTTAAGGCCCTTGGTGCTTGACAGTTCAACACCAAGACTTAATTGCAGATAGGCATCCTGGTGCAAAATGTCCACTCTTTCCCCTCCATCTCTTTTACTGGAGACAAGTTCTACCAATGATATTGATAGAGTGACTTGTAACAAGTCTGGGTTGTATGATGATACTGAAGAGGAAAGCATAGAGAATGAAGCCTTAAGCTCCTGCATCTTGGATTCACAAGGTAAGAAAATGAAACTTCTCCGCCTGCCATTGAGAGCTCTTTCGCTCTCAAAATGTTATGATAAGGAACAGACTACAGGAAAAACAACTTTAGATTCCTCAGAAGTGTTGAAATCGCACTCAAAGTACCATGATAAGGAACCCATCTCAACAAACACAACCATGGATACCTTAGAAAAGCCAACTATGGATGCCAAAATGGGATAAAGGTGAAAACTAATTTGAATTCTATTGAGGATGTTTCTTGTAGTGAAGAATGTCATACCAAGGTTAGGAATATTTTGGGAGAGAATGAGGTGCTGGAAGAGTTTGAGGATCGAATGGCATGATGTGACAAAGAGTCTTCAGAGATTCTTCCTTATCTATTTTAGGTAGTAGGACTATGGTTGAGAAGCTTTCAACATTGCACTACTTCAGAATCACCCATATTCTGAATTGTGTGGGTTCTGCATGCCCAGAAAGTTTTCCAAATGATTTTTCATACTGGACAGAAAATATGCCTAAAAATTCTGCTCTTGTGGCGGGCAAACGCCAATTTTATGTTTACACAGAAATTGATGTATTTGGAAGAGGCACATATGGTGGAGGACAATCGATGACAAATGTTGGCATAGAAGTTGCAAAAAATGCTGTTGTATCTGTTGCAATAATTGCTCTAGGATGGGTGTACGAGGTTGACCCAAATCCAAATTTTAACGATGTAAACAATCGTTGGTGGGGTCTTGTGGGAAAAAGTTGGCCCTCTTCTCAAAATTATCCTGAATTATTGCCATTCTTCTCAAATTTTGATCCGGGTCATGGAAATGGAGTCTACATAGATGGACAAAAAGTCTTGGACAAGCCATGGAACAACATTTCTTGCCAAAGCTTTCAGCCGCTTCTTGAAGTATCCTCAGATGCACAAAAAGATATCCAAAATAGGTTTGTTGAACTTATTTAAAAAAAAAAAAAAACCTTTAAATATGCAATAGACAAGTGTAAAGCTGAATTTCTTACCCAAATATTCCTCGAAGATGAGCTTGTTTTTTTCAGTAGTGGTGGACACGATACCATAGCACACAGCAAATAAATTATACTTCTTAGGCTTGTACAGATATTCGACAAGAATGCTTCACAAAGGGCTTTTGGAAGCAGTAAATCTGTTGTATACACATTAAATCAATTCGCGGCAATTTTTAGTCACTTTTTTGAAAAGTTTGCAGTGAACATATCATTGTGTGAAGCTACCTTGACAGTTTTAATTGAAAAGTTGAAAAATGAGCTGACTGGCAATGGGGAAGATTCATTCTGGTTTTCTGAGGGATCTTATAGGTGAATATGAGTTGTCTGAGGCTTTTTAGTTTACTGCTGGGAGGATTTGTGTGGTGTGCGGCTTATGTTGCAGTGGCCTTTCTTTGTCCAATTCCTTTGCTCCATAATGGTCTTCCTTTTGTTCTCTTTCACTGAGACAAGTTTGTGAAATATTGAGAATGAGGACTGGCTCGGGATTCTGTAGGAGTATGTTCAATGTTAATTCAGCGTGCAAGTAAGCTGATAGCAAGAAAGGCCTCACAAATGGATGGACAACTGTTCCTTATAAAACATCTATTAATACTACAAGAACAGATTGCACATTTTGATATTGAATTTGCGGTAACACACAAGGAGCTTGACTTCTCTCATTTGCTGGAGCACCTCAGGCGTATCCTTTGAGGGCAGGCTTCATTATTTGACTGGAGTAAATCGACGTCTTTGGCCCAGACATTCTCACCTCATGTGTTGGAAAGTCAGGTTGATGTAAAGGAGGTGGAGAAAAAACTTAAAACAACATGCCGAGAACAATCTTCAGAGTCTGATAATTTTAAGCCTCTAAGAAATCACGTATTTGCAACAACAGAAAACATGACAGAAGAACAGTTCTGGTGACATACGAGATTCCAGATAAATTTGCAAAATTAAATATAGTTTTGGCCACAAAAATTTTATTCAATATTAAGCACAAAGCTAAAATTCAAATTCGTTAAAAAATTATAAATTACAAATAGATAATCCAAATCATAATATTTCAACCATCATGTTTAATTTTATTTACATATGCTCGGAGGTGAAACATCTTTTGGGAAAATTTAACCTGATGCAAGGAAAGATTTTTAATATTTGCATCCTAAAAGAGGAATTTATTGAATAGGTGATTATTTTACCTAGAAAATATTTTTGGAAGAACAATTGGTAAATATTTTCACAGCTATAATTATTTTCACTCGAGTGAATTTTGCCCAACTTAAGTGAAAATATATGATGGTAAATATAAAGAAATGAAGAAAAACTAATAAGGAATGAGACTAAATATTTTAATGACGAAGGTTAATTTAAATATTTAATTTGACAAAGGTGAGTATTTTATTTTACCAAGAATGAATTAAATAAAGAGTTATACCAAAGAACTGAGTAGCAAAGAGAATATTTTGTGATTGGTAAAAGATTTATGTTAAATTTAATCAAACCTAAAGTCACGACAAAAGATTTGATTTAATTATTAAGAGCCTTAAAAGGAAATATCAATGCAAACTATTATTAACATTTGGGTATCTGTCACGGACATGAAAACCCTAAATATAAATATAAGTGAGAAAATATACAACGGAAACATTACCGCACGCCACAAGTCCTAAGGTTCACCTCAATAGAAATAATATATTATTTATATACTGTTTATCTGATGAATAATTTGTTTCCTTTGCAGGATTAGGGTTGCGTTGAATGCAATGAAGTGGCTCTCAACTGGCGGTTAAATGCTCTGAACGGGGAAGATTATATATTTTATTCCAGCCTCCGACGATTTGTTGTATCTTTTAAATCATGTTATTTAAATTTATGTAATGAATAATGTCAGTTCTCATGGTTAATCAGTTATCAACCGTCATAATGTTTGTAACAGGTCTGAGGCTTGTGGCATCTCTTTAAATAGAGATCCCAGGACCCAGAGAAAGGAGTTAGAATTAGGTTAGGATTAGATTTTTACAAAAACACATTTGAAATATTTTAGGGTTAGATTAGGTTAGATTTATTGAATCTGATGCAAATTTGATCCTCCTGTGCAATGTCATTTTGAGAAAGACTATGGTGCATGATACATTCTGAGGCAGCGTTGTTGAGGATTCAAATTTGAAATACATTGGACGGTATCATCTATTTGTTGTTGAAATTCAATCAATTTAATTATCTCCATATCATTCATTTTTAGATTATTCAATTTGAATGTGTTAAGGATATGTTCAAATTGTCTAATTATAGTTGCTAATTCAGTATATTTGATTTGATTGGTTTCTCAAGTAGAATTAAATCCTTTCTCATCAATTATAGTAATCTTACAATGTTGAATGGATTATTAAGTACGATTAATTGATTAGGGTTATTAATTTGTCTCCAGAGTTGATCTAATTTGTTAATTTGCAAATTTAAATTGGTTCTTTCTGGAAAGATTAAAATCCTTTTTAATATTTTACATTTTAATTCAATTATGTCCTTTGGATTATTAAGAATGAGTTAATAATTTCTTCCTTGCACGTTTGTACAAGTTGCAAATTGTTGTATGTGCCAATCAGATCGAGTTATTACCTAATACAGGTTATTTGTTTTTGATATCCTGACTCTGTTGCCCAAATGGACAAAGCACCAGTCTAACTATTGATTCGTCTTATAATTAAAATCTTTACATTTTTTTATTGTTATAGTTTAGATTCATTTCATGTTATTTGTTATTTATTTCTGTTAGAATTTAGATGAAATCATTTGCTTTCTTTAGAATTTAGTTTATAGTATCTCATCTAATTTACAAGCATGCCATTGTAATTGGATAAACTAGCAGTAAACCAACATTGATTTAATCATACAACCTGCTTTGATAATCAAAGGTTCACCCGCCTAGGTTGTAGCAGGACCTAAAGCGCAGGGAGAAGTTGATCATTAAGGTCAAACTCCAGTCATTGGCTCAAAAATGTTGTAGATTTGAGCATAGGGCTTGGCATCCCCTTAGAATCCACAACCTACATTTTTGAGACCCAACACTTCCCAACTGACTTGACTCTTCATCTTCCTTATTTCTTTGCAATTTTGCACTTTTGCCATATTGACAAGTTTTTTTCATAATGTATGCAACTTGTTAAAAAAATTATTTATTTGACCTTTTGACATGAAAAATGGCCCTCATAGGCCTTATTACATCAAAATGGATGTAAAAACACTAATTTAAACAACTATGACAACTATTAGCCATTTGGTTGCAAGAAAAGCTGCTTGACAACTTTTCTTGCAACAACTTGATAACTTTTGCAGCCTATGACCTCCTAAACTCCAATGACCCTTATTACATCAAGAGTCATCTAATATGACCTTATTACAATGCCAAAATGACTCAACACATCAAAATATATCATTTGATCATGTTCATGAAATAGGCTAGGTGCCCTTGCACCATACTCCCAGAGAAAAGAAAAATTCAAGTCCCATTGAATGTTGTTCTACTCCTTTCTAGTCTTCTAGTTAATTTACAACTTGTCCTACCTCTTTGTAACTCCTCCTGGGTCCTTCTTTTTATTCTTGTTAAACCATCTCTTATCCATCATCTTCTCAATTTCAAGGCTCCAAAACTCCATTTCTTGTGCATATACCTTAGTAGCTTTATCTTTATCTTCATCCTCATCATTGGAACACCACATGACAAGATATTCACTATTAGTGTAACCTACATCATACTCTTGCAAACCTTCATATACCTCATTAGCAAACAAATCTGAAACATCCTTATTAGCAATTTCATTATCAACAATAAATGTGATCATGAATATCAACACCAACGTTATCAACAACCTTATCATCAGCAATTTGAGTATCAATACCAAATTTATCAGTAACCTCAACAACCTTCTCTACTTTTTCATCTTGTTCATTTGATTTAAACCATTGCATATGGTATAAAGACTCATCCACAACTATATCTACCTTGTCCTCCTGAACTTTCTCAATTCTATATGTCAAAACAATCATAGGTGTACTTACCATTTCATTGCTTACCTCTTATATTGCTATTGTCCTTGTTTGTCTTTTTCTTCTTTGAACAATCCTCTTAATAGGCCACCTAATCTTCTTTCTTGGTGATCAATGCCAACTTTACCGTTGTTGTGCTCTCTCCTCAATTTCCATTATTCTTTGCATGTCAAGTTCTGTACTTTTGTTCATTCCTTCTAAGGCTTGCCTTATCTCTCTTATCTCTTGTTCAAAGTCCATTTGTCTTGATCTCTCCTTTTCCTTCTTTCTCATCTCTTTTTCCTCTCTTTTCATCTTCTCATTTTCCCTTTTCTTCTCTTGCTTCATATTTGGTACCTCCTTACCTTCCAAACTACCATTCACTACTCTCCTAAACCAATCCATTTTATTCCTCAAGCAAGTCTCTTTCACATTTCTTCCTTTATCTTTGACACCTCACCTCAGGCCCTCTTCTACTTTCTCTCTTGGCCTAGTCTGTTGGCATCCTAGGTTCTCTCTCTCAACCTAGAAAAGACAACACACACAAATACCAAAATTCTTTACCTACCTAGATCTTTGGGCCCTAATACCAATTGATACAGTAGGTAAGGAGGATGACTCAACACCATGGAAACATATTTCACAGCAATGGGCTAAGACCCCAAACCCTTTTTCAACTTGACATGAACTCAATCAAGACTACAAACCTGGTACTTGGTTCAAAACCTCAATCTCTACAAACCAACTCATGAAACACCTTTGAAATTATGAATGTGACATAAAAAGACCATTCATGGTCACCAAATACATAAACTTTGCATATAGGTTATTCTTCCTCATAAATTGCCCTTACAAGCTAGTAGCCCTCAAAAAATTGATTTTTGGAACATAATTTTCTGATCCATGACCTCTAACACAAAGGAGGACAAATTAGGATACCCATTTGTATGTTTAATAACATATCTCAAATGCACCATGTGTTGTTCTGGAACATTCTCTTCAAAAATGGACTGGTAATTTGTATATGAGGCCTAATTAGCCTACTTTTACAAAGCATCAACTACTATTATTGACCCTTAAACTGAAAATTGCACTCTAGAGGTTGAGTTAAGTCCTATATGGACTCAATCACTCATTAGAATAATTATTCAAGACCATTCTTTAACCATTTTTCAAAACCCTCATCATTGCACTGCCAAATAGACCAAAAACACACAGGTTGTCTGCCTAGGGCATCATTAATTTAATTGAAAACAACCTTGGTCACTTCTGCAAGTCACATAATGTGAAACTACACTCTCTAATATTTCAATCCATCTAAATTACAAGAATTTCTAATAGTGGAAATGATAGAAATCATTAAATTTATATACAAACCCTCATAGCCATGGGTTGCAGACCCAATCATAGAAAAACTTTAATAAATCACTTGATTCTCCACCAACATCAATGGGACTAGTCTCATTTGAAATATAACTCATATTAATAAACATTCCAATAGGTTTTATATGGTTAAAGCTTCATGCGTGGCTCTACCAAGCTCTGCAACAACAAGAAATCAGAAAATTTCTGGAAATGTTAATAATTTTATTAATTTTCCATATGTACAATGTCATTCATCCAACCACCACACTTTCCAATGATGGATCAAGGCTATTTATGCCTTTTAACATTTGCCCCAACATTTACAAACTACTTTTACAACTTCCCAATTGACTTGACTCTTCATCTTCCTTATTTTTTTGCATTTTTGCAATTTTGCCATATTGACAAGTTTTTTGACAACATATGTACTTGTTCAAAAACTTACATATTTGACCTTTTGACATGACAAATGGCCCTCATAGGTCTTATTACATCAAAATGGATGCACAAACACTAATTTAAACCACTATGACAACTATTAGCCATTTGGTTGCAAGAAAAGTTGTTTGATAACTTTTCTTGCAACTTGACAACTTTTGCAGCCTATGACCTCCTAAACTCTAATGACCTTTATTACATCAGGAGTGGTCTAATATGACCTCATTACAATGCCAAAATGACTCAACACATCAAAATTCATCATTTGATCATGTTCATGAAATAGGCTAGGTGCCCCTACACCACTTCAGAACCCCTATTCAAACATCTCTAGCCATATTTGCATGCATTCTATCAAAAAAACCAATGATTCCAATGAGTTTTCAAGTCTTTATCTCTTCAACTACCTTAAAACACCCAGAAATGCCACTTTTGTAGCTTGTTTTCCTACAAAAACTGATCCCATGAGGCTTATCACATATGACATGGTCTTATTTGACCTTATTACACCAAAATTAGACTTAACAACATATAACTTAATATTTGACCCTATTTACAATATGTACTTAGGTGCCCCTACACCATACACCCAAGGAGAAAATAATCTCAAGCTCCACTTGAGATCAACTCTTGAACTATTTTTCCATGCTTTTTGATATCATCTTCTGTCATCCATGTTGCATCTTCAAGAGGTAGGCCTTGCCACTTCACAAGATAATCATTATAGACTTTGTGCCTTGTTCTCTTCACCTCCGTAGTGTCCATAATGGTTTCAAGATTTAATGGTTCAGTAGGTGGTAGATCTTTGACCCACTCTTCATCAACAACATTTGCATCAGCACCTATACCTGCATCCACAGATCCCTTCAAAGGGTATATATCAGCAACATTAAAGATCGGAGAGATAGCAACTCCAAGAGGGAGTTCTATGTCATATGCATTAGCCCCAAACTTTTGGACCACTCTATAAGGGCCAATTTTTGTCATCAGCAACTTGGTATACATTCCCTTTAGCATTCTTTCCTTCTTCAAATGTGCAAGGACCAAGTTTACCACCTTGAACTGAACATCTCTTCTTTTCAAATCAGCATCCTTCTTATACTTTTCAACACTTTTCTACAAATTATCTCTAACTTGTTGGTGTATCTCCCTCATGGCTTATGCAAATGCTTATCCCTTAGCACTCTTCTTCTCCATTCCTTTCAAGTCCCTAAGCTCAAGTACACCTCTTGGTTTCAGACCATACACCACTTCAAATGGACTTTGCCCTATGCTTCTATTGATGGAATCATTGTAAGCATATTCAGCTTGTGGAAGAACCAAGTGACATTGTTGTCCATGCTCTTTTTTGAGGCATCTCAAAACATTTCCAAGTGATTTGTTGACCTCTTTAGTCTTCCCACCCATTTGTGGATGATAGGCAGTACTAAAAGTCAAATCAGTTCCAAGCTTCCTCCAAAGGGTCCTCCAAAAGTGACCTATGAACTTTAAATCCCTATCTAAAACTATTGTTAATGGAAGACCATGAAATCTAACTATTTATTTGAATAATAACCCTACAATATGAGAAGCATCATTTGTGCATTTACATGGAATAAAGTGAGTCATTTTACTAAATCTATCAACCACAATAAATACACTATCATAACCCCTTTGAGTTCTTGGCAAACCTAATATAAAATACCTTCTTAGACTCTCCCATGGTCTATTAGGTACTGGTAAGGGCTAATAAAGTCTTGCATTAGAAGTAGAACCCTTGGCTCTTTGGCAGATTGCACAACTCTCCACAAAATTTCTGACATCTACTTATAGTTTTGGCTAAAAGTAGAATCTTCTTACCTAATCCAATGTCTTATCAACCCCAAAATGTCCTCCTAGACTTACACAATGTTTCTCTTTTATCAAATTAGCTCTCATGGAGTACCTTGGTATGCATAATTGAGAACCTTTAAACAACAAGCCATCTTGCAACAAAAAATTAGAAAATTCATCATGGAAAGCATCTCTAAACTAATCACAAATATAATATACTTCTTTGAAGTCTTCATCTTCTACATACATGTCCTTTAATGCATCTATTCCCACACTTTGAAGTTGTATTTCATGCACCAACATTGATCTCTAGATTAGACCATCAGCTACCTTATTGGATTGGCCTTTCTTGTGTTTGATGGTTAAGGTATAACTCTGCAAATACTCTACCCACTTTACATGTTGGTGCCTCAATTTGTCTTGACTATTCAGAAATTGCAAGTCATGATTGTTTGTGAAAACGATGAACTCCTTTGGCAAAAGGTATTGTCTCCACTTCTTAAGGGACTGCACCATTGCATATAGCTCCAAATCATATGATGAATACCTCTTTTTTATTCGTTAAGTTTTTCACTAAAGAAAGCCACTGGTCTACCTTCTTGGCTTAGGACTGCACCAATTGCAAAGCCACTTGCATCACACTCTATAGTGAAAACCTTTTTGAAATTAGGTAAAGAAAGTATAGGATGTTGAGCCACTCTATTTTTTAGGTATTGGAAGCTTCTTTCTACTTCACCAGTCCACTAAAAAATTTTCTGTTTATCTCCCATAATAGTGTCAATAATTGGTGAGTAGATATGACTAAAATTCTTGATAAATTTCCTATAGAAACTAGCAAGTCCATGAAATCTTTTTACCTCTCCTACTGATTTTGGAGTTAGTCAACTGAGTATTGCCTCAACTTTAGTGGGATCCATCTTCAATGAACCCTTGGAGATCACAAAACCAAGATGCACTAGCTCTTCTTTCATAAATTCACATTTCTTGAGATTTATCATCAACTTCTCCTCATTCAATCTCTACAAAACCATGTCAAGATGTTGCAAGTGCTTATCCTTTGTCATGCTAAACACAAAAATGTCATCCAAATATACCACAACAAATTTTCCAATGAAAGGCTTCAAAACCCCATTCATTAAGCTCCTAAATGTACTCAAAGCATTTGACAATCCAAAGGTCTTACCATCCATTCATACAAACCTTCATAGTTTTAAATGCAATTTTCCGTTAATCCCCTTCTCTTATCCTAATCTGATGATAACCACTTTTTAAGTCAATCTTTGAAAAATAGCATGCACCTCCCAAGCAGTCCATCAAATCTTCCATTCTAGGCATTGTAAACCTATATCTAATGGTAATTTTCTTGATTTCCCTTGAGTGAGTACACATTCTCTAATCCCCATCCTTTTTGGGTACTAAAACAGTAGGGACAACACATCAACTTTAACTTTCTCTTATGAGACCCTTGTCAATCAATTCTTGTATTTTCTTTATTTCTTCATTTTGTTGAGGAGTCATTTTGTATGTATCTTTATTGGTAAGTTTGCACCTGGTATAAAGTCTATGTGGTGGCTCACATCCCTTATAGGTGGCAAATAACTAGGGAGGTCATCAAAAACTATGTCTTGATACTTGTTCAACAAAGTTTGCACTTCTTTGGGCACATCCTCAAATTTTGTTGATGCTGCTATCATGACACATTTAGGTCAGATTACAATGGCATATCCTTCACCTCCCTCTTCTTTCATTATTTTAAAAAACTCTTTTCCCTCAACCAACACTACACTAGACCTAGCTTGTTCATCTACCCCTTCATCTTGCAATGGAACAAGGGTGGATGATAGCCCATCCTTATCAATCACATAAACATTTTTCTGCCCATCATACTGAACTTTTCTATCATACTACCATGGTCTTCCTAGTAGCAAGTGACAACCATCCATTGGGATGATGTCACAAAGGATTTTATCTTTATAACCCCTAATATTAAACTCTACTAATGTTTTCTCATTGACCAAGACTTGTTGACCCTTATTTAGCCAAGATACTTTGTATGGTATGGGGTGTGGAATTCTTTTCATGTTCAATTTTTCTACCATTTCTAAGGAAACCAAATTATCAGTAGAACCTAAATCAACAATTACTTTACATACCTTGCCTTGAGATTTGCATGTCATTCTAAACAATGATTTCCTTTGTGGAGGCTCTTTAACTGTTGGCACCTTAATGAGTGTGCTTCTCATCATCAAAGTTTCACCTATCTCTGGAACAACAGGCTAAGATGGAGGTTAGGTAGTCTTAGTATCTTCCTCTTGCACTAATTGAACTCTCTTTTCACCCCCATGTGAAGTAGAATGTTGTTTCTCTAGGCACTTCCATGCTTGATGACCAAATTGATTGAAATGATAACATCTCCCTAAAAAGGTGTTGGAACCTCTACCTTGTCCATCGAATCTACCTCTACCATGAGGTCTTCTATCTCTGAAATTACCTCTGAAATCTGAGCTCTATTCTTGCTGCCCACTTGACTCTCCTTATGCTTTTTGGGATTGTCCTCTTGCACCAAAGTTGTCTCTACCTCCAAAGTTCCTTCCTTTGCCTCTACTTTGTTTTTCCTACCTTTTATTCAATATTTTTTCTTCCCTAATTGCCATTTGAAAACACTCTTCCACTATCCTTGGAGGATTAAGACTTATCTTGTATGGAGAACCTCAACCCATTTATATACCTTGCTAGTTTTTCTACCTCATATTCAATATGACCTATCTGTATACTTATCTTATGACACTCTTCAGTATAAGCCATGACATCCATTTCTTTTTGCTTGATGTTTTGTAGCTTCCTAAATGTTTGTATTGTATAATCATTTGGCAGAAATTGGCTCTTGATTTTAGCCACCAGTCTATCCCATGAATGAATTTTTGTCTTTCCCTTATTCAACCTCTCTTCTTGCACATAATTCCACCATGTTAATGTGGGTCCTTTCAATTTGGTTTTAGCAAACTTCATATTTTGATCATTTACTACCTCCTCATACTCAAAGTAGTTCTCAAGTGCATCAATCCAACCTAGCACTTCTTCACCATCCAACTTCCCACCATACAGGGGCAATTCTATTTTCACCTTAGGAGTTTATGCTCTCATAGCCTTTAGCATCTTCATCATTCTTACTTCATCAGGATCCTCTACCTCTTAGACTCCTTGAGGGTTCTCATTTTCACTCTCTTCCTCTTCCTCTTGGTCACTTTGGTCTCTGGTGACCACAACTCTCCTTTGGTTTGATTACATTGTTGTAATTATAGCTACAATAGCTTCTTGAGACTCTTTTACCTATCTCAACTCCTTGGCATGATTTTCCTTTAGCTCTCTCACTTCCTTGGCCATTGCATTGCTTTTTGGAGGCATTTTGCTTATTCAAACTTCAATTTTTCCTTTACCTATAGATCAAAACCTATAGCTTTGATACCACTATGATGCAGAGAAATCTAAAATCCCCAAACTAACTCAACAATTCACAAATGGAGTTTTGAAACAAACAAATGATGGGTGTTCCTTCACAATTGTCCCCTTTGCCCACTAGCCCTCAAAACCTATTTTTTTCATCATATATTTTAGAGAAGACCTCAAACACACAAACCATTTACCATTATAGATACCCATTTGTCTTATTTATAACATATTCAATTTTGGACTAGGGTTACTTTGGAACAAAAGCCCTTAAAATTGATTGCTACAATTTAGCTAGGCCTAAATAACCCTATTTTACAAAGAAAGTCTATGAGATTCAAAACCCACAACACAAAACTCAACTCTATGGTGATCCACACATTACATGGGATCTAAATCCACCAATTTTGTTTATTGGAACAATACCCAGATCATCTTTTATCAAAACCCTACCTCAACCTATTCAAACAAGCCAAAAACATAAGAAAATCAGGCTAAGGCTGCTTGGAATTCACCCAAAACTCCATTTCCTGCAATACCCAATTTCAAAATCTGAAAGAACATGTTAAAATCTTCCATTCCACCAATTTTTATAATTTTCTATTGGTGGAATGGCTCAAAATTCCATTTTTTCTCTCAAAACCCTAGCTAATGAGGTTTAACAAGCAGATTTCACAAAAATAGCTCTAACTCATTCAAAAATGAAGATCAGAAGACCAAACTAGGCTTGAATGAAATATAATTCATAGCCCTACAACATACAACTGGTTTCAAGCCCTGACCATACTATACCAAGCCGTACAAGTCATGGGAACAACATAAAACAATAAAAATTGTAGAAAATAGTAGTAACACTTTATTAATATTCCTCCAAAATGTCTTCAAAACCCCTATTCGAACATCTACGGCCATATTTACATGCATTATATAAAAAAAAAACCAACGATTCCAATGACTTTCAAGTCTTTGTCTCAACTTCCCTAAAACACCCAAAAATGCCACTTTTGTAGCTTGTTTTCCTACAAAAACTAATCCCATGAGACTTATCACATATGACGTGATCTTATTCGACCTTATTACACAAAAATTATACTTAACAACATAAAACTTAATATTTGACCCTATTTACAATATGTACTTAGGTGCCCCTACACCAAGATAAAATTTCAAGATCAATAGATTTTATACTTGAAAGACTAGAAAATGTACCAAATCCTAATGTAATGCTTCACACTAATTTCAATACTTTCCAAATGTATTTTTGAAATGGAATAGATAGTTTTTTATCACCAAACATGTGTTATATTTGTCAAGAATGTTACCTTGGAATAAGGGTTTTTAAGACACCTCAATGTCCTATATGCAATAGCTGTCAACAAGAAAGAGACAATAATTGATTTTCAACATCAAATAATATGGATCCTGGCCCAAAACCAAAAGATCTTGCAAACTTGACAAAAGGTAGAAGAAGTGTTGATAGCACGTGTAAATCTAATCCTACAATTGACACATTCAAATGGTGGACAATATAGATACAAGGGACACACAATAAGTTTTCCATAAGATGTAAAATATATTTCAAAGGTTTTGCCACATGGAATAAATGATTTTCTAATTAATTACAAAACATTACAGTTAGTAAAGAGTAAATTTATAAGGCACTCACATACAAAATTGAACATGACAAGTTCTACTTTGATGATCAAATTAATAAAAATGCTCTCAGTGGTCTCTCACCAAACTCAGATCAAAATATCTTTGACCAACTAAATTCAATGCATATGGAGTTTGATTATGATGTAAATGAAGTTATATTTGTGGACTCATTAATGGAGATAGATGAAGGAAATATAATTGATCACACAACATCAATGACTTCTAGACCACCTAATATCTAAGGAAAGATGGAATTAATCCATGCATGGGTGAATAACCCTGATGCAAATCTAGGATTTTTGATGGATTGGCCGACAATTGGTTCATCTCCTATCAATGAATATGTGACATTAGACTTACTTGATATGGCATTTCCAACATTATTTCCTGATGGTAGATGTGATTGGCTAGAACCACACATTAGACGAGTACATCATATGCATGAATTTATCTATTTTGATATAGGGATCACAATTTTGGTTGAGACCCATGATTTAGATATTATGTGATAAGTAGGATCATGAGACAACATGCACACAATTCATCTACAATGTTTGTCAAAATAAATCTTCAATATATGTCAATCACCATCAATGAGATACATGAACATATGGAAAATGTGTCCCACTCCCATCTAGTTGATCATTTGATGAGGTTTGGAACAACCTTAAGGGGTACACTTGGTCATATCAGGCTAATTGATATGCTTCATCAAATTGGTTTGGTCACAATATTCTTCACTTTGAGCGTAGCAGATATGTACTGGCCTTAATTGCATGCGTGCATGCCTTGAACACCACCAATTGATGCACAAGAAGCCCAAAATTGGAGAAAACAAAATTTTATTGATTATCCTCACATAGTTGCACACTACACACACTTGTGACATACAATTTTTAGAAAACATATTCTATAAAAATGAATAAGAGTAAAAGATCACTAGTCTAGATATGAATTGAAACATAGAGGTTCACCGCATGTACATGGATTCATATGGATATAAGGAGCACCAAATATGAATAATCTTGATTGAAAAAATGAGAAGCAATGAAAAAGTACAAAAAATATTTTCATTCTATTATTCATGCATGAAATCCTAGAGAAGATCCACATCAATGAATCATACAAGTATGTTATCAATCCTTTCTATATTAATATTTTATATATTATATAAAAATTATGTTTCAATGTAATAAATAAATTCATACATTTTTTAAATCATGACTATTGCAAAATTTTGTCCAACATCCATGTCTTCAAAATACAAGGCAACTTACACAAGTACATATAGAACATGACTATTAAGAGATTTTATATTGTGTAGAATGACATACAGTGTGTAGAGAGGGTGAATGTCTACGCACAAGAAAAGAGGATGAATGGTTTGTAGGTAAGATTTAAAATATTCCAAATTAGTATTTATAAATTCAATATAATACGAGTATATAGAAATAAAGAAGCTCATTATTATCAATTATAAGCATAATGCTCCATGACCATTAAATCTTGAGGGATCAAAAATAAATGAAGACTCAGAGACAAATGTAAAGAAATTTGAAACTACAAGAAACAATGATAGAGTAAATACACACAATCACTACATGCTATAATTATGGAGAGAAAATATAGATTGGTAACTTGTTCTTTCCAAACATGTTGTAATAAAGTACAATTCAACTAAAGTAGAAAAAGGTTTAGAAACTTGTAATCAAATCTTGATGTGGCTTGCAAACATTGTTCAAACCCTAATGATTCAGCATCAAGAGCATACGTAAGGCTTCTTACTAAAACAATTATAGAAAGAGACATTGGGACACAAGAAATAGGTCACATGCCATGTAACTTTCATTAGTAGAGAGAAGTGGAGAATTTGTCAATTTGAATGTCTCACATGAGGTTTTCAAACCTGTAGCTACAAATGACAAGGATGACTATGAAGAACATACACAACCTTTCATTGATGGATATAAGAATACCCTTTTGCATGGAAGTTGTTTCTCCTATATTGAAGACAATAGATCATGGATATATAATCTAAAGTGAAGAAGATATAAAAATGGGAGGCAAGGAGAATGAAAACTATTGTGAGAGTGTTTCCAAGGTTTGTATCTATCCCTCAATGTCAATCAGATAAATGGGTTGATTTTTCTTTGTATGAGTTATTACTTTATAATTCATTTTTTTGTATAGAAACAAATATTGGTCTTGATAATGATGCTATATATATCAAACTTGACATCATTGAATTATAATCCTTACCATGTGGAATGATGAAGTATTGCAGAAGATGTTGAAAATAGTAGTGATTCTAAAATTCAAGATAATCAACCTCTTTAGGGAAATAGAACAAAACATGAATGAGAAATCATATTGAGGCTACATCCTAATCAGATTATGGAAGTTTCTATTATGGATTTGTTGGGAAGAAGAGATGTTGATAGACATGCACCATAGTCTAATGAATATCAAGGTGAACAGTACACAAATCAAGCAATAAAATCCATAAGTAGCATTAAAGATAATGTAATTCTCATATGGGATGATAGAGCAAAAAATATTCAAATTATCCAACAATGGGTGCCAAACAAAAAAAAACACTTGATATAATTATGACACATTATTATGGATCTCAAAATGCATTATCATTATTCACAATATTTCAAGGAACAACAGGAACTAGAAAATCATATCTAATTGGTGCTATCAGTCAAGCTATCCAAAATGTAGAATTCCCAGGGCATAATCCAATTCTATTACCTGCACTAATAGGAGTTGCGGCATTCAATATTGGAGCCTTGAAATTCTATTCAGTATTCCAAATCCTAATCATAAATTTTGGTCAATTTGAAGGAACAAGACTCATAAGTGATGCAGAGTGGCACAAGGGAAGCAAATGTGGTCTACTCTTCTCTCTGTCCACTCACCCACTTCACCACCTTATACAAGCAAAGTCACACTAAGGGCAAATTAGGCGTTTTGTCAACCAGACTATTGTCCAACTCTCAAGACTATTTCCACATCTTCTAATAGGTCTACAAACACCTTCCTTGTAGTTGGTTTGATCCCCAACTTCACCCAACTCTCCAACCTTCACTTGGCCTAGTGAGGCTACTAGCCCTCCTAAACCTGTTTTCACAACATAACTTGGCAAAACCCTAAATGACTAGGCAAGAAAATGATGGATTTGAATACCCTTTAGGGCACTTCAACAAACCTACAAACCCCTAGGTCCAACTCTACTCCAGCAACTCAGAACACCCACTAGGTCTGTAGGCCTAATTGATAAGTTTAGGGCTAGGTTACAAAGCAAGTGGTCTAATTTGGGGTCATAGATCAGGGATAGGAACTTGGATTACCTCTACCACATCCAAACAACTCAAAACCACCATCCATTCACTCACCCTATCAAGATTTTGTCATTTGCAACACTAAATTGCATAAATTTGGTCAAATACATGGTAATACTTGACCTAGGGCATCACTCCAAAAATTGAAAATAGTCTTTCCCCACCAAATGCTTTTGGAATTAGGTAATATACATCCCTAGCCTGCATTTCACCAAGTTGCATGAGATTTCACGAGTTGGAATGCATTCTACGGCCGGATTTGTATGACAAACCCTAGAAAATAGGGTTTTAGACCAGTTCGGAAACAAAATGCAATATCTCTCTCCTGAAACCACTTCAAGACCTCAAACTTGTTGCATTTGAACCCTAACTCAACCTATTTTTAGAAAAAGTACATTGATCCACCTGGCCAATCCATACAAGTCGTACAACAATAGAAAAGCAGGGAAAAATAGTCAGTTTTCTTTATTTCTGTGCCAAAACTCCGTGCCAAAACTTTGTTACTATACAAGAGTGAGATGACAATAGTATAAACTGATCCAAGTCAGTATCCAACCTCCAACAACAGTTTTCAACTATCCAAAATGAGTTGTAACCAGCCAATGTGTCATTGACACCATTGGCAACACTTGACACTATGGTATTTTTGCATTTACACCAAGATACTGATTGATTCAACTTGTCTAAGGATCTCAAATGACCAACACACTCCCTAAAACATGATAAAACACTAGACCAACCAGAAAGACTCAAAAACCAATCATTAGACCTACTAGGCCTAAGTGGCACAACTAGGGTCCAAGTGGACTAAGAATGAGTGAGGTTTATATGGTCACCCCAAACATCTTGACCACACAAAAGGACCTTACATCCATGGCTAAAAGCCTTATTACAAACACATTGAACAAAAAAACACAACTTAGCAAAATGCTTTAAAATGTTCTTAGGAATCAAACTGCTCCTAGATTCCCTACACCATACACCCACTGTCAAACAGAACTCAAGCCTCTTGAGTTGGGAATGTTGTCAAATGTGAATCCTACCTTCTCAATGTCTACTCTACTCATCCAAGTGGCATCCTCTTGAGGTTTATTGAGCCACTTCACCAAATACTCATAATAGGTGTGCCTCCTCATTTGTTTTGCAATCCTTTTATCCAAAATATAGTTAATCTGATCAGGAGAGGAAGGAATTAGTTCTTGGAGTGTCTGATCAGTTTGTTCTTCTACCACAGTTGTCTGATGATCAGATCCCTTATAACGAGAAAGGTCTGAAACATTAAAAATTGGTGACAAGGCAAGGCCATCTGGTAGCCTAATTTTGTATGCATTTTCTCCACATTTCTTGAGCACTTCACAAGGCCCAATCTTCTTCATGAGAAGCTTAGTGTATTTACTTGTAGGTAGCCTCTCCTTTTTCAGATGCACCATGACCAAATCCCCTTCTTTGAACTACAGATCCCTTCTCTTTCTGTCAACAGACTATTTGTATTTTGCAGAGGTAGATTGTAATTTCTGTTTTACTTGCTCATGGACATCTTTCATCACTTGGACAAAGTCTTCAGCCAAAGCACTGCTCTTCTCCAGTCCTCCAACCTCTCTAAGTTCCAAAATGCCCCTTGGGTGAGTGCCATAAACAATTTGAAAAGGTGACAGGCTGGTGCTTCTATTGATAGTGTCATTGTATGAGAACTCTGCCTGAGCCAAAACTAAATCCCAACTAGCACCCTGCTATTTATTTATGCACCTTAGGAGGTTGCCAAGTGACCTATTAATCACCTCTGTTTGACCATCAGACTAAGGGTGATAGGCAGATGATAAGGACAAATTGGTACCTAGTCTTTTCCAAAGTGTCCTCCAGAAGTGTCCTATGAACTTGGGGTCTCTGTCAGAGATGATTGACAAAGGTAAACCATGTAATCTGACTATTTCCCTGAAGAAAAGACCTGCTATGTGTGAGGCATCATGTGTGGTTTTACATGGGATGAAGTAAGCTATTTTTGAGAACCTATCTACAACCACAAAAATGCTGTCATGTCCATTCTTTGTCCTAGGCAAACCAAGTACAAAGTCCATGCTAATGGAATCCCAAGGCTTTGAAGGAATAGGTAGTGGAGTGTATAAACCTACATTTGATGTATGCCCCTTTGCTCTTTGACAGATTTGACAAGTTTCTCCAAACTTTCTTACATCAGTTGGCAACTTTGGCCAATAGTAGTATCTTCTAACCAATTCTAGGGTCTTATCAATGCCAAAGTGGCCTACCATGTTGCCACAGTGCTTCTCCTGAATGATACACTCTCTAACAAACCCTCTTGGGATACATAACAGGTTGCCTTTGAAAAGAAATCTGTCTTGTATCAAAAAATCAAAAAAATCAATATTATACCTGCCTGTCATGGCTTTGCAAGATTGGTAAGGTTCCTTGAAGTCTTCATCTTCTTCATACTAGTCTTTGATGGCATGTATACGTGTACTCTCCAACTGAATGGTTTGAAGAACAAGATTCCTCCTACTTAAGGCATCGGCTACTTTATTGGCCACTCCTTTCTTGTGTTTAATTGAGAAATTATATGCTTGGATGTACTTCATCCACTTGACATGTCTGTGGTTTAACTTCTGTTGCATGTTCAAGAAGCTCAATGCATGGTTATCAATAAAGACAATAAACTCCTTAGGCAATAAATAGTGTCTCCACTTCCTCAATGATTGAACGATTGCATATAATTCTAGATCATAGGTAGAATAGTTTAGTTTTGTCTCATTTAACTTCTCACTAAAGAAGCCTACAGGTCTCCCATCTTGACTTAGGACTCCCCCTACAGCCCTCTTACTTGCATCACACTCAACCACAAAGGTCTTATCAAAATTAGGCAGCACTAGGACCGGTTGTTCTGATATTTTCTTCTTTAACAGTTCAAAGGCTTGATTGGCCTCATTTGTCCATACAAACACACATTTCTTGCCCCCTTTTATGGTGTCAACAAGTGGCACACAAATGGCACTAAACCCTCTAATGAAATTTCTATAAAAGCTGCACAAACCATGGAAACTCCTTACCTCAGAGGCTGTAGTAGGTGTGGGCCAATTAAGAATGGCTTCCACTTTGCTTGGATCCATCTTGAGGCTGCCCTTAAAGATGACAAACCCCAAGAATGTCAATTCTTCTTGTAGGAAGACACATTTGTCAAGGTTAATTCTCAACTTCTCCTCTTGAAGCCTCCTAAGCACTTGATGGACATGCCTTATGTGATCTTCCTTGCTATCACTAAAAACCAATATATCATCCAAATATACAACAATGAACTTGTTAAGGAAAGGTTTTAGTACCTCATTCATCAACCTCATTAAGGTGCTTGGTGCATTTGACAAGCCAAAAGGCATCACAACCCATTCAAATAGCCCTTCATTGGTTTTGAAGGCCATTTTCCACTCATCCCCCTCCCTTATCCTAATTTGGTGATAACCACTTTTTAGATCCATCTTGGTAAAATACTTAGCCCTACCCAAGCAATCCATTAAATCTTCTATTATAGGCATTGGAAATCTATACCTGATAGTAATCTTGTTGATGGCCCTGGAATCAGTGCATAGTCTCCATGTGCCTTCCTTCTTGGGTGCAAGTACTGCAGGTATTGCACATGGGTTAATACTCCTCCTTATAAGCCCTTTATCCAACAAGTCTTGGATTTGTCTTGCCACTTCTGCATTTTGCTCTGGGGTTAGCTTGTAGGCTGCTTGGTTTGGTAGGGTGGATCCAAGGATGAGATCAATGCAATGACTAATCTCCCTCTTTGGTGGAAGGGCATCCTTGCTTTCATCGGCTATCACATCATGAAACTTCTCCTATAGTTCCTCCACTTCTCTTGGTCCAATCCTCCTAAGAGGCTACTGCACTTTGATCTTCTTAGGATTTGCATCCTTGGGCTTGATGACCACTACAAAACATGGCACTTTCTCCTCCTTGAGGTTAGCCAAAAACTCTTTTTCACCTACTAACATGACTAAACTAGGAATGATCTTTTCCTTGCTGTCATCAATCAAAGTAGTCATTGTGAAATTTTCACCATTTTTAGACAAATGAATTACATTTTAATCACCATCATGTTGAGCACTTGTATCATGTTGCCAAGGTCTGCCAAGAAGAAGGTGGCATGCATCCATATCCACTATCTCACAAAGAATCCTATCATGATATTCATCTATCTTGAATTCAACGCAACATTGTTCTTTCACCACAATTTGTTGTCCTTGGTTAACCAAAAGAATCTATAAGGGTTAGGATGAGGTATCCTTTGCAATCCTAACTTAGTCACCATTTCATTAGAAGCTAAATTCTTAGAAGAACTTGAATCAACTATTACCTTGCAGACTTTTCCTTTCACCTTGCAAGTGGTTCTAAACAAATTGTTTCTTTGGGGCTGCTCCTTGGTGGTTGGAATGATGAGAGACCTATTAAACATGATGCATTCTCCACTCTTTGGTGCTACAAGCTTGGAAGAGGTTGTTTGATAAGATGTGGTGCTTTGACAGTCATCCTCTTGAAGGAGCTGCACCCTTCTATCTTTCTGATTTGTAGCATTGTTTCCCATCTTCTCTAGGCACCTAAAGGACTAATGTCCTATCTAATTGTAGGAGAAACACCTTCTAGTGAACACATTGGGACCCTTGCCTTCATTTCTTCCTCTACCATTACCTCTCCCTCTAAATTGACCCTTATCAGCATTGTTTCTATTAGCTTGCCCTTGGCTGCCTTCTTGTGATCTACCATCTTAGGGTCTAGGGAAGTTATCTCTAATCTGGAATCTACCCTTGCCTCTAAAATTCAGATTGCCTCTGCCCCTACTGTTTGTATCACCTCTCCTTCTTTGTTTATCCTTAATCCTCAATGCCATTTGAAAACACTTATGGACTATCTCAGGGTTAAAGAGACTTAATTCATCTTGAATGGAGAACTTAAGACCATTAAGATACCTTGCAAGCTTCTATTTTTCATTCTTAGGCATCTTGGCTTTCAAAGATATCTTGTGAAACTCCTCAGTGTATGTGCTCACATCCATGTCCTACCTCAAGTTTTGTAACTTCTTGTGCAAGTTGACTTCATAGTCTTTAGGAACAAATTGCTTCTTGATTTCAAGCACCATCTTCCTCCATGTAGTGATAGGGTTCCTATCATCCTCTATCCTTTCATTTTGAATGAAGTTCCACCAACTTAAGGCTGGCCCTTTTATTCTTGATTTGGCAATTCTCACTTTCTAATTTTCTGCCACTTCTTCACATTCAAAATAGTTCTCCATTGCCTCAATCCAATCAAGGCACTACTCTGGGTTCATCTTACCAAGAAACATAGGTAAATCCACCTTAGTGTCCTTCCTACTCAACTTTCCAAGTGCATCTAGGAATTGTCCTTCTGACATGCCTCCTTGTGGCTCTTCCATAGGCACTCCTTTTTCATCTTGATCCTCTTCATCTGAATCTAAGATGACCTCTGGTTTCTTCTTCTTAACCTTGTCCTTCTTCAACTTTTCTATCTCAGCGTCCATCCTTTTGTTCTTGGCTGCTTATCTTTGTCAATTTGGCATTTGTCACTCTTGTAGGAACTTCCTCCTCTTCGTCTCTATCTCCCATCTCTTTGACGCTCTGATACCACCTGATGCAGAGTGGCACAAGGGAAGCAAATGTGGTCTACTCTTCTCTCTGCCCACTCACCCACTTCACCACCTTATACAAGCAAAGTCACACTAAGAGCAAATTAGGCGTTTTGTTAACCAGACTATTGTCCAACTCTCAAGACTATTTCCACATCTTCTAACAGGCCTACAAACACCTTCCTTGTAGTTGGTTTGATCCCCAACTTCACCCAACTCTCCAACCTTCACTTGGCCTAGTGAGGCTACTAGCCCTCCTAAACCTATTTTCACAACATAACTTGGCAAAATCCTAAATGACTAGGCAAGAAAATGATGGATTTGAATACCCTTTAGGGCACTTCAACAAACCTCCAAACCTCTAGGTCCAACTCTACTCCAGCAACTCAGAACACCCACTAGGTCTGTAGGCCTAATTGATAAGTTTAGGGCTAGGTTACAAAGCAAATGGTCTAATTTGGGGTCATAGATCAAGGATAGGAACTTAGATTACCTCTACCACATCCAAATAACTCAAAACCACTATCCATTCACTCACCCTATCAGGATTTTGTCATTTGCAACACTAAATCGCACAAATTTGGTCAAATACATGGTAATACTTGACTTAGGGCATCACTCCAAAAATTGAAAATAGTCGTTCCCCACCAAATACTTTTGGAATTAGGTAATATACATCCCTAGCCTGCATTTCACCAATTTGCATGAGATTTCACCAGTTGGAATGCATTCTAGGGCTGGATTTGTATGACAAACCCTAGAAAACAAGGTTTTAGACCAGTTTGGAAACAAAATGCATATCTCTCTCCTGAAACCACTTCAAGACGTCAAACTTGTTGCATTTGAACCCTGACTTAACCTATTTTTAGAAATAGTACATTGATCCACCTAGCCAATCCATACAGGCTGTAAAACAATAGAAAAGTAGGGAAAAACAGTCAGTTTTCTTTATTTCTGTGCCCAAAACTCCATACCAAAACTTCTCTGCAGTACAAGAGTGAGATGACAATAGTATAAACCGATCCAAGTCAATATCCAACCTCCAACAATAGTTTTCAACTGTCCAAAATGAGTTGTAACCAGCCAATGTGTCATTGACACCATTGGTAACATTTGACACTAGGGCATTTTTGCATTTACACCAAGATACCAATTGGTTCAACTTGCCTAAGGATCTCAAATGACCAACTGTAGTGCCCCTCCGTTCCCACCTTGGTTGTACAGGTGAACTAATCAAGGTGCATGAATATGAAGGTAAAATAATAGGAATAATTAAGGTAAGGCTTTGACATTGTTTTGCATTCCAATGATTAAGATGTCAATCTTACTACAATTGCTATATGTTAGAATGGATCTCATGGACTAATTCTATTAGATTTATTTGTTATGATGGTACTTCTGAGACTTATTCAATTCCATGTACCTATATGTTCAATGTATGGTTCTGTTCAGATAATGAGGTAGATTTGATTTGGTTACGGTTATGTGTTATCTAATCTAGATTGATATGATGTGGAAAGGATGATGTCATATCACTCGTTTGTGAGTGCCCTGCGATATTGTGATTCCTTTTTCACCTAGTGTCAGCTTTTGTGTGTCTATATATGCTTGACTGTGTCATTTGTTGAGGATGTAGGTATCTGGCATTGACTCCACCTGAATTAACAGGTTTGAGCGTGCCCTAAACCCAATGGATAAGTTGTTCCGAAGATAACTTAAGGTCCCACATCTCAAGTCATCATCCTCGATCAGGATGCATGACATGTCTGGTTCAACCTGTCAGTTCTGTCAGTATGTCAGGTCTTGTAACTGATTGATATTTGATGGAGCCTGTTGGTTAAGTGCGTGTCTGGCCCTGGCTTGTGAACATGTTTGATTTGGCTGTTAACGGCTGTCCTACTCAGTGGGTTATGTTGTATGCCTATATTTCATTATATAGTCATACTAATATCTGACCCACTTTAATATTTAATAAGGTCATATAATATTCTTATTATTATTATTAATATTTAATAAGATTAAATTGGTAATTGATAATTACCTAGTTCAAATAATTATTTAAAGTTGTTTGAATATGAATTATTTTATTACTACTATTAAATTGATTTAATTAGGGAAGGTCGCTGAACACTAGTAAACGCACTAACCAGACCCTAGAGTAGAGAGGAGATAGTCCTATCATCTAATTGATGAAGCCTAATAATTGGATCAAGAGTGTATTGATTCAGCGTTACACTATGGTTACTAATGGATTTGTGATAATATGTTATTTATGATGGATATATTTTGGCTATATATTGTACTAACACTTCTTGTCGAGTGTACATGTAGAATTATTATGTCAATGGATGATGGTGGTCATTTAGCCACTTTATGTCTTTCTGTGTGATGTCTGACCTAGGCATGGGGCCCTAAGGTCTATTGGCCATGATGTTAAGAAATATTATTTTTAGTTTTATGTGATAAAATGATTATGTTCTTGTGTGGGATTTAACCTTGTAACTTTTAAAATAATTTTTAAGTGTTTTTAAGAGGTCTAAGTTGTACTTTATGTTTGAAAATTTGTCTTATGTCCAAGGTACATAGGTAAGAAGTTTATTTTTGTCATTTATAATATTTTAAAAGGTTTTTAGACCCTCCTTTAAGCCCCACTTACAAAAGTGACGAAAATGGGAAGGTGGTTGGTTGAATTAATTGGGTGGTTGAGTTAGTTGGGTGATTGAGTTAGTTTTGGGTAGGAAGTTACTCTTTCCTTCTCTTTAAAAACTCTTCATGGAGTGGGGGTGACTTTCTCATTTTATGATTTTTATTCAAGGATTCTACCATTAGTGGGATATTGCGATTGAGGTATCATGTTTTCTTTATTAATTAAATATAAATATTATATGTTTTTCTTTATTGATTAAATGTAAATTTTATATGTTTTTCTTTATTGATTAAATATAAATATTATATGTTTTTCTTTATTGGTTAAATGTAAATATTGTATGTTCTAAATATTATATGTATCCTTTATTTATTAAATGTAAAGGTTGTTTTTCTAAGGGTTGTTGCTTGTGAAATTGGAAAAGCAAACATTTCAATGTAAATCTTGAAAGAAGCATATTTGTGGTCTTATTTGCATGTCATAAACCTAGATCATCATAGCATGAATTATATTTTTAATTTTTACATTAGATCTTCCTATAATTATAAGATAGTAATCACCATATATATTGGCATTAAGGTTTGCATATAATCATATGTTATCTATATATTAGTATTAAGATTTCTATATAATCTTATAACTACCAAATGTTGATGTTGGATCTTAGAAACGATGGTTTTTATCTATTTTTAAAAGGGGTTACAAAGTCATCTTGCTAAGGATCTGTTAGTTTGTTCATATCCTCTAATAGATAAACTAATGATGTTCTTTGTGTACGTAAGTATCTTTGAACCTTGTCAAACAGTTCAAGTACCTTGTCCATTAGAGTATTCCTTACTTCTGCCTTCTATTAGATCTAGATGGAAATATTTTTTCTTATGTGCATTAAGGTCTCAAATAAATATGGACTTTGGATCCTATAAAACTGCCCACTTTTGCATAGATTCTTCAGGATCCAATTCTTATAGTAGATTGTATTAAACATCTTATTAGCTCTTCATTTAGTCAATTTATATTTTGGGTGTCTTGTTCTTTGGTTGTTCAAATCTTCACAGTATTCTTGATCAACCATAATCCAAATCTAGATAACCCATTTAATACGGTGTGTATACTCCTTAAGTTTGTCAAACTCCATCCTCTAAGGGAGACTCCAGCCATGTATAACAAAGGTGTTTCAAATTGGGTGTGGTGGTCTATGAAGTCGTCGCTTGAAGAAATGGAAATGGTGTGGCTACTACTCAAAGGTAGAGTGGTGTTGTTTATAAACCGTCCAAAATTTGAAGGTTGATTGACCAAATCTTAACTTGCGGATAGGAATAACCTACACAAGTGCATGAACATGTATATAAACATTTATGTCATATGGATATTTGTATAGGTATCAATTATTAATTATAAATTAAATATGAATCCATGCATAGTTAAGATACATGATTTAGTAGATGAGTTTGTTGGAGTATATATATATGATATAGATATTAACTTATGAAACAAAAGAAACATAGTTGTTATAGTTTAATACGAATGTTTATTAAACTAATCGATATGATCGCATATTTATTGTAATATGGCATTGATTCTGTTATAATGGTTTTGTTAGTAGAAATATGATATATGGGTTTGGATTATAAATGTTGTAATTAGCATTTAAGTTATAAGTATTTGTAATTAATATTATCTATGCATTGTTTAGCTTGACGGTTATATGTAATTGATGAGTGATTAATATAATAGATAGAATTAATATTAATTAAACTAGACCTAGGTTTTATGAAATTCTTGGTGGAGATATAACTTGAATCCAGTTGCTAATTTGATTAAATAGAATTGCTCTAGTAAGAAGAATTTATGTTGTCAATGAGTTGATTAGTTGAAATTGCTTATTGCAAGCAAAATTTTCATGTGAGTTGGTCTATGTGTAAATTGTCAAGTTTAAGTTCCAGAGACATAAGGTAATATGATTCGATGGCATGCATTCTGTTCATAGGTGTCTTGAAATGAAGATGTTGCAAGAACATGATGTCTTTTGTCTATGTATGTGGGTCTTGGTAAACAATAATGTGAGATGATGAACATACTATGTTTTGAATATATTATGATGGGGTTAAACCTCTTTCATGTATGTGTTGATATCAAGCTTGTGTTTAGTATTGTAATGGGGAGATCTTGGAAATTGTAATGAGAAACTATTTTGTTCATGGTTGAGATTTGCGAGCAAGATGACCCATACCTTGCTCGGGATATGTGTTGTTATGGTTATTGCGATTGATCAACTAAAAGTTTTGGGACAATGAAGTAAAGGTTGGTCGTTGTAATTATGTTTAATAAGAAAGAAGGTAATGTATTGCATTGTTATGTATACTTATCAGTATGATAGTGATTGTCTTGCTTAATGGTTAGGGTTTCTAGATGCAGGTAGGGGAGTGGCTTTCAGTGTGGGGCTGGCACCCAAAGTTGCTATCCGGATAACCCATTGAAAGTTGTTAATTAGTTGAAAACCTAAAAATGAATAGGGGGGAAAAGGGTAAATTAAACAATAAACAAGATAAATGGATTTCCTCTCCCATGCCTATAGTGCTTGTTTAGGCTAAGGATGGGTTGAGAAGGCTTGGTTGACATAATTGACTTCCTTGTCCTCACGAAAGGAAAGTTGATTCCGCATGTGTCACCCTATGGGGCTGGCGCCTAGTGAGAGGCTGTCAGGATAACCCATGTCAGGACCATGCGATGACACTCTTCCTACTGTAGCCTAGCATTCCCTAGTTGTACTCTCCCCATTCATCATGTGTTGCCTTTGGACATGTTACTGAGTTGCTTGTGGTGTTGTCATGTGTTGTGATGGAGTCATGTTTAGTCCTTGTTCCTATTAGGCAATTGTCGACATGACTGTATGATGTTTTGGGACCTTATGTTATCTCCTAGCATGGGGGTGGACCTTAGGGTTCCACATGGTCGGGTGGATGTGCTTTATCTCCATTGGTTTCTCCTTGCCTTTGTTCATGTGCAAGAAGGTGGTAACTCCTGTAGCAGGTTCAGATCGTGTACCTATTTATGGAGATAGTTATTATGCTCATGTGCTATCCTATGTATCAGATTATTCATAATGTACGTATTCATATGTATTTAGAAGATGATAATGTATCAATGTAATGTTGTATTCATATGTCGGGAGAAATTGTGACTATGTACTAGATCCTGATGAATACTTATATGATGTTATGTAAATGTAAATGTTTATTAATTTAGTGCATTAGGTTTACAATGAGTTACTAATGTTAATTCATGATGTGTGTTAGATTATGTTAATTGTTTTGTCAAGTAATGCAACCATGTTATCTTAGAGGACAAGTCATTAGTTTAAATGATGTGTTAATATTACTTTGTTATTTCTATCATTTAAAAAAAAAAATTATCCTGTTGCATATAGCATAAATGTGTTGTTCTCTAAAGTTTCATGGTGGGGTGTTACACCAACACACTCCCTAAAACATGCTAAAACACTAGAACAACCAAAAAGACTCAAAAACAAATCATTAGACCTACTAGGCCTAAGTGGCACAACTAGGGTCCAAGTGGACTAAGAATGAGTGAGGTTTATATAGTCACCCCAAACATCTTGACCACACAAAAGGACCTTACATCCATGGCTAAAAACCTTATTACAAACACATTGAACAAAAAAAAACACAACTTAGCAAAATGCTTCAAAATGTTCTTAGGAATCAAACTGCTCCTAGGTGCCCTACACCAATAAGTTTCCAATAGGAGTTTCAAAAAATTAAATACATTTTGATTGATGAAATGAGATTCATTAGACAAAATTTACTTTAGAAGGTGGACTCTCAACTTCGTCAGGCATTCCATAAAAATGTAAACATGAGTTTTGCAGGTATATGTGTGTTTTTTTATCAAGATATCCATTTTTTGCTATTTTAAAACATATACTTGATTATAATAAAATATAAGAATTAATAGTACACACTAATGAAGGCCATCATTTTCAAATATTTTGTAGATGTATCTATGATTCTAGTTGGAGATTTAGGACAATTACCGCTTGTTATTGATAGACCACCATTTTTTTTTCTTTTAGACTGTAGGAATCAGGTAGCCCCCTCTATAAACTACAGTGCACCTGGTAAACCTTTTTCACGTGACTGGTGATGCTGGCATGACACACCCTCTGGTACCATGGGGACAAAGGGGAGACTGGACCTCATGACCTTGTTTACCACAACAGAATTTTTTAGCCAATCGAACCAGGGCCCCCGCCCCATTGATAGACCACCATTTGATAGTAACAGACATGGTAATTTTTAATGGGAAGAATTCAAAACTATTGTTACTTTGAATAAAACATTTAGACAAGAAGGAGAAAGCATTAAATAACAAAGGTTTCATCAACTTCTAACAAATCTAATAGATGCAAATCCAACTATTAATGAGTTGAAGTTGTTGGTGACAAGAACAAATTTTGGCATAGATGCACCATCCAATGAGGAATTTGACAATAGCGTTCATTTGTTTTCCTCAAATGATAATGTGCATAGTCACAAAAAAATTCTCATTGAGGCACCCTGTTGCACGTAGAATTGTAACAAGAGTGGGTAGTGTGAATGCACTAGAAGAAGGTCAAAATGTTAAAATTGATATGGCTTTATTACTTACTAAGGATGTGAGGGTCATGTTGACTTATAATCTTTGGATAGAAGCAAGTCTTGTAAATGGATATCTGGGGTATGTTCAAAAAATAATATAGAAACTTAGAAGTGCACCACTAGAACCACCGACATATGCTATGGTGGATTTTAATAATTACATAGGGATATCATTTGAAGATCAATATCCATGTATAGTTCCAATTACACCACTACAAAGGCGTCACACATTTTGGGAATTAAGGTGTCTTAACCTTGGTAAATTCCTTGTATTATTACATTGTATTTGTTTATTTATTGCCTATTGTATAATTTGGATGCAAATCCTATGTTGTCATGTTGTGGGAGTTGGCATGGTGATGTGTCATCCTACATGGCATATGATCAATGTAAATTTGTCCTCACATGAGGAGATAGGTGCCCCACTTAGTGGTAGGAATATTTTTCCATGTGTTGGCATCTTGGAATGTGTGTAAGGGAATATTGACCAAAATAGTTATGACATATTCCTATGATGAAGTTATGACATGTAAGACTCAAAAATGGAAGATTCTATGACAGGTGAAGACATGTGTCGAAGAGCATCTTTGAAAAAGGCATCTTTGGGTTCCCCAAGGTGGACTATGATATGTTGTAAGAGAATTTGCTATTTATAGCATGTGTATGACAAATTGTCTTACATCTGTAATTTATGACAGCTATGACAGATTCTATGATGGTCGTAAGAGTTCTAAGAGCATCTTTCATAGCCCATTTTGGAAATAGGTGACCTCCTTGGGATGGGGTGACTTGAAAAGTGTTAGGGACATGCTACAGTTTTGGACAATTTTCCATAGGCATGGGTTTTGGGCCATGAGGCCATGTTGGAGGCCCATCTCAATGTGGAGACATTTTTTGCCTTGTATTTGCTTTATAAATAGGTGCTTTGGAGAGGTAATGCATTATGTTATTAACGAGTACTGTTATGCTACCAGATCATCTCCAAATTCGAGTGTTGAAGACTCTTGCAAGAGCATTGGCTCTATGACTATATTGTAACCTTCATTGTTTATAGAATACATTTGAGTTGTGTTTTGGAGTGTGGGGTTTTTCACTTGATAAGGCTTTTCCCCACATATATCTTGTGTCTCTCTTCTTCTGTCCTACATTTTTGTGTATGTGTTTTCTACAATATCTCCGTTAGTGGGTTAACATAATCTATAATTGTAAAGATAAAATTGAATTTACACTCTCCTCCCCTCACTAGATTAGTGTAGGAAGCGATTTCCACACACCTAGCTTCCTTTTAGCACAATCCAAATACCCTTAAGATTGGCTTGGGCATTGACAATACACAAATCACAAGGTCTAACTCTTTCAAAAGCCACAATTGACATACAACAAAAATAAATAACATGATTAAAATTTATGACTATATCTTGTTTAAAGTCATTAGAAGGACTCAGAATAATTCCTCCATTTACATATGACCATTATGAAAAGATGAAAAGGGGAAAACAACTTGGCAAGAGCAAAGCTAAAGAAAAAAAGACTAAAGTTATTAGAAGATAAATGATATAGATTGGGCCATATAGAGTAGACTAGGGCATACAAAGCATACCCCACATAGCGTACCAGATCATATAGAGTAGGGCATACAATGTAGAGCAAGGCATATAGAGAAAGCTAGGGCATATGGGGTAGAGAATAGAGAGCATACCAAAGCATAGAGAGCATACCAGAGTCTATAGAGTAGACCAGAGCATAAAGAGTAGACCAAGGCATACATAGTAGACTAGGGCATATAGAGTAGAGCATAGGGAGCATACAAAGTAGGGCATACAGAGCATACCAAGGCATGCATAGCAGATCATAGATAGCATACTCGAGCATACAAAGCAAGGCATGAAGAGCAAAAACTAGAGAATACAGAGTAGAGCTTAGAGAGAATACCTAAGTATATAGAGCATAGTATATAGAGTAGACTAGGACATACAAAGCAGAGCATAAAGAGCTGACCAGAGCATAACAAAGTAGAGCATATAGAATAAAATAGAATAGAACAAAGCATAGAGAGCCAACCAGAAAATAAAAAAGTAGAGCATAAAAAATAAAATAGAATAGAGTAGTGCACATAGATAAAAGTATAGTATGGAATGCATTATTTTTATATTCTATCAGGTGTATTACACATTTCAAAAGAAAAGTGAAGTATCTTGTATATTTGTAATCCTATTTGTAAAGATGAATATAGAGCTGGTTTTCTATTTTGTGTTACTATAGTTTCTTAATTTTATTTGTTTGTATTGATTTATGCATATTCTAAGAAATTAAATTCATTAAACTAATAATAAAGCATGAAATTATGCTTCACTAAACTAAATAATAAAAAGTAAAATAAATTAAATCTTAAATTTATAATAACAAAACTTATTTGCATTAATTCCACAACACATAATTCTTACATATAATTAGTACAAATTCAAGCACTACAATATTCTATATTTAGTGAAGTTGGAAAAATTATGAATTAAAAAAATGATATTTTTCACAACCAATAAATGTAAAAGTCATAAAAAATATACTCATGTCCATTTAAAATTTGTATATGGACTATTTACAATTATAATGAGTTACAAGTTACAATATGAATTTCATGTGGCAATTTGGAGCCCATTAACAAGATAAGTAATCAGAAAAGTATAATTACCATTGATTTCTCTAAATATACATATGCTAACCCTAACCCTAATTTTAAGCAAAAACCCTAATTTTGACCAAAACCCTAATTGTAATCATTATTTAATTATTACCCACAATCTAAACCTAATTTTAAATCTAACCCTATTTATAACCCTCATCGTAACTGTATCCCTAAACAAAACCCTAATTCTAATCTAACCTTTGTTCAAACCCTAGCCCAAACCTTAATTGTAATCATAACCCTTAATCTAACCCTAATTCTAAATCTAACAATAATTCCAATCATAACCCTAAGATTACACTTAGCATTGATTTATAAGTCTAACCCTATATCTAACCCTTATTATAAGCCTAATCCTAACCCAATCCCTTAACAAAACCCTAATTCTAAATCTAACCTTCATCCAAACGCTAGCTCTTAACCTAATTCTCACAAGTTGTGCTAACATTGCACTTAACATATCTTTCTATACAGATAAATATGCTAACCTTAACACTAATTTAAATCATAACTATAACCCTAATCATACATGGAACCCTAACCCTAACCATAATTTCATACATGAATAAAACATTAAATGTAACAAGATCTATAAACATAACCATAACCCTAATTAGATTAAAACATTACTTTAAACATAATTTAAATCATAACCCTATTTCTAACCCTATTTATAAGCCTATTCCTAACTCAATTCCTAAACAAAACCCTATTTCTAAACCTTATTTTCATTCAAATCCTAACTTTAAACCTAACCATAACCATAACCATAATTTGGTACATGAATAAAACATTAAATGTAACTAGATTTATAAACATAACCATAACCCTAATTAGATCAAAACTTTATTCTAACCCTAATATTATCGTTGGGGTTCAAGTTAGAATTAGGGTTATGATTATGTTTATAAATCTATTTTTAAAGTTTTGAAATACATATTCTAATATTCTATTATAAATCATTTCACCTTCTCCATTAAAATAGATTCATTAGAAAAATTGTTTATAAATCTATTTCTATTTCTAACCCTAATTTGTTTAGCTCTACCTAGGTTAAAGTTTCTAATTAGATTTATGGTTGGCATACAAGTTAGAATTAGGGTTATAAATATGGTTAGGTCTATAAGAAAAATTTGGGTTGAGAAATGAGTACAAATAATTTATCTTTTTTGTGCAATCTCTTGTGCCTCCTAATATTGCTATTAAGTTGTACAATCCAATAGTTTGTAATTTCTTGAAAGATGCAGAATAGTAAGCACAAATATAGGTTTTCACAAAGGAATATTTCTTCAAGGAAGAAAATCATATTCAAGTGAGAAAAGAAAAGATTTGGGATTAGGGACAAAGGGAGAGGCCAATATGTCAATATCAATATCCCAAGTCATAACTGGAAGGACTTCTCTCCTATTAGAGAGCCATTGAAATCTCAATAAGAGGCTTTTGAAGAGTTTCAAACTAGGGACAAAGCTTTTGTATGACACTAGAGGCCCCAACCATCTAAGTGGAGATCATATTCCAAACAAAGATATCGAAGACACATCAAGTCTAGTGGGAGAAACAAGGGATGTGTTTTTAGCAGAATCTGGACAAGCCATCACTAGCTAGAGAAAGGACATCATGAAAAGAAATATGGGTTACTAAACCCACATATAAGAAAGTAATAAGTGTTGTGCCTTGCACACATGCTCTATTTTTCCAAATGGAGACCCCCTCTTTTGCTTTTTCTTGAAGTCTCAACCTTTGTTACTTATGATGATGAGAGGGTGAATTTGTTCTTAGAATGGAGGATTTGTTCAAATTTGAGTATTTGGCATGATTGGAGTCATTTGATGTCTTTCATGATTGATTTGGAGGTGTCTTGAGTGGTCTTGTGCTTAAGAAGTAGCCATTTGTTGCCTCCTGTACTGAAATTGGGTGTTACTACATTTTTACTCCAAAATCCCATGTCACTAGATATTGCCCTTGAAATTGCTTTTGCAAGATGTTTCATGTTGAAATTCCTAGTTTCTAGGCCTTAGAATTGCAAAATTATGCCTAATTCCACAATATTTCACTAACGGGTTCACATACTTTCATTCTGACACATGGTCCTGTACCCCTAATTTGGCTAAGCCTAAAACCCTAAAAATCCTAAAAAATGGCTAAGTTTGAAATTTGGTGGAGCCTCAAAATCCTAGAAACTACATATGAAATCCTATGGATATGGAACCTATCTCAAACATCCTGAAAGTATATTTAAAAATATTTAAAGTACAAGAAATATTTTTAAATATACTTTCACCCTGGCCAATTCAAAATATAGTGCTAAAAATGACCCTAACTGCACTTTGCGCCAAAAACAGCCCTTATCGACCTTAGCACTAAATTCACCTCCGACTGACTTCCCTCCAAGCTACCGCTAGGTCAGTAGGACAAAAAATCCTCACTAAGACAATTTTGAAGAAAAGCACTAAAACAAGCTTCAACTAACTTGTACTAATATTTGTCTTCACTACACTTGGTCAGTAGAAAGAGAAATTTGTGTTGGTTGGTTGCATCGAAAATCCCTGCCAATGAAGTTAGCACTAAAAATAGGCCTCTCCAACCTGCACTGAAAACTGCCTTCACTAACTTTAGTCAGTCGGACCCAAAATATGCGCTAAAGTCAGTTGGACCTAAAATTAGCTTCGAGCTTATTTTACGCTAAAAATGAACTTCTCTGATCTACACTAGATTTGCATTGCATTGACTTTTAGTCGGTAGACCCCAAAATTAGCGCTAGGTCTGTGATATCCAAAATCAATGTTTTTTGACATTTTGGCCTAAAAATTAAGCTTTCCAAGGCGAAAATTGGATTTTCTTGATATATTTGAATTGCACAACTAGTTGTCAAATTATGATGGACATTTTTACCAAATTTGTGTTGATTTTAGGCAAATTTTATGATAATTAATGACACTGCACATGAAAAGTCTGTGACCCCCAAAAATCTCGCTTTTTGTAGAAAAGGCTAGAAAAAAATGAAATAAATATCTCCAAATGGATTGTAATGACCACAAAAACTTCCTAAATCAATATATTGGCAAAATGGGTACTTGAAAATGGTATAAAATTCAAAAAATCATGTGAAAATCACTAGATTTGTGAAGTTGTTGACAAGAAATTAACATTGACAATGGGCTGTTCTAGATGAATCTAAAGCTGCAAATGGACATATTTTGATTCAAATTGATGGAAAATGGTTTGTCGTGATGAAATTGATGCTTTACATTGTGAATTTCAAGTCTTAGGGGACACATGAGCTTGTTGGAGCCATCTTGGAAGGTGAACACATGAAGATACCTTGTTGACCCAGAACTGTAGAATTGACATTCTATCAACCAAATTGCTATTGCACATGCAAAAATAAGTGAGTATGAAGTCCAAGATGATGGAGATGAGCTACATGCACTAAAGACATAAAAGATCAAGTCTACTTCATTGTTCTTCCTCTCCAATGTCCAAGTGATCTAGTCCAGGGTCATAACTCCTAGCTAGTTTATCAGAATTTTAACTTCTTGGACTTGTTGGAAAGATAAACTAATTATCTAGTTTGAGCTACTCAGTTGCTAAAACCTAATGCCAAGCAACCAACAAAGTTTTGAGCCCCAATTCCTCCCCAAAGGCCTCCAAAAATGTAATTTACTACGATGTAGAAAATACCAAAAATTATATTTTTGATATTTTCATAAAAATACCACTCAAATGACCCTGGACTATATCACCAAGACGTGCATATAGTTGTCCTAGTAGTTCAGTCATCAAGAATTAGTCCATCAAGCATCTAGTTGCATATACCTTCACTAAAATACTCCTTTTGATCCAGTCAGAATTATGAATGGTGATAGAGTTAGGGTTATATTATACATTATTAATATATATTATATCACATATAATATATTATTAATATATATTTAGTATATAATATTATATATCAATAATATATAATATTAGTTAGAATTATGCTTGCTAATGCGGATTCTACTAGCATACCTATATTTAAAATATATATCCAAAATACGTTGAGAGATATCCTTCTTGAGGTGCCTAATGTTAGGGTTAGTGATTAAAAAATAGATGCCTCAAGAAGGATATCTCTTGGCATAGTTTAGATATACTTTTTAAATATAGGTATGCTAGTTTAGGCCTTTTTATCAATGTATAGACTCCCAATAAAATTTATACTCTAACACAAGTTTCCTTCAATTGGTGCTTCATATCACCTTCCCCTTCACAGTTGGTGCTTAGCAAGTTAGACGTCTTTTATACTTAAAATATGCTTACTTGTCCATGACTTGATAGTATAGTATGATTTTGATCATACTTGGCTATTGTCTTAGTGTACTTGCATATTGTCCTTAGGAGACAATGGGCACGTAGCCTATATTGATGTTTTAGATTCACATGATATGGCACTGGTTAAATATGATCTATTATAATATTATTGTAACTCATGGACATAGGTATTACATTATAAGAGATTTATGGATGCATGAAATGATTATGAATTGTAATAGAAATGACATTATTTGTATGTTAGACATGCACTTTGTTTACATTATGCATGTTCTATTTAATTGTTTAAAGTTAGAAAAAGTTAGGAGTTGCATTTGGGGGTTTTCACAAAATTCTAATAAAGAGAAGGAAAATTTAAGGGGAAACCCTAGGTCGTGTAATAAAATATGAGGTTCACCAATAAATATACAAGAATAAGATACCTTTTACATAAATCTAGGATAATTAAATAAATGCAATCAATTAAACATAAATTAACCTAGATTAATTAGTGCTAGAATAAATTATTACAATATATACACGAAAAATAAATATAATGGATAGAGGTACTTAGCTCTAAAACTAATGATGGAAGAATAGCATTGAAGTTGAGAAGGATCAATTTGACACTATCAAATAATTCATTTACAATATATGATGATTGTCATAAGTTCTATGTCATCTTACAAAACTTTGTAGTTCATTCCTACATATTGTGAGTTTGATCTAGATTGTTGCAAAATTGATCTATGTTGTGCAAGATTGATTTGATAGACTAGGTACATAAAAACTTGTTTTCCTTCATGCCTAGATACTTAAACTTGACAAGGTGGTGTCTAAGGACACCCAAAAATGACACCCAAATCATGGGCCCAAATTCTAATTCCCTATTTTGAATGAGTCCACTAACTATTTTTAGGATATTCTCTTACATTGGGCTCTCCATTCTGGTTCTATTACATCCATTCAAGGATGCTCTATGATGCGTAATAATTTGGTCAACAAGTCAAGTTAACAATGTAACTCCCTTCTTGCATGCTTTTACATGTATCATAGAATCATCAAAAAATATCATAGGCATCCTACAATGCTATAGTCTATCCTCTTACACATCTTTGACATTAGATACTCTTACAACTTCTTACACATGTCATACATTACATTACAATGGTAAAATGGCCATAATAGTGGGAGACCCTTTTCCATGAGGGATCACAAACAATTAGTAAATAATAAATAAATTGAAACATTATAATTTCAAGGTGTGTGACACAACTGTCCCAAAATTCTTCCATTTGTCATATACCTTGCAAGAGTAGAAGGGAAACACCAACATTGCCAACTATCTACTAGGGGCTAAGAGGCCCATAAACTTATCACACCACTTGAACTTCTTCATGGTTATAGGCTTTATCAATGCATCAACAAAATTCCCTAAAATGTTAATGTTATGAACTAAACTTTTTCTTGAAGACCCATTTACACCCAATAGATTTCCTTCATTTTGGTAACAAAACCAAGTCCCAAGTCTTGTTCTTTCTCAACACAACCATCTCCTCATCCATGGTTAGTCTCTAAGGCTTATTGTCATCCATCTCTATTACCTCTTTCATAATTTGAGGTTCATCATGATGTTAGCAATAAAAAATACATCTAAAATCAAGTGGTCCATACTTCTCTAGTTGCCTCCTCTATCGGATGGGCCTCCTCACAAGCTTAGGTGGATATTATTCCTCTTCCAAACTCTCTAAGATCTCCTCCTCATTAGCTCCATCATGAACCTATAATTTGGCTTTTTGATTAATAGACATTTTGTCAATGATTTCTTCCTCACCCTCATTAAAGAGGAGAACAATGTCAAACAAGCTCTCCACTGCTTGGACACTTTTTGTCAAGCCTCAGGCTGCAAATTCAATGGTAAAAGAGCAAGTGTTATTGACAACACTTCCTTCCAAAACATGACTAGCTTGATCCTTTTGGGTGGAAATGGATTGATCATGGGGAAGTCTTTAGATTCTTTGGGATTTCTTGTACCTTCCATGCCTCTCTTACTAAGCTTTGGCAAACTGTGATTTCTAGAATTGAGAACAAGTTTTAGCATTGGATAACCAAGTCACTTTCATTGGCTGGTAAGTTTTAGATTTATTCTAGAATTCTAGTAGCCACACATGTTTACTATTCTCTTGTTGGGTCCCTTCCAAGGCATCCTACATAAATATTAAGAAACTCCTTAGATATTTTTTCAGTGCCTCCAGTGATGGGCATTAGGGCTTCCATCGTGTTGCCTAGGAATTCTATTGCCTACCTCATGAAGTTGGGGGTCTTTGTATAATTTCCATCTGTTAGAAGGGCATTGCCCTTTATACCAAATGGATTATTAGGGATCTTGAAGAAAATGAAGCTTGAAAAATTATTGTTCCACACTACATTAGCACTAGTGTCCCTTCAAGTTGCAATGCTTGGAAAGGCTTGGATTTCAGTACCCTTCTCACAATGCAGGAGCCTGTTATTATCTAGGGTACTTTTGTCATCAAAAGTATTTGGAAAACTTGGGAATCTATCAATACCACCTTGAGATGGGTAGGAGATGAGTTCTATAATGGTTTATCCATTAAGCAATAGTCTATTTGGTAGTCTCCCATTCTTAATTCCTAAGGCTGGCTCTAGGCCAATTATCTTGGATTCATGCTTTCCGCTTCTTCAAATGAGAAGTGTGTGTTTTGCCCAACATTATTCATAAGGCCACTAAATTTTTTTTTGTCATGGCCTAAGTTCAAGATTAAATATAAGCTTACCAATTTGGACCAGGAGTCTTTCTAGGGTGTTACTGACTCTATTCCTGCTTAGATGTTGCATAAGATTGGGGTTCAGTCTCCCAAACCCTAGTGGAAGGACTGGAAGTGGTACCTAGATACCTTGTTTTGAAATTACAGGCCCCTACCCCTGGAGATGTGGTGGGGAAACCCTGATGATCAAGATTTACCCTCTACTAGGGTTGCTTTAGCTTCCTAGTACTCTTTGGGCTTGGCCCTTTTGTGTTTATTTTCATGTGTTATGAACTTGATCGGGCGATAGACTATGTGGGTGTTTTTTTTACCACCCAATTTTTTTTGGGAATATTGTACAATTTTTTTCTTTAATATAGAGTATAAAAATAATATTCATCAAAATAAATAAATAATCCATTGCCTACAAGACAACAAAAACAAGTGATGCATTGCGTCAAGTTCTTGTCGTGATGCTATGAATGTTGTTGTAAATAATTATTTTAAATATTGTTAGGTGTTGTAGAAATAGGGATTAGAGCTTGCAAATTGGGAAAAACACCCACAAACAATTCATCATTGTTCTTGATCATTTTTGTTGAATCTGTCCGTGTATGATATAGTTTGCACCTTCTTTATAGATTGAACCAAAATTGTGTCTATTTTGGAGCTAAATCCATATGTTGAGAAGGACAACATATTAATTTGAGTAGAAGTTCTATGGATTTGAATTTATATAGAAGAATTCATTATTGTATTGATGCTTGTCAAAGATATACCCTTCAAAGATTACTTTTCAAATCAAAATGATTTAAAAAGTCAAAGAGTTGGAAAGATGGAAGTCAACAAGAGGCAAGTGTAAAAATAAAGAAAGGGAAAGAGTATGTCATATACAAAATTAGAGTCATCAACACAAGAAGTAGTACAAAAAGGTCATAAAGTAGAGCTAGTATGTCTATCCTTCTCTAGATGCCAATACTTGGGAGGCTTCAGAAGTTTAAAAACTGTCAATTGATAAAATCGGTAGGCCTTGTTTGAGTACAGTTCTATAGAAATAGTAGTTGGGATGAATGTCATGCAATGCAGGGGCAAAGGCTCCCTAGTATTGGTAAGGATTTGGCACAACATGGTAAAAATGTCATTGATGTAATGTCTACACATGGAGATCAACTTGAGATGACTAAAAATGCATGGGTCAAATCCCAAAAACAAATTAAATGCTTGTGAAAGCCCTCGTGTTAACATGATGAAAGTTTCCATATACAGGATTTTGTATAAAGCAAAATAGTAATCAGAGGTATAAACAAGAAACTTGAAATAAGATTGGTAGGTCTACAATTATTTGGCATGTTGTATTCCTATCAATAATTAGGCAATATGAAAGAAATAATCATGGAATAGTAGAGTACACTGTCATTGAATTGAGAAAATGGTTTCATGGGATAGATATGGATGTGCACAAGAAACAATCATAGAATAGTAGAACCATTAAATAGGATAAATACGTAAGTAGGTGTTGAAAAAGTGCATGGTAAACCAGAATATTAATGTGGATGGGTCCCCAATGTGAATTGGCTATTGGTATGAAAGAAGAGAAAATGCTAGCAAATACTTTGATTCAGAAATTTCCCTAACAGGTGATAGGATTTGATTGTCACAAGACTCTACATAGGACATTTGAATTCTTTTTAAATTGTTGATCTCAATCTATTTCAAGTTGTGTAAGAATACCAAAAGAATGACTAAACAAGGATTGAAAGTTGAAAATTAGGACAAACACCTACAAGCAATTCACCATTGTTCTAGATCATATTTGTTGAATATGTCCATGTATAATTGGATGATATAGCTCACACCTTCTTCATAGATTGAACCAAAATAGTGTCTATTTTGGACATATTACTTTGAGTAGAAGTTGTATGGATTTGAATTTATGTAGAGGAAATTCATTATTGCATTAATGCCACTTAAAGGAATTTCTACATAAATTCATGTAAGACCTAGAATCTAAATGCCATACATATTTAAAGTCAAAATTATAAGTATTGTAATTTTCTTCACAAACATCAGTAGTGACAAGAACAACATGGTTCCATTAATCCACGTCACAAGATAACAATCCAATTTCAAATTGTAGCTAATTTTGCCTTATAAAAGACTTACAAATAGTGTGGGTTCACACATAGTCCTGTAACAAATGTTTAACTAATAACGAATTAGCAATTATAAAAGACTTGCAAATATTGTATGCTCACACATTGTTCACTAACAAGTGTTTAACTAATAACAAACAAGTGAACCTTACTAGTTTATATTGCAAATTCTTGAGCTTAAAAAACTTGTAGTAGAATTTAATTGCTTAAATGAAATTAACATAGAATAATTTTGAAAGATAGAATTTTTTTTTTGTTTTTAAAATATTTTCAAATCTTAAAATTTAAGATTATCTTGAATATTTTTTAATTTTAAATATATTTATTTAGAAACTTACATTTGATTGTAATAGTAAATTTGGAGTCTTTGTTTTGTGTATATTTTAAAAGTAACTAACTAATTGTTCTTCATTCTTTTACAATTCTTCTATTTTCTTTACATTTACAAATTTATAATTATAGAGATAATAAAAAATCACTAGATAGTAACTTGTAAATAATGATTTATCTAGTCAATTTTTTATTTGACTCATTATTTATTTAAAACAATATAGTGTTGGTGTGAACACATAATTCACACATGTTAAGTTGACTTAGTGAGTCTTCTAGATGTCTAGGTGTTTCTAGTTGTGTGTTGAGTTGTTGATAGCTGGAGTTAGTTGTCTTATCCTCCACATGTGCAATTAGTTATCATCTTCTAATTGGTACATGTTGTAGGAATATCTCCACCTTTCACTCCACCCTTCTATCTCTCACCTTGCCTTTATAAGCAAGGCTCTCTCATTGTACATCATATGACAGTCTAATACAATTGCTCCATTGTTTTAGCATCTTCTCTTGTCATCTTTGTGTGGAAGGTTGTCTTGATTGCAGGTGATCCTGGCTTGCTGAGTCTCATTGACTCTTACATGGTATCAGAGCCTCATCTACAATTCCCTTCCCTCATTGGTGAGTTTTTGCTGGGAGCTATGTGTTAGGAGCATCCTGGAGTAAATCCAACATCACGGTTGCGATCAGGAGGCCTAAATCTATATAGATTGGCTATTCATTCATTGAATTTTGTCATCAAAAATTTAGGCAAAATTTTTTTGCCCCTGGTCCCTTGGTGAAATCCGTACAACCGTACCCTGTACCATTTCTGCCGAGGCGTCAACATACTATTCTCTGCACCATCAGATCTGGTCAAATATTCATGGTCGGGTAAAATAGCTTGTTATTTTTATGTCTCCAGTGTTTTTTATTAAAAAAAGTTATATTTAGTGACAGGGTACATCTGTACCCTGTCTGCGTAATCGGCAGATAATAGGGTACCGACAGGTACCTACAAACCAGTGCCACGGTGAAGTTTTATGGGTGGCGGATTATTTTAATCCACCGGCGGGGCCTCTAAGTCGGCGGAGACCTTGGTGTTGCCACCACTAGCAACTTTTGTGTTTGGCAGCATTTGGAATCCTCCACCCCTCATCAATGCTTTCACAGGTGTAAACAACATTGACAGCAGCCAAGCTTGAGATCCAGGCAAGATCAACAAGATCCAGAGAGCCCTCTTTCACCGGCGATCACATTACTTCGATGAACATCTATGGATAGTCCACATCAGTCGATGGTCTTTATCAATCGGTGGTAGTTTTGAGATGTGAATGATTTTATTCAGTGGTCTTGATCTGCCTCCAGTGATCACAGTTCTGACCAAATTCAATTGGGATCTGATATCTTAGTCTTCCCTCCGGTAGTTGCTTCATTGACAGTCTGACTTTCTTGTCTTTGAAATCGACGGCGGTTGATCTAAACCTCGGCTAGATCTTCTCCCACCACCCTCGATGTCCTTTCATGGAAGTTTACCTACCAGTGGCCTTTGCAAATTCCACCAGTAGCCTAACACTCCAATCCAGCAGTTTGGGCTTTAAAATGGCGGTTTTACCTGTGATCGGCAACATTGTTTTACCATTGGCAGTTTTCAAAAGTCAGCAATCTCTCATCGGTTATTCCTGCGCCTATCAGTGGTTGTTTGCACCTTTTGGCCAGAAGTCGCTCAAGATCAGTCATTAATGGCTTTAGATCCGCTCTCGACGACAATGGCATATACATAATTCTGGCGGACCTTTCATATATTCGAGTCGGTAGTCTTGTTCCATTGACGGTTCATTGAAATCAGCATTTTTTGCTTTGCCAGTCAGCTTGTAATTAGTCCGCAGGTTATTCAAGTACAATCGGTGTGGGCGTTTACATATGTGGCCGGTAGTATAAAGACATTGCAATATAATGGTGATTTTGTGCTGGGAAGTTTCTCAGCGTTCAAAGAATCGACATTCTATACTTGTCGGATCTTCCTATCGAGAATCTTCACATCTTTAAACCACCACTGTCGAAGCTACCATTGTTCCATTGGTAGTTTAGTAAGAGTTTGATGGCAGTTTAATATAGACTAGGGGGAGCCTTTAGGCTCAGACCCCTACGGCCATACAACTAGAAAACAAGGCATTTTCCTTTGCTTGACATACGCACTTTTTACAACAAGCGGTTTTTAGTCCAGACTGGTAGTTTTTGTTTCTTGATAGTGGTTTGTAGGCAAATTGGAGGTTCTCTAGTGAACAGAGAGAACATTCCATCAGGGGCCCTGTTTTGCCCCTAAAAGTCTTAACTAGGGCTTTTTTTCTTTTTTGTACAACTTTTGGCCACGATGTCGAAATCAAGCAAACAAGATATCAACGGAAAGCTGATAGAGAGCTCTTCATAGTGGTATCAGAATTTTTCTTTGATTTTGCTGTTTGATAGCATTTATTGTAGGTCGAAGACAACTCCTCTTTTTTAGCTCCCGAGCTCATAACTTTTTGCCACGATCTCCAATTTTTGTGATTCAAGTGGCATTGGAAAGGTATTTAAGAGCTCTACACAGCCATCATTCACTTTTCTCAGATTTTGCTTCAAGTTCATTTTATTTCATTTGTCAATTTTTTGGCATCTGAGTGATAACTTGGACATTTTGAAACTTGAGGAGGTGAAATTTGTTTTGAGAGGATTTGTTTGCTGTAATACATCATTGTGAGTGACTGTAATCTCACTGGAATCTCTTTTTTAAGAGATTTTGGTTGTTTTCCCAATTTTGGTCCTTTGAGGACAATTGTCAATCGCACTAAGTATAAAGTGCCAAAACAAATTTGGGGGGGGGGGGGTGGCTCTCTTACATAGTAAAGGGGTGTTGTTGTGTTAGTGTCTCTTCTTTTAATCGTGGATGTGCCTAAATTTCCACTTTTAACTCCATATAATTATCTTGAATGGAAGAAAAACATGGAGTTTGTGTTGTATAAACAAAAGTTACATAGAATAACTTTAGGCATAGATTCTGAACCCACAGGTGCTACTAAGAGAAGAAAATGGTTAGACAGAAGAGATGAGGCTTTTGGTACACTTTGTCTTGCTATTTCTCCAGATTTGAGATTTCATGTTGAGTCTTGCACTATACCAAATGAGATATAGACAACACTGGACAATCTATTTGGCAAGCAAGATAAAATAAGAAGGTTCAAATTGGAAAATGAGATAATTGCACTTAATCCTCAAGATTTTAAACAAATCGAAGACTTCTTCACCAAGTTTAAGTCTCTCAGGTTGCAACTCAAATAATGTGGTCTTGAGAAAGAAAATGAACAATTGATTCTATTTATTCTTGCAAAATTGGGTCCTACATATTCAGTTTATGTTTCTACCTTTTATGCTACAATGGATGCCTTTGGTACTAAGTTTACCATGCCTTCACTTGAGGAGTTTGCTGCACAACTCACAAGAGAACAAGCCAAGCTACTACACATGGGCACATTGAAGTCTCCTAGAAAACAGGCTCTAGTTGTAACACAAAGCACAAAAGATCCTAAGGCTTTACATAATAAGGAAAAGAAACACAAGGATTCACAGTCTAATAAGCAAGAGAAAGAATCAAAGAAAACCCCCAATTCTTCTTCCAAACAGGAGTCCAATAAGAAGAAGAAGCCACAATGTTATTATTGCAAGAAATTGGGTCATGATGAGACTAAATGTTATGAGAAAAAGTTTGAAGAGATGTCACAACTTCTTCAAAAACATAACATTGAGTATTCTCCATCAAAAATAGTTTTACCCAAGTCTTCTTCTTCACCACAATCATCATCTACATCTACAGGAACAACAAGATTTGCTAATTGGTCAGACAAAGGAAAAGGATAGGCACTCTTTGCATCAACAAGTCTATAGTCATAGAGATGGCTTCTTGATTCTGGAGTTTCTCATCATATGGCATCTTCACAGAGGATGTTCTCTTCATTTCAGTCATGTACTTCACCACCTACTTTGATGGGTAACAATACATACATGCATGCAAGTGGTAAAGGAACAATTGATGTTGGTGACTTGTGTACATTCAACAATGTGTTGTGTGTACCTTCATTGACAACCAATCTCCTTTCCATCTATCAGCTTACTCATTGTGGTGCAGGGAAGACAGTTGAGTTCACCCCTAATTCTATGATCATACGTGACTTGGAGAGTAGAGATATCATTGCTATTGGGATGGCTGATCATGCATCTCACCTTTATACTTTCTCCCATTTTGTTTCTGATGATGATATAGACCCATTGATTGATATTCACACTCATGCAGCAAGTGTGAATCATGTTTCTAAGGAGAAGTTTGGTCACTTGAACATTGGTGTTCTTGCATCTACTTCAGTTCCTGAGACTAGTTTTGAGCTTCCTCCTTCTCCTGCTTCTTCAGACATTGGCATTGACATAGCTTCATCCACTTCAGTTGAGCAGGATATTATTTGTCTTCTAGATATAGGTTTGTGGGATGAGTACTTGACAGGTATTGCAGACTTGTTTCGTGAGTTCTATTTTGATGACTTGGAGGACATCATTGATGACATTCATCTCCTCTTTGAAGGAGTTGATTCTTCTACTTCAGATGAGCAGGCACGTTCTCATCTTCACTTGTCATAGTTTGGCACTAAGTTGAGGTGTCTTGAGCATCATTCGAAGGATTCTTCGTCTTTGGAGATTGATGATCTTGAGTTTTCATCTTGTCTTGGATTGTCACCTGATCATGTGGCATTTTTTGGTTGTGACATGTGGACACTTGAGCAGTTTTCAGAGACATCATACATCATGAGGCTTTTTCCCTCATACCTTGAGATGGAGTTTGTTCGACATTAGCCTTTGGACTTGTTTCTTCCTAAGGGGAAGAATGTTGTTTGCAGGTCTTCGATTCTCTTCAGCATTCATCTTTGGGTGTTCACCATCAGCACAAGAGCTACTTCATTGTGGGGGGGACTTATAGTCTCACACTTGCTCTCCTATGTGGGGGTACTTGATTGTATATATGTGTTGGATGTAGTTCTTGGGGGGTCTTGAGTCCTCCTTCCATCACATCTTTCATTTGTTTTCTAAATTCTCACTTTTGGAGAGGAGTTTTGTCTCATGAGGTTTTCTCCTTTTCTCCACTTGAGATTTGTTGTACATGGGTACCTAACATAGCCTAGTAGTTGGGACCCATCCATCATTGCATCTTGTTTTAGTCAACTACTCCCTATGTTGCACATAAGGGGGGGTGTTGGTGTGAACACATAATTCACACATGTTAAGTTGACTTAGTGAGTCTTCTAGATGTCTAGGTGTTTCTAGTTGTGTGTTGAGTTGTTGATAGTTAGAGTTAGTTGTCTTATTCTCCACATGTGCAATTAGTTATCATCTTCTAATTGGCACATGTTGTAAGAATATCTCCACCTTTCACTCCACCCTTCTAGCTCTCACCTTACCTTTATAAGCAAGGCTCTCTCATTGTACATCATATGACAGTCTAATACAGTTACTCCATTGTTTTAGCATCTTCTCTTGTCATCTTTGTGTGGAAGGTTGTCTTGATTACAGGTGATCCTGGCTTGCTAAGTCTCATTGACTCTTACATATAGTAATGCCCTAGAACATATTTTAACCCTTTAAAAAATATTACTCCTCCTTTTGTTTTAGATAGATATCACTATTAGATGCTCCTTATACATAAAAATTTCTAAAAATTAATATTCTCTATACTACATTTTGTATTTTTAAAAGTGTTGAAAACCAAAGTAGTTTTATTTATTTTTTGAGTGTGAATCTATACTTGTTGGTGTATAAACTCATACGAGTTATACCTCACTTAATCATAGTTAGTGGTTTTCCTCACATGTGGAAAGACTAAGTCTTCTTGTTGAGTCATTATGTGTTGATCCATCTTTGACACATCATTGCTATTTTGGAGGGAGTTTGAACCTTGAGCTATTCTCTTGGTTTCAATTTTGCCACCTTCCCTATTCTCATGGAGACTTGTTCCTCAAGCTTCACCTATTTATACTAGTTTGATTGTAAACCAATTACTTCATTTTCAATACATTGCATTTGTGTTTGATTTCTACTCCATGATCTTGGACTTCCACTCTCACATGGTATCAAAGTAAGTTGAATAGCATCAAATCATTTGCTTATTGATTACATAGCTCCATTAGTGAATCTCTGCAACTTCTCTTGCATGCTAGGCTCAATCTAGCCTTCTATCACTACATATCAAGGAGGTAAAATTTTATTTCAAAGCACATTTGAAACGAGTTTTCTTTTGCAGGTCATAATTGTCATTAGAAGAGCTCATCGACCCTTACCACAATGAGGTCGAATCATACCAGAGGAAGCCTCAATAGAGGCATATTCTCTGTGGTAGTTGTGCCTCACACAGAGGCTGATTTTTATTACATTGACATGCCTCACATAGAGGCTGAATCCTATTCTTATCACGCCTCATACAAGAAGTCATATCCATGCCTATTCAAGCCTGTATCACAGGCTAAAGCCATCTCTACAAGCTGCATTCTATGGCCCCTCCAAGACGCCCGATCCTCTAATCCATGTCGTGGTCTAACTCATCCTCATCACTACCTCATACTGTCGCATTCAAACCACGTTGTCACCTTTCTCTATGGCATTTTCACCACATATGATCATTTGACTGAGTCTTCTCAGCCATGATGGCTTAAGCCATATCATCCATGCCAAAAGGTGGAGCAAAGGTTGCATTTTTGGGCAGGAATTCAGAGTTGAATGTGCCTAGGGAGGCATGTGAATAGCAACAACCATCAAATTTGAAGAGAGTATTAGTAGCACTATTCATTGTAACTTATGTCAATTTTGTTGACATAAGAAACTAGGTGGGGGTGACATAAGCAGAGAGGTAAAATAAAAAGGTATGGGGGCACAAATATTAGTTTGAACAAATTTTATTTTCAATCACATTGAAATTTTTTTTTTCAAAGGTGTAATTTTTTGCACATGCAATAATTGTAAAGGCTATAACTTTTGCATACGATCTCATAATCGGGTCATTCAAAAGGCAAAAGAGTCTCATTTTTTACCTCTATCATCCTAGTTACTAATTGTACTATCATTATAAAGTGCCAAATTAAGTTAGGTCTAGTGTTCATAAAATACCTCATCTCAAATTGCAAGCTTGTTGGGAGAGAAATAAAAAGGGAAAATATTGTTGTATGATGTCATGCACTACTTATAAAGTGATGCTTTAAGGGGGGTAGATAAGTAAGAAGAGTGTACACAATCACTTCTTTTATAACTAAAGCACCACCTTAATTCTCAAAAGTAAGTTTAAAACTAAATCCATTCATAAACTCTAATAGGGATAAAAAGAGATAAAAATGCCACCATCTAAAATAGAGTTAAACCGATTGAGATAAATATGTCACCATTTCTGGAAATGTTTATAAAACTAGAACCTTGTCTACAAGATTTTAATGAACCAAAAGTTTTATGATGTCATTGGTAAAGGCGCAGTTAAACTAGGGAATAGTATTCTAAATAATGTATACTATATCCCTGGTTTATTTAAAAAATTTCTCTCAGTATATGCACTTATAGATTCTGAAAAGATAGTAGAATTCACTGCAGATGTTGCCCTCATCAGAGAGTCCAAAGATAGAAAACTAGTTACAGTTGGTAAAGTCTTCCATCTAGATGCCTACTTCATATTTTCAATATAGTTGATTATTAGTTCTCCAATAAAGCTATTTTGTTGTACTTGCACTTCAAAAAAAAAGGTGTCAAATAAAAATCACTTGTGTAATCAATCATGAAGATTAGGAATTGTATATACATTAAATTATAAAGTGTAATGGGAGGGAACAATCACTTCTCAAAGAATTGTACAGATTCTTTATCTCATTCGCATGTGTGCATAGGCACGTCCTTTTATCAGGGTTCAATATGCCAACTTATGTACACATTGGAGATTATTTGTCTATTTTTTTGAATATTCAGAAAATTTAGAATTTACAACATATTTTGCTTGAAGAGCTCTCAACATCAACATCTAGGTCTACATTGGCATCATTATCATCTAGAGGGGCCATCTAAAGTCCTCACTTTGTTTTCTCTCTTTAGGAGGAAAGTTTTTTCCTATAGGGTTTTCTTTCTTTCTCAATTTTATGAGAAATGTTTTGTAAATGAGTACCTAAAATGGTGCATAGCCGGGACTCATATTTCATAAACCCACCTAAGCTATGCTTAAGGGGGGTTGTTGGTGTATAAACTCATATGAGTTATACCTAACTTAATAATAGTTAGTGGTTTTCCTCACATGTGGAAAGACTAAGTCCTCTTGTTGAGTCATTAGTTGATGTGTCGATCCATCTTCAACACATCATTTCTATTTTGGAGGGAGGTTGAACCTTGAGCTATTCTCTTGGTTCCAATTTCACCACCTTCCCTATTCTCGTGGAGACTTGTTCCTCAAGCTTCACCTATTTATACTAGTTCAGTCTTAAACCAATTAGTTCATTTTCAATACATTGCATTTGTGTTTCATTTCTGCACCATGAATATGGACTTCGGCTCTCACAATACTAATGATGAGGCATTCAAGAAATGTGCACAAGTCACTATTCTTTCCATATGCTCTTTTAATTGTGATAGAACTATGGAAGACCAAAATCTTAAAAATTTAACACTTTAATTGTGAGTAATAAATACTTGTTATATAATATGTGAGATTTGATTTGATTTGATAAGTATATACAGTTGCCAATTATATAGTTTAATACTATAATAGTTACGAGTGTATGCATGGTTTCTAATATAATTGTTTCCAAAAATAATATTTTATACACAGTGTTATATAAATAGTCTTACCATATTCATTCTAAACAATCATTTATTTAAATAAAAATATATTTAATATTTATGATTAATAGGACTTAATAAAATATTTTTATTTAATTTTTACAAATTAGTTTTGATAAATTGAACAATTTTTTTTTTGACAATTTATATATTTTTTAAAACATCAATTGAAAGGCAGTTAAATTACCACACCATTATGGAATTTCACTCTACTTAAATATCATCATGTTCAATAGTTAAATAGTAAATAGCAATTTCACACTTCATTCATACTAAAAATTGGTAAATATTTACTCTTTTTTTTTTATTGACAAAAAATTTACATTTAACTTTGAAATGGATGACATTTAAATCATCAAACTGTAGGCATAATGGCAACTTTTTACTCATAATATAGAACTTTATTATAGCAATGGTTGTGCTATACTTTTAAAAAATATATTTTTTAATTTATAGATAAGTTTCTTAGTTTTCTTTAAAATATATAGATTTTTGAGTGATACTGTTGTGTTTAACTGCCGAAGATAAAAGAGCAATTATAATTTATTATTCACCGTCTTTATATTTTTTACTATGATTTATATGTGTTCAAAGATTTAAATTATCCACAAGCCATTAAAATTGAAAAACATAATTGTATAGGTTGTCACAACATTTGTTTCACATGGAGTTTAGACGATTTAGCATTACAATAATTAGGCACTATGCATGAAATAATCATGGAATAGTAAAATACACTACCATTGAATTCAAGAAAAGGTTTCATGGGATAGATATGGATGTCCACAAAGAAACAATCATAGAATAGTAGAACCATTGAGCAGGATGAAAAAGTGCATGGTAAACGAAATTTCCCTAACAGGGGATAGGATTTGATTGTCATAGGACTCCACATAGGACATTTGAATTCTTTTTAAATTGTTGATCTCAATCTATTTCAATTTGTGTAAGAATATCAAAAAATGACCAAACATATACATAGTCTTTAATAAAATAAGCAAGACAACCTAAAAAATGCCAATACTGCTATAATTTTTTTTTTTAAAGTAGAAAAAGGTGCGGGACCACCCATAAATTAAGTTTTAAAAATATTACAGAGAATAAGGCCATAGCCAAGTCCAAGAAGACTAATTAAATAGCAGAGAGGACCCTAACAGTCCTACCCAACACCATAATAAAATAGAAAAACAGAAACTAAAACAACATGCCGCCAACAGCCGCCAACACCCAAGCACCCGTGCCACGACCATAGAGATGCAAAAGTGGGAGAATCTGCGAAGAAAGCTCCACCACCAGAAAAACAGAGTTAGGCTGAAGGAAGAAACGCCTTACCCCATCAAGAAACTGAAACCACCATCCCACCAAAAATAAGAAGCCAATGAGCACCATTCATCAAACGCCAAGCTAGCACGACACATAGAAAACACTACACTAACCCCTCATGCTACAGCCAGAGCAGTCGGAAGAATATGCTCATCAAGAACCTCATTCACACCTGGAAGAAAACCTTCTTCAGGATCCTCCAAAGCATACCTGTAAAGCCTGATAAATGGTTTGCTGAGTAGGGGACGCACGTAATGAAGTGAGATTGAAGAGCCCTCCAATTAGAGCCTCCCCCTGGTCCATCCTGTGTAAGCAGCTACCACTGGTTCCCATCTATCCACAGTATAGATGTTTTTATAAAACAATCCGGCAGCTAGGGAATGAACAAACTCACCATCCATGACTAAATCCATAATAATAGAAAGAAGTTGGGAGACCAATTCAGAATAGTGTAACAGTCGTCTCTCATAGCCTCTAATCCATGCATGCCCAACTATGTTCCTGACAACAAACTGCATAAGTGTGCAATCCCAGTCTAGGAGTGTCATCAGATCTGCTAACTTAACTCTGCCCCGAATCTCTGGTTCCCAATCAAGAGCTAGGAAAAAAAGATGTTGATTGAGACATGTGTCGGCCATGAGCGCCTAGCACTGATCATAGTGGGGAACAATAGGAGGGAGGCTACAGGAAAATAGACCCAATAGAGAAGAACACAAGAGCTAAAGTAAAATGATAGCAAAAAGCAATACAACTCCCTTTAACATAGCTAATGGCCCAAAGAAGTAGAGAATATATGCTGGCAGAGTACAATGGAGATATCGAAGGATTGGTAGACATTAGGCGAAATAAATAGGAGGACACCTCGAATAGGAGGCTACCATGAATAAGAGCCACGTATCCACTGCTAAACATTTCCTCCAACTTGCTACCGCCATCAGGTAAAGAAACAAGCCCTCAAATAAAGATTACATTTAAGGCTTGTCATCTCCCATGAATGTATTTGTAAAAAAGGGGATTCGCAATCCCAACTGCCCATCCACACAGACGAAAAAATACATAGTGGTCTCGGAGCACTAAACTAATGTAAAGGCTAGCAATGCTTCTCCCATGGGCTTGTCAAGAGCTGAAGTTGACAAAATGTGCCAAAAATAACTGATATATTCAACATTAACTGCAATAACTGATAGGACAAAGGTATCACATATTCCATGAAGATTTCATCTTGCAAAAATTTAGTTTATTAGCACCAAATAAACACATCGTGATTATATTAAGTCCAACAATTAGTCCTCTCCTGAAAATCAAACCACCTCATCTTTAGCAATCCAAAGGATGAAAGGATCAGTGGTATAAATATTGATCATGCCAGATGGAATCTGAAGCATATTCTAACAAGACAGTCATTTATTATAATATTAAAATATAATATTTATTATTCTATTATAATATCATTTAAAAAACAACAGGCTTTATTTCCTTTTTGCATTTTTCTATGTCTTTTTTAAATTTGATTTTTTAACTATTTTTTCCCATTTTTTCATGATTTTTTGAAAAAATCTTATACTTTTGATTTGCAAATTTCTTCCCTAAAAGATTTTTGCTGCTATACAGTCTGCTCTTATTCCAGCAAAGTACAACTATTACAATTGACAGTAGCCTCAAAAATATGAATTCTATGTGTAATTGAAGTCTCCAAGGCAAGCTTCAATCAGTGCCAATGTTCTCAATCTTCCCAGCAACAAATTATATGCATATATAAGGATGGGTACAAGACTGCTGCCATAGCTAGTTTCCCAATTTTTTAAAAAACTATACAGTTTCTTTCAAATCTAGAATTTCAAATCTACATATTCATTGCCCTTTTTGCCTGTAAGAGTGTTTTATATAGATTCTGAGTCTTATTCTGAGCATGTTTTGTTTTGACAAAAGTCTAGTCAAAGTATCAATTTCTATTTATAGTTTATATTAACTAATGTCATATTTTTGTCCTCTAATTACAATGTTTTCTGTTTTCATATGCAAAAATATGATGAGACATTAATTTGACACTTGATTATGTTAAGGATTAAGATTGTCTAGAAAATGATAGAATGTTTCTAGAACCTTTCTTAAGCTAGAACATTCCTGGAGCTATTCTAGAAAAGAACATTTTAAGATCTATTCTAAAAAAGAACATTCCAGATTTAAGAATTATCTAGAAAGCTAGAAGCTTCCAAGCTTCAAGGATTTTGTAGCTATATAGATGTGATTATAGAGAGCTATTGTACACAGCCTTTAGATGGTTGCTAGATACAGCATCTGGATAGCTAGCTAGACATACCATTTTGGTTGTGATGTAATAAATGTTAGATGAATATAATTTACCGAGTTATGGGTTAGAATCCCCTTGGGTAATGCTGAGGGGGTTGTTGGCAAAAAAAAGATTCAACTAGAGTTTCAACTATGTTCAGCTAAAGTGTTTTCCTAGTTCAGCTGGAGGTTCAGCTAGAGATTCAGCTAGAGATTTAGCTAAAGGTTAAGCTAGAGGTTCAGCTAGAGATTTAACTAGAGGTCCAGCAAAAAATATATTGCTAGAGTTGTTTGTTTGCAAGATAGATATATTGCTAGACTAGTTTGTTTACAGGGCAGATATATTGCTGGAGTGATTTGTTTGCAGGGCTGGTATATTGTTAGAGTGTTTTTTATTTGCAGGGTTGTTATATTGTTGAAAATGCAAGCTGGAACAAGCTAGATGTATTATTGGTTGTGATGATGAAGATGACTTTTCAGATAGACAAAAGATAAAAAGTGTTGAAGAAATATATAGGCAAGGCTCAAAGATCCAAGGAAAGAATGCTGGAGCTCTCATGGCCAAAGTATTGTGTATAAATGATCCAATCTCATATGAGCAAGCTAGAGGGAAGAAAGAATAGGAGCAAGCCATGAAAGAGGAATATGATTAAAGAATGCTTGGTATGCTAGAGGTGAACATTAAGGGGGGATAGTAGTATACTGTTCCCCTCTCATTTGTATTTTCTCTGTATTATTCTAGCCAATCTTAAGGGGAGATGTTAAGGACTAAGATTGTTTAGAAAATGATAGAATGTTTCTAGAGCCTTCCTTAAGCTAGAACATTCCTGGAGCTATTCTAGAAAAGAACATTCTAAGATCTGTTCTAGAAAAAGAACATTCCAGATTTAAGAGTTTTCTAGAAAGCTAGAAGCTTCCAAGTTTCAAGGATTTTGTAACTATATATATGTGATTATAGAGAGCTGTTGTACACATCTTTGAATGGTTACTGAATACAGCATCTAGATAGCTGGTAGACACAGCATTTGGATTGCTGCTAGACATAGCATTTTGGATGTAATGCAAGTTAGATGAATATATATTTATGAGTTATCTAACTCTGTTTGCCCTGTTTTCTCTCTGTTTATTATTGTTGTTCTGATTTTATTGTCTTGGGACTGTTTTTACATATTACTCATGTAACCTTTGCTTTTTCATTAGGATTTTGATTCTTTGTTGGTTCTTGATGTTTCTAGCTTAATTCATTTATTAATCGAGTGGAGAAATAGCAAACATCAATAATTAAAATATTATTTAATTGCTTGGCAATTTCAGTTCACATTTATTTTTGGGGGTTTTGCCTGCCCTAGACCTGTAGATGATTAAGCCCTGGTGCACAGTTTTTTTAGCTTGTATTGTGTGGATGCTATCAATACACCCATTGGCAATGCCCATTACACCTTAGGGTGCAGTTTCTAGAATAGTAATACTAATAAGAACATGATCATTCCATTTCCTATAATATAATCTCTAAACGTATTGCATGATAGAACATAAATTCCTTCCCCACTAACCTTCAAAAAAGTTAAAAGTGATAAAGTTACATTTAACATGAAACTTTGAAATACTGTTTTCTGATCATTTCTGTTCTTCCGCCCAAATACTGCCAATCTTATGTTTGATATTACTTCTCTCGGTAATCTGTTAGACTTTCAGGCTCAGCTATTTGGTCAAAATAGCTCAAGCAAAATAACCCAAACTCTATCAACAGAATTAAACCTGTATAAGGTCATTACAGAAATTGCCTGATCTGCTATTTCAGCCTAAATTTTATCACCTTCGCCAAGCAATTCCAAATCTCTCAAACAAAATGTTCCAAATCTTTTGTAAACTAGGTGTTTTCGCCAAGTAATTCCAAATCTCTCAAACAAAATGTTCCAAATCTTTTGTAAACTAGGTGTTTTCGCCAAGTAATTCCAAATCTCTCAAACAAAATGTTCCAAATCTTTTGTAAACTAGGTGTTTTATTCCAACAACAAACCCAGATTGGAAACCTATTCAATTTAGCCCTGTCATTGCTAACATAAATTTTTCGAATGCAATTTTCAAGTTTCTGACAAGTTCTGTTTCGGGGCCAATATCCTACCAATTTGAACTTTGATACAATCTCCTTTGCAAGTAATCAACTTACTTTCTGCAATTCAATCAAAGCAAGTTGAAGTAAAATAACCTGAATTCTGAGACAGCACAGAGTACCCCTACAGATATAAAGCCCATTAAATGTACACTTTTTCTTGACCTGTGAATTGAAGGTTCCATTGGACCCTCAGCCTCTGAGCACAATGGGGCCTCCATTCCCCATAGGCCTAAGCCCAGTTGTTCCCAGGGTGACTTGACCCTGGGTCTTCATTGCAACAATGCAACTGTTTCAACACTCTGTGACACCCAGTTTACCCATTTAACATGCAATTTACTAGACCATATCATATTGTTTTTTGGACCTAAATTAGTCAGGTCTGCGAAGTCCATAAATTCGATTACACTCCACTATACTAGATTGGATATTTTTTTACCAACCAAAGTTCTCAACTCATAACAAGATTGAGTTGGCCAAAAAGGTAGTTTTCATTATCTAGTCTTAGCCAATTGGCTAATTTTTCACACAACTTCAAATCATAGATTTTCTACTTCACACATTTTCTAGAAATAAAAGGTCAGCCAAATCTTTATATACACTGCGAATAAATTGTTGCACATGCAGACATTTGCAAGATAGATATTTATATACAATGTACATAAATTTGTTAAAACATGCATACATTTACAAGATATATAAAGGTGCTCATAACAGCCAATATATAATTATATAATTTGCACATAAAATTTTTAAACATGCAGATTGTTGAGATTAAAAACAGAATGAAACAGAATAAAACAGAGAAAACAAGAGGACACACACTTTGAGTGAGACACATACACCAAATATATCATGGTTCACCTGCATAGCAGGTTACGTCCACACTGAATGGGATATCCCCTGATATATAGATTAACTCTCTGTTAATGAGTTTACATACACACAGTCTTACTATGGCTGTTCCTACAAAGCCTGAACCAAAACCACTCTTACATCTTCAACTGCTACATGGAAGAGAAGCGACTACCAACTAATAGAAGAGGCAGTTACAAAATAGTTTTAGTGAGTTACAACCGGTTCGGTTTTACTTTATAGAGGAGCGGCCACATGGAGTGGTGAGTGGGCTTCACCGCCTAACAAACTCCCACTTGAAGACCAGTCACCTACATAGAGGAACAACAACAAAGAGATATCCCAAAAGAGATAAATTACTTCTGAACAAGACCGAGAGAAGCTCTACAGAAAATGAACTTTTCTTGATTGACGACCTTTGTCAGAGCATCCACTGGATTCTGGTCAGTATGAATTTTATCCAACTAAAGTTTTCCTTCACTAACAGCATGACGAATGAAGTGGTATTTAATTTCTATGTGCTTAGTGCAGCTATGAAAGGTGACGTTTTTAGCCAAATGAATGGGACTGGCAATGTCACAAAATAGGGTAAAAGTGGATGGCTGACACCATAACTCACCAAGCACACACTGTAACCATATCATTTCCTTGGCCGCCTCAGCAATAGAAACATATTCAGCTTCAGTTGAGGAAAGAGCAACCACTAGTTGCAAATGAGAGACCCAACTGATCGCTGCCCCGGCAAATGTGAAAACATAACCAGAAGTGGACCTTTGCTTGTCTAAATCTCTAGCCATGTCGGAATTGGCATAACCACACAGCTGAGTGTCCTTTCCAGCAGAGCATAGCACAAAGTCAGATGTCTTGTTCAGGTAGCGAAGGATCCATTGAACCGCTTTCCAATGGGGTTTGCCCAGATTACTCATAAAGTGACTGACAACTCCACTACATGGGCAATGTCAGGATGAGTAGAAAACATTGCATACATGAGGCTGCCTACCGTGGAGGAGTATGGAATATCAGCCATGTCATCTTCTTCATCCGGAGTGGAAGGACACATAGCAAAAGACAAACGGAAATAATCGGCCAAGGGGGTACAAATAGACTTGGCAGCAGACATATTGAACTTATGTAGAACTTTCAAAATGTATTTTTCTTGTGATAACTTGAGTTCCCTTTTTTGCCTATTGCAGATAATATCCATGCCAAGAATCCTCTTCGCTGCCCCTAAGTCTTTCATGGCGAAATGAAGAGCTAAATGTTTCTTCAATGCATTGACAATCTGCATAATAGTACCGGTAACAAGCATGTCATCAACATATAATAATAGAATGACAAACTCACCATTGGGAAACTATTTATAATACACATAGGGATCTGACTCGCAGCAAATGAAATTGTGTTGGATCACGAAGTTATCAAATTTCAAATACCATTGGCACGGGACTTGCTTTAGCCCATACAAACTGCATTTCAATCGGCAACATAGATGTTCTTTGCCCCTTTCAATGAAACCATCAGGCTGTTCCATATACAGTTCCTCGGCAATGTCACCATGAAGGAACATTGTTTTTACATCCAGTTGTTCCAGTTCGAGGTCCAAAATAGCAGCCATCCCTAACACCAAATGACTGGTTGGCATTTTGACTACAGGAGAGAAGATCTCACGGAAGTCAATGCCATGTTGTTGACCAAAACCTTTCACAACCAGTCTGGCCCTAAACCATTTTGTCCCATCAGCTTCGTCTTTCACATGGTAAACCCATTTGTTTTTTAGTGGTTTACAGTTGGGAGGCAGAGGTACAAGATCCCATGTGTCATTGGAGCTTAATGCATCTAATTCTTCATGCATAGTAGCCATCCATTGGGAAGAGTTAACATCATTGCAGGCTTGTTTAAACGTCTAAGGCTCTAGATGAGTGGTCTGACACTCAGAAAGAAGGCATTCATAGTAAGCCTCAGTGGATGACGTCTTTCCTGAGTGGACCAACGAAGATGAGGTCCTTGTTCATTATCCAAAGGGGCATCCCTCAAAAACTGTTGTTTACCTGACTTTGGTAGACTGTCTGGAAGTTGAGTTGAAATATCCCTATCAATGGGATAGGTGGGAGCCACTTCAGCAGGGGGCGATAACATGTCTAGAGGCAAAGTGTCACGAAATGCCTATGGACCCTCAATGACTTGAGGTGAAAGCAGTAGAGGGTGGACTGAGGTCCTGCGTGGAGGTACCTTAGTGGACGGTGAGGCACCCTCAGGTGATGCTGGATGGGAAAACATGGGTTCGAGGTGCACAGAGAAAGTCAAAAGCCGAGACGTTGTAGGAGAAATTTGCTGGGAGCATGAAGAATCTCCCGAGGGAGGAGGGAGCGGTGCCAATTCCACGGAGCACTGACTGCGCTGTGAGGGCAGGGGTAAAGGATACTATCCAGATGACAAATCTAAGGAATGTTGTGCAATAGTGGTCCCAGAAGGTGAATGAGGTAAGGAGGTATGCTTAGAAATGTGTTGGGTAATCATATTAGAAGGAGAGTTTGAAACAGAGGGAGCAAAACTAACAGATTTTCCCTTTGAATATTATCCCTATGAAGTGGAATTGGAGCCATTGCCAAACATATCAAATTGAACATAATCATCAGAAGTGTTTCGCTGTTTGTGCAAACCTAAAAAAGACTATTCACTGAACACAACATCACGACTTTGAATTACTTTTATTGCAGTTTGATCCTAGAGATGAAAACCAAATTGATCCTCACCGTACCCCAGAAAAATACACCTCTTCAAGTGAAAATCCAGTTTAGTTCGTTGTTCTTTCAAAATGTGGACAATTGCATTGACGCTAAAAACTCTCAAATGACTTAGAGAAATCCTCTTACTAGTCCACCGTTCTTCCAGGATGTCAAAGTCAAGACGTGATGAGGGGGCACGGTTAATAAGATAAACTGCAATGTTGCATGCCTCAACCCAAAATTCTTTGCCTAGCCTGGTATTGGAGAGCATACAATGGGCTCCCTCCAAAATTGTCCGGTTCAACCTCTCAACTGCTCCATTTTCTTGAGGGGTGAACAAGACTACTTTGATTTGTCAAATACCTTGGTCTGCACATAAATTATCAAACTCCAACAAGTAAAACTCACCACCATTGTCAGTTTTAAGACATTTAATCTTATGATCACTTTGATTTTCAACAAGAGATTTAAACACTTTAAATTTCAAAAAAACCTCAGATTTCTTATTCAGCATATAGATCCAAATTTTACGTGTGCAATCATCAAGAAAAGTGACAAAATAGTTTGCACCACCAAAAGAAGTTACCTCTGTCAGATTGAAGACATCCAAATGCACAAGTTGTAAGGGAGATGTTTTGTTATCTTGACCCATCCTCAAAAAACTGGTTCGATGTTGTTTACCATATAAATAATGCTCACATAAAGACAAATCAATGGATTTAAGACCCGGAAGCTGATTTCGTTGTAACATAACTTCGAGCCCCTTCTTGCTCATATGCCCAAGTCACCAATGCCAAAGTTCAGCACCACTGTCTGTAGCAGCCATTGCTACTCCCAGTTCACCATTATACTCTAAGACATATAAACTCCCTAATTTCATGCCTTTTGCTAAAAGCAACTGACCTTTGGTTACTTTCCAAGAGTCAAGTGAAAAATTTACATTAAAGCCTTGAGCATAGAGCTGACTAACAGAAATCAGATTTCGTTTAAGAGAGGGCATGTGTCTTACATCTTTAAAAATCAGTTTACTACCATTTGTCAAAACTAAAGGGACATCACCTTTCCCTACAATCTCACATTCTTTATTATCTCCAAGAAATACTTTTCCAAACATACCTTCATTATAGTTAACAAAGGCACTCCGACATGGAGTTGCATGGAAGGAAGCACCGGAATCAAGGACCCACGAGTCTGCTTTTGTGTCACTTGCAGATAAAATCAGAATACCATCATCAACCGTATTGACCTCATTGGTACGAACCTTATCTTGAGCCTTTTTGTAGTTCTAACATTGTTTCTTGGTGTGACCGGATTTGCCACAAAACTAACAAGCATCCGGTCTTCCTTGAGACTTCGAACGTTTTGCTGTTTTTGACCTCCTTCTATCCTAATACCTTTCTCTAGCTTGACTCCTACCTCTATTTTATGTTTTAACAGCCGTTAGTGCTTCACCACTTGTTTTGTTTTGCCCCCTTCTCATGTCTTCATTGAACAACGTGGCTGCAACATCATCATACAGTAACATGGTTTCCTTTTTCTTATCCTCTCCTTCTACGGATCTTGATTTTCTGGATACCAAGTTACTTATAGTCATAATCACACTTTCCCAACTATCGGGAAGAGAGCATAACAATGACATACATTGAATTCATTAAGATGATTTGACATGCTGGTTCCTTCTTTCATTTTTAAGTTTACTAATTTCTTCAACAAAAATACCCGATTCGTTGTTGAAGTGCCTTCATACATGTCACACAATTCATTAAAGCCTTGAGCATAGAGCTGACTAACAGAAATCAGATTTCGTTTAAGAGAGGGCATGTGTCTTACATCTTTAAAAATCAGTTTACTACCATTTGTCAAAACTAAAGGGACATCACCTTTCCCTACAATCTCACATTCTTTATTATCTCCAAGAAATACTTTTCCAAACATACCTTCATTATAGTTAACAAAGGCACTCCGACATGGAGTTGCATGGAAGGAAGCACCGGAATCAAGGACCCACGAGTCTGCTTTTGTGTCACTTGCAGATAAAATCAGAATACCATCATCAACCGTATTGACCTCATTGGTACGAACCTTATCTTGAGCCTTTTTGTAGTTCTAACATTGTTTCTTGGTGTGACCGGATTTGCCACAAAACTAACAAGCATCCGGTCTTCCTTGAGACTTCGAACGTTTTGCTGTTTTTGACCTCCTTCTATCCTAATACCTTTCTCTAGCTTGACTCCTACCTCTATTTTATGTTTTAACAGCCGTTAGTGCTTCACCACTTGTTTTGTTTTGCCCCCTTCTCATGTCTTCATTGAACAACGTGGCTGCAACATCATCATACAGTAACATGGTTTCCTTTTTCTTATCCTCTCCTTCTACGGATCTTGATTTTCTGGATACCAAGTTACTTATAGTCATAATCACACTTTCCCAACTATCGGGAAGAGAGCATAACAATGACATACATTGAATTCATTAAGATGATTTGACATGCTGGTTCCTTCTTTCATTTTTAAGTTTACTAATTTCTTCAACAAAAATACCCGATTCGTTGTTGAAGTGCCTTCATACATGTCACACAATTTATCCCAGATTTGTTTGGCTGTTGTCTCTGCAGCCACATTGAACAATACATTGCTTGACAGGGCTAAAATGATAGTTGCAGCAGTTTTTTGGTCCAAGACATCCCATTTTGTATTTGACATTTTCTTTGGTTTGCCCTTTTTCCCTTGGAGTGCAATAGCTATGTCCTTTCGAATCAGGAGAGCACATATTTGGAGTTTCGACATACCAAAATTTTGTCCAGAAATTTTTTTTGTTTTCCATTTATCAAAATCCTCCATTCTGATCAAGGATTCATCCCAGATTAGACACAACCCTTAGCAAGTGCTCTCATAACCCTTAGCAAGTGCTCTAATACCAGTTGTTGAAATTAAAAACAGAATGAAATAGAATAAAACAGAGAAAACAAGAGGACACACATTTAGAGTAAGACACATACACCAAATATATTGTGGTTCACCTGCATAGTAGGCTACATCCACACTGGATGGGATATCCCCTGATATATACATTAACTCTCTATTAATGAGTTTACATACACACAGCCTTACTATGGCTGTTACTACAAAGCCAGAACCATAACTACTCTTACATCTTCAACTGCTACACGGAAGAGAAGTGACTACCAACTAATAGAAGAGGCAGTTACAAAATAGTTTTAGTGAGTTACAACCGGTTTGGTTTTACTTTATAGAGGAGCGGCCACGTGGAGTGGTAAGTGGGATTCAATGCCTAACACAGACATCTACAAGATATATGCTAGTATTAGTAATAGCAAATTCTAGTCCCCTCACCGCAATAAGGCCATATACACGTTTACAAATCTTAGAAATGTAATCCAAGATTTTATTCGAACTGCATTAGAGGTAGCTGATAACCACAAGGGGGAAAATAATCTTTAAATATTCTTCTTCATTGATATTGGTCTTATTTTCTTGAAAAGAAGTAGAGAACTTTACACAAGCTCATCAATTAGATGCTCATACAGCCATGCACCCTCTGCATCATAATCGGACAATGAAGGGTCTACCATCTGCAAGGACATTTATAAACAAATTTTGTTAATATAAATGAAACTAATATTGAAGTGAAAATAGTAATACCTTCACTCCAAAAGTATTTGTCCATCCCAATTAATACCCTCTACTGCAAAACAGTAAAAAGTCATGCATTTGCTGCAAAATGGTAAAAAGTCATGCATCTACAATCAGACAAAATCACATCTCTAAAGCTTCTATTCTGAAAAGATCAGTGGAACTCAAAAAACAAACTATAATCGAGCCCTTCTTCACCCAATTTTCCAACAAGACACTATAGATTGACTCCATTTGTCAATGAAATATTGTTCATCTGCCATGGTAGAGAAATGTGCCATGCAACCAGTGCGTTGTCAGAGACAAGTAGCAAGTTTGACAGACAAAAAGAAAGTGATAAAGACTAGCATTTCCAAATTTTGGCACTCTGCACATGCCTGCAAACTTTTTTACATAACTTAGTTTGGAAACTTAAACTTTAGGAAGAATTTCTAAATTTTGATATTTTCTTGAATTGGTCCCCACACAAAATTAGAAAATTGTTAATTTTAAGTGCAAAAAAGAAAAAGTAAAACTATGAACATTATAAATGCTTTAAATTTTTGTTGCACATAATTTTTAATTGGTCCAGCACTAATTTCAGAACACTAACAAAAAATTATCACATAAAAACAAAAGTCCCCTCCACCTGGCATCCACAAATTCACTGGTTCACAACTTTTATTGAGTGTTGGATGCATCAGAGAAGGCTCCAAACAACCGGCTACAGTGGTTCATTACATGTGGCACTCGGAGTATTGGAAACGGACTGGTGTTTCAACAAATTTGTCTTGGAAATAGCCCAGCAAAAAGATGTGGAAAAGGAACAGAATGACAGATGTGTATATATGTGTGATCCAAAACTCGGCATGTGCCAGCTGTTGTTTAAATAGTCACAGTTTTAGTTGCTGGTTTTTGTGCCTTGATTACTGGCATTTTTTTTGGCCGTGGAGATACTGGCAATAGACGGATTAGGGCTTATGAGTGTTAGGGTTTGTATTTGATGAAGGAGAGGATTTGTTTTTAGGGTTTGTTGTGGCTAACGGTGAGCTGGGCGTGCACGAGAGGGGGAGATAATGAGGATTTGCATTTACAGGGAAAGAATAACAGAGACATTTACAGCTAGCTACTTCAAATGAATGTAGTTTTCTTTGACTCTGTTTTAGCGATTATTCTGGAGGCAAACTATAATTGATGTCAACATGGTACCCATGTAGTTTTTTCTCTAGTTTATTGGTTGAATTTGATGGAATGATTTTCTTATTGGTATGGTTTTTCCCTGTTAATGTTATCTCCTAATGATTATTGCAGTTTGTAGATAACATTGCATTCAGAAGATGACCTCTACTTCTGCCAGGCATAAATTTCCATTTTCTTTATATTTTTGCATTTTTTTAATGCATTTAAGAGATTGAGTAGAGTTACATTGCTTAGAGCCAAAACACTTTTGGTAGAAAAAGAGAAGAGAAACATTAGAAAACCCTAGGAAAGTCTTTGATAAGAGATGCGTTTCTCTGCACTTTCCTCACATTTTTGCAATTTTTTAGTTTTTCCTTATAGATTGAGTAGGCTTAGACTTACAGAGCCGAATCTAAATTGCTCTTGAATTTCGTGCTTTAGAGTTTTGAATTTCGTGTTGTATTTGGTTTGATCTTTTTTCTTATTTTGTGATTTTTCGATGTTATTTTATCTAGTAGAAACAGAGAGTAGAAATTTAGAAAGATTTGGGATTTTTAACGTAGAGTAGAAATTTAGAAAGAGTGAAAATTTAGAAAGATTTGTGATTTTTATAACAGATATATATTCTTTAGTTTTGTCCATATTCTTAAGTTTCTCCAATGTTTTCCTGACAGAATAAGTGGGACTGTATTACAAGCGCTGAATGTTGGCAGGGCACAGGGGAGGCAGACTGCTGTCCTAAAACCAATGCTACAGCAATATAAGGACAACAAGAACAAACATAAACACACAGAGAGAGAGACAAAGTATAAATACAACCAAAATATATTTATATTTTCCTCTTCAAAAAAGATACATTCAAAACTTTGTTATAATGTTGATTCAGAGCTGCTACTCTATTTTCCTGTTTTGCCCCAATCACTGGACCTGCAAACTATTTAATTCTGGAGATGCCTGTAGGAACTCCGTAGCTGCCTATGCATACCCTATGCTGCTGTACACAGAAATTTCTATCCTCTGCAATATTCTCCTTCTACTTATCTTCTAGAACATTCCCTTTCCTCTGCTGCTTTTGCAGGCTCTCCCTTACATTCCATTCGGTCAATACCTTTTCCCGCTCTTTTTTCTCATTTACTCATGCTCATAAAATGAGCACTCAAACTCATTTCAAATTCAAAATCACCTACCGAAATCAATGCTGGCAGTACCTTTTCCCGCTCTTTTGTCTCATTTACTCATGCTCATAAAATGAGCACTCAAACTTATTTCAAATTCAAAATCACCTACCGAAATCAATGCTGGCAGGCTAACGGTTGTTGGGGCTGATGCAGGGGCTGGCTATAATAAATGGTTTGACAGAAGATTAAATTCTTCCAACACCCCCCCTTAATCTGAAATCAGATGTCATTCAATAATTTTCTTTTTGGAACTAATCTCTAGAGTTATACCTTTACATTTGCCTTTCCAAAGTAGATCTCCAAAGCTATTTCTGTCATTCTGAATCACCTCCGGAGTTGCTCTTGGCATCTCTAGAGCACTTTGTCTGCATCTCTAGAGCTGACAATTTGCATCTCTGGAGCTCTATTTCTACATCTCCCAAGTACCTCCGTAGCTGCACATACCTTCTAGGGTTGAACCTGTGGAGCTCTGCTACTGTCTTTTCGGATCTGAACCTCTGGAGCTATCCTATTTCCAGGGTTGCACACCTCCAGAGCTGTCAATATTGCCTAGCCTATCTCTTAGGCATTCAATAGAATCTTTTGGCAATGCCTTTGTAAAAATGTCAGCGAGCTACAGTTTTGATTTGCAATATTGTAACTCAATCTTTTCTCATTCTACCAACTCCCTTATGAAATGATAATAGATCTCAATGTGCTTGCTTTGTCCATGGAAGACTCGATTCTATGTTAGGGCTATTGATGAAAATTGTCACATGAATGGTTGTACCATCTTCTTGCTGCTCATACAAGTCTGCAAGGATCCTTCTCAACCAAATAGCCTGACATGCTACTGCATTTGCTGTAATATACTCATCTTCTACTGTAGAGAGATAGACAATGGGCTACGTCTTGGATGCCCATGATATCACGCCTGAACCCATGTGAAATACATAGCCGGATGTGCTCTTCCAGCCATCTACATTTCCTGTCCAATCACTATCTGTGAAACCAGCCAACTTAAACTCATTAAAAACACTATACAAGATGCCAAAACCTATTGTGCCATTCACATATTTTAGGATCCTCTTTCCTGCTTACCAATGTGTGTCCTTAGGCTTCTCCATGAACCTAGAAATCAAGCTTACAACATACATCAAATGAGGCCTAGTGGTTGTCAAGTACATGAGGCTTCCAACTATGCTCTTATAGAGGGTTGGGTTTACTTCCTTGTTGCTATCCTCTTTACTCAATTTCAGACCTGTAGCTGTTGGTGTAGGGGCAGGTTTACTATTCTCCCTTTTAAATCTGTTCACAATTTGTTTGGCATAGTTAATTTGTGAAATAAATATACCATGCTCTGTTTGCTTAACCTCAATGCTAAGAAAATACTTTAGCAGACCTAAGTCTGTCATCTCAAACTCATTCTTCATTGCCTCTTTGAAATCAGCAATGAAAAGATCACTATTGCTAGTAAAAATCAGATCATCTACATACAAAACAGCAATCAAAATATTACCTTCAGCTACTTTGATATAAAGAGTAGACTCACTACTACTTTGGCTATAGCCATTTCTCACTAGATATGAGTCTATTTTGTTGTACCATGCCCTAGGTGCTTGTTTCAGCCCATAGAGGGCTTTCCGGATCCTATAAACTGTCCTCTTACGCTGGGACTTCATAGCTAGGTGACTGCTCCACATACACTTCCTCTTTCAGCACTCCATTCAAGAAGGCTGACTTTACATCCATTTGAAACACCTTCCATTTGTGTTGGACTGCTATTTCTCTGACTGCCCAAACTGTTTCTAGCCTTGCAACTAGTGCATATGTCTCATCATAATCTCCTCCAGACTATTGTTTGTACTCTTTGACAACTAGCCTTGCCTTATGTCTTTCAATCTTTCCTTCAACAATATACTTGGTTTTATAGACCCACTTAACTCCAATCACTTGTTTACCCTTGGGTAAATTAGTTAGCTGCCAAGTGTCATTCCTCTCTATGGCATCCAATTCTTCATCCATGGCCTTACACCATTTCTCTTCTTTCACAGCTTCTTCAAAGTGGATTGGATCACTATAGGAAAATAATGGAAAATTCATATTCTCATCATCATCAGCATACCTTGTGCTGTCGTAAATCTCCTTCACTCTTTGTCCTCCATGCAATCAATGATGCGAGTGTGGGGTCTGAGTTACCTCCGGAGCTGCTGCTGTTCTGACCTCCAAAGCTACTGTACTGCTAACATCTGGAGTTGCAAACCTCCGAAGCTACTAATCTCTAGAGCTATTGTCCTATTGTCCATCTCCGGAGCTGCTCTACTGAACACCTCTGAAATTGCTATTCTTGAATGCTCTACGGTAGTTTCTCCCTGAGCTACTACTCTCCATAGTTCCTCCAGAGTTGCTATCCTCCGAAGTTTCTTCATCTTTAAGGGGTATTGTAACTGAAATACCTATGGTGCTGTCCACCGTTCCATCCCATGCTTCATTCTCAATGAACTCAACATCCTTGCTAATCACAACCTTTTTGGTGATGGGATTATACAGTCTGTAGGCTTTTGACTCTTCACTATAACCTATGAATACACATTTTTCACCTCTATCATCAAATTTTTGCCTCTTCTCTTTAGACATGAATGCATATGCCACACACCCGAAGATTCTTAAGTGTTCAACACTCTATTTTCTATTTGTCCACGCCTCTTGTGGAATCCTATCACGAACAACTTTTGTACGGCACCTATTCAATAGGTAGACTGTTGTTGCTACAGCTTCACCCAAAAAATTATGTGATAGTCCTTTTGCTTTCGGCTACTCCATTTTGTTGTGGAGTATACCTAGTTGTAAACTACTTTTGTATGCTTTCATTTCTACAAAAATTCAGAAATTCCTTAGAGATATACTCTCCCCCTCTATTTGTTCTTAGGGCTTTGATATAGCAACCACTTTTCTTTTCAGCTGATGCTTTAAACCACTTGAATTTCTTGAAGGGTTCTGATTTGTTCTTCAAAAAATAAACCTAGATTTTTCTGCTGTAATCATCAATGAAAGTCATGAAATATACATTCCCACCTAATGTGGGGGTCTTCATGGGGTCACATAAATCTAAATGCACCAACTCTAATGGTGCTCTTGCTCTCCTAGAATACACTAATTGAAAGGGCTGTCTATGCTTCTTTCCTAAGATGCCGGTTTCACATTTTCCATCAGGCTCTACAATGTTTGGTAGCCCTCTAACCATACCTTTCTTATACAATAAACTCAAACTAGAAAAACTTAAGTGCCCATACCTCAAATGGCACAATTTGGATGGATTTTTTTATGACTATCCTAAAGGCTGATTGCTATCCCATTGCTGTGAGCACTGGAGATAGTGCTAGAAACTGCACCAGAAATAGCACCGGAGATAGTGCTGGAGATGGCGCTAGAGACTCTATGTGTATCCTAAGAGGAAACATTTTGTTCCTCGTCATTTGCACTGCTACAATCACTTTTTTATTGCCTCCTTTGTCAAATATTTTGCACTCTCCATTTTCCATCAGGATTTTATAACCATTTTGGACCATCTATCTAATGCTCAATAGGTTATGTTTTATGCTAGGTGCATAGTAAACATCCTAGATCTTCCTCCTTTCACCATTCTTGGACTAAATGTTGATTGTACCTTTTCCCATGATGGGAACTTGCTCATTGTTTCCCATTTTTATTTTAGTTTTAATGCTGCTATCTATGGAGGCAAAGAAGTTTTTATTTCCACTCATGTGGTTGCGACAACCGCTATCTAGGTACCATACTTCATCACTACTCCTCTCAGCAAGGTTGCAAACAATAAAAACATTTGACTATTTTTCATTTTCAGCTTTGTTCTTATTTTCTACATGAGCATTTTGGCCTCCATGATCACGTTGTTTCTTTCTACCCTCACTAGCATAATTACCAAACTTATGACAGTAATAACATTGAACATTACTTTTTTCATACCTCTGATCAGAACTGATGTTCTTCTTCTTTTCTTGATAGCTTGGCTATGAGTTGCTTGCCTCTTCTTGGCTATTTGAAACTCCTCTTCTGGAGTTGCTTCTTCCTCTACCTCTTTGACCTCTACCTCTACTATTTCTTCCTCTTCCCCTACCTCTTGCATTGGTTTGAGCTTTGAAGGCTTTCTCAAGAGAAAGAGCGGATCTATTCAACCGCTACTTATGGATTTGTAATGAACACATCAACTCATCCACTGTCATCTTGGACAGGTCCTTAGTCTCTTCAATGGTTATGACAATAGAGTCAAATCTAGAAGGTAGACTCCTTAGGGTTTTCTCAACAACCCTTTGATCATCCATAGTTTCCCCATTTATCCTTAGTTGATTTAGCATAGTAGAAACTCTACTGTGAAAGTCTAAAATAGACTCACTCTCATTTATTTGAAGGGTCTCAAAATCTTTTTTAAATAGCTGGAGTTTGACTCATCTCACTTAGTCAGTTCCCTTTTTGTCGTTCTGCAATATTTTCCATGCCTGTTTTCAGTAGTTTGCTGCTGCAATGCGGGGGAAAATAGCCTCTCTCAAGGCTGCCTCAATTAGACTAAGGGCTTTTGCATCCTTTATTCTCATTTCCTTCAACTGGTTTCTTTGAGCATTAGTTAGCGCTGCATAAGCTATTGGGTCTATGGTGTCTTTGAACCCACTGATGACCAAATCCCATAGGTCATTAGCAACCAAAATAGTCTTCATCTTCTTAGCTCAGATGTCATAGTTATACCCATCAAATGTAGGTGGCTGATGCCATCCTTTGCTGTCCCCACTTGCTACGCTTCTCAAATCTGAGAAGGCTGATAATGCCTAGACAAACTAGGGCTTATATAAAAAACTAACCACGTAGAAAAACAGGGCTCTGATACCACTTGTTGGCAGGGGGAAGGGGAGGCAGACTGCTATCCTAAAACCAATGCTACAGCAATATAAGGATAGCAAGAACAAACAAAAATACAAAGAGAGAGAGAGACAAAGCACAAAGACAACAAAAATATATTTATATTTCCCTCTTCAAAAAAAATACATTCAAAACTTTGTTACAATCTTGAATCAGAGCTGCTACTCTGTTTTCCTATTTTGCCCCAATCACTGGAGCTGCAAACTATTTGATTCTAGAACTGCCTATAGGAACTCCGTAGCTACCTGTGTGTACCCTGTGCTGCTATACACAGAACTTTCTATCCTCTTCAATATTCTACTTCTGCTCTCATTATGTTGTTCTCTTCTGGAACATTCCATTTGCTCTGCTACTTTTGCAGGCTCTCCCTTACATTCCATTCGGTCAATACATTTTCCCTCTCTTTTGTCTCATTTACTCATGCCTAGAAAATGGGCACTCAAACTCATTTCAAATTCAAAATCACCTACCGAAATCAATGCTGGGAGGCCAACGGTTGCTGGGGATGATTTTGGAGATCCCCAAGTCTGACGCGGGGGCGGGGGCTAGCTACAATAAATGGTCTGATTGAAGATTAAATTCTTCCAACATTGAACTCTTATTGCTCTTGAATTCTATAGACTCATGTTTTAAATCTACAACATTCGACTTCTGGTGGAAGAAATAAACCTTATAAAAGAACAAAAGACCGCATTTTTTTCACTACAGGTATAAGTTAGACCAAGCATTATTTTCTAATAGATATTATGCCTCTTGGTATTTTCTTTTCTAAGAGAAATAGTGGTATTTCTTGAAGAACTTAAATCTTGTCTCCAAACATATAGATATCTAAACAGTTTGAATCAACAAGCCCAGAAATTAACCAAATTATTGACTGGAGAACAAGGCTGAAGATTATTTTAGACATAATAAGAGGAATCTGATGGAACAATGTATGCTTACCTTGTCCCACAACTACTAAATAGGAATTGAAAATAGTTTATCAGTATAGATTCATTTTCTCTGAAAGTAAACATTTCTTGTTGCCTAGTTGATTAACGTATTTTTCCTCCTATGTTTTGACTTTGCAGGGGTTATATAGATCCCAAGTGTATTGAAATGCTGGTATCTAGGAAAAAGTTAATACAACAGAAAGATTTTCTTCAAGATTTTATGGAGTTTAAATACTAGAATATAAGTTAGAAAAATCACAAGATTCTTGAAAAACATACCATGTTTTTCACTTCCACGCTATCTACACTTGTTCTTAGACTGTTGCTCAAATGTGGTTTGTTATTTCTCAGATAATAACTTCTTTTTACATGCTTCTCAAACGTTTTTTTCAAAACATTTAATATATGATTTCAATCGTATATATCCTTGTCCCATCAAATTAAGTTTATTTCACCAAAGCCTATCGTGGCATTTATTTTTATTGAGATTTTTTTTTTTTTTTTTTGAAATTTGAAAAAACAAAAATATGATTTTTCGCACTGACTGTTTGCACTATGACCCAGTAGGAAAAAAGATAAATCACATTTTCACAGTTATTATAAATTAAACACCATAGTATTTTGCTCATATTTTTAATTATGCATAACTATTGGCTGAATAAGTTAAAATAGATGCATCTGTTAATCTTGCCTACAGCAGGACCTAATAACACTGATAAAGGGAAGGACCCTGATAAAGTTGGAGGAATAAATAGAATAGGTTTTTGCTAGGTCTGAGGAGAGGAGAATGAGAGGGAGGGTCAGAGATATGCAGAGAGAAGTTTCATCTTTAAATAACTAGGAAGTACATGCAAAAACTCAGGTGAAGGAATCTCAGCAATGTATGGATTATTTGAGAATGAAATTAACAGATGTGGAGAATGAGATTATGTAGTTAAGGAAATCTCTGTCAGAGTCTATCAAGAAAGCAAAACAAGCAGAAGATGACCCAGACTCAAACAAGAGGAGCTACCGGGAAAAAGAAGAGGAAAATTCTAAGTTATAGAAATCAGTTGCCAGATTGCAGCTACTATGTAATGATTAGGGAAGAAAAATTGGTCGATTGTGGCAAGACAATAAGATAAATGAACAACTCAAAGAACTTGTGGCATGATCGCCTTCATGGACTACAAGCTCAGGCATTCCCACTGCTGGTTGAGAATGTTTGTCTTTCTTTCGAGCTGTTGGATTATTTCAAAAGGAACTTGTTTACTTTTGATGGATGTGAAATTAATGAAAGGGACAGTTCAAAGAGTATGTTAGCAACTGACAAGAATGCGATCATGCCCTGGAATTGGACACTACGGTACAAAGTTTAAGAAGAAAGGTTGATTCTTGGAAGAAAAGTGTGTGGATGCAAAATGAAATCTTGAAAGAAAAATCTCATATATCCTGTAACGAATCTCTCAAGTGAGATGCCGAAAATCCAGAGGCATATCAACAGGAGCAACAACATGGCTTTTTTTTGAGGGGGTTATTTTGTGGTTTTACATTTTTATCCAGCTTTAAGAAAATTTCAGATATTTTTAGTGAGCACTATAAATCCGATAGTTTCTCTTCTGAAAAGACATACTTAAATATCTTCTTATTTTACTTTAAGCAGCCAAATCTTCATTTCATATTCCATCATTTTTCCCTAATTCAAATTTCTTTTTAGCAATTTTTCCTATGAAAATGAAATGGTTGAAATGGTTGTTTTCTTGGGAAACATTCTAGAAACTTTTCCAGCCACCTTATGATTATCCTCTTAACTCACTTTACATCAACTTCCATCGGTGTTTGAATTAAATTAGTGAAATATAAACACCAGCTAATTTCTTCATGTGGCACACAAATAAGAGGGGGATTCTACATAGTTCTCTCAAATAACTCTGCTTTATTCTTTTTCTCTACTCATTTTCCATGGATGGACTTAAGATGGAGAGTATAAAGAAGGTTGATGAAGGGTTATGAACTTGGATGTTCTCTATATCATTAATATGGAAATTTTGCTATATAGATTGGTTTGTTCAAGTGTGCAACATTATATTGACTCAAAGAAGTGGAAGTGGCATATGTTGTACTACAATAAGTAGCTCGAACTGTGATCTCTTATAGAATTCATTTGTATCATGCAATCTAGTTTTCTTTCCTCTACAAGTATATGCTCACTAAAGAAACAACTCCTTGATTTGCCTACTACAGTGATGGTTTTCTTTTCTGTTACTTGATATGTTCTACAGGGATGTGTCCCTAGGCCTTGGTCACCCTTCCCCTTGACCCTATTCCTCTATCTCTATTCTCATGCTATTTTTCTATTTAAATATTGTTCTTAGAGTTTTGGGGGTACATCTAGCATTAAGTTTTGCATTGCCTTGTTTTCCTTTTCCTTGAAAGAGAGACTTTGGTGGAATAGTTCACAAAATATGATCTTTTATTTCTAAAAGGATGTTTCTTGGAATTTCATTACAAATGCACAAAAAACAAATGCCTAGATCTCACTCAACACATTTAATAACAATAGTCAACCCAAGAACTAGAATAAAGCCAATGAAATCAAAAGCAAAAAATTAGAAATTCTACTTCTACTATCTATCATAGCTCTTCTTACTTGCAATAGCACATACAATTATATCTGAACTCTTGACTACTTGTGGTACCATGTGTCATCTTCTAGGACACTATCTATCCCTTAGTGCATATCGTATGTTCATCAGTTTTGCTACAAGTGCTCCTATATCATTGATCACGCTACATCAAGTACTAGACACATATGCAGTTATGATTTCTCCATCCAGATACCTTGTAATTACTATCATAACACCATAACATGTGAAATAATATATATGTAATTCAAGACCTATGACATAATTATTGATAGAGCGGTGAGTACATGATGTTTTATTGAGAGATTTGTAGAATCATTTATACAAGGAGAAAAGAAGTTTGAGAACAAGTAGCTAAGAACCATCACTTGTAACTACATAGTAACAACCATCACTGACAATATAATATCTATGCTAACATCCCCCCTTATTACATTGTTCTTGCAAATGCACCCCCCTCAAGGTTTACATTTCACATAACAAAACATGCTAACCAGAACAAATAAATATTAGAAACCACAATCATCTAAATGAATGCTAATTACACAATGGAGTGAAAGAAATAAGAATTGCAATATATAAACTATGCACAATGAGAGTTCAAATAGATGAGAGAGGTTGAGTTGACTCAAAAATGAACTTTAACATTCAACTAGAGGTGGAAGAAGGTTTCCACCAAGTGGTGCAAAAGTGGCGACACATATCTTGGAGAGTTGTGTCAAACTCTCCAAGTCGTCACACAACCCACCTAAGTAGGCTTATGACATGTGTATTTTACCCATGGGCATTAATAAGGATGGGTCCCAACAACTAGGCCTAATCAGGTACTCATATACAATAAAAATCTCTCATCAAGTGGAGGTAAGGTAGAAAACCCTACGGGAAAAACTACCATCCAAAAGAGAGAAAAGGTGCATGAATCTGGAAGCTACTTGTGTGCCTCGATGTCGATGCTGAACTATGACTGAAATGACTTCATAGAAGCAACTCTCATGAAGATTCAAGAACATTAACCAAATTTGAGATGTGATCCGATGCAAGATTTAGGTTCATTTACCATAAGCTCTCAATTATGTGAGATGTGAACCGATGTGAATCCATTGCAAGATTATGGATCATTTTGTTGGAGTACAATACCACTGAGAGGGGGGGTGAATTAGTGGTATACTAATTTTAATCAAACTTTAAAATCTCAATAAAGACAACTTCTATTGAATGGAGATGAGACAACATATTAGCTATAAACATCATGATAGATTTGGCATGCATCATAACAACTAAACCTGACAGACCAATATCAAGAATGCACCAATATAGTAATATGAAAACAATCTATGGTAAACATTAACTTGTGAAAATTAGACTTAACAGTAAATATGTTCTCATATTAGGCACTCAGTCATATAGAGATAATAAGGATGAACAAAAAGTATGATTTCAAACAATTCATGCATATAAATTTAACTTAGGACAACTTTAAAACTAAATGACATATGATAATCAAAAGAACATGAATATCAAACCCATCAATGATAATGACAACCCATAATACAAATATTGTCCTGAGTGGAAACCCTCTGGGGCAGAAAACTACTCAAAAAATTGCCTCACTGGCTTATTAAGAGAATCTCACTGATTATAGGCCTCACTGGCTACAATTTGCCTCACTGGCAAAGGTCATTTCTTGTCTCACTGACTTTACCTTTCAATACATGTTTCAATCATGAAGAAGAAACAAATACAGAGGAACACTCTGTTTCGCTATTGCTCAATACAACTCAGATTTAACATCAATGATAACACACTTGGTCATCTATCCTTAACATTACATCAGGTGTATACACAACCACACACACTTTCTGGTCAAAGCCCTTTTTATACATTTCATAATGACTTCCTCTTCTCATGAAATAGTTTGAAGAGATAACTATTTTATAAAACTATTTCAGGTAATAACTAAACATTAAACCATAGTTTAGGGTCAAACTAACCCTTCCAGTTATAACTATCATGTAATCCATAAACTGCCATATGACTAAGAAAAGAAGTAAACAATGTGTCACTGCTGCCTCAAAATGTCATTATCATTTGTGCACCATTTAACCATGATTAAGTGTTCAACTCAAGTTGCAACACTTAATAACAGTTAGGTAATCACCAAAACTCCTTATTACTATCCATAAAAGAAATCATTGAGTCACCGAAATAAGTCATAATCCTTCCAAAGAACAAACCAAAGTTCATTATGCCATCAAATCATTTTTCCTAACAAAATCAACATTTAGATCAAACTGAAAAGTTTAAGAATTCTTTATCACTGTTATCATAGTGCCACCGGTTAACAAATTATGGTTTTGAAATGTCCCCAAAAATGATTAACTATTCAAGCACTTATATAACTGCAATCAATGTTTAACACCGTGTCACCAAATCATGGTCTAACTAAAGCAACAAACTGCCAATAAACCAAACAAACTTCCACAGAATGTGTCAATGGAATGATAACTACACAGCCATGATATAGTCATAGACTTAGGGCATGAAAGATAAATCAGTTACAACCAAATTAACTTAGAGTTTGAACAGAGAATTAAGCCCTCACATCCATAACCAAACAATTTTTGTGGTCTGAAACAATCAACCCAAAACTTAATATTGATTAAGGATAAACAAAAAAATAACTACGGCCTTCACAAATTTAACATAATAACCAAGATTAAGAGCCCTTCCAAATACAAATAGCATAGGGTTTTTAGAAGTAACTTTGACCATACAAAAACCTGAAACAACAAAACCCTAATCAAGACTTGTGGGTAACATAAAAACCTTTCACAGAAGAAAAGACTTAAATCTTAGACATAGGTGCTAATGGGTATAAAGAATATAGTCAACAAGCAAAGATAAACATGGCACATAAGACTTCAAATTTAAAACATGGAAAAAGGATTGAAAGCACCTGATTACATCATGATTTTGGAGTCCTTTGTCAACGGCCATGATTCAAAAACTTTTCATTTAGTTATGCCATCTCACAGAGTCAACATTCGAACCTAGAAAATAGATTCTCCATACTTTTTCATGATGGCTGAATATACCCTAGCCGATATAGTTAACCAAGACAATAACAATGATGAAATGAAGTTCTTCGAAAACCAAGATTCATACTTTTTGAGTGCCTCAACTGGCTATTCGGGTTTGTCCTAAAGAGGGCTCAAAAATACAACATCAAATAACCACTTCACAATTGCAAAAACATATTTGTCAAGTTACCCAAAGCTTCTACAAGCTTTGAAAACTTTAAACCTTTCACAAAATAATATTTCATAAATGTCATTTTTACCCTCAGCCAAGTGTTAGGAAAATGTCATTCAGGGACCATACTTAAAATAAAGTTTGTCACTCTAAAAATGCACATAATGCCACATAATAATAAACATCAAGACTTTGACTTTTTATGCAATGTTCTCAGCGTGTTATTCTATGCCAACTCAGTAGTACTGAGGTTTGACATCACTGCCAACAAACAATGCCAACTCAATAGAATAATAGCATTCTTAGTACTCGTGCCAAGTGAAACCAAATGAAACAACTGAACTAGAATGAGATAGATCATCATGTGTCATGAATATGCTCATGTATTGTCAAGCCATCATCATGTGTCATGAACATAAACAAGTTAGGCAAGTGAAACCAAATCTGAAACATATCTGACCAAAACCATATATGTGAACATCTATCAAGGTACCATACATTTCAAGGTCATTGTATCCAGGTCACTATATCCAACCACATCCAACTAAGAGAGATTGTGTCTTTGACATCAAGGACAACAACTGAGGACAACACATTTACCATAGGCTCTCAATTTGGAAAGTTCTTGTAAGGATCATTTGATCCACCTGTATCTCAATACCACCTTCTTATAGTTGCAACCTCATTGAATTAAATTACGTGACATAATCCTCTAGTATTAGAGTCTCTAGGACATATACTTATGAGGTCCTAGCTTGTGACTTCTTTGTTTGTTGACCTTCCCATTAGGTGTTTTCAAGGTCACAATATGAATATAAGTTCTTGGAGATAGACTTTATCACACTTATAAAACCATGTAGATGAGGTGTATGTTGGAGACTTAGAAGTACGGAAAGAAAAGACTCAATGACACCCCCGTGAATCAATATTTTAGACCCCCCTAATTTTGGCACTTTATCATGCAGTAGTATAGGTCTAAGTAGGTCGATTAAGATTGTTCCCTAATACTTAGCCTCTTTTTACAAATTCTAAATTTGACACTTTAAAAGTTGCCTTTTACAAGAAATTGCTTGATTTAGCACTAACAACTTTTAAAAGTACCTTAACAATTTTTCTAATTTTTTAAAGAACCCCCCCCCCCAAAAAAAAAAAAATCTATTTTATTTCCTTAGTCCTAGTAGCATAATTTTGAATGCCTATTCTAACACTAACAAAGCATAACTGTAAATGCCTTTAGAAAGAAAAATGCCTATTTTGTAACATTTGAAAAATATGATTTAAAATGCCTTTCAAAAAACAAAAAATAGCACAGAATTTTGACACCCAAATTTGGGAAAAAAATGCCCAAAAATATGTAGGAAATGGTGACCTAACATGCAATGGCAGCTAGGGAGGTTGTCTCTTCCATATGCAGGCTGTTGGGCCTAAAGAGGTGTTGGAGCAGGCCATGAGTGCAGGGAAAAAGGTTACATGGCATGACTCACAAAGCAAGGAGAAATGCCACAGAAAACATAGAGGGGCATTCATGGGACTGCTCACACGGGTTATCAATTCCTTTGATGACGCTAAATGTCATCCTTCAAGCTACCTCTTAACCCTCAAAATGGTGTAGCCAAGCTTGAATTCTCAAGTTCTCAGATTACCACCTCCCCAAACTCCCAAATCATAGATCCCTGAATTATTGGACAACCATCCATGTTGAGCTCTAGAAGGCTCCATTAAGTTGTCTCATAACCCTTAGAGGGTATAATTTTCTAGATCATAGACTTTCCAACTATCTAGGCAAAAATCTAAATTGATTTCACTATTTATCCCTTCTTGTCTTCAAAAATAAACTTCGCAATATATGCATTCTTCAATTATGTCAGCATAAAAAAGAATACATAAGAAAACACACAAATATATTTTCATTTTTCAAAGCACCATCTCTGAGCAAGAAGTTGACTCGAGATGATGAAGAATCTTGCAACCTTTGATGCCTCCAACCTCTAGTCAATGTGCTTACACTTTATCCACTTGAGGTTGCGATTGAATCTCCCAAAGCCCTATCAAGTGTAGCATTCAACCTTCAATAGCATAGGCATATGATTCTCCCAAATTTCTATCAAGGATAGCATGGATAGTACCGAGAACACAAGAATTTTGTGTGGCCATGTTCAAATGCTAAAAAAAATGATGTCAATTTCAACCAATAATGGACCCTTACAATAGTCAACATTATACCTCCAAGACACTATTAAACCTTCAACAATTTTTACCTTATTAATCCAATGAAACTCTTATTTAAACATTTAATCTATGTATTTACCTTTGTTAAGATCAAATAATTCAACCAATTTACAACACCTTATTTAACAATACACTTATCCACAATGGCTCTAGTTTCCATTCAATTAACAATAGTCCACACCAAAAACAAACTTCAATCTCTGTTAATGAAAGGAATGCTTTTATTTCAATAGAGATGGAAGGTAAATACAATCAGCATTATCAATAAAGTACTTAAGTTTGATTTTCACAATGTATGGTAGGAGCCCAGTACACAAATAGACTATTGAATTGTGGGAAGGCAGGGAAATCTTCAGAAGATTGAGGCAAAATCTGCATGAGTAGAGATTACAACATATTACTTCCAACCACCGATCAAAGCAAACTAAAGGCAAATAATAGTCTTTATGAGTGACAAGAGAACAATCTTCAAACTATGAATGATTGTACAAAGAATGAACCTTCAAAATAACAAATGACATTATCCTATTATATTACTTCAAACGGCTGGGCAATGATTGGAGTAAACTGGGTCACTGCCTTCTCCTATGCACCAGTGAATATGGATATAAAAACATTCCTAATACCTGATATGCCAGTCACTTGTCTTCCACAAATAAATATGACGCGCCTTATTCATCACACAAATATGAAGCACACAACACTCAAATGGACTGAACACACCTATTTTTCATTCCTCATATCTACAGATTTTGGGGGCTTTGAATAACGTGCTTCTTTAAAATGTTGTGCCCAAATTTCATGCTCCAACACCTCTATCTATTGCTCATTTCAAATGACCTTGTCTTTGTATAGGTAGAGATATCATTTTGCTCTAATTTTTAAACACTTTTTCCTTATATGCAGTAAAAACTATACATGTAAACCATCTTACTTCTTTCCACACTTGACTGACCTTTCCTTCTAAGGAAAGCTATTCAACACCTTCCAATAAATGGATTACACCATTCTAAATAGTTGTGATGGCATTCAATTGAATCTGGCAATGGATGGACAATTAGGAGTTGTTTTTATTTCAAAAAAAAATTCCATGTTCTCCTCTATATACCCAAACTAAAAGAACCATATATCTTCAAATGACAACAGTAACTATGCATTCAACCCATGACCTGCACAACAATAAAAAATCTTACATAAACAAAATGTAGTCACATCTTGCTTCACGATCTTCATGATTCCTTTCAATCAAGCCACAATAATAATACTCCTTGTTACATGGGAGATCCATGCTTTGTAATATCCCTTTTTCTTGAGGTGTTAGTCTATACTTAGTTCCCATAGACTAACCAATGTGGTTAGGGAACTTTGGAGGTTCATTTTGTTGTTTTCGGACACCTTGGCTAGGACTTACTATTTTTACTAAGTTAGGGTTTGTGCCAGTTGGGGAAATTCTAAGTTAGAGGTGGAGCATTTTGATGAGACCTTTCCAACGGTCTATTGTTCATAGAATTTCGAGTCCATTTGCTATTCCATCTTAAAGTCTGTAAGTTATAACTCATATTTTAATACTTGGACTTTATATTATAATGCGGTGACTAAGTAAAAGTATAAAATGCAAAATAAAATTCTGTAAGGACTCGGACACCACCTTATGGGGAATACAGTTAATTTAAAATTTTTAATTTCTCCCCCCAAAAGGGATTGACCCTCATGTGGAGATATAAGAGTTAAGCAAAAAGAAAAAAAGGGTATTCATTCATAACGTAACATTTCACTATGCTTTGCTCTGCAAGTTGAGGGTTTGGAGAAGATTTCTAGACATGGCTTTTGGTGATGAAAACCATCATTAGTTTTAGTTTTCTGCATGTGTGAGAGATCAGCCAAGGGGACTCTTGGACAGCCATATACAATGGTTGTAATTGTGCTTCAGTTTGATCACTTTGGTGAAGGTTTGAAGAGGATTAAAGGAATATTCATGATAGATTCTAATGTGCAGTTGATAGTGAGTTTTAGAGTGATAGACTACACACAGATTTGAGTGATTTTGGACTGCATTTCATTACCTTGCTGGGCCATACACTTTCCAACAGTTGGTTATATAGTTGCAGCCATGTTGTACATCATTGGGAGGCATTTTGATGGTATTTCCTTGCATTTTTCCTTTACATGCTTGAGGTTGTTCTGGTATTGGGGAGCTGTTGACACTATTAGATAATCATATTCCTTCATTGATGCATTTTATGTGATTTTACCTCCATGTATATTGCTGGACTAGCTATAGCACCAGTCTGAAGATGCATTGTTTGACATGGGTATGTGATGATAATTCATTTTAATTCATTCTATGAATTCGATCTTAATTGTATTGTTCATATCTATCATATATTTTTTGGGTTTCTATTGCATGCTCATATATCTATATTACAATGTAAAAAACAACACATGCAAAACCAAAAAACCCCTTTTTACATCTTTTGTCTAGTTCTAAACACCACATATCTAATAAAAATAACACAAAGGATAAATAATAAAAAAATACAAATAGGGGTGGTCTATTTTAGTGGTATCAGAGTTGGTTTTGTTGCCAACCTATTGGTTACATCTTGTGCACAATTACAGGATAGTTTGAGACTACCCATTTTCTTTCATGTCGATTTCCATGAATAGATAGTGATTGCATGTAATATTCTATGAGGTAGTTCAAGAGAATAGAGATACATTGAAAGATTGAGGAAAAAGGAAGCTGAATAGGAACAATGGGAAGAGTGGTCTTCATGGTTTCAAGAGCAACAACTAGTTTTATACAGTGAACCTTCAGAACTTAAGGAACAATAGGTAGTTTTTTACAGGGAAGAAGAACCAATTATAGGAAACATAGTGCTTTACAAGGAAGAAGAACTCATTGTAGAAAACATGGGTGATCGAGAGAGTAGGTCTAGTAGAGACTAGTTTGATGAAGGGAGAACAGATTTGACTAGCATGATTCATGCCTTGAATGATCTAGCTAGAGGGCAGCGTGATATGGTGAACACAATGGAAAGATCCCAAACAGAACTAGCACAGATCCTTACCTAATTGATACCTTGTAATGGTGGGAACAATGACAATAACAATGACAATAACAATGGTGTTGTTGATCAGCATGTGGGTGGAAATAGTGGAAAGAACAATAATAATGCAAATAATGGCAACAATGGAGAGCATTTAGTAATTAATTGTACTACCTGGAAATGTACCTTTGCTGGATTAGTTAGCACAAGGACTTTAATGCCTCAATTTATACAAGAGAACAATCTACCAGAGGAGGTTCATGAGCCAACTGAAATAGTTTGTCATGCATAGTACTAGCGGGACTGGAGAGCTATGGATGCAGGTTTTCGTGCTGACATACCTTTTCAATCTTACCTTACATTCAGGGAATGAAGTAGACCACAAGGGGAAGCAAGAGTGAGGCAACATAATTAAGATTTAAAGAAGAAGAATGAGAAGATGAGCATTCCTAACTATGATGGTTTAGGGAAGACTTTATCCAGAGCATGGGTTTAGAAAGTGAACACATATTTACGTATCAATCCTTCTACTGAGTGGGATGCCATTGAGTAGGTGACTTTGCACTTGGATGGTGAGCCTCACGAATGGTGGTACTATGGGCTATTTATGTTGGGCCATGACCAAATTGATTCTTATGCAGAGTTTACCAAAAGGTTGGTCGACAGATTTGATAGAGGGGATCCTAAGATACACTTTAAGGAACTACCTCATCTCAAACAGTTTGGTGGCATAGATGCATATATTTTTTAATTCCAAAGGTTGACAGTCAAGGTCACCGATATATCAGAGTGAAGGCTCATTGTATTGTTCATTGATAGACTATTCGATCCATTGAGGAGATGGATAAAGGGGTTTTATCCACCCACACTTCAAGAGGCAATTAAAAAGGATTAGGACATGGAATTTTCTTCCTATAGGAGCAAGTTTCAATCAAAGACTTTCTTGCATAAGAAGGATAAGGACAAGATGTTTCCACCTCGTGATATAGGGCAGCAAAATAAACCTTTTCCTGAACTTGATTATGATGCGCTTAATGAGTATAGGAGGAAGAAACTATGCTTTAAATGTAAAAGCCCATGGGATCCCAATCATAAATGCCCAATGAAGGGGCAAGCTAAGCAGTTGGAGTACTATTTTGCTAAAGAGACTACTTCAGAACATTCAGATCAGCAAAGTGATTAAGAGGATAGTGATGTGGAGAGTGTAGCAGAAGAGATGCAAGATGTTCAAGATGATGATCCACCAATAGCACATCTTTCTACCATTCAGAGAGAGGGTTCATTTAGGATACGGGGTGTATTGGAGGGACAGAGAGCGACCACCTTGCTAGATATAGGAGCCACTCACAACTTCATTAATGAGGGACTAGTTGCATAGAGGGGACTCAAGACTAAGGAGTTTGAGTGGTTTAAGGTTAGATTTGCAGATGGTTTTGTCATCACCTGCAAATGGAGGATCCCCAAATTAACCATCTAGTTAAATAACTATGAGTTCTAGGTAGAGTATTATGTGGTCAGTATTGGCAACATGGATGCAGTCCTAGGTATGAAGTGGCTACATATGATAGGTGAATTCTCCCTCAACTTGAGGACCATAGAGATGAAGTTTGAATTAAATGGTCAGAAGCATATTTTGAATGGGAATGTCAGGTGGTCATTTGAGAGCAATATCTATTCGAAGGATGGAGAGGATACTATGACATGATCAGTTGTAGTGGGTAGCTAGGATTCTTGTTATGCTAGAGGTGCCTAAGTAGCAGAAGCAGGAGTATCCAGTTGAGATCTAGTCCTTACTAACTAAACACACCAAAGTATTTAGTGACATACCACCTGGTAGACCTCTTGATAGGGGGTTTGAGCATGCCATAGATATTGAGTAGGGTGCCAAGCCAGTCATTATAATACCCTATAGACATCCTAAGAGGTACAAGGATGAGATTGAGAAGGCTATTCAAGAGCTTCCCAAGATGGGGCATATCAGGCCAAGCAAGATCCCCTTTGCTTCTTCTGTTGTTTTGGTGAAGAAGGATGGTACAGTTAGGATGTGTATAAACTATAAGGAGTTGAATAAGAAGACTATAAAGAATAGATATCTCATCCCTAGAATTGACGAGCTCATAAATGAATTGCATGGTGCATGGTTCTTCTCTAATATAAACTTGAGATCAAGGTACCATCAGATATGGGTATATGAGGAGGATGTAGAGAAGACAAAATTTAGGTGCCATTATGGGCACTTTGAGTTTTTGGCTATTCCTTTTGGCTTAACTAGTGCTCTAGCCACATTCCAGTATTGTATGGATAACGATTTCTGAGAGCACCTAAGGAAATTTGTACTTATCTTCTTTGATGACATATTGATATTCAACAAGACTTGGGAGGAGCACCTAAGGCACCTTGATATTATGTTGGGTATTCTTGAGCAGGAGACTCTTTATGCAAAAATATCCAAGTGCAAGTTTGGCATGACAGAGTTATTGTACTTGGGACACATCATTAGTTCAAAAGGTGCTCGCATAGGTCCAAAAAAGGTCCAAGAAATCTTAGATTGGCTGCCACCCAAGAATCTCTCTCAACTCAAGGGATTCTTTGAGCTCTGTGAATTCTATCACCGCTTTGTTAATGGTTTTTCTTAGATAGCTGTTCCCTTACAGATTTGACTCAAAAGGGTGCTTTTGAATGGTCTATGAGTGCTCGGTAGTGTTTTGATAGATTTAAGGAGGTGATAAGCACTTGCCCTATCCTGGCCATTCCTAACTTCACAATACATTTATAGCAGCATTGTGATGCCTCAGGAGAAGACATTGGAGCATTGTTGATGTAAGACAAACATCCCATTGCTTTTGAGAGCATGAAGTTGAGGGGTGCTGAGAGGAGATACAACATTTATGACAAGAAGATGTTTGCCATTATGCATGCATTGGTTAAGTTCAGGTAGTACCTTGTTAGAGGAAACTATGTTGTCAAATCTAATCATAAAAGCCTAAAATATTTCCTTAGTCAGAAGGATCTAAATGACTGACACCAAAAGTGAGTGCCAAACTTTAGGCATATGACTTTGACATAGTTTTTGTCAGAGGAAAAAAGAATGTCATTCCTAATGCCTTATCCATGAGACCTCACTTGTGTGCTTTGGGGGAGATTGTAGAGGATTGGAGATATATGATTTCTATAGAGTATGTAAAGGATAAGTGGGCTTCTGGGATTGTTGATGGCACTACTAGAGATGATAGCTACACAGTTGTAAATAACTTGATCATTTACAAGGGGAGGATCTTTTTGGTGCTAGGGTCTACTATGAAGTAGAAGATCATGAGGGCTTTCCATGACTTGCCTATGGCAGGACATCTAGGTTACTTCAAAACACCTACAGGCAGGTTGGGGAGCACTTCACTTAGAAAGGCCTCAAGACTGAAGTTCATAAGTATGTGAGGGAGTGCCTGATATGTCAGCAGAACAAACATGAGCACTCTTTCCTAGGAATTTTGTTGTAGCCCTTACCTATTCCTGAGAGGAAGTGGGAGTGCATCTTTATAGATTTCATTATGGGATTGCCCAAAGCTCAAGGCAGGGATTGCATTTTTGTGATGGTTGACATGTTAACAAAATTTGCCCACTTTTTTGCTATTTCAGCCACCTATACAGTAGCTCAGGTTGCTAAGTTATTTTTTAGAGAGGTATTCCAACTTCATGGGTTGCCACAGAGCATAGTGAGTGATAGGGACAACAGGTTCCTGAGTAATTTTTGGCAGAAGCTCTTCAGGTTGAGTGGGACAAAGCTCACCCCCAGTACGAGTTACCACACCCAGATGGATGGGCAGACAGAGATAGTTAATAAGTGGGTGGAAGTGTACCTCATAAACTATATAGCATGGTAGTAGAAGGCATGGGTGAAGTGTCTTCACTTGGGTAAGCATTGTTACAATACCACTTTCCACATGTCAATTCAGATGTCACCATTTATGGCACTTTATGAGTATGAAGCTCTGAGTTTCTTCCACTTGTTGTTTGGAGATAGCAGAGTACCTAAGGCTAAAGACCTCTTATAGGAGAGTCATGATATTATGAGGTCTTGAAAAGAGAACATCCATAAGGTGCAAAGCCAACATAAATAGTATGCAAATCAGCACAGAGTTGAGCAATCATTTGAGGTTGGTGATATGGTGTAGCTTATGTTACAACCTTACAGACAGTCCACTCTTAAGAAGAGTGGTGCAGAAAAATTGAAGACATGGTATTAAGGTCCATTTAGGATATCCAAGGGGGTTGGAGAGGTGGCTTTTGAGTTACAAATGCTGGTAGACAATAGGGTTCACAATTTCTTTCATGTTTCTTGCCTAAAAAAGGCACTGGAGAACAATGTGATTCCTTCCTCTTGATGAAGAGGGGAAGTTGGTTTTGGTACCTGATGCCACAATGACATTAGGGAGTGAACATTGAGGAAGAGTGTTATTACGAAATATTTGATGAAATGGAAGAACCTACAGGTAGATGATGCAACTTGGGGAAATGATCAGATTCTTGTGCATCTAGATTTGAGAATGCCTGAGAAAATCAATCTTGGGAAGGGTGGATTGTAATGTCCCCTTTTCTTGAGGTGTTAGTCTATACTTGCTTCTTGTAGACTAACCAATGTGGTTAGGGAACTTTGGAGGTTCATTTCGTTGTTCCCAGACACCTTGGTTGGGACTTACTATTTTTAGTTAGGGTTTGTGTCAATTTGACAAATTCAGAGTTGGAGGTGGAGCATTTTGATGAGACCTTTCCAATAGTCTATTAGTCATAGTATTCAGAGTTTGTTTACTATTCCATTTGAAATTCTATAAGTTATAACTTATATTTAATACTTGGACTTTATATTATAATGTCGTGACTAAGTAAAAATTATAAAATGCAAAAGAAAAGTCACTAAGGACTTGGACGCCACCTCATGGGGAATAAAGTTAATTTAAAATGTTTAATTTCCTTGCCAAAAAGGGATCGACCCTCATGTGGAGATATAAGAGTTAAGTAAAAAGAAAAAAGGTTATTCATTCATAACATAACACTTCATTGTGCTTTGCTCCTCAAGTTGAGGCTTTGGAGAAGATTTCCAGCCATGGATTTTGGTGACAAAAACTACCATTAGTTTCAGTCTTCTATAGGTGTGAGAGATCACCCAAGGGGACTCTTGATTAGACATATACAGTGGCTATAATTGTGCTTTAGTTTGATCACATTGGCAAAGGTTTGAACAAGATTAAAGGCATATTTATGGAAGATTATAATGTGTAGATGATAGTGAGTTTTGGAGTGATAGACTACATGCATATTTAAATGATTTTGGATTGCATTTCCTTACCTTTCTAGGACATACACTTCGCAGCAGTTGGGCGTATAGTTGCAACTAGGTCATACATCATTGAGAGGCATTTTGATGGGGCTTCCTTATAGTTTTCCTTCACATGCTTGACATCAGTCTAGTATTGGGGAGCTGTTGACATTGTTAGACAATCATATTCCTTCATTGATGCATTTTATGTGATTCTACCTCCATGTATATTGCAGGACCAGCTACAACAGCAGTATGAAGATGCATAGTTTGACATGGGTATGTGATGATAATTCATTTTATGTCATTCTATCAACTAGGTCCTAATTGTATTGTTCATATCTATCATATATTTTTTGGGTTTCTATTGCATGCTCATATATTTGTATTACAATGCAAAAAGCAACATATGCAAAACTAAAAAAAACCCTTTTGCATCTTCCATCTAGTTCTAGAAGCTCACATATCTAATAAAAATAACACAAATGATAAATAATCAAAAAATATAAATAGGGGTGGTCTATTTCATGCTTTTTCATAGGCTTATATACGAGTTTCTCAATCCCCAAATCACCTCTGTATTTAGATATCTTTACACATCAAGGGATTTCCTATAAGAACATCAAACTTACACTACTCATGGATTTCCTATAGGCACATCAAACTTATAGTGATCTACATTTTGCTTAGTGAATCCCTAATGACTCCATTACCATTCTCTCTAAGTAGCAATAAAACACAAGTACAAGATCACATCACTCTGATACCATATGATAGAGTGGTGAATACATGATGTTTTATTGAGAGAATTGTAGAATCTTTTATACAAGAACCACTGAATCAACCAAACAAAGTCTTATGAAACCCTTAGATTTTTTATCTTTGTGATCCCAGTTTTCTTGAGACATTGCCATTGGTTTTGTACTAGATATGGCATCCCATAAATCCCAATCTACAAGCATTTCCTCCATTTTAAGTTTCCACAAATTGAAATTACTATCATTGAACTTCTCTATCTCAAACCTCCCATATGTGCTCACCATCTCTTACCTGCAACAAAGATTTCAAAATCCTCTACATAAGCTTCCACTCAAACTAAGATCATCTCAAAAAACCCTCTACCCAACAACTAGAACCAAAGGTGATTAGGCTCTGATACCAATAGAAAGGAAGTAAGGCACATGAAAAACACTTCCTACATTGATCTACTAAGGAAACATATATGCAAATTTCAACTTTTACAGTTATAGATTATGATGCACATTAACATAAAGATAATAACAACTTCCATATGCAAACACAAAACTCACAACACAAGATATATGTGGGGAAAACCCTTTCAGGTGAAAAACCCCACACTCCAAAGCCACACAATATATTATTTAGGAATCAAGAAGATTACAATATATTTTCAGAGAAGCCTTTATAGGAGTATTTAGGAACCATGAGCTAAAACCACCAAAAAGTGGTACCCAAATTATCTCCAATCAAAGATGCCTTGTGATGTGCCAAAACATACACCAACACATGTAACTCTCCCCTTTATAGCTCTCTTATGTCTCCAACATGTTTTTACATTTCCCAAAAATAGAAGGTCCAACTTCTAGAGGCCATAACTTTTGATCCGGGTGTCCGATTGATGAAACATTTGATGCGTCAGAAAGCTTGTGAAGAGATCTATAACCCTGTAATAGACTTTGTTGGTTAGGATGATTTTATATGCATTTAGGGAAGTTTTGATTTTGGTAAGTGAGTTCAAAACTTTTTTATGATAGTTTCAAAAAACAAAAACTTTAATATCTCATGATCTAGATATGATCTTGAGATGAAACTCACCCGAGGCATTCACTTAGCTATTCCACACCTTCTAGGAAAAATTTTATATCAATCTTAGGTCAATCAAAGGACTTACTAAAAATAGTAAGTCTCACTATTTTTAGCTCTTTTAGAAACTTTCAGAAACTTTGAAACTTCCAGACCATTATCCAAGATAAAGGGTATTCAAAAAGACCAAAACTGGGAAAAATAGTGATCTTTCAAAATTACAAGGTTGAGACACTTTTCTTAACAAAACATAATTATCTGCACTCAGTAGATAAGGGAAAAAGTCAACATTTGTTAAAATATTAGCATCTTAGAGTATAGTAGTCTTATATTTTAGCAAGTATTGTGGTATATAGTATTATGATTATTGTGAGTGATGATATGTTTATTAATGTAAAATCTCTTATGAATCTAGATATGTTTATTGATGTAATTGTTTTTCAAACTAGATTCCTATTAGTCATTAAATTGCTCATTTCCAATAAGCAACCATGTGGAGGAGTGGGTAATACAAGAAGAGGGATCTAATACTAGATTTCCTTCTAAGTACACCATCCCATGTTGAATTCTCACGTGTCTACCACTTGTGGGCCAAGGGAGTGAATGTTTTCCCTTGGGCTTAGATAGGAGAATCTACAAACACCCCATTGTAGCTTTCCATCCAATCTCTACATGGGTTTGTTGTTGATATAGATTCAAGGAGTCTCAATCATAAGAAGGATGGCTAAGGCAGCATGGATAGGGAAGGCGGATACACGTTTACCCACTAAGCACAACACCCCAGGTTGGATGCCTATGTGTCTGCCACTTGGGGCCATGAGGGATGGTATATCCACTCTTAGGCTTAGCATGAGGATAGCTTCGGGTACCCTATCATGTTTCTCATCCAAGTCTTATTATGGCTAATCTTCCCTCATGTGCTATAATTATTGTGTAGTTTATATAGATTTGAAATAGTTATGTATTTTACATGGTTTAAATAGATAAGCTATTTATTATATATGTTTGGTCATATGAATTATATTTCCAATATTATTTAACATGATTGAAGGACCTAAACCATGATTCATCTTGCTTAAAGCATTTAATTTTGTAAGTTATAACCCTAACTACATTAAACTTGTGATTATAGGGAAAGATTTAGGGCAATCATAGGAAGGGGACATTACACAGGCTCCCAGTGCCCTATATGCACTGTCGTTGAATTTCATTATATGGTTGACAATTGGGAATAACCTTGAAATGATTATGTCTGCTTTGTGAATTTCATGTATTCTTCATGTATGGTGTGTCTACTTTGTGCTTGTTAATATATGTATTGAACTCATTATTGATTATGCTATGATGATTTGATCTCATTATTTATGTTATGAAGTATTGATTATGCTATGATAGATGAACTTATTATGAATGATAGATGAATTCTAATACGAATAATGCTATGAACTGATTATTACCTAATTTATTGATCTTTAATATTTCTAATGTCCCTTTCTAGCAGAGTTGCATGGACATGGATACGATATTAGATACAGATATGATATCAAATATAGATACGACTATTTTTCAAGATTCCTAATATGGATATGGCTATTTATATTAAATTTAAATTATTTAATGTTATTTATTGCTAATATATAAATAAATAACATTAAATAATTTAAATTTAAGATAAATAATATATATTAAAAAAATATATTATATATTAATAAATTAAACTTAAATTAAAAGTTAAATGTATTAAACAATAAATAAATAAAAGTTTACAATGTAAAGTAAAACAAAAAAGCCAAAAATTAAAAAAAATATAACCAATTAATAAAATTTGACTCATCCTCCATTACTTGTTGACACTATATCTCCAACTTTAGAATGAATGCGATTATTTGAGTAAATACAATCATGTAGAAAGAAAAATTTCTGATGATGTGTGTGTTGGTCTAGAGTAGTTCCTTGCAACAAGAAATCAGCATGCCAAGTCATGGAATAGTTGCTTGCAGCAATTTTTAAGATTCTATGGTTAATATTTTGGGATGACACAAATATCATGAGAATGTTGCATCTACATGTATCCAGCACATGTATACCTCTACTCAATAGCTAATCCAATTCATACAATGATATTGCTACTTTGACATCAATGACAACCATCTCATCTATTCATCAATGATAATGATAATGAATACCTTCTTGACATCAATGACAACATGTCCATGCACCTTTGACATCAATGACAACATTTCTAACAAAATCATAAAGTGAAAAGGATATTATGAAACTATCTTGAACGATTGCTTGCAATAATGAAGCTAATCAGTTAGATGTAAGAGTAGATGAAACAATTGTGCATTCTAGGGTGCTCTTTAAGATGTTCTTATGATTTTCTAAGGAACACACCAAATTATAAATACATATTTTAGTGGGAGCACTATGATAATGATCATGTGTATCTTGTGTGCAATTGAGGGTGTAAGTATATCATGTGCATCCTTCACAATAGATATATCATGAAGTGGATCTTGTCAAGGAAAGGTACTCAAAGATAAAACACAACTAGAACTAGGTGCACTACTATTACTCTCCATAGAAGAAATATATAAAAATGATAATCATTGAGGAGTGAGATAATAATATACAATAGAGGAGGGAAAGTTATTATCAAATCCCTAAAGAAGGAAAATAAGCATATGTAATGGTATCATGCTTCCATGGACAATGTGGTATGCTTTGTATGATGACATGTCATGAGTGTAACAATAATAGAAGGATCATCATGAAGTGTAATAAACATGTCAAAGTCAATGATAGAAGCATGAATGGAAGCCAAGGATAAACGATGCCGAGAATCCATAATATAGAAACAAAGGTCTATCCAAGGACATACTCTTCACAAGAGTATGGAATAAATATGTAAACACCTTACAAGAGTAATCAAATGATATGGAAACATGGTACAATATATCAAAAAATGGTCCTAAATTATACTTGAAGCAAGTGTAATCTATAAACCTTAAACCAAATGACATGGTGAGTGGGGCAGGTGAGAGATAGGATGTATTAATAAGTAGAACAAACCATAAAATAAAGGTATACCAATAAAGCACAAAGATTTAAAAGAAGTTCAAATCTAAAAATAGAATAGAAACTTAGTAAATTGTAGATCTAAAAATCTTAATGTGAGGCAAACCCTAGAAATAAGACTAGGTCATGTAGGATTAGATGGATTCACCAAAATGTAAAGAGAAAACAACCTTCCTTAGGTTTAATCTAGGCTAATACAATAAGATGGATACACATAAGCATAAATTAACCTAAATTTATAAATAATCGTTGGTGACTGATAACTTAGACAATTGTACTTGCAACTATTTTAGGAAAGTAAATGTAGAATTTGGTTACATACTTAGATTTATGATCAAAGAATGTTTGCCAATAATGAATATTCTAGAATTAGAATGATATATGGACTTAGGGAAAAGGAGATGTCTTTGCATGTAAATACCTCAAAGTTTGTACCAGGTTTGTACTTTATTATGATCAAGTTCATTGTTCGAGACAAGTTTGTGATTAGAAATTTATCCTCTAAGTCTAAACTTGACCATATGTAATTCAAAGCTCCACTCTGATTGCTTATCTGATTAATTTGTTCCTTCTCTATTACTTTTTGGTATATAAAGATTTGTAGTTTTTAAGAATACCTTGGTAGGGCTACCATTGTGTCACTAAGGGACACATTCTCCTAGGTTGGCCCATGGAAATCTATATTCAACATCGAATACAACCTTCTTAATACATGCATATGCTCCTAGAATGCTCATGTAGGTTTAGATTCCTTTTAGCACACCAACTGAAGTATCATAATGTGAATGATATGTAGACGATTCCCTGATTATTCAATTGTTCAAAAATGATTGTATTGAATGCCTTTAAATATTAGGACATAGAAAAATATTGTGCAAGTTTATGTTTAGTCAATTTTAGGTACAAATAGTATATGAGAGAGTTAGCCAAATTTTGAATTTTAATTTTTAAATTTGAAAGAGTCAAGTTTGTAATTGCAAAAATGACCCTAGTTATTAAAGGGGTCAAATAGTGTGGTAATTAGATATATCGAAGTATGTGTGCGTATAGGTGTAATAAATGTATGAGTATAGCGAATGTATGGGAATGTGTGAATATAAGGATGGGGTAAGAAGTGAGTGCAAAGAGGTGCATGTAATAGTTAAGTAGGTGGCATATAATAACAAGGAACCCAACTTTACACAAAAATATATCATTGGTCAATATGTTAATATTTCAAGGCACTCTCCTTAAAATAGATACAAAACTATATAGAAAATAACATAAATATACAAATTCAGCATTACAAAGATATATTATATTTTAATATAATTCTATAAATTAACCCTTCACATATTTTACTAGGTCTTACAAAACAATTTAATTTAACGGTATTAAAAATCATCATAATAAAATCTATTTTTAATCATATCCTATATGATCTTTACTTCATAATTATAAAAGATTTTTTATGTTCTTATTCAATGTAAAACCTATTGGGACCCATTTTCAAAGGCCTCAAAATTTGTAAATTTACCTAAGTCATGTGTCCTGTTAGTGCTTTGTCCTAGTCTAACCCATCCCTAATTACCAATCTAAGAATTCCTTAAAATGGGCCCCCTTTCTTAATATCTAGCTTGGTGTTATTTTTTTTCCTTACCCCATGTTTTTGTCATGGGAAATTTTTATCTATTTTCTAAGGTTTTGTGGATTTGCGAAACTACTAGTTTAGGACATTTGTAAATATTCTAGATGTACTTTTGTACCTTTGGTAAAATTCCTTACCTTCCTTGCTTTCCCACATTCCTGTATTTTTTATTTCCCTTCACCATGGACTTGAAAACTCCTTACTAGTGTCCCCTAATTTCCTTTGTAGTTTTGTAGGCTTTCCATGGGCTTGTAGACTTCTTCCATTTTTCCACTTTGCATCTAAAGTCTAGATGTCTAGATGATCCCCACATTATTCTCAAATATTAAGAAAACTTTTGTATAATTTTCACAATTGGTGCTTAGTCAAGTTGTGAACAATTAGCATATTTTTGAGTTTTCTCGTATGCTAATTGGTGTGCAAGGGAGAACTCCAAAGTTGTTGGAGAGCACTGGACCAACCTTGTAGAGATCACGATTGTTCATGGTTTTGAGTTCATTTTCTTGGATGGATCCTTTTGATGATTCTAGAATCGATTTCCAACCTTTTGTGAGCTCTCCAAACTTCTTGGAGGAATATGCTATTTTTAGCATTTCACCCTATTGCCTCCAATCATCATTCCAAGTCTTCAATATCTTCTTGGTATGATCAGAATTGCAAAATTATATTAGTCCCTTTTTAGTGTCTTTTCTGAGCATAGTTATTGGTTTCTCAGTTTGGTGTTTCTGGGAATTGTTAGAATCAATATAATCAATATTTTGGTAGTTGGTTTTACAGTTAAAAACTGATATAATAGTGTTTTCAGTGTCTTTGAAAGCAATTTCCAATTTGAAAACATAATGTGTATGATAGTGATTTCCAATTTGAAAACACAATGTGTATGACAATAATTTCCAATTTGAAAACATAGTGTGTATGACATCAATTTTGAGTTTAAAAACATAATGTGTATGATAGTGATTTCAATTTTGAAAACATAGTGTGTATGATCTTCACTTCATCAACATCAACAATGCTCCACTTGGGTATGATTCTTTCTTGAATCTACATGTCTTATAGTATTATTTCTTCATGATGTATGTTGCAGTAGTGTATTTCAGTTTGACATCAGAAATATAAGTGGTATTGCAGCCTTCTAACACAATGTTATATCTTTTGTATTTTAAATAATATCTCTATGTTTGTAACCTTGCAAGGTAGTAATGTTGGTGGGATTCAAGTTTGTAAGATTGTTGGTGGGATTCATGGTGGGAAGGTAGTAATGTTGGTAGTAATGTTTGTAACCGCCTCTATAGCATACATGATAACCCATTTGCCATGCACACTCTACCAATGGCTTTGCATCAATCACACATTTGTTGAATAAGCATCGATAGGATGACTTGCCACCTCATGTGATTTCATTCTATAATGCATCATACACTCTGCTGAATACGCATAGGTGTAGTTGGCTCAACCCCCTAGTGTGTGCATATTTGTGCACCTGCATATAACACACTCCATGGAACAAACATGGCATGTGGTTGTTGTGGATGCCTGGTGTGTTTGCAATCATCCTTGCATTGCATAATTCAATAGAAGATGGATAGGAAGCAATGATCCATTACATTATATGCTCTCACCTTGCCCACCTTGAGATCTTGGTGATCAAAAAGAGTATTGGAGACTATTTGAGCTCTCTATTTTAGTAGATAATTATACAAAAAAAATTAGGGTGGTTATTACATATTTCAAAGGTGGTCATTTGTTGGATTATCTTGGACTTCTATATCTTCAACCCTTTAGCCTAAAGTGATGTAGTCAAGGTAGGAGGGTCCAATGAAGGTCTGTCTATCCTTGCAGCCTTAATCAACTAACACCATGATAATAATGGATATGCAATGGAAGCTAACAACTAATCAACAAAAAGATAAAAGACATTCATGAACACATAACACAAGATGTATCCTAGGAAAACCCTAACAAGGAAAAACCTAGCCTTCAAAGCTCATTCCTCACATATTATAACTTCAAAATGAATTAGGGTGGTTATTACTTTTTTCAAAGGTAGCCATTTGTTGGATTATCTTAGACTTCTAGATCTTCACCCCTTTAGTCTAAAGTCAATATGTCAAATGGACCCTACATTTTTCTAAAACATTTGAGTAACCTATGCTTTGAAGGAAGTGTTTTGTGGCATCCTACTGCCCATCAACCATTTTATTTTTAGTTTGACTTCCCCTTCCAACTTGAAATTTTGCGACCTCAACATTGAGTTTCACCAACCTATCAATCTCTTCCACTTTTCCAAGGTTCCTCAAGTCCTTGTCTTCACATGCTCATTTCACCTTTCACATCTCCTTGCAAACTCATAGGTTTCCCATGGACTTCTTCCACTTTTCCAAAGTTTCCCAATTCCATGTCACACCTGAATTATTGTATTTCCTCCATATCCCAAATCTTTAGTATTTCTTGAAATTTACTCTTGTGGGATTCATGTGGACTTCTACCATTGCTTCCAATTCCCCAAGTCCTTCTCACCCTTGTATTTCCCTATTTCCTACAGTACTTCTCATTGTAAATTTTGTAACTTCCCATGGACATGTCCACATTTGATCTCCACTTTCACATTGAGTTCTTGTGACTCCACCAAACACCTCACCCACTCCACTACACTCCCCAATATGCCATTAATGGATGGATTTGATCCCTTGTAGTGGTACAAACATATTCATCTTACCAAAATGTTGTTGCTCATTCCAAGGGCACAGATCCACTCACATATTTCAATGGAGGATGAAGAAGATGAATTATCAATGGAGGATGAAGAAGAGGACTTATAAATATGAATGTTGCGATTAAAACCCTAGCCATTGCTAGCCTATGTGCATGTGCCAAGCTATTCATTTTAGATGGGAAATATGTTTTGCTTCTAAGAACTCATCCTACAGTGAGCTCAAGGTAGATTTTAATAGATATGGTGTACTTTCTCACATTTAATGCTTTGTCTAGTAGCAAAATGTTGCAACCCCTAACAAGATGAGAAAAACATGTGATAACCAAATGCTATAAATACAAGAAGAAAAAGATATTTCAAGGGTTAGTTATTAACCCAATTTATTAACTATTAGTGTCTCAAGCTAGTTCTAAGGCATCAAGTGATGTAAGTTTGGTTTTTAAGGGGATGAAATACATTCTATAAACCACAAGAATGGTATTCAATGAGTATAATTCATGTAAATGGTATGTCTCCATGGTAGTTTGTAATTATTCACGTAGGTGATCAAACCTAGTTATGGATCCTCTCTTGCTACATTTATTGGTACAAATGTAATAGGGATTAGATGAATGTGTGACAACTTCTAATTAATTACAATACTTTGGTAATGGTCTCTCTTTTGTTCCATGAAGGTTATTGTAGTATTGAAATGGATTATTAAGTATGTCTATTTGCATAAAGTGTTATTTTTGATATGTATGCATATGCACATCTTGTTTGATTTATTCTTTCCAGGTGTATCTCATTCTTTTCAAACCATGACTTTATTTCCCTATGGGGTAGGCAGCTATGTTATTGGTGAGAGACCAAACATATTTTAGTTAATCATTCCTTTGTCCTTAGTAGATTAGGAGTAGATTAAGGTTATACATGCATTCATGATTTAGTATTATAACTCAAGGAACATTCTAAGTGGCCTCAAACATTTAAGATTGTTAGAGAATCATGTCATGCATGCTTACATCTTGCACTTGTGTATCAAGTGTTAAGTGGATTCACTTGTGTGGATAATGTATTGTTGTCATCTTTGGGTGTATGTGCAAGGTTGTAGTTATCAACTTAATAAAAAGTCTTGCAGACAACTAGTTTATCGATGGCCTAGTTGAAAATATTAATGTCAAGCATGCATTAAGTATAGTTGTTATTTTAGTCATTATTCATGTTAATCAGTTAGGTGCCTTATTAAAGACACCTTAGGAATACCCTCATGTTTTTCGTTGAGAGAAAAGTGAAGAAGAGAATACCCACTCACATAAATTAGGTTTTAATCATCCATAATCTATTGATGAGCCGATGTCATGTCCCCTCCCATATGAGCCGACTCAAGTTACGAATTATACAAGTCTTATTCATTAAAGCTATAAAGCGATATGTGGAAATAAGACAAAATGTCTTATGTAAGACAAACATATTATTAACAAAGTATATGTTATGGAGTGATTTCAATGTCAAGGAGATGGTGACTAAAGTAGTATGGATTTCAATATGAAGTAATATGATTCTTGTTATGAGGAGATACGATTTGTTTAAGAAATGCATTGGCAACGCTTAAGATAATGTCTTTTTTGAATAAGAAAAAATTCATGTAAGACAAAATGGAGCAATAGATATGATGGAGTGGTCTATATAATAGACAAGGAAGTAATTGACGATTTAATCAAAGACAACAATCAAGTAAACAATTCATATTTGTTAAGGAATTGACAAAAGGTATACGATTTGCAAAAGATATCATAAAGCTGTGATTTTCTTTGAAGAGATGCAATCAGTTGAGGATTTGTGTCCATTGTAAAAGGTCACATATATTCATGGATATGTCTCCCTTGAGGAGCACATAAAAGTGAAGGGAAAGGATTATAAATAGTTCATAACATATAATTTAAATATAACAGCATAAGAAAAAGAACATAACATATATACTATACAACACACTCATAAGAGATCAATAAATCAATCATTGTTGACAGTCTATACCATATGGAGGCATTGTTGACAGTCTATACCCTACCAAGCCTCCCTGAGGGGACTATATGGAGGCATTGTTGACATTCTACACCCTGCCATGCTTCCTAGCACCATCCACTTCTATGATTGAGTTATTGACAAACTGAGTTTGTTGCATAGTAGTGAATATATGATCCCTCTATATTGATATTGTTTATGAATTTGAATGCAAGGAAAATCTTATCTAACCGTAATAGTTAAAGATGTATATTTGTATATCTATATTTTGTATATATGTTTTCTTATGTCATGATTGCAGAATTCAAGCACAATAATTATGTAGTCTTGAAAATAATATAAATAGTAACTCATAAAACCCTAACCCTAACTTGTGTCTTGAATTTTCTAGGGAAAATTAGGTAAGGGACATTACCACCCATGTCTTATCCTCTTAAAGATAAATCCCTAGATTTGAGGATAAGATAATAATCTAGGATTATGGAGCTGAAATTTTGGGGCTGAATAAAATATCTACATTTTAGAGATTTATAATACCATAGTTTTTTGTTTTATCTTTTAAAAAAATGTTTTGACTTTTTAGTTTCGATAGTTTCAACTTAGTATTGCACATTTTTCAATATTAAGGTTGAGTTGCTATATTTGCAATGGAATAAATCACACCTAATAATATAATAAGTAACAAATAATATGTCATTTGTAATTAAATAGTTGGGTTTTATTAAAATATTGAAATAAATACATAGAAATTAAATATGTAAAATAATGTTATGAAATTTTAGGTTTAATTTGAATTTTCTTTTGTGAGATGTTAGATGATTCATTAATATACTAAAAATTAGGGTGTATTAGATGGTTTGTCTCGAGATTGAATGCTCTCCATTTACTGTAAATTGGCTCTATAACATAGAAAAAGGTGATCCTTTTTTTCTAAAATTACTTAACTGTGGTTGTGTGTGCACATGTAAGTACGATGCAATTGTAAGATCCCTGTCTAATTCTGTCCCAAAATTTAATCTTGCTGATCTAAATTTTTATTTTTCTTCAAATGTACTTAGGGTTTTCAAGTTTTGTGTTCACCAATATGTTTGCAGTGTAATGAAAATGGAAAGGTTGCAATATGACAAACAAATATTACCAAAATATGACTAAAATGTAATTATATCATCTCACATATACATCCAAAATCAATGCAATACATAACAAAACATACCGGGATGGAAGATTGTTTTCTTTATTGAAATGTAGTTGGCTAATTACAAAATAGAAAGGTCTGATATGAAAATCAAACTTACATAAACATGTAGATGATACCCTAGATTGATCAAATAGTCATACAAATGCTCCTCCAATGAAGTAACATCAAATGGAAACTCATAGATAATGACTGTTGATGGAAACTCAATCCAAATGCCAATGAAGAAGTATGATCATGAAATCTGTAGCTGTTGTTATAAAATTAGACTTACAAAACCTAGCCAAAACACCAAAATATGTCTCCAATGGGTAGCGCCTATGTGTAGAAATGAGGTGATTTAGCCAAGCTTGCAAAATAAACCTTTATATCAACAAAACATGCCAAAATATCACCTCATATGCCTTTGATATGAATTTCCAGCCTGCTGTCATTAAAATCAAAATATATATGAGTGATGAAAATTGCCTAAAATGCCTCCTTATGCCAAGCGCTCCAAATAGAAACCCTCTCCAAGTGATTATTGATGAAAATATGCCAAGTATATCCTCAAATCTAAATATCCAAGTCTTCAATTTCCAAAATGCTTCAAACCCTAGCTACTGTAATGAATTCCAATTCAAACCCTAGTTAGATTGAAGCCTTTATCTCTTCAAAAACTTGCAATATGTTCAATAATGGATTCTAGGTGAATCCATCTCCCATAGTGAATTGAGTTTTCATCCAAATCACTTCTATCCAAGGGTTTTGATCCTTAGATACCGCTGAAACTCTCTAAAATGTAAAATCCAAATGATCAATGATATGAAATTAGCTCCAAATGACCTTTTATGTTATTCAACTTGGGCGCCCAAATAAACCTATTTTATTATTTTTTAAGTCCACCACAAAAAGAAAATTATATATATGTATATATATATTTCTTTTTATTTTATTTTCCCTCCATCTTGCATGTCCCACATAAATATTATTTTTCTTTTTCTGCCTTGAGCCGACCACCCTTGGCTTAATAAAATAATATTTAAATAATAAAATATTTTTTATTGTCTTTTGCCATCCTTTTTATTTTTTTCCTTATTTTTCTCTTTTTCCTCATGAGCACCAATTTAGTGGAAATATTATAATATTATAATAATAAAATATTATAATTTGTTCTTTACTCCAATATTTGATTTTTCCACCTTTAAGTCATTTTTCCTTTCTACCACCTAGGTCATTTTTCTTCTTGGAAATTTATTTTATTATTTTGACTTTTTTGAAAATAATATAAAAATACCAAAAGCTAAAATATAACTTAATTTTAGCTAGCAAATTAGTTGAAGCCATAAAATTCAGCATTCCATTCTCTAAGCTTCAACAACATTCATTTTTCCAACCTTGCTAAAAAAGGAGACATTACAAGTTCTCCCACCCCAAGGTTGCTTGCCCTCAAGAAATCACATGTGAGAAATCTACATTAGAACCAACCAATACTCAGATCCCAAATCCATCTAGGATCACCATACATACTCAATGTGAAATGAGGAACATCTCTCATCATAACATCCATAATACTCACACATACTTTCTCAAGTAATCCATGAATGATCAAAGGCCTAGCCAAATCCGCATTACTCATACGTCCATCTACATATGTAGTCATAACATGAGTGGCTGATCCATTAAGTGAGTGATCAACTATCCCATCCACATATATGATGGTAGCCTTCAATGGGTTCTCAAAAAGAGGTAGCACATGATCCTCATGATGTAAACTATGTGTACTAGCAAAATTTTCTGAATCATACCTCTTCTCATGTCCACCTAAATACGTTCAACCTCCAAACCTTCTTCCCTTGAAAGAAATAGAGATCTAAGATATGACTCCCTTTGTTGTCTTTCTTGATATAGATGATTGTAGCTTTCCTTGACCTCTTGTAGATGTTTTCTTTCTTGGGCAACCAACAACTTTGCCTTCCTAACTCTTTGTAACCATTCATCACACATGTCTTGAGTTTTCTTGACATTCTCCATGGTATGATGTACAAAATCAAAATTATTGTGGCTTGAACCTTCAACATACTCCTCATGCTTAACACCAAAACTTGAGTGCCATCATTAGGAGACCCTTCCACCTCATTTTCCTCATGTAAAGTGGTTGCTATCTCATGATTATGTGAGGAAATAGGACTGCTGTCAAGAAATAGAAAATCAGACCTGCTGATATACCTCATGTGATGTCCTCTAGATCCTCAAAGACTTCTTCCTCCTTTGCCAAATGCTCTCCCACAAGTGCAGATCTAATAGGTGTTGATTCATTCAATTCCATATACTCCTTACTTGTGGATGCATGAAGTGAATCTTCTTTGTCCAACCCATTTTTACTTTTCTTTTCTTCTTTGTGTTGTTCAAGTAACTCAATGGCTTTCATGAAGTGTTGCTGGACTACCATGAAGTATTTTTGTGTCTAGACCAAATTATTCGTGCCATTCATAAACTCTTTCATATGTCAATTCATACCATTCATAAACTCTTTTTATGTAAACTCTTTTTATGTCGATCATTTCTTTGTGGACTCATACTATTCCTTTTATCACCCATTGTGCTAACAGTCTCAAAACCTATTTATCTTATAACTTGATTTACAAACTAAATTCTACACACAAAGCTGGCAAGATCAAAACTATAATACTACTATAAGATCCTATCCTAAAATTTAATCCTACTAATCTAAATTTTCTGATTTGATTTTCTTCAAATGTACTTAGGGTTTTCAAGTTTCATTTTCACCAATATGTTTGTGCAATGTAATGATGATGGAAATTTTGTAATATGAAAAACAAATATCACCAAAATATGACAGAAATTTAATTATATCAGCTCACATATACATCCAAAATCAATGCAATACATAATAGAACATACCCGGATAGAAAGATTGGCTTATTTATTGAAATGTAGTTGGCTGATTACAATATAGAAAGGTCTGATATGAAAATTAGACTTACATAAACATGTAGATGATGCCCTAGATTGATCAAATAGTCACACAAATAATCCTCCAATGAAGTAACATCAAATGCCAGCTCATAGATTATGAATGCTGATGGAAACTTAAGCCAAATGCGAATCAAGAAGTCTGATCGTGAAATCTGTAGCTGCTGTTATACAATCAGACTTGTAAAACCTAGCCAAAACACCAAAATATGCTTGCAATGGGTAGCACCTATGTATAGAAATGCAGTGATTTAGCCCATCTTGCAAAAGAAACCCTTGTATCAACAAAACATGCCAAAATATCACCCAATTTGCCTTTGATATGAATTTCAAGCCCGCTGTCATAAAAATCAGAATATGTACGAGTGATAAAAATTGCCTAAAATGCCTCCTTATGCCAAGCACTCCACTTAGAAACCCACTCCAAGTGCTTATTGATGAAAATATGCCAAGTATATCTTGAAATCTAAATATCCAAGTCTTCAATATGCAAAATGCCTCAAACCCTAGTTGTTGTAATGAATTCCAGTTCAAACCCTAGCTGGATTGAAGCCTTTATCTCTTTGAAAACTTGCAATATTCTCAATAATATATTCTAGGTGAATCCATCTCCCATAGTGAATTGGATTTTTGTCCAAATCACTTCTATCCAAGGATTTCTGTGCTTAGATATCATTGCAACTCTCTTGCAACCAAGAGGAACTCTCTAAAATGCAAAATCAAAATAATCAATGATATGAAAATTGTTCCAAACGATCTCCTTTTATGCTTTTCAACTTAGGCGGCCAAGTAAACCATTATTTTATTATTTTTTAAGTTGACCACCAAAAGAAAATAATATTTATTTATTTTCTTTTTAGTTTATTTTATCTTTCTCCAACTTGGACGTCCCACATAAATAATAATAAAATAATATTATTTTATTATTTTTCTTTTTCTCCCTTGAGCAGTCGCCCTTGGCTTAATAAAATATTATTTATTGTCTTTTGCAATCCTTTTTATTTTTTTTCCTTATTTTGTCTTCTTCGTCATGAGTGTGAATTTAGTGGAAATATTATAATATTTTAATAATAAACTATTATAATTTATTATTTACTCCCTTTAAGTTATTTTCCCTTTCTCCCACCTGGGTCATTTTTCCTCTTGGCAATTGTATTTTATTATTTTGACATTTCTAAAAATAATATAAAAATACCAAAAGCCAAAATATAACTTCATTTCAGTGAATAAAATTAGTTGAAGCCATAAAATTCAACATTCCATTCTCTGAGCCTCGACAACATTCATTTTTCTAACCTTTCTCAAAAGGGGGACATTACAAGAAAACCAAAAGTTAGGTCAAGGTATAAAAGATGTAATGCAAACTATGAAAGCTAAGGCCATCTCCAACCAGCCAAACTTTAAATTGACAACCACTAAGTGAGCTAAGATAAGCTAGGTGTTATCAAATGATGACTAAATTGGATAATGTATGCAAAATTGAGATTTGATAATTGAAATTCTAAGCTATGTGATGGAAAAATAGTGAATTAAAGTGTCTAGATGCACCTAGATGGATTCGGGCTAGTTCTAGAAAGTGTTTCAAACAAGATTCTAGTTATACTAGTGAATTTTGAGTTATTTTTCACATGTAGTAGCCAACTAGGTATCTCACAGGGAGGCCTTACAACCATAAGGTGAGCTTACTCTAGTGCATTATCTACTCCATATATTTTTAGGTTTTTCTATAATTTGCAATTTGATCAATCTACCAAATTTTTAGTTGTCAATCTGAACAATCCCCAGACTAGCACAAGTTGCAAATGAATTGAGAAGGTTTAATAGGGCCAATTAGAAGGCCAAATTGATCATCCTGTTTTGTGTTTTAGATGAGGTTAAACCTCACGTCAGAACAACTATTATAGAGGCTTGGGATTGTTTCAAGATAGTCTATGAATTAAAGAAAATAGAATTAGATCCTTTATTTACAAAGTCAGTTACATTGCTTGATAATGTAAAATGGTAAAAATAGGAGATTGTTATAGAAGAGTTGCAAAATTAAGGACATGACTACAAGCATTGGGGGAAATCTATGTTAGATGACTCTCTTGTACCCATTTCCTTGAAACCTTTACCTCCTACCTTTCAAGTATTTGTCACTTCTCTCAATGTATCTAGTAGAAAGCCATCATTCGAGGAGTTGGTGAATTTGTTTTACCAAGAAGAGGAAATTCATGATGGAGCTCAAATTCCCAAGACAATCAAGTCCTCGCATTTTAGCAGAAGGTAAATAAACTTGAATATTGGAGTGGTCCATCAATTTCATCAAATACCAAACAAGACAATCCATTTACATTAAAAAAGTGTCTCATTTCTGGGAAGGAGGGACAATCTCTAAGAATGTTGGTGCAATTATTTTTCCAATGGTGAATCAAGCCAGTGAAAGCAATAGTGAAATTCTTAGGGGGAAAAGAAGAAGAGTCCCCATTGGCAAAAACCCACAAGCAACAAAGGAATATTGCTTTGATAGGTGGTTTTGATGAAGAAGATTTTTTGTACATGGAAATGACTCAAGCCTCCACTTCGGATAGTCCTATCATGGTATGTTGATTCAAACACATGATAAGAGAGAAAGAGTGGTTCTACAACCTCATCCAATCAACTTCATATGGGAAAATTTCACTTGATGATACATTCTATGAAGCATAGGGTATTGGGGACATTTCTATACCACTCAAGACTCACAAGTGTCAATTTTTAAATGTTTAGTATATTCCAAGGCTCATGAAGAACCTCTTGTCAATAAGTTAGTTTTTAGAGAACAACTTGAAAGTTTGGTTTAATAGGCATAATGGTGAGAGAATTTATCTCATTTGGGACAAGACTCACAATGGTTAAGTTGTTGTTCATGCCTCTTGGGTTGGTAAGATGTTTTAGTTGGTTGATGTCACCCATGAAGACAAGGCCTTGGAGTAAAGATGATTTCATCCACTACTCTTTGCCATGAAATATTTGATCATTTAGTTTTTCTATATTCTTGCATTGAGTAAATGAGAAACATGGTGGGAGGACTTTTCTTCATGAAGAAAACAAAAGTTCTTCGTTGTAACTCTCTTGTTAGGAAACAACATTGGGCTTCTTTTCTTGTTGTAGAAATATGAGCCTCTGGTACTTTAGATTTGGTCCATGTTGATCTCTGTGTGCCAATGACAAACAATCATAGTCATACTTCATATTTTCATTTTTTTGTGGATGATTATAACAGAAAATGCGGCACTATTGCTTGACTAGAAAAGGTCAAACATTTAAAAAATTAAAAGAATTTTGAGCCCTTGAAAAAAAGTTCATTTGGTCACTCCCTCAAGGTCATCCACTTAGATCAGGGAGGATTCACTAGTAAGGATTTTCAACCTAAATTCAACAACATGGGATCAAGCAACAATTGACCACAAGATGTTAATAGAAAGGAATACTGAGAGGGTGGGTGAATTAGTATTCCACAAAACCATTTCTTAATAAGTTTATTAGTCCAAATTCCAAAATTAATAACATGAAAGTAGAATAACCATAGGAATAGAAACCATAAAGACATAACACATGAACACCAGGATTTTTATGTGGAAAACCCAAAAAAGGAAAAGCCATGGTGAGTGTTAGCTCACAATATATTAATATAGCTCAATACCAAATTAGCTTCCCAGGGATCACTTCCCAGAGAAATGCTCACTACAAAAATAGGCTCACTGCTTAGAGAAAGAAAGAAGAAGAAAGAATGGCTCACTGCCAAGATTAGCTTCTCAGATTGCATCTATATATGCATGGTTACAACTCTAATGAAGGACATAAAAACTAATTCAACAATCTTCATCTCTATCTGCCCTATTTCACTGCTCTACACTTATTTGAGAATAAGATCTCTCTTCTTCTACCAATTACTACCTTAACTTCACTTACTTTGTACACCATCCACCACACCACATCACATTGCTATCCACCTAAGAACTCAAATCCATTAGATATATATATTCACATCAAGAATTATTACTTGATCAGGTCAGAAATCTAAACAAGAAAATATGTAAGAAAAAATATCATACTCTATCGGCTTGTCCTTATGTACAATCTCCTATGCAGACTTAAACAATCATGCACAAGTCTTCATATAGGTTGGCCTTAGACATATGACCACTCAAATTGATAATCCAAACATTACATCTTGTCCACATAGAGCTAATATGCCAATCGACATGTTCCTTATTAACACACTCAATAAGCTCATCTATCACATCACCACACACACTGCAAACCAAATGGGACCTTAAAAATCATATCCAAGTTCACAAAGAAAAATACTTTTGCATGTCAAAATGTGGATCATGGAACTGTTGCTCTGTCATAGAGAAATACTGTTGAACTGGAACCTGATATTGAGCAACTGGTAAAATGTGATATAATGAACTTTAGAGGTTATGATCTTGAATTTGGGTAGTACTAACATATCTCTTTCTTTCCTTAGAACCATAGACCGAGATGTGCACTTGCAGAATGTGGACCAATCTACTGAGTACTGTTCACTATCTCTGTCTTTCCCTTGTTTTTCTGGACTTAGAAATTTTCTTCACATGACTTTCAGAGAAGATCATGACTTGATCACCAAATTGAATCATCATCACATAGCCATGAATCATCATACATAATATGCATTAGGTGGTCTTCTTGTGTGGAGGCATACTGATCCATTTTCTGTCTCATACTCTGAACCCTATCCATACATGGTCATTTTGACCTTCCATACTTGTACCTTGCTACCAAACCAAGTTGGTCTTCTGGAGTGATGTCTTCTTGTCATGCTAATGTATCTTGTTGGCCATGTTGCCATCAATGACAACACACACATGTTATCTCTAGATCAGTGTCTCTTGCCAACAATCTCCCCCTTTGGCATTGATGGTAACACTTACTAAAAAATGTTGCCTTGACTGCTCCCCCTTTCTATATTCACTTCTATATTCCTTCTCCCCCTAAGATGTTTTCTCATTTTTCACTGATCTTATCTCCCACTTTAACATCAATGGCAAAGGGTGTGTCTCAGAACCAAAAGCTTGTCAAAACTACAAAATTTACTATGTACTCTACCACATATTTACAAATATAGTCTTCAACTTAATCTTACCTATGCTTAAAGATGCCACTGAAAATGTTTTTTATCTGTGCTATTTCACCATCCTAGCCCTTTTTAACATTGTCCAAATTTTGAAAATGTCCACTAAGTAAGAAAACTATGGTCTTTGCCTTTTACAGATTAGTGGATACATCAGTTTGTGAAGCTATTTGAGCTTCAGCTACCAAAGTGAACATGGAATCCAAATTGGGACTGATCAGATTCTTCCTTTTGTCTGATCCCTTTCACTTATTAAACTATCCAAGTCATTTTGACTATTGATTACTTGACTTTCTTTGCCGCTTACTGATTCAGTTACTAGATCAAATGACTTAGATATGTTCATTGGTTTTTGCTCAATCTTTGATCTTTTCTTCTATTTTCTTTGTAGCTTCTAGCCAAGATAGACAATCTATATATATCACTGGCCTCTTTAATGGCATCCTAAATGCCCTTAAATCTATTGTCTAATTGTATTTTATCATTGGCTATCATTTTCTTTAACACATTTAGTCTTTTCTCATTGAATTCTTGCATTACTTTTATCTCAGCTGATTTTTCAAAAGATTCAAAATGTGTGCTTACCAAATTTATCAATCCCTTAACTTGACTTGTGATAGACATAGAGGTATCCTTCTGATAAATTGGCATCAGCTTCTCCAAAATGTTGGATGCTTCACTAATGAGTTCATTGTCCTCTATGTGGGATTTTAACATTTCTTCTCTACCTTGGCTTGTGCAATTAAAGCCAATTTGAGCTTTTGTAATAGTGACATGGTGTCCAAGTTTATTAGATTATGAAGTAGTTCTATCTCATTTAGAACTTCTTTCTCTATTTCCAAAAATTCTTTCACCACCTCTATAGTGTCTCTTGCTGCATTAGAGACTTCATTTTCTATTCCTACTCTAGAGGATCTATGTTCATGGCCTTGTTGGTGCCATCCTTCTGCTCTTGTGGAGGATTATTCTCAACCTATTCTTCCTTGTCAATTTTCTCCTCACTTCTAAGTTCCAACAAAGATATACTTTCAGTAGCTAGTATTTCTATTTCCTTAGTCTTCTCACCATCAGTTTTGTCCTCTATTTGATGTTCTAGAGAGGCAACTGTTCCCTTTTCTTCAGCTATTTTGTCAACTTTGTCTATCTCCTTTTCAACATTGACTTTTGGAACGATGTGTTATCTTCACCATCTATTTCTTCTTTGTCATAGATGATAGGAAGATTATATTTCTTCAAGACTTTCAAAGTGATTTCTTCTTTTTCTTTGACAACCTTGTCAACTTGTCCCAGCATTAAAGAGTTCATCCTTTTCTTGGTTCTGAACTCATCCTTGATCTCCTTAGAGATTAATGCCTCTTGTTTGGGAGTAATTTTTGGACACAGTCTAGTTAATATATGTTGTCTCAGTTTAATATCCTTTGCCCTAGCAGTCTCTTTTCTGATAGTCAAAATTTTAGCTAGACTTTCAGGGGGGTTTGAGATGATCTCAATAAGGACTCTGCTATATATGCTTAGGTATTCCACTGTGGCATCTTCAAGGACTCTCTTATCAGCATCATAATACTCATCATAAAATTCAATCAGGGCTTCAGATTCCCATCTACAGTGAATGATTTCAATACATCCTTAATTGAAATTGTAGCCTTTTCAATGTAAGGCTCCTCTACGTTTTGTCTTTTGCTGGATTTCTCACTTCTAGAGAACTTTTCTCTGGTGCTTCTGGAGGCCTTTATGCCCTCTACCTTCATCTTCTTCACTTCTTCATCAGACTCAGTTTCTTGTTCATCCTTGCTCCCTACACTAACATATAGTCTTCTGCCTTTCATTTTCTTCCTCTTTGTATCTTTGATAGTAGATTTCTTTGATGTTTTCTCTATACTCACTGATGGTGTGGAACCAGAGGAGCTAGCAGAGCTCCTAGTAGACCTTTGAGTCTTTCTAGGCTTGTCTAGTTTCACTCTTTTGGTACTTGTACTAATTTAATCTTTTGTTTTTCCTTTTCTTCTTTCTCTGCTCTTTCCCTTGATTCTTTAAATTGTTCTTTTGTGAACCCATATCTTGTAGCAATTTCTTCTACTTCTTTTCTCACCTTCCTAGTAGATTCTGGCTTCCTAAATTCAACATGAAGTTTTAAACTTAGTTCTTGATAAGTCCCAAACCTCTATTCTTTATTGTCTCTAGGTTTGCTGAGCAGGTGCTAGGTATAGTTTTCTAGTATTTGTCCACCTACCTCATATCCCATGGGCATTACCCATACAGTTCTGGGTTCCATAGCTTCCATTAAACATTGATCCTTAGTGACCATGAAACAAATTATATCCTTGTATTTCTCAACAATTCCCTTAGGGATTCTTTCCCTAGAAAGCATCATGCTTTGAAAAGTTTTGAAATACCCCCACAATGCTACCTTTTGCACATCATAACTTCCTAGACTATTCAAGTGATCCTTAATTTTCACAGCCACTGCTCTATCACTTGTCTAGAACAGATTATTCATGTTGGGTAGCTCATTTATGAAATAGGAGAATAACTAAATGACCAACTTACCATACTTGAAGGGGTAATTCCTGTTCTCCTTTATCTTCATTAGGTTCTCCATTAATTGATTTAGTAGCAACTCGCATAGGTCAGAATATGCATTCTCCTTTGTCATCTGATAAGCAATATAAATTCTTGTGCCAAAAATATAGTTCTCCTAGTTGGAGAAGTAGACCTTGTAGCCTAAAACCATTGAGGCAAATCTCACACCATGATTTGTAATATCATTGATCATTAATGCCCTTTTGTCAAATTTACTCTGGTGGCCTCTGAGACAGTTTGATTCTTAATGGCATTCAGAAAGGGCATGCCTCTAGTGGAGTTCAATCCAGTTACTGCCTTGATTTCTTCCTTAGTGATTTTGAATGGTTGTCTTAGCCACATGAATTCATCATGCATTCTATTAAGCATGTATCGAACCCATTTATCTTCCTCAAAAATAGGGAAGTGAGCATATTGGATGAATTTATTTTCCTTTAGGACTTTATACTATGGCTTTAAGTCATAGTGATCATCACTTAGATGGTTTAGAAATAATTCTACAAATTTTCTGTCATTGTGCTCATCTAGAGCAACATGTATATATGCCCTAACATCCTCAACATATAGAACCCCATCAGGAATGTATGAAAATGCACCTATCGGATCAACTTCTATTGCTTTAAATGGGTGTTTCTTAAATTTAGGTTAAGGTCATTCAGTGATATCAACGACTTGCAGAGTTGCCTTTGTAGAATTTTAACAAATTCACAAATGGGGTTTCAATGAAAATACCTTGTTCCACTGATCTAGGGTTTCCTTTATCTGGATTACTCCAAATCCTTTAGATCTTAGTTATTGTTGCTCATCTTTCACCTTAGTCTCTCCTGGATGTCTGATATTTTGAATGCAAAGTGATTTTGAAATCAAACAATTCCCTTTCTATCCTCCACATGACTTGGCCTATATCATCATAAATGCTCATTCCCAAAAAGTTGCATGTCTTCTTTGATAGATACAGTCAACCAAGATTGCTTTTCAATGTGCCTCATTGACTTCTTTTCTTCTAGTTTTTCTTTTAAGAGATTTGTCACATCAGATTCCATCATATGCCTTTGTTCTAGATTCTAGCACCCACTTTCTGGCTGGGGGTTTTGGATTTTCAACACTACTCCCTCTAAGTCAAAGCTCCCAATTTACTTCCCAGAGGAAGTATCTGCACCAGATGATTGTGTGGATTCATCCTTCACTTCAATCACATCTTTCTTGATCCAAATCTTTCTCATTTCTTTCCTGGTGTCAACCAGATTTTCTTTCCCTTTGTCATTCCTTTTCTCTATTTTCCTGTATTCAGTTTCTTTTCACATTTTGGCTTCTGTAGACTCTTGCAATATATCAAGATTTGTTTCAATTGTAGTACACAATGTATCCTTGTCCTTGATTCCTTTCTCTATATGAATTCATCCTTGATCTACATTGATTAGCCATGTGTCCAAATCTATTGCATGTAAAACACCTTCTATTGAATGATTGAGTATTCTTTGAATTTTGAAAGCCATTTCTTACTGAACTTCTGCATTCATTTGATCTATGAACAATTTACTTACAGTTGAAGCATTGACCAGAGAATGATGAAACATTTTGATTCTGGTTTGTTCTACTCTTGCACTGAGTAGCTTTATGACCAAACATATTGCAATTAAAACAATGGCCATTGAAAGATGGATACCTTTGAGCATTTAGCTATTTGACCAGGGGTCTTCTAGATTTTCTTCTTTGATTTTTGAACTGGTTCCCTCTATTTTTATTTAACTCAAAATTTTCTTGCCTGGATTCTAAACTCTCTCCATTCTCAAATCCCAAACCTTGCTTATCATTAGTACTCTTTTGACCAGAAATCATTTAATCAAGCTTTGTAGAACTGAGCTTGAACTTATCTTTATAGATCTTAGCTGCTTCTAGATCAAATTTTAGAAGTAGCACTTCTTTTCTCAATTTTTCACATTCATCTAATTTATCCTTAACAACTTGTCTCAGATGCCTTTCATCTTCTTCCTTCTTTTCAACTTCCAACGTTAAATCATTTTGTAACTTTTGTGCTTCATCTAATTGATCATTTAGCTCCTTGTTTTTTTTTGAATTTTCTAACTTGCTCTCTTAGCTTTAGAATGCTTTCATCATCTTTTTGAATATTTGTTTTTAGATCCCTAATTTCTACCTTAGATTTTTCAAGATCAATAAGGGTTGATTCTAGTTCCTTGTTGGTTTCATAATTTCCAAACCTTCTTGCTGCCATGATTAAAGATGATAGTCTTCTTACAAGGAACCTTTCTCTGATACCAATTGTTGATAGCAAGGAATACTGAGAAGGGGGGTGAATCAGTATTCCACAAGACCACTTCTTAATAAGTTTATTAGTCCAAATTCCAAATTTAATAACATGAAAGTAGAATAAGCATAGGAAAAACAACCACAATGACATAACAAATGAACACCAAGATTTTTATGTGGAAACCCCAAAATGAGAAAAATCAGAGTGAGTGTTAGCTCACAATATATTAATATAGCTCAATGCCAGATTACAAGAGGGCTCACTACCCAGAGAAATGCTCACTATAAAAATAGGCTCACTACCTAGAGAAAGAAAGAAGAAGAAAGAATGGCTCACTACCAAGTTTAGCTACTTAGATTGCATCTATATATGCATGTTTACACCTCTAATGAAGCATAGAAAAATTGATTCGACACTCTTCATCTTTGTCTACCCTGTTTCACTGCTCTGCTCTTATTCAGGAATAGGATTTCTCTTCTTCTGCCAACTACTACCTTCACTTCACTTACTTTTCACACCATCCACCACACCATGTTGAATCACTATCCACCTTAGAACTTGAATCCATTGGATATATATATCCACATCAAGAATTATTACTTGATCAGGTCGATAAACTAAACAAGAAAATGTGTAAGCCAAAATATCATACTCTGTCAGCTTGTTCTTATGTACAATCTCCAATGTGGACTTAAACAATCATGCACAAGTCTTCGTATAGGTTGGCCTTAGTCATATGATTACCCAAATTGATTATCCAAACATTACATCTTCTTAATATAGAGATCTAATATGCCAGTTGGTATGTTCCTTAAGAACACACTTAGTAAGCTCATCTGTCACATCACCACACACACTATAGACCAAATGGGACCTTACGAATCATATCCAATTTTCATTACTGACCTCTTAACATACCTTTAGAACCACAAAGCAAAATATTTATGCATGTTAGAATGTGAATCATGGAACTGTTGCTCTGTCACAAAGAAATACTGTTGAACTAGAACCTGATATTGAGCAATTGGTAAAATGTGATATATTGAAATTTAAAGGTTATGATCCTGGATTTGGATAGTACTGACATATCTCTTTCTTTCCTTAGAACCATAGACCAATATGTGCACTTGTGAGGGAATACGGCCCAATCTATTGAGTATTGTTCACTATCTCTATCTTTCCCTTGTTTGTCCAAACTTAGACATTTTCTTCACATAACTTTAAGAGAAGATCATGACTTGATCACTAGAATGAATCATCATCACATAGCCATGAATCCTCATACCTAATCTGCACTAGGTGGTCTTCTTCTGTAGAGGCATACTGATCCATTTTCTGTCTCATACTATGTACCCTATCCATACTTAGTCATTTTGACCTTCCACACTTGTGCCTTGCTACCAAACCAAGTTGGCCTTCCAGAGTGATGTCTTCTTGTCATGCTAATGTGTCTTCTCGGCCATGTTGCCATCAATGACAACACACACATGTTATCTCTAGAGTAGTGTCTCTTGCTAACACAACATACATGCCTCAAAAAATAGTTTTAATAGAGAGGGTTAATTGTACCATTGTGGGAATGGTGTGATGTATGTTAAAGGATGCATATTTTATTCCTATATTATGGATAGAAGTAATTCATACAAATGTGTAATTGTTGATTCAGGCACTCACCAAAGTGCTCAAAAAAATCACCCTTGAAGAAGCATGGATCAAGAAGAAGCCCTTCATTTCACAGTTGAGAGTGTTTGGGTATATAGCTTTCATATACATTCCCCAAGTGTAGAGGAAAACGTTGGATGAAAAATCCTTGAAATGCATTTTCTTGGATACAATTTAGAGTTGAAGGGTTATTGGGTTTTGGATCCAACTATGAAGAAATTGTTCATCAACAAGGTTGTTTTTAAGAGTAAAATGGTTGTAGCACATGTCCCTCACCATCACTTGTAAGGCATCAGACACCATAATTTATTAAGATTGAATATGAGGAACTTGAGGATATTATTCATGTAGAAGAATCTTGAGAAGAGGTTTTGTTTTTAATGGAATAATTTCCACCCCTATCTCCACCTCAATCCTCATCTCATGTGCACAAATACTGAAGTGGCATTATACCACCATAAAAGAGGCAAAGGTAGATGTAGTTGTTCAACTTTAGGCCAAACACATAAGGAAGTGAATTTGGCTCTTATGTGTATAGTCATTCAAAATTTAGAACCAGAAATAGTGAAGCATACTCTTAAGTCATAACCTTGGAAAGATGGCATGGATGCAAAATATCAAGCATTATGAGGAACAATATTTGGGAAGTTGTTGATCTTCCACCATGAAAGAAAGTTATTTGATGCAAATGGGTTTTCAAAATAAAATACAAAGTAGATGGTAACATCAATTGATAAGTGCAAAGGCTGACTTGTGGCTAAGGGATATGCTTAGAAAGTAGGAATTGACTATGAAGAAACCTTTTCCACCATTGCAAAGATCAAAACTATTGGAATGGTTTTGGTAGTGGTAGTGTAGTTTAGTTGGTAGGTTCATTTGATGGATGTCAAGAGTGCCTTCCTCAATAAAAATCTCAAAGAAGAATCAATATTACTCAACTTGAGGGATGTACTACACTTGGGTAGTAACAGAAAGTGTGCATACTTGTGAAATCCCTTTGCATTCTGAAATAGGCTCCCAAATCTTGGTACATCAATATTGATGAGCATCTCTTAAAACATGGATTCACCAAGAATCCCTATGATCCCAATCTCTACCTCAAAGAGCAAGGTGGAGATCATAATTTTGATAGTATATCTCAATGGTTGGGTTATCATTGGGAGTTCTCAACAAATGATTGCAACAACAATGATCGTAAATGATTATTTGACATGAGAAATCTTAGGCTCTTGCATTATTGTCATACACTTGAAGTGTGGAAAAGAAAGAATTAGATTTTTTTTTTTATCTTAGATGAAATATGCTGACATTGCTTGAGAATTCAGGATGAAAGATTACAAGCCCATGTTGACTTCAATGGAGACAAGATTGCAACTTTGTAGACATGATTCATCCCCTTAGGTTAAATCTACTCTTTATTGCTAGTTGATTGGGAATCCCAATTACTTGACCTACACTAAGTCTGATATTAGCTATGCTATCAGTTATCTTTTGAGTTGTATGCAGGAACCTAAGGTTTCACACTTGAAAGCATCAAAGCAAGTTTTGAGATAGATATATGGTAAATTGGAGTGTAGCTTGGAATATAAACAGAATGAACATTCTCCTTCACAAGGATACATGGATACCACTTTGCAGGATCTTTGGATGATAGGAAGTCTACTTCAGGGTTTGTTTTCCTTTCGAGATCTTATGGAGGAATAAAAAGCAAACTATTGCTCGCTCTTCCCTTCCATAGAAGCATAATATTTCACCACGGGTGGAGTTGTTTGTGACGTGATATGGTTATGTCACATCTTGATAGGAATGGGTGTAGTTTAGACAATTCTATGACAATTAGGGAGTGTTGAAGCTTGCTCACAATTCAACTTTTTGTAACACACTAAATACATTGAGGTTCAATGTCACTACATCCGCGAGCATGTGCAATAGCATTGAAGTCATTTTTTTAAAACTTCTTGACTTGTAATCGAGAAAATGATATAATAAAGGGGAAATTATTAGAATAAATAAATATTAAATATTAGATCATTGTAATATTATTAACATTAATGTTTAACCTTATTAATAATGTTAATAACATTGGGTGGTTGGTCGGTTCTAGTTAGTTCTTCCTTTTTCTTGACTACATCATCTATATATCGCTGGTATTGATCACTAAAGAATTGCTTCTCCTGAATTTATGAATTATTACTTTTCAATTTTTTCTTTAACTAGAAATATCAATTCTAGGATTTGGTTTCATACAGCAGTTCTGAGACCTATAGTTCAGTTTGTGGGTCATTGGAGCATGTATATAAGATAAATTTTCTTTCATTCATGTTCTTTGCTCTCTACTAACTCCTTATGAATTTGTCCTTCACTTATGAAGGCATGTCTTCTCATTCCACTTGTGGTTTTTTTTTCTCCTCTTCATGTAGCTCCTACATTTGAGATGTAATTCCTTGCATAGATTATTTCACACTTGTTCTTATTGGTCATTTACTTCCATTCCTTTCTAAGAGATATTTTCTTTAGTGAGTTTGGAGTGGGTTTCATATATATGCTTTTTTCATACTTGTGAAATATTTGCATAATACCAGTATCTTTGTCAAATGAAGGAAACTTTGAGGGTCAACTTTCTTTTGTTTGGTAGTGTGCTGCTTGTACTTTTTCGTTCTCTTGAAATTTCTCAAAGAAAATGTGTTCTTTTGAGTTGATTACCAGCAAGAGAGTGAGGGAGTGAGATAGGAGTAGAAATCTAGAGCATTACAGCAAACATAAAATTGTGTCATTTAGGTACTCATTAATTTCTTGTGCTTCTTAGAGTTTATTTCTTTAATAAACTTCAATTGTGATTGTGGCAAGATGAAATACAAGTTTTTTTGATGACACCTAATGGAATAGATACAAAGAGGATCCTACAAGACATCCGAAAAACTAAAAGAAAATAACAAATTCTTTCTAGTGTATTCTAAAACTGTGTTATTGAATCGGTTAAAAACCCAGGCATGTCCCAGTACATTTTGTTTTGGAATTGGGATTGGGTTTGATTCACGCATGGATTTGTAAACACACATTCATTTGGAATCATTCATGAGTGTACCTAGGTGATTCCAATTATGTCCAGGCCATTTTGAGGAAATTCCAATGGCGGGTGACAATTTCAATGTGTTTTGTTTGACTTTTGATCATCAAATCCTACCCTAAACCCTAAACTGATGGTCATTTTCACTTGCGTTTTGTTTGACGAGTAATAGGAAAAAAAATTTGTTTGATGAGTAAGCAGTGACACAATAAGATTCACCATTGCCTCAGTAAATAGCACCACATAAGCAGCTCCATAAATTTTCTTTGATTCTGCAGCTAGTTTTCACTTTTTACGAGTCAGATAGCCAACATATTTTTACTGTGAATGGCGGTGGGACTGCTTGTGGTTGGTCTAATCTATCTACACCATCTAATGTCGATGATAAATTGATGATGGTGTTGGTCTTTGATGACAACACAACTAGCTGGCAGACCAAAAGACAGGGAGACAATGGACAATGACAGTAATAGACTTAAGTTACAGAATGATATTTAATTACTTGGCTCGACTCAGCAACAGTAACAAATTGATAGAGAAATGCTAAATGAAATTGCTTTTCATTAGACTTCAAGAACCTTGGTCAACAAGACAAATTTATTCAAACTTATTCATATTGGTCATACATTCAGGGACACCACAGAGATGGTTATCGATCTAACAATGCTTGATGGTGTATGATGTTTTCCTTTGAGAGTCCAAATCAATCTTAGTTGAGATCTGCCACTCTGTCACCACGAATTGACTTTGTTATTCTCCTTCGATCTCCTTTCTCTTCGTTTTCAACCTGTACTACTATTCGCCCATTCCGATTTTATCCTGATTCGATGAATTGAACCTTCTTTTCTCTACCGATTGTTCCTCCCCCTCCGAACTCACTTTCTCTAATTTTTTTTTTACTTCTTCCCAGTTTCATATCATTAAGGAATTGTAACTGTCTCTTCTTCCTGGCCAAAGATTAACAGGAAACGACTAGTTAAGGAGTTAACAATTTCTAAAACAGGCGGAGATTATTTAAATTTCCGAGAGCTTCTAACAACAATTAAATATTAACAAAACAAAACAAGGCTGGGGAAAATGCCCCTGCATCAGCCTTGATGAAGATCCATATGACACTGATTTCTGATTGTATTATTTTAATATTTAACAAGGAATATCTATCATGATTTTGAGTTTGACAAATTGATATTGAATTAGCATACTGTATTTCGAATTTGTAATATTTATGATAATTTTATTTAACATATACATGATTTATAGCATTCTGAACTTAATTCTTTATTTTAAGTTGCAAATATGTATATATTTATTATTATTATTATTTTGTAAGGATGTACCCAGAACCCCAATTTGTTTTGCCGTACTGGTGTGCAGTAGCCATGTACTCGTATCCAATTTTGATTCAGCATCACAATAAAACTATAAATCACAAATGTGAAGAGCACACTGGAATAAAATTGTTTATGTAGCAACATTACATACATTACATTCCTCACCTATATTGCCAGCATTCTTGGAACAGATATAGTCTCTGATAAAATGTTCAGGCAGCCACAGCCTCCGGGATCTTCCTCCTAGGCTTCCTGCAATACTGTTTACACAGTGCCTGGCATTTGACTCCCCAAGCAGAAAACGGATTCTGAAACTCTGGTTCTTCTCACTCTAGATAAGTGGTTCTCTTTGCTCTTCATAAGTGTGAGCATGATATCCTGGACCAACAGCAGAAACAACAAGAAAAATTGCCTGGTAAATTTGTTTTTTCGGTTAATGTTGAACAATATGTTACTCCAAAATACAACTCCTCGCAATTTGTTTGCTTCTGCCTTTGCATACTTTTAAATCTTTAGCAGGGATACTAGAAGTGATGTTTTAGGTCCCATTTCACCCAACACCTTGTGCAGTCTGAATCACCGCAGCTTCATGATCGGTTGTAAGGAAAGCCCTACTTTTTTATTTCATAAGTTTTTTGCTAGCCTTCGAACGAAAATAATTTGAGGATGCTTCAAGACATGGTTCCACATCATCCCTCGTGACTTTCCAAATGAATTTTGAACCAATAAACACTCTCTGAAACTTTTTTGGGATGAAAGGTACAGTAAAGTTTATTCGGTTCTCTCTCAACTGATTTACCAGAGGCCCAAAAAACATATACTTGTTTTAGAATGGTGATACGTAGTGTGCATTGAGGAAATGTAAATAAATACCTAGGAATAATTAATTAGTTTCTAGTCCTTTTGCTAAAAACAAAAACTAGAAAATCTTTACATTAGATAGTAGATAAGAAATTGCATATTTGAGGATTAGATGGATGACTGTCAATCAGTTGTAGAAAGCTACCATTTGATCCAGAAAAAAAAGCCTTATTTTTCTGTTTTTAACTTTTTAAAATGTTTAAGTTTGAAATTTCAAAATGCCTAAATTTATCCATTTGTTTTGCAAATATTTGATGAAAATCTTGATTGGAGGTGACAAATCTGCATTTGAAGTATGTTTTCCGATGGAAAGTACATATTGAAAACATAGTATAAGAGCGTGCTCCTCAAGGATGTGTCCCTTGACAAATATGACCCCATCACCCATAGGGGATGTTTGGGGGACATAGGGATGGGTGGGAAATGTCTCCATCACATCCCCTATTGTGCAAAAACACTGGAAACATCTCGGGTATGCAAATATTTTTTTAGGGTATGCATGGTCCCCTAAGGCCAAGCCAAATTTTAGTCACTTTCAAAAATGAAAACACAATTTTGAAAAAGAAAAAGGGATGGGGACCCAAGGTCCCCCACAGTTCTTTAAACCAAACCTAGACCAAAAAGTACATTAAAAACAATTTAAAAAAAAAATCATTTAATATTTTTAATTTGTGAAGAAGAGAAAGAGAAAGAACAACAATGAGAAAAGGAAAACAGTAGTCAGAAGGATTCAGAGCATCAAATCCATGTCATTTTAGGTAAGTTTACCATCCATTATTCATTTTCTCAAATTCCAGGTTTGCATTTTTTTTAAGTTCCAAACATTTAGGGAGTTTTTGTATTTTGTATTTTGTTCTATGTTTGCATGATAGTTGTGTTTTGATGTTTCAACAAAAAAATAATGAACAATAGTGAAGGTAGTGAGAGTGAAGAGGTTGAAATTCAACAAAGAACTCAAAGAAGTCATAGAAATATTGTTGGGGGTTCTTTTGGGAGTGGGTTCAAATAAACCATTTGAATACCCTTCTGAAACCCTCAAAAGCTATGCAAAATGCCCACTTAATTTAAAAAAATCCCTTTTACAATTTGCAACATAGAGATAAAAACAAGAAAAGATATTCAATGGGGAGTAGAATAGGGTAATGTCATTTGTACAACAAGGACTATAAGGGCAGCTACACAAAGATTTACTCTCATCTGTTGTACTTTGGTAGAATAGAGGTAAAAGGGTATGAACAAATAACCTTAGCTGAGAAGGCCAAGGTGATTAGGCTTACTGACTTTTCTTTATCCTTGCCAATTGGGTGCCCAAGATGCCTTTTGTCTCTTACTGGTGTGATCTTTGCATAGTAGTGTGTGATGTTTTTTTTGTTTTTGGCATGCATCCATACAAAATAAATTAATTTTTTATAATTTTTAGATTTTTTAATACTTTTTGGATTTTGTATTTTGAATAATAACGTTAATTTTAAAAGTCATTAATAATTAATAACTATTTTAATTAAAAATTAACTACTAAAATTAAAATTGAGAAACACATTACAAACATATGACAACTTGACATTTTACAACAACATAGGCTTGATTCAAAATAATTATTATGGCAACTCATATTCAGTTGACGAATAATCTTCTGGACCTTGATGACATGACTTACAACATGACCAAAAATTGACTATTTCATCCTTTCATATAGTCTTGACACATAGAAATGATGATTTGACAATGAAGTTTCATGTATCACAATTGATTTCTAGAATGGGTACAACATAGAGTGTTTACAATTGTTTTGGAGTATAAAATAAATTCCAAGAGTAACAAACTTTAAGTTTTCTAGAAATTAGAGGTTCTTGGCCAAATAAGCTTTTGAGGAAATCGGGGAGAAAATTTATCACTTTGCATCTAGGCTGATAGGTTCTAAATATTGGCTAGAAAATCCTACTAACATATTTAAGGGGTGGGAAAGTACATATTGAAAACATAGAATAAGAGCATGCTCCTCAAGGATGTGTCCCTTGCCAAATATGACCCCATCCCCCATAGGGGATGTTTGGGGGACATAGGGATGGGTAGGAAATGTCTTACCCCATCCCCTATTGTGCAAATATAGTAGAAGTATCTTGGGTATGCAAATATTTATTAGGAGATGCCTGGCTCCCCTACAGCCCAGCCAAATTTTAGTCACTTTAAAAAAATGAAAACACAATTTTGAAAACTAAAAAAGGGATGGGGGGACCCAAAGTCCCCCACACTTCTTTAAACCAAACCTAAACTAAAAACGATAAAAACGACCCTCAAAACAATTATAAACAAAAAAAATCATTTTTACATTTTCTAATTTGTGAAGAGAAAGAGAAAGAACAGCAGTGAGAAGAGGAGAATAGTGGTCAGAAGAAGAAAAGAGATCATCAAATCCATGTCATTGGAGGTAAGTTTACCATCCACTATTCATTTGCTCAAATTCTAGGTTTGCATTTTTTTTTTTAAGTTCCAAACACTTAGGGAGTTTTTGTATTTTGTATTTTGTTCTATGTTTACATGAGAATTGTGTTTTGAATTTTCAACAAAAACATAATGAACAATAGTGAGGGTAGTGAGAGTGAAGAGGTTGAAATTCAACAAAGAACTCAAAGAAGTCATAGAAATATTGTTGGGGGTTCTTTTGGGAGTGGGAGTGTGTGAGTTCAAATAACCTATTTGAATACCCTTCTCAGCTAAAAAACTATGCAAAATGCCCATTTAATTCAAAACAAATCTCTTTTACAATTTGCAACATAGAGATAAAAGCAAGAAAAAATATTCAAGGGGGAGTAGAGTAGGGTAATTTCATTTGTACAACAAGGACTATAGGGGTAGGTACACAAGGATTTACTCTCATCTTTTGTGCATAGGTAGAATAGAGGTAAAAGGGTATGGACAAATAACCTTAGCTGAGAAGGCCAAGGTGATTAGGTTCCACTTGGAGGGTGAGGCAATAAGGAAGGCAATATCAATACAGCCTATGAAACCTAGTGTGTCATTGCCTACACAATCCATAGATGTTGGAAGTCAAAGGAGGGTTCTACTTCTACCAAGTGGAAGGAAAGAACTATTTTTGTAGGGTTGTTTAATGTACAATCATGAGAGGTGGCTAGTCTTCTATTGTGAAATTTTTATGCCAATGCTATACCATTTCATGCAGTATATTATCCCTATTTCAAACAAATGTTCAAAAATTTAATTGATGTCGGTCCCTTATTTTCCACCCTAGAGAAGATAAGGTAAGTGCCACCCTCCTTGATAGAGAATAGTCTAAGGTGAGTGTGTTGATGAAAGAAATTAGGAAAACTTGGATAAGGGATGGTTGATCTATCATCATAGATGGGTGGACAGATATCAAATGTTGACCACTCATCAATATCATTGTCACAATTTTAGTTGACTCTTATTTTCTCAGAGCTATTGATTGTTCAGAGAAGAGAAAGGATGCAAATTTCTAATTTTATATTTTAAAGGATGCCATAGAAGTGGTTGGGGCTTCTAGTGTTGTACATGTGGTGACCAATTCAACTCGTGTATGTAAGTTAGTTGGCTTAACGGTGGAGGGTTATTAGAAACATATTTTCTAGATCCCATGTTGAGTTCATGGGTTGAAGAATGCATTGAACAACATTGGGAGGATATATTGAGCAAAGGTAGCTATGGTAGAATCTAGAGACATATAGGTGTTCATTTGCAACCATCACACTTCATTTGCTTTATTCAATATTGACTTTTTCAAGAAAGAAATTCTTCAAACCTATGGATGCTATATATGATAGCTACTTCATTTTGTGAGAGAGGATGGTTGAGGTGCAAGAGCCTCTACAATTCAAGGTGGTTAATTCAGAGTGGAGTAGATGGCCAAAGGAAAACACCATTGAAGGAAGAAGTGTGAAAAAAAAAGATCCTTGATGATGAATGGTGGTCCATAGTGAGGTAAGAAATTGTTTATTTTATTATTAAAATTTTAAAAAGTTAATTTATTAATGTTTCTAACTTGTAAATTATTATCATTTCAGTCAATCTTGTTTTGATATTTTAATTTTTGTAACCTGTTTGCACTTGCAGATATATTTTTGCTCCATCTCACTTGTTGTGCAAGTCATAAGATATACTAATACAAATTCTCCTAGCCTTGGAGAGATTTATGAGACATTTGATAGCATGTTTGGGCAGATGAAGCAATCCATTCATAGTAGGGATCCTACTTAGGGATTTTTTGAAGAGCATATTAGGCCCATTGTGACGTGGCTGTGAAACACTACGAACACACCACCTCACATGGCAGCCTATGCTTTAAATCCCAAATGGTGTGTAGCTAGGCCTAGGAGAGTGCATCCATCCCATGATGAAGAGGTAAAACAAGTGCTCATGAAGACCCTTAGAAAAATGTATACTGATGAGGAGTCTTCTATACTTTGTACACAGTGGCTAGCCTTTGTTAATGAACATGGTTCAACCTTCAACAATGCAAAGGCCAAGACAAATAGAGCTACATTAGCTCAAACCAACCCTATTATATGGTAGATGTGACATGGAAAGGATGCACTAGAGTTGAGAATACTTGTCACTCACCTCCTTTCACAAGTTGCTAGTTCTTCAGTTGCGAAGAGGAATTGGTCCACATATAGCTTCATTTAATTAGTCAAGAGGAACAACCTTACCTCTAGACAATCAAACAAGTTAGTGGTCATGCATAGTGCCTTAGAGGAATGGGGTCAAGGGGAAGGGTGACCAAGGCCTAGGGACACATCCCTATAGAACATATCAAGTAACAGAAAAAAACCATCACTGCAAAGTAGGCAAATCAAGGAAAGGTTTCCTTAGTGAACCTATACTTGTAGAGGAAAGGAAACTAGATTGCATGATACAATTGAATTCTATAAGAGATCACAGTTGATCTACTTGTTGCAGTACAACAGATGCCACTTCTTTGAGTCAATATAATGTTGCACACTTGAACAAACCAATCTGAATAGCAAAATTTCCATATTAATGATATAGAGAACATCCAAGTTCAGAACCCTTCATCGATCTTATTTATACTGTCCATCTCAAGTCCATCCATGGAAAAGGGGAAGGAAAAAAGAATAAAGGAGAGTCATCTGAGAGAACTGTGTAGAATCCCCCTCTTATTTGCATGCCACATGAATTTTTTAACTGGTGTTTATATTTCACTAACTTAATTCAAACACCGATGGAAGTTGATGTAAAGTGAGTTAGGAGGATAATCATAAGGTAGCTGGAAAGGTTTCTAGAATTTTGCGCAATAAACAACCATTTCTTCTTAATAGGAAAAATTGCAAAAATTTCTAAAAGAAATTTGAATTTGGGAAAAACAATGGAATATGAAATGAATATTTGGCTGCTTAAAATAAAATAAGAACATATTTAAATATCTCTTTTTAGAAGAGAAACTGTCGGATTTATAGTGCTCACTAAAAAAATTGTAATCTTCTTAAGGCTGGATAAATATGTAAAACCTCAAAATAACAAAAAAAAAACAAAACAGCCAATTACCTCTATATGTTGTTGCTTTCTTGATAGACTCTGACAGAGATTCCCTTAACTGCATAATCTCATTCTCCGCATCTATTAATTTCATTCTCAAATAATCCATGAATTGCTGAGATACCCTCACCTGAGTTTTTGCAGATGAAACTTCTCTCTGCATATCTCAACCCTCTCATTCTCCTCTCCTCAACCTAGCAAAAACCTGAAAATCACAATCCCATACAAAATAAGCAACTGCAATAGGAGTCCATGCCCAAAAAGCCCAAACACTAAGAAAAAACTACCAAGACATCATAAAAAGCCCAAATCTAACTTGACCTGTAGATTGATTGCAAGGATTCGTCTGCTTACCAAATTCCACCATTTTTTGAGAATCTTTTTGCAAAACCTGTCCTAAATCTCACTAGAATATTATGGAATATGTGGGGATTTTGCAGGAATCAACCTAATGCTAGCTTGCCCGGTGGTTAAGTCAAACCCCCGCCTTCGCTGGGCCAACGAGCTCGCGGGTTTGAAGTGTTCTTGCTAGGGGATGAGGTCCACAACAGGCTCTGGGCAAAAGCATTCGTGTGGAGCCGGAGGACGTGACGTGTCGCACCAGCGTCACCGGTCACATTAAAAAATTTACCAGGCACATTATCTTTCAAAAAAAAACCTAATGCTAGCTTGGAAATAAACTTATAGCAACCATTTCCTGAAAAACCTAATGCTAGCTTGGAAATAAACTTATCGCAACCATTTCCTGATACGATCAAGCTTGTAGGTTCAGGGTTTGAAGTGGAACAACCATTGGTATACCTCAATAAACCGGCGAGATTTACGGGGCCGCCCACGTAAATTATGTTGACCAATGGTTGGGCCGGTCATATCAGGGTCCTTCCCTTTATCGGTGTTATTATTATTGTCTCGTAGGTAATGGAACTTTTATTTTATTTTTTATTTTGATGAATATTATTGTTATACTTTATATTATTGTTTAGGAAATGAGTTAGGATTAGGCTTATAAATAGGGGTAGAAATAGGGTTATGATTAAAGTTATGGTTATAGTAGGGTTTTAATCTAATTAGGGTTATGGTTACATTTATATGATTAGGGTTAGTTATGATTTAAATTAGTGTTAAGGTTAGCATATTTATCTTTATAGAAAGATATATTAAGTGTAATGTTAGCACAACTTGTGAGAATTAGGTTTAGAGTTAGGGTTTGGATGAAGGTCGGATTTAGAATTAGGGTTTTGTTAAGGGATTGGGTTAGGATTAGGCTTATAATAAGGGTTAGATATAGGGTTAGACTTATAAATCATTGCTAAGTGTAATCTTAGGGTTATGATTGGAATTACTGTTAGATTTAGAATTAGGGTTAGATTGAGTGTTATGATTACAATTAGGGTTTGGGTTAGGGTATGAACAAAGGTTAGATTAGAATTAGGGTTTTGTGTAGGGATACAGTTATGGTGAGGGTTATAAATAGGGTTAGATTTAGAATTAGGTTTAGATTGAGGGTAATGATTAAATAATGATTATAATTACAGCTTTTGTTAAAATTAGGGTATTTGCTTGAAATTAGGGTTAGGGTTAGCATATGTATATTTAGAGAAATCAATGGAAATTGTACTTTTGTGATTACTTATCTTGTTAATGGGCTCCAAATTGTCACATGAAACTCATATTGTAACTTGTAACTCGTTATAATTGTAAATTGTCTATATACAAATTTTAAATGGACACGAGTATATTTTTATGACTTTTACATTTATTGGTTGTGAAAAATATCTTTTTTTTAATTCATAAATTTTCCAACTTCATTAAATATAGAATATTGTAGTTATTAGATTCATATTAATTAATGTAAGAATCATGTGTTGTGGAATTAATGTAAATAAATTTTGTTATTATAGAATTAAGATTTAATTTATTTTACTTTTTATTATTTAGTTTAGTGAAGCATAATTTCATGCTTTATTATTAGTTTAATGAATTTAATTTCTTAGAATATGCATAAATCAATTCAAAACAAATAAATTTAAGAAACCATAGTAACACAAAATGGAGAACAAACTATATATTCATCTTTACAAATAGTATTACAAATATACAAGATACTTGACTTTTCTTTTGAAATGTGTAATACACTTGATAGAATTTAAAAAGAATGCATTCCATACTCTACTTTTCTCTATGTGCTCTGCTCTATTCTATTTTATTTTGTATGCTCTACTTTTTAATGCTCTAGTTGGCTCTCTATGCTCTATTCTATTTTATTTTATTCTATATGCTCTACATTTTTATGCTCTAGTTGGTTCTCTATGATTTGCTCTATATGTCCTGGTCTACTCTGTATACTCTGCTTTGTATGTTCTGGTCTTCTCTCTAAGATGTACTCTATATGCTCTAGTTTTTACTTTTTATGCCTTTCTTTGAATGCTCTGGTATGCTATCTATGATCTGCTATGTATGCATTGGTCTACTCTTTATGCCCTACTTTGTATTCTCTGGTATGCTCTCTATACTCTACTATGTATGCCCTAGTCTACTATGTATGCCCTAGTCTACTATGTATGGCTTGGTCTACTCTTTATTCTCTAGTCTTCTTTCTATGCTCCGGTATACTCTCTATTCTCTACCCTATATGCCCTAGCTTTCTCTATATGCCTTGATGTACACTTTATACCCTGCTCTATATGATTTGGTATGGTCTGTGTGGTATGCTTTGTATGCCCTAGTCTACTCTATATGGCCCAATCTATATCATTTATCTTCTAATAAATTTTGTCTTTTTTCTTCAACTTTTCTCTTGCCAAGTTATTTTCCATTTTTCATCTTTTCATAATGGTTATATGTAAATGGAGGAATTATTCTATGTCCTTCTAATGACTTTACATGTGATATAGCCACAAATTTCAATCATGTCCTTTCTTTCTGTTGTATGTCAATTGTGGCTTTTGAAAGAGACAAACCTTGTGATTTGTGTATTGTTAATGCCCAAGCCAATCTTTAGAGTATTTAGATTGTGTGGCCCCTTTGTAGTGGTGTAATTGGAACTACACATGGAGATTAATCTTCAAATGATATCCCTATGTAATTATAAAACTCCACCATAACATATGTCGATGGTTTTGGTGGTGCACTGCTAGGTTTTTATATTATTTTTTGAACATACCCTAAAGATCCATTTACAAGACTTGCTTCTATCTAAAGATTAGAAGTTAACATGACCCTTGCATCCTTAGCAAGTAATAAAGCCATATAAATTTCATCATTCTGACCTTCTTCATCCACAATGATAAATCTGAATTATGGATGATGAGTGTTCTTAGAAGACTTTGTGTTAACACCTGTCTTAGCCGACTTGGTTGTTTTCACTAATTGTGGAGATGTATTGAATATTGTAGAAGCATGTTGATATGTAGGAGATTGCATTTGAATCCTAGCTAAGGCGTGGTGTAATCTGCATACATCTTTACATCTTTCCCTTAGCTAAAATTGTATTAGGTCTAGACCTATTTCTATGCATGTTTGTATTGTCGACCATGGAGTTTGTTCCAATAGTTGATGAATATAATGCCAACCTTGATGTACATTCCAGGGGTGATGAGTTCTTTTACAACATGTAATATAGTTGTGAAATGGAGGTAGTTGTGCAAAAATGGAAAAGCAGTGCAAAGGTGTGAAAGAGCAGAGCAAAGGAAATATTCTATGCTTTAGAGGAACTGAACCCTAGCATGGAATAGATATACTGTGCAAATGTTTATATAAATTGTATGTATATGTTATCTTATAATAAAAAATTATAGTCATTCATATGTTAATCTGAGTCTTCCTTTATATTCCTAAGTGTTGTGTTCTCTTTGTAAATCATGGCCTTTATTTAGTCATTTTTCACCCTTGGTTAGCAATCTTTCATTTTTTTGAACCTTGGTCGGCAAGTTTGTAAGTTCCAAAACCACCCGATTTCCCAAATCTTTACTCAAGTCAATGTCCAAGTCTTAGTTATAGGTCTTGTGACAGTTCGCTAAAAAAATCCATTGCGGTCGGTGAATCAAAATTCTTCAAACTTTTGAACTCCTAAACTATTGGTTCACTATTTCAAAGAGTTGCGGATGCCCTAAATGAACATGCATCCCACTTACCAAAGCACTATCTTTTCAACCATTAGAATGTACGACATGTTGACATCTATCAATTTGCAATAAATTTGCAATGAGTTGGGAGGAGTGTTCACACACTTTTCTGAGGGAAATTCAATTGGATATTTATGAATTGCTGAGTACTTTACACCACTAGATTTAAAGGGATTTAATGCGACATTTTATAAAATCTATCACCTTGCAAACATGACGTATTTTGAATTGTGATGTGAGTATGTTGGAGGAGCTTTGAGCCTCACTATTAACAAAGAATTTGTAGAAGTATTCACAACTAGGTTAGACAACTAGCTCCTTTCCTTACTTTTCCTTGTTGTGATAAATTGAGTCTTTTGATTTTTCTAGGTGAAGAAGCACAATTTTTCTTTCATGAGTCTTGGTGGTCAATTTTCTTCAAATGTCTTGTTGACATCTTTGGTGCCCATAATCTTCATAGAAGTTTTCATTTCTTGGTTTTGAAAACAAGTCAAAATGAAGTACATATATTAGGGTTTCCCAATTGCCTCTATAATTGAAAATTGTTTGTCGAAAGTAAAGGATACTGATCTCTAACATGTACACCTAGAGGAGTTTTGGGGATAGAATACAACAAGAAACTAGGTCTTAAATTGTAGAAAGGATTGTAAGTAGTGGGTTAGCCATGCTAGGGGTTTTCCACCTGTCATGTCATGTCTAGATTTGATTGTTTGTTGCACAAGAAATTATTATCTTGACTCACAAGAGATATAAGCTTTTGATGGTGCTAGAATTACTAAAGTTGATTCAAAAGTTGTGTCACATGCATTAAGGTTACCAGACCATGACAAGTTTGTCTATATGTTTGTTACTAGTGGTTGGGGATATGTTTGGGATAAAAAGGATTGGTGCCAAAATTGTATTGCTAAGAGCTAGCTCAAAGTTGAAAGAAAAGATAAATCAAGTCTTCCCACTAATTTGAAGAGAGGGAATTTTTAAGAAGAAATATCTGACATGATTACCTTATTACATTATGCCATAAGAAGTGCTAACTTAGATTCATTTGAAAGCTCTATGTGTCAATTTATTTTGGTGATTTGTAGTGAATTTCAATATGTAGATTGAGTGAAAATAATAAGTGAACATATGAATGAGTAGCTAACAAACTTTGATAAGAAGGCATCTTTCCATATGTGTTCCTTTCTAGTCTACATTTTAGGTAGTAAAGAGGTTATTGTTACAAATATGTGCCTAAGTGGTGTTGTCATTGATGTGAACATATCCTTGTTGCATTAGTGCCAACTATATCCTATTTTAATACCTGGTTAGAAGACTGAAATCTTGAGGATATTGAGAAAATTAATAAAGATCATTCTATGAGGACCATATGTTTGTGTAGAGGGTTGTCTAAAGTAGCTCCAGCCAAGATTTGAGAAGTCCACTTGAAGATCTGAAGAAGTTATGGCCATCTGAGTAGAAATAGTTTTGCAGTGTTCAGAAGAAATAGAGTGACAGGAAATGGGTTCGAATTGCTACACATTAAAATATTATGATATGTGGATCTAAAGGCATGTTTGGGAAGTCAGTGTGTATCAACAACTCAAGTAGTTTGTGGTTTGGATGTCCACAAGCAATCTTTCTGGTGTGACAGACATGGCAGACAGTGTTCTTGAGGTTTTGGATGAAGATGCAAGTGATTCTGATGATTTAGAGGAGTGTGGTTGTTTTTGTTGAATTCAATGTGCTTGTGGAGGTCTCTAGATCATGTGACTACTATGTTGGAGGTTCAAATTGAAGATTGAGCTCATTGTTGAAGATTTCTTCCTTGATGTTGTTGTTCTTCCTAGTCTTGGCCGACTAGATGATTCAAGTATGTTGCGGATGATTTTAGAGCAATTCCTTAGAGCATGGTTTGTTGTTGGAAGAAGATTCATGTCTTGGCTATATTAGGCTGACAATATAGTGATCCATGTTAAGTCAAGCTGACCTTGATGTTCATTCTAATGTTGATGAAGCATATTAATACTTGTTGATAAAATATGGAAAGGTGGTTGTGTGCGAAAATGATAAAATCCTAAGAGAAGTACAAAGGCAGAACAAAGAAGAGGAGGAGCAGAAGAACAAGAGAACTAAAGGATGAAGATATAGTGAAGAAGTGTTTGGGGAACAAAGAAGGAGTTTGTGAGCCTTCAATGGGATTGAACAAGGCATGAAGAAGATGTTGTTTCTTAGTTCATTATCTTTGTGTTAAACTTAAATTCCTGCAGGCAGTGAGCCTTTTGTAGGTAGTGAACCTCTTTTGAGTAGTGAGCTCTGGGTAGTGCACTCGAAGGCATGTGCCTTCTCTTTTCCTCTAAGTACTTTAACAGGGTATGAATCTTGTGGGTTAATCCCCATCGTGGTTTTCCCTTAACTGGGTTTCTACGTTAAAAATTTTGGTGTTATGTGTGTTCAATTTGCTTCTACTCATGTGTAGATGATTCATGCTTTAATATTTACATCATTAATCTATTTTAAGTGGTAAAGAAGAATTAATTGCTATAATTGTTAAAGTTTTAGGACAACTGATTCACCCCCCTCTCAATTGTTTGGGCTAATTCCTACAATTGGTATTAGAGCCAGGTTCCTCTAGAAGAAACCTGACCACTTCAGGAGATCCAAGATGTTGACTTACAAGAAGGACAGTCCGAGGTTTTATGGAAGGAATTACCCTCTATGGAAGAAGTGCATGGAGTGTCACTTGCAATGTATGGGTAATGCCTTTTGGTTGATAACTAAGGATGAGTATAAAGTTCCAATGAATGGTCCTACAACTCTAGACGAACTCAAGGATGCTAAGCACAACATTCAAGCTAAAGAAGCATAGTTAAGTGCCCTGACTGGTGTAGAAATGACAAATGTCTTGGAATTAAAAACTACTCATGAAATCTAGAATAAGATGGAAACTCTGTATGAATGTGATAAATATGTCAAATGTGCCAAGCTACAGAGCCTAAAGGGTAAATATGAAAGATTGATAATGAGCAAAGATAAAAACATTACTTCGAACATGCAAAAGGTGAATGAACTTGTGACCCTTATCAAAAGTGCTAGTGGAGTATTGAAAGAATCAAAGATTGTTACCAAAGTGCTCAGATCCTTACCTTTGACATACAAGCATAAAGTTGCTGCCATTCAAGAGACTAGGACTATGACAACTATTACAAGGGATCTGTTGGTTGGTAAGCTTTTAGTATTTGAAATGAGTGAGTTTGGTTATTCTCTTCCCAAGTCTAAATCTACATTTAAATCCAGTGTTCATGGGAAGGAAAGATGTGATTTAGGTGAAATATCTTCAAGAAGATCAAACAGATTTGAGAAGGCAAGGAAGGATCTTGAACATAATGAAAGTGAGTTCAATGATCTTGAAGCTTTTCTTGCTAAAAGATTGCCAAGAGGATCCGGTAAGTAGGAAGGAAAGTTGTCATTCAAATGTTTTTCTTGTAATAAGATTGGTCATTTTGCCTCAAGGTGTCTAGAGAGGGTTTCAAGGACAAACCCTAACAGAACTAGAAGTCAAAAGAAATGTTACTATGTTGAAGAAGTTGGTGAAGAAGGAGTCACAGATGATGAATCTGATCATGGAGGTTCCACTGATAATGATTGGGTGTTCATTTCTATCAAAGAAGAAGATTGGGTGCCTACTGACTCTACTAGCTATGCAAATATAGAAAGTGCCTTGGCTACTCAAGTTATAGAAAAGCATGAATGAGTGATTGACAGTGGATGTTCTCATCATATGACTGGTGATAAAAGTAAGTTTGTAAGCTTTGAAAAATATGAAGGTGGACTTGTGATGTTTGGAGACAACTCAGATGGTACAATCTATGGCAAAGGATCCATCTCTTTTGGTTGTAAGAATAACACTAATGATGTTCTGTATGTGGAAGGATTGAAGCATATTCTTATGTGTTGGACAGCTGGTTGACAAGGGTTATGATCTCCAATTCAAGGATGGAAAGTGTAGAATCTTGGAAAGCTCTAGAACTAAAATTGCATGTGGTACTTAGACTAGAGGTAACATCTTTCATTTAAGTAGTTCTGGTAAAAGTTGCTTGATTGCTCAGGTTGATCAAAGTTGGCTCTAGCATATGAGAATGTTTCATGTGAATTTTTATAACACTGTTAAGATAAGTTCCACTGAGGCTGTAGGAGATCTTACAAGACTTGTGAAACCTACTGATAGCATGTGCAGAGAATGTCAATTGGGTAAACAAAACTAAACTTCATTCAAGAGTAAAGAATAATCTTCAAGTGGATTGTTGGAACTTGTGCATACTGATTTTTGTGGTCCTGCTAGAATTAGGAGTGTGCAAGGAGATAGATATTTTATGTTGTTGATTGATGATTACTCCTAGATGATATGGGTAACCTTCTTGAAAGAGAAATCAAAAGCTCTTGGAAAATTCAAAGTGTTCAAGGGCATGGTGGAGAATGAGATTGGTGTGAAGATAAAGTGTTTGAGATTTGACAAAGGTGGAGAATTTACCTCCGGTGAGTTTGATACATTATATGAAAAGCAAGGAATAAAAGGACAATTATCTGCTCCTAGGACTCCTTAGCATAATGGAGTGGTGGAAAGAAAGAACCAGATCATTCAAAAAGCTGCTAGGACCATGATGATGGAAGCAAATGTTCCACAAGTCTATTAGAGAGAAGATATGAGTATTGTTGTCTACACTCTTAACCGAGTATAGATCAAAGGCAATTCTGGTAAGACCCCCTATGAACTATGGTTTGGTCATCCTCCTACTGTGAAATATTTTAGAGTTTTTGGAAGTAAATTCTATATCAAAAGAGATGAGGACCTTGGCAAGTTTGATGCAAGAAGTGATGAAGGAATATTTCTGGATTACTCTAATCAAAGCAAGGCATGCTAGTGCATTAACAAGAGATAGAAAAGATTGTTGAAATTGAAAGCAAAGAACAACTTTCTAGGTCTTGCAGATATGATTCAGATGATCAAGATGAAAGTCAATGTCAAGGAAGGCAAGTTCAAAATTAGACTCAGATCCAAATTGATCTAGAAAATCTAGTGACTCGTGAGGATAGTGCGGATGTTAAGGAACAAGTTCAAGAAACTGAAGTTCAAGAAAATCCCAAAACTCCTAGATATGTAAGGTTGAATCATCCTGAAGATTAGATCATAGGAGATTGAAATAAAGGTGTTTGAACTAGGAGAATAATTGTTGAAGATCAAGAGGAGATTTGTTTGATTTTAAAGATTGAACCAAAATTAGTAATTGAAGACTACAACGATGAAAACTGGGAAAAAGCAATGAAAGAAGAATTAATGCAGATTGAAAAAAATCACACCTAGGATCTTGTTCCTAGACCTAAAGACAAAAATGTGATTGGAACTAAATGGGTCTTCCAGAATAAACTAAATGAAGATGGTGAAGTGGTAAGAAACAAAGCAAGATTGGTATGCAAAGGATATTCTCAAGTGGAAGGAATTGATTTTGAAGAAACTTTTTCTTTGGTAGCAAAAATAGAGGCAATCAGATTATTTCTTGCATTTCCTACTTATAAAGACTTCAAGGTTTATCAGAAGGATGTCAAGTTAGCATTCCTAAATGGAGATTTTGAAGAAGAGGTCTATATTGAACAACCATAAGGATTTCAATTGTTTGATCAAAGAGATAAGGTCTACAGATTAAGGAAAGCATTGTATGGACTCAAACAAGCCCCAAGAGCCTAGTGTGCAAGATTAGTTAAGTATCTACTAAGGCTAGGATTTAGCAAAGGCACTGTTGACAGTAATCTTTACATTAAGATTGATCATGAGGACATCCTGATTGTTGAGGTATTTGTTGATGATATCATTTTTAATGTAAATAAGAGTATGTGCAAAACATTTGCTGATCAGATGTAGAATGAATTTGAAATGTCCATGTTTGGTGAAATAAATTTGTTCTTAGGTCTGCAAATCATTCAGTCAGATAAAGGTATCTTGATATCTCAATCCAAGTATGTGAGATAATTATTGAAAAAGTTTGGAATGGAAGATTCAAAGCTAGTGGGTACACCTATGGTAACTGGATGCAAGTTGAGTAAAGATGATTACTCCCCTAAGGCAAATCATAAAAGGTATAGATCAATAATTAGAGGATTGCTCTATCTCACTCAGACCAGACCTAATATCATGAATTCAGTTGGACTTGTTGCTAGATTTCAAGCTGATCCTAAAGAATCTCATGTTGTAGTTGTCAAAATAAATTTTAAATATTTCTAAGGAACACTTGATTATGGCTTACGGTATCCAAAAGATAATGACTTCACTCTTCAAGCATACACTGATGCTAATTGGGTAGGAGATGTGGATGACAAGAAAAGTACTAGTGGTGGTGCATTTTTCCTGGGAAAGAGATTGGTTTCTTGGATGAGCAAAAAGTAAGAAGCAATATCTCTGTCTACTGCAGAGGCAGAGTATATAGTAGTAGCAAGCAATTGTACTCAAGCCTTGTGGATGAAGCAAATGTTGAAGGATATCAAAATTGTGTTTGAGGAACCTATTACAATCTTCTGTGATAATTCAAGTGCAATAAACATCTCAAAGAATTTGGTGTTACATTCAAAAACAAAGCTCATATCAATTAAGTTTCATTTCTTGAGAGAGAAGATAAATGAGACTAAAGTCAAATTGGAGTTTATTTCTTCAAAAGATCAGATTGTAGATATATTTACTAAGACTCTACCCAAGGATACTTTCGAATATCTCAGGGGGATCTAATGCAATTCATAGTCACATCTTCTGATTTGGATTGATATTAAGGAGATTCTACTAAGGGGGAGTAGTTAGTATGCAAAATATCAGAGATTAGTCTAGAGAAAAGGGGGAGAAAATATTGCAAATAAGTGCCCTTTGAATTTGATGTCAAAAGGGGAGAGAAGTCATGTGAAAAACTAGTTGTTGATGCAAGGGAGGTAGTGAAGGAAGTGGCTGCAGAACTTATAACAAAAAGGGGGAGAAGTTCTTGTCTTGATAGTTGAATAAGTTTTTCATATCATATGTTTCCATAAATTCATATCATATGTTTCTATCAATGATAAAGGGGGAGATTGTTGTAAATATGTGCCTAAGTGGTGTTGTCATTGATGTCAACATATCGATGTTGCATTGGTGCCAACTGTATCCTATTTTATTACCTAGTTAAAAGACTGAAATGTTCAGGATATTGAGAAAATTAATAAAGATCATTGTATACACACCATATGTCTATGTAGAGAGTTGTTTGGAGTAGCTCCAGTCAAGATTTGAGAGGTCCACATGAAGATCTGAAGAAGTTATGGCCATTTGAGAAGAACCAGTTTTGCAGTGTTCAAAAGAAACAGAGTGATAGGAAATGGGTCCGGATTGCTCCTTATTGAAATATTATGATTTGCAAATCTAGAGCCATGTTTGGGAAGTTAGTGTGTATCAACAACTCAAGTGGCTTGTGGTTTGGAGGTCTATAAGCAATTTCTGGTGTGACAGTCATGGCAGACAATGTTCTTGAGGTTCTAAATGAAGATGCAAGTGATTTTGATGATTTGGAGGAGTGTGGATGTTTTTGTTGAATTCAATGTGCTTGTGGAGGTCTCTGGATTGTGTAACTGTTGTGTTAGAGGTCTGCATTGAAGATTGAGCTCATTATTGAAGATTTCTTCCTTGATACTACTATTCTTCCTAGACTTGGCTTATCGGATGATTCAAGTATGTTGTGGATGATTTAAGAGAAATTCTTTGGAGGATGGTGTGTTGTTGGAAGAAGATTCAAGTCTTAGCTATGTTAGGTTGACAATATAGTGATCAGTGTTAAGTCAAGCTGACCTTGATGTTCATTCCAAGGTTGATGAAGCGTATTAATACTTGTTGATGAATTGTGGAAAGGTAGCTGTGTGTGAAAATGATAATATCCTAAGAGAAGTACAGAGGCAGAATAGAGAAGAGGAGCAAAAGAACAAGAGAAGCAAAGGATGAAGATATAGTGAAGAAGTGTTTGGGGAATAGAGCAAGAGTTTGTGGTTCTTCAATAGAACTGAACCAGGCATGAAGAAGATGTTATTTCTCAGTTCATTATCTCTCTAATAAACTTATATTCTTGTAGCTAGTGAGCCTCTTGCAGGAAGTGAGCCTCTTTTGAGCAGTGAGTTATGGGCAGTGCACTGAAAGGCATGTGCCTTCTCTCTTTTTCGAAGTCATTTTAACAGGGTACGACTCTTGTGGGTTAACCCCCACCATGGTTTTCCATTAACCAGGTTTCCACATTAAAATTTTTGATGTTATGTGTGTTCATTATGCTTTTGCTCATGTGTAGATGATTCATGCTTTAATGTTTACATCATTAATCTATTTTATGTGGTAAATAAGAATTAATTGTTGCAAGTGTTAAATTTTTAGCACAACTGATTCACCCCCCCTCTCAGTTGTCAGGGTTAATTCCTATAGTTATCTAGCTAGGTCTAAGGACTTAAGGGTCCCTTACACCAGATACATATGTGTTATGTTATTTTCCATAGTTGCAAAGAGAAGTTGGGATGAAAGATTTTTGCCATGTGAATGATGATTTTTATCATGTTGTTTGTGTTAGAATCTGAAAAGATTAATAACCCAGAAAACTAGTGCAAAGAATAGATATTAAAACTATGAATGCAAATGATACGAAATCAAAATAGCAACACAGAGTTAGTCTCCAAGAGAGTAATGCAAATGCTAGAAGCAAAATAGCATTAAGAGGATGCAAAAGCAAAAGATGTCAAATACAAGCTAGGTAGCATGCTTATATAGACTAGGAAGAGAGAGGAGGTGGCAACACCGACCAATGAGGAGCAACCATCTATCGGACTAAAGATAGCAAAGTATCTTCCCAAGATAGCTAATGGATGCTCACATGTAGGAAGGTGACACCTCGCAACCACTCACCTAATAAGACATGCTTTATTAACCTAAGCGAGATTAATAGAAGTGTAGGAAAAACCTAGGAATATAGAAAAAAATAAATAACCCATCTAGGAAATAAAAACCTACACTAACACCCCCCCATAAGCAAAGCTTAGGTGGATGTAGAAATGGGTCTCGGCAAATCAAGCCTAATGAGGTACCCATGTACATAAAATTCCCCCCCAAAGAGAGAGAAAAGAGACCCCCCCAAAAGTAGAGAGAGTTAGGACTCCGAGTGAGAGGAAGAAGCCCCCCCAGAAGATGAAGCATCTCGCACCCCCAGCAAAGCTCTCAAATGAAGGAACTTGCTCTCAGTGAAGGGTTTGGTGAAGATATCAGCAACCTGCTCGGAAGTCCAACAGTAGAGAAGGTCGATGACGTGGCCATGGATGAGCTCCCGAATGTAGTGCATGTGAACCTCTATGTTTTTGGTCCGCTGATGATGGACCAGATTCCGTGAGATCTGAATAGCACTCTGGTTGTCACAAAATATGACTGATGGCCATCTGATCTGGATGCCAAACTCAGTGAGAAGATTCTGAAGCCAAATGGCCTCAGTAGAGGCATTCACAGCCCCCCAATACTCAGCCTCAGTAGAAGATAGAGCAATAGCAGATTGCTTCTTGCTCGACCAACAAACAGGACCTGAACCAAGTGAGAAGCTGTAACCTGAAGTAGACTTGCGATCCTGAGAATCGCCCGCCTAATCGGAATCTGTGTAGCCCACCAAGTCAAGCTCAATACCTGCTGCATAGTGAATCCCAAAACTGTGAGAACCCTGAATGTAGTGAAGGATCCGCTTGGCTGCTTTCCAGTGCAACTCATGAGGCTCCTGCATGAATCGAGAGACCATGCCTACAGCATATGAAATGTTGGGTCTCGTATGAGTTAGATAAATGAGACTCCCAACAAGCTGTCGGTACAAAGTGCCATCAACAAGTGGAGAAGAACACTGAGCCTCAAGTTTGACTCCAGAAAGAAAGGGAGTCAGAGCAGGCTTACAGTCAGCCATATGAAACCGCGAGAGCAAATCTAGAGCATACTTGGACTGTGTGATGGTGATCCCGAAAGAAGACTGGTAAATCTCAATCCCGAGAAAGTAATGCAACAAGCCCAAGTCAGTCATCAAAAACCTGTCATGAAGGGCAGTTTTGACAGCCCCAATGGTGGATGAAGAACTCCCTGTGATCAGCAAGTCATCAACATACAGAACCAGAAATAGGAGTGAATCATCCTGCTGCAGAATGTAGACATTGGGATCAGAATGGCACCGAGTGAACCCAACTGATAGAAGGAAGGAATCCATCTTGGCATACCAGGCCCGAGGAGCCTGTTTGAGGCCATAGAGAGACTTCCAAAGAAGGCACACAAGTGAAGAATCCTGAAGGAACCCCTGTGGCTGCTCCATGTAGATCTCCTCCTGAAGGTCACCGTGAAGAAACGCACTCTTCACATCCATCTGGTGTACTTCCCAACGATTAGCTACAGCAATGGCAAGAACAAGTCGGATGGAATTCATTCTTGCAACTGGCGCAAAAGTCTCAGAGTAGTCAATCCCAGGAACCTGGGAGAATCCTTTTGCGACCAAGCGAGCCTTATACTTGTCAACCGACCCATCTGCTGCAAATTTTGTCCGATAGATCCACTTACGTCGAACAAGTTTTCTTCCCTTAGGAAGAGGGATAAGATCCCAAGTGTGGTTCCTCATCAAGGAACTATACTCCTCCTGCATAGCTGTATCCCACTCAGGAATACCAGAAGCCTCATGAAAAGACTGTGGATCTAAGGCAGTAGCAATGAAGACATGTGGAGCATCCTGGAACTGTGAACGAGTCCGCCTGGTGTTTGATGGATCCCCAACCCAATCACCTGCAGACTGCAAGGTCTGTCTAGCCCAAAGTGGACCAGAAGATGGAGAATCTGGAGGAGAAGAATCAACCTCTGAATGATGACTAGGAGAGGAAGGAGGTGAGTCCTCTGAATCGCTCTCTGCATCAGAAGTGGAGGTAGAAGACTGCTCAGGGGAATCTGACTCATCAGAAGATCTGTCATGTATCCCAAGTGACTCCAATGTCAAAGTAGGAGTTGGAGAAGTGATAGAAAGTGAGCTCGAAGAGCCCTCCTCAAACTGAACACTCCTCTCAATGAACAACTCATGTGTAGTAGGGTGGAGCAACCGATAACCCTTCACACCATCAGGATAACCTACAAATATGCAAGGTTTGCTCTGCGGATCCAATGCCTTGCATTTCTCTGTAGGAATGTGGGCCCATGCAGGAGAACCAAAAACTCAAAAGTGCTTAACTGATGGTTTCCAACTGCTCCAAGCTTCAAAAGGAGTGACTCCCTTCAAGGCTCGGTGAGGAACACGGTTCTGGATATAACAAGCACAGTTAATGGCCTCTGCCCAATACTGTGGTGCAAGAGATCTGGAGTGAATCATGCAGTTTGCCATTTCCTTCAAGGACCTATTCTTCCGTTCTGCAACACCGTTCTGCTGAGGATTGTATGGAACTAAATGCTGCAAATCAATCCCCTCTAAAGTGCAAAACCTCTCAAATCGATGGTTGACATACTCACCACCATTGTCAGTGTGCAAGACTTTGATGGCTTTCCCGGATTGCTTCTCTACAAAAGTCTTGAAGTCCTGAAAATGATCAAATACCTCTGACTTCTGTTTGAGAAAGTACACCCAAGTATATCGAGAAAAGTCATCAATGAATGTGAGGACATATCTAGCCTTGCTGAAGGAAGGATGCTGAAATGGACCAGCCAAATCACTGTGAACTAACTCCAGTATCTATGAAGCTCTCCATGCCTTACCTTTGTCAAACTTTTCCTTAGGATGCTTACCAAGAATGCAACCTTGGCAAACACCACCTGAAAACTGAACTGAAGGCAACCCTATGACCATGCTCTGCTGGTTGAGCTGCTGCAAGTAGCAGAAGTTAAGGTGGCCAAACCGCTCATGCCATAATCTACTCACATCATTAGAATGAGTGAGCAAAACAGTCGAAGGAGGATTAGGAACAAAGTGAGAAAATAGATAGAGCCGTGACTGATGATCTGCTCTCCCAACTGCAACTGTAGAACCACTATGCAACTCACGAATCTCCACTGAATCAGGGGTGAACTCAACCCGCTTGCCTGAACCTGTGTGAGTGATCTGATATACCGATAGGAGATTAGTTGATAATGAGGGCACACAAAGAACATCATGGAATGTGCCATCCCCCACATCAACAGACCCTCTCCCACACACCTCAACAGGAGTGTTATCACCCATCAAAATAGAAGGCATAGTACACGGCTTCAAGGATGCAAGTTCTTCCTTAGATGAAGCCATGTGGTGCGAAGCACCCGAATCAAGAACCCAAGTGGATGGTGAAGAAGCAACTGCAACAAGGGCCTTGCCCTTTCCTTTTCCCTTACTATTTTCTTTTGCCTTATTAGACCCCTCATTAGAACTCTGTTTGACAGACTCAGGAACACTGATATTATTCTTCTCAAGAATGTGTGTCAAGTGATCAATTTGTTTCTTCAGACATTTATGTTCATCGTGACTGGGTCTTTTACAATAGGCACATTGGACCCTCTCTTTCTTAGGCTTGTCGCCCTTGGAATATTAGGTCTCATTAGTTGCTTTTGAAGCAACCGTTATCTGATCCTTCTTCTCCTTGCTATTCTTTTGTTTCTTATCCTTACTATTGTTGTTACTACTTTGTCCTTTCTGTTCTTTTGTGCCTTGGTTGGCAGCCAAGGCATGTGACTTAGAGGACTTAAGAGTGCCCATCTGGATTAGCTTGTCCTGTTCCTGAGTGAGATTGACAGCAAAATCATCTAAAGATGGCATGGTGAATTGAGTACCAAGTGCACCCTTACTAGCATAGAAAGTAGAAACAAACACAGAATATTCTGAACTTAGCTTAGAGAGAATACTAAGAATCAGTTGTTTATCTTTCTTTTCAATTCCACATTGTTTTAACTGCAGCCTTAGTGATTTCAATTTAGTGAAGAAATCCTGTATTGTGTTGAAATTGCCTGGACTTAAACTAATTAGTTCATTTTCCAACATATGACCCCTCATTGAATCTTGTGTGCTAAATAGTGTTTCTAGCTTTGTCCAGATTTTATTTGGTGTATTCAAAGACTCAATGTGAAAGAGCAAATCAGGAGAAATAGACAAACACAATGTTCCATATGCCTCATCACATTTGTTAAACCACTTAGGCTTATCTTCATCTTTAGTAGGTTCAGTTTCAAGTCCCATAGTTATCCTATTTAATCCAGCTTTCCTTAAGTGAATTGTCATGCGTGATTTCCACTCAAAGTAATTGTATGGAGTTAGGATAGGCAGATTTGTTTGATCCATGATGAAGAAATGCAGAGAAGAAGTGTCGAAAAGAAGAGAACCCAACCAAGACAACCCCCCCTTTTCACTCAATCAAAGAACCCCCCAAAGAAAATATGATTTGGCACTTTATATTAGTGCGTTTACAACTACCACTAGCAATAAATACTAAGTGGTCTTGATTTCAATGCATTACAAAACCCTCATGAAGAGCATATGCTGAAAATACAACTTTGACATAATATCCAAAGAAATAAACAGTACCACTACAATCTACTCGAAAAATCATGCACTTTCAAAAAAAGAATTGCCTTGATACGAGGTCGTATGTGAAAGTTATGATCCTCCGAAGTTCCCAAAACGAGAACCGTGCAATGTCACAACTGAGAATCTGCAATTTTTGAAAAATCTTGGCACCAAAATCAAAAAACGACTGCACTAGTGTATAGAGCATGAAAAAATAGCCAAAATCAAAAAAACTTTTGTGGGAAAAGGAGTCCATATGAGCAAGAACGGAGCATTTGAAAACTGTCTTCAGAAATGCAGCTGCCAACGGAGAGGGGTCCTGCTGTAGCTTTCTGAGCGCATTTTTGCAAAATATACAGACTGCATGCAAAAACAGAAAGATACCCAGATGGTTTTTCTGTGCTGCGAACAAAACCCAGAAGGCGTTTTTCTTGAAAATGCATAGAAGATGTTGCTCCAGTGTAAATGAAACGCCTTTAGCTACAAAAAACGACCCCAACAACCAAAAAATGATATACAAAGGCTGAATCAGATGCTAGAACCTGCAATATTGATTCAAAGGACCAAATATGCAAGCTGGTTGTCAGATTTGAGCTTGAAACCCCGGTTCCGCAACTGTGTATGACGATCTCCGATTTTGGTGAAACGAAAGCCAAATCTGACTTTCTCAAGCCTCCTGGACGCGTTGGAACAGTCAGAAATACTGCCAGTATAACTAGAAATGTTGTAATCACCCAGATTTCATAAACACATGTGCAAACCCCAGAGATTAAAAAAGTTTCCGTCAAACTTTTCTGATTCTCAAGATCATCCGAAGATGCAAGAGAAGAGCATACTGGGTTTTTCGAAAACCTGCAATAAGATTTATCAGCCCCCCTCGAATCTCTCAAATATGGAAACTAAAATCTACTCTTGCACATAGAATAGCTCTGATACCATGTTAGAATCTGAAAAGATTAATAACCCAGAAAACTAGTGCAAAGAATAGATATTAAAACTATGAATGCAAATGATACGAAATCAAAATAGCAACACAGAGTTAGTCTCCAAGAGAGTAATGCAAATGCTAGAAGCCAAATAACATTAAGAGGATGCAAAAGCAAAAGATGTCAAATACAAGCTAGGTAGCATGCTTATATAGACTAGGAAGAGAGAGGAGGTGGCAACACCGACCAATGAGGAGCAACCATATATCGGACTAAAGATAGCAAAGTATCTTCCCAAGATAGCTAATGGATGCTCACATGTAGGAAGGTGACACCTCGCAACCACTCACCTAATAAGATATGCTTTATTAACCTAAGCGAGATTAATAGAAGTGTAGGAAAAACCTAGGAATATAGGAAAAAATAAATAACCCATCTAGGAAATAAAAACCTACACTAACAGTTTGTAAAAAGAATCAAAGGATAACTTGAGAGGAGAATTTCTCTTAAAGTTACGACATTGATAATGAGGCTTGGAAGCTTTTACATCTATTTTGATAGATTCACCTATCTACAGATTTGGGGTTTTGAAAATGCCCTCTTGAAATTGCCTAGATATTCTTCAGATTATCTTATAATTTTGGAAGTCTATCGCCAAATGGAGGTAGTGAATAAAAAATATCATAGCATGAAGAAGAAAAGGTATTAATTCCCTATGTATGTATCTTTGTTTGTTTGCAAGATCAATGACAATGCTAAAAATGTTGAGAAGATTTTTGCTGAGTATAATTTTCATCCATTGCCTATACGACCATCTTTTCATAGTAAAAACTTTGTCAAGAAGAATTTTCATGGAGGAAGTCTTTACAAACATCATCCTCAGCTTGAGGATTATTGGGAAGATTGTATTGATGAAAGGGAAGTAGAGGAGAGATTGGATGAGGTTGACAGTTGACCAAGTCCAGGCTTTCAATTTGCCCTTGCAAATCCTAGACGATGTCAATGACAATTCTTAAATTGTGGATGAAGGTTATCAATAAATGTGGTTTCTAAACCTCTTCTCCTAATACAGTGGTCTAATAAAAAGATTGCAGATATTCTGGCTTGATCTTCTTTTGTGTTAAATAAAATAGAGAGATAGCTTGAAAGGAGAATAAGGGAACATGTTGGCTCTTCTGTGCAAAAAGAATCTTCAATGAAAGAGCAAGGCACATCTTAGGTTTCTACTATTCTAAGGGCTGCAATCAATGTGGATACAACTCTTCATGGAGTTGGCTCACAATCTAGAGGAGACAAAGAGCAACCTGAAGATAGCATAAGGTTGAAGAACACATGTGAACAAGATAACCTACCTATATCAACAAGAGCAGGGATAGAAAATAAAATGGATGCTTTACAATAATTGTAGGTAGACCATGTGGCTTCTCCCAACTCTCCCATGCTTGATAGTGACTCTTTGATTTTCTAGAAAATTGGTGAAGATAGTGTTTTCCATTTTCTATTTGGTAATCCAAATTTTCCTATGCCGGATTGAATTTCTACACCTAATCATCCCAATCAACTAGATAATATTGTTTTCAGTGATAATGTTAGTACTCTAGCATCTCCATCACCCTCATGGTTGAAAAAGGTAGTAGAAAAGAAGAAGAGATACACTATGATGATTGACACAAATATAGATACTATAGCCAAGCTAATACAGGATACACCTAAGCCCAAGAGGGCTAAGAGGATGTCAAGAATAGATGCAGATCCTTCTTCTGGGCACCAAATTCTAGAAATTGCAGATCTAGTTGGTGATAAGAATGAGAATGAGGTCACTAAGACAAGTTTTAACATAAGTAGAATTGACATGGGGCCTTCTACTATTGAAGGTGACATTTACCATGCCAAATTCTTAGTGAGCATGTTTTCAAAAAGAGTCAAAGAAGAGGAGAAAAAAAGTGCCAAATCGCAGACTCGAGTGAATACTTTAACTTCATTTATTCAATCCATTTTAAAAATTACTGCTCAACCTGCAGATTCAACACCTAGTATAACTATGGATGGCTTAGATCCCACCATATTGCAACAAATTAGGAGATACCAAGCCATAGCTAAAGCTATTGAACAATGGATGGAGAAAATCACTCTTGATGGATTGTTATATATTGAGGAAGCTATGAAATTGTGCATCTAGATTTCTAGCAAAAGGAAGACATTGGTTGTGGAGCTGTAGAATGTTAGAAAACACAATGATAATTTGTTGATGCTTTTTAAGGAAGTTCAAGAAATAACAAAAATTGATACAAGAATCCTCATAGATGAGAAGATTCTAGGTGATCCTAAAGAAAAAGAATCTGTAGTCTAGTTAGACACACTTGAATGGAGAATGTTTGTGCTAGGGGGAGTTGAAGAAGAATTAAGGAGTACACTAACTCAATATTTTTTTGATTTGAAAGATCTCAAAAGTAATTTCACAATCTTAGAAATAGAAGCCTTTGATGAAAGTGAAGATAAATTCCTTGAGATCAAAGAAATAAAGCAAAACTTCAAGAAAATGCTTACTGAGGAACTTGTTGGTACCAACACAGTGAATGTTGAGTCAGTAGGAAAGATTAGAAGGGTGGCAATGTGTCTCCAGACTTTCAAGAATTAAATTGAGGAAATTCACAAAAGATTGGTGGATGTAGATCATTCATGATAAGTAAACAGAAACTTTGAGCTCATATCACTAGCAATCTATGTGGCAAGATGCTAACCCCAATCATCACTAAGTACATGGCATATAAAGCAAGATTAAGAGCACAGGAAGCATAAGTGGCACAAGTAGATTCAACAATAGGTGAAGGATAAAACAAAGAGAAAGAAGAGACACAAGAAGACTTAATAGTTGTCACCTAGTAACTTTTCATATGCTTTATTATTGTTTCTTTTAAAAAATGATTGGCTTTGGAATGCTTTTTTAAGTTTAAGACATGTTTAATTATCTTTAAATCAGTTGTCTTCAAGAAGATATTTTTTTAAAGATAGTTATGGTTGGCAAGGCTATATATTTCAGAGGTATGTCGATGCATAGCATCTTTTGGTAAAACTTATTTTGTAGAAGGTCAATTTTGATGTGATGCTATTTTTAAGTTACTTTGATAAATGAATGGAAGTTGGTGCAATTGATTTCAGAAATTGTAAACTTTGTATTATGGTGGATTAATGTTTATTCTTCATATACATGTTGAATATGCTATCAACTTATTATCTTGCAACTCTTTATTGAAGTGATTGGAGATTTTATTATGGCTTGTTACTGTAAATGATTTTTATTTTGATGAATGGTTTATAGTGATGATTGTATGGTCAATGATATAAGTTTTTGATAGTGGTAATTGAAGTCTTTGTGCTTCTTAGTATTTTGAGTTGTATTGTGATTCATTGCCTTTAATTCTTTTTTGTCAAAACACCACCTTTTTTCTTTCTGGTTAAAATCACACTTTGTTTTCATTCATTGTATATCATTGGAAGGTAGATGCACCTTGTAAAATAAGCTAAGAGTCATTGTGAAACACCATTGCAATTGACTCAACTATTGGTTCAGCTGTCATTTCTTTGGAATGAGAGAAAATAGAGTTAAGTGACAAATTTGTATACTAATAGAGTTTTGGCGACTTCGCTGGGGAAACATTTTTTACATATATTGAATTGCTTCATCATTGGTTTTTATGGTTCTCGAAGGTAGAATTACCCCAATCCTCTATCCTAATGTAGATTGGCTTGTCGGTGAACAACAAGATATTATTATTGGTCTATGAAACTTAACCTAGCAAAATAGGAGAACAAATCAATAGTTCTACCATGTAAATGAAGTTATTGAAGTTGAAGAAGAGCTTGGAGACATAATAAGAGAAAATGATAGACATTTTAGTGAAGCTCAAGAAATCACCCTTGTAGAAGGAATGGTTACATTGCCTCAAAGAGAGAGACCCCTCCAAATACACATAGTTCCTAGTAACAGACCAAGGAATTGAGTAAACCACCTGAGAAATCAAGTGAACAATCAACAAAACCATCCTTTGAATAACCAATAAGTGGTTGGTGACTCTGCTTTTTGATATTCTTTGTTTTTTAAAGTTGGCTTTAAAGAGATACACTAGGAGTGATATAAGGAAGGGTATTTCTAATTCAGATTTTGACTTGTTACAATCTTTAAACTTCTCTTCTTTTCCTCCCACTTGTAAAGTCAAATCTGCAAGTAGACCATTTTCTCCTCCCCCAAGAAGGGATACTTCTATTTCCTCTTGCCAAGCCCTTATCCTTCATAGGATTGTCTTACCATTACAAGTTAATATCCGAATCCATAACGCAGCCAATATGGCTCATCCACTTCCTGTCCCATGCAATGCAGCTATGCGTCCTCTAAGACTAGGATTACAATTGCATGATTTACCTAAAGGATCAAGCAAGGTAATACCCAAATTCAGAGGGGATGGAAAGGTTACTCTAGATGAACATATCAATCCTTTCTTTGTGGCTTGTTCTATTCTAGGTGTCCAACATGAGGACGTATCTATGAGATTGTTTAGAGAATCCATGACTGATGTTACAGTAGAGTGTTTCTTCCATTTACCTAATACATCTATTAGAGATTGGGCAATAATGAAATGAATTTTTGAAAATAGGTTGAAAACAACTGATAATGAGCATACATTGGTGGCCCAGTTATCTTCCATGAGGAAGGAAATACATGAGTAGATGAGGGAATTTATAGTGAAGAGAATTCCTACTTATGTAAGATTGAGAGATGCTCTATTGAAGTGTTTCTTCATTAAAGCTCTTCCTCTTGATGTCAGTTTTCCCATTAAAAGGGAAGGTATAGCTGATCTGGCAGTAGCACAAAAAATGTCCATTTTTATAGAAGATGACTTGATTACAGTAGGTAAATGGAAGAAAGAATTGCAAATAAGAAAGCCTCTAGCCACTAATTCTCCTGATCCTATGATTCAAAGACTAGCCAATGACATTATAACTTTGAAGAGGTAGATGCCTAAAGGACCTCAACAACCTTTCTATCATGATGTCCCTAGAAAAGGTCATGGCTAACAATGAATCAATAATAGACCTTCACCTTTGAATTGTCTTGCTTAAAGACTAGCAATTGAAAATGGTCCCTCAACATGTAGGGGCAATCACATGGTGTTCAATTTCCATCTCACCATAGACCATGATGGTACATCTTGTTCTGAGATGACAATATTCATGTACATGCTTTCAATGAATGAGCACACTGAAGAGCCATATGTAGAGGAAGAACATGCGCAATTTGGTGATGCTAGTGTCAATTTCATTGAATATGAATTAGATTCAGATTAAAGTGAAGTGTGTATACTAAAATGGAAAATACTAATTGTATGGTGTTCATTAGAGGACAACATGTACAAATGAAGAAGGAATCTAAAGGCTAGTCCAATAACTCTTCTCATACGCCAAATTACATTTTGTCAAGGGATGCACACACTAGCTCCAAAAAGGTAGACCATGTTGTTCCTAAGGCCACACCTATTTAGATACCCCCTACTTCCTCCTCTAGAGATGTTTCTAGTTCTTTTGATATAGTAGAATCATACAAAAACACTAAAATTCAAATATCTCAAGCTAAATATCTTAGGCTCAATCATTTTGAGTTGGACAAACTTGTTAGATATGTTAGGAAAGAACCCTCTCCTTCCCATATAAATGCACAAGTGTCTAATGAAACTAATGCTGGTGTTGAAACTCAAAATTTGTTCAAATTCTCAATCTAAATATTCCCATGCTAAGAATCCCTTTGAAAAGCCCAAGCCTTTTTATGTGTCCTTGTACATTGCTAGTTACAAACTTTGCCTGCTCAAGTAGCCAATGCTCTTGGCTTGACAATCAATTCCTCCCATGGTATATTATTCTCTATAGACTCCTCACAAGTGCCTATCTTAGTCCAAATTAAAGATGCATAGGTTTCTCTAGCAGCACATCCAAATAAGAGATTAAAGCTAACCATTTTAGTGGTAGATATTCCTGCAAGCTATGGAATGCTCCTGAGTAGAAGTTTCTACAAAGACCTAGGTGGAGAAATACAAATGGATTGGTCTCATGTCTTGATACCTATGGATGGTAAGAAAGCCTAGCTAATCATGAACTAAAAGTGATGTTCATAGTATTGAAGTCTGCGGATCCAAGAGCAGAGATATTATATGTGGTGATCAGTCAAAGAACTTATATGTTCACTGCTACCACTGAAGATAGTTCAGATATGATCAGTCCTGATTTATCTAATGAGGTATGGACTCTAGAGGTTGATGGAAGTTCTTTCACTTCTAGGTTAGGTGCTAGTGTTGTTCTTATCTCTTCTGATGATTACAAGTTTCCTTTTTCCTATAAGCTAGATTTTGAAAACACTAACAATACAGTCAAGTATGAAGCCTTATTCCTTGGATTAGCTATGGCTAAAGAGAAAGGAATCAAATAGTTAAAGGTGAGAGGTGATGATGAACTCATAGTAAGATAAGTAAAGAATATGTATTCTATTAAGAATGGAAGGTTGAGACACTACAGAAACACAGTTTGGGATAGTATTGAGGATTTTGATGCCTTTTCGATAGAAGTTGTGCCTAGGTATCAAAACACTGGAGCTAATTCATTGGCTATCTCAACATCTCCTCTACTACCTCATCTAGACTTTAATGATAAATTGTATAGAGTAGAGGTAGTATACAGGCCTAGTGTGCCTGATAATGTTAACCATTGGCAAGTGTTCAACAATTATCGGCAAATTGTTTCTTTTCTAGAAAAGGCTAAGTCATTTGTCAATATATTCTTTGAAGGAAGTGCTACAGAGAGTAATGATGTCATTCAAGGTGAAGTTAATTCTAAATATGGTCAAGGAACTAAGGTTATACAACTATAGGAGAATAGTATTCCTAAGGATTTGGCCTCCCTCAAGGATTTTTTTAATAGGCACAATCAATATATTAAAAAAAGATTAAGGTTTCCATCAGATCATTTGCTGAGTATGAACGTATCAATATAGGCACTGATGAGGATCCCAAAATTGTCTATATTAGAAAATGTTGCTCTCCCAAGGAAAGAGAGCATTTGATTTCTTTGTTAATTCAATATAAGATGTGTTTGTGTGGTGTTATGCATACCTAAAGAAATTGGGAAATGGTGAAATACAACACCACATCCCACTAAAGCCTGGCACCTCTCTTGTTAGAGTAATAGGTTCTTTACTTAATTAATTTAATCATATTGATTAATTAATTAAGTCACCTTTAATTTATTTCACTTAAGCTAAACTTAGGAATCTCATATTAGGGTTTTCTAACTTGCAAATATAAAAACAAGTTCTCTCATGTAACTCATTAATCCATTTCATTAATTGCATCTTTTTTGTGCAACTTGGTCTCTTTGCCATTTTTTATTATGGAAGGTTAATCTTAGGTTTTGCAGGTGTTCACTAGGTCATGTGAGGTTTGTTTCACAACTTCTACATGGTATCAGAAAATAGAAAATATATTGGAAGTAGGTTTTTTTAATTATAAAAGGTTTTAAACCACAAAAAAAAATTAAAAATGTGTAGGGTACAAGGTACCTGCTGTGTAGGCCCCTGAACCTGTCGTACCTACACGCTGTAGGTGTTTTAGGCCCCACACCCACATAGCGGTTGTAGTCCCCTAAGGGGCCCACGAAACCCTTTTTGAGGCTATAGAAACCCGTTAGTGTGGCTGCATGGGGGGGTTAACCCCTCCACCCCATATATTTTTTTAATAAAAAGAAAAAAATTCCTTTTTTTTTAGTGTTCTTTTTCAAAAAAAACATCCATGCAATTTTTCTTAATGTTTTTTTATTAAAAAAAGAATGCATTCTTTTGTGATTTCTTAATTAAAAAACACATGGAATAATTTTTTACATATTTTTTATTAAAAAAACATGTGTTGTACCTACATGCTACATTCAAATTCATGACGAGTCATTGGTTGATTTTTTTAGCAGTGGCTCTATATTTGGCGGCTCACCATTTGGTGGCTCGCCATTTTTAGTAGAGGCTTTGGCACTTCGCCATATTTAGCTATGACTCTAGATTTAGCTAGAGGTCTCTACATTTAGTGGTAGCTCTATATTTGGAGGAGGTTTGTTTTTGCCAAATCCACCCATCCATTAGGCTTTTCATTTTTGCTCTCCATCTTATAGAGGCCATATCTCTATCATACGATGTTATTTTTCAGTCCAATATTTTTTTAAAAGGGGTAGAATTTCATGTTCTTCATAGTGGTGCAGGTGTTTTTTAGTTTTGACTTCTATTTTTTTCTATATTTCTTTTTTCTTATTGTTTTTGTTGTGCAGTTCTCATTTTGGAAACTTTGATGGGCCATATCTTCTGTATTTGGACTCCTTTTTGGGTCTTATTCTGTTAAAGTGCATATTTTTCTGTGTACTTCATCATGGTGCTATCAATTTCCTCTATTTCTATCAGAGAATTATATTTTCAGCATGTGGTTCTTTTTTAAACATTTTGAGCTTCCATTGTAAGCACTTCTCATATATAAATGCACTGAAATAAAGTGACTTAGCATTGTACATGTATTCTTGAGATCTTGCACATCATTTTGTGCCTTATTGTACTCACACTCTGATATAAAGTGCCATGGGGGGTTGATGTTTGCTTTTTGGTTTGCCATCATACCTTTGTCAAGTGAGTGTCCCTTCCATGACAACAGTGAATCACATTGATTCTTGCCTTATTCATGTGTGCCTTGGTTTGCACACCCTTTTATTTACTGGTACCTTCATGTTTGTATATTCAAATGTTCTTGTTTCTTCTACACGCACTTCTTATTTTTGTATAGTTTTAGTGTACATGTCATGGCTCTCTCTTGTCGGCATTATGGGGGGGTTTCTACTATTGGTGCTAATGCTTCCTTAGTTTCACGTTGTAGTGAGTTATGTATCTAGTATGTTTTCCTATGTACTAGGTGGATGCAGCATACATTAGTGGCTAGTTACCTAGATGCATTTCAGTGAGATGGAGTATTTACCATATGGACACTCTTGCATTCCTTTTGTAGAGGTGACCTTCTATTTTCACATGATCAGTTCTTCAAACTTTTGGTACCTGTACCATTTGTATCTTTAAGATCTAGATGTTTTACCTTTGTTTGCCATCTAATTTGAGTGGTGTCATTAGGGGCACTCATGCAGATTCTTATCTTCTTGATTCTAATCTTCATCTTTTTTTAGAGGAGGTTCTTCATTCAACAGTATAGCAGTTAGTCTCTAATAGCATTTGTAGCTTCTTCATGCTTCAGTGGATTTCTTCATGTTCATCTTCATGTTCCTATTCTTTCAGGACGGCTTTTATGGAGGCTTCTTAGTCCTTCACTCTTTCTCTTTGTCTCTTGTAGGGAGGTTTGTTCTCTCTTTTAGAGAGGATTTTTACCCATTCAGTTTTCTCCTTTTCTCTATTTGTGAGAGACTCTTTTGTACATGGGTACCTCATCAGGCCTAGTTCCCATGACCCATCTATGCTTTCATACATTTGTCCTTAGTTTTTTAGCTTCTCCCTAAGTTCATCTTAAGGGGAGGTGTTAGAGTAATAGGTTATTTACTTTATTAATTGAATCATATTGATTAATTAATTAAGTCATATTTACTTCATTTCACTTAAGCTAAACATAGGAATCTCACATTAGGGTTTTCTAACTTGCAAAGATAAAAGTAAGTTCTCTCATGTAATTCATTAATCTATTTCATTAATTGCATCTTTTTTGTGCAAATTGCTCTCTTTGCTTTTTTCTCTTCTAGAAGTTTAATCTTAGGTTTTGCATGTGTTCCCTGGGGTCCTGTGAGGTTGGTTTCACAACTTCTACATCTCCATTTCGATAGAAACAAAGCACATACAATCCTAAGGTGGCTGAGGTTATTTTTAGTGAAATCAATAAAATGCTGAGAGCCAAGATTCTCTACCATAGTCATCACTCCACATGAGTTGCTAATATTATACCAGTTAGAAAGAAGAATGGGGAGATTAGAATTTGTGTTGATTTTCATAATTTAAATCATGCATCTCTTAAGGATAACTATCCTTTACCAGTAATGGACCACATCTTACAAACTATGTATGGTTTAGAAATGATGTTCATGCTAGATGGTTTCTCAAGGTACAATTAGATAGAAGTAGCCCCTAAAGACCAACATAAAACTACATTTACTACCCCCATTCGTATATTTGCTTACAATAGGATGCCCTTCAGCTTGATTAATGCAAGGGCCACTTTCCAAAGAGAGATGGACTTGACATTTAAAGATTTGAAGAACAAGATTATCATTGTTTATCTTGATGACCTAACTATCTTTTCAAAGAAGAGATCTAATCATCTTCATGATTTAGAAGTAATGCTGCATCGATGTAGAAATCATGGCATCTTTTTGAATCCCAAGAAGTCTATATTTGCAGTGACTGAATGTAAACTATTTGGTCATATTGTCTCCAAGGATGGCATAAATATTGATCCATAAAGAGTCCAAGTGATTTAGCAACTAAGTCTTCCAACATCAATAAGTAATACTAGATTATTCTTTGGTCAGGTCAATTTCATGAGGAGATTTGTCCCTGACTTTGCTAAATTGATTACACACATTACAGTGATGTTGAAGTTAAAAAGGCATATGAAAACATTAATGTAGCCATCACCAATGCCCATACTCTAGTGCATCCATATTTTTAGAAAGATTTCATTATTTACTGCTATTCATCCTGAGCACACACTACCAACTATTTATTGCAAAAGAATGTATAGGGAATTGAAGCTCTCATTACTTTTATGAGTGTGCCTTTGAAGAAACATCAATTGAAATATCCCCCCTAGAAAAACATGGTTATGTGGCAGCAAAGGATCTAAAATTGTTTAGATTTTATATCTTGCATTATGATGCTGTTGTCTTTGTTCCTGACCCTATTGTTAAGAGTATTCTGACTCAACAAGAGACTAGTTGAAATAAAAGGGGAGCTTGGGTGTAGAAGGTGTAGGAATATGATATTGATCTCAACCCTACTACTATGGTTAGAGATAGGGTCCTGTGCAAAATGATTGCTAATAATAAACCTGCTGAAGATGAAGATGTTCCATTGGTTTTGTTCACAAGTACTATTGATGAATGGTTCTCAAATGTCTCATATTTTTTAACTTATGGTGAATGCTCATCACACATATCTTCTAGAGAGGAGGAATTTGAAATTGAAGGCTAGTAAGTATGTTCTCTAGGAAGGAAACCTAAATAAAAAGGGAGTAGATGGAACTTTTCTAAGATGTGTAGACAAGGAACAACAGAGGAAGATGTTAGAAACTTTTCACAATGAAGCTTGTGGAGGACATTTTTCTTCTTCAATAATGACTTTCAAAATCTTACACTAGTGTTTCTACTAGCTAGGTATGTTTAAATATTCTTATGAATGGATATCTAAATGTGAAAAGTGTTTGAGATTCACCAATAGGCCTCACCTAGTTGAACTACTCCTAAGGCCTATAGTAATTGATGAACCTTTTCAATAATGGGGATTGGATTTTGTTGGACCTATCAATCCCAATTATAGTACTGGCCACACTCACATTTTAACCACCACTGATTATTTTACTAAGTGGGTAGAGGTCATTTCTATAAAAAATGCCACTTCTGAAGTTGTTTGCAATTTTCTTAAGGAAAATATTTTGGTTAGATTTGGCATTCCTAGGAAAATTGTTGCTGATAATGCTAACATTTTTTCCTCTTCTGAGTTTTTCTTATTCTTCTATGACTATGGAATCAATCTTGTTCACTCTTCTTATTACTCCCTACAAGGCAATGGCCAACCCCAATCAAGTAATAATAATTTTATTTGAATTATCAAGAAATTGGTAGATGAGAACCAATGACGTTGGCATAAGAGTCTCTATGAAGCTTTATGGGAAGATAGGATAACCTACAAATGAGCAATTGAGATGTCTCCTTTCCAATTGGTGTATGGGATTGAAAGCACTCTTCCTATTCCTTTAGAATTAGCAACATTGAACTTATAAAAGGCCATTGAGAATGAACAATTCCAGTCAGCAATTGAAAAGAGAATTATGTATTTAAACAAACTTGAGGAACAAAGGGACAAAGTGGTGGATAGGATAACAAGGCACTAGTAAGTAGTTAAGAAGATCTTTGATAGAAGAGAAAGATAAAGGATGTTTGCAGTTGGAGGTGTTGTATTGTTGTGGCATAGAAGAAGAGAGCCTAAGGGGGCTCATAAGAAATTTGATTCTCTCTAGAGGGGACCATTTACAATTAGACAAGTGATCAAAGAAAATGCTTTTCTTTTGGCATATCCAAATGGAACTCTAATGCCTCTTGCCTATAATGGGTAGGATCCCAAGTTATACAACAAGTAATGTTGTTAAGTCCCTCTTTGTATCATAGTCACCTTTCTTGTTTTTCCCTTGTATGTTGTTGTTTTGGTGTAACTCTGTCGCCCTTTGGAATAATGCCTTGTGCCAAATTTGCCTGAATTATCTGCATCCTATTTAGTCCTTGTCCCCATTCGAAGCCTGTTGTTACCCTATAATCAAAAATTTTAGTCATTCATGTGTTAAGTCTGAGTCTTCCTTTATATTCCTAAGTGTTGTGTCCTCTTTGTAAATCATGGCCTTAGTCATTTTTCACCATTGGTCAACAATCTTTCATTTTTCTGAACCTTGTGATATGGTGTGGAGTCTAATCAGTCTCCAAGGGGAGATTGTTGTTATATGGAGCCTAATTAGACTGAGAGGTTATATGTTCCCTACTTTTATTAGCATGGCTTCCTCCCAAATTCCTATGGAGTCAAGGGTCAGCGCCCCTTATGGCGTGTAGGGGCAATGCCCCTAGCGCACTCCCTATCACAATACACGGTAGGGTCGAGGGGCAGCGCCCTTGTGGGGACTCAAGGGCAATGCCCCCGAAACTTCACACAGTTTTTTATTATTTTATTAAAGTGTCGGGAGTTATTTTTCGTTGGTCGACATAAAAAGTCCCATTTTTGTAAATAACATAAAGCTTGATAAAAGAGGCTAAGGGTTAGGGTTTCTGATATTTCATTGTAGCATTTGCAATAGTATTGAGTTGCATGGATTGTTGGTTGTAATCGGTTTGATTTACTGGATAATAATATTGGAATCTCTATTGGTGGATGTAGCCCGAGTTTGGGTGAACCACCTTAAAACTTGTCTCTCGCTCTTATTATTTCTATGTATTTTCATTCCTCTATTTAATCTTTATTTGCATTTAATTGATATCTTCTACTGGCTAACCCTAAGACCTTGGTCAACAAGTTCATAAGTTTTAGAACCATTCGATTTCCCAACTCTTCACTCAATTGAGCATCTAAGTCTTAGTGATAGGTCTTGAGTCAGTGAGTCAGAAGTTCTTCAAACTTCCAAACTCTTGAACTATTGGTTCACTATTTCAAAGAGTTGCCAACACCCTGATTGAATGTGATCATGTTTCCAAAAGCACCATCTTTTCAACTGTTAGCATGCACAACATGTTGACATCTATCAATTTGCAATAAATTTGGAATGAGTTTGGAGGAGTGTTCGCACACTTTTCAAAGGTAAATTAAAGTGGATATTTATGAATTGCTCATTACTTTATGCCACCAGATTTAATGGGATTTAATGTGACATTTTATTAAAGCTATCATCTTGTGAACAAGACTTATTTTGTATTGCAACAAGAGTATGTTGTAGGAGCTTTGAGCCTCACGATTAACAAAAAAAATTGTAGAAGTAATCACAACAAGGTTAGAAAACTGACTCCTTTCCTTGCTTTTTCTTGCTATAATAAACTGAGTCTTTTGATTTATCTAGGTGAAGAAGAACAATTTTTCTTTCATGAGTCTAGGTGGTTAGTTTTCCTCAAATGTCTTGTGGACCTCTCTAGTGCCCGTAACCTTCATAGAAGTTTTCATTTTCTGGTTTTTCAAACAAGTCAAAATGAAGTTCAAATATCAGGGGTTGCCAATTGTCTCTATAATTGAGAATGGCTTGCCCAAAGTAAAAGATATAGATCTTGGACATGTAGACTTGGAGGATTTCTAGGATAGAATGCAACAAGAAATTAAGTTTTCAATTGCAGAAAGTATTGTAAGTAGTGGGTTAGCCTGTACTAGGAGTTTTCCACTCACCATGTCATGTCTGGATTTGATTGTTCCTTGCGCAAGAAATTATTATCCCAACTCACAAGAGATACGAGATTTTGATGGCTCTGTAATTACTAAAGTTGATTCCGAAGCTCTGTTGTATGTATTAAGGTTACTAAACCATGAGGAGTTTGTCGATATGTTTGTTACCACTGGTTGGGGATATTTTTGGGATAAAATTTTTTTCCAAAACTATATTGCTAAGAGCTATCTCAAAGTTGAAAGAAAAGGTAAATCTTGACTTCCCGTCAATTTGAAGAGAGGGCATTTTAAAGGATAAATCTCCATCATGATTACCTTATTACATCTTTTTATTGGGATTGCTAAGTCAGATTCATTTGAAAATTGGATGTGTCAATTTACTTTAGTGATTTGTAGCGAATCTCAATATGTAGATAGGGAGAAATTAATAAGTGAACATATGAATGAGCAGCTGACAAACTTTCATTAGAAGGTTTCTTTCAATATGTGTTCCTTTTTTATCTACATTTTAGCCAGTAAAGAGGTTGTTTCAAAATGGAGGCCAATCATCTAAGCCTTGTTGTTTCCCACCCTCTCATGAAAATCTTTGTCCATACTCTATTTCAGCAATGGGGTATAAACTTTATAGGTGAATCCAAGAACAATCCATCAATAGATATATGTGGATCCTTGTCAAGCAACATATTAATTCACCAAGTGGGTTGAGGTGATTCCCACTCGAAAGGCAACATTCAAGGTGGTTATAGAATTCTTAGTAAACAATATAGTAACCAGGTTTGGTGTGCCACAAATGACTATTGTTGATAATAACATGTCTTTTAGTTCCCAATATCTATTGACTATGTGTTCATAGTATGGGAATGGTCTAATACACTTGTTTCATTATCATCCCTAGAGTAATGCATAGGCTAGGTAGCAACATGAGCCTCATGAAAATTATTAGGACTTTGGATGTCAATAATAAAAGATGGGATGACAAGTTAAAGTATGTAGCCTAGGCTAATACAATCACTTACAAGCATGCTACAAATAAGATTCCCTTTGAGTTTGTTTATGGATTGGATGCCAAGATTATAGTTGGTATAGAATTGCCAGTTTACCAGCTATTGCATGGTGTTGGTAAAGAACAAGTAGGTGCAGTCCCTCTGAGACTCTTGGAGTTGGATGAGTTAAATGAGGCTACAAGAGCTACACATGACAAAAATTTGGTGTAGCAGCAAAAGATTGAACATTTGTTCAACAAGAGAGCAATTAAGCAGTGGTTTGAGATAGGTGACTTAGTTCTTCTATGGAGTGCTAGGTCTAAGGATAAGGGTAAACATAGGAAGTTTGAAGCATATGGGTTGGCCCATATCAGGTTGTCAAGAGAGCTAGCCAAGATACTTTCTACCTGAAAAGTTTGGAAGGAGAACTCATGGAGCTACCTATTCATGGTCAACACTGAAGCATTACTTTTCGTAAGTAATTATATCCTTAATTTTGTGATGAATTCATGTTGCATCTTTCATACTTTGGTCCTCAAGCAATCTTGATCCCTGTTGGTTGTGATGGTGTGTTTGTTCCCGTATTGTGTTGTGTTTTGCGATTTGTTGGTCTGCCAAGGAGAGTCTTCTAAATTCTCATTGTGCCAGTTAGACACACATCCCTAACTAGAGCCAGTGTTGATACCTATATTTTTTGGTTCCTAATCATGCATAGTTGTATTGGAGTCCTTTAGAAATTCCCTTTTTTACCTCTATTTTCTTCTACATATTCTTGAGAAAATCCTCTAGGGCGTAACTATTGAAAGCCCCTTGAAAATCCTATTGAACCCTTCGTTTAACCTTGTGAAGCCTTTGTTACTCTTAGAAGATTTCTAAATATGGCTAAGTGTTTCCTTTTTGATAGGTTCACTAGTTTGTGAACCCGTTGAAAGGCTAATTGTGTTGCCTTTTCGATAGGTTCACAAACTTGCATACTTTTCAAATGTGCCTACATGTTCTTCTTTTGGCTGAAAAGTTGAAAGCATGAAGGCAAGATGAATGTTAGAAGGTTGACCAAAGGAATGTTGTGATTTGATGTTTCAATAGGTTCATGAACCTAGGAACTCGCTGAAATAGTTTTCATGTTCATTGTTTCATCAAAGCATCGACAAGCCAAAGGTAAGTAAAGAAAGAATGCAAAATGAAGAAGTGAGACAAAGATTTGATGGTTTGATGTTTTGTCAAACCACCAAAATAGAAAAAGTAAGTTAGTGAAGGAAAAGTAAAGAAAAACCATTTGGCTTTTGCTGAGTTCACAAACTCGCTGAAATGCCAAAATGGTTTTCAAGTTCATGATTTCACCAAAAAATAAAAAGACAAGACAAGGAAGCAAAAGGAGTCATGGTTCGTGAGTTCAAAAAGGATTGAAATGCTGCTAAGAAATGAATAAAGGAGAAAAGATAAAGAAAAAGATAAAGAAAAGAAAAATAAATGATGGATTTTTGGTGATTCAGAAGGTTCATGAACTTGTAAACATGTTGAAAAGTTTGCCAAATTCTAAATGCGTCAAAAGTCAATTTAAAAGGGGAATTTTTTTATAGAGATCATCCATAAGATCATTTTTTCTACCTGATATAGTAGCATGAGCCTTAAAATGAACCTCTTTGGCTAAGACCCAAAGACCGTTTGGTATCCACTCTACAAATTTCACCAAGGGCACGATCCTGACTTTATCTCTTATGGTGTCGGGATCCTAACACTCAGCAAGACTTGATCCCTAATGGGCTCATTCAGAGCCTTTCAACTTCACCAGTAGACCAAGAGTCCTTTGTTAAAAAAGGGGACTTTAAAGTGTTGTAAAATCTAGTTGGTGCACATTTTCGTAGGTTTCCCAGTTTGAACACCAACCTACTTCTCAAATGCCATTAATGTAGAATAAAGAGGAAAATGGAGGTTGGTGGTGAGGTAGGTAAGACTGAATGTAGAAGTGATGGTGGTAGGTTGGATAGGTTTTTCCCACTCAAATGTAAAAGTAAATCTAATACTATATATACTTGTTCAGAAGAGGTTTCTGGGGGGTTGGTCTTTTCTTGTTTCCTCCAAACAGTTAGCATGTAGAAATAAAGAAAAATATATCCAAGGTTTTGTAACAACCATTTCATTTCTCCAAGGTGTAGAGGTTGAAATTGTATTAAGTATTCACTTTAAAATCTAGTATCATTCACTGATTTCTCTAGCCTTGTGTGTAATTCTCTTGGGGATCATTTGAGTTGCAAACATATATTCACTTTGCTATTTTTAATGTAATATCTGATTTAAGGAATGTGACAGTTCTTAAATCATTGCAAGCATTGTATTGATCATTTTAGTATTACATATGGATGAATGCATTATAAAGAGGGATTACTATGTATTTCCAATTTGGTATCAAATTCATGCTTTTAGGAAAATATATGCTTTTTATTTTTATGTTTCCTCTATTGAACTAGGGACTTTGTAGCCCATTTGAATAGGGACTAGTCTATGAAATATTTGATCACCCACACCCACTTAAAATCAAAACAACTATCTCAAAGTGTAAAGTAATTTATGGATTTGTATGCATTTTAGTTATGTGTTTTAGTCAGGGAATCATCTTCACCAAAGAAAAGCAAGTTTCATCTTTTCTGACTAAATGTGCATACCCACATCATATAGAGTTGCATTGATGATTTTTTTGACTTAAAAGAGGTCATGTAATGCAATGAACTATTGTCTAAAATAGTGACAACTTTAGGTTTTAGAGCAACATATTAGGTATCACTACTTCTATTATTTGTCTGCATATTTTGTATTGTGATCAATCCCTTCTGAGGGATACCTCTAGGGACAACCTCCTTGGTTTAGTTGAACTAGAAGTGAAGAAGAGATTACCCACTCTTACAATTGGCCTTTAACCATCTTTGATTTGTTGATGAGTCCCTATTCTACCTTTCTGATGGCATTCCCTTGCCAGTAAGGTATGAAAATAGTAGAGTTTTGGACCTACGATATTTGGTCCAAACAATACAAATATATTTACTATGTAGTACAACCTCCAAAAAAACAACCTCAATCAAATTTCTCAAATTTTAACAATTTGATAAACAATCCTAAAAAAGTTGGGTCTTCTAAACATCATGGCAAAATCTATTTCTTCCCTAGAGGCTCCTATAAAGAGTGTCTTCAGGACAAATCAATAATAGGAGTATAAACCCAAGAAAGAAACAACTTCATTTTACACAAATAAATGTAATAGGCCTAATCTAACCTGCTATGTTACCATGTAATATTATGTCTCAAAGTTCTTCCAAGATGGCTACAAAAATGTTTTGATACTATATAAGATTATGGCTCAAAGTTCTTACAAGATAGAAAAAGTGCTATGATAACATGTAAGATTTAACATACGTTGAATTAAATTCTCACTTAAGGAACAAAACAAAATTAAAATAAGCTACATAGTGTGCAAAAATAGACAAATACAAATGTGAATGAGTCAATGAACAAGGCACTGTCTTATTCATCAAATTAACATGACAATTGTGTTTAAAGTGAGCTTCCTATACATCTATAAAATGTAATGAAGTTGCAACTTATATAAAATATAAGAGGAGATAAAACAACTCAATCTCCTAAAAATGGTGTTATTATCATGAAGCAATCTTGTGAAAATCAATAAATGCCAGAGTTTTCTAAAATCTTATCTAAGAAAATCAAGAAATTATCAATAGAAAATTGAGAAATAATTTAACTCATCTTGTTAGGGACAATATTTCCACAGTCCATAATGTATAAGTTAGTGCTTTTGGTTGTAATTATGTAGGATTGTTTTTGCATCAACATTTTGGATCACACTTCATGTTCCATCATCAAGATGAGAATAGAATAATGTCATAGATCGTAGATTTAGGTCCTTATAAAGAGGGAGGGAAAAGGGTGACACAGAGAATGAGATCCCTAAGAGAAATTAGAAACGCTTTCAATCATATCTTTTATAATTCTCACATTTTAGTTAATTGTAACCTTAACACTTTGTGGTAATTCTTTACACACTTTTTACTCGATTTTATAATCTTAAATATTGTAATATCTATAACCTTATAATCTAATAATTATAACATATCATAATTTTCTTCTACTTTCCTTTTGTGTTATGTCTAGTTTTATTGTTTTTGAGTTCTCTTAGGGCTCTTGTTTTATGATTCAACCTTTTCCTTCCCTCTTTATAAAGACCTAAATCTATAATATATCACATTATTCTCTTCTCATCTAGATGATGGATCATATAGTGTGATCTGAAATGATGCCAAAAAAAGATCTTACATAGTTACAACCAAAATCACAAACTTACATAACTTATCCTTATTATTTTCTAAAATATATAGATAATAATTATAAATAATCTACAAATTATTTATAATATCCACTAAACAAGGTGAATATAACCTGACATATAATAATTCATTAATTATACTGATGGTTATAAAGAATCATGGATGTCCTACAAATACATTGTAAATACACTTAGATCTCGAATTTAATTCTCAACATTAATGGAACCATCCAAATTCCCTGAATCCAATGATTGTGGACTAACGATGCAACAAGAATAGAAAAATTAGCTCATATTGGTGCCACATGGAAGCAATAAGTCATATTTAAATACAATTAGAAGCTGTTAGAACATGGAATAATTTCTCCCAAAATAAAACATGGAAGTTAGTTTAGTTTCAGTTTAGAGGAGAATAACATAGTTTTGCATGTAAATTATTTTTAGAGTTGGAGTTTAAATAATTTGCATGATTTTCATGAACAAAATACTATTAATGATTTACATGAGTAAAGGTCTAGTTTTCTAATTTATTGCATGATTAAAATCATCTACATATAGAGGTAGTTTTCTAATTTATTGCATGATTAAAATCATCTACATATAGAGGTAGATTGTAACTGATAATATAAGTGAAATTAATAAAGTTTTAATTTTTTCTAAAGAAAACTATCTGATGTGCGCCTCTATGTTTCTTGTTTTAGTTTCTTTTTCTAGCTCCATTCTAACAAATTAGTATCACAGCTTTGAAGATTGTGGGACTATCTACAGGTCAGTTTTGGATCAGAAGATCAAAGCTTTACAAGGGTGGCTAAAGTCTTCCGTAAAAAAGTATCATTGAAGAAATAATCCCACAGTTGTTCAAAAAAGTAGAGATCATATCATATCATGGCAACTACCAACAACATCACTCAACCTCAAATTCCTATTTTCAATGGTAAGAATTATGATTTTTTGGAAATTAAAATGAGAGCACTATTTTTCTCACAAGATGTTTGGGATTTGGTAGAAAATGGTTTTGTAGAACTAGAAGATGAGGCTGCCTATCAAGCATTATCCCATGCATAAAAAGACCAGCTTAGAGATTCTAAGAAAAAGGATGCAAAAGCTCTATCCCTAATCCAAAAGGTAATAGATGAGTCCATCTTTCCTAGAGTTGTATCTCAATAAGATCCAAAACATCATGGAATATTTTGGAGACAATCGAGGAAATACAAAGGTGAAAGTAGTTAAACTACTATCTCTTAGGAGAAATTTTAAAAATTTGCAAAAGAATAATTTAGAATCAGTACATTAGTTATCAGTATATGAATAAATGGGATCTTTGTTAACACATGAATCCAGAATAAGTAGTAATAACTATACTTCTCTTAAGAATAATTTCCAGTCTCAGGTATAATTTGGTAGAGGAAGAAAAAGAGGAATGTCAAACTTGAGAGGCAGAGGTAGAGGCAAAGATGGAAGGAGCAATCCATATCAACGTAAAAATTATAATCAAAACTACAACAATAGAGGGCGTGACAACAACCACTTCCAACAACATTCATAGAGGTTTGATAAATCTAACATTTAGTGTTATTACTGCAAAAAATATAGAATTTATGCATATGAATGTAGAAATAAACAAGGAGATGTGGAGAAATAGTATGTTAATTACACAAATGAATCTAATTCTGGAAGTTTAGTCATCACATGTCATGTTGCTTAAGAAAGTGCTAGGGATATTTGGTATTTAGATAGTGGATGTAGTAATCATATGCTAAAGAATAAATAATTGTTTTCTAGTCTTGATGATTCCATAAATTCAGAAGTGAAATTGGGAAATGATAATAAAGTGGTTGTAATGGGTAAAGGAGTAATAAATGTTTTGGCAAAAAATGGTGAAAGAAGATTTACTCTTGATGTTTATTTTGTATTAGGATTAAAGCATAATCTTATGAGTGTTGGACATTGAGTATAGATAGGTTACAAGGTATCTTTTTAGGACAATGTTTGCACAATACTAGATAGCAAGAGTGGAGATGACCAAGAATCAGATGTTCCCCCTTTGAACTTAGTGCATCTAAGGAGAAGAGGAAGCCCATTGGGAAATTCCAAGAATTCAAAGCTATGGTGGAAAATCAAAGTGGCCATTAGATCATGATATTTAGATCAGATAGAGGAGGTGAATATATGTCTAATGAATTTCTAGACTTTTGCAGATATCATGGCACTAGAAGACAATTTACTACAAGGTAAACACCACAGCAAAATGGTGTAGAACAAAGGAACAATAGACCAATCATGAAGATTGGTAGAAGCATGTTGTAGGCCAAACAATTGTAAAATGAATTTTGGGTAGAAGCAGTAACATGTGTAGTATATATTTTAAATAGAAGCCCAACAAAGAGTGTCAAGGACCGAATTCCACAAGAAGCTTGGAGTGGTAAGAAACATAGAGTACATTATTTCAGAATTTTTGGTTGTGTTACATATTCTTTTATACCATCTAGATTGAGAAGAAAACTTGATGATAAAGGTGAGAAATGCATTTTTATTTGGTATAGTGAAGAATCAAAAGCTTATAAGTTGTATAACCCCATTTCAAAGAAAGTGATTATTAGCAGAGATGTTGAATTTAAGGAAGATGAAGCATGGGATGGAAGCATTGATAGAACAATCAGAATTGGAGTGTTAATTCCCAAAAATGAAGAAGAATATGAAGAACAAAATTTGCAAGGTGATCAATCAACTCCACAAGCAATATCAAGCACTCCGATAAGAACACCAAGGAACTTAGGACAAGGTGAATCATCTAGTCATGTATGTCATCCTATTCCCAATTCAAAAGTAAGTGATGAATCAGATCCTACACTCACCTCCTTAAGGTCAAAGTATAAACACAAGAAAATAAGAAGCTTGAAGGAGATTTATGATCAAGGAGAAGAAAGTTTAGATTTGTATTCAAATTTTACCTTATCCTCTCATGATCCTGTGTATTTTGAAGAAGTGGTTAAAGAGGAACATTGGATAAAAGCTATGGATGGAGAGATAGATTTTACTAAAAGAAATCAAACATGGGAGCTAATTGACCTACCTAAAGGTAAGGATTGCATAGGAGTCAAATGGGTTTATAAGAATAAATTTAATGCAGAAGGTAAGATTGAAAAGCACAAGGCAAGGTTAGTAGCTAAAGGTTTTACACAACAACATGGAATTGATTATAACGAAACATTTGCTCCAATTGCTAGACTTGATACTATTAGTATGGTTTTAGCAATAGCTACCGAAAACAATTGGAAAGTATATCAAATGGATGTCAAATTTCTTGAATGGTTTTCTAGATAAAGAAGTGTATTTGAAATAGACACCAGGTTATGAAGTGCATAGACATGAAGATAGAGTCTATAGATTGAAGAAGGCCCTCTATGGTCTCAAGAAAGCACCAAGAGCATGGTATACTAGGATTGATTCATACATGACAAACAATGGATTTAGCAAAAGTAGTAGTGAACCCACATTGTACACAAAAATCAACAAAGAAGGTCTGATTTTGATTGTGTATTTGTATGTTGATTATTTGATTTTCACTGGGAATATGTTTGTACACACATTTAAATCAGCAATGAAGAAAGAATTTGAGATGTCAAATTTAGGATTAATGAAGTATAGTTTGGGCATTGAAGTTGTACAATCAGATAAAGGAATTTTTTTTGTCAAACTAAATATGCAAAGGATGTGTTAAGGAGGTTTAAAATGTTGAATTGTAATTCAACATATACACCAATTGCTATAAGGACTAAAATTAACAAAGAGGACAAAGAGCCTAATGTTGATTTTACAACATTCAAAAGACTAATTGAAAGTTTGATGTATCTTACAACTACAAGACCAGATATCATGTATGTGGTTAGTTTAATTTCATGATTCATGGAGTCACCAAAAGACTCACATTGGCAAGTTGGAAAGAGGATATTGAGACATGTGGTAGGAACAACAAAATATGAGATTTTATATTTCACAACTAATGATTTTGGTTTGATTGGTAATACTGACAGTGATTTTGTAGGTAGCATTGATGATAGGAAGAGTACTTCTTGACATATCTTTCATTTTGGAAAAGGTGTTGTCTCATGGGCATCAAAAAAGCAACCCATAGTGACACTTTCATCAGTTGAAGTAGAGTATGTAGCAACCACATCGACATGTCAAGCAATTTGGATGATGAAAGTATTGACAGATTTATTGCAAGCATAAGAGAATTCAACACCAATCTTTTGTGACAACAAATAAACAATTTCATTGTCAAAAAATCATGTTTTCCACAAGAGGAGCAAGCACATTGATACGGAATTTCATTTCAACAAAGAGTTATTGAACAATGGAAAAATCCATTTGGAGTTTTGCAGATCTAAAGACTAGTTGGTAAATATTTTCACAAAGGCATTATCAAAGGGGAATTTTGAACTTCTAAGACAGAATTTATGCATTTTAAATGTTGAAGTAATTAATGATAAAAATTAAGGGGGAGTGTTAGAACATGGAGTAATTTCTCCCAAAATAAAACATGCTAGTTAGTTTAGTTTCAGTTTAGAGGAGAATAAAATAGTTTTACATGTGAATTATTTTTAGAGTTTAAATAGTTTGCATGATTTGCATGAACAAAATACTGTGAATGATTTGCATGAATTAAGGTCCAATTTTATAATTTATTGCATGATTAAAATCCTCTACATATAGAGGCAGATTGTAACCGATAATGTAAGTGAAATTAATAAAGTTTAAATTTTTTGCCCAAGCAAACTGTCTGATGTGCGCCTCTCTGTTTCTTGTTTTATTTTCTTTTTTCCATCTCTGCTCTAACAGAAGCTTTATTTATCTCGCAATACAACAAAGATGCACCATTTTTTTTCTGATAGGGACAAATTTTGTCCACAATTCTTACAAATGATGACTTGCCTGTATTACAGATAGAACAAAGAGAGAATATGTCAAGTCTAGTCTTCTTGCAACTGACATACCAGGTATCCTGCACTCTACATTGAAAATAAGGGATTCAAGCAAACACATCAAATGAATACATAATGCAACTTTTTCACTAAAAAAGATTTTCCAGTATGGTAGTGAAGGTCATAAGAGGGGGAAAAAAATTGGAGTTGAGCAATAACATATAGATGGTTACTTTGTCTATTTACTTGTTCACAATTATGTTATTTCATCATGATGACAATAAAATATACAATACAAACCTCTGGTGTGTTGAGTCTATCCACAAATTTGGCTACGAACTCTCGCATGGTGACTTCTTACTCTGTCACGGGTCCTGTTGTTTGTACAACAGTGGCTTTGCGAGAATTTTTGATTGCTTGTTTTCCAGAGGGTGAAACATTTTTTGTTGCAACTATACTTTCATCTTTAATGGAGGCTGGTGTAGTGGACTTCAAATCCTATTATATATACAAGTTAAAATATTCAGCCAGGAAATCTAGCAAAAATGAATGTGCATGTTAAGATCATGAAAAACCAATCTCATCATCTACCTGTCATAAGTGGGAAAAATTAAGGAGAAATGAAATATAACCAAGTGGAACGTGAAGCACTAATTTTGCTTACAGGTCATCAAAGGAAAGGTAAATCACAACGTTAAAGTATTCAATATTTGAAAGTTCTGGATGCACTACATTATAATTTCAAGCCAATGAACTAACAATTTGGATAGTAGTTCAGACAGGAAAGACTTAACCAGTCGGTGCGTTGTAAAGATCAGCTGGTTGAAACTTGTACGGCAGGTTGAAACCTGAAAAAATTCATTCAACTGATAGTATGGCCTATTTTGTCAAATAGATTCCAGCCAATCTGGTCATTAGGTTTTGTTGAGGGGAGGACTAGTCGAAAAAGCCATACAGTCGGTGAGTTACAACTCACTGGCTGTTTACAGCTGGCGTTCAGACAAGTAAGACTTTTTGAGTTACAAACAAATGCAGAATAGCCAAGGGAAAATAAATAATACATGTTTTTGCCGCAATCATATAAAGATGATGCAAGCAAGGACTTGGAAACTTCATCAAGAAAGAGAAAGACAACATTGTTGTACATTATCATGCTAGACAGTGGCACACTATTATGCTAGATAGTGGCAACGGATTTGATGAGATTGACAAGCAAAGCATAGCTGGAAGAGATCTGTGCACTGAAAATGATAATGTTTGCATCATGTAATGCGTACTCTTTAATCTTTGTTGTTTACCATATAAATGTTATTTTATCCTTGTTTATTAAGTTGAGTTTCTCAATAGCGATGAATCACAGGCAGCCGACGATTCTAAGTCCAAAATTCAATAACAGATGCAACTGATTATGTAATTTGTTGATTCATGTGAAGGTTACCTTTATTGTAGATGGCAAAGAACAGAACTACTCTCATGAAAAATTTAACATATATCAGAGGGGAGTACCTTTCAACACATACAAAAATAATTAATGTGACTGCATTCAAAAGTTTATGAAAAGTTGACGCATGCTTATCAGTTCAATATTATTAAGTATCACACAAGGTTACACTATAGCACTGCAATTACAAAAGTTTCATATAACATTTACCTAAATTTATTAAGTTGAATGGGAAAACTACTGACATCCACTCGACCAGCAGCTTCCTAATAACTACCTTAAACGTATTATGAGGATACAAATGTCTATCAACCTGGAGAAGAAAACAGTACAGGCAGTCTGCCATTACTTTATAGAATATTGGTAAACCGGCCATTTTATAAATCAACATGTTTATTTTAAAACCCCGATCAAAAGCAAAAAAAGGTTGTGCTGTGGCTTGGACTGATACAGATGACACTCCCAGACATAACTCTTGGGTGTCTGAAGCTAGTTGAGGACCTTGTCTTGAACTTTCTAGTAAAACAATAAGCATTTGGGCATCAAGAAGGCTGCATAGACCCAATTTATCTACCTGATAGTGTCCAAAAGACAGATTTAATGTGGTTTAATACACATAAATCAATAAGGCCAGGATACTATGTTACCGCATTCTTGGCTTTACCCTGCCATGCCGCATGTAGAGAGCTAGTAATTCTAGTTCAATTGCTCTACATGTAGAGAGCTCATTTAAAATTGATGTAGTGTCATCTATTTGGTGACATACAACCATGATCAAACAAATACTTGGTGGTGGGGGTTATCATTGGCATTCTAGCCAATGTTTGAAAGAATATAAGATCTCGTATAGTCGAGTGAAAGCTCATTTTTGTACTATTCTTGACATAGGAATAAGAGTTTGTCCAGGGCCGAATAAAAAAAGGTTGCCAAAGCAACAAATAATAGGATATTGTAGACATCCAAAATTGACCGAATCTTTCATTATCCCTAATAATCCCTAAATATCCCATTTAATCTATTATTACCCATATGTGACTTAACTCCCTAAATATCCCATTTAATCTATTATTACCCATATGTGACTTAATTAATGTTAATTAATTAAATCCTTCATTTTGATATATCCTGTAAATAATAAATTAAAATTAATTTATTATTTACCTATGAGCTAATAACCTCTCGAAAATAATAAATTAAATAAACTTAATTTATTATTTTAATCTAAAACCCGTAAGATACCATAACCCTAACTACCATTTGCTGTTCACCGAACCCAAAACTTGTTCAACTGCTTGAACTGACTCAACCAAAATTTGTTCAACTAACCATATCCAAAACTTTATAAAAATCAAAAACTTATAATGCAAAAAACTGTGAGCAACCACATTTAAATGAATTCGGTAACATTTATTTTCTGTGGTTTCAATAATTTATCATTATCTTCCTGTTGGATTTGATATTAGGTTTTTGGGATTTTAATTGTAAAGTCTTTTCAATAAAATCTATATCTGGTGCAAACAATGGTGAACCCAACGTGAACAACCCTTCTAATGATAAGTTTGCAAGTGTCTTTGTTTGAAATCTTGCAGGAGTGATTGCATCGCACGAATATGTACTGGTAAAGGTTTTAATTCGTTAATTAACTAACTGTTGATTATAAGCTGCTATTAGCAATCTATTGTGGTCCGTGGGTTATTAAAATGGTGGTTGATATTTAGCAACAGTTGCTATAACTGTTTGTGAGTTGCTATAATTATTCCTGATATTCAATTGGGCTCGTTTGTGGTGTCCATCGCCAAAGTTGTTAGCGGTTTCTTTTAACATTGTGGTTTTTGATGAACATTGATGTTAATCATTCTTAGTATCCATATAAGTAGGCGTACAAACCATGGTCAATATTGACTATTAAGGTTTAAACCTATTTGTTGTCATTTGAAATAAGAAATTGTTCTCACACTGCAAAAAACAAAGAAAAAGGATTCAAGCCAAAAATCCTTCCAAACTCGTTTGCTGTTCCTAATGCCATAATTATCTCACACCATACCAAATAAATTCACGCTGTAAAATCTGCTAAAGTCATCAGTTGTTTTTATCGGCGTATTCTCTGAACCTCTTATGTGTATGTGCCAGAGATCCTTCTAAACTCGCTGTTCGTTCCTATCACCATATTCCTTAAACTTCCTGTGTATGCAAATCACGCCATAAATCACCAGAAAATTTTCTAAACTCGTTGCCTGTTCTTATCAAAGGTTTTCTGAACTCGTTTGGCTGTTCCTATCAGCATCTTGCCAGAAAGCTTTTGTTCCTACTAGTATATTCCGTTAAATTCCTGTCGAAAACATTGTCTCACGCTGGAAAATTTTCTGAACTCATTCATTTCTCCTATCGGCGCATCCCTTAAACCTCTTAATAGTTGCAAATGCTAATGTTGTAATTTTTGTGTGTACAAGTTAATTATTTAGGCCAGAAATTTTCTAAACTCGTTGGTTGATTTATCAACATATTCGGTGAACCACCTATGGGTGCAAATGCAAGTTGATTTCTATTTTATTACAAACTGTGGTTGGATCAACTCACACACAGGTTATACTGTTGTTGCATATTCAGCAGTTGTAGTAAATATTTGGCCGTGGCTTCTAACTGGCGGCAATCACATAAAATTGCAATGTCATTTTAACTGTGAGGGTATTATTTGGATTTACTATTCATGCTTACCATGTCACTGTTTGTTAAAAGCTAGTCTTAGAACTGGAATTTAGCTGTGAAAGGTTTTTAAACTGTGCTTTAATTATTTTAATCACATCACACTTAGCGAATTTTCTGTGCTAACTCTTTGTGTTGGCTGTTAACAGGTACATCGGAGGTTCTAAACTATCTTTTGTTGGTGGTCATTTTAGTAATCTGAATTTTATTAAATCATTGAAGTGTCAAATTGTAGATCCAAACATACAACTTAACCATTGGGTGTTTAAACTCTAGCATGAGATCAATTTTCTACTAACTGCTAGAGATTAGTGTAGTCAAACTTGAAACTATCTGCATGCGATCCCTTTTCTTGCAAACCACCAATAGTCAATTAACTGTCAAAGTCCCTATTTTTTAGTCCTGAGGCTGTTTTACTTAAACGGGCCTAACTTTTTAATTTTACATCAGATTTTCATGTTTTTGTAGGCATCGGAAAGGGGATTCAGAGAGCTTCATAGTAGTATAATCCATTTATTCAAATTCATCTCCAAATTTCTAGATTGTTTGGTCTTGTTCTAACATTTTCATTGCAGCCTTACGCCTGTCAAAGAGCAAAACTTTTCAAACTATTAATCAAAAGAATCTAATCTTGAAACAACGTGTCTTCTTTTTATAGATTAGATCACATCATAAGCAAGGGTTAAAATTCACAAGTGTTTTCCATGTCTTGTAGTTTGCAATTTTGTCATTGAATGTGTATGCTCTTCTCTACCATCCACACATTTGGATTTGGAATTAAAATGAACCCCATGCGAGTGTGAGGCAAAGGTGTTGTGTATGCTCTCTCCTTGTGCTTCGTGTGATCTGGGAGATCAAAAACAACATATTTTCCTTGCTTTTGTTATCCTTAGAGTCGGCCTGCTCTTGAGACACATCCGCAAGGAGAACTCATTTGCGACCCCAAGCGGTACTTTCATCCGGCCCGCTATATAAATTGAGGATAAGGCGAAAGCCAAGTCTAACCGGTATTAGCGCTTACCGTACAGTGCTAGCTTGAAAGGAGGCATACCTTTGTGTATATTAAACTCCTAGTAGGGTTAGTCAAAGCCTTTAGTGGCTTGCTGGATGCTCGTAAGGTGCCGGTCCCCCGAATATTCACTAGAACCCTTTTGTTTAGTGGCCAAAAACACTCTACTTGTTGATACAAGAGGAAACTCTGATAGCCGTCCCACATTTTCGCAGCTTATGGCAGAAATAGTGAGGTACCTCAGGATCTATATGTCCTAGGACTTGGAACTTGGTGTGCTGGAGAAGTGAGTGCAATGTAAGGAGGAGCCTATGCCCCAAGTTCCTGGAGCTATACACCATAAGTAGGCGCGGCTGGGTAAAACTAAGTGGGAACTCAACAAGTATTGTCCTTTCCAAGCCTAGGATTGTGCATGTTTACAAGTGTTTGCAAAACATCAAGGTGTCATAAAAAACAACCAATCAAATTGTTGTGTGTCTATATATGATTGTGTGTGCCTAATCATCATCATCACTACAACTTGTCTCCTATATCATCAACTTGGCTTTCAGAATCGGGAACCTATCATCCTTCCATGTCACATCTCAAGTGGAACCTTGTCACTTTGAATCCTAAGAAGCTCTTTCAACTGATCCACCCATTTCCCACCTAGTCCAATCCTTATTCATCAAAATGGTTGTGACCATCAAAAACTCTAGGACAACTCCAAAACCAAAACTCACACTCCGCGGAGGCCCACCTAGATATATTAATGATGAGAATTTGATAGATCATGATGCATATTTCGATACCCATGAACCATATATCTCCCCATTTTGGCCTCCACCAACATCACTATTATCTCAAGAATATGAGGAAATACAAGAGCCTCGACATATCTATGATGATCATTATCCACAATTCAATTCTTATCATCTCAACACAACCCAAGGTTTTCCATCCATGCCCTCAACCTCACAAAACTATAATCCTACCTGGGTCTCAACTTTGACATCCATTAATCCACAAGTCCTTCAGCTATAGCAACAACTTGTCCAATTCCAACAACAACTCGCTCAATCACAACAAGAGGCAGATCTTAAATTTCAATTGGCACAACTATCACAATTATCTAGCACATCAACACCCCATCTCTATGAGTCATCTCCATCTACCTCTTATGAATCTTTATCACAACCAATCTACCACTCATATCAACCCAACACATCCATACCTCAAACCTATTCAGCAATAACTTTACCTCAAACCTCACAGGTCCAGATCTCTACCCATGCTTCATCTTCACACATGCCAAGTCCCCTCACCTTATATCTTCAACAACAAAGCCAAGAAAAACAAGCCCTCCTTCAACAACAACAAATCTTAGCCCAAAAACCACAACCTTCATTTAACACATCATCCACCATACCTTTATCCATGCAACAACAACAAATTCCATCTAATTTCAATCCTAATCCATTGGTCCCCTAGCCTTCTCATTCATCAATCCCTTTGTTACCTTCACCACCATCATCCACAAAACATCAACAAATTCAACCTAAATTCTATGAGTCACCCCCATCATCATGCCAACCTAGTCCCTCCACATCAACCAATCTCGTGAATATTCCTCAATATCCATCTCAAAATCCTCCACAACATGAGCATGAATTCACAAATCTTCTTAATGATACTCTTGACAAGGGAGACACCATCTCAAGTTTGGAATCGTACACCAATCCTTCCACTAGTCCTCCTCATCCATCCATCCCTATGGAACCTGAGCCCAATCCCATGATCTATCAACCTAAGCCCAATCCAAGTCTTGATCCTATCATAGCCAATCATATCATCTCCCCAGCTAACCCAGATCCCAATCCTATTATATCCAATCCTCTTGTCCATCCACCCGATCCTAATCCCACTCCTATCATACCTAATTCCATTATCATTCCATTACATTCTAAGCCTACACCATCTACCATTATTCTCCATCCATTATATTGTCCATCCACCCATGTACTAATGAAGGATGTGATCCATTGGATACTCGCAAGGAATCAACTATCACCCTCATGTCATCAAATGCCTATTCTTGAAAGTATGCAAGAACCTTCAAATGTTCTCGAAAATCCACCTACTATAAGCCCAATTCACTCTCCACCATACATTGAATCTATCCAAGAGACTTCCATTCCTATCCAAGCTCAAGATTTATGTCAAGAGTCAACTCTAAAGCATGATCAACTTTGCTCCTTACCAAATCAAGATCAAAACCCTTCCTTTCAACCTATTCATAACCTATATCTTTTCTATGATCAAGATATTATCTATGATCAAGAGCTTCTCACTTCCTCCACTCACGGTCCCAATACTATCCATGTTCAAGAAACCTCCACCACTCATATCCATCATCCCACAATATCCACTTCCCTTGATGAGACACTTGGTCCCCACAAGCACATAGATAATCAAACAAATACATTGAATCTTCATGAGCATAATCAAGATCCTATTTCTCCTTCACCATCTCATAATGATACCATTTCAAATCCACCATCATGTCCTATTATTCTTACAACATTCCTAAATGAATGTTCTTCCCTAGGAGAACAGCAACCTATATCTACCACCTCACCCTCCTCATCCAATAAGGAACGCATGTCTTGTATCCTCAAAAATAAGCATCCCATTGTGCATCGTATGTTCCAAAACATGAACTATCAAGGTAAAGGCTTAGGCCTTCACGAGCAAGGTAATCTGAAACCCATCCATGTCAAAGTCCCTCCACGCTCATATGGTATTGGTTATACACCCCAAGGTAAGCAATATCAAGATGTTGGTACCACATTTCTGCCTCCTAAATCCACTCCATCTAGGCCCAAACTAGGTGCACTTCATCGTACCCATAATACATATGCTTCCATTCCTCCTCCATTATCCTACAAACCCAAAAAGCATGTGACCATTCCTCTTCCTCCATCCATTTTACCTCCACTTCTACCAACTCCTAACATCCCCCCATCCACTTTACCTTTACTCCTTCCAACTCCTAATATTCCCATCCTCCAATCTCCTTATCACTTTAACCACAAATCCATTCATACATCCCGTTCCCATAAATCCCCTACAATTCTTAATCATGATCAACAATTGCACACATTGAATAAACATGAAACTATCCTAAACAACCCTATGGGATTCAAAAATAAAAATTTGGATGCCTCCACCCATAAAGCCAAAAATCCCAATAATTCTCATGCCAAATGGCACAAATGTGAAGAATCAAAAGAAAAATCAAAATTCAAAAATGCTACCAAAGTCCACATCTCAAAAAGATAAGTTCAAAACCAAAATGGTTTGGGTCCCCAAGCAAAAAGTACCTAGTTCAAATGGAGCATCCACAATGTTAAAATCCCAAAGATCCCACTCCCTATCACAAAATCCTAAAATTCATAAGTCCATTTGGGTCCCTAAAGACCTAAATAGGCAATCCCCTAAGATAACATCTCCATTACTCCCAAATCCTCCTTCCAAGCTTCAAAATTCATTTCGATGTGTGCAAGCGTTGGTCTTGGTTCCCTTCCACTCCACAACATTCCCACATACATCCACCCATCTCCCATTTGCTATCCTACTATTTCTTCCATCATAATCCTATGGTCCATGCTTTTGAATAAACCTTCCATCCATCCTTGTGTATATATTCATCCATAATCCTCATCATAACCCACTATTCCCTATCTTTCCATCCTAATACCCATCATGATTAAATATAAATGATCTATACATAATCCACTATCCATCTATACTATGCTATCTCCTTACTTTATTACCCTCTCATACAATTCTTTACCAACATCTATGAGCACAATGACATTTGACATGGTCTATGTGTTCTTGGGACATTTCTATGGGAAAAAAATCTTGAGTCCTCATCTATTCCATCTGACTATCCTCTACAAAAAATAATAATAATAATAAAAATAAATAAAATTTTTTAAAAAAAATCAAAATAGTAAAGAGAAATTATTTCGTCTAATGGTGAAAACCTGGCAAACAGGCGTCATGTGTAGGTGATTATCTATGTGCTTTACATTTGGGGGCATGTTGTCACATCTATCCCATCTTATATCCTATCCTATCATTTTCCATCTTATCTTAACATCCTTACCCATCATATCTGTTGTACCTTCCTCATGGCACCATTCATCTTTCCTTCCTCCTTTTTGATCTTGATGAGGATAAGGGCAAAATGTTGAAAAATGCTTTTGGACACCTCTTGTCATACTCCCAATTCCATCCATCTATTTCTAAAAATATCCTCCATACATCCATCTACATCCTCAGTTCCATTATCCCTATCATGCATTCTAATCCGGATCACCTTTTTAAATCCTACGACATAATATCTAGAGTGGGGGCAGGTTCTTCCTATGCAATGTAGTCCTCGGAGATCACATCCTTGATTTCTTTCATCCATCTATCATATAAATCCCATCCCTTATCTTTTTATCACTACTCCTGATATACATGTGCTATCTTTATCCTATTTCCACTCCTTGTATCCATTCATACTCCTATCTTTATCTTATCGCCATTCCTAGTTTCCTTCCTCCCTTTATCCTATTATCCATCCTTTTATCCACCAATCTAATTCTACATTTATCCCATTACCAATCTTTTTATTCCTACAAGTTTGATCCTAATGCCCATCCTCTTCTCCATCCATCCAATCCTTTTATCTATCGCATTCACTTTTGTTCATCCCCATTCATTATTGATCCTTGCCTTGTGGTTTTGTTTTTCCTTGTCATTGGTATCTATTCAAAGGCTATCTACACACAATCCCATGCCTAAAAAAAAAAAATCACAATATTTCCAAAATACAAAAAAAATCAAATATCCCACAAAAATCAAATCAATCAATCCAAATCTAATCCAATCAATTCTTCCAAATCAGTCATCATCATCAATGGGATATATCATTCCCTATCCGAGTGTTGTTCTCGGGATATATCGTTCCCCTATCAACAACACAATCCTTGCGTTGTTCTCGGGATAAATCGTTCCCACATCAACAACGCTATCAATCTATCCTCGCATTGTTCTCAGGATAAATCGTTCCCACATCAACAATGCTATCAACCAATCCTCATGTTGTTCTCAGGATAAATCATTCCCACATCAACAACGCTTTCTATCAATTAATCACATCAATCAAATTCAATCGATCATCAATTTTTTAGCTTGACAGGGGCAACACCTTGAATCATTTGTGCCTGCTTGCTTGCTTGTGTGTGTCATCATTTCATCTTGCATTTGAATCACATCCATATCATTCCAGCTAATATTCATATCTTGTGTATGTTGGAATAGCTTTTTGCATTATCTTTTGCATCTAAGGTCATATCATACCTTTTGTACATTGAGACTTAAATGCTTTAAACTTACTTCCTCATATGTTAGACAAGGTTGTATTACACTGGGGCACATGACACATAGTCACCTTGGTCCTTATACCTTGGTGCATAACATTAGGTGCCATATCAAACATCAGGTTGCTCAAAGTTTACTTCACATAACTCCATCTCCTTTCCATCCTTTGCTTTTTCAAGAGCCTATCCATCTCCTTACCTTCCGTTTCCTTTCTCAAGAGTCTATCCACCTCATCCATCCCTGCATATCCCCTTGAGGGGGCATTATCTACCAATACTTCATTTTTATGAGCCCCATATAAACCCCAGCCTACCCAAGATCCAAATCTAAGCCTATGTTTTAATCTTCTTTGAAACAATATTGCTTCGCAACGTTGTCTCAAAGAGGGGCAAAATGTAGACATCCAAAATTGACCAAATTTTTCATTATCCCTAATAATCCCTAAATATCCCATTTAATCTATTATTACCCATATGTGACTTAATTAATGTTAATTAATTAAATCCTTCATTTTGATATATCCTGTAAATAATAAATTAAAATTAATTTATTATTTACCTATGAGCTAATAACCTCTCGAAAATAATAAATTAAATAAACTTAATTTATTATTTTAATCTAAAACCCGTAAGATACCTACCATAACCCTAACTACCATTTGCTATTCACCGAACCCAAAACTTGTTCAACTGCTTGAACTGACTCAACCAAAATCCATTCAACTACCCATATCCAAAACTTTATAAAAATCAAAAACTCATTCTCATTTAGCCCCCGACAACATTTATAGTGGAGTTATGCAAAAAATCGTGAGCAACCACATTTAAACAAATTCGGTAACATTTATTTTATGTGGTTTCAATAATTTATCATTATCTTCCTGTTGCATTTGATATTAGGTTTTTGGGGTTTTAATTGTAAAGTCTTTTCAATAAAATCTATATCTGGTGCAAACAGATATATCAAGGAACAACAGGATGCCAACAACGTAAGTAGCAAAGCAAAGGAACAAGTACATCCCTTTCCAATAGAGGATCACAAAAACCTCCTAGTGGCTTAATAGAATCAGCTGGCCCACATTCTTTCATTCCACCACCATATTCTGGAGAAGACACTACTATTTCTCATAAAAGATGTCCATTGCAAAATACCTTCAAGAATGAGGCAAGGGAGCTTAGAGATGAAAGCATTGCTCATTGTATTTATAGCTTTGGGCTTTCCTTCAACCTTATTAGGTCACCATATTGGCAAGATATGGTGACCAATATTGCCAGGACACCTACTAATTATGTTAGTCCTAGGTATGAAAAGGTGTGCATTATCTTATTGGGCAAGAAAAAAGCTTCTATAAAGGCATCATTGAAAGCAAACAAGGATATTGGCCAAAATAGGAGTGTCCATCATTTTGCATGGTTGGAAGGATTGCAAAAATAGGCTACTAATTAATGTCATTACAGTGTCGTCTAAAGGGGCTATTCTTTTTAAAGCAGTTGATTGTGAGGGGCAAGTGAAGGATGCAAGTTTCATTGCCAATATCCTCATACAATCCATTGAGATGGTAGGCCTTGAGAGCATTGGCTAAGTTGTAATGGACAATGCTAAAAATTTTATGGCAGATGGTTCAACAATGGATGTTACACATGGGCATATTTTTTGGAAACCATGTGTCATCCACTCTCTTCAACTTGATATTTCAAAATATTGGCACACAAATCAAGTGGGTCAAGGAAATCTACATGGAGGCCAAGGAGATCCAAATGTTTGTGACAAATTATCATACATCACAAGCCATCCTCATGACCTTCTCCAAATTAGAGTTGTTGAAGGTAATTTTATTTATTTATTTATTTTTTAGCATATTTATTTTTTTAAATGTTTGTTAAGTTACTACTTTTAATTTTTAATTTTACACGATATTAGGTTTTTGAAACTTGTTTCGCATCACACACAATCCTCTTGAGACTTGTGAAGGTGCAAGAGGCATTGAGCACCATATTCATCAAGACTCTTTGGAGTGCATGGAGGCAATCACAGTCATAGACTGCCCAAAAAATCAAAGCATTGATCCTAGATGATGAGTGGTGGGCTCATGTGGAATATATTTTGAATTTCACTGAATGCATCATGAGTGTGATTAGCTATGTAGATATCGATCAGCTATGCTTGGGTGAAATTTATGATGGCATGGACTCCATGGTTGAAAAATAAGGACCATAACAGAAGCCAAATAGTAGTACCATATAGAAGCATTTTTCAAAAGAGTGCAAAGGATCATTGATGAGCATTGGAACAAGATGACAACACCCTTGTGTTGTGACCTAATCATGCATCACCCCATTGCAAATGGGGACCCCCAATTTTTGCTTTCATTTTACCTGTAGTTTAGAGAGTCCTCATCCATAGTATTGCTCAATCTCCATGCAAATGAGAAGTTAACTTAGTCATCCATCAAACAAGGTTCAATAGAAAACACTAAGATCAATCCGTAAGAGTTGAAGTGACAAAACTGTGTCGAAATCAAAAAAAGAGGAATGAAAAGTTGAAACTAAAAATAGCTAAGTAAGAAAAAATTGCAATTTCCATACCCTAGTGGAAATTGTGCCTAAAAAGCGCAAATTCTAGGCCTCACTAGAAATTGAGTCACTTTCTTTGAGGTCATTTTCTCATGAAAAATTTCACAATTCTTTGCAAGGGGTTGATCAATAGTTTGGAATTTTGGCTCTTCATTATATTTTAAGGACTATAAAAAGACCTCCCTTCTCTTTCATTTGTAAGGTTGAGACTTTGGAGAATTGTTGCAAGAGCTCTTTTGAGATAATACAAGACTCATTGGTTCAATGATATTGTCTTATTTCAAGTGTTGCATGGTTTCCAATTTCTCAAGCATAAAATAAGTTTAGAATAAGTTTTAATTTCAAGTATTGTGTTAGTTGATGGAAGTTATTACTGTTGTTTCATGGTGAAATCTCTAAGTTTATACCATTTGTGATTTGTGGTTTGCAAGTTGTACTGCATGGTTAGACTGAACTCAAATGAGCTTAACTTTGATTACTTGTGTTTGTTGATTCTTTCATGTGCAAAAGTAATTTGAATATCATACATTACCTTAGACTTTGTGTAGTTATTTGTTTTGGTGAAGCAAAGTTGGTTGACTTCACTTTGTCGACAATAGTTTCTTACATATGGGATTAAAATAGTTTCCTCAAACCTTTATCATTTTGCATTTCATTTGAATACTTGTTAGAGTCATAAGTTAGCAAACAAGTGTGGAAGTAGGAAGTCATTTTAAGCCAATCTTGTGATAAAATCTGAAATTGCATTGTTCTTTGTTCAGTTTGAACAATTGTGTAAGTCCATTTGTGTTCACAACAAAATAACATCATACATATATACTGAGTCTATATCCAACATATTGTCAAGACTTAACATCTAGAACCTTGGAGTCATCTCACTGGATCACATAGTTTAGCCTTTGAGTGTCTTTTTTGAAGAGGATAGAATACTTAGTATTGTATTTTGCATGTTGTCTTGTTCATAAAAAACACATCAACACCTTGCATCTCTTAGTATTTTTTTGTCTCCAAAGTATCATATCCAAGAGATACTTTCCCTGCAAGAAGGGTCGTACCTTATAGAGATAAAAAGGTGGTTATTGGGTACAAGAATGCATTAAGAAGAATTTTGATAAATTGAACAAATTTTTTTGACAATTTATATTTTTTTTTCAACATCAATTGAAAGGTAGTTAAATGACCACACCATTATGGAATTTCACTCTACCTAAATATTATCATGTTCAATAGTTAAATAGTAAATAGCAATTTCACACTTCATTCATACTAAAAATTGGTAAATATTTACTCTTTTTTTTTATTGACCAAAAATTGACATTTAACTTTGAAATGGATGACATTTAAAAACAACCATAGAATTTTCATATCACAGGTACAGATCATAGATCATATAAGTCATCAAACTGTAGGCCTAGTGGCACCTTTTTACTCATAATATAGAACTTTATTATAGCAATGGTTGTGCTATACTTTTAAAAAATATATATTTTAATTTATAGATAAGTTTCTCAGTTCTCTTGAAAATATATAGATTTGAGCTTTGAGTGATACTGTTATGTTTTATATTTTTTACTATGATTTGTATGTGTTCTAAGATTTGAATTATGCGCAGCCCATTAAAATTGGAAAACATAATTGCATATGTTGTCACAACATTTGTTTCACATGAAGTTTAGACGATTTAGCATTGGGCGCTATGCAAAAAATAATCATGGAATAGTAGAATACACTGCCATTGAATCGAGGAAATGGTTTCATGGGACAGATATGGATGTGCACAAAGAAACAATCATAGAATAGTAGAACCATTGAGCAGGATGAAAAAGTGCATGGTAAACCAAAATATTAACATGGATGGGTCCCCAATGTGAATTGGATGCTGGTACGAAAGAAGAGAAAATGCTAGCAAATACTTTGATTCAGAAATTTCCCTAACAGGTGATAGGATGTGATAGGATTTGATTGTCATAGGACTCCACATAGGACATTTGAATTCTTTTTAAATTGTTGATCTCAATCTATTTCAATTTGTGTAAGAATATCAAAAGAATGACCAAACATATACATAGTCCTTAATAAAATAAGCAAGACAACCTAAAATATGCCAATACTACTATATTCAACATTAACTGTAATAACTGATAGGACAAAGGTATCAGATATTCCACGAAGATTTCATCTTGCAAAAATTTAGTTTATTAGCACCAAATAAACACATCGTGATTATATTAAGTCCCACAATTAGTCCTCTCCTGAAAATCAAACCACCTCGTCTTTAGCAATCAAAAGGATGAAAGGATCAGTGGTATAAATATTGATGGTGCCAGATGGAAGCTGAAGCATATTCTGACAAGATAGTTATATATTATAATATTAAAATATAATATTTATTATTCTATTATAATATCATTTAAAAAATAACAGGTTTTGTTTTCTTTTTGCATTTTTTTACATTTTTTGAAAATCCAATTTTTCTTCATTTTTTCACGATTTTTTGAAAAAATCTTATACTTCTGATTTGCAGATTTTTTCCCCAAAAGATTTTCGCTGCTATGCAGTCATGACTGCTCTTATTCCAGCAAAGTACAACTACGACAATTGACAGTAGCCTCAAAAATATGAATTCTATGTGTAATTGAAGTCTCCAAGGCAAGCTTCAATCAGAGCCAATGTTCTCAGTCTTCCCAGCAACAAATTATATGCATATATAAGGATGGGTACAAGACTGCTGCCACAACTGGTTTCCCGATTTTTATGAAAGCTGTACAGTTTCTTTCAAATCTGGAATTTCAAATCTACATATTCGTTGCTCTTTTTCCCTGTAAGAGTGTTTTATATAGATTTAGAGTCTTATTCTGAGCATGTTTTGTTTGGACAAAAGTCTAGTCAAAGTATCAATTTCTGTTTACAGTTTATATCAACTAATGTCATATTTCTGTCCTCTAATTACAATTCTACAATGTTTTCTGTTTTCATATGCAAAAATATGATGAGGCATTAATTTGACACTTGATTACTCATGTAACCTTTGCTTTTCATTAAGATTTTGATTCTTCTCCATATAACTATTGCTCGTGTTGGTTCTTGATGTTTCTAGCTTAATTCATTTATTAATCGAGTGGAGAAATAGCAAACATCAATAATTAAAATATTATTTAATTGCTTGGCAATTTCAGTTCACATTTATTTTTTGGGGTTTTGCCTGCCCTAGACCTGTAGATGATTAACCCTAGTCCACAGTTTTTTTAGCTTGTATTGTGTGGATGCTGTCAATACACCCATTGGCAATGCCCATTACACCTTAGGGTGCAATTGCTAGAATAGTAATACTAATAATAACATGATCATTCCATTTCCTATAATATAATCTCTAAACCTATTGCATGATAGAACATAAATTCCTTCCCCACTAACCTTCAAAAATGTTAAAGTGATAAAGTTACACTTAACATGAAACTTTGAAATACTGTTTTCTGATCATTTCTGTTCTTCAGCCCAAATACTGCCAATCTTATGTTTGATATTACTTCTCTCAGTAATCTGTTAGACTGTCAGGCTCAGCTATTTGGTCAAAATAGCTCAAGCAAAATAACCCAAACTCTATCAACAGAATTAAACCTGTATAATGTCATTACAGAAATTGCCTGATCTGCTATTTCAGCCTAAATTTTATCACCTTCGCCAAGTAATTCCAAATCTCTCAAACAAAATGTTCCAAATCTTTTGTAAACTAGGTGTTTTCGCCAAGTAATTCCAAATCTCTCAAACAAAATGTTCCAAATCTTTTGTAAACTAGGTGTTTTATTCCAACAACAAACCCAGATTGGAAACCTATTCAATTTAGCCTTGTCATTGCTAACATAAATTTTTCGAATGCAATTTTCAGGTTTCTAACAAGTTCTGTTTCGGGGCCAATATCCTACCAATTTGACCTTTGATACAATCTCCTTTGCAAGTAATCAACTTACTTTCTGCAATTCAATCAAAGCAACTTGAAGTAAAATAACCTGAATTCTGAGGCAGCACAGAGTACCCCTACAGATATAAAGCCCATTAAATGTGCACCTTTTTTTTTACCTGTGAATTGAAGGTTCCATTGGACCCTCAGCCTCTGAGCACAATGGGGCCTCCATTCCCCATAGGCCTAAGCCCAGTTGTTCCCAGGGTGACTCGACCCTGGGTCTTCATTGCAACAATGCAACTGTTTCAACACTCTGTGACACCCAGTTTACCCATTTAACATGCAATTTACTAAACCATATCACATTGTTTTTTTGACCTAAATTAGTCAGGTCTGCGAAGTCCATAAATTCGATTACACTCCACTATACTAGATTGGATATTTTTACACCAACCAAAGTTCTCAACTCATAACAAGATTGAGTTGGCCAACAAGGTAGTTTTCATTATCTAGTCTTAGCCAATTGGCTAATTTTTCACACAACTTCGAATCATAGATTTCCTACTTCACACATTTTCTAGAAATAAAAGGTCAGCCAAATCTTTATATACACTGCGAATAAATTGTTGCACATGCAGACATTTGCAAGATAGATATTTATATACAATGTACATAAATTTATTAAAGCATGCATACATTTACAAGATATATAGAAGTGTTGATAACAGCCAATATATAATTATATAATTTGCACATAAAATTTTTAAACATGCAAACTGTTGAGATTAAAAACAGAATGAAACAGAATAAAACAGAGAAAACAAGAGGACACACACTTAGAGTAAGACACATACACCAAATATATCGTGGTTCACCTGCATAGCAGGCTACGTCCACACTAAATGGGATATCCCCTGATATATAGATTAACTCTCTGTTAATGAGTTTACATACACGCAGCCTTACTATGGCTGTTCCTACAAAGCCAGAACCAAAACCACTCTTACATCTTCAACTGCTCCACGGAAGAGAAACAACTACCAACTAATAGAAGAGGCAGTTACAAAATAGTTTTAGTGACTTACAACCAGTTCGGTTTTACTTTATAGAGGAGCGGCCACATGGAGTGGTGAGTGGGCTTCACTGCCTAACAAACTCCCACTTGAAGACCAGTCACCAACATAGAGGAACAACAACAGAGAGATATCCCAAAAGAGATAAATTACTTCCAAACAAGACCGAGAGAAGCTCTGTAGAAAATGAACTTCTCTCATTTGATGACCTTTGTCAGAGCATCTGCTGGATTCTGGTCAGTATCAATTTTATCCAGCTGAAGTTTTCCTTCACTAACAATGTGACGAATGAAGTGGTATTTAATTTCTATGTGCTTAGTTCGGCTATGAATGGTGGCATTTTTAGCCAAATGAATAGCACTGGCACTGTCACAAAACAGGGTAAAAGTGGATGGCTGACACCATAACTCACCAAGCACACACTGTAACCATATCATTTCCTTGGCCACCTCAGCGATAGAAACATATTCAGCTTCAGTTGAGGAAAGAGCAACCACCGGTTGCAAACGAGAGACCCAACTAATCGGTGCCCCGGCGAATGTGAAAACATAACTAGAAGTGGACCTTCGCTTGTCTAAATCTCCAGCCATGTCGGAATCGGCATAACCACATAGCTGAGTGTCCTTTCGGGCAAAGTGTAGCACAAAGTCAGATTTCCTGTTCAGGTAGAGAAGGATCCATTGAACCGCATGCCAATGGGGTTTGCCCGGATTACTCATAAAGCGACTGACAACTCCCATTGCATGGGCAATGTCAAAACGAGTAGAAACCATTGCATACATGAGGCTGGCTACCGTGGAGGAGTATGGAATATCAGCCATGTCATCTTCTTCATTCGGAGTGGAAGGACACATAGCAGAAGACAAACGGAAATAATCGGCCAAGGGGGTACAAACAGACTTGACAGCTGACATATTGAACTTATGTAGAACTTTCAAAATGTGTTTTTCTTGTGATAACTTGAGTTCCCTTTTCTACCTATTATGGATAATATCCATGCCAAGAATCCTTTTCGCTGCCCCTAAGTCTTTCATGGCAAAACGAAGAGCTAAATGTTTTTTCAATGCATTGACAATCTGCATAATAGTACCGTAACAAGCATGTCATCAACATATAATAATAGAATGACAAACTCACCATTAGAAAACCATTTATAATACACACAAGGAACTGACTCACAGCGAATGAAATTGTGTTGGATCATGAAGTTATCGAATTTCAAATACCATTGGCGGGGGTCTTGCTTCAACCCATAAAAACTGCGTTTCAATTGGCAACATAGATGTTCTTTTCCCCTTTCAATGAAACCATCAAGCTGTTCCATATACAGTTCCTCGGCAGTGTCACCACGAAGGAACGTTGTTTTAACGTCCAGTTTCTCTAGTTCGAGGTCCAAAACAGCAGCCTGTAATATCCCACCCAGGTGGGATATAGCCAAACACAAATTTTTTGCCCTTGTTTATTGATTTTCAAATTACTCTGATACCACTATAATATGCCTTGCTCAAACTAACCTCAACCTGGTCATGAAGTCGCCTATGTGGGAGAAGGTGCAGCCTCAATGAAATGGAACCAAACGTCCTCTCCACAAGCCAAATCGAACCCTTAATGGTGCTGCCCCTATTTCAGACCTGAAGTTGCAGATAATAAGAATATTCACACCTTATTCACCTCCAAATATGCATCAAATATCATTGCCCCATCCTTAGGAAGGGAGTGCCCAAGATCATAGGAGAAATTGATGAGTATTAAGCTCCCAATCTGCAAATATGTGAGGTCTGATATGCCAATCGATGGCTGCCAATGTGCCTATAAAACCCACGATTTTTCCCACAATAAATATGAAGATTCTAAGCCACCAAATGCCTTCAAAGTGAACCTCAATAATCTGCTTATTCCTTTCACATTGCTGCAATTACTATAGCGTTTACTGTAGCAATCACTGTAGCATGGCACTGTAGTGTTACTGTAGCAATCACTGTAGCACGGCACTATTCATATCACTGTAGTAGCACTATTCACAGCATTGTAATGGGTACTGTAGCTCGACACTATTCATGCCACTATTCATGTCATCAACAATTTCAGAACTACAAATGGTTAACCTTTGGAACCCTTGTGAAACTTAATTTATTCTCAGATTTAAGCACAGGTTGGACTCCTGGATGAAGCCCACGATGAAGCAATAATTCAGCTGATATTTCACAACCTCAAAATTGCATAACCAATGAGAGTTTTCGTTCCCAGTGGCTGGAAATGGCAGAAACCCTAGTTGGCTTCCTCACCAAACAACAATATAAAAGCAAATATCAATTCCTGGATGATATGAAGCTTGGCTTGATCTTCTTTTATACTTTTTCAATCCATCTCCAAGAAGCTTCTAGAAAAATAATATTATTATTTTATTTTAGTGACTTTATGTTATAATATTTTATTTAAGTCACTTTATTAAATTAATTAAATATAAGGTCACTTTATAATATTTATTTATTTAATAACCTTACAAATAATTAATTTAATTATTATCTCCCTTAATTTTCCAATCCAACTGAATACCGGAATTGACACTGCCCACATGTCATAATCAGGTGCCCTACTATAAGTAGCAAACCCGTCTAAGTGACTTACTATAAATAGTAAGTATAAAAAATTGAGTTCTAAAACCTCTGCAAAGGCCAAGCCTGAACCTCATTGAACCCTGGAGAAGAAACCACACTGATATCTGCCCAACAAGGCCCTCTAACCACCTGTGTTAGCCTACAAGGGCCAGGAATAGGCTAAACCACCCAAAGACCACAACTGCCTAAAATAGGGACATTACAGTCTGCCCTCCTTGAAATTGCTTTTCCTCAAGCAATCTTAACTGCCAGAAGAAAACCCTCTGAAAATTCACTCCACCTGGATCCCAAATCCAAAAAGGAAGTCTGCCATGTCTGATAACCTTTGACTTCCTCTGTGCAACTCTGATCTCATCTTCACCATGCTAGAAGTGGTGAAGATTTCCACTGGGACCCATCCAATACACAGTGCCAAACCTGTCGCCACCTGGATCCCAAATACTGTGATTATCACCCAGCTCCGAACTAGTGTTAGGAGGGAGATCAGTCTCTAACTCAAAGAGAGGATTATCATCATGAATGCCATCTTCTCCTTGGAAAGAAGCTGAATCGACATCATCATCCCATGTGCAAGTCCTAGAGGAAATCATCTCCTCCTGATGAAGTTGTCCAATGACAATCTCTATAGTGCCGATGTAGAGTCTAATGCTCGAATTACCCACGACATCTGTATCCTGAGTGTGAATGCTCATGCTACTATCATCAACAAGTGTCCTGGCTGCCCTAGATGGATAAGTCTCTGTTGTACATGATGTGCATCTAACCAAACTCAACTCTAAGCAAAGCTCATCAACATATCTCTGGGAATCTTGAAGTGCCAAAGGGGTACTCACCAAAGAATCCCTAGTGACCTCACATCCATCCGTCATGAAGTGATACGAATATATGAAAGTTTCCACAACACAACATCTCTCTATCCTCTACCCAATTCCTATGGACGTGTTGATGAACCAAGCCATCATACCTACTGCCCCCATAATCATCCTATAACCATGTATCCGTATGAAATCTCTGTGACATAGAAGTAGCAATCCCTAGCGGATTTGTATTAGCATGATGGATAGCTAACTGCTATCCCTGCAAGTAATTCCCCATACACAACTAAGTCGGTACTTGCAGGCTCTAGTTCCATCTTCTATAGATGGCAACTCTTCATCCCACAATGGATGGTATAAGCCCCCCATCAATCCACATCGATGCATTAACCAATCATCTGCATGTGAACTAAAAGAAAGGTGATGAACTCTCCTCACTATGTGGTCATGGTAAAAAGCACCAACCTCCGTCAATAGTTGACCATCATAGTCCTGCTTTGTATCACCTAACATGGAACTAACCTTAGGGGAATCGAGTGTATTTTCAGATTCATCCCTCATTTGAATGAGGAGTCTCCTAATGTGATCTATTCCCTTTTGACTTGCCATGTTGGAGAGATTAACCCTTCATTTTATGTTTTGAAGATGCTGTCTCACATTGACAGCCACTAATCTAGCCTCCTTGGCCCTTTGTGACCACATATCGCATAAATTTTGTGTCCTTTCCACATCCTTCTAAGTCTGATATAGAAAATCAGAATGCTCATGACTTGTATTCATTCCACAAATTCCATTTTTAACCCCCCATTCTAATGTGCCATCTATAAACAATTCCATGGTCATATCATTCTCATGTTGAAGAAGTGTTTTCTCATCATGAAGTAATGAAATGTGGCTGCTGTCATCAGTATACCTGTCATATTCTTCAGGCTTCATAAGTGCATTTTTATTGAAATTTTCAAGCCCATCACTTACACTTTGTAAACCAACACTTGTAGACTCATCTTCACAAGTTCTCCCATATGTAAGAGTAGCAATCTCATAAGAATGAGGAAGAATATCATTGTCCCAATTCAGATCTTTGGAATCTTCTTTTACATTGTAGTCATCAAACACCACCAAGTTTTGATTTATCTCATCTTCTTTTCTAGGAGTAGCTGCTACAAAGGACTGATTTTCTGAATTATGAGAGGAGAGATTATGCCTACTCAAAAGTAGACAAAGGTCTGCGATCTCTCTATCTTGATATTTCACCAATTGGACAGCCCTATCCCTATCTCTAACCATTTGTAGATAGTCTTCTTTTATCAACTCCAAAGCTTCTTTGAAAGAATGCAAATGTGTATAAGGAATGCCATGTCCCATTCCTTTTTGTCTTTCTTCTCTTTGAGCTGTCCAAGTGAGGTCTTCTAGGTGTTTGTAAGTGCTATCCATTCTTGACAGAGCATGAATTATTCCATCTTCCTTCACCACCATTTGAACTTGCAAATCTTCCCAAACCAAGGGCTTTTGTTCCAACTGTCCTTGGCTGCCATAGTCTGATTTTTCATGATCATCTAAAGAGTCCATGCCATTGCTACCCATATCATTATCATGCTCTATGCTGCCCTCCAATGTAGAAGTCTCAAGTGAAGCTTCTTGCAAAGATGATGTAGACAACTCATTCCCCATGGCTGCCCTCATATCCTCTTGAGTCAAATCAGCATCTCTAACAAAGTTATCATATAGATTTCTGCATATATGTGAAGTATCTTTATCCTTATGTTGTTCAACCAATCTCCTTAACAACTCATGTGCCATGGGTGACACATCTTGCTCACCTTTCTAAAAAGCCCATAAGTCATTTGTCATAGCATCATCCTCGTACAAAACTGAAGACATGATGGATTGCATTGAAGTAATCATGGTGTTAGGATGAACCTCATCAATAACATTCCAAAATATATGAAACATCTTGCGAATAACATCTACACAATCCATGGATAACATAATGTTTTCAAATCGGAATGTTGCAAATATTTCAAGTAGTTTTACCCTCTTAGAAAAATAAGGGTTCTTGATGTCATCCAAACCTTTGAAGCTTGCCACCATGATCTGAAGTACTTCTTTCATAATATGGCTATTATAAGGATCATTAGGAGCTATTATCCTCATAATTTCACTAATGCAAGAGATAGCTGCAAGTTTTATCACCTCATGATGATGTCTCATAAGTTGTGGCTTAACCAAAGAACTTACCAATGGACTTAGAGCAAGTTGCATTGTTTGAGATGGATCTTGTTCAACTTTGCATAAACAAGCCTCTGCCTCCTCCAAAGTACTTAGAAGAACCTCCTTTTGCTGAGATGGATGTTCTAATTTCTTCCCTGCCCTGTAAATTCTTTCTTCCAAATCTCTTTCACTTGTTGAAGCCATGCTTGTATCTGAAACACAAGTTTTGAATGACCCAATTAGGCTGGCAGGAAACCGCTCTGATACCACTGTAATATCCCACCCAGGTGGAATATAGCCAAACACAAATTTTCTGCCCTTGTTTATTGATTTTCAAATTGCTCTGATACCACTATAATATTCCTTGCTCAAACTGACCTCAACCTGGTCATGAAGTCACCTATGTGGGAGAAGGTGCAGCCTCAATGAAATGGAACCAAACATCCTCTCCACAAGCCAAATCGAATCCTTAATGGTGCTGCCCCTATTTCAGACCTGAAGTTGCAGATAATAAGAATATTCACACCTTATTCACCTCCAAATATGCATCAAATATCATTGCCCCATCCTTAGGAAGGGAGTGCCCAAGATCATAGGAGAAATTGATGAGTATTAAGCTCCCAATCTGCAAATATGTGAGGTCTAATATGTCAATCGATGGCTGCTAATGTGCCTCTAAAACCCACAATTTTTCCCACAATAAATATGAAGATTCTAAGCCACCAAATGCCTTCAAAGTGAACCTCAATAATCTGCTTATTCCTTTCACATTGCTGCAATTACTATAGCATTTACTGTAGCAATCACTGTAGCGCGACACTGTAGCAATCACTGTAGCGCGGCACTATTCAGATCATTGTAGCAGCACTATTCACAGCGCATGACACTATTCATGCCACTATTCATGTCATCAACAATTTCAAAACTGCAAATGATTAACCTTTGGAACCCTTGTGAAACTTAATTTATTCTCTTATTTAAGCACAAGTTGGACTCCGGGATGAAGCCCACGATGAAGCAATAATTCAGCTGATATTTCACAACCTCAAAATTGCATAACCAATGAGAGTTTTTGTTCCCAATGGCTGGAAATGGTAGAAACCCTAGCTGGCTTCCTCACCAAGCAACAATATCAAAGCAAATATCAATTCCTGGATGATATGAAGCTTGGCTTGATCTTCTTTTATACCTTTTCAATCCATCTCCAAGAAGCTTCTAGAAAAATAATATTATTATTTTATTTTAGTGACTTTATGTTATAATATTTTATTTAAGTCACTTTATTTAATTAATTAAATATAAGGTCACTTTATAATATTTATTTATTTAATAACCTTACAAATAATTAATTTAATTATTATCTCCCTTAATTTTCCAATCCAACTGAATACCGTAATCGACACTGCCCACATGTCATAATTAGGTGCCCTGCTATAAATAGCAAACCCGTCTAAGTGACTTACTATAAATAGTAAGTATGAGAAACTGAGTTCTAAAACCTTTGCAAAGGCCAAGCCTGAACCTCATTGAACCCTGGAGAAGAAACCACATTGATATCTGCCCAACAAGGCCCTCTAACCACCTCCATTAGTCTATGGGGGCTAGGAATAGGCTAAACCACCCAAAGACCACAACTGCCTAAAATGGGGACATTACATAGCCATCCCTAACACCAAATGAATGGTTGTCATTTTGACTACAGGAGAGAAGATCTCATGGAAGTCAATGCCACACTGCTGACCAAAACCTTTCACAACCAGTCTGGCCCTAAACTATTTTGTCCCATCAGCTTCGTCTTTCACACAATAAACATATTTGTTTTTTAGTGGTTTATAGTTGGGAGGTAGAGGTACAAGATCCCATGTGTCATTGGAGCTCAATGTATCTAATTCTTCTTGCATAGCAGCCATCCATTGGGCAGAGTTAACATCATTGTAGGCTTGTTTGAACATCTGAGGCTCTGGATGAGTAGTCTAACACTCAGAAAGAAGGCATTCATAGTCATCAAGCCTTGGTGGATGCCGTCTTTCCTGAGTGGACCAACGAAGATGAGGTCCTTGTTCATTATCCAAAGGGGTATCCCTCAAAAACTGTTGTTTACCTGACTCTAGCAGACTATCTAGGCTTTGAGTTGAAATATCCCTATCAATGGGATAGGTGGGAGCCACTTCAGCAAGTGGTGATAACATGTTTGGAGGCAAAGCATCACAAAATTCCTGTGGATCCTCAATGACCTAAGGAGCAGGTGAAAACAGCAGAGGGCAGGCGGAGGTCCTATGTGGAGGCACCATAGTGGACGGTGAAGCACCCTCAGGTAACACTGGATGGGAAAACATGGGTTCGGGGCACACAGAGAAAATCAAAGGCCCAGATGTGGTAGGAGAAATTTGCTGGGAGCATGAAGAATCTCCCAGGGGAGGAGGGAGCAGTGCCAATTCCATGGAGCACTAACTGCGCTGTGAGGGCGAGGATAAAGGATACTGTCTAGATGATGCATCTAAGGAATGTTGTGCAATAGTGGTGCCAGAAGGTGAATGAGGTAAGGAGGTATGCTTAGAAATGTGTTGGGTAATCATATTAGAAGGAGAGTTTGAAACAGAGGGAGCAAAACTAACAGATTTTCCCTTTGAAAATTGTCCCTATGAAGTGGAATTGGAGCCATTGCCAAACATATCATATTGAATATAATCATCAGAAGTGTTTCACTATTTGTGCAAACCTAAAAAAGACCACTCGCTAAACACAACATCAGGACTTCGAATTACTTTCATTACAGTTGGATCCCAGAGACGAAAGCCAAACTGATCTTCACTGTACCCTAGAAAAATACACCTCTTCAAGTGAAAATCTAGTTTAGTTCGTTGTTCTTTCGGAATGTGGACAAATGCATCGCAGCCAAAAACTCTCAAATGACTTAGAGAAATCCTCTTACCAGTCCACCGTTCTTCTAGGATGTCGAAGTCAAGACATGATGAGGGGGCACAGTTAATAAGATAAACAACAATGTTGCATGCCTCAGTCCAAAATTCTTTGGCCAGCCTAGCATTGGAGAGCATACAGTGGGCTCACTCCAAAATTGTCCGGTTCAACCTCTCAACTGCTCCATTTTCTTGAGGGGTGAACAGGACTACTTTGATTCATCGAATACATTGGTCTGCACAGAAATTATCAAACTCCAACAAGTAAAACTCACCACCATTGTCAGTTTTAAGACATTTAATCTTATGACCACTTTGATTTTCAACAAGAGCTTTAAACACTTTAAATTTTGAAAAAACCTCAGATTTTTTATTCAGCATATGGATCCAAATTTTATGTGTGCAATCATCAACAAAAGTGACAAAGTAGTTTGCACCACCAAAAGAAGTTACCTCCATCAGACTAAAGACATCTGAATGCACAAGTTGTAAGGGAGATGTTTTGTTATCTTGACCTGTCCTCAAAAAACTGGTTCGATGTTGTTTACCATATAAATAATGCTCACATAAAGACAAATCAATGGATTTAAGACCCGGAAGCTGATTTCATTGTAACATGACTTCAATCCCCTTCTTGCTCATATGCCCAAGTCACCGATGCCAAAGTTTGGCACCACTATCTATAGCAGCCATTGCTGCTCCCAGTTCACCATTACACTCTAAGACATATAAACTCCCTAATTTCATGCCTTTTGCTAAAACCAACTGACTTATGGTTACTTTCCAAGAGTCAAGTGAAAAATTTATATTAAAGCCTTGAGCATAGAGCTGACTAATAGAAATTAGATTTCGTTTAAGAGAGGGCACATGTCTTACATATTTCAAAATCAGTTTACTACCATTTGTCAAAAATAAAGGGACATCACCTTTCCCTACAATCTCACATTCTTTATTATCTCCAAGAAATACTTTTCAAAACATACCTTCATGATAGTTGACAAAGGCACTCCGGCATGGAGTTGCATGGAAGGAAGTACCAAAATCAAGGACCCATGAGTCTGCTTTTGTGTCACTTGCGGATAAAATCAGAATACCATCATCAACCGTATTGATCTCATTGGTACGAACATTGTCTTGAGCCTTTTTGTAGTTCCAACATTGTCTCTTGGTGTGTCTGGATTTGCCACAAAACTAGCAAGCATCCGGTCTTCCTCGAGACTTCGAACATTTTTGCTGATTTTGACCTCCTTCTATCCTTATACCTTCCGCTAGCTTGACTCCTACCTCTATTTTCTATGCTAACAGCCATTAGTGCTTCACCACTTGTTCTATTTTGCCCCCTTCTCATGTCTTCGTTTAACAACGTGGCTGCGACATCATCATACCTTAACATGGTTTCCTTTTTCTTATCCTCTCCTTCTAGGGATCTTGATTTTCTGGATACCGAGTTACTTATAGTCATAATCACACTTTCCCAACTATTGGGAAGAGAGCATAACAATAACATACATTGAATTCATTAAGATGATTTGACATGCTAATTCCTTCTTTCATTTTGAAGTTTACTAATTTCTTCAACAAAAATACCCAATTCATTGTTGAAGTGCGTTCATACATGTCACATAATTTATCCCAGATTTGTTTGGTTGTTGTCTCTGCAGCCACATTGAACAATACATTGCTTGATAGGGATAAAATAATAGTTGCAGTAGTTTTTTGGTCCAAGACATCCCATTATGTATTTGACATTTTCTCTAGTTTGCTCTTTTTCCCTTGGAGTGCAATAGCTAAGTCCTTTTGAATCAGGAGAGCACGTATTTGGGGTTTCCACAGACCAAAATTTTGTCCAGAAATTTTTTCTATTTTCCATTTATCAGAATCCTCCATTCTGATCAAGGATTTATCCCAGATTAGACACAACCCTCAGCAAGTGCTCTCGTAACCCTCAACAAATGCTCTGATACCAGTTGTTGAGATTAAAAACAGAATGAAATAGAATAAAATAGAGAAAAAAAGAGAACACACACTTAGAGTAAGACACATACACCAAATATATCGTGCTTCACCTGCATAGCAGGCTACATCCACACTGAATGGGATATCCCCTGATATATAGATTAACTCTCTGTTAATGAGTTTACATACACACAGCCTTATTATGGCCGTTCCTACAAAGCCAGATCCAAAACCACTCATACATCTTCAACTGCTACACGGAAGAGAAGCGACTACCAACTAATAGAAGAGGCAGTTACAAAATAGTTTTAGTGAGTTACGACCAGTTCGGTTTTACTTTATAGAGGAGCGGCCACGTGGAGTGGTGAGTGGGATTCAACGCCTAACATAGACATCTACAAGATATATACTAGTATTAGTAACAGCAAATTCTAGTCCCCTCACCGCAATAAGGCCACATACACATTTACAAATAGTCTATAAGTATTCTTCTTCATTGGTATTGGTCTTATTTTCTTGAAAAGAAGTAGAGAACTTTACACAAGCTCATCAATTAGATGCTCATACGGCCATGCGCCCTCTACATCATAATCGGACAATGAAGGGTCTACCTTCTGCAAGGACATTTATAAACAAATTTTATTAATATAAATGAAACTAATATTGAAGTAAAAATAGTAATACCTTTTCACTCCAAAAGTATTTGTCCAGCCCAATTAATACCCTTCGCTGCAAAACAGTAAAAAGTCATGCACTTGCTGCAAAATGGTAAATAGTCATGCATCTGCAATCAGACAGAATCACATCTCTAAAGCTTCCATTCCGAAAAGATCAGTGGAACTCAAAAAAACCAACTATAATCGAGCCCTTCCTCACCCAATTTTCCAACGAGACACTATAGATTGACTCTTTTTGTCAATGAAATATTGTTCATCTGCCATGGTAGAGAAGCGTACCATGCAACCAGTACATTGTCAGAGACAAGTAGCAAGTTTGACAGACAAAAAGAAAGTGATAAAGACTAGCATTTCCAATTTTTGGCACTCTGTGCATGCCTACAAACTTTTTTACATAACCTAGTTTGGAAACTTTAGGAAGTGTTTCTAAATTTTGATATTTTCTTGAATTGGTCCCCACACAAAATTAGAAAATTGTTAAGTGCAAAAAAGAAAAAGTAAAACTATGAACATTATAAATGCTTTAAATTTTTTGTTGCACATAATTTGTAATTGGTCCAGGACTGATTTTGGAACACTAATAAAAAATTATCACATAAAAACAAAAGCCCCCTCCACCTGGCATCCACAAATTCACTGGTTCACAACTTTTATTGAGTGTTGGATGCATCAGAGAAGGCTCTAAACAACCGGCTACAGCGGTTCATTACATGTGGCACTCAGAGTATTGGAAACGGACTGGTGTTTCAGCAAATTTGCCTTGGAAATAGCCCAGCAAAAAGATGTGGAAAAGGAATGGAATGACAGGTGTGTATATATGTGTGATCCAAAACTTGGCATGTTGCAGCTGTTGTTTAAATAGTCATAGTTTTAGTTGCTGGTTTTGTGCCTTGATTACTGGCATTTTTTTTTGGCCGTGGAGATACTGGCAATAGCTAGATTAGTGCTTATGAGTGTTAGGTTTTGTATTTGACGAAGGAGAGGATTTGTTTTTAGGGTTTGTTGTGGCTAATGGTGAGCTGGGCGTGCACGAGAGGGGGAGATAATGAGGATTTGCATTTACAGGGAAAGAATAACAGAGATATTTACAGCTAGCTACTTCAAATGAATTTAGTTTTCTTTGATTCTGTTTTACCAATTATTCTGGAGGCAAACTATAATTGATGTCAACATGGTACCTGTTGTGACGTCTTCACACATCGCCCCAGTGCAAATAGGGACCCCCTTTTTTTTTGCTTTCTTTCATTGCTTTGCTTTAGGGTTTAGGATTTCTTTGAGCTTGTAAGGTTTTGGTAGTGTTGTTTTACCCAAGTCTTGATATATTCTGGCTAAGGAGTTTGTATTTTCCCATCTGATGCATATCCTGAGATCCTGAAAATTGACTAAGTCTGAAATCTGGTGGATCCTCAAAAATCTAGAATCTGCATGTTAAATCCCATTGATCTGAGACCTATCTCAAACATCCTGGAAGTATATTTCAAAATATTTAAAGTATAGCATATACTTAAATATATTTTTAAATAAACTTCCATCCAGGACATGTCAAAATCGGGTGAAAAAAGTTGAAGTCTTGGACCTTGGGCGGAAATTGTTCTACACCTTGCAATATCCGCCCTCCCAACATGGAAACTGTTCTGCCTCTTGCAATTTGTGCTCAAGAAGAACTTGTGAAAATTTGGCTAAGTACAGTGGATCCCAAAATGAAGGAAAATGCTCTGCCTCAAGGAATTTCCACCCTAGCTAGAGAGTGAGTTTGAGGGTGGAAAATGTTCTGCCTCATGCAATATGTGCCCTAGGTTGAAGGTCTCCATTTTTTAATGCATGATTGCCTCAGACAAATTGCTTTGTGGAGTTGGAACAAAGTTGGAGTTTGATGAATTGTTGAAGTAGCAAAATGGAGGAAATTGTTCTGCACCCTTCAAAATCCACCCTCCCTAGTTGCAAATTGTTCTCAAGCCTACAATATGCCCCCTAGGAATTTCATGATAAATGCATGAAGTGCGAAGGATGTTGAAACTCAATCCATTGTTAAGGAAATGAAGGAAGTCCAAGGTAGAAGATTCACTCAACATTTGAAATTTCAAGGAAAAACCTAAGTAGCAAAATGCAGGAAAATGTTTTGCACCTTTTAAAAGCTGCCCAACTTGGAGTGGAAAATGTTCTAGAGCATGCAATTTCTGCCCAAGCTTGTAACAAGGAATTTTGGCGACGTGTTTGAAAGATGAAGGTCATGACCGAACGCAAAATGGGGAAAATGTTCTACCCCTTGCATTTTGTGACTTAGTTGGAGATGAGTTGCAAAGTGAGAAAATTGTTCTAGAACCTACACTCTGCACCCAAGGTGAAAGTGTGCAAAATTTGACTAAGTCTGGGAAATGGAAAGGTGGAAAATGTTCTCCCAAGTGGAATTTGCGCCCTACCTAGAGGATGATGCAAAACGTACAAAATGTTCTACTTAATGCAATATCTGCCCTAGGAGCTTGTAACAAGGAAATTTAGCTAAGTATGAAACATCTTGGGAAGTCAACCCTGTTTTGAAAGTTCAAGTGAAGGTCATGATAGAATACCAAAATGGGGAAAATGTTCTGCCCCTTGTATTTTGTGCTTTAGCTAGAAGGAGACTTGGAAATAGTGGAAAATGTTCTACCTCTTGCAATTTCCACCCTAGAAGTAACAAGAAAATTTGACTAAGTATGAAACATTCTAAGAAATCATCCTTGTTTTGAAAATTCAAAGTGAAAGTCATGATTGAGTTGAATATGGAGGAAAATGTTCTACCCCTTTCAAAATCTGCCCATCCTAGAGCGCATAATGTTCTACTCCATGCAATATCCGCCCACCCAAGATGCAAATTGTTCTACCTCATGTAATTTGTGCCCTTCTAGAGGAGGATCTTTGCACTCGGAAAAACATCCCATTCTTGCAAGTTAATACAATTTTATGAGGATTTAGTGCAAGGAACTCAGAAGAAATTTACTAAGGGTGTTAAGTGTGGAAGTGTTAAAAGGCGGAAAATGTTCTGGAGCATGCAAAATCCATCCTACAACGAAGGAAATTGTTCTACTCCATGCAATTTCCACCCAGATAGTCATGAAGAAGTTGAACTAAGTGAGAAGTATCTTGAAGACTCCAATCTTGTTTTGAAGCTCCAAGTGAAGGTTTGTCAAAGGTTAATACAAGGTGGAAGTTTACAAAATTGCCTAAGTATTGAAGGAAGATTGCCAAGTCAAAAAATTTCACTATTACAAATGCAAAATTGAATGTAAGATCATTAAAATTGAAGGAGAATTTACCAAAGAAGAAGCGAAACTTGAAGCAGAGAACAAGAAAAATTCTAAGTATTGAAGTTGCAAAATGGGAAAATGTTCTGGAGCTTGCATTTTGCACCCTAGAAGGGTGCATATTCCATGGACCAGAACAATTTCCACTTTTTGAAAGTTTTCATGAAAAATCACTTTGCATTATTGAATAAGTTGGCTTAAATTGAAAATTGTTTGATGAATATATGGAAATTGTTTTATTTGTCCCACATTCATAAGGAAGGTGAATTTAGTGGTAAAATTCCTTTATATCATGTATCATGTTGATGTACTAACTTGAGGTATTTTGATTGTAGGTTTACAATGTATCGGTGAATGTTGAAGGAGAGCAAGATCAAGTGAAAGATTGAATTATGTGGAGGCAAGCCATCCAAAGGGTCGAAGTGTCATCAAGCTGATTCACCTTGCTCCAAAGAAGGTGACATCACCAGAATGGAGGAAGAATATTCCATCATCAAGTTTGCTATCATCCAAGCACCCAGAAGATCATTCCACCTGCATGTTCAAGAATCTAGCATCATGAGAGGAACATTCATCCAGAAATCCATTTCTAGGAATTCGTTTGCATCTTCAAGCTCCAGAGTTATCTATTCCATGAGCCATCTACATCCATCATGAAGTCTACTCCAAGAATTCACGCATAAAACATCTTCTACTTCATGCACCATCCAGAGTTAAAATCCTGCACAAGAATGAGAATGTCACAAGATGAGAAATGAGAAAGTTTATCAAGAAATCCATGAATTACATTCAAACTAAAAAATGTCAAGACAACGACAAGAAGAAATCCAAAATCCCAAATTTGTGAGTTCAAAAGATGCAAAGTTCCAGAGGTGAAAATCCAAGTTCAAAGACTATTCCATGAAAGATGATACAATTTGGGAAGTTGTTCCAAGCAATGTGAATAGGGAGAAAATCAAACTGGTTTGCCCAATGCTAAGATGGCATGTACACATCATCAGGCCAATCAAATTTTGACATGTTACTTATCACATTGGGAAACATGCCTTTGTTCCCTCTTTCATGTCTAAAAATAGCAAATTGTTGTAACAAATTGCCTTGTTGTCTCAATCTGGGCCATTCATTGTAATTCTTGAGCTCTATATAAAGCTCACTTCTCTCATTTGTAATAGGAGATTAGACATTAGATAGATCATTAGTTCTTGGGAGGTAAAATGTTAGAGTAGAAGCTCTTGAAATAGTGACAAGATGTTGGCAAATGGTTGTAAAGATACTACCAAAATCAATACATTCTCATTGAAGCTTGGTGAAACTTGTGTTGCTTTGGTATGTTAGCATGGTTTCCAATTTGTTGAAGATGATTCAAAGCAAGTCAGATAGATTTTAGATACAGTTCATTGATTTGATGAATAAATGTGAAGATATTGATGAACTCCTCAGTTCATACTTTTTGTGGATTGCTGATGGTGATTTGCAATGCAAAGTTAGCCTAAACCTCAAGTTGCAATAGTTCAATTGTGAATGTTCATTCAAGTTGCGCTAGCTGTGGGTATTTGGATGCATGTTTGCCATTTGAAAACCCTTCATATTTCCTTTGAAGATTGCACTAGCTTCGTGTAGTTGTTGTTCTCATGGCGAAGTGAAGCTTGGTTGAAAGGAATTTGTCTATCGAAGCATTGTCCATCATATCATAGTCCTTAGATTAGCTTTCTTAACCCTTGTGTTTTGCATTTTCTTTTTGTACTTAGTCGGAAGAAGTTCATTTTCATAAAGAATAAGAAACACATTTGAATGGAGTAAGGAGCATATTTAGCGTAAGTCCCTTTGGGATTACCAGCAAATCACATCAACTACTGAGTCTATCCATAGCAAAAACACGAATAAGGAACCTTGGAGTTGTCTCGATTGATCACATTGTTTAGCATTCAAGAGACTTTATTCAAGAGAGGATAGAGTACTTAGTATTTTATTTTGAGTTTGCATGTGCAAGAAAAACACATCAACAGAATTGGCGCTAGAAGGAGGGCTAGAACAACGAATTGCCCCATTTGTTCCAAGCATACAAAAGATATTCTAGTGTTTTATCATTCATTGCTTGACAGAGTTCAGCAAGGAGGAATTTAGAACGAAGAGTTTCTCGCATCTCAACTCAAGATAAAAGGGCAAGAACAATGAATTACATTGCTTCTTTCACTCCGAGTACATGAACAATCTTCGAATTGTGGAATTGGAACCAAGTGAGCTTTCAAGGAATAATTTGAGATTTCAAGATCTCTCTTATGCAGAAAATCCAAAAAAAAGTAGAAAAATAAAAACTACAAAAAAGGGTAATTTTTTTTAAAAATACCAAAATAAGGATGGATTTCACAGCACGCGTGAAGCAATTTCAAGGTTGTGTGCAGCAATATGATCCTCAAGTGGACATAATTCAGCTTTGGTGGAGTTTAAATGCACAACTTCATCAAAGGAATGCTGACTTGACCAACTTTGCATCACGGGATGGATGCCGAATTCATGGTACAAATGATCACAAGGAGCTATATTGTTTAACATTTTTATCAAGGATGAAATTAAATTTGCAAGGAAGAATTTCTTTTTCGCAAGTTTATGAGCCAGTTATGAGTACAATGGTGGAACCTGAGGTGTCAAGTGAAAGTGAAGCCTTTGTAAGATTTAAAGAGATGAGCAAAGAGAGACTACATATTGAGAAAGGCTTGAGCATAAAGTATCACTTACTTCCATGCAAATGGTGTAGAATTCATAATGCCAATCATTTGGAATTCACATGTTAGACAATTTGGGAGGCTATTCGTCAAGCCAAGGTGCAATTGAAGTTCAAGGAATCATCTAGAGAAGAAGGAACTTCTATTCCATCTACTGGTGAAGATAGCATAAGTGTATTAGAAGATGAATTCACAGGCCTTGTTCAAAAGACAAAATGACATATTGAAGAAATTCAAACAGAGATAAAGAATATTCAAGTGATTACAAGTAAAGATCAAGGTATGAATTCAACACATAGAGAAGAAAGTGATTCAAGTTCATTTCAAGATGAAGAAGAATTCCTTGCCACTCATGCTTTCATGAGTATGTGCAGGATCATCGCGGGCCAAACAGTGGCAATAGGAAAAAAATCACATTTTTACTTAGCCAAATTTGCGACTTGGCAAAGTTTGACTTTGAAACGGATATCTGTTTTGGTTTGGATACCAAACCAAAATGGATATCCATTTTCAAAATGGATATCTGTTTCCAAAACGGATATCCATTTTGGAAAAATTTTGGAAATCTGAAAAATGCCACACAAAGACAGTTTTGTGCCTCCTCAAATGATAGTTAAATACAACATGCCTTTGAAAGATCACCTTATTATTTGTAGAATCACAACTTGTAGGCCTTAATGTCCTCAAAATATTTCATTGTCACACATTTATGACTCTTAGGATTTCTAGCTTCTTCCAGTTCTCATCTGTGTAGTCATCAATTTTCCACAGTCCATGATGTTGAGTTTGAAATGCTTCTGGATTTGACTGTGTATTATTATTTTCCTCAACATTTTGAATCACACACAATGATCCATCATCAGGAGAAAGATAACAAGCAAGAGAAGAGAGAACATGAATGAGAGTATGCAGACTTAAGACAACTTAAAAGGAGTGAGAGAGATGTGAGGCGGAAACCAAGATCAATTAAGGGAGAAGGATAGCTTCCTATCAAACCTAGTGAAGTGAGGGACAAAGAGGAGTGGGGGACATCTAGGCACACTAAGACAAAACAAACAAAGAGAGACTAACTACGATGAGAGGAAGACCCAAGTAAAGAAAATTAAAAAAGCAAACAAAAGAGCAAGGCCACAAATTAGAAGGGAGCAAAAAGAGGAATAACTGTAATACAATCAACCATAAAGAATAAACTGAGGATGAAAGAGATAAGATAATTAAATAATTTAATAAATAATAAAAAAGGGGGGGACAACCGAAGAGGTTAAAATGTGAGGGATAGATTGGAAAAAACTACATATAAAGAACAAGAGAGGGCTCCAAGTTAAAAGAGAGAGAGGGGTGAACTACGAAGGCAAAGGAGGGGGGGCTAACAAAAAAGAAAGGTAAGCCAATAACTATCCAAAGGAGGAAAAAAACTAACTGGGAGAAAGCATAAGAGAGAAGAGTAAATCATAAAAGGGAAGACAAGCTACAAGGACCAAATAATATATATAAATATATATTCACAACAAACTCCAAGCCACAAACAGAGCACCAGGGGGCAACAAGAAACGAAGGATATGGTTAAAAACCTAGAAATTAAAGAGGAGGGAGAAGGGGGCAACGAGATCCAGAGGTTGGAGACGGGAGGTTAAGCTAGGGGACAAGAGTATGAGAAATAAAAAGGTGAGAACGGGCCAAGGAGGGTAAAGAGGAGGGAGGACAAGGAGCAAAGGGAAAGGGGGTAGAGGAGCCTGGGGGGAGAGGAAAAGGGAATAAGATGAGGGCAAAAGAGGAGGGGCAAAGACTCAATCCCACAAAAGGGGACAAGGAGGGGACAAAGGGGGGGCAGGGGCAAGAACTGGTAAAGAGGGGGAAAAAGGACAAAGATAGGAGAAGGGAGAGGTGAGCTAACAAGATCGGGTCAGGAAAGAGAGGGGAGGGGTAAGAGGGGAGGATAGGGAAGAGAAATCGACTAAGAGTGAAGGAAATCATGATGGGGTAAGAGGGGAGGCTTTTTACTCTTTTTGAAAATACAGCTCTTAAATCTGGGATCTCCCATCAATATATGAACCTCTTTAAAGAACATTTCTAGTGAAGGAGGAGGCAAATTAACATTGGTAGCTTCTTTACACATTGATCCATAAGGATTTGTTAAACACTAAGAATCATCACTAATGAATTACTCAAATAATCAATAATAAAATATTTAATTTTGTTCATCAGGTGAAATAATCACTTTTCTAGACTATGTTCCAATATTTCATGGATAGGAATGGTGGGGCAGCAGGGGTTCTGTTTTGGGGCGTTTTGGATTTCATGCCAAAATTACTTTACACAATCCTTCATATGATTTGATTCATGATACATGGTTTGAGAAGGATACACATGATATACCCTTACCCTCTAGTGATAAAATTATGAATGATACTTTATGTGGTGAAGCTACACCTTCGTTAATCGTTCATGACATTGTTATTCCTTGTGATGATGATGTCCTTCATGTCATATGTTAGGACATAATGCAAAGTTAACATGGCATGAACTCTCTTGGAAGGGTAAGCATGGACTATAAGAACATTGGACTAGTTGGATCTGTTAAGCTCGCCATTTATGAAAGAACCTTTTAAAAGGTTAACCTTAATTAGGTAAGGTTATGTTTTAGTGTGGTTGTTTGTGCAACAATGTGTAAATTAATGTTACTGAAGGATAAATCTAACTATAATATACTAACATTTTAATAACCATGAGAGCTAGGACTAACAATTAGACTAAAAACTTGACAAACAATACAACTTGGACACATGTAGGACTTGGAAAATGGAAAAGAATATAATTAAATGTGGAAAACAATGAAAAAGTGGTATTAGTTGCACCTATATAGAGAAGTGGTTTAGAGGTTGGTTAGGGGAATTATTTAGGGTTTAGAGGTTTAGGGTTGCTCGGGTTTAGGGGTTTAGGGTTTACAGTTTAAAGAGAGATAGAGAGAGGGGACTGATAGAGTTTGGGAGAGATAGAGGAGACAAAGGGGAGAGATAGGAGATAGAGAGTGAGAGACATGTCCAAAGACATAGAGAGAGAGAGATTGAGAGGTAGAGGGATGATAGAGATAGGGAGATAGAGGTTTAGGGTTGCTTGGGTTTAGGGGCATTATTTAAGGTTTAGGGTTTATGGTTTTGGGGTTAGGGCTTAAGGTTTAGATGTTTAGGGTTTAGGGTTTAAAGAGAGATAAAGGACCAATAGGGAGATATAGAGGAGTCTAAGGGGAGAGATAGGGATATAAAGAGTGAGGGACATGGCAAGAGACATAGGGAGAGAGATTGAGAGGTAGAGGGATAAAGGTGATAGGGAGATAGGGGAGAGATAGGGAGATAGTGGTTTATGGTTACTTGGGTTTAGGGGTTAGGGGTTAGGGTTTAGGGGCATTATAATTTAGGGTTTAGGATTTATTGTTTAGGGGTTAGGGGTTAGGTTTAGAGGTTTAGGGTTTTGGATTTATGGTTTATAGAGAGAGAGGAATGATAGGGAGATATAGAGGAGTTTGAGGGGAGGGATAGGGAGATAGAGAGTGAGGGACATGGCTAGAGCCATAGGGAGAGAGATTGAGAGGTAGAGGGACATAGGTGGTAGGGAGATAGGGGAGAGATAGGGAGATAGTGGTTTAGGGTTACTTGGGTTTAGGGTTTAAGGGTTTGGGGTTTAAGGTTTAGGGTTTAGGGTTTCTTAGGTTTAGGGGTCAGGGGTTAGGGTTTAGGGGCATTATTTAGGGTTTAGGATTTAAATTGTTTAGGGGTTAGGGGTTAGGTTTAGAGGTTTAGGGTTTTGGATTTAGGGTTTATAGAGAGAGGAATTATTGGGAGATAGAGAGAGGAGATGGAGGAGAGAGATAAGGAGACAGAGAGTGAGGCACATGGCCAGGGACATAGGGAGAGAGATCAAGAGAGGTAGAGGGATGATAAAGATAGGGAGATAGGGGAGAGACAGGGAGATATAGGTTTAGAGTTGATTGGATTTAGGGTGTACCTGGGTTTAGGGTTTCTTAGTTTTGGAGATAGCTAGATAGAAAGAGAGAGGAGACATATAGGGAGAGATAGAGGTGACAAAGGGGAGAGATAGGGAGATAGCGAGTGAGTGATATGTCTAGAGAAATAGGGAGAAGGATTGAGAGGTAGAAGGATGATAGAGATAGGGAGATAAGGGAGAGATAAGAGATAGAGTTTAGGGTTGCTCATGTTTAGGGTTTAGGGGTTAAGGTTCAGAGGTTTAGGGTTTAGTGTTTAGAGAGAGAGGACCAATAGGGAGATATAGAGTGAGGGACATGGCTAAAGCATAGGGAGAGAGATTGAGAGGTAGAGGAATGATAGTGATGGGGAGATGGTGAGATAGGGAGATAGAGCTCGATAGAGGTTTAAGGTTTCTTGGGTTTAGTGTTTAGGATTTAGGGGTTTATGGTTTCTCAAGTTTAGGGTTTAGGGGTTAGGAAATAGGGTTTAGGGGTTAGGTTTAATCATGCATCCCAGTCATTCCCCTATCATTCCTATATATACTATCTCTCCCCTCTATCTTTCCCTCTCCCTTATCGACGAAGCAAATGGAAACAAGAAAACTAGGACTCCCTTTCTCAGGTTTAGGGTTTAGGCTTAGGGGAATTATTTAGGGTTTATGGTTTAGGGGTTAGGGTTTAGTATTTGGAAGAATTATTTAGGGTTACTTGGGTTTAGGGTTTAGGGCATTATTTAGGGTTTACGGTTGCATGCCAAAAGTAGTCTCTCTCTCTCTAAATCCGTAAACCCTAAATAATGGCCCTAATCCCTAACCCCTAACCCACATCTACCTCTCTCCTATATCTACCTCTCTCCTATATCTATTCAAAAGTGCCTTTAAAATACTATGAGATACCTTAGTATAAGTAAATCATATAAAAATCAAATATATATATCATCATAATCCTATATAAATTTTGATAGTATTTTATAGCTAAAATGCCTAAATATCATCATAATCCTTTATAAATTTGCTTGTATTTTATAGCTAAAATGCCTAAATATCATCATAATCCTTTATAAATTTGCTTGTATTTTATAGCTAAAATGCTTAAATATCATCATAATCCTTTATAAATTTGCTTGTATTTTATAGCTAAAATGCCTAAATACTTAAAATGTATGCAATGCTAAAATAATAAAATAAAAAATAATGAATAGAATAGGGAAAAAGAAAACGGATATCCGTTTCCAAAACGGATATCTATTTTGGAGATCATAAAAGCAAAAAAAGACTACATTTTTGCAAACCCACGGCTTGCAAAAACGCAGTCTCATCTTTAAAAAAATGGATATCAGAGCTAAGGAACGGATATTCGATCCAAAGAGGTAAGATTTCATGCATTTTTTTGTTTGTTTTGTATTTTCAAGCAATTTTTTTGGTTTTTATGCTAAGTTGGTATGTTTTATAATTTAATTAGGTAAAATGGATGCACAAAATGAAAACCCAAACCCTCCACCACCAAACCCTCTCCCTCCAACAGTAGAAGAGAATATTCAAAGAAATATTGATCATATAAGTAGGATCATAGAAATGTATCACCGCCACCCTCGATTGTCTATAATGACATCGAATTTAGAGGAATCATTAATCATATTCAAACCTTGTCCACCCAACACGAATCATTTCAGCAATGGCAAGAAGCCAAGAAGGCTGAATATGCTGATGGTTTGTCATATGAGGAAGTCAAAGATTTAGAGATTACAAAAACTATGTTGGCCCAACACTTTGTCAATCCTAAAACCGGATTGCATGTTGATGTTCGTAAGCCCAAATTTTCAATCAAATGGTGTATTCATGAGGGCATTAGTCAAAAATTTTGGGATCGTTGGTGGATGGTTTTTGATAAACCACCCAACAACAATTTAGATGTGCCTTTGTATTTCCTCCGTAAACTCTATGCAGAGTTCGTCATGGGTCAACATGTTAATTATTTTGATTTTAGAGAGTTTCAAGGAGTGGGCAGAGGAATGCCTCAAGATAGACCTGGGGCAATTAGACAAGTACAAGGTCCCTATATTCCCCCTCCTGCTATCCCTTCTCCACCCCCAATGTAGCACCCAGACATTGTTGCAAGTGCAACACAACAAGGCCTTAGTGCCATACACTCTTTGACTGAGCATTTGATTATACAGACATCTCAGTTTGCACAAGCACATGATGAAGGTGATGATATTGGACCACCTGGTACTACTAGACCATCGTCGTCCAGACATATATGTGTGCCCCATCATTGCATTTCTTGCAATCATTTATGCTTGGGTCCTATTATGGAGAGTAGTGAGCCACCGTTGAACACATCAGAGTATGATCTCCATTCACGAGATGAGGCAATGGGGTCCAGAACTCAAGCTGAGGGGTCAAGGACAAGAGTAGAAGCTACCGGATCAGTAAACATTAGAGAGGGAGAAATGCATGAGCAATCTTTTGTGCAGGTAAAATTTAAAGTTAAATTTTATGGTCTATTCCATTTGAATATATAAACAACTTTATTAGTACTAATGTATCTAAGTGGGATAACAGTTGATGACAAAGGAGGAGTTGACAGAAGTTCATCATGCAACTTTGTCTGCCATCCAATTTGGCTTGGACTTGCCGGTATAATTTGTTGTACACATTAACTTTTTTTATGCATTTATTTCTTTGTGAGTAATGATATATTAATTTATATTTTGATGTCAATTTTAATTTATAGTCAATCAAAAATGTGAATGATGTGGCATCTTTGCCAATAGTCTTTTCTCGAACTCCTGATCGACCCAAGGGACTATCATTTGTAGAACGGCTTTCTCAACACCAACAAAGGGTGGAGGTAATTTGATTGAATTGTACTTTAATTGATAATTTAGAAAACTTAAATATTTGATTATAGTCATTTAGAGTCTTACATTCTTGTCCTTTTTAATTGATGCAGGAGGCCTTGATGGTGGTATGTGCTTGTTTTCTAGTAGATAAGTTTTTGTGTAGTGCATTTCCTATTTCAAATGTATGCATTTCCTATTTTGTTTAATAATTATATATTAATTTATTTCACTGTTACTTTGCTTTTATGTAGTCTGTTGAGAATGTGAGTGATGTGCCACCTTTTCCATCATGCTTCATTAGGACACCTGATCGTCTTAAGAGAAAATCATTTGCAGAATGATTGTCCAAACAACAACATAGAGTCGAGGTAATTGAATTGAATTTTTCTAAATAATTGATAGTTTATCTAGCGGTCTTATAGTTGATTGTAGTGATTTAGATGTATGTTAATAAATGAAAGTTCTTAATTGTAGTAGATAAGAATCTATTTAATAACTTTAACTTATTTTTATTTACCATTGAAGAGATTAATCAAATTTGTGTTTTGACTTGTTAATGCAGGAAACTTCACCTCCATCAATTACTAGACATTTTGGTACAAAGAGGACACTTTTTTAGGATCCATCACAGATTGAGGGTCAAGTGGACTTGTAGTATTTGATGTAGCTATTTGGCATGTAGATTGTATATAGATTTTGAGACATGGCATATGCCACATTTTGTAAAAAATATTTTGAGTTGGCATATTTGCTAAATTTTTGTTATCTCTACCATTATGGACTAGATTTTAATGTATATACACCTTGATATACAATATAATTTAAATTCCTTATGTGCAAGTCATGATACTTCCCATGATGCCATATATTATGATGATAGTTCTTTAGTCCATTGATGATATGTTTAGCATCGAGAATGGTTTTAGATCAAGAGAATGGTTTTAGATCAATAGAATCAATGTGAAAAAATTCCTTATACATGCCCTAATCAAATAAGGTCATGATAAACCATTTCATCATGTATTTAGTCTTCATCTTGTCAAATTTTGTAAATATGTCAAAGTTTTCATATGAAAAATGTAAAAAAAATGCAAAGGTATGGAAGATGAATAGTCAAGTACTCAAGAGTCAGTTGGAGACTATTGGTTTCCCTCAAATCATGTATAAATATGCATAAACCTTCGTGGAAAAGGCATTGGAGATGTATTGAAAACATTTTGAAGATGAATTGAAGACATGTTTGAAAGAAATTAATGTCAAGAAACTCTATGTCAAGGACACTGGGGGCACATTACAAACATAAAAAACATACATCTTGGGGGGAGGTGCCAAAAAGGCCAATAAGGATACTATTTCAGTTGGGTGTGTGTGTGTATGCAAATCCCAATTATGGCTAAGAAGCTCTCTATTTACTATTATTTACACATCAGAGTATGACTATCCTAAAACAACATCGTGTATATGCTCATAAAAGCCATCAAACTCTGAGAATAAACTTGTCATTAGATAAGGAGTGGAAGGATAAAGTCACATTCCCAAAAACCTCTTAAAATCACATGTCTCCTCTTATGAAAACTAGGGTCTTTTCTGATACATTGTTCCGTAACAGCAAAGTCACTTAAGATCCTAAGAGCAAAAACCTTCCCAGGTGCCATATTTTTTATTCTGCTCATCGTGGGGTCGAACGGACTACGCCAACGCGTCGGGGTGGGGGGGTAAATGCTAGGGGAGGTCTCGTTTCATCTGCCAAGTGTCCCAGTCATTCCGGGCAAGAGGCTACCGGCAAAGTCCCTTTAGATCCCTCAGACCAAAAAACTGTCAAACTTTGACTGGGCAGTTCTCAAAATTTGTGACCATTGAGAATGCTCTGTTTGGACCTATAGGTGTACATGACATCCTTTCACAATAACCTCTCTCATTTTTGGTCAACTCCATTCCGTTTGACCGTACCGAAATCAAACGCATTGTTGCAAAATGCTTCAATTTGATGCAGTGGAAAGGTGCTAGGTGCGACATTTTTCATTCCATAGTTCATGCGGTCAAATGGACTACATCAACGCATCAGGGTGGGGGGTAAATGCTAGGGGAGGTCTCGTTTCATGCGCCAAGCATCCCAGTCATTCTGGGCAAAAGGCTACTGGCAAAGTCCCTTAAGATCCTTGAGACCAAAAAACTGCCAAACTTTGACCAGGCAGTTCTTGAAATTCGTGACAGTTGGGGATGCTCTGTTTGGACCTATAGGTGTACATGACATCCTTCCACAATAATCTCTCTCATTTTTGGTCAACTCTATTCCATTTGACCGTGCCAAAATCAAACGCATTGGCACAAAATGCTTCAATTTGATGCAGTGGAAAGGTGCTAGGTGTGACATTTTTCATTCCATAGCTCGTGCGGTCGAACGGACTGTGCCAACACATCGGGGTGGGTAGGTAAATGCTATTGGAGGTCACGTTTTGTGCACCAAGCGTTTCAGTCATTTCGAGCAAGAGGCTACCGGCAAAGTCCCTTAAGATCCCTGAGACCAAAAAACTGTCAAACTTTGATGGGGTAGTTCTCAAAATTTGTGATAGTTGGGAATGTTCTATTTGGACCTACAGGTGTATGTGGCATCCTTCCACAATAACCTCTGTCATTTTTGGTCAACTCCATTCCATTTGACCGTGTTGAAATCAAATGCATTGGCACAAAATGCTTCAATTTGATGCAGTGCAAAGGTGCTAGGTGCGACATTTTTCATTCCATAGCTCATGGGGTCGAACGGACTATGCCAACGCATCAGGGTGGGTGGGTAAATGCTAGTGGAGGTCTCATTTCATGCACCAAGCATCCCAGTCATTCCTGGCAAGAGGCTACCGGCAAAGTCCCTTAAGATCCCTGAGACCAAAAAACTGCCAAACTTTGACCAGGCAGTTCTCAGAATTCATGATAGTTGGGAATGCTCTGTTTAGACCTATAGGTGCATGTGGCATCCTTCCATGATAACCTCTCTCATTTTTGGTCAACTCCATTCCATTTGACCGTGTTGAAATCAAACGCATTGGCACAAAATGCTTCAATTTGATGTAGTGGAAAGGTGCTAGGTGCAACATTTTTCATTCCATAGCTCGTGGGGTCGAACGGACTATGCAAAAGTGTCAGGGTGGGTGGGTAAATGCTAGTGGAGGTCTCATTTCATGTGCCAAGTGTCCCAGTCATTCCGAGCAAGAGGCTACCGGCAAAGTCCCTTAAGATCCCTGAGACCAAAAAATTGCAAAACTTTGACGGGGCAGTTCTTAAAATTTGTGATAGTTGGGAATGTTCTATTTGAACCTACAAGTGTACGTGGCATCCTTCCACAATAACCTCTCTCATTTTTGGTCAATTCCATTCCGTTTGACCGTGTTGAAATCAAACGCATTGGTGCAAAATGCTTCAATTTGATGTAGTGGAAAGGTGCTAGGTGCGAAATTTTTCATTCCATAGCTTGTGGGGTTAAATGGACTACACCAATGCATCGGGGTGGGTGGGTAAATGCTAGTGGAGGTCTTGTTTCGTGTGCCAAGCGTCCCAGTCATTCCAGGCAAGAGGCTACCGGTAAAGTCAAAAGTTGCTAGGATTAAAATTTTGCATTCCACAGGTCCTGGGGCCGAACGGTTTGCGCCAACACATCAGGGTGGGCGAGTAAATGCTAGGGGAGGTCTCATTTTGTGTGCAAAGCATCCCGGCCCTTCCGAGCTGTAAGCTACCGGCAAAGTGACTTTATCAGTAGCTTACAGCTCGGAAGGGCCAGGATGCTTTGCACATAAAACGAGACCTCCCCTAGCATTTACTCGCCCACCCCGATGTGTTGGCGCAAACCGTTCGGCCCCAGGACCTGTGGAATGCAAAATTTTAATCCTAGCAACATTTGACTTTGCCAGTAGCTTATAGCTCGGAACGACTGGGATGCTTTGCACACAAAACAAGACCTCCCCTAGCATTTACTCATCCACCCCGACGTGTTGGAGCAAACTGTTCGGCCCCATGACCTGTGGAATACAAAATTTTAATCCTAGCAACTTTTGACTTTGCCGGTAGCTTACAGCTCGGAACGACTGGGATGCTTTGCACATAAAACAAGACCTCTCCTAGAATTTAATTGCCCACCCCGATGTGTTGGAGCAAACCATTCAGCCCCAGGACCTGTGGAATGCAAAATTTCAATCCTAGCAACTTTTGACTTTATCGGTAGCTTACAGCTCAGAACGACTGAGACGCTTGGCGCACGAAACGAGACCTCCACTAGCATTTACCTACCCACCATAATGTGTTGGCATAGTCCATTCGACCCCATGAGCTATGGAATGAAAAATGTCGCACCTAGCACCTTTCCACTGCATCAAATTGAAGCATTTTGCGCCAATGCGTTTGATTTCAACACAGTCAAATGGAATGGAGTTGACCAAAAATGAGAGAGGTTATTGTGGAAGGATGCCACGTGCACCTCTAGGTCCAAACAGAGCATTCCCAACTATCACTAATTCTGAGAACTGGACCGTCAAAGTTTGGGAATTTTTTGGTCTCAGGGATCTTAAGGGACTTTACCGGTAGCCTCTTGCCCGGAATGACTGGGATGATTGGTGCATGAAACGAGACCTCCACTAACATTTACCCACTCACCCCGATGTGTTGGCGTAGTATGTTCAACTGCACGAGCTATGGAATGAAAAATGTCGCACCTAGCACCTTTCCACTACATCAAATTGAAGCATTTTGCAACAATGCGTTTGATTTTGGCATGGTCAAACGGAATGGAGTTGACCAAAAATGAGAGAGGTTATTGTGGAAGGATGTCATGTGCACTTGTAGGTTCAAATAGAGCATTCCCAATGGTCACAAATTTTGAGAACTGCCTGGTCAAAGTTTGGCAGTTTTTTGGTCTCAGGGATCTTAAGGGACTTTGCCGGTAGCCTCTTGCCCAGAATGACTGGGACACTTGGCGCATGAAACAAGACCTCCACTAGCATTTACCCACCCACCCCGACACGTTGGCATAGTCCGTTCAACTCCACGAGCTATGGAATCAATAAAGTCGCACCTAGCACCTTTCCTCTACATCAAATTGAAGCATTTTGTGCCAATGCGTTTGATTTCAACACGGTCAAACAGAATGGAATTGACCAAAAATGAGAGAGGTTATTGTGGAAGGATGCCACATGCACCTGTAGGTCTAAAAAGAACATTCCCAATTGTCACGAATTCTGAGAACTACCACATCAAAGTTTGGCAGTTTTCTAGTCTCAGGGATCTTAAGGGACTTTGCCAGTAGCCTCTTGCCCGGAATGACTGGGACGCTTGGTGCACAAAATAAGACCTCCACTAGCATTTAACTGCCCACCCCGATGCTTTGGCATAGTCCGTTCCACCGCACGAGCTATGGAATGAAAAATGTCGCACCTAGCACCTTTCCACTACATCAAATTGAAGCATTTTGCAACAATGCGTTTGATTTCGGCACGGTCAAACGGAATGGAGTTGACCAAAAATGAGAGAGGTTATTGTGGAAGGATGCCACGTGTACCTGTAGGTCCAAATAGAGCATTCCCAACTATCATGAATTCTAAGAACTGCCTAGTCAAAGTTTGGTAGTTTTTTGGTCTCAGGGATCTTAAGGGACTTTGTCGATAGCCTCTTGCGCGGAATGACTGGGACACTTGGTGCATGAAACGAGACCTCCACTAGCATTTATCCACCCACCCCGATGCATTGGCGTAGTCTGTTCGACCCCACAAGCTATGGAATGAAAAATGTCACACCTAGCACCTTTCCACTGCATCAAATTGAAGGATTTTGCGCCAATGCATTTGATTTCAACACGGTCAAATGGAATCAAGTTGACCAAAAATGAGACAGGTTATTGTGGAAGGATGCCATGTCCACCTGTAGGTCCAAACAGGGCATTCCCAACTGTCATGAATTCTGCGAACTGCCCGGTCAAATTTTGGCAGTTTTTTGGTCTCAGGGATCTTAAGGGACTTTGCCAGTAGCCTCTTGCCCAGAATGACTGGGACGCTTGGCACATGAAACGAGACCTCCACTAGTATTTACCCGCCCACCCCGATGCATTGGCATAGTCTATTCAACCCCATGAGCTATGGAATGAAAAATGTTGCACCTAGCACCTATCCACTGCATCAAATTGAAGCATTTTGCACCAATGCATTTGATTTCAACATGGTCAAACAGAATGGAGTTGACCAAAAATGAGAGAGATTATTGTGGAAGGATGCCACGTACACCTATAGGTCCAAACAGAACATTGCCAACTATCATGAATTTTGAGAACTGCCCCGTCAAAGTTTGGCAGTTTTTTGGTCTTAGGGATCTTAAGGGACTTTGCTCGTAGCCTCTTGCCTGGAATGACTGGGACGCTTGGTGCAGGAAACGAGACCTCCACTAGCATTTACCCGCCCACCCCGACGTGTTGGCATAGTCCATTCGATCGCACGAGCTATGGAATGAAAAATGTCACACCTAGCACCTTTCCACTACATCAAATTGAAGCATTTTGCAACAATGCGTTAGATTTCGGCACGGTCAAACAGAATGGAGTTGACCAAAAATGAGAGAGGTTATTGTGGAAGGATGCCACATGCACCTGTAGATCCAAACAGAGCATTCCCAACTGTCACAAATTTTGAGAACTACCTGGTCAAAGTTTGGCAGTTTTTTGGTCTCAAGGATCTTAAGGGACTTTGCCGGTAGCCTCTTGCTCAGAATGACTGGGACGCTTGGCGCATGAAATGAGACCTCCACTAGCATTTACCCGCCCACCCTGATGTGTTGGCGTAGTCTGTTTGACCCCACGATCTATGGAATGAAAAATGTCACACCTAGCACCTTTCCACTGCATCAAATTGAAGCATTTTGTGTGAAAGCGTTTGATTTCAACACGGTCAAACAGAATGGAATTGACCAAAAATGAGAGAGGTTATTGTGGAAGGATGCCACATGCACCTGTAGGTCTAAACAGAGCATCCCCAACTATCATGAATTCTGAGAACTACCCAATGAAAGTTTGGCAGTTTTTTGGTCTTAGGGATCTTAAGGGACTTTGTCGGTAGCCTCTTGCCTAGAATGACTAGGATGCTTGGCACACGAAATGAGACCTCCACTAACATTAACTGCCCACCCTGACACATTGGCACAGTCTGTTTGACCCCACGAGCTATGGAATGAAAAATGTCACCCCTAGCACCTTTCCACTACATCAAATCGAAGCATTTTGCTCCAATGCGTTTGATTTCAACATGGTCAAATGGAATGGAGTTGACCAAAAATGAAAGAGGTTATTGTGGAAGGATACCACATGCACCTTTAGGTCCAAACAGAACATTCCCAACTGTCACGAATTTTAAGAACTACCCCATCAAAGTTTGGTAGTTTTTTCGTCTCGGGGATCTTAAGGGACTTTGCCGGTAGCTTCTTGCCCAGAATGACTGGGATGCTTGGCGCATGAAACGAGACCTCCTCTAGCATTTACCCACCCACCCCGACGCGTTGGTGTAGTCCGTTCGACCACACAAGCTATGGAATGAAAAATGTCACACCTAGCACCTTTCCACTACATCAAATTGAAGCATTTTGCAACAATGCGTTTGATTTTAGCACGATGAAATGGAATGGAGTTGACCAAAAATGAGAGAGGTTATTGTGGAAAGATGCCACGTACACCTATAGGTCCAAACAGAGCATTCCCAACTGTCATGAATTCTGAGAACTACCCGGTCAAAGTTTGGTAGTTTTTTGGTCTCAGGGATCTTAAGGGACTTTACCGGTAGCCTCTTACCTGGAATGACTGGGACGCTTGATGCACAAAATGAGACCTCCACTAGCATTTACCCACCCACCCCAATGCGTCAGCGTAGTCCGTTTGACCCCACGAGCTATGGAATGAAAAATGTCGCACCTAGCACCTTTCCACTGCATTAAATTGAAGCATTTTGCGCCAATGCGTTTGATTTCAACACGGTCAAATGGAATGGAGTTGACCAAAAATGAGAGAGGTTATTGTGGAAGGATGCCACATACACCTGTAGGTCCAAACAAAACATTGCCAATTGTCACAAATTTTGAGAACTGCCCCATGAAAGTTTAGCAGCTTTTTGGTCTCAGGGATCTTAAGGGACTTTGCCGGTAGCCTCTTGCTTGGAATGACTGGGATGCTTGGCGCATGAAACGAGACCTCCACTAGCATTTACCCACCCACCTCGATGCATTGGCACAGTCCGTTCGACCCCACGAGCTATGGAATGAAAAATGTCGCACCTAGCACCTTTCCACTGCATCAAATTGAAGCATTTTGCACCAATGCGTTTGATTTCAACACGGTCAAACTGAATGGAGTTGACCAAAAATGAGAGAGGTTATTGTGGAAGGATGCCACATGCACCTGTAGGTCCAAACAGAGCATTCCCAACTATCATGAATTATGATAACTACCCAGTCAAAGTTTGGTAGTTTTTGGTCTCAGGGATCTTAAGGGACTTTGTCGGTAGCCTCTTGCCTGGAATGATTGGGATGCTTTACGCATGAAATGGGACCTCCACTAGAATTTACCCACCCACCCTGACGCGTTGGAGCATTTCGTTCAACCCCACAAGCTATTAAATGAAAAATGTTGCACCTAGCACCTATCCACTGCATCAAATTGAAGCATTTTGTGCCAATGCGTTTGATTTCAACACGGTCAAACAGAATGGAGTTGACCAAAAATGAGAGAGGTTATTGTGGAAGGATGCCACATACACCTATAGGTCCAAACAGAACATTCCCAACTGTAACAAATTTCAAGAACTACCCTGTCAAAGTTTGGTAATTTTTTGGTCTTAGGGATCTTAAGGGACTTTGCCGGTAGCCTCTTGCCCGGAATGACTGGGACGCTTGACACATGAAACGAGACCTCCACTAGCATTTACCCACCCACCCCGACATGTTGGCACAATCTGTTTGACCACACAAGCTATGGAATGAAAAATGTCGCACCTAGTACCTTTCCACTACATCAAATTGAAGCATTTTGCAACAATGCGTTTGATTTTGGCACGGTCAAACAGAATGGAGTTGACCAAAAATGAGAGAGGTTATTGTGGAAGGATGCCACGTGCACCTATAGGTCCAAACAAAACATTCCCAATTGTCACAAATTCTGAGAATTGCCCCGTCAAAGGTTGGCAGTTTTTTGGTCTTAGGGATCTTAAGGGACTTTGCCGGTAGCCTCTTGCCCGGAATGACTAGGACGCTTGGCGCATGAAACAAGACCTCCTCTAGCATTTACCCGCCCACTCTGACACGTTGGCGTAGTCCATTCCACCCCACGATGAGCAGAACAAAAAATATTGTTCCAGTTGACACATTCTCAATCATTGACATGGATGATATCTCAGTACTATTCCTTTAGGCACAATATGAGCTTCCAATGGAAGGCGCAATTGTGAGGTTAGAGATGATGAAAAGTGTGCCTCATTCACAATCATGTTTTACTTGTCTTCAATGATGATTCCTTGATTCAACTTAATCCTTTGATAATACATTTTAACCTCCTTGTGAAAGCGCACTTTCAAGGTTGCTTGAGCAAGAGCTAGCACCTCAACATTGAGGTGCACTTTTGGTGTTCTAGAAGCATGAACTAGCACCTCAAATAGTAAGGCACTCATTCTAGGTTTTTTATTCAATAATTGGCACTAGTCACATATGGTGTAGAGAGGTAGATGTGCGCCCAAGTCATCATTTGATGCCTTCAATAACTATAAACTCCTTTGATGATGCATTTTATCCTTCCTATTCACTATCTAGCCTTAGGCGCACATTTTAGGTTGATCAATCATAATCTAGTACCCTATGTACCAAGGCGCACTTTTAGATTAGTTTGATAAAGGATTAGCGCCTTCATTTGTAGGCAAAAGTTTGGAGTTGAAATACATCAAAATAACAAGTTTCTTCATCACTTCAAACATATTTAACACTTTGAAGATCTCCAATGCATAATTGAATATCAAGAAACTAATGTATCATTTCATGAAGGTCTTAAGTGTTGTAAATATGCATCTTCTTATTTAATCATGTGTTGTAAATGAAGGAATGCAATGATTGCAATATGTGCACAAAACAGAATTTTTGATAAGGATTGAAAGGAAATGTTAAGAAAATGCAATTGGCGGGTGTAAATCCAAAGTGTGGAAGCATAGACAAGGCATGTGAATAGTTTGGCATGACACCTCAAAGAGATGCTATCTCATGGAATGCAATGATTGCAAGATATGCACAAAATGGATTTTTTGAAAAGGCTTTAGAAACTTTGAAGAAAATACAATTAGAATGTTTAAAACCAAATTCCATAACCTATACAAGCATTCTTCCTACTTGTGCCAAATTAGGATCTTATATATACATATATGCACATAATGTCATGAAAATAATGTATAGTGTATATATCAAGCCATATAGGCATGTACAAATAAAAAACCATATGGGTATATACAATGATATGCATCAATAACATACAAAAGTATGTTTACAAAGCCAAATATGCATATGTAACAAAATGTCCCAAAATCAAATCTCCTATGGATTGCTATCAAATAATCTATGGCTCTTGCTAGGCCATGAAGATGGTGAACCAGTCAATGACTCTTCTTCCATCACTCATCGACTAGACCTCCTCGATAGAGATTTTTGAATTTCCACCTATTAATACAATCAAACAATGTGCACATTAATATAGAATTTAATATTCAAAATATATAACATGACATAAGTAATCAATCACTTACCACCAATTGGTGATCCCTTTTGATCATTTGTTGTCTCTCTTCTTCTATAGAGCTGGATGGGTAGGGGAGGTGACGTCCTGTGAGAAGCATGAACAAGCAGATTTAAAAGTAAACATGAATATCATAAATATGTACATTAAATGTTGTGCTTATTATAGGACTGTTCTAGTACTGTTTTAGGACTGTTGTAGGACTGTTGTAGTTAAAACTATCCTAGTAGACATGTATAGGACTGTTATAGGACTGTCATCTCATGGAATACAATGATGGCAAGATTACTATCAAGATTAGTATGAAGATTAATTATGACTGTTATAGGACTTTTATAAGAATGCAAAGTAAGGAAGCATAGGCAAGGCACATGAACTGTTTGGTGGAATACCTCAAAGAAATGAGAATTTTGTCAGATGTTGTAGTTGCAATTGCCATGTGACACATGTATGTAATATGCGAAAGCATAGACAAGGCACATGAACTATTTGGCAAAAGACATCAAATACATGTCATCTCATGGAATGCCTTATGCAGAAAAAGGTACAAATGTGCAATATTAAGAAATACAAATGAGAACTAAAAATCATACCTCGAGTATAGTCAAAATAACCTACGATGCCATAGTCAAAAGCATGCATTATAGAAAAAGGTACAAATCGCTGTCCTCTATAGTCAAAAGCATGCATTATAGTTATTAAAGTAACAAGATTTTTAATAAAACAATTCTAAAAAATAGAAAAAATAAGAACAAGTTAAGATAAAAAATGTCATACCTATCCATCTAGAAGTTTAAATGCTAGTCAAGCATACCTGAGGGGTCATCTCTTACCTTCAAAGTATCCAATATTGCTTCATGATCAACATTACTAATTGTCCATAGTTCTTTTGATTTTGGTTTTCCACGATGCTTTAGTAACTTGACATTTGTTGCTACAACTAGGTGAGAATACATCAATATGGTTTTATGCTTCTCAAAGTCTTCAAAGGCCATGATGCCATTCTTTTTAACCATATATGTTCATAACCAAGTCCCAGCAATAACAACTGATCCTGTAGGATATGTGAACCCATCATCATCTGTCATAGGTTGTGTTATCTTTTATTTTCCCTGTACACATCGTGCCAACCAATAGTCTGACCTCTCTTCATTTCCATGCGGTGCAACAACTGCATAAACATGACCTAGCTGTACAAGGTCTGAAAGATGTTCATAGTCAAATGAGCTCTCCATGTCATTGATGCAAGATGATTGACCTTCATATAAAGGGATTAAATATTGTGGAATCCATGCATCTACCCACTCACTTGACTCATAATTGTTCTAATCACATTTAATACAACTCTGACAAAAACAAGCTAATTCTCGTGTCCAAATAGTCCATGTACTTGCATTTGAGCTTTGAAATGAATGCATCTTTGATGATTCACTGATTCTCTGACATTCCAATTTCTCTATCGCTATCCCATCATCAACCAACCAAAAGAACCTGTGCACTTCAGAATCAAGAGCCACTCCTCGTGACAATGCATAGTTACACCACTTAACAATGGAATCTGCATCACTAAATGTAGTACCACCTCTAATCTTTAGTTGTTCTTTAAAAAGAGCTCTCTTCACGCATGCACCTACTCCATCATGTTCACCTTTTCCATGCCTGGCTTCAAAAAAATTCCAAATATGAGGTATACCCTTCTCTACATGCATTTTGCTCAACTAATAGAAATTATGAGCATTCTTGAATTGACTAGTGCAATTATCTAGCCAAATGAGATGTTGATCTATTCTAATATCTTTTTCTTGCAAGAACCCATAAAATTGTTGAAAACAATATTGCACAAACTCTGCTAAATGAGATCGATCATCACTCATGTAAAAATGGTATTCTCTGACAATCTTCCTGTTCTCTTCTGTACTCTTGGGGGCATGTCTATATGTGATGTGAACAAAAATAGCAATCTGAATAGAATTGTAGTACTGGGATTGAACTTCATTTTGGGGTTGCAATGTATAGTTTTCTACAAAATCAACTACAGAGACAATAGTTCCAATCAGGAAAGAGTCTTTACACATCCTGAACTGTTGATCTAACCATCGAGACCTATGGCTATGTCTGACATACTTGTAGAAAAGATTTTTCTTAAAATCATCAATAAAATCAGCAATACTTACCTCTCTTACAATCAACTCACATCTAGAACCTTCACCTCCACTTTTCAAATTGTATTTCACTGTCTCATATCTCTTTTTCTCAACCATTCTCTTTTCAAAATCATGCTCATTGCCCTGATGAAAACATAATACAAACTTTGATAACCCACCACATTGTAAACACTTTTCATTTAAACAATCATTCTTGTAGAACATGCAACCATCATCTCTAATACATAGAAATAAATGCAATAAGTCCCTAGATGACTTTGGTAGTTGAATTGCACCACACTCCTATAACATTTCATTAGTGTGCAAAGTAGAACAAATATTGCATAATAATTCATGGTACATAGAAAATTCTACATGCTATTTGCAACAACATGTATTACAAACTTTAAGAGGAACACAATAAAATGGCTTAAGAGATTCAAATGTTCTTTGTGAGATTGTCATACCTGGGTGAGTTTCACAATATTGTTTGTACAATGTTGTTTGGCTACATTCCAAGTAATGTTTAGGATGTGGTGTGTGGTCTTTATCACCAATTCTTAACTTTACAACATCTTTTGCATTCGGTGATACCCTAGATTTAGTGTGCCAAAATCATTCAATTTCTTCCTTTGTGCTATCAATTAGCTTCTTGTCAAATTCGTGGAAGCCTACCACTGAAAGCCCAAGTATCATTGGCAACAGGACTATCTAGCCTTGATCTTAATGCTAGTGCTTTTGATAATGTTTTACGATTCAATCTTAAGTCAACACAAGTTTGCCTCATTAATCAAGCATTTCTTAATTGTTTGCTTACTATTGAGGTTGTTATTACTCTGCAGGCAGCTCTTTTATCTTTCTCCTTACTAGTCTTTCCAATAGAATTGAGTGCATTGAAAAGGCTTCTTACAATAATTTTATTCCGATCGGACACTTTGTTTAACCGAATCTTTAATTTCTTTAGTAAAGGTCTCATTTTGTACATCTTTAATAATTGCACAAAAAGTTGGCATTGTTCAGTTAATGTTTTCTTCTCAAAGTATTCATTGAAGAGTTTTGTAGCCCACAACCGAACCGTTCATGATGACCTCTTGCCTTCAAGTTTTTCCATTATGTTCTCATCAATTTCAAGTAACCATTTTGGGGTTTTTGGGTGTTTTCCAATTTCATCACAGTTATTCTCTTCTTGACAAATGTCCTCTCTTCTTATGAAATTTGGAGATACATTGATTGTCCTTGTTTCATCCATGTTTTCAACCTCATCAATTTTATCAACAAATGGATTATGGAGTGCAATTTCAATATCATGATGTTCATATCCACTTTCTTCAAGTGCACATCTTTATTTTTCTTCTTCTTCTTTGTCCATGGTATTGCTATTATGAATAGGTGTTTCATAACATTTTTCAATATTTTCATTTGCAATATCATGGTGAATTTCATTCTTATCTAACATTTCATTATAATCAGAATTAACATCTTCAATTTGTATGTCATTAGATGGTAAAGAAGAAGATTCACCTTGATGAGCATCCGCCAAACCCACCCTTCCAATCCTCTTCCTTTCCCTATCTTTTTTCCTAATTGCTCCAATTTCCTCCAATGTAACTTTCCTCCTCCTTTTTGCTTTACGACGACTGTTGCTCCCCATTAGGTGAACAAAAATATCACCCTTATGATTGTAACAAGAAAATTGTGTCTCCAAAAGTGCATAAAAATATTCCTTTCACTGTCATAGCCAAAAATCATGAGTATTTTGACAGTAGAGGGTCTCTGGTTGCGGAAGTCGGGCCCAACAATATTCCTTTTGTCTTTTTTTTGCTTTTCCAAAATGGATATCCATTTTGGAAAACCCAATTCTTTGCAACGGACACTTGCAATGTCCATATGCCTACTACAAAATAGATATCCATTTTATTATGTACATTTGGATTCTAGACTAGGGATTCATTGTATTATTCAATAAACTTGTGATTTACCATCTAATTTCAATGTTTACACACTAATCCACCTAGGTATCAACTTAATAAAGCTCTGGATATAAGCCATTATTTGATTTTAGGCTATCATCAAATGAGGAATTTCTAAAGGCAAAAATGTTGTCCCAAAAGAAGACTCAATGTTATTCGTAAAGACATTAGATTGTTAAAATACAAATTTGAGGTTAGATAGTCCTTGGGCTATTTTAGTATAGAGAAGCAAAATTGCAATATATGACTATCCTAGGAATTAGAATGGTTGATCATAGGATATTCATGGCATTTTGATATTAATGGATGGATTGATGGATGTTTAGGGAGTTTAAGTTTAAATGTAATGTATGAGAATTCTTATTTATGAAGGATATAATATGTCTTATGTCTTATTTGCAGGCCATTCAAGAAAGAAATGAAAAGATACCAAGGACTATCATAACACCTATTATAATTAGGTGCATCAAAGGATTGTCATCTAGGACCTTACCAATATGGGAAGTTATCAAAACCATGCCATGTTTAAAATTAAAGGCTTTATCACCTCTTTGTCCCTATAGGCCTATTAGAACAATAGGTCACATTTTATTCATATACCGGGGTTGAGAATAAACACTAAGCATTTGTAGTTATGGCAAGTGTAAATGGAAATAGATCACAACTTTAGACAATCTATCCTTTCCTAGATTGCACTGACTGAGTGGAAATTAAAATTTCCCTATTAATGTCCTTTATATACTGAAGGTATGGGTGAGAAAGGTAAACTTTGTATGTTGTAGACAAGTGATGCAGAGAAACACAACAAAAGCTTACAAATAGGGTGTAAAATATCCATTAACCCACCAATTGCTCAAATAGCTTTTAAAATATCCTTCCCAAGGTCCAAACGAGACCGAAATACACTCTTTCTTTACTATCGGCAAGACATTTCTAATGTCTCATCGAACTATGTTTCACATGTTCTTCCTTTCTCTATTGTCAGCCAGACTTATCATTATCGGTAACCTTCAAATTTGTTAGCCTGATGTGGGACCTCTCGCCAATGTGTAGAATCCATCGCTCAGGCTTATGTTGTCGGTGTGACTCCTCCGTTGGTCTTTGATATGTATAAGAGGATGGATCAAAGTAATTAGCATGCTCCCTTCAAAGTAAAGACATGAGAATGGAGCACTTGTGAGATGGTTATTGTAAAGGGACAAACCAATTAGAGACATGCAGTTTCCTAGAGAATTTGGAATGCTTCTGCTCAGGTGATAGTAGGACAAACAAAGGTGTTCTAACTTCCCCAGACCACCAAATTCTGCAAGTACGCTCCCCTTCAAGTTGTTGTGTGAAATTCTTTTCCAGTGAAGTTGTGAGTAATTGGCAAGAGATTTGGGAATAGAACCCTCTAGTCCATTTCTTCTCAAGTCAAGTATCTTCAATGCTTTCAACTAGTCAAACCAAGGTGGAATCCTTCCCTTGAAAGAACTAAAAGAGAGATTTAAAGTGCATAGCAAGGAGAGCCCTCCTTCGGATGGAAAAATGGTACCTTTTAATTCCAATTGACTGAGAATTATGGCCACCACTCTATTGGTATGTTTCTTGTACCAAACACTGGTCCAGAAGCACACATTTTCTGAATTGGTAGAAGCCTAGTTGGAGAAATGTGGTCTCCTCGACTACTATTATTGTAGGATATGCATAAATGGGTTTGTTGAAAAGGCTTTAGAAATTTTCAAGCAAATGCAATTGGAAAGTGTAAAGCTAGATTCTACAACCTTTGTCAGCATCCTCTCTACCTCTACCAAAATGGGAGCTTTGGAATAGGGTATGGACATTCATCAAAGCATAATGGAAGTGGGATTTTTGTAGATATTCTAGTTGGAAATGCTCTAGTAGACAAGTACAGAAAGTGTTGAAGCATAGACAAGACACATGAACTGTTTGAAAAAATGCCTCAAAGAAATGTGGTCTCATGGAATAAGATGATTGTAGGTTATATACACACTTACTCCGATGTGAGATTCACCACCCTTGTCTATCGGTAAGACCAATACCCTCGGTGAGACTTTTTACTTGCATTCCGATGTTATAACTCTCCCCGATGTGTTTACTGTCCATTAGTCATCAGTAAGACTTCTACATCGGTCAGACATTCTCTTCGATTTTTGATATTGTATCTCACATTGAAACAATAAGCACTGAACTACACCATCGGCCAAACCACCTCTATCGGTGACACTTTTCTTCTCACCTCCAAGAGTCCATCTCTTTCCAATGTTCCTTCTATCGGTGTGACTCCCTCTCATCGGTGTAGTTCTCAACCGTTTTTCCGATGTGCCGATAAATAACCCATCGGTGACACTTAATGATTGTCACCCCGATATGACTTGATCTGTGAGATCAATGTTGTCAGCTCAATGGAACTTTGTCTCTCTGATAACTATTGTCAGTCTGATGTCTTCAATTTAGCCTATACATAACATGACTTGTTATAACTGGTCAACTAACGTATCTTTTCCTAATTTTCCCGATATGGCCGGTCAACCTTTGTATCCTTTGACATGTACATTCACCATTTACAACCACGATAAACGATAGCAGGATATACACGAAATGTCCACGCATACATAAACGATATACCCATGGATTGTATCTTCGGTGAAACAATACCAATGGTACAAAATATGTTGCTTCTCTTCATCCAAAACCAATGGCACAAATTTTTTCATAGATCAACAAAATGGATATCCATTCTGAAAATAGATATCCATTTTCAGAATGGATATCCATTTTCAGAACGGATATCCATTTCTAGTTGCCTTTACTGAAGCAAAACTGATATCCGTCTTGCTTTGGTACAAAACAAGATGGATATCCATTTTGATTGTTGACTTTTTATAGATTGTAATGTGTTTTAATGTTTCAGTCTCTTCTTCGAACTTCAGCCTTCGTGCTGACGACTTTTTTTTATGCAAAATTGATAAAATGAAAAGGGTTTATAGAAAAAATTGTTAGCTTTCTAAAAATATAAGATTTATTTGGTTATTATTTTATTAAATAATTATTAATAATTTTCAATATACTGTGTCTCTGAAATCCTGATGGACACACTGATTGAAAAACATCCATAACTTTGAAACCATTTCACCTTTTTGAGATCCGAAACCTGCATCACACTCTATGCTTTTCTGGCTATAGGTTAAAAAAAATTTGAATTTTGATTTTTTTTATCGAGTTAGGTTGGCTGGAAAATTACTTTTTATTTTAAAAAAAAGTCACAGTAAAAAAATCATAACTAATTATTTTATTAGAAAAAAAATTCAAATAAATATGTATCACATCTGGACATGAGTCCTCTACTTATTTTGAAAGTTACAAAAAAAATATATATATTTTTACTCATAGTTAGGTTGGCTGGATAGACACCCACTTTTTATTTTTTTCTGAAAAATTTAATAGCTGTTCATTGAAATATTCAATTTTCACTAAGTAAATTTAGTTTTTTTTTTTAAAAAAATAGTAGCCTATAAAGTAGATTCAATTCTCTACAAATTTCATTCTTACATCTTTTTCAAATTGTATAGATAATCCATTCAAAATTTCACATGAACTTGATAAAGTCTGATTTTTTGTATTTTCATTGCCACTTAGAGGTATAGTTTGGCCCATCATGATCCTGCACATATCCTCATATTACTAGAGGAAATTATTGAGAATGAATTACAAGAGATTGTAAGCATCATTGAAAAGGGAAGTGGTCAAAAGGATATGTTACACACCATCATCCACAAGCCTGACGGTGAACAACAATTCAGAGGGGCGCTAGACGCTTCCATCCAAGAGTGCCAGCTGAAGTTTTCTCAAGAATAACAAGATGAGGGAATGGAGGTCGAGGACATGAAGCAATTCAATTTGATGCTAGGCCCATTATTGAAAACCTACGACGAGCTAACAGGTGAAATGTTCCATGCTTTCGAAATTCAATTGTTTTCACCTTCACATTTTGATATGCCCACTATTGATTATAATATTGATTTGCATATTACAGACATGAGTGGGATGATTCATCATCAACTTTGACCTCTTGACATGTGCATAAAAGATGAGCAATATTCTTTCGAAGATGAAGACCACAGGTTGTATCTTTCCTTGCTATTAACTGGAAAGATTTTGAGTTTGATGATTACGAATTCCCTGATTTTTAATTTGAAGAATATTAATTTAGCTATGGAAATTTTGGAAAGACAACCTATATTTGGATTAGTCATGGTCCAAATGAGTTGCCACAACTGATGATTTTGTGCAAAATTTTTTATGGATTCGATGATTGTATTGTGAGAGAATATATTTCTGAGTTTAAGGATAAGTTTGCCAAAATCTGAACTATCACATGGGCCTTATTGCTACTTTTCATTCTAAGAAACCATGCCAGGTCTTGTATATATTTGGGTCTTTTGAGTCATGTCTTCTCATTGTACATAGTTTTCTTAGAGTATGTTTTCCTTTATGTTGCTTTAGAGTAATTTTTATCGTGTTCAGTTGGTTTTTGGTTTTGTTTGCTTTCCATAGTTTGGGTTGTTGCTTTAGTTTAGGTTTGTTTTTTGGGGTTCCCAAGTTGCGAAAAGGTGATGAAGCTTCAAGAAACATAATCTGGTAGAAGTTTAAGTTCATTTCTTTGATAAATATTCATGAAAAGTCTTTAGAAGCTAAGGATGATTTTCTCTCTCTTTCACACAGTTAGGATCCGTTGTTGACTCGGAAAGGAATTATGAATTGTGTCTTGACACTAAAATCTTGTGATTACACATTCTTTTTATTGAATTATTTATATCTTTCAGTCTTCTTTTGAGAAACTTGAGTCATGAATTGGAAGTTTATTGTGGACTCCATTGCTAGTGTTGAACAGTGTGACTGCTTGTTCACTGGAAGAAGAATCCATTGTTTAGCATGACTTTAAGTATTTAAGGGCCTCATAAATTTACACATCTTAATAGTCCTGAAGTTCTAAGTGAGTCTTGGTGAGCTTGAATTAAGTGAGATAGTTCATGATTCCACTTCATTCCATTATATTGCATCTATCCGTATGCTCCATATTCCATTTCAATTCATCGCTTCCTATACATAATAAAAGTCTCCATCCACTTTACCTTCTCCATTGAATAATGAACTCGAGTCTAATGTCTGAATCATCCATATAGTCCTGTTGTTCATTACATACTCCAAAAGATGAGCTCTCGGGGTGAAGGTTTAAGTCCTTTATGAACGATGCATTTGAAATCCATCCATGTCGATATCCATTCATATGACCTTAGCCACTACACAGAAAGAAAGGTCAAGATGTTGGTAGTCCCATCCCTTCTGCCTGAATCCATTCTTTTCAATTATCTACCTTATATATGTGTATTCATTCCACCTATGTTACTATGCAAATTCTAAAGGCATATGACCACATACCTTCCACCATCCTATTGTGATGTTCACAACACGCCCCATTTTACTCCTTAGCAAAATAGGGACCCCTACTGTGGCTTTGCTTTTTGCTTCTATTTTTGTGGGTCTCTCCTTGGTGGTAAGGGAAAAGAGAGTGAAATTTGTAAACTTTGATAAAATTAGTGAGAAAATGCATTTTGTGTGCCAGTACATGGTATGGTTGGATTCCTTGTCAAAAATGAGCTAGGGTTGCTTTTTGAACCATCTTAAAATTTGCAATATTTTTCAAGTTATGCCCATTTTGGTAAAATGCACTATTAGGTTTAAATATTTCAAAGTTTCAAAAGTTTCGTTAAAATATTTCTAAGTGTTTCAGCGGCTACACGGAGCGTGCCAAGTGTCACATTCTGCATGAGTTTCACAGCAGTTTCTAAACAGTTTCTAGTGTTGTGCGGAGCTGCCACTTGTCACCTTCCGCAATAGCCCCTTTAAAAAATTGTAGGCCTTCTGCGGGCCGTTAAAAGTTTCTAAGCAGTGTCAAGTGTTGTGCAGAAGATGCCACGTGGCACCTTCTACGATAGTTTCTGAAAGTTTCAAGAGCCGCGGGAAGTCCCATATGTTTCAAACAAACAATGCGGAGCGTGACAAGTGTCACTCTCTGCAGGTTTCTTAAAAGTTTCTGCATTGTTTCCAAAGGTTCCCAAAAGTTTCTAAACAGTTTCAAGTGTATCATGGAAGACACCACGTGTCAGCTTCTGCGATTGTTTCCTTAAAGTTTCAAGCTGTGCAGGAAGTTCCTTAAAGTTTCTAAAGTGTTGCATAGGTTGCGTGGAAGATGCCACGTGGCGCCTTTCACAAAGGTTTCTAAAAGGTTTCAACAATTTCATTGCCCCTCGCAAGCTCCGCAGAGTGTGACACGTGTCACTCTCCACAAGGACCCTCAATAGCTTCAAACATGTTTCAAGAGCCCCGCGGAGTGTGACAAGTGTCACTCTTCACAGACCCTCAGCAGTTTCAAACAAGTTTCAACGGCTCCGTGGTATGACCCACCCTATCCCTTAAGGTCTCAGTAGCGACACGAAAGATGCCATGTGGCGCCTTCCGCCAATAGTTTCTAAAGGGTCGCAACAGTCACGCAGAGAGTGACAAATGTCACTTTCTGCGATAGTTTCAAATGGTTTTGGGAGAGCTTCCACATGTTTCTCAGTAGCCCCTAGCAACTACGCGGAGGACGACACGTGTCTTTTTCCGCATGAGTCTAAAAAGTTTCAATAAGTTTCGAGATAGTTTCAAATGCCCGTGGAAGGTACCATGCATCGCCTTCCGTACAAAGCAACAGTTTCATATGCCCCTCATGCGGAACGCGCCACGTGTCATTGTTTGAGGGCACCATTTCTATTAGAGGCATATAAAGGGCTATTTTTCAGCTGGAAACAGGAGGTCGGTAGGAATTTTCAGGGGCCTGCCGATAAGGTTTTCAGGTGCTGATACGCAGGAAACATTTAGTGATAGGTTTTTTAGGGTTTTTGACACACTTTTGACCCTGCATTTGCGCCATTTCTAGTCTGCGATGGTTGACCTGGTAAGTTTTTGACACAGTTGCGTGGTATGAACACATTTTTTTTAAGGTTTTTGACCTGATAGCCGCGATTTTGGCTCAGCCCCACTTGGATCTAACAGGTATTTTGTTTCTCATTATTTAATAATCAATGGTACTTATTGCTGGTCTATTTTTGTAGGTTTGCAGCTGAGGAAGAAGCTGAAACTTAATGGCGATGATGTACTGGGGGGAGAATCAGATTTTAGAAGAAAAGAGAAGATAAGGATGAAGTGCAGAAAGTCAAGGGACATCAATGAGAAGACCCAAGTGCAGATAAAATGTAATGACAAGTAGGTTGCAGAATTTACTTTTGAGCTACTAGGGTTTCAGAAAGGGGCATATTTTTGCCCAAATTTGATGTATGTTCAGAGATATTTTGGGAGATTGGTTCACCTGCATTTAATGTTGTAACCTAGGGTTTGAACCATTGCTTAACCATTAGGGTTTTGGGATGTATTGAGGACAATCAAAAAGTCTATATATTGTGCCTTAATACATTGTAATACTTACAATAGGGATTTTTAGGAAAACAGAGCAAGTTAGCTTAGTTTAGTTTAGAAGTAGAAGAAGGAGGTCACCTGTTGTCTGCAATAAGGTGTGCGTGGAACATCTGGCTTCCTTATTGTATCTGTAAAGCTTGTAAGTTCTCTATAGTTTGATCAATGAAACTAAGAGTCATTCCAACATTATAAATCATGTATGACTGTTTGTTTCTAATACAATAGAATCTAGAGTTCTGCATCTATCTTCTGAGTGTTCTCCTGCTCTTCTTTGTGTTTTGAAATATTTTTCTTTGAGAGCTTGCAATTTTAAATGTATGTTTGTGAAAATGCTCAGAACTTACATTTAAGGTTTTTAATGTGGATTTGATCAAATTGTTGTATGATTTACATAGTGCATAACAGAACAATTAGATCCTTTAGTAGATTTAAATAATGTTTAGATTAGATCTTTCTAACTTTTCCCAACCCATCTGAAGTACTTAGCCTAAAACATAAAAATTTGAAGGAAATTTGTCTCATATTTGAAGAAGCTTGAATAAATAGAGTTAAAAGTAGACAAGTTTTCATAAATATATAAAGAGGAAAGCTGCAATAACCCAGAAAACTCATTCATAGCTTTATAATATAGCAATACTTGTATGCAAATCAACAAAACACTTGTTGATATCTATGATCTTTTTGCATAGTTTGAGTCCAGTAAACCACAAAGAAACCCTAAACTACGTAAGGCCCCTTGGACATTACAGCTTCACATTAACCAAATGAATTTGACCAATAGTACCATTGTAGACTTGGGATTAAGTGAATCTTAAATGATTGCCTCTTAACTTTCAAGTATAGTTTCAGTTCATTATATGTGAATTTTAACTTATTGTTATGATTGCATCTAAACAATCACCAACAGTTTTCTGGTGCTAGAAGGAGGGCCTGACTTGAGTTAGGGTTTGTTTCAAACTGGCTAATAACAATGATAGAGTGACCAAGTCTAGATCCAGTTCAGGAGATATATTTGTGCAACTACCTGATATAAGGTGAAGTAAGAGCCCTTTGATTTGGAATCCTAAAATATCACAAGCAGGAAGTTCATCTGGAACACCTCCTGGGTCTCCTTTTAACATCTGTAGTATTGTGAGTCCTGACAGATCACTATTCAGATCTTTAAATCTTGATTCAGGCACTCCTGGAGGTCCTAATCATCCTAGAAATCCTATCCCACCAATCAATCCTGGTATTTCTACAAGTTCAGGTCAAGCTCAAACACTTGCAATGGCTTATTTCAATGTTCATTCTCCCATATTCTTCAATGATTATCATGAGATGCCCAAAAATCCAGAAAAGATATGTCCCAAGTACCAGTTGCATCAGGATCTAGAGGATCATATTAGAATATTTAAGGAAGCATGTTTTAGGGCTATGTTAGAGCACGAGGATGTTGTGTGTAGATTGTTTCCCTACACCTTTAATGAACAAGCCTCTAACTGGTATGTAAACTTACCCAACGGTTACATTTCTTCTTGGTCACTTATGGAAGAAGCATTTCTGTCAAGATTTAAAGGACCCATTGACCCTTGTGCTTTGTATCATAAATTGGCTGCTATAAAATGAGGTGAGGGAGAGATGATTAATAATTTCAATGACAAATTTCAAAAGGCCTACTCTAGGCTAGTAGCCCCTTATACCATGGATGATGATCCCTTATTGGCTATGTACTATGCAGCCTTAGATCCTTTAACTGCCATGTTTGTCAAAAGAAAACCTGACATAGATTCAATATCTAAAGCCTACAAAGAGGCAGCCTCAGTAAACCAAGAGATGAGGCATACAACTTATAGCCCATTTGTTAATGGAGGGAATTTTGCGGTGTAGAATCAGGCACAACCATGGAATGGAGCCCCTATGCATCACACTCCACTATTAAATCTAGTTCCTTCTTACACACCTGTGTATAGTCCAACCCCAATCCAAGCTATAACTCCTTACACAGGTAGCACTTCCAATAATAGTCAAAATAATGGTTAGCCTTTCTTCCAACCTCCTAGGGATACAACTGTGGCAAAAGCATAGGAGGAAAGGGAAGAAATCAAAGAGATCACTACACATTTGAAAAGGTTAACCACCGAAGTGACACAACTAAGAAACGAGAACCTCTATGGAAGAGGCAACCAAAACTACAATCAACATCAGAATCACAACCAAGGCCAAAATCAGAACTATAGTTTCAATGAAAATCAGCAGTACAATTAGAACCAAAACTATAATCAGCATCAAGGTCCCAACCAAGGGCAACTAATGCAAAATAGAAGGCTAGTGATAGATAATAGGACCTGGGGCAATAATAACAGAAATCCGAATCAACCTAGGCCACCCAAGACATGGAACACTGGGCCCAACAATTGTACTCTAGCTTCTCCTTTTGAGAACATAGATAATCATGATGCAAAACAAACAGCTGGCATCCAAATGGCCAGTACAACACCCAAAATTTGGTGTAGATTTCACAATACCAATGCCCATGCTGAGCACGACTGCCCATAGTTCCACTTAGCAGCCAGCATTTTTAATATAGATGTCCAGCCTCCTAGCTCTGAATTTATCATTCCCTAGGGTAATGCGGTAGTACCCTCAGGATATGACACAGCATTAGTCTTAGAAACATTTACTTTTGCAACTACAGAAGAGAAAGAGGATGAATTGCTAGAAGATGAACTGTACTATTGTGAAAATCTTTATCCTAAATCAGCCTTTGTGTTAAATGCTTTTCAGTTTCCCTTTGAATCTGAAAATGAGGTATTAACTGAAATAGAAGAGGTGTAGGCCTTTCAACAGACAAATAAAAACCATACCTACAATTTGAGGAACAACCCTAGGCCAGGAGGACCTTTTACCACTTCCATTCCTCCGAATAACTTCAATACATCCCCAGATCACAATGCCAGCAACAATTCTGCCATGCTTAAAGCTAATCAGCACACAAATAACGGCACAACAGTACAAAAGGATCAAACAAGTAAAACTGAAACAATAGAGACAACAAGATTAATGAGTTACTTGTCAGAGGAAATAAAGAAAATTAAAGTCAGTATACCTCTAAATGAATTATTGAAGACCCCAGGGATCATAAATGCTTTTATAAAATCTCTAGATACATCCATGATAGACGAGGTGCCTGCTGATATAACTGTTCCTAATAGAGATTCACCGCCTAAAGAGAAAAATAAGAAAGTTGAGCACCCTTCCAATACAAATGTAGTAATACATGTGGATAAGAGGGATACTCCCCCTTTCTTGTTAATTGTTAGGTTGTGTGGGAAGAATATACACAATTGCATGGTAGACTCTGGTGCCTCAGCCAATGTAATGCCCTTAGGAATATGTAAAACTCTCGGGCTGACTCCCACCAAATCTGCCAAGGTTGTCACACAATTAGATAAGACTGAGGTTAGCGTGATAGGAGAACTCATGAACATCCAAATGCAATTAGCTTCAGACCCTAGGGTAAGCCAAATCATTGATATTCAAGTAGTGGATATACTCGTAAATTATGGAATGTTGTTGAGTAGGGATTGGTCCAAGACATTAAACAGATATATGGCCACTGACTTTTCACATATGTGGCTACCTTGGAGAGGTGTCCCAAACCAGATTAGAATAGAGGCAGAGCCCAGGATGAAACACATGATAACAGAGCATAATCAAACTAATGAAATACTATATGCTGCTGTTGAACCTGGTGTCTATAGAATTACCAACAATGGGGTGCAGATTGAAGAGATCATGATGTTAAACATTAGAAAAAAATGTGTCAGCAATAGGACAACATTATTCATTGAGTCTGATGGAAATTCTTCAGATGAAGAAAACAATGCAATAGACAAATTTGGTAATAGACAAATTTGGTCATGCCATTAGACAAGAGGTGGAAGAGTGCGTTAAACACAATCTGTCCGCCCAATGTAAATTGTATAAAAACAGGTGTAGAGTCGATGATAGGCAACATTCTGAGGAGAGTTGTGAAATATGCAAAGACATCATTGAATATGCATACAAAAAATGCATAGGGAGGGTAGAGTTACAAGAGGAAAATGAGAATCCTGATCAAACATAGAAATACGTTCAGGATAATGTAGATGCCTTGATTCCAAATTTAGGAGAAGAAATAAGGGACAAGGGTAGTTGTCTTTCTGATTTAACAAGTGGAAGTATGCATATGCAAGTTAACCAAACAGAAATGCCCATGAATAAACAGGATAACACCCCGCAGGCAATAAAAGAGACAAAGCATGCCAAGATAAAAGGTCAAAAAAGTAAAGATGGCATGTGGACGTTAAAATGTGATGGGTCCAAATCAAAATAGGGCATGGGTGCAGGTGTTGAACTTATAGATCCTCAGGGTAAATCACATCTGGCAGCATATAGATTACAATTTTCATGTACTAACAATATTGTTGAATATGAGGCCCTAATTTTAGGACTTGTCATGGCCATCAAGAAAAGGGTGAAAACAATTAGAGTATTTTCAGACTCTAAATTAGTAGTCAGACAAGTGAGGAAACTATATGCCTGCAATTATAAGAAAATAATTAGTTACAGACATAGGGTATGGGGTTTAATAGATGCGTTTGCTGCTTTCAACTTAGAGCATATCCCTAGAGAGCTGAACCACAGGCCAGATGCACTAGCAGTTGCTGCTAGTACATTAGAACCATTGACACTGTCAGGATTGAGATGATTTGCTGTTGAGCTAGTTAATGTGCCCAATATCCTAGACAACATTACACACTTTCAGGTATTTGAGGGGGATCAACAAATTATTGATTTTCTGACTTGTAATGAGGCATTTGAGGCTCAAATCATTGATGAGCAGGAAAGGCCTGAAATAACATGGGACGAAGAGGATATAATCAACTTGAAGAGCAACTTCTTACCCAAAGGAGTAATTGAATTAGAACATATCTTTGACTTCGATGGAGTAATGAGATAGAAGGACTTGCCCAAAACAGAAGAGGTAAGTGTAATTTACATAACTTAGGGACATAGCAAAATCCACAAAATGTACTAATCGGAAAGGCTTGCTCTGAGAAGATTAGAAAAGAGGTTTTAGACGCTCTAAAAGATTATAAACACGTAATAGCATGGATGTATGAAGACTTGAAAACATTTGATGAGTCCATCATAACTCACGTAATACCTTTAAGACTAGAGGTTAAGCCATTTAGGTAGAAACAAAGGCCTGTGAATGCCATTCTGAAGCCTTTAATCTTTGAGGAAGTTAAAAAATTGCTGTCTGCTGGAATAATTTTCCCAGTCAGACATTCAGTATGGGTAGCTAACTTAGTACCAGTGAGGAAGAAAAATGGAGACATCAAGTTATGCGTAGACTTTAGAAATTTAAACAGAGCATCTGAAAAGGATAATTATCCTCTGCCTCCGATAGACGAAGTGCTGCAAGCAGTAAATGGGGCAAAGATGATGTCTTTTTTAGATTGTTTTTCAGGTTATAACTAGGTCTTAATTGATATTGAAGATAGACTGAAAACCACCTTCACTTTTAAATGGGGAAATTATGCATATAGAAGAATGCCTTTTGGTCTGATCAATGCAGGTGCCACTTTTTAGAGAGCCATGGACATCGTGTTCCATGGATTATCAGGTAAGTGCATTGTTGTGTATATGGATGATTTGACTATGTATTCCAAGGATGCATCCACTCATGCTAAAGATCTTAGGAAAATACTCAAGCGATGTGAAAGGTATGGGATTTCCCTTAATCCTAAGAAATGTATATTCAGCGTAACTGAAGGTAAATTATTAGGCCATGTCATTTCTGAAGATGGAATTTCAATTGATCTGGATAGAATAGAATCCATAAAAAATTGCAAATGCCAAATAGTAGGAAAGATTTGAAATCATTTTTTGTTAAAATTAACTTTGTTTAGAAGTTTATCACAGGTTTTGCAGGGATCGTGTAGCCGTTAAATGCCATGTTGAAGAAGGATGCACAGATGGAATGGACGCTTGTGGCTAGGGCTGCATTTGAAGATATCAAGGAGGCAATTTCTAATGCTCTTGTATTGGCAAGTCTAGACTACACAAGCTTGTTTTACATCTACTCCTTTGCATCTTCTCATTCAGTCGCGGCTGCCTTGACACAGAAAGGTGAAAACAATGAGGAGAGGCCCATCACATTTATGAGCGTGCCTCTGAAGGATGCATAGCTGAGGTATCTAGACACTAAGAGATAGGCATTTGCATTAATGAAGGCTGTGAAAAAAATTAGACACTACATTCTGCGCAGCTAGGTCAAAGCCATAGTGCCAGACGCAGCAGTAAAAATGTTGCTGATGCAGAATGAACCTGGAGAAAAAAGAGCCAAGTGGATCACCATGCTGTAGGAGTTTGACATGGAAATCATTCCCATGAAGCTGGTTAGAGGGTAGGCGTTGGTGTAAACAATAGCAAATACAGATCCAAATTTGATAAAACAGCAATACATATTGAATTCCCAGAACACATCAGACTGGTATGATGATTTAAACACCTTCTTGATAGTTGGAAAGTACCCAAATAGAATGAAAGCTTCTCAGAGGAGAGCTTTGAAGGTTAAAGCACAAAAATATATGGTGCAAGGATGTCTTCTATTTAGGAAGAACCATGATGGAATTTATCTGAGATGCCTAAACAGAGCTGAAGCAGACAAAGTGTTGACTAAACTACATGACAAGTACGGAACCGGCCATGGTTCCCATCTAGCTGCAACACACAAAATACTGAGGGCGGGCTATTACTGGCCCACAATGTTTAAAGATACTGAGAGTCACATCAGAAGTTGCCACACCTGTCAAACTGTAGCAGATAAAGGGATAAATCAGGCATATCCACTACAACCTGTGATTGAATCAAGACCGTTTGCACAGTGGGGCTTGGATTTTATTGGAGTCATCAATCCCCCATCTTCTGTAGGAGACAAATTTATACTGACGGTAACAAACTATTGTGCAAGTTGGACTAAGGCTACCTGCTGCAAATTCTCCACAACTGAGGTAGTTATCAAGTTTCTTGAAGAAAACATCATCACCAGGTTTGGAACTCTATATTCATTGGTATGTGATAATGGCCCTACTTTCTCTTCTTTAAAGTTTTCTAAATGGGCATTTGAATACGGGATCATTTTAAGGTTTTCTTCAAATTATTACCCTCAAGGTAATGGATTGGCTGAATCAACGAACAAAATCTTATTAGATATAATCAAAAGGTTGATTGTAAAGAGTCCTAGAGAGTGGAATACCCTGTTAAGATATTCATTATGGGTAGATAGGACCAAGTTTAAGACAGCTTTGGGTAGCACACCTTATCATTTAGTTTATGGGACTGATCCCATACTTCCAGTAAATCTGAGAATACCAACCTGTAAGTTTGCCAATGAGTATCTAGGCTTCGATGACCATAGGGAAGCTAGAATAGTACAAATGCTACAATTAGATGAGAAAAGAGGTCAATCCATTGAGAAGTTTGCCAAACACCAAGCGTTTGTGAAAAGGTGGTTTGATAAAAGGGCAAGAGTCAAAACATTCAGGATATTAGACTTAGTGCTGTGCTTGGACAAAGCACATGAAAAGAAAGGAAGCCATGGAAAATTCGATAAACTATGGCTAGGTCCATTACAAGTCTTAGAGATAATAGGAGACAATACATTTAGACTAAAGACCTTGACTGGAGAAGACGTGCCATTGCCAGTTAATGGCCAACATCTGAAACACTACTTCCAGGCCTGAGGTAAAAGGGCAACTCATTTTGGTGTAATATAGTGTAAGTAATGTCCGGTTCTTCTTTTGCTATGTCCTTTTTTGGGTTGGCTGTTTGTATAGTTTGTTTTCTGTTTTGTTTTCTGTTTGTTGTTTTGTTTTCGTTTGTATAATGTTGTTTGTACAGCTTGTTTGTACAATTTTTTCTGCTTTTGCTTTTTGTACAATCTATTTGTTGGTTTGGTTTGTTTTTGTCTCCTCAGTAGGGATGTTTATTTTACTTTAGAGTATTAAGGAGCAGCCTAGCAACCATTGAAAACAATGTAAATTTAGAATATTCAGGTTAATTATTTGCAATTTATGCACAACCTTTTGTGACTGTCAGAATGTAGAGAGTTATTTATCTTCTAAAATTTCGTATTCAATAAATGTGATTGAGAATTCGAGGCAAGTTTCTCACGATGACACACCTAAAATCGTTGGGTTTGTTGAACCTACCAGTGTAGCTATTAGGTGAAAAATCAGAGGTTACCCTTGCTACCATTACAATTCTCAGCTTAATTTCAGCAAGTGTCCACTCCTTGCATCATGAAGCTACAAATTACTATATCTTGTGAAATCTCGTTCAAAATCAGAAAATAAATAAAAATATAAACTAAATAAAGTGGATTATACTAAAAATCTAGATTAAGCCATCTAAGTAACTCTACCGGGGCTATAGATGCTCACTGGCAGTGGGGCTCTACTTAGGAGAATTGTAACAATAACCTTGCCGGGGCTATAGACGCTTGCTAGTAGCAAAGCTCTATCCAGTTGGCTATGAGGGAATATCCTCACCTACGTAGGCTAATGTCAGTCACTGGTTTGTTCAACCAATCTTCAAGATGAGGCTTATTAATCATGTGCACACAATTAAACTGAAAATGAAGATTCATGCACCCTTATTGAATGCCTTAGGTCTCAAGTTGAATAATAATATACAAGATGGATAGTCGGAAGTTATGCATTTATTTCACTTAGTTTTCTTGGAGGCCTTGAATGTAGTTGTTTTGTTTGGTGGCTAGTTGTTGTGATGTTCACAACACGCCCCAGTTTACTCCTTAGCAAAATAGGGACCCCTGCTGTGGCTTTGCTTTTTGCTTCTGTTTTTGTGGGTCTGTCCTTGGTGGTAAGGGAAAAGAGAGTGAAATTTGCAAACTTTGATAAAATTAGTGAGAAAATGCATTTTGAGTACCAGTACATGGTATGGTTGGATTCCTTGTCAAAAATGAGCTAGGGTTGCTTTTTGAACCGTCTTAAAATTTGCCATATTTTTCAAGTTATGCCCATTTTGGTAAAATGCACTATCAGGTTTAAATATTTCAAAGTTTCAAATGTTTCATTAAAATATTTCTAAGTGTTTCAGTGGCTACGCAGAGCATGCCAAGTGTCACATTCTACATGAGTTTCACAGCAGTTTCTAAATAGTTTCCAGTGTTGTGCAGAAGGTGCCACTTGTCACCTTCCGCAATAGCCCCTTTAAAAAATTCTAGGCCTTCCGCGGGCCGTTAAAAATTTCTAAGAAGTTTCAAGTGTTACATGGAAGACGCCATGTGGCACCTTTCGTGACAGTTTCTAAAAGTTTCAAGAGCCGCGGGAAGTCCCATATGTTTCAAACAAACAGTGTGGAGCATGACAAGTGTCACTCTCCACAGGTTTCTTAAAATTTTCCGCATTATTTCCAAAGGTTCCCAAAAGTTTCTAAATAGTTTCAAGTGTATCGCGGAAGACACCACGTGTCACCTTCTGTGATTGTTTCCTTAAAGTTTTGAGCGATGCAGGAAGTTCCTTAAAGTTTCTAAAGTGTTGCATAGGTTGCGCGGAAGACACCACGTGGTGCCTTCCGCGAAGGTTTCTAAAAGGTTTCAACAGTTTCATTGCCCCTCGCAAGCTCCGCGAAGCGTGACACATGTCACTCTCCACAGGGACCCTCAATAGCTTCAAACATGTTTTAAGAGCCCCACAGAGTGTAACAAGTGTCACTCTCCGTAGACCCTCAGCAGTTTCGAACAAGTTTCAACGGCTCCGCGGTATGACCGACCTTGTCCCTTAAGGTCTCAGCAGCGACGCGGAAGATACCACGTGGCGCCTTCCGCCAATAGTTTCTAAAGGGTCGCAATAGTCGCGTGGAGAGTGACAAATGTCACTTTCTGCGATAGTTGCAAATGGTTTCGGGAGAGCTTCCGCATGTTTCTCAGTAGCCCCTAGCAACTGCGTGGAGGACGACACGTGTCTTTTTCCGCATGAGTCTAAAAAGTTGCAATAAGTTTCGAGATAGTTTCAAACACCCACGGAAGCTGCTATGCATCACCTTCCACACAAAGCAACAGTTTCATATGCCCCTCGCGCGGAATGCGCCACGTGTCATTCTTTGAGGGCACCGTTTCTATTAGAGGCATATAAAGGGCCGTTTTTCAGCTAGAAACAGGAGGTCGGTAGGAATTTTCAGGGGCCTGCTGATAAGGTTTTCAGGCACCGATAGGTGGGAAACATTTAGCGATAGGTTTTTTAGGGTTTTTGACACACTTTTGACCCTACATTTGCGCCATTTCTGGTCTGCAATGGTTGACCCGGTAAGTTTTTGACACAGTTGCGTGGTATGAACACATTTTTTTAAGGTTTTTGACCTGATAGCTGCAATTTTGGCTCAACCCCACTTGGATCTAACATGTATTTTATTTCTCATTGTTTAATAATCAATGGTACTTATTGCTGGTCTATTTTTGCAGGTTTGCAGCTGAGGAAGAAGCTGAAACTTAATGGCGATGATGTCCTAGGGGGAGAATTAGATTTCAGAAGCAAAGAGAAGATAAGGATGAAGTGCAGAATGTCAAGGGACATCAATGAGAAGACCCAAGTGCAAATAAAATGTAATGATAAGTAGGTTGTAGAATTTACTTTTGAGCTACTAGGGTTTCAGAAAGGGGCATATTTTTGCCTAGATTTGATGTATGTTCAGAGATATTTTGGGAGATTGGTTCACTTGCATTTAATGTTGTAACCTAGGTTTTGAACCATTACTTAACTATTAGGGTTTTTGGATGTATTGAGGACAATCAGAAAGTCTATATATTGTGCCTTAATACATTGTAATACTTACAACAGGGATTTTTAGGAAAACACAGCAAGTTAGCTTAGTTTAGTTTAGAAGTAGAGGAAGGAGGTCACCTGTTGTCTGTAATAAGGTGTGTGTGGAACATCTAGCTTCCTTATTGTATCTGTAAAGCTTGTAAGTTCTCTGTAGTTTGATCAATGAAACTAAGAGTCATTCCAACATTGTAAATCATGTATGACTATTTGTTTCTAATACAATAGAATCTGGAGTTCTGCATCTATCTTCTGAGTGTTCTCCTGCTCTTCTTTGTGTTTTGAAATATTTTTCTTTGAGAGCTTGCAATTTTAAATGTATGTTTGTGAAAATGCTCAAAACTTACATTTAAGGTTTTTATTGTGGATTTGATCAAATTGCTGTATGATTTACATAGTGCATAACAAAACAATTAGATCCTTTGGTAGATTTAAATAATGTTTAGATTAGATCTTTCTAATTTTTCCCAACCCATCTGAAGTACTTAGCCTAAAACATAGAAATTTGAAGGAAATTTGTCTCATATTTGAAGAAGCATGAATAAACAGAGTTAAAAGTAGACAAGTTTTCATAAATATATAAAGAGGAAAGCTGCAATAACCTAGAAAACTCATTCACAGCTTTATAATATAGCAATACTTGTATGCAAATGAACAAAACACTTGTTGATATCTATGATCTTTTTGCATAGTTTGAGTCCAGTAAACCACAAAGAAACCCTAAACTACATAAGGCCCCTTGAAAATTATAGCTTCACATTGACCAACTGAATTTGACCAACAGTACCATTGTAGGTTTGGGATTAAGTGAATCTTAAATGATTCCCTCTTATCTTTCAAGTATAGTTTCAGTTCATTATATGTGAATTTTAACTTATTGTTATGATTGCATCAAAACAATCACCAACACATCCGTCTTACCCCCATTTGCCTAATTCATATATTCATATCCCTTTATCCATTTCCCTATTTCTTAATCATGGTCAATGAATGTAAGTATCATCTAAATGAGAAGCTTGCAATCCATCCACCTATTCCATTATTTCCACGAAATATATATTTAGATGCCTTTACCCATGAAATAAAGTAATTCCTAAAAATCCTACAGATCTTTATGCCTTAGAGTACAAATGCTAGAAATCCAAGAAAAAGCATATTCAAAAGTCATTCCATTACATACTTCAGAGAAAGAAAAGGCTAGAACAAAAGGTTTCAAAAAATTTAAGTCTAAGAAGCTGAATCCAGAGTGGTTTCTGCATCCAAATAATCCATTTCCATTCATTTCATCCTATTCCATTCCCATTCCATCCCATCTAATTACTTCATATCATGAAATGAAATTACTATGAAGTTTGCATGGGTTATGAAGTTACATCCACTAGCCATCATTCCCGTCCCTTCATTCATTTCCCCTTCCCTTTGCAAGCTTTGAAGTTTAGTCCGATACGTGCAAACATTGATCGTGATTCCATTATATACCATCCACTTCCCTACATTTCCCGCCATCCAATACACTTCACCCCTACCTAGTATATGTTTGGATATGCCCATCTATCTACTTGTTTGCACAATCCACATCATAGTCCACTATTTCCACTCACCTTTATATCGTTTGTATCCTATCTGTCATTCCTTACCAACATCAGTGAACATAATGACTCCACATGGTTTTTGTATGGACTATCGTATCCACAGAATCATACATTTGAGTCCCTCCTATCTATTACCATGGTGAAAACCTGGCAAACAGGCACCATGTGTAAGTGTCATCCTATCTCTCATTTGTTAAAAAATGAAAAATGAAAAATGTAAAATAAAAAAAATGAAAAATGTAAAAAAAAAAAAGAAAAAAAGAAAAAAGAAAATAGTAAAGATAAATCCTTTCGTCCACAGGCGAAAACCACCTTTGGTGGCACCTTGGATAAGTACCATGATGTAAACCTGGCAAACAGGCATCATACATAGAGACATAATGTCTCATTTCACTCCCCTCCATTTCATGTCATTCCATTTCATACCGTTTCCATATCATTTCAATCAGTCATTACTCCATTCCATTCCATTTTTTGTCATTTTATCCATTACGCCCATATACACCTACTTATCATACTTCTAAATCCATTCACCCTCCATTCATGAACTTACCTAGCTCAGATGATCTTATCTTCTCAGGGACAGTAATGAACGCAATGGCACACACTTGGGTCTTTGAATTATGAATGGTTGTTCTAATCTTTTGATTCTGATTTCTTGATCAGGTATTCATGTTTGTCTAACCTAACATGTGGGTGCACGCAAAAGGTTTCAATTCCTTGATTCCTGTTTATCATTGGAATACTTGGGATAATCAATGTTTGTCGAGCACTTCACACATGGTGGTAATCAAAGGATGAAGTGTTTTAACCCAATTCATCGTTCTTTTCTCTTTCGAGTGTATTTCCTAGCTAAGTGATGGAATTAGGGTTAATTATCTAAAGTTTCTAGGTCTGGATTGAGTCTTTTTCTTTGAAATGTTTAGGAACATTTATTCGGATTAGTGCTAGATGTTGTGACATCTTCACACATCACCCCATTGCAAATAGGGACCCCCTTTTTTTTTTGCTTTCTTTCATTGCTTTGCTTTAGGGTTTAGGATTTATTTGAGCTTGTAAGGTTTTGGTAGTGTTGTTTTACCCAAGTCTCCATATATTCTGGCTAAGAAGTTTGTATCTTCCCATCCTAATGCATATCTTGAGATCCTGAAAATTGACTAAGTTTGGAATCTTGATGTTCTGAGATCCTGAAAATTGACTAAGTCTAAAATTTGGTGGATCCTCAAAAATCTAGAATCTACATGTTAAATCCCATGAATCTGAGACCTATCTCAAACATCCTGGAAGTATATTTGAAAATATTTAAAGTATAGCTGAGCATATACTTAAATATATTTCCAAATATACTTCCATCTAGGACATGTCAAAATCGGGCAAAAAAAGTTGAAGTCTTGGACCTTGGGGGAAATTGTTCTGCACCTTGCAATATCCGCCCTCCCAACATGGAAACTATTCTACCTCTTGCAATTTGCACTCAAGAAGAACTTGTGAAAATTTGGCTAAGTACAGTGGATCCCAATATGAAGGAAAATGCTCTACCTCAAGGAATTTCCGGCCTAGCTAGAGAGTGAGTTTGAGGGTGGAAAATGTTCTGCCTCATGCAATATGCGCCCTAGGTTGAAGGTCTCCATTTTCGAATGCATGATTGCCTTAGACAAATTCTCGAGAATACTTGCAAAGAGTATGACAAATTGCTTTGTGGAGTTGGAAGAAAGTTGGAGTTTGATGAATTGTTGAAGTAGCAAAATGGAGGAAATTGTTCTGCACCCTTCAAAATCTGCCCTCCCTAGTTGCGAATTGTTCTCAAGCCTACAATATGCCCCCTAGGATTTTCATGATAAATGCATGAAGTGCGAAGGATGTTGAAACTCAATCCATGTTTAAGGAAATGAAGGAAGTCGAAGGTAGAAGATTCACTCAACATTTGAAATTTGAAGGAAAAACCTAAGTAGCAAAATGAAGAAAAATGTTTTGCACCTTTCAAAAGCCACCCAACTTGGAGTGGAAAATGTTCCAAAGCATGCAATTTTTGCCCAAGCCTATAGCAAGGAATTTTGGCGGAGTGTTTGAAAGACGAAGGTCATGATCGAATGCAAAATGGGGAAAATGTTCTACCCCTTCCATTTTGCACCTTAGTTGGAGATGAGTTGCAAAGTGAGGAAATTGTTCTAGAGCCTACAATCTTCGCCCAAGGTGAAAGTGTACAAAATTTGACTAAGTCTGGGAAATGGAAAGATGGAAAATGTTCTCCCAAGTGGAATTTGTGCCCTACCTAGAGGATGATGCAAAATGTGTAAAATGTTCTACTTAATGCAATATCCACCCTAGGACCTTGTAACAAGGAAATTTAGCTAAGTATGGAACATCTTGGGAAGTTCAACCCTGTTTTGAAAGTTCAAGTGAAGGTCATGATAGAATACCAAAATGGGAAAAATGTTCTGCCCCTTGGATTTTGTGCTTTAGCTAGAAGGAGACTTCAAAATAGTGGAAAATGTTCTACCTCTTGCAATTTCTGCCCTAGAAGTAAGAAGGAAATTTGACTAAGTATGAAACATTCTAAGAAATCATACTTGTTTTGAAAATTCAAAGTGAAAGTCATGATTGAGTTGAAAATGGAGGAAAATGTTCTACCCCTTTCAAAATCCACCCATCTTAGAGTGCATAATGTTCTACTCCATGCAATATCTGCCCTCCCAAGATGCAAATTGTTCTGCCTCATGTAATTTGCACCCTTCTAGAGGAGGATCTTTGCACTTGGAAAAACATCCCATTCTTGCAAGTTGATACAATTTTATGAGGATTTAGTGCAAGGAACTTGGAAGAAATTTACTAAGGGTGTTAAGTGTGGAAGTGTTAAAAGGCAGAAAATGTTCTGGAGCATGCAAAATTCATCCTACAACGAAGGAAATTGTTCTACTCCATGCAATTTCCACCCAAATAGTCACGAAGAAGTTGAACTAAGTGAGAAGTATCTTGAAGACTCCAGTCTTGTTTTGAAGCTCCAAGTGAAGGTTTGTCAAAGGTTAATACAAGGTGGAAGTTTACAAAATTGCCTAAGTATTGAAGGAAGATTGCCAAGTCAGAAAATTTCACTATTACAAATGCAAAATTGAATGTAAGATCATTAAAAATGAAGGAGAATTTACCAAAGAAGAAGCGAAACTTGAAGTAGAGAACAAGAAAAATTCTTAGTATTTGAAGTTGCAAAATGGGAAAATATTCTAGAGCTTGCATTTTGTGCCCTAGAAGGGCACATATTCCATGGACCAGAACAATTTCCACTTTTTGAGAGTTTTCATGAAAAATCACTTTGCATTATTGAATAAGTTGGCTTAAATTGAAAATTGTTTGATGAATATATGGAAATTGTTTTATTTGTCCCACATTTGTAAGGAAGGTGAATTTAGTCATAAAATTCCTTTATATCATGTATCATGTTGATGTACTAACTTGAGGTATTTTTCTTGTAGGTTTGCAATGTATCGGTGAATATTGAAGGAGAGTGAGATCAAGTGAAGGATCAAATTATGTGGAGGCAAGCAATCCAGAGGGTCGAAGTGTCATCAAGATGATTCACCTTGCTCCAAAGAAGGTGACATCACCAGAATGGAGGAAGAATATTGCATCATCAAGTTTGCTATCATCCAAGCACCGAGAAGATCATTCCACCTACATGTTCAAGAATCCAACATCATGAGAGGAACATTCATCCAGAAATCCATTTCTAGGAATTTGTTTGCATCTTCAAGCTCCAGAGTTATCTATTCCATGAGCCATCTACATCCATCATGAAGTCTACTCCAAGAATTCATGCATAAAACATCTTCTACTTCATGCACCATCCAGAGTTAAAATCCTACACAAGAATGAGAATGTCACAAGATGAGAAATGAGCAAGTTTATCAAGAAATCCATGAATTACATTCAAACTAAAAAATGTCAAGACAACAACAAGAAGAAATCCAAAATCCCAAATTTGGAAGTTCAAAAGATGCAAAGTTCCAGAGGTGAAAATTCAAGTTCAAAGACTATTCCATGAAAGATGATACAATTTGGGAAGTTGTTCCAAGCAATGTGAACAGGGAGAAAATCAAACTAGTTTACCCAATGCTAAGGTGGCATGTACACATCATTAGGCTAGTCACATTTTGACATGTTACTTATCACATTGGGAAACGTCCCTTTGTTCCCTCTTTCATGTCTAAAAATAGAAAATTGTTGTAACAACTGCCTTGTTGTCTCAATCTGGGCCATTCATTGTAATTCTTGAAATCTATATAAAGCTCACTTCTCTCATTTGTAATAGGAGATTAGACATTAGATAGATCATTAGTTCTTGGAAGGTAAAATGTTAGAGTAGAAGCTCTTGAAGCATTGACACGATTTTGGCTAATTGTTGTACAGATACTACCAAAATCAATACATTCTCATTGAAGCTTGGTGAAACTTGTGTTGTTTTGGGATGTTAGCATGGTTTCAAATTTGTTGAAGATGATTCAAAGCAAGTCAGATAGATTTTAGATACAGTTCATTGATTTGATGAATAAATGTGAAGATATTGATGAATTCCTCGGTTCATACTTTTTGTGGATTACCAATGGTGATTTGCAATGCAAAGTTAGCCTGAACCTCAAGTTGCAATAGTTCGATTGTGAATGTTCATTCAAGTTACGCTAGCTGTGGGTATTTGAATGCATGTTCACTAATTGAAAACCCTTCATATTTCCTTTGAAGATTGTACTAGCTTCGTGTAGTTGTTATTCTCATGGCAAAGTGAAGCTCGGTTGAAAGGAATTTGTCTATCGAAGCGTTGTCCATCATATCATTGTCCTTAGATTAGCTTTCTTAACCCTTGTCTTTTGCATTTTCTTTTTGTACTTAGTCAGAAGAAGTTCCATTTCATAAAGAAGAAGTAACACATTTGAGTGGAGTAAGGAGCATATTTAGCGTAAGTCGCTTTGGGATTACCAGTAAATCACATCAACTACTGAGTCTATCCATAGCAAAAACATGAATAAGGAACCTTGGAGTTGTCTCGATTGATCACATTATTTAGCATTCGAGAGACTTTATTCAAGAGAGGATAGAATACTTAGTATTTTATTTTGAGTTTGCATGTGCAAGAAAAACACATCAACAGTACCCACGTAGTTTTTTCTCTGGTTTATTGGTTGAATTTGATGGAATGATTTTCTTATTGGTATGGTTTTTCCCTGTTAATGTTATCTCCTAATGATTATTGCAGTTTGTAGATAACATTGCATTTAGAAGATGACCTCTACTTCTGCTAGGCATAAATTTCCATTTTTTTTATATTTTTGCATTTTTTTTAATGCATTTAAGAGATTGAGTATACTTACATTGCTTAGAGCTGAAACACTTTTGGTAGAAAAAGAGAAGAGAAACATTAGAAAAACCTAGGAAAGTCTTTGGTAAGAGATACGTTTCTTTGTATTTTCCTAACGTTTTTGCAATTTTTTGTTTTTCCTTATAGATTGAGTAGGCTTAGACTGACAGAGCCAAATCCAAATTGCTCTTGAATTTTGTGCTTTAGAGATTTGAATTTAGTGTTGTATTTGGTTTGATCTTTTTGCTTATTTTGTGATTTTTTGATGTTATTTTGTCTAGTGGAAACAAAGAGTAGAAATCTAGAAAGATTTGGGGATTTTAATATAGAGTAGAAATTTAGAAAGATTTGTAATTTTTATAACAGATGTACATTCTTTAGTTTTGTCCATATTCTTAAGTTTCTCCAATGTTTTCCTGACAGAATAAGTGGGACTGTATTACAAGAGTTGAATGTTGGTAGGGCGTAGGGGAGACAGACTGCTGTCCTAAAACCAATGCTATAGCAATATAAGGACAACAAGAACAAATAGAAACATAGAGAGAGACAAAGCACAAAGATAGCAAAAATATATTTATATTTTCCTCTTTAAAAAAATACATTCAAAACTTTGTTATGCTCTATTTTCCTATTTCGCCCCAATCACTGGACCTGCAAACTATTTGATTCTGGAGCTACTTGTAGGAACTCCGTAGCTGCCTATGCATACCCTGTGTTGCTGCACATATAACTTTCTATCCTCTGCAATATTCTCCTTCTTCTCTCATTGTGTTGTTCTCTTCTAGAACATTCCCTTTCCTCTACTACTTTTGTAGGCTCTCCCTTACATTCCATTCGGTCAATACCTTTTCCCTCTCTTTTGTCTCATTTACCCATGCCTAGAAAATGGGCACTCAAACTCTTTTCAAATTGAAAATCACCTACCAAAATCAATGCTGGTAGGCCAATGGTTGTTGGGGCTGATTTTGGAGATCCCCAAGTCTGATGTGGGGGCTAGCTACAATAAATGGTCTAATGGAAGATTAAATTCTTCCAACACTCCCCCTTAATCTGAAGTCAGATGTGATTCAACAATTTTCTTTCCAGAACTAATCTCCAGAGTTATACCTTTACATTTACCTTTCCAAAGCAGATCTCTAGAGTTGTTTCTGTCATTCTGGATCACCTCTAGAGTTGCTCTTGGCATCTTCGGAGCACTCTGTCTATATCTCTAGAGGTCACAATCTGCATCTCTAGAGCTCTGTTTCTGCATCTCCCAATCACCTCTCGAGCTGTACATACCTTCTAGGGTTGAACCTGTGGATCTCTGTTGCTGTCTTTCTGGATCTAAACCTCTGGAGCTATCCTCTTTTCAAGACTGCACACCTCCAGAGCTGTCAACAATGCCTAGCCTATCTCTTAGGCATTCAAAATAATCTTTTGGCAATGCCTTTGTAAAAATGTCAGTGAGTTGCGGCTCAGATCTGCAATACTATAACTCAATCTCTCCTCGTTCTACCAACTCCCTTATGAAATGATAACGGATCTCAATGTGCTTGCTTCGTCCATGGAAGACTAGATTCTTTGTCAAGGCTATTGATGAAACATTGTCACAATGAATGGTTGTACCATCTTCTTGCTACTCATAAAAGTCTACAAGGATCCTTCTTAACCAAATAGCCTGACATGCTGCTACATTTGCTACAATATACTTAGCTTCTACTGTAGAGAGAGACAATGGGCTGCTTCTTGGATGCCCATGATATCATGCTTGAACCCATGTGAAATACATAGCTGGATGTGCTCTTCCAGTCATCTACATTTCCTGCCCAATCACTATCCATGAAACCAGCCAACTTAAACTCATTAGAAACTCTATACAAGATGCCAAAAACTATTGTGCAATTCACATATCTCAACATCCTCTTTCCTGCTTGCCAATGTGTGTCCTTAGGCTTCTCCATGAACCTAGATAACAAGCTTACAACATACATTAGATCAGTCCTAGTGGCTGTCAAGTACATGAGGCTTCCAACCATGCTCTTATAGAAGGTTGGGTTTACTTCCTTGTTGTTGTCCTCTTTACTCAATTTCAGACCTGCAGCTATTGGTGTAGGGGCAGGTTTACTATTCTCCATTTTAAATCTCTTCACAATCTGTTTGGCATAGTTAGTTTGTGAAATAAATATGCCATGCTCTATTTGCTTGACCTCAATGCCAAGAAAATACTTTAGTAGACCTAAGTCTATCATCTCAAACTCATTCTTCATTGCCTTTTTGAAATCAACAATGAAAAGATCACTATTGCTAGTAAAAATTAGATTATCTACATACAAAACAGTAATCAAAATATTACCTTCAACTGCTATGATGTAAATAGTAGGCTCACTATTGCTTTTGCTATAGCCATTTCTCACTAGATATGAGTCTATTCTATTGTACCATGCCCTAGGTGCTTGTTTTATCATATAGAGGGCTTTCCAAAGCTTATAAACTTTGTCCTCTTGCCCTGGGACTTCATAGCCAGGTGGCTAATCCACATACACTTCCTCTTTTAGCACTCCATTCAAGAAGGCTGACTTTACATCTATTTGAAACACCTTCCATTTGTGTTGGGCTGCTATTGCTATGACTGCCTAAACTGTTTCTAGTCTTGCAACTAGTGCATATGACTCATCATAATCTCTTCCAGGCTGTTGTTTGTACCCTTTGACAACTAGCCTTGCCTTATGTCTTTCAATCTTTTCTTCAGTAGTATACTTGGTCTTATAGACCCACTTAACTCCAATCACTTGTTTACCCTTGGATAAATTAGTTAGCTACCATGTGTCATTCCTCTCTATGGCATCCAATTCTTCATCCATGGCCTTAGACCATTTCTCTTCTTTCACAACTTCTTCAAAATGGATTAGATCACTGTAGGAAAATAATACAAAATTCATATTTTCATCATCATCAACATACCTTGTGCTATCATATATCTCCTTCACACTCCTTGTCCTCCGTGGCATCAATGATGCAAGTGTGGGGTCTGAGTTACCTCCAGAGCTCCTATTGTTCTGACCTCCAAAGCTACTATACTGTTGACCTCTAGAGCTACAGATCTCTAGAGTTGCAGACCTCTGGAGCTGCTAATCTCCGAAGCTGTTGTGCTGCTGTCCACCTCTGGAGTTGCTCTACTGAACACCTCTGAAACTACTATTCTCCAATGCTCTATGGTAGTTTCTCCCTGAACTGTTGCTCTCTGTAGTTCATCTAGAGTTGCTATCCTCCAGAGCTTCTTCATCTTCAAGGGGTATTGTAACTAAAAGACCCATGGTGCTATCCACCATTCCATCCCATGCTTCATTCTCAATGAACTCAACATCCCTGCTGATCACAACCTTTTTGATGATGGGATTATATAGTCTATAGGCTTTTGACTCTTCACTATAGCCTATGAAGACACATTTTTCATCTCTATCATCAAATTTCTACCTCTTCTCTTTAGGCATGAATGCATATGCCACACTCTCGAAGATTCTTAGGTGTTCAAAACTCCATTTTCTATTTGTCCATGCCTCTTGTGGAATCCTATCACGAATGGCCTTTGTAGGGCACCTATTCAATAGGTAGACCATTGTTACTACAACTTCACCCTGAAAATCATGTGATAGTCCTTTTGCTTTCAGCATGCTTGCTGCCATCTCTTGAATGGTTCTATTTTTCTTTTCAGCTACTCCATTTTGCTGTGGAGTATACCTAGTTGTAAACTACTTTTCTATGCCTTCATTTTTGCATAAATTCAGAAGTTCCTTAGAGATATACTCTCCCCCTCTATCTATTCTTAGGGCTTTGATATAACGTTCACTTTGTTTTTCAGCCAATGCCTTAAACCACTTGAATTTCTTGAAGGCTTCTGATTTGTTCCTCAAAAAATAAACCCAGATTTTTCTGCTGTAATCATCAATGAAAGTCATGAAATATACATTCCCACCTAATGTGGGGGTCTTCATTGGGCTACATAAATCTGAATGCACCAACTCCAATAGTGCTCTTGCTCTCCTAGAATACCTTGATTGAAAGGGCTATCTATGTTGCTTTCCTAAGATGTAGGCTTCACATTTTCCATCGGGCTCTACAATGTTTGGTAGCCCTCTAACCATACCTTTCTTGGACAATAAACTCAAACCAGAAAAACTTAAGTGCCCATACCTCAAATGCCACAATTTTGATGTATTTTTTATGACTGTCCTAAAGACTGATTGTTGTCCCACTACTGTGAGTGCCGGAGATAGTGCTAGAAAGTGCACTAGAAATAGCACTGGAGATAGTGCTAAAGATGGCGTCAGAGACTCTATGTGTATCCGAAGAGGAAACCTTCTATTCCTCGTCATCTGCACTACTGCAATCACTTTTTTATTGCCTCCTTTATCAAATATTGTGCACTCTCCATTTTTTATCAGGATTTTATAACCATTTTGGACCATCTGTCCAATGCCCAATAGGTTATGTTTTATGCCAGGGGCATAGTAAACATCCTTGATCTTCCTCCTTTCACCATTCTTGGACTGAATGTTGACTATACCTTTTCCCATGATGGGAACTTGCTCATTGTTTCCCATTTTCATTTTAGTCTTAATGCTACTATCTATGGAGGCAAAGAAGTTTTTATGTCCACTCATGTGGTTGCTACAACCGCTATCTAGGTACCATACTTCATCACTACTTCTCTCAGTAAGGTTGCAAACAATAAAAACATTTGACTATTTTTCATTTTCAGCCTTATTCTTGTTTGCTACATTAGCATTTTGGCCTCCATGATCACATTGTTTCTTTCTACACTCACTAGCATAATGACCAAACTTATGATAGTAATAACATTGAACTTTACTTTTGTCATACCTCTGATTAGAACTGCTATTCTTCTTCTTTTCTTGATAGCTTGGCTATGAGTTGCTTGCCTCTTCTTGGTTGTTTGAAACTCCTCTTCTAGAGTTGCTTCTTCCTCTACCTCTTTGACCTCTACCTCTGCTATTTCTTCCTCTTCCCCTACCTCTTGCATTGGTTTGAGCCTTAAAGGCTTGCTCAAGGGAAGGAGTGGATCTTTTCAACCACTACTCATGGCTTTGTAATGAACCCATCAACTCATCCACTGTCATCTTGGTCAGGTCCTTAGTCTCTTCAATAGTTATGACAACAGGGTCAAATCTAGAAGGTAAACTCCTTAGGATTTTCTCAACAATCCTTTGATCATCCATGGTTTTCGCATTTATCCTTAGATGATTTAGCATGGTAGAAACTCTAGTGTGAAAGTCTGAAATAGACTCACTCTCCTTCATCTGAAGGGTCTCAAAATCTCTTCTAAACAACTGAAGTTTGATTGATCTCACCTTGTCAATTCGCTTATAGCTGTTCTGTAATATTTCCCCCATGCCTATTTTGAGTAGTTTGCTGCTGCAATGCGGGGGAAAATAGCCTCTATCAAGGCTGCCTCAATTAGACTAAGGGCTTTTGCATCATTCATTCTTTTTTCCTTCAACTAGTTTCTTTGAACATTAGTTAGGACTGCATAAGCTATTGGGTCTATGGTGTCTGTGAACCCACTGATGACCAAATCCCATAGGTCATTAGCAACCAAAGTAGTCTTCATCTTCTTAGCCCAGATGTCATAGTTCTACCCATAAAATGTAGGTGGCTTCTGCCATCCTTTGTTGTCCCCACCTACCATGCTTCTCAAATCTAAGAAGGCTGATAATGCCTAGACAAACTAGGGCTGATAGAAAAAAAATGAACTGCCTAGAAAAATAGGGCTCTGATACCACTTGTTGGCAGGGGGTAGGGGAGGTAGACTGCTGTCCTAAAACCAATGCTATAGCAATTTAAGGATAGAAAGAACAAACAGAAACACAAAGAAAGAGAGACAAAGCACAAAGACAACAAAAATATATTTATATTTTCCTTTTCAAAAAAATAAAACAAAACTTTGTTACTGTCTTGATTTAGAGCTACTATTTTGTTTTCCTATTTTGCCCCAATAACGGGAGATGCAAACTATTTGATTCTAGAGCTTCCTGTAGGAACTCTGTAGCTACCTATGTGTACCCTGTGTTTTTCTCACACAAAACTTTCTATCCTCTGTAATATTCTACTTCTGCTCTCATTGTGTTGTTCTCTTTTGGAGCATTCCCTTTCCTCTGCTTCTTTGCAGGCTCTCCCTTTCAGTCCATTCGATCAATACCTTTTCCCTTTCTTTTGTCTCATTTACTCATGCCTAGAAAATGGGTGTTCAAACTCATTTCAAATTCAAAATCACCTACTGAAATCAATGCTGGCAGGCCAACGGTTGCTGGGGCTGATTTTGGAAATCCCCAAGTCTGACGCGGGGGCTGGCTACAATAAATGGTTTGATGGAAGATTAAATTCTTCCAACACTATACTCTTATTGCTCTTAAATTCTAAAGACTCAGGTTTTAAATCTACAACGTTCGACTTCGGGTGGAAGAAATAAACCTTATAAAAGAACAAAAGACCACATTTTTTTTCACTACAGGTATAAGTTAGACCAAGCTTTATTTTCTAATAGATATTATGCCTCTTGGTATTTTCTTTTCTGAGAGAAACAATGGTATTTCTTGAAGAACTTAAATCTTGTCTCCAAAAATATAGATATCTAAACAATTTGAATCAATAGGCCCAGAAATTAACCAGATTATTGACTACAGAACATGGCTGAAGATTATTTTAGACATAATAAGTGGAATCTGATGGAACAATGTATGCTTACCTTGTCCCACCACTACTAAATAGGAATTGAAAATAGTTTATCAGTATAGATTCATTTTCTCTAAAAGTAAACTTTTCTTGTTGCCTAGTTGATTAACAGATTTTTCCTCCTATGTTTTGACTTTATAGGGGTTATATAGATCCCAAGTGTATTGAAATGTTGCTATCTGGGAAAAAGTTAATACAACAAAAAGATTTTCTTCAAGATTTTATCGAGTTTAAATACTAGAATATAAGTTAGAAAAATCACAAGATTCCTGAAATACATACCATGTTTTTCACTTCCATGCTATCTACACTTGTTCTTAAACTGTTGCTCAAATGTGGTTTATTATTTCTCAGATGATAACTTCTTTTTACATGCTTCTCAAATGCTTTTTCCAAAACATTCAATATATGATTTCAATCGTATATATCCATGTCCCATCAAATTAAGTTTATTTCACCAAAGCCTATCATGGCATTTATTTTTATTGAGATATTTATTTTTTTATTTGAAATTTGAAAAAACAAAAATATGATTTTTCGCACTAACAATTTGCACTATCACCCAATAGGAAAAAAGATAAATCACATTTTCACAGTTATTATAAATTAAACAATATAGTATTTTGCTCATATTTCTAATTATACATAACTATTGGCTAAATAAGTTAAAATAGATGTATCTGTTAATCCTACCTATAGCAGGAACTAATAACATCGATAAAGGGAAGGACCCTGATAAAGTTAGAGGAATAAATAGAATAGGTATTTGCTAGTTCTAAGAAGAGGAGAATGAGAGGGAGGGTCAGAGATATGCAGAGAGAAGTTTCATCTTTAAATAACTAGGAAGTACATGCAAAAACTCAGGTGAGGGGATCTCAGTAATGTATGGATTATTTGAGAATGAAATTAACAGATGCAGAGAATGAGATTATGTAGTTAAGGGAATCTCTGTTAGAGTCTATCAAGAAAGAAAAACAAGCAGAAGATGACCCAGACTTAAAAAAAAGGAGCTACCGGGAAAAAGAAGAGCAAAATTCTAAGTTATAGAAATCAGTTGGCAGATTGAAGCTACTATGTAATGATTAGGGAAGAAAAATTGGTCCATTGTGGCAAGACAATAAGATAAATAACAACTCAAAGAACTTGTGGCATGATTGCCTTGATGGACTGCAAGCTCAGGCATTCCCACTGCTGGTTGAGAATGTTTGTCTTTCTTTCGAGCTACCAAATTATTTCAAAAGGAACTTGTTTACTTTTGATGGATGTGAAATTAATGAAGGGGACAGTTCAAAGAGTATGTTAGCAACTGGACAAGAATGCGATCATGCCCTAGAATTGGACACTACGGTACAAAGTTTAAGAAGAAAGGTTGATTCTTGGAAGAAAAGTGTGTGGATGCAAAATGAAATCTTGAAAGAAAATTCTCATATATCCTGTAACGAATATCTCAAGTGAGATGCTGAAAATCCAGAGGCATATCAACAGGAGCAACAACATGGCTTTTTTTTGGGGGTTATTTTGTGGTTTTACATTTTTATCTAGCCTTACGAAAATTTTAGATATTTTTAATGAGCACTATAAATCTGACAGTTTCTCTTTTGAAAAGACATACTTAAATATCTTCTTATTTTACTTTAAGCAGCCAAATCTTCATTTCATATTCCATCATTTTTCCCAAATTCAAATTTCTTTTTAGCAATTTTTCCTATTAAAATGAAATGGTTGAAATTGTTTTTTTTTTTTGGCACCATTCTAGAAACTTATGATTATCTTCTTAACTCACTTTACATCATCTTATGATTATCCTCTAACTTACTTTACATCAACTTCCATCGGTGTTTGAATTAAGTTAGTGAAATATAAACACCAGCCAATTTCTTCATGTGGTATGCAAATAAGAGGGGGATTCTACATAGTTCTCTCATGTGACTCTCCTTTATTTTTATGAGAATTCACAAGATCAACTGAATAGAATGCAAGTATAAATTAAAGTAAATTGGAAGTCAACATGACAAGTACATATAGCCTTGAGTAACCTTGAGTTAATGGGAGTCAATCCAATAACTTAAGGAGATCTCAACTAGATGTGGCAAGTTAAGTGGAGTGAAAGAGTTTGAAGGACTCTTCCTAACTACCACACACCCAGCTGAGGTGTCTTATGCCATGTGCATAAAATGAGGCTTCCAAATGAGGCCAAATGAAAGTCAAATGAAGCCAAATGCAATGTGTACACTAATACCCCCCTTTAAGCACAACTTAGGTGGCTGGAAAAGATGGGTCTTGGCAACAAGGCCTGATGAGGCACCCATGTACAAATAAAACTCTCATAAGTGGAGAAAGGTAGAAAACCCAATGGGAAAAAAACTACCCACCAAAAGAGAAAAAAGATGCATGAATCTGAAAGTTGCTTGTGTACCGATGTTGATGTTGAACTGTGACTAATGACTCCATAGATGCTAGTATCATGAGTATTTAGCAATATTAATTGAATTTGAGATGTGATCTGATGCAAGATTCAGGTTCATTTACCATAAGCTCTCGATGAGTGAGATATGAACTCATGTGAATCCATTGCAAGATTATGGATCATTTACCATAGGCTCTCAAAAATGTTTGAAGGATCATTCGATCCACCTGTTTCTCAATCCCACCTTCTTTTAGTTGCAACCTCATTGAGTTAAATTAGGTGACATAATCCTTTATAGTATTAGAGTCATTTAGACTTATACTTATGAGGTCTTTAGCTCATGACTTCTTTGTTTGATGACCTTCCCTTGTGTGTTTTCAAGGTCACAATAGAAGTACTTAGAGTTAGATTTGATATCACACTTATTAAACTGTGAGATGTATTTTACAACTTACAAGTACGGAAAGAAAAAATAACTCAATAATACCCTATTACTTTGTGATCCCCTATTGTGTGGCACTACATATTTTAGTGCTATAGGTCTAAGTAGATTGATACTTAGCCTTTTTACAAAAAAATGTAATTTAACTGAATAGAATGCAAGTATCAAATTGAAGTAAATTGGATGTTAACATGACAAGTACATATAGCCTTGAGTAACCTTGAGTTAATGGGAGTCAATCCCATAACTTAAGGAGATCTCAAGTAGATGTGGCAAGTTAAGTGGAGTGAAAGAGTTTGAAGGACTCTTCCTAACTGCCACACACCTAGCTCAGGTCTCTTAGGCATGTGGGATGCCTTTACTTGGCCATTGCAGGCCCTTTGTGGGTGTCCTGGACCTCCCCATCACCCCTTTATTGTGCTGGATGGCCTTCACATGCCCATTGCCCTGACATCCTCAAATGATGGCTCTCACACCAACACTACGTCCAATGGTCATAAAAATGCTACCAGAATGTGAAGAGTGTCCTTGGCAAACTAGATCTACCAAGATCTATTTGAAACCCTCAACCATAGAATGATCGACCAGATCTAAGTACTGGCAGCAGAAGGGTTGGAAGATCTTTGGCCAACCTCCCACGAGATGCACACGCCCAGCAAAATTGAACTAGATTAATGCCTCCAATTTGAACCACCTTCACCAGGGACTTCAATGAACCAACAAATAATTTCAGATAGCTTTGATACCATGTGAGAATTCACAAGATCAACTGAATAAAATGAAAGTATCAAATTGAAGTAAATTGGAAGTCAACATGACAAGTACATATAGCCTTGAGTAACCTTGAGTTAATGGGAGTTAAAGCCATAACTTAAGGAGATCTCAAGTAGATGTGGCAAGTTAAGTGGAGTGAAAGAGTTTGAAGGACTCTTCCTAACTACCACACACCCAATTGAGGTATCTTATGCCATGTGCATAAAATGAGGCTTCCAAATGAGGCCAAATAGAAGCCAAATGAAGCCAAATGCAATGTGTACACTAAAAATTCTTTTTCTCTACTCATTTTCCATGGATGGACTTAAGATGGAGAGTATAAAGAAGGTTGATGAAGGGTTATGAACTTGGATGTTCTCTATATCATTAATATGAAAATTTTGCTATTTAGATTGGTTTGTTCAAGTGTGCAACATTATATTGACTCAAAGAAGTGGAAGTGGCATATGTTGTACTACAATAAGTACTCGAACTGTGATCTCTTATAGAATTCATTTGTATCATGCAATCTAGTTTTCTTTCATCTATAAGTATACGGTCACTAAAGAAACAACTTCTTGATTTGCCTACTTTATAGTGATGGTTTTCTTTTGTGTTACTTGATATGTTTTGCAAGGATGTGTCCCTAGGCCTTGGTCACCCTTCCCCTTAACCCTGTTCCTCTATCTCTATTGTCATGCTATTTTTCTATTTAAATATTGTTCTTAGAGTTTTGGGGGTACATCTAGCATTAAGTTTTGTATTGCCTTGTTTTTCTTTTCCTTGAAAGAGAGACTTTGGTGGAATAGTTCACAAAATATAATCTTTTATTTCTAAAAGGATGTTTCTTGGAATTTCATGACAAATGCACAAAAAACAAATGCGTAGATCTCACTCAATGCATTTAATAACAATAGTCAACCCAAGAACTAGAATAAAGCCAATGAAATCAAAAGCAAAAAATTAGAAATTCTACTTCTACTATCTATCATATCTCTTCTTACCCACAATAGCACATACAATTGTATCTAAACTCCTGACTACTTGTGGTACCATGTGTCATTTTCTAGGACACTATCTATCCTTTAGTGCATATCGTATGTTCATCAGTTTTGCTACAGTGCTCCTACATCATTGATCACGCTCCATCAAGTACTAGACACATATGCAGTTATGATTTCTCCATCCAGATACCTTATAATTACTATCATAACACCATCACATGTGAAATAATATATATGTAATTCAAGACCTATGACATCGTTATTGATAGAGCGGTGAATACATGATGTTTTATTGAGACATTTGTAGAATCTTTTATACAAGGAGAAAAGAAGTTTGAGAACAAGTAGCTAAGAACCATTGCTTGTAACTGCATAGTAACAACCGTCACTGACAATGTAATATCTATGCTAACATCCCCCTTTATTACATTGTTCTTGCAAATGCACCCCCCTCAAGGTTTACATTTCACATAAAAAAACATGCTGACCAAAACAAATAAATATGAGAAACCACGATCATCTAAGCGAATGCTAATTACACAATGGAGTGAACAAAATAAGAATTTCAATATATAAAATATGCACAATGAGAGTTCAAATAGATGAGAGAGGTTGAGTTGACTCAAAAATCAACTTCAACATTCAACTAGAGGTGGAAGAAGGTTTCCACCAAGTGGCGTAAGAGTGGCGACACATATCTTGGAGAGTTTTGTCAAACTCTCCAAGTTGCCACACAAACCAACTAAGTAGACTTACGACATGTGTATTTTACCCATGCGCATAAATAAGGATGGGTCCCAACAACTAGGCCTAATTAGGTACTCATATACAATAAAAATATCTCATCAAGTGGAGATAAGGTAGAAAACCCTATGGGAAAAACTACCATCCAAAAGAGAGAAAAGGTGCATGAATCTAGAAGCTACTTGTGTACCTTGATGTTGATGCTGAACTGTGACTGAAATGACTTCATAGAAGTAACTATCATGAAGATTCAGGAACATTAACCAAATTTGAGATGTGATCTGATGCAAGATTTAGGTTCATTTACCATAAGCTCTCAATTATGTGAGATGTGTACCGATGTGAATCCATTGCAAGATTATGGATCATTTTGTTGGAGTACAATACCACTGAGAGGGGGGAGAATCAGTGGTCTACTAATTTTAATCAAACTTTAAAATCTCAATAAAGACAACTTCTATTGAATGGAGATGAGACAACATATTAGCTATAAACATCATGATAGCTTTGGCATGCATCATAACAACTAAACCTGACAAACCAATATCAAGAATGCACCAACACAATATTATGGAAACAATCTATGGTAAACATTAACTTGTGAACATTAGACTTAAGAGTAAATATGTTCTCATATTAGGCACTGAGTCATATAGAGATAATAAGGATGAACAAAAATTATGATTTCAAACAATTCGTGTAGATCAATTTAACTTAGGACAACTTTAAAACTAAATGACATATGATAAGTAAAAGAACATGAAGATCAAACCCATCAATGATAATGACAACCCATAACACAAATATTGTCCTAAGTGGAAACCCTCGGGGTAGAAAACCACTCAAAAAATTGTCTCACTAGCTTATTAAGAGAATCTCACTGGTTACAGGCCTCACTGGCTACAATTTGCCTCACTGGCTTTTTAACATTGCCTCACTAGCAAAGGTCATTTCTTGTCTCACTGACTTGACCTTTCAATACATGTTTCAATATGAAGAAAAAACAAATATAGAGGAACACTCTATTTTGCTATTGCTCAATACAACTTGGATTTAACATCAATGATAATGCACTTGGTCATCTATCCTTAACATTACATCGGGTGTATACACAACCACACACACTTTCTGTTCAAAGCCCTTTTTATACATTTCATAATGACTTCCTCTTCTCATGAAATAGTTTGAAGAGAACTATTTTTATAAAAATATTTCAGGTAATAACTGAATATTAAACCATTGTTTAGGGTCAAACTAGCCCTTCCAGTTATAACTATCATGTAATCCATAAACTGCCATATGACTAAGAAAAGAAGTAAACAATGTGTCACTGCTGCCTCAAAATGTCATTATCATTTGTGCACCACATAACCAAGATTAAATGTTCAACTCAAGTTGCAACACTTAACAACAATTAGGTAATCACCAAAACCCCTTATTACTATCCATAAATAAAATCATTGAGTCACCAAAATAAGTCATAATCCTTCCAAAGAACAAACCAAAGTTCATTATGCCATCAAATCATTTTTCCTGACAAAATCAAAATTTAGATCAACTAAAAAGTTTAAGAATTCTTTCTCACTATTATCATAGTGCCACCGGTTAACAAATTATGGTTTGAAATGTCCCTAAAAATGATTAACTATTCAAGCATTTATATAACTGCAATCAAAGTTCAACACCATGTCATCAAATCATGGTCAGACTAAAACAACAAACTTCCAATAAACCAAACAAACTTCCACAGAATGTGTCAACGGAATGATAACTACATAGCCATGATATAATCATAGACTTAGGGCATGAAAGATAAATTGACTATAGCCAAATTGACTTAGAGTTTGAACAGAGAATTAAGCCCTCACATACATAACCAAACAATTTTTGTGGTATGAAACAATTGACCCAAAACTTAATATTGATTAAGGATAAACAAAAAAATAACTACAGCCTTCAAAAATTTAACATAATAACCAAGATTAAGATCTCTTCCAAATACAAATAGCTTAGGGTTTTTAGAAACAAATTTGACCATACAAAAACCTGAAACAACAAAACCCTAATCAAGACTTGTGGATAAAATAAAAACCTTTCACACAAGCAAAGACTTAAATCTCAGACATAGGTGCTAATGGGTATAAAGAATATACTCAACAAGCAAAGATAAACACGAAAAATAAGACTTCAAATTTCAAACATGGAAAAAGGATTGAAAGCACCTGATTGCATCATGATTTTGGAGTCCTTTGTCAATGGCCATGATTCAAAAACTTTTCATTCAGTTATGCCATCTCACAGAGTCAACATTCAAACCCAGAAAACAAATTCTCCACACTTTTTCATGATGGCTAAATAAACCCTAGCCGATATAGTTAACCAAGACAATAACAATGATGAAATGAAGTGCTTTGAAAACCAAGATTCATGCTTTTTGAGTACCTCAACCGGTTGTTCGGGTTTGCCCTAAAGAGGGCTCAAAAATACAAAATCAAATGACCACTTCACAATTGCGAAAACCTGTTTGTCAAGTTACCCGAAGCTTCTGCAAGATTTGAAAACTTTAAACCTTTCACAAAATAATATTCATATGTGTCATTTTTGCCCTCGGCCAAGTGTTAGGAAAAAGTCATTCAAGGACCATACTTAAAATAAAGTTTGTCACTCTAAAAATGCACAAAATGCCACATAATAATAAACATCAAGACTTTGACTTTTTATGCAATGTTCTCAACATGTTATTCTATGCCAAGTCAGCAGTACTGAGGTTTGACATCACTGCCAACAAACAATGCCAACTCAATATAATAATAGCATTCTTAGTACTCATGCCAAGTGAAACCAAATGAAACAACTGAACTAGAATGAGATAGATCATCATGTGTCATGAATATGCTCATGTATTGTCAAGCCATCATCATGTGTCATGAACATAAACAAGCTAGGCAAGTGAAACCAAATCTGAAACATATCTGACCAAAACCATATATGTGAACATTTGTCAAGGTACCATACATTTCAATGTCACTGTATCCAGGTCACTATATCCAACCACATCCAACTAAGAGAGATTGTGTCTTTGACATAAAGGACAACACATTTACCATAGGCTCTCAATTTGGAAAGTTCTTGTAAGGATCATTTGATCCACCTATTCTCAATACCACCCTCTTATAGTTGCAATCTCATTGAATTAAATTTTGTGACATAATCCCCTAGTATTAGAGTCTCTTGGACATATACTTACGAGGTCTTAGCTTGTGACTTCTTTGTTCGTTGACCTTCCCATTAGGTGTTTTCAAGGTCACAATATGAATATAAGTTCTTGGAGATAGACTTTATCACACTTATAAAACCATGTAGATGAGGTGTATGTTGCAGACTTAGAAGTACAAAAATAAAAGACTCAATGACACCCCCCTGAATCAATATTTTAGATGCCCCTAATTTTGGCAATTTATCATGCAGTGGTATAGGTCTAATTAGGTCGATTAAGATCATGCCCTAATACTTAGCCTTTTTTTACAAATTCTAAATTTGACACTTTAAAAATTTCCTTTTACAAGAAATTCATTGATTTAGCACTAACAATTTTTAAAAGTACCTTAACAATTTTCCCATTTTTTTTAAGAACCCCCCCAAAAAAATATGTATTTTATTTCCTTAGTCCTAGTAGCATAATTTTGAATGCCTATTCTAAGACTAACTAAGCATAATTTTAAATGCCTTTAGAAAGAAAAATGCCTATTTTGTAACATTTGAAAAATATGATTTAAAATGCCTTTCAAAAAACAAAAAATAGCACAAAATTTTGATGCCCAAATTAGGGCAAAAATTCCCAAAAATATGTAGGAAATGGTGACCTAACATGCAATGGTAGCTAGGGAGGTTGTCTCTTCCAAATGTAGGCTAGTAGGCCTAAAGAGGTGTTGGAGCAGGCCATGAGTGCAGGGGAAAAGGCTACATGGCATGACTCATAAAGCAAGGAGAAATTGCACAAAAAACATAGAGGGGCGTTCATGGGACTACTCACACAGATCATCAATTCCTTTGATGAGGCTAAATCTCATCCTTCAAGCTACCTCTTAACCCTCAAAATGGTGTAGCAAAGCCTGAATTCTCAAGTTCTTAGATTAGCACCTCCCCAAACTCCCAAATCATAGATCCCCAAATTATTGGACAACAATCCATGTTGAGCTCCAGAAGGCTCCATCAAGTTGTCTCATAACCCTTAGAAGGGTATAATTTTCTAGATCATACACTTTCCAACTATCTAGGCAAAAATCTATAGTGAGTTCACTATTTATCCCTTCTTGTCTTCAAAAATAAACTTCGTAATATATGCATTCTTCAATTATATCAGCATAAAAAAGAACACATAAGAAAACAAAAAAATATATTCTTATTTTGCAAAGCACCATCTTTGAACAAGAAGCTGACTCGAGATGATGAAGACTCCTCCAACCTTTGATGCCTCTAACCTCTAGTCAATGTGCTTACACTTTATCCACTTGAGCTTGCAATTGAATCTCCAAAATCCCTATCAGGTGTAGCATTCAATCCTTCAATAGCATAGGCATATGAGTCTCCCAAATTTTTATCAAGGATAGAATGGATAGCACCGAGAACACAAGCATTTTGTGTGGCCATGTTCAAATGCTAAAAATAATGATGTCGATTTCAATCAATAATGGACCCTTACAATAGTCAACATTATACCTCTAAGACACTATTAAACCTTCAACAATTTTTACCTTATTACTCCAATGAAACTCTTATTTAAACATTGAATCTATGTATTTACCTTCGTTAAGATCAAATAATTCAACCAATTTATAACACCTTATTTAACAATACACTTATCAACAATGGCTCTAGTTTCCATTCAATTAACAATAGTCCACACCAAAAACAAACTTCAGTCTCTGTTAATGAAAGAAATGCTTTTCTTTCAATAGAGATGAAAGGTTAATACAATCAGCATTATAACTAAAGTACTTAAGTTTGATTTTCACAATGTATGGTAGGAGCCTAATACACAAATAGACTATTGAATGGTGGGGACGTAGGGAAATCTTTAGAAGATTGAGGCAAAATCTGCATGAGTAAAGATGACAACATATTACTTCCAACCACCAATCAAAGCAAACTAAAGGCAAATAATAGTCTTTATCAGTGACAAGAGAGCAATCTTCAAACTATGAATGATTGTACAAAGAATGAACCTTCAAAACAACAAATGACATTATCCTATTATATTACTTCAAATGTCTTGGGCAATGATAGGAGTAAACTAGGTCACTGCCTTCTCCTATGCACTAGTGAATATGGATATAAAAACATTCCTAATACCTGATATGCTAGTCACTTGTCTTCCACAAATAAATATGACGTGCCTTATTCATCACACAAATATGAAGCACACAACACTCAAATAGACTGAACACACCTATTTTCATTCCTCCAAACTACAGATTTTGGGGGCTTTGAATAATGTGCTTCTTTAAAATGTTGTGCCAAAATTTCATGCTCCAGCACCTCTATCTATTGCTCATTTCAAATGACGTTGTCTTTGTATAGGTAGAGAGATATCATTTTGCTCTAATTTTTAAACACTTTTTCCTTATATGCAGTAAAAACTATACATGTAAACCATCTTACTCCTTTCCACACTTGACTAACCTTTCCTTCTGAGGCAAGCTATTCAACACCTTCCAATAAATGGATTACACCATTCTAAATAGTTGTGATGGCATTCAATTGAATCTGGCAATGGATGGACAATTAAGAGTTGTTTTTATTTCAAAAATCTTCCACATTCTCCTCTATATACCCAAACTAAAAGAACCATATATCTTCAAATGACAACAGTAACTATGCATTCAACCCATGACCTACACAACAGTACAAAATCTTACATAAACAAAATGTACTCACATCTTGCTTCACAATCTTCATGATTCCTTTCAATGAAGCCACAATACTAATACTCCTTGTTACATGGGAGATTTGCGCTTTGTAATATCCCCTTTTCTTGAGGTGTTAGTTTATACTTGGTTCCCATAGACTAACCAATGTGGTTAGGGAACTTTGGAGGTTCATTTTGTTGTTTTCGGACGCCTTGGCTAGGACTTACTATTTTTAGTAAGTTAGGGTTTGTGCCAGTTGGGGAAATTTGGAGTTGGAGGTGGAGCATTTTGATGAGACCTTTCCAATGGTCTATTGTTCATAGAATTTCAAGTCCATTTGCTACTCCATCTTAAAGTCTGTAAGTTATAACTCATATTTAATACTTGGACTTTATATTATAATGTGGTGACTAAGTAAAAGTATAAAATGCAAAAGAAAAGTCTCTAAGGACTTGGATGCCACCTTATGGGGAATAAAGTTAATTTAAAATTTTTAATTTCCCCCCCAAAAAGGGATCGACCCTCATGTGGAGATACAAGAGTTAAACAAAAAGAAAAAAAGGGTATTCATTCATAACATAATATTTCACTATGCTTTTCTCTGCAAGTTGATGGTTTGGAGAAGATTTCTAGTGATGGCTTTTGGTGATGAAAACCATCATTAGTTTTAGTTTTCCGCAGGTGTGAGAGATCACTCAAGGGGACTCTTGGACAGCCATATATAATGGTTGTAATTGTGCTTCAGTTTGATCACTTTGGCGAAGGTTTGAAGAGGATTAAAGGAATATTCATGATAGATTCTAATGTGTAGATGATAGTGAGTTTTAGAGTGATAGACTACATGCAGATTTGAGTGATTTTGGACTACATTTCCTTACCTTGCTAAGCTGTACACTTTCCAATAGTTGGTTGTACAGTTGCAGCCATGTTGTACATCATTGGGAGGCATCTTGATAGTATTTCCTTGCATTTTTCCTTTACATGCTTGAGGTTGTTCTTGTATTGGGGAGCTGTTGACACTATTAGATAATCATATTCCTTCATTGATGCATTTTATGTGATTTTACCTCCATGTATATTGTTGGACCAGCTATAGCACCAGTCTGAAGATGCATAGTTTGACATGGGTATGTGATGATAATTCATTTTAAGTCATTCTATGAATTGGGTCTTAATTGTATTGTTCATATCTATCATATATTTTTTGGGTTTCTATTTCATGCTCATATATCTGTATTACAATGTTAAAACAACACATGCAAAACCAAAAATCCCCCTTCTACATCTTTTGTCTAGTTCTAAAGATCACATATCTAATAAAAATAACACAAAGGATAAATAATCAAAAAATACAAATACGGGTTGTCTATTTCAGTGGTATTAGAGCTAGTTTTCTTGCCAACCTATTAGTTACAGCTTGTGCACAATTATAGGATAGTTTGAGACTACCCATTTTCTTTCATGTCAATTTCCATGAATAGATAGTGATTGCATGTAATATTCTATGAGGGAGTTCAAGAGAATAGAGATATATTGAAAGATTGAGGAAAAAGGAAGCTAAATAGGAAGAATGGGAAGAGTGGTCTTCAAGGTTTCAAGAGAAACAACTAGTTTTATACAGTGAACCTTTAGAACTTGAAGAACAATAGGTAGTTTTTTATAGGGAAGAAGAACCAATTATAGGAAACATAGTGCTTTACAAGGAAGAAGAACCCATTGTAGAAAACATGGGTGATCGAGAGAGTAGGGTCTAGTAGAGACCAGTTTGATGAAGGGAGAACAGATTTGACTAGCATGATTCATGCCTTGAATGATCTAGCTAGAGGACAGTGTGATATGGTGAACACAATGGAAAGATCATAAACAGAACTGGCATAGATCCTTGCCTGATTGATACCTTGTAATGGTGGGAACAATGGCAATAACAATGATAATAACAATGGTGTTGTTGATTAGCATGTGGGTGCAAATAGTGGAAACAAGAATAATAATGCAAATAATCGCAACAATGAAGTGCATTCAGTAAATAATTGTACTACCTAGCAATGTACCTTTGTTGGATTAGTTAGCACAAGGACTTTAATGCCTCAATTTATATAGGAGAACAGTCTACCAAAGGAGGTTCATGAGCCAATTGAAAGAGTTTGTCATGCATAGTACTGGCAGGACTGGAGAGCTATGGATGTAGGTTTTCATACTGACATGCCTTTTCAAGCTTACCTTACATTCAAGGAATGAAGTAGACCACAAGGGGAAGCAAGAGTGAGGCAACATAATTAGGATTTAAAGAAGAAGAATGAGAAGATGAACATTCCTAACTATGATGGTTCACGGAAGTCTTTATCCAGAACGTGGGTTTAGAAAGTGAACACATATTTGTGTATGAATCCTTCTACTGAGTGGGATGCCATTGAGTATGTGACTTTGCACTTGGATGGTGAGCCTCACGAATGGTACTACTATGGGCTATTTATGTCGGGCCATGACCAAATTGATTCTTATGTAGAGTTTATGAAAATGTTGATCGACAGATTTGATAGAGGGGATCCTAAGATACACTTCTATTTCTGAATTCTAAAGGCTGATAGTCAAGGTCACCGACATATCAGAGTGAAGGCTCATTGTATTGTTCATTGATAGACTATTTGATCCATTGAGGAGATGGATAAAGGGGTTTAATCCACCCACACTTTAGGAGGCAATTAAAAAGTCTTAGGAGATGGAATTTTCTTCCTACAGGAGCAAGTTTCAATCAAAGAGTTTCTTGCATAAGAAGGATAAGGACAAGATGTTTCCACCTCGTGATATAGGATAGAAAAATAAATCTTTTCCTATACTTGATTATGATGCACTTAATGAGTATAGGAAGAAGAAACTATGCTTTAAATTTAAAAGCCCGTGGGATCCCAATCATAAATGCCCAATGAAGGGGAAGGCTGAGCAGTTGGAGTACTATTTTGCTGAAGAGACTACTTTAGAACATTCAGATCAGTGGAGTGATTAAGAGGATAGTGATGTGGAGACTGTAGCAGAAGAGATGCAAGATGTTCAAGATGATGATCCACCAATAGCACATCTTTCTACCATTCGGAGAGAGGGTTCATTTAGGATATGGGGTGTATTGGAGGGACAGAGAGTGACCACCTTACTAGATACAAGAGCCACTCACAACTTCATTGATGAGGGACTAGTTGCATAGAGGGGACTCAAGAGTAAGGAGTTTGAGGGGTTTACGGTTAGATTTGCAGACGGTTTTGTCATTACCTACAAACGGAGGATCCCCAAATTAACCATCTAGTTAAATAACTATGAGTTCTAGGTAGAGTATTATGTGGTTGGTATTGGCAACATGGATGAAGTCCTTGGTATGAAGTGGTTGCATATGATAGGTAAATTCTCTCTCAAATTGAGGACCATGGAGATGAAGTTTGAAGTAAATGGTCAAAAGCATATTTTGAATGGGAATGTTAGGCAGTCATTTGAGAGTAGTATCTATTTGAAGGATGGAGAAGATACTATGACATGATCAGTTGCAGTGGGTAGCTGAGATTCTTGTTATGCTAGAGGTGCCTAAGTAGTAGAAACAGGTGTATCCAGTTGAGATCTGGTCCTTTCTAACTAAACACACCAAAGTATTTAGTGAAATACCACCCGGTAGACCTCTTGATAGGGGGTTTGAGCACATCATAGAGATTGAGTAGGGTGCCAAGCCAATCATTATAGTACCCTATAGAATTCCTAAGAGGTACAAGGATGAGATTGAGAAGGCTATTCAGGAGCTTCCCAAGATAGGACATATCAGGCCAAGCAAGATCCCCTTTGCTTCTTTTGTTGTTTTGGTGAAGAAGGATGGTACACTCGAGATGTGTATAAACTATAAGGAGTTGAATAAGAAGACTATAAAAAATAGATATCCCATCCCAAGAATTGACGAGCTCATAGATGAATTGCATGGTGCATGGTTCTTCTCTAATATAGACTTGAGATCAAGGTACCATCAGATATGGGTATAGGAGGAGGATGTAGAGAAGACAACATTTAGGTGCCATTATGGGCACTTTGAGTTTTTGGTTATTCCTTTTGACTTAACCAATACTCCAGCCACATTCCAGTCTTGTATGAATAAGGTTTTCTGAGAGCAGCTAAGAAAATCTGTACTTATCTTCTTTGATGACATATTGATATTCAGCAAGACTTGGGAGGAGCACCTGAGGCACCTTGATATTATGTTGGGTATTCTTGAGCAGGAGACTCTTTATGCAAAAATATCAAAGTGTTGATAGAGTTATTGTACTTGGGACACATCATTAGTGCAGAAGGTGTTCGTATGGATCCAAAAAAGGTCCAGGAAATTTTAGATTAGATGCCACCCAAGAATCTCTCTCAACTCAAGGGATTCTTCGACCTCTGCGGATTCTATCACCTCTTTGTTAATGGTTTTTCTTAGATAGCTGCCCCCTTACAGATTTGACTCAGAAGAGTGCTTTTGAATGGTCTATGAGTGCTTAGTAGTGTTTTGATAGATTTAAGGAGGTGATAAGCACTTGCCCTGTCCTGGCCATTCCTAACTTCACAATACCTTTATAGCAGCATTGTGATGCCTCGAGAGAAGACATTGGAGCATTGTTGATGCAAGACAAACATCCCATTGCTTTTGAGAGCATGAAGTTGAGGGGTACTGAGAGGAGATACAACATTTATGACAAGAAGATGTTAGTCATTATGCATGCATTGGCTAAGTTCAGGTAGTACCTTGTTGGAGGAAAATCTGTTGTCAAATCTAATCATAACAGCCTAAAATATTTCCTTAGTCAGAAGGATCTAAACGACCAACAGCAAAAGTGAGTGCCAAACTTTAGGCATATGACTTTGACATAGTTTTTGTCAAAGGGAAAAATAATATCATTGCTAATGCCTTATCCATGAGACCTCACTTGTGTGCTTTGGGGGAGATTGCAGAGGATTGGGGAGATATGATTTCTATAGAGTATGCAAAGGATAAGTGGGCTTCTGGGATTGTTGATGGCACTACCACAGATGATAGCTACGTAGTTGTAAATGACTTGATCATTTACAAGGGGAGGATCTTTTTGGTGCTAGGGTCTTCTATGAAGTAGAAGATCTTGAGGGCTTTCCATGACTTGCCTATGGTAGGACATCTAGGTTACTTCAAAACCTACAGGCAGGTTAGGGAGCACTTCACTTGGAAAGGTCTCAAGACTAAAGTTCATAAGTATGTGAGGGAGTGCCCGATATGTCAGCAGAACAAACATGAGCACTCTTTCCTAGGAATTTTGTTGCAGCCCTTAACCATTCCTGAGAGGAAGTGGGAGTGCATCTTTATGGATTTCATTATGGGTTTGCCCAAAGCTCAGGGCAGGGACTGCATTTTTGTGGTGGTTGACATGTTAACAAAATTTGCCCACTCTTTTTCTATTTCAGCCACCTATACAGCAGCTCAGTTTGCTAATTTATTTTTTAGAGAGGTATTCCAACTTCATGGGTTGCCATGAAGCATATTGAGTGACAGGGACAATAGGTTCCTGAGTAATTTCTGGTAGGAGCTCTTTAGGTTGAGTGGGACAAAGCTCACCCACAATATGAGTTACCACACCCAGATGGATGGGCAGATAGAGATAGTTAATAAGTGGGTGGAAGGGTACCTCGTAAACTATATAGCATAGTAGCAGAAGGCACAAGTGAAGTGGCTTCACTTGGGTGAGCATTGTTACAATACCACTTTCCACATGTCAATTCAGATGTCACCATTTATGGCACTTTATGGGTACGAAGCTCTAAGTTTCTTACACTTGTTGTTTGGAGATAGCAGTGTACCTAAGGCCAAAGACCTCTTGTAGGAGAGTCAAGATATTATGAGGTCTTTAAAAGAGAACATCCAAAAGGTGCAAAACCAACATAAATAGTATGCAGATCAGTACAAAGTTGAGCGATCATTTGAGGTTGGTGATATGGTGTAGCTTATGCTACAACCTTATAGACAGTCCACTCTTAAGAAGAGTGATGCAGAAAAATTGAAGACATGATATTAAGGTCCATTCAAGATCTCTAGGAGGGTTGGAGAGGTGGATTTTGAGTTAGAAATGCTGGTAGACAATAGGGTTCACAATTTGTTTCATGTGTCTTGCCTAAGAAAGGCACTGGAGAACAATGTGATTCCTTCTACAGAGTTGCCTCCTCTTGATGAAGAGGGGAAGTTAGTTTTGGTACCTGATGCCTTTAATTACATTAGGGAGTGAACATTAAGGAAGAGTGTTATTAGGGAATATTTGATGAAATGGAAGAACCTACAGGTAGAGGATGCAACTTGGAAAAATGAGCAAATTCTCATGCATCTAGATTTGAGAATGCTTGAGACAATCAATCTTGGGAAGGGTAGATTGTAATGTCCCCTTTTCTTGAGGTGTTAGTCTATACTTGCTTCTTGTAGACTAATCAATGTGGTTAGGGAACTTTTGAGGTTCATTTGGTTCTTTCCAGACACCTTGGTTGGGACTTACTATTTTTAGTAAGTTAGGGTTTGTGTCAATTTGGCAAATTCAGAGTTGGAGGTGGAGCATTTTGATGAGACCTTTCCAATAGTCTATTATTCATAGGATTCCAAGACTGTTTTCTATTCCATTTGAAATTTCATAAGTTATAACTTATATTTAATACTTGGACTTTATATTATAATGTCGTGACTAAGTAAAAGTATAAAATGCAAAAGAAAAGTCACTAAGGACTTGGACGCCACCTCATGGGGAATAAAGTTAATTTAAAATGTTTAATTTCCCCACCAAAAAGGGATCGATCCTCATGTGGAGATATAAGAGTTAAGAAAAAAGAAAAAAAGGTTACTCATTCATAACATAACACTTCACTATTTGCTCTGCAAGTTGAGGGTTTGGAGAAGATTTCCAGCCATGGATTTTGGTAACAAAAACTACCATTAGTTTCAGTCTTCCGCAGGTGTGAGAGATCACCCAAGGGGACTCTTGCTTGCCAAAGGTTTGAACAAGACTAAAGGCATATTTATGGTAGATTATAATGTGTAGATGATAGTGAGTTTTGGAGTGATAGACTACATGCATATTTAAGTGATTTTGGATTGCATTTCCTTACCTTGCTAGGACGTACACTTTCCAGCAGCTAGGTGTACAGTTGCAACCAGACCATACATCATTGGGAGGCATTTTGATGGGGTTTCCTTACAGTTTTCCTTCACATGCTTGATGTCAGTCTGGTATTGGGGAGATGTTGACATTGTTAGACAATCATATTCCTTCATTGATGCATTTTATGTGATTCTACCTCCATGTATATTACAAGACCAACTACAATAGCAATATTAAGATGCATTGTTTGACATGGGTATGTGATGATAATTCATTTTATGTCATTCTATGAACTAGGTCCTAATTGTATTGTTCATATCTATCATATATTTTCTAGGTTTCTATTTTATGCTCATATATTTGTATTACAATACAAAAAGCAACATATGCAAAACCAAAAAAAACCCTTCTACATCTTCTGTCTAGTTCTAAAAGCTCACATATCTAATAAAAATAACATAAATGATAAATAATAAAAAAATACAAATAGGGGTGGTCTATTTCATGCTTTTTCATAGGCTTATATACAAGTTTCTCAATCCCCAAAACACCTCCATATTTAGATGTCTTTACACATCAAGGGATTTCCTATAAGAACAACAAACTTACATTGCTCATGGATTTCCTATAGGCACATCAAACTTATAGTGATCTATATTTTGCTTAGTGAATCCCTAATGCCTCCATTACCATTTTCTCAAGGTAGAAATAAAACACAAGTACAAGATCACATCACTCTGATACCATATGATAGAGTGGTGAATACATGATGTTTTATTGAAAGAGTTGTAGAATCTTTTTTACAAGAACCACTAAATCAGCCAAACAAAGTCTTATCACACCCTTAGCTTTTTGATCTTTGAGATCCCAGTCTTCTTGAGACATTGCCATTGGTTTTGTACCAGATATGGCATCCCATAAATCTCAATCTACAAGCATGTCCTCCATTTTGACTTTCCATAAATTGAAATTATTGTCATTAAACTTCTCTATCTCAAACCTCCCATATGTGCTCACCATCTCTTACCTGCAACAAAGATTTCAAAATCCTCTACATAAGCTTCCACTCAAACTAAGATCATCTCCAAAAACCCTCTACCCAACAAATAGAAAGGAAGTAAGGTACACGGAAAACACTTCCTACACTGATCTATTGAGGAAAGATTTATGCAAATTTCAACTTTTACACTTATAGATTATGATGCACATTAACAGAAAAATAATAACAACTTCCAGATGTGAACACAAAACTCACAACACAAGATATACATGGGAAAACCATTTTAGGTTAAAACCCCACTCCAAAGCCACACAATATATTATTTAGGAATCAAAAAGATTAGAATATACTTGCAAAGAAGCTGTTATAGGAGTATATCCAACCAAAGAACTAGGAGGTAACTCAACATCTATAAGATTCTTACACACAACCTCCATCTCAAGCTCATGATATATAGGAGATACAATATAGTACACTGCCAATGGTAATTACAAACCATGAGCTAAAACCACCAAAAAGTGGAGCCCAAATTATCTCTAATCAAAGATGCCTTGTGATGTGCCAAAACGTACACCAACACATGTAACTCTCCCCTTTACAGGTCTCTTATGTGTCCAACATGTTTTTACATTTCCCAAAAATAGAAGGTCCAACTTTTAGAGGCCATAACTTTTGATCCATGTATCCAATTGATGAACCGTTTGATGCGTTAGAAAGCTCATGAAGAGATCTATAACCCTGTAACCAAATTTGTTGGTTAGGATGATTTTCTATGCATTTAGAGAAGTTTTGATTCAATTAATTAAGTTCAAAACATTTTTCTTATAGTTTCAAAAAACAAAAACTTTAATATCTCATGATCTAGATATGATCTTGAGATGAAACTCACTCGAGGCGTTCACTTAGCTATTCAACACCTTCTAGGAAAAATTTTATATCAATCTTAGGTCAATCGAAGGACTTACTAAAAATAGTAAGTCTTGCTATTTTTAGCTCTTTTAGAAGCTTTCAGAAACGTTGAAACTTCCAGACCATTATCCAAGATAAAGGGTATTCAAAAAGACCAAAACTAGGAAAAATAGTGATCTTTCAAAGTTGCAAGGTTGAGACACTTTTCTTAATAAAACATAATTATCTGCACTCAGTAGAAAAGGGAAAAAGTCAACATTTGTTAAAATATGAGCATTTTTTAATATAGGAGTCTTATATTTTAGCAAGTATTGTGGAATATACTATTATGATTATTGTGAGTGATGATATGTTTATTAATGTAAAATCTCTTATGAATCTAGATTTGTTTATTGATGTAATTGTTGGTCAAACTAGATTCATATTAGTCATTAAATTGCCCATTTCCTATAAGCAACCATGTGGAGGAATGGGTAATACAAGAAGAGGGAGCTAATACTAGATTTCCTTCTAAGTACACCATCCCATGTTGAATTCCCGCGTGTCTTCCACTTGTGGGCCAAGGGGGTGAATGTATTCCCTTGGGTTTAGATAGGAGAATCTACAAACACCCCATTGTAGCTTTCCCTGCAATCTCTACATGGGTTTGTTGTTGATATAGATTCAAGGAGTCTCAATCATAAGAAGGATGGCTAAGGCAGCATGGATAGGGAAGGCGGATACAAGTTTACCCACTAAGAACAACACCCCAGGTTGGATGCCCATGTGTCTGCCACTTGGGGCCATGAGGGATACTATATCCACTCTTAGGCTTAGCATGAGGATAGCTTCAGGTACCCTATCATGTTTCTCATCGAAGTCCTATTATGGCTAATCTTCCCTCATGTGCTATAATTATTGTGTAGTTTATATAGATTTGAAATAGTTATGTATTTTACATGATTTAAATAGATAAGCTATTTATTATATATGTTTGGACATATGAATTATATTTCCAATATTATTTAACATGATTGAAGGACCTAAACCATGATTCATCTTGTTTAAAGCATTTAATTTTGTAAGTTATAACCCTAACTACATTAAACTTGTGATTATAGGGAAAGATTTAGGGCAATCATAGGAAGGGGACATTACATAGGCTCCTAGTGCCCTATATGTGTTGTCATTGAATTTCATTATATGGTTGACAATTGGGAATAACCCTGAAATGATTATATGTATGCTCTGTGAATTTTGTGTATGCTTCATGTATGGTGTGTATACTTTGTGCTTGTTAATATATGTATTGAACTCGTTATTGATTATGCTATGATGGATGAACTTATTATGAATGATAGATGAATTCTAATACGAATAATGCTATGAACTGATTATTACCTAATTTATTGATCTTTAATATTTGTAATGTCCCTTTCTAGTAGAGTTGCATGCACATGGATACGATATCAGATACGGATATGGTATCAAATACAGATATGGCTATTTTTCAAGACTCCTAATATGGATATGGCTATTTATATTAAATTTAAATTATTTAATGTTATTTATTGCTAATATATAAATAAATAACATTAAATAATTTAAATTTAATATAAATAATATATATTTAAAAAATATATTATATATTAATAAATTAAACTTAAATTAAAAGTTAAATGTATTAAACAATAAATAAAAGTTTACAATGTAAAGTAAAACTAAAAAGCCAAAAATTAAAAAAATATAACCAATTAATAAAATTTGACTCATCCTCCATTGCTTGTTCACACTGTATCTCCAACTTTAGAATGAATGTGATTATTTGAGTAAATACGATCATGTAGAAAGACATATTTATGATCATGTGTGTGTTGGTCTAGAGTAGTTCCTTGCAACAAGAAATTACCATGCCAACTCATGGAATAGTTGCTTGCAGCAATTTTTAAGATTCTAGGGTTAATATTTTGGGATACAACACAAATATCATGAGAATGTTGCATCTGCATGTATCTAGTACATGTATACCTCTACTCAATAGCTAATCCAATTCATACAATGATATTGCTACTTTGACGTCAATGACAACCATCTCATCTATTCATCAATGATAACAATAATGAATACATTCTTGACATCAATGACAACATGTCCATGCACCTTTGACATCAATGACAACATTTCCAACAAAATCATAAAGTGAAAAGGATATTATGAAACTATCTTGGATTGGTTGCAATAATGAAGCTAATCAGTTAGATGTAAGAGTAGATGAAACAATTGTGCATTCTAGGGTGCTCTTTAATATGTTCTTATGATTTTCTAAGAAACACACCAAATTCTAAATACATATTTTAGTGAGAGCACTATGATAATGATCATGTGTTTCTTATGTAAATTGTAGATCTAAAAATCTTAATGTGAGGTAAACCCTAGAAATAAGACTAGGTCAAGTAGGATTAGATGGATTCACCAAATGTAAAGAGAAAACAACCTTCCTTAGGCTTAATCTAGGCTAATACAATAAGATGGATACATGTAAGCATAAATTAACCTAAATTTATAAATAATCGTTGGTGACTGATAACTTAGAAATTGTACTTGCAACTATTTTAGGAAAGTAAATGTAGAATTTGGGTACATACTTAGATTTATGATCGAAGAATGTGTACCTATAATGAATATTCTAGAATTAGAATGATATATGGGCTTAGGAAAAAGGTTATGTATTTGCATGTAAATACCTCAAAGTTTGTACCAGGTCTGTACTTTATTATGATCAAGCTCATTCTTCGAGACAAGTTTGTGATTATAAATTTATCATCTAAGTCTAAACTTGACCATATGTAATTCAAAGCTCCACTCTGATTGCTTATCTAATTAATTTGTTCCTTCTCTATTACTTTTTGGTATATAAAGATTTGTAGTTTGTAAGAATACCTTGGTAGGGCTACCATTGTGTCACTAGGGGACACATTCTCCTAGGTTGGCCCATGGAAGTCTATATTCAATATCAAATACAACCTTCTTAATACATGCATATGCTCCTAGAATGCTCATGTAGGTTTATATTCCTTTTAGCACACCAACTGAAGTATCATAATGTGAATGATATGTAGACAATTCCCTGATTATTCAATTGTTCAAAAATGAATGTATTGAATGCCTTTAAATACTAGGACATAGGAAAATATTGTGCAAGTTTATGTTTAGTCAATTTTATGTACAAATAGTATATGAGAGAGTTAGCCAAATTTTAAATTTTAAATTTTAAAATTGAAAGAGTCAAGTTTGTAATTGCAAAAAAGACCCTAGTTATAAAAGGGGTCAAATAGTGTGGTAATTAGATATATATAAGTATGTGTGTGTATAGGTGTAATAAATGTATGAGTATAGTGAATGTATGGGGATGTGTGAATATAAGGATGGGGTAAGAGGTGAGTGCAAAGAGGTGTGTGTAATAGATAAGTAGGTGGCATATAACAAGGAACCCAACTTTACATAAAAATATATCATTAGTCAATATGTTAATATTTCAAGGCACTCTCCTTAAAATAGATACAAAACTATATAGAAAATAACATAAATATACAAATTTCAGCATTACAAAGATATATTATATTTTAATATAAATCTGTAAATTAACCCTTTACATATTTTACTATACATATTTTTTTTAAAATAAAGTAAAAAATTGTTATATATTTAAATTTAAAATCTGCTTCACAAAAAGGTTTAAGGATAAATTCAATTGTGTATATAGGTCTTACAAAATAATTTAATTTAACAGTATTAAAAATCATCACAATGAAATCTATTTTTAATCATATCCTATATGATCTTTACTTCATAATTATTAAAAAAAAGTATGTTCTTATATAAACCTGTTGGGACCCATTTTCAAAGGCCTCAAATTTTGTAAATTTGCCTAAGTCATGTGTCCTATTAGTGCTTTGTCCTAGTCTAGCCCATCCCTAATTACCAATCTAAGAATGTCTTAAAATGGGCCCCTTTTCTTAATATCTAGCTTGGTGTTATTTTTTTGCCTTACCCCATGTTTTTGTCATGGGAATTTTTTTATCTATTTTCTAACATTTTGTCAATTTGCAAAACTACTAGGGACTTCAATAACCTACCACATTTCCTCATTTCCCTTCACTTTCTGTACTTCTATAGTTTAGCACATTTGTAAATATTCTAGATGTACTTTTGTACCTTTGGTAAAATTCCTTACCTTCCTTGCTTTCCCACATTCCTGTATTTTTTATTTCCTTTCACCATGGACTTGAAAACTCCTTACTAGTGTCCCCTAATTTCCTTTGTAGTTTTGTAGGCTTTCCATGGACTTGTAGACTTCTTCCATTTTTTCACTTTGCATCTAAAGTCTAGATGTCTAGATGATCCCCACATTATTCTCAAATATTAAGAAAACTTTTGTATAATTTCCACAATTGGTGCTTAGCCAAGTTGTGAACAATTAGCTTATTTATGAGTTTGCTCATAGGCTAATTGGTGTGCAAGGGAGAACTCCAAAGTTGTTGGAGAGCACTAGACCAACCTTGTAGAGATCATGATTGTTCATGGTTTGGAGTTCATTTTCTTGGATGGATCCTTTTGACGCTTTCATCATCGATTTCCAACCTTTTGTGAGCTCTCCAAACTTCTTGGAGGAATATGCTATTTTTAGAATGTCACCCGGTTGCCTCCAATCATCATTCCAAGTCTTCAGTATCTTCTTGGTATGATCAGAATTGCAAAATTATATTAGTCCCTTTTTAGTGTCTTTTCTGAGCATAGTTGTTGGTTTCTCAGTTTGGTGTTTCTGGGAGTTGTTAGAATCAATATAATCAATATTTTGGTAGTTGGTTTTACAATTAAAAACTGATATAATAGTGTTTTTAGTGTCCATGACAGAAATTTCCAATTTGAAAACACAATGTGTATGACAGTGATTTCCAGTTTAAAAACACAATGTGTATGACAATAATTTCCAATTTGAAAACATAGTGTGTATGACATCGATTTCCAGTTTAAAAACATAGTGTCTATGACCTTCACTTCATCAACATCAACAATGGTCCACTTGGGTATGATTGTTTCTTGAATCTACATGTTTTATAGTACTATTTCTTCATGATGTGTGTTGCAGTAGTGTATTTCAGTTTGACATCAGAAATATAAGTGGTATTGCAGCCTTCTAACACAATATTATATCTTTTGTATTTTCAATAATATCTCTATGTTTGTAACCTTGGAAGGTAGTAATGTTGGCAGGATTCATGTTTGTAAGATTGTTGATGGGATTCATGTTGGTGGGATTCATGGTGGGAAGGTAGTAATGTTGCTAGTAATGTGTGTAACTGCCTCTATAGCATACAGGATAACCCATTTGGCATGTACACTCTACTAATGGATTTGCATCAAACACACATTTGTTGTATAAGCGTCGATAGGATGACTTCCACCTCATGTGATTTCATTCTATAATGCATCATACACTCTGCTGAATACGCATAGATGCGGTTAGCTCAGCCACTTAGTGTGTGCATATTTGTGCACTTGCATATAACACAATCCACAAGACAAACATGGCATGTGGTTGTTGTGGATGCCTGGTCTATTTGTAATCATCCTTGCATTGCATAATTTAGTAGAAGATGGATAGGAATGAATGATCCATTGCATTATATGCTCTCACCTTTCCCACCTTGAGATCTTGGTGATCAGAAAGTGTATCAGAGACTGATTGAGCTCTCTATTTCAGTAGATAATTATACAAAAAAAATAGGGTGGTTATTACATTTTCAAAGGTGGCCATTTGTTGGATTATCTTGGACTTCTAGATCTTCAACCCTTTAGTCTAAAGTGATGTAGTCAAGGTAGGAGGGTCCAATGAAGGTCTATCCATCCTTGCAGCCTTAATCAACTAACACCATGATCATAATGGATATGCAATGGAAGCTAACAACTAATCAACAGAAAGATAACACAAGATGTATCCTAGGAAAACCCTAACAGGGAAAAACCTAGCCTTCAAAGATCATTCCTCATATATTATAACTTCAAATTGAATTAGTGTGGTTATTAAAATTTTTCAAAGGTAGCCATTTGTTGGATTATCTTGGACTTCTAGATATTCACCCCTTTAGTCTAAAGTCAATATGTCAAATGGACCCTACATTTTTCTGAAACATTTGAGTAACCTATGCTTTGAAGGAAGTGTTTTTGTGGTATCCTACTGCACATCAACCATTTTATTTTTAGTTTGACTTCCCCTTCCAAATTGAAATTTTGTGACCTCAACATTGAGTTTCACCAACCTATCAATCTCTTCCACTTTTCCAAGGTTCCTCAAGTCTTTCTCTTCGCATGCTCATTTCACCTTTCACCTCTCCTTACAAACTCGTAGGTTTCCCATGGACTTCTTCCACTTTTCCAAAGTTTCCCAATTCCATATCACACCTGAATTATTGTATTTCCTCCATATCCCAAATCTTTAGTATTTCTTGAAATTTACTCTTGTGGGATTCATGTGGACTTCTACCATTGCTTCCAATTCCCCAAGTCCTTGTCACCATTGTATTTCCCTATTTCCTACCGTACTTCTCCTTGTCAATTTTGTAACTTCCCATGGACATTGAGTTCTTGTGACTCCACCAAACACCTTACCCACTCCACTACACTCCCCAATATTCCATTAATGGATGGATTTGATCCCTTGTAGTGATACAAACATATTCATCTTACCAAAATGTTGTTACTCATTCCAAGGGTATAGATCCACACACATATTTCAATGGAGGATGAAGAAGATGAATTATCAATGGAGGATGAAGAAGAGGACTTATAAATATGAATGTTGTGATTAATACCTAGCCATTGCTAGCCTATGTGCATGTGCCAAGCTATTCATTTTAGATGGGAAATATGTTTTTCTTCTAAGAACTCACCCTACGGTGAGCTCAAGGTAGATTTTAATAGATATGGTGGACTTTCTCACATTTAATGCTTTGGCTAGTAGCAAAATGTTGCAACCCCTAACAAGACAAGAAAAACACGTGATAACCAAATGCTATAAATACAAGAAGAAAAAGATATTTCAAAGGTTAGTTGTTGACCCAATTTATTAACTATTAGTGTCTCAAGCTAGTTCTAGGGCATCAAGTGATGTAAGTTTGGTGTTTAAGGGGATGAAATACATTCTATAAACCACAAGAAGGGTATTCAATGAGTATAATTCATGTAAATGGTATGTCTCCATGGTAGTTTGTAATTATTCACCTAGGTGATCAAACCTAGTTATGGATCCTCTCTTGCCACATTTATTGGTACAAATGTAATAGGGGTTAGATGAATGTGTGACAACTTCTAATTATTTACAATACTTTGGTAATGGTCTCTCCTTTGTTTCATGCAGGTTATTGTAGTATTGAAATGGATTACTAAGTATGTCTATTTGCATGAAGTGTTATTTTTGATATGTATGCATATACACATCTAGTTTGATTTATTCCTTCTAGGTGTATCTCATTCTTTTCAAACCATGACTTTGTTTTCCTATGGGGTAGGCAGTTGTGTTATTGGTGAGAGACCAAACATATTTTAGTCAATCATTCCTTTGTCCTTAGTAGATTAGGAGTAGATTAAGGCTATACGCGCATTCATGATTTAGTATTATATCTCAAGGAACATTCTAAGTGGCCTCAAACATCTAAGATTGTTAGAGAATCATGTCATGCATGCTTAGATCTTGCACTTGTGTATGAAATGTTAAGTGGATTCACTTGTGTGGATAATGTATTGTTGTCATCTTTGGGTGTATGTGCAAGGTTGTAGTTATCAACTTAATAAAAGGTCTTGCAGACAACTAGTTTATCGTTGGCCTAGTTGAAAATATTAATGTCAAGTATGCATTGAGTATAGTTGTTATTTTAGTCATTATTCATGTTAATCAGTTAGGTGCCTTATTAAAGACACCTTAGGAATACCCTCATGTCTTTAGTTGAGAGCAAAGTGAAGAAGAGAATACCACTCACATAAATTAGGTTTTAATCATCCATAATATATTGATGAGCTGATGTCATATCCCCTCCCCTATAAGCCAACTCAAGTGATGAATTATACAAGTCTTATTCATTAAAGCTATAAAGTGATATGTGGAAATAAGACAAAATGTCTTATGTAAGACAAACATATTATTAACAAAATATATGTTATGGAGTGATTTCAATGTCAAGGAGATGGTGACTAAAGTAGTATGGATTTCACTATGAAGTAATATGATTCTTGTTATGAGTAGATATGATTTGTTTAAGAAATGCATTGGCAATGCTTAAGATAATGTCTTATTCGAATAAGAAAAAATTCATGTAAGACAAAATGGAGCAATCGGATATGATGGAGTGGTCTATATAATAGACAAGGAAGTAATTAATGATTTAATCAAAGGTAACAATCAAGTAAACATATCATATTTGTTAAGGAATTAACAAAAGGTATACGATTTACAAAAGATATCATAAAGCTATGATTTTCTTTGAAGAGATGCAATCAGTTGAGGGTTTGTGTACATTATAAAAGGGTCACATATATTCATGGATATGTCTCCCTTGAGGAGCATATAAAAGTGAAGGGAAAGGATATAGAATGGATTATAAATAGTTGAGAACATATAATTTAAATATAACAGTATAAGAAAAAGAACATAACATATATACTATACAACACACTCATAAGAGATCAATAAAGCAATCATTGTTGACAGTCTATACCCTATGGAGACATTGTTGACAGTCTATACCCTACCAAGCATCCCTGAGGGGACTATATGGAGGCATTGTTGACAATCTACACCCTACCATACTTCCGAGCACCATCCACTTCTATGATTGAGTTATTGACAAACTAAGTTTGTTGCATAGTAGTGAATATATGATCCCTCTATATTGATATTGTTTATGATTTTGAATGCAAGGAAAATCTTATCTAACCCTAATGGTTAAAAATGCATATTTGAATATCTATATTTTGTATATGTGTTTTCTTATGTCATGATTGTAGAATTCAAGCACAATAATTATGCAGTCTTGAAAATAATATAAATGGTAACTCATAAAACCCTAACCCTAACTTGTGTCTTAAATTTTCTGGGGCAAATTAGGTAAGGGACATTACTACCGATGTCTTATCCTCTTAAAGATAAATCCCTAGATTTGAGGATAAGGTAATAATCTAGGATTATGGAGCTGAAATTTTGGGACTGAATAAAATGTCTACATTTTAGAGATTTATAATACCATAGTTTTTTGTTTTATCATTTAAAAAAATGCTTTGACTTTTTAGTTTTGATAGTTTCAACTTAGTATTGCACATTTTTCAATATTAAGGTTGAGTTGCTATATTTGCAATGGAATATATCACACCTAATAATATAATAAGTAATAAATAATATGTCATTTGTAATTAAATAGTTGGGTTTTATTAAAATATTGAAATAAATACATAGAAATTAAATATGTAAAATAATGTTATGAAATCTTAGGTTAGATTTGAATTTTCTTTTGTGAGATGTTAGATGATTCATTAATATACTAAAAATTAGGGTTTATTAGGGTTTATTAGATTATATGTCTCGAGATTGAATGCTCTCCATTTACTGTAAATTGGCTCTATAACATAGAAAAAGGTGGTCCTTTTTCTAAAATTACTTAAGTGTGGTTGTGTGTACACATGTAAGAACAATGCAATTGTAAGATCCCTGTCTAATTCTATCCAAAAATTTAATCTCCCTGATCTAAATTTTCTAATTTATTTTTCTTCAAATGTACTTAGGGTTTTCAAGTTTTGTTTTCACCAATATGATTACAGTGTAATGAAAATGGAGAGGTTATAATATGCCAAACAAATATTACAAAAATATGATTGAAATGTAATAATATTAGCTCACATATACATCCAAAATCAATGCAATACATAACAAAACATACCAAGATGGAAGATTGTTTTCTTTATTGAAATGTAGCTGGCTGATTACAAAATAGAAAGGTCTGATATGAAAATCAAACTTACATAAACATGTAGATGATGCCCTAGATTGATCAAATAGTCATACAAATTCTCCTCCAATGAAGTAACATCAAATGGAAACTCATAGATAATGAATGTTGATGGAAACTCAAGCCAAATGCTAATGAAGAAGTCTAATCATGAAATCTGTAGCTATTGTTATAAAATTAGACTTGTAAAACCTAGCCAAAACACCAAAATATGTCTCCAATGGGTAGCGCCTATGTGTAGAAATGAGGTGATTTAGCCAAGCTTACACAATAAACCCTTATATCAACAAAACATGCCAAAATATCACCTCATATGCCTTTGATATGAATTTTCAGCCTGTTGTCATAAAAATCAAAATATATATGAGTGATGAAAATCGTCTAAAATGCCTCCTTATGCCAAGCGCTCCAAATAGAAACCCTCTCCAAGTGCTTATTGATGAAAATATGCCAAGTATATCCTCAAATCTGAATATCCAAGTCTTCAATCTGCAAAATGCTTCAAACCATAGCTGCTGTAATGAATTCCGATTCAAACCCTAGCTAGATTGAAGTCTTTTTCTCTTCAAAAACTTGCAATATGCTCAATAATGGATTCTAGGTGAATGCATCTCCCATAGTGAATTGGGTTTTCATCCAAATCACTTCTATCCAAGGGTTTTGATCCTTAGATACTGCTGAAACTCTAAAATGTAAAATCCAATCTATCAATGATATAAAACTTGCTCCAAATGACCTTTTATGTTTTTCAACTTGGGTGCCCAAATAAACCATTATTTTATTATTTTTTAAGTCCACCACAAAAATAAAATTATATATATATATATATATATATATATATATATATATATATATATATATATATATATATATATATATTTCTCTTTATTTTATTTTCCCTCCATCTTGCATGTCCCACATAAATATTAATGAAATAATATTATTTTTTTATTATTATTTTTTGCCTTGAGCCACCACCCTTGGCTTAATAAAATAATATTTAAATAATAAAATATTTTTTATTGTCTTTCGCCATCCTTTTTTTTTTTCCTTTTTTTCTCTTTTTCCTCATGAGCACCAATTTAGTGGAAATATTATAATATTTTAATAATAAAATATTATAATTTATTCTTTACTCCAATATTTGATTTTTCCACCTTTAAGTCATTTATCCTATCTACCACCTAGTTCATTTTTCTTCTTGGCAATTTTATCTTATTATTTTGACTTTTCTGAAAATAATATAAAAATACCAAAAGCTAAAATATAACTTTATTTTAGCTAGTAAATTAGTTGAAGCCATAAAATTCAACATTCCATTCTCCAAGCCTCAAAAACATTCATTTTTCCAACCTTGCTCAAAAAGGAGATAGTACAAGTTCTCCCACCCCAAGGTTGCTTGCCCTCAAGCAATCACATGTGACAAATCTACATTAGAACCAACCAATACCCGGATCCTGAATCCATCTAGGCTCACCATACATATTCAATGTGAAATAAGGAACATCTCTCATCATAACATCCATAATACTCAAACATACCTGCTCAAGTAATCCACGAATGATCAAAGGCCCAGCCAAATCCACATTACTCATACCTCCATCTACATATGTAGTCATAACATGACTGGCTGATCCATTAAGTGAGTGATCAACTATCCCATCCACATATATGATGGTAGCCTTCAATGGGTTCTCAAAAAGGGATAGAACATGATCCTCATGATGTAAACTATGTGTACTAGCAAAATTTTTTGAATCATACCTCTTCTCATGTCCACCTAAATATGTTCAACATCCAAACCTTCTTCCCTTGACAGAAATAGAGATCTAAGATATGACTCCCTTTGTTGTCTTTCTTGATATAGATGATTGCAATTCTCCTTGACCTCTTGTAGATGTTGTCTTGCTTGGGAAACCAACAACTTTGCCTTCCTAACTCTTTGTAACCATTCATCACACATGTCTTGAGTCTTCTTGACATTCTCCATGGTATGATGTACAAAATCAAAATTATTGTGGCTTAAACCTTCAACATACTCCTCATGCTTAACACCAAAACTTGAGTGCCAACATTAGGAGACCCTTCCACCTCATTTTCCTCATGTAAAGTGGTTTCTATCTCATGATTATGTGAGGAAACAGGACTGCTATCAAAAAATAGAAAATCAGACCCGCTGATATACCTTCATGTGATGTCCTCTAGATCCTCAAACACTTCTTCCTCCTTTGCGAAATGCTTTCCCACAAGTGCAGATCTAATAGATGTTGATTCATTCAATTCCATGTACTCCTTACTTGTAGATGTATGAAGTGAATCTTCTTTGTCCAACCCATTTTTACTTTTATTTTCTTCTTTGTGTTGTTCAAGTAACTCAATGGCTTTCATGAAGTGTTACTGGACTACCATGAAGTATTTTTGTCTCTAGACCAAATTATTCATGCCATTCATAAACTCTTTCATATGTCTATTAATACCATTCATAAACTCTTTCATATGTCTATTCATACCATTCATAAACTCTTTTATATGTTGATCATTTCTTTGTGGACTCATACTATTCCTTCTATCACCCATTGTGCTAACTGTCTCAAAACTTGTTTATCTTATAACTTGATTTCCAAACTAAATTCTACCCACAAGGCTGGCAAGATCCAAGCTCTAATACCACTGTAAGATCCCTATGTAATGCTATCCTGAAATTTAATCCTACTGATCTATATTTTCTGATTTTGTTTTCTTCAAATGTACTTAGGGTTTTCAAGTTTCATTTTCACCAATATGTTTGTGTAATGTAATGAAGATGGAAAGGTTGTAATATGACAAACAAATATCACCAAAATATGATGGAAATTTAATTATATTAGCTCACATATACATCCAAAATCAATGCAATACATAATAGAACATACCTGGATGGAAAGATTGTCTTGTTTATTGAAATGTAGTTGGTTGATTACAATATAGAAAGGTCTGATATGAAAATCAAACTTACATAAACATGTAGATGATGCCCTAGATTGATCAAATAGTCACACAAATGATCCCCTAATGAAGTAACATCAAATGCCAGCTCATAGATTATTAATGCTGATGGAAACTTAAGCCAAATGCAAATGAAGAAGTCTGATCGTGAAATCTGTAGCTGTTGTTATAAAATTAGACTTGTAAAACCTAGCCAAAACACCAAAATATGCTTGCAATGGGTAGCACCTATGTACAGAAATGCAGTGATTTAGCCCATCTTGCAAAAGAAACCCTTATATCAACAAAACATTCTAAAATATCACCCAGTTTGCCTTTGATATGAATTTCAAGCCTGTTGTCATAAAAATCAGAATATATATGAGTGATAAAAATTGCCTAAAATGCCTTCTTATTCCAAGCACTCCACTTAGAAACCCCCTCCAAGTGCTTATTGATGAAAATATGCCAAGTATACCTAAAATATAAATATCCAAGTCTTCAATATGCAAAATGCCTCAAACCCTAGTTGTTGTAATGAATTCCAGTTCAAACCCTAGCTGGATTGAAGCCTTTATCTCTTCAAAAACTTGCAATATGCTCAATAATATATTCTAGGTGAATCCATCTCCCATAGTGAATTGGATTTTTGTCCAAATCACTTCTATCCAAGGATTTTCGTGCTTAGATATCATTGCAACTCTGTTGCAACCAAGAGGAACTCTCTAAAATGCAAAATCAAAATAATCAATGATATGAAAATTGTTCCAAATGATCTCCTTTTATGCTTTTCAACTTAAGCGGCCAAGTAAACCATTATTTTATTATTTTTGAAGTCCACAGCCAAAAGAAAATAATTATTATTCATTTTCTTTTAGTTTAGTTTATCTTTCTCCAGCCTGGACGTCCCACATAAATAATAATAAAATAATATTATTTTATTATTTTTCTTTTTCTCCCTTGAGCAGCCACACTTGGCTTAATAAAATATTATTTATTGTCTTTTGCCATCCTTTTTATTTTTTCCCTTATTTTCTCTTCTTCATCATGAGTGTGAATTTAGTGGAAATATTATAATATTTTAATAATAAACTATTATAATTTATTCTTTACTCCAATATTTCATTTTTTCACCTTTAAGTTATTTCCTCTTTCTCCAACCTGGGTTGTTTTTCCTCTTGGAAATTGTATTTTATTATTTTGACATTTCTAAAAATAATATAAAAATATGAAAAGCCAAAATATAACTTCATTTCAGTGAGAAAAATTAGTTGATGCCATAAAATTCAACATTCCATTCTCTAGCCTCGACAACATTCATTTTTTCAACCTTTCTCAAAAAGGGGACATTACAAGCAAACCAAAAGTTAGGTCAAGGTATAAAAGATGTAATGCAAACTATGAAAGCTAAAGCCATCTCCAACCAACCAAAATTTAAATTTACAACCACTAAGTGAGCTATGATAAGCTAGGTGTTATCAAATGATGACTAAATTGGATAATGTATGCAAAATCAGGATTTGATCATTGAAATGCTAAGCTATGTGATGGAAAAATAGTGAATTAAAGTGTCTAGATGCACCTAGACTGATTCAGGCTAGTTCTAGAAAGTGTTTCAAACAAGATTCTACTTATACTAGTGAATTTTGAGTTATTTGTCACATGTAGCAGCCAACTAGGTAGCTCACAGGGAGACCTTACAACCATAAGGTGACCTTACTCTAGCACATTATCTACTCCATATATTTTTAGTTTTTTCTATAATTTGCAATTTGATCAATCTATCAAATTTTTAGTTGTCAATCTAAACAATCACCAAACTAGCACAAGTTGCAAATGAATTGAGAAGGTTTAATAAGGCCAATTAGAAAACCAGATTGATCATCCTATTTTGTGTTTTAGATGAGGTTAAACCTCACATCAGAACAATTGTTATAGAGGCTTGGGATTGTTTCAAGATAGTCTATGAATTAAAGAAAATAGAATTAGATCCTTTATTTACAAAGTTAGTTACATTGCTTGATAATGTAAAATGGTAAAAAAAGGAGATTGTTATAGAAGAGTTACAAAATTGAGGACATCACTACAAGCATTGGGGGAAACCTATGTTAGATAACTCTCTTGTAACCATTGCCTTGAAACCTTTACCTCCTACCTTTCAAGTATTTGTCACTTCTCTCAATGTATCTAGTAGAAACCCATCATTCGAGGAGTTGGTGAATTTGTTTTACCAAGAAGAGGCAATTCATGATGGACCTCAAATTCCCAAGACAATCAAGTCCTCGCATTTTAGCAAAAGGTAAATAAATTTGAATATTGGAGTGGTCCATCAAGTTCATCAAATACCAAACAAGACAATCCATTTACATAAAAAAAGTGTCTCATTTCTTGGAAGGAGGAACAATCTCTAAGAATGTCGGTGTAATTTTTTTTTCCAATGGTGAATCAAGCCAGTGAAAGCAATAGTGAAATTCTTAGGGGGAAAAGAAGAAGAGTCCCCATTAGCAAAATAAACACAAGCAACAAAGGAATATTGCTTTGATAGGTGGTTTTGATGAAGAAGATGTTTTGTACGTGGAAACGACTCAAGCCTCCACTTCGGATAGTCCTATCATGGTATGTTGATTCAAACACATGATAAGAGAGAAAGAGTGGTTCTACAACCTCATCCGATCAACTTCATATGGGAAAATTTCACTTGATGATACATTCTATGAAGCATAGGGTATTGGGACATTTCTATACCACTCAAGACTCACAAGTGTCAATTTTTAAATGTTTAGTATATTCCAAGGCTCACAAAGAACCTCTTGTCAATAAGTTAGTTTTTAGAGAACAACTTGAAAGTTTAGTTTAATAGGCATAATGATGAGAGAATTTATCTCATTTGGGATAATGATAAGACTCACAATGGTTAAGTTGTTGTTCATGCCTCTTGGGTTGGTAAGATGTTTTAGTTGGTTGATGTCACCCATGAAGACAAGGCCTTAGAGTAAAGATGATTTCATCCACTAGTCTTTGGCATGAAATATTTGATCATTTAGTTTTTCTATATTCTTGCATTGGGTAAATGAGACACATGGTGGGAGGACTTTTCTTGATGAAGACAACAAAAGTTCTTTGTTGCAACTCTCTTGTTAGGAAACAACATTCGGCTCCTTTTCTTGTTGTAGAAATATGAGCCTCTAGTACTTTAGATTTGGTGCATGTTGATCTTTGTGCGCCAATGACAAACAATCATAGTCATACTTCATATTTTCATTTTTTGTGGATGATTATACTAGAAAATGTGGCACTATTGCTTGACTAGCAAAGGTCAAACATTTAAAAAATTAAAATAGTTTTGAGCCCTTGAAAAAAGATCATTTGGTCACTCCCTCAAGGTCATCCACTTAGATTAGGGGGGATTAACTAGTAAGGATTTCAACCTACATTCAACAACATGGGATCAAGCAACAATTGACCACAAGATGTTGATAGAAAGGAATACTGAGAGGGTGGGTGAATTAATATTCCACAAAACTACTTCTTAATAAGTTTATTAGTCCAAATTCCAAAACTAATAACATGAAAGTAGAATAACCATAGGAATAAAAACCATAAAGACATAACACATGAACACCAGGATTTTTATGTGGAAAACCCAAAAAAGGAAAAGCCAGGGTGAGTGTTAACTCACAATATATTAATATAGCTCAATACCAGATTACAACAAGGCTCACTACCTTAGGGCTCACTTCCCAGAGAAATACTCACTGCAAAAATAGGCTCACTACCTAGAGAAAGAAAGAAGAAGAAAGAATGGCTCACTGCCAAGATTAGCTACTCACATTGCATCTATATATGCATGGTTACAACTCTAATGAAGCACATAAAAACTAATTCAACACTCTTCATCTCTGTTTGCCGTATTTCACTACTCTACACTTATTCGAGAATAAGATCTCTCTTCTTCTACCAATTACTACCTTAACTTCACTTACTTCGTACACCATCCACCACACCACACTACATCACATCACTATCCTCCTCAGAACTCAAATCCATCAGATATATATATTTGCATCAAGAATTATTACTTGAACAGGTCAGAAATCTAAAAAAGAAAATATGTAAGCCAAAATATCATACTCTGTCAGCTTGCTCTTATGTACAATCTCCTATACAGATTTAAACAATCATGTACAAGTCTTCATATAGGTTGGCCTTAGTCATATGACCACTCAAATTGATTATCCAAACATTACATCTTCTCCACATAGAGCTAATATGCCAATCGACATGTGCCTTATGAACACACTCAGTAAGCTCATTTGTAACATCACCACACACACTGTAAACCAAATGGGACCTTAAAATCATATCCAAGTTCACAAAGAAAAATACTTTTACATGTCAAAATGTGGATCATGGAACTGTTGTTCTGTCACAGATAAAAACTATTGAACTAGAACCCGATATTGAGCAACTGGTAAAATGTGATATATTGAACTTTAGAGGTTATGATTCTAGATTTAGTTAGTACTGACATATCTCTTGCTTGACTTAGAACCATAGACCAAGATGTGCACTTGCAGAGGAATGTGGACCAATCTACTGAGTATTGTTCACTATCACTGTCTTTCCCTTGTTTGTCTGGACTTAGACATTTTATTCACATGACTTTCAGAGAAGATCATGACTTGATCACTAGATTGAATCATCATCACATAGCCATGAATCCTCATACCTAATCTGCATTAGGTGGTCTTCTTTTGTGGAGGCATACTGATCCATTTCTTGTCTCATACTCTGTACGCTGTCCATACTTGGTCATTTTGACCTTCCATACTTGTGCCTTGCTGCCAAACCAAGTTGGTCTTCTAGAGTGATGTCTTCTTGTCATGCTAATGTATCTTCTTGGCCATGTTGCCATCAATGAAAACACACACACATGTTATCTCTAGAGCAGTGTCTCTTGCCAACAATCTCCCCCTTTGGCATTGATGGAAACACTTACAGAAAAATGTTGCCTTGACTGCTCCCCCTTTCTATATTCACTTCTATATTCCTTCTCCCCCTGAGATGTTTTCTCATTTTTCACTGATCTTATCTCCCACTTTAACATCAATGGCAAAGGGTGTGTTCCAAAACCAAAATCTTGTCAAAACTACAAAATTTACTATGTACTCTACCGCATATTTACAAATATAGTCTTCAACTTAATCTTACCTATGCTTAAGGATGTCATTGAAAATGTTTTTTATCTGTGCTATTTCACCATCCTAGCTCTTTTTAACATTGTCCAAAATTTGAATATGTCCACTGAGTAAGAAAACTATGGTCTTTGCCTTTTCCAGATCAATGGATACATTAGTTTGTGAAGCTATTTGAGCTTCAGCTACCAAAGTGAACATCGACTCCAACTTGGGACTGATCAGTCCTCTTAACTGATACATTCTTCCTTTTGTCTAATCCCTTTCATTTATTAAACTATTCAAGTCATTTTGACTATTGATTACTTGACTTTCTTTTCCGCTTACTGATTCAGTTACTAGATCAAATGACTTAGATATGTTCATTAGTTTCTTCTCAATCGTTGATCTTTTCTTCTATTTTCTTTGTAATTCTAGCCAAGATAGACAAAATTTATATATATCGCTGGCCTCTTTAATGGCATCCTAAATGCCCTTTAATCTATTGTCTAATTGTATTTAATCATTGGCTATCATTTTCTTTGACACATTTAGTCTTTTCTCATTGAATTCTTGCATTACTTTTATCTCAGCTAATTTTTCAAAAGATTCAAAATGTGTGCTTACCAAATTTATCAGTCCCTTAAGTTGACTTGTGATAGACATAGAGCTATCCTTCTAATAAATTTGCATCATCTTCTTCAAAATGTTGGATGCTTCAATAATGAGTTCATTGTCCTCTATGTGGGATTTTAACATTTCTTCACTGCCTTGGATTGTGCAATTAAATCCAATTTGAGCTTTTGTAATAGTGACATGGTGTCCAAGTTTATCAAATCATGAAGTAGTTCTAGCTCATCTAGAAGTTCTTTCTCCATTTCCAAAATTTCTTTCACCACCTCTACAGTGTCTCTTGCTGCACTGGAGACTTCTTTTTCTGTTCCTACTCTAGAGGATCTATGTTCATGGCCTTGTTGATGTCATCCTTCTGCTCTTGTGGAGGATTATTCTCAACCTATTCTTCCTTGTCAATTTTCTCCTCACTTCTAAGTTCCAACGAGGATATAATTTCAGTAGCTAGTATCTCTATTTCCTCAGTCTTCTCACCAATAGTTTTGTCCCCTATTTGATGTTCTAGAGAGGCAATTGTTCCCTTTTCTTCAGCTATTTTGTCAACTTTGTCTATCTCCTTTTCAACATTAACTTCTAGAACGATGTGTTATTTTCACCATCTATTTCTTCTTTGTCATAGATGATAGGAAGATTATATTTCTTCAAGACTTTCAAAGTGATTTCTTCTTTTTCTTTGACAACCTTGTCAATTTCTCCCAGCATTAAAGAGTTCATCCTTTTCTTGGTTCTGAACTCATACTTGATCTCCTTAGAGATTAATGCCTCTTGTTTGGGAGTAATCTTTGGACACGGTCTAGTCAATATATGTTGTCTTAGTTCAATATCCTTTGCCCTAGCAGTCTCTTTTCTGATAGTCAAAATTTTAGCTAGGCTTTCAGGGAGATAAGAGATGATCTCAATAAGGGATTTGCTGTATATGCTTAGGTATTCCACTATGGCATCTTCAAGGACTCTCTTATTAGCATCATTATACTCATCATAAATTCAATCATGGGCTTCAGATTCCCATCTATAGTGACTGATTTCAATACATCCTTAATTGAAATTGTATCCTTTTCAATGTAAGGCTCCTCTACCTTTTATCTTTTGCTGGCTTTCTTACTTCTAGAGGGCTTTTCTCTGGTGCTTCTAGAGGCCTTTATGCCCTCTACGTTCATCTTCTTCACCTCTTCATCAGACTCAACTTCTTCTTCATCCTTGATCCCTACACTAACATATAGTATTATCCCCTTCATTTTCTTCCTCTTTGTATCTTTGTCAGTAGATTTCTTTGATGTTTGCTCCATACTCACTGATGGTGTGGCACCAAAGGAGGTAGTAGAGCTCCTAGTAGACCTTTGAGTCTTTCTAGGCTTGTCTTATTTCACTCTTTTGTTTTTTCCTTTTCTTCTCTCTCTACTCTTTCCCTTGATTCTTTAACTTGTTCTTTTGTGAACCCATATCTTGCAGCAATTTCTTCTACTTCTTTTCTCACCTTCCTGGTGGATTCTAGCTTCCTAAAATCAACATGAAGTTTTAAACTTAGTTCTTGATAAGTCCCAAACCTCTATTCTTTATTGTCTCTAGGTTTGTTGAGTAGGTGCTGGGTATAGTTTTCTAGTATTTGTCCATCTACCTCATATCCCATGGGCATTGCCCATATAGTTCTAGGTTCCATAGCTTCCAGTAAGCATTGATCCTTAGTGACCATGAAACAAATTATATCCTTGTATTTCTCAACAATTCCCTTAGGGATTCTTTCCCTAGAAAGCATCATGCTTTCAAAATTGTTGAAATACCCCCACAATGTTGCCCTTTGCACATCATAACTTCCTAGACTATTCAAGTGATCCCTAATTTGCACAACCACTACTCTATCACCTGTCTAGAACAGATTATTCATGTTGGGTAGCTCATTCATGAAATAGAAGAATAACTAAATGACCAACTTACCATACTTGAAGGGGTAACTCCTACTCTCCTTTATCTTCATCAGGTTCTCCATTAATTGATTTAGTAGAAACTCACATAGGTCATAATCTACATTCTCCTTTATTATCTAATAAGTAGTATAAATTGTTGTGCCAGAAATAGAGTTCTCCTAGTTGGAGAAGTAGACCTTGTAGCCTAAAACCATTGACGTAAATCTCACACCATGATCTATAATATCATTGATCATTAATGCCCTTTTGTCAAATTTACTCTGGTGGCCTCTGAGACAATTTGATTCTTAGTGGCCTTTAGAAAGGGCATGCCTCTAGTGGAGTTCAATCCAGTTATTGCCTTGATTGCTTCCTTAGTGATTTTGAAGGGTTGTCTTAGCCACATGAATTCATCATGCATTCTACTAAGAACATACCGAACCCATTCATCTTCCTCAAAAATAGGGAAGTGAGCATATTGGATGAATTTATTTTCCTTTAGGGCTTTATACTCTGGCTTTAAGTCATATTGATCATCATTTAGATGGTTCAGAAACAATTCTGCAAATCTTCTATCATTGTGCTCATCTAGAGCAACATGTATATATGCCCTAACATCCTGAACATAAAGAACTCCATTAGGAATGTCTGAAAATGCACCCATTGGATCAACTTCTATTACTTTAAATGGATGTTTCATAAATTTAAGTCAAGGTCATCCAGTGATATCAACAACTTGCAGAGTTGCCATTGTAGAATTTTAACAAATTCACAAATGGGGTTTCAATGAAAATACCTTGTTCTACCAATCTAGGGTTTCCTTTATCTGAATTACTCCAAATCCTTTAGATCTTAGTTATTGTTTCTCATGTTTCACCTTAGTCTCTCCTGGATGTCTGATATCTTGAATGGAAAGTGATTTTGAAATCAAACAAGTCCCTTTTTATCCTCTGCATGACTTGACCTAAATCATCATAAATGCTCATTCCCAAAAAGTTGCATGTCTTCTTTGATAGATGCAGTCAACCAAGATTTCTCTACAATGTGCTACATTGACTTCTTTTCTTCTAGTTTTTCTTTTAAGAGATTTGTCACATTAGATTCCATCATATACCTTTGTTCTAGATTCTAGCACTCACTTTCTGGCTGGGGGTTTTGGATTTTCAACACTACTCCCTCTGAGTCAAAGCTCCCAATTTACTTCCCAGAGGAAGTATCTGCACCAAATGATGGTGTAGATTCATCCTTCACTTCAATCACATCTTTCTTGATCCAAATCTTGCTCATTTCTTTCTTGGTGTCAACCAGATCAACCTTTTCTTTCCCTTTGTCATTCATTTTCTCTGTTTTCCTATATTCAATTTCTTTTCACATTTTTGCTTCTGTAGACTCTTGCAATATGTCAAGATTTGTTGCAATTGTAGCACACAATGTATCCTTGTCCTTGATTCCTTTCTCTATATGAATTCATCCTTGATCTACATTGATTAGCCATGTGTCCAAATCTATTGCATGTAAAACACCTTCTATTGAATGATTGAGTATTCTTTGAATTTTGAAAGTCATTTCTTTTTGAACTTCTGCATTCATTTGATCTATGAACAATTTACTTACAGTTGAAGCATTGACTAGAGAATGATGAAATGTTTTGATTCTGGTTTGTTCTACTCTTGCACTAAGTAGCTTTCTAACCAAACTTATTGCAATTAAAACAACGACCATTGAAAGATGGATACCTTTAAGCATTTAGCTATCTCACCGGGGGTCTTCAAGATTTTCTTCTTTGATTTCTGAACTGGTTCCCTCTATTTTTCTTTAACTCAAAATTTTCTTGACCAGATTTTGAACTCTCTCCATTCTCAAATCCCAAACCTTGCTTATCATTAGTACTCTTTTGACTAGAAATCATTTAATCAATATTTGTAGAACTAAGCTTGAACTTCTCTTTATAGATCTTAGCTGCTTCTAGATCAAATTTTAGAAGTAGCACTTCTTTGCTCAATTTTTCACATTCCTCTGATTTATCCTTAACAACTTGGCTCAGATGCCTTTCAACTTCTTCTTTTCAACTTCCAACGTTAAATCATTTTGGAACTTTTGTGCTTCATCTAATTGATCATTTAGCTCCTTGTTTTTTTTTTATTTCCTGACTTGCTCTCTTAGCTTTAGGATGCATTCATCATCTTTTTGAATATTTGTTTTTAGATCACTGATTTCTACCTTAGATTTTTCAAGATCAATAAGGGTTGCTTCTAGTTCCTTGTTGCTTTCATAATTTCCAAACCTTCTTGCTGCCATGATTACAGAACCGCAGATCTTCCTTAAGCTAATAGTCTTCTTCCAAGGTACCTTGCTTTGATACCAATTTTTGATAGCAAGGAATATTGAGAGGGGGGGGGGGAATCAGTATTCCACAAAACCACTTCTTAATAAGTTTATTAGTCCAAATTCCATATTTAATAACATGAAAGTAGAATAAGCATAGGAACAACAACCACAAAGACATAACAAATGAACACCAAGATTTTTATGTTGAAACCCCAAAATGAGAAAAACTAGAGTGAGTATTAGCTCACAATATATTAATATAGCTCAATACCAGATTATAAGAGGGCTCACTACCCAGAGAAATGCTCACTACAAAAATAGGCTCACTGCCTAAAGAAAGAAAGAAGAAGAAAGAATGGCTCACTACCAAGTTTATCTACTTAGATTGCATCTATATATGCATGGTTACAACTCTAATGAAGCATAGAAAAATTGATTCAACACTCTTCATCTCTATCTACCCTGTTTCATTACTCTGCTCTTACTCAGGAATAGGATCTCTCTTCTTCTACCAACTACTGCCTTAACTTCACTTACTTTCCACACCATCCACCACACCATGTTGCATCTCTATCCACCTTCAAACTTGAATCCATTGGATATATATATCCGCATCAAGAATTATTAAATGATCAGGTCGACAAACTAAACAAGAAAATGTGTAAGCCAAAATATCATACTCTGTTGGCTTGTTCTTATGTACATTCTCCAATGTAGACTTAAACAATCATGCACAAGTCTTCATATAGGTTGGCCTTAGTCATATGATTACCCAAATTGATTATCCAAACATTACATCTTCTCAGCATAGAGATCTAATATGCCAGTTAGTCTATTCCTTAAGAACACACTTAGTAACCTCGTCTGTCACATCACCACACACACTGTAGACCAAATGGGACCTTACAAATCATATCCAAGTTTCATTACTGACCTTAACATACCTTTAGAACCACAAAGAAAAATATTTATGCATGTTAGAATGCGAATCATGGAACTGTTGCTCTGTCACAGAGAAATATTGTTGAACTAGAACCCGATATTGAGCAACTGGTAAAATGTGATATATTAAACTTTAAAGGTTATGATCTTGGATTTGGATAGTACAGACATAACTCTTTCTTGCCTTAGAACCATAGACCAAGATGTGCACTTGTGGAGGAATATGGACCAATCTATTGAGTACTGTTCACTATCTCTATCTTTCCCTTGTTTGTCCAAACTTAGACATTTTCTTCACATAACTTTCAGAGAAGATCATGACTTGATCACTAGAATGAATCATCATCACATAGCCATGAATCATCATACCTAATCTGCATTAGGTGGTCTTCTTCTGCAGAGGCATACTGATCCATTTTCTGACTCATACTCTGTACCCTATCCATACTTAGTCCTTTTGACCTTCCATACTTGTGCCTTGCTACCAAAACAAGTTGGTCTTCCAGAGTGATGTCTTCTTGTCATGCTAATGTATCTTCTTGGCCACGTTGCCATCAATGACAACACACACATGTTATCTCTAGAGAAGTGTCTCTTACTAACACAACATACACGCCTTACAAAATAGTTTTAATAGAGAGGGTTAATCGTACCATTGTGGGAATGGTGTGATGTATGTTAAAGGATGCATATTTTATTCCTATATTATGGATAGAAGTAATTCATACAAATGTGTAATTGTTGATTCAGGCACTCACCAAAGTGCTAAAAAAAATCATTCTTGAAGAAGCATGGATCAAGAAGAAGCCCTCCATTTCATAGCTGAGAGTGTTTGGGTATATAGCTTTCATATACATTCCCAAGGTGTAGAGGAAAACGTTGGATGAAAAATCGTTGAAACGCATTTTCTTGGATACAATTTAGAGTTGAAGGGTTATTGGCTTCTAGATCCAACTATGAAGAAATTGTACATCAATAGGGTTGTTTTTAAGAGCAAAATGGCTGTAGCACATGTCCCTCACCATCACTTGTAAGGCATCAGACACCATAATTTGTTAAGATTGAATATGAGGAACTCGAGGATATTATTCATGTAGATGAATCTTGAGAAGAGGTTTTGTTTTTAATGGAATAATTTCCACCCCTATGTCCACCTCAATCCTCATCTCATGTGCACAAATACCAATGTGGTATTATACTACCATAAAAGATACAAAGGTAGATGTAGTTGTTCAACTTTAGGCCAAACAAATAAGGAAGTGAATTTGGCTCTTATGTGTATAGTCATTCAAAATTTAGAACTAGAAATAGTGAAGCATACTCTTAAGTCATAACCTTGGAAAGATGGCATGGATGAAAAATATCAAACATTATGAGGAACAATATTTGGGAACTTGTTGATCTTCCACCATGGAAGAAAGCTATTTGATGCAAATGGGTTTTCAAAATAAAATACAAAGTAGATGGTAACATCAATTGATAAGTGCAAAGGCTGACTTGTGGCTAAGGCATATGCTTAGAAAGCAGGAATTGACTATGAAGAAACCTTTTCCACCATTGCAAAGATCAAAACTATTGGAATGGTTTTGGTAGTGGTAGTGTAGTTTAGCTGGTAGGTTCATTTGATGGATGTCAAGAGTGTCGTCCTCAATGAAGATCTCAAAGAAGAATCTATATTACTCAACTTGAGGGATATACTACACTTGGGTAGTAACAGAAAGTGTGCATACTTGTGAAATCCCTTTGCATTCTGAAATAGGCTCCCAAATCCTCGTACATCAATATTGATGAGCATCTCTTAAAACATGGATTCACCAAGAATCCCTATGATCCCAATCTCTACCTCAAAGAGCAAGGTGGAGATCATGATTTTGATAGTATATCTCAATGGTTTGGTTATCATTGGGAGTTCTCAACAAATGATTGCAAACAACAATGATTGTAAATGATTATTTGACATGAGAAATCTTAGGTTCTTGCATTATTGTCATGCACTTGAAGTGTGGAAAAGGAAGAATTAGATTTTTTTTATCTTAGATGAAATATGCTGACATTGCTTGAGAATTTAGGATGGAAGATTGCAAGCCCATGTTGAGACAAGATTGCAACTTTGTAGGCATGATTCATCAAGATTGCAACTTTGTAGGCATGATTCATCCCCTTAGGTGAAATCTACTCTTTATTGCTAGTTGATTGGGAGTCCCAATTACTTGACCTACACTAAGTCTAATATTAGCTATGCTATCAGTTATCTTTTAAGGTGTACGTAGGAACCTAAGGTTTCACACTTGAAAGCATCAAAGCAAGTTTTGAGATAGATATATGGTAAATTGGAGTATAGCTTGGAATATAAACAGAATGAACATTCTCCTTCGCAAGGATACATGGATACCACTTTGCAGGATCTTTGGATGACAGGAAATCTACTTCAAGCTTTGTTTCCTTTCAGGATATAGAATAAAAAGCAAATTATTGCTCACTCTTCCATAAAAGCATAATATTTCACCACGGGTGGATTTGTTTGTGATGTGATATGGTTATGTCACATCTTGATAGGAATGGGTGTAGTTTAGACAATTCTATGACAATTAGGGAGTGTTGAAGCTTGCTCACAATTCAACTTTTTGTAACACACGAAACACATTGAGGTTCAATGTCACTACATCCGTGAGCATGTGCAATAGCATTGAAGTCATTTTTTTAAAACTTCTTGACTTGCAATCCAGAAAATGATATAATAAAGCGGAAATTATTAGAATAAATAAATATTAAATATTAGATCATTGTAATATTATTAACATTAATGTTTAACCTTATTATTAATGTTAATAACATTGGGTGGTTGGTCGGTTCTAGTTAGTTCTTCCTTTTAACTGACTATCTCTTCTATATATTGCTGGTATTGATCACTAAAGAATTGCTTCTCCTGAATTTATTAATTATTACTTTTAAATTTTTTCTTTAACTAGAAATATCAATTCCAGGATTTGGTTTCATAGAGCAGTTCTGAGACCTATAGTTCAGTTTGTGGGTCATTGGAGCATGTATATAAGATAAATTTTCTTTCATTCATGTTCTTTGCTCTCTACTGACTCCTTATGAATTTGTCGTTCACTTATGAAGGCATGTCTTTTCATTCCACTTGTGGTTTTTTTTTCTCCTCTTCATGTAGCTCCTACATTTGAGATGTAATTCCTTGCATAGATTATTTCACACTTGTTCTTATTGGTCATTTACTTCTATTCCTTTCTAAGAGAGATTTTCTTTAGTGAGTTTGGGGTGGGTTTCATATATATGTTTTTTTCATACTTGTGAAATATTTGCATAATACCTGTATCTTTGTCAAATGAAGGAAACTTTGAGGGTCAACTTTCTTTTGTTTGGTAGGGTGCTGCTTGTACTTTTCCATTCTCTTGAAATTTCTCAAAGAAAATGTGTTCTTTTGAGTTGATCACCAGCGAGAGAGGGAGGGAGTGAGATAGGAGTAGAAATCTAGTGCATTACAGCAAACATAAAATTGTGTCATTTAGGTACTCATTAATTTCTTGTGCTTCATAGAGTTTATTTCTTTAATAAACTTCAATTGTGATTGTGGCAAGATGAAATACAAGTTTTGCTGATGACACCTAATGGAATAGATACAAAGAGGATCCTACAAGACATCCGAAAAACTAAAAGAAAATAACAAATTCTTTCTAGTGTATTCTAAAACTGTGTTATTGAATCGGTTAAAAACCTAGGCATATCCCAGTACATTTTGTTTTGGAATTGGGATTGGGTTTGATTCACGCATGGATTTTGTAAACACAGATTCATTTGGAATCATTCATGAGTGTACCTAGGTGATTCCAATTATGTCCAGGCTATTTTGAGGAAATTCCAATGGCGGGTGACAAATTCAATGTGTTTTGTTCGACTTTTGATCATCAAATCCTACCCTAAACCCTAAACAGATGGTCATTTTCACTTGCGTTTTGTTTGACGAGTAATAGGCAAAAAATTTGTTTGATGAGTAAGCAGTGACACAATAAGATTCATCATTGCCACAGTAAATAGCACCACATAAGCAGCTCCATAAATTTTCTTTGATTCTGCAGCTAGTTTTCACTTTTTAGGAGTCAGATAGCCAACATATTTTTACTGTGAATGGCGGTGGGACTGCTTGTGGTTGGTCTAATCTATCTACACCATCTAATGTCGATGATGAATGATGATGGTGTTGGTCTTTGATGACAACACAACTAGCTGGCAGACCAAAAGACGGACACGGAGGACAATGACAGTAATAGACTTAAGTTACAGAATGATATTCAAGTACTTGGCTCGACTCAGCAACAGTAACAAATTGATAGAGAAATGCTAAATGAAATTGCTTTTCATTAGACTTCAAGAACCTTGGTCAACAAGACAAATTTATTCGAACTTATTCATATTGGTCATACATTCAGGGACACCACAGAGATGGTTATCGATCTCACAATGCTTGATGGTGTATGATGTTTTCCTTTGACAGTCCCCTCCAAATCATTCTTAGTTGAGATCTGCCACTCTGTCACCACGAATTGACTTTGTTGTTCTCCTTCGATCTCCTTTCTCTTCGATTTCAACCTGTACTACTATTCGCCCATTCCGATTTTATCCTGATTCGATGAATTGAACCTTCTTTTCTCTACCGATTGTTCCTCCCCCTCCGAACTCACTTTCTCTCTATAATATTTTTTTGACTTCTTCCCAGTTTCATATCATTAAGGCATTGTAACTGTATCTTCTTCCTGCCCAAAGATTGACATGAGAGGACTACTTAAGGAGTAAACAATTTCTAAAACAGGCGGAGATTATTTAAATTTTCGAGAGCTTCTAACAACACTTAAATATTAAGAAAACAAAACAAGGCTGGGGAAAATGCCCCTGCATCGGTCTTGATGAAGATCCATATGACACTGATTACTGATTGTATTATTTTAATATTGAACAAGGAATATCTATCATGATTTTGAGTTTGACAAATTGATATTGAATTAGCATGCTGTATTTCAAATTTGTAATATTTATGATAATTTTATTTACCATATGCATAATTTGTAGCATTCTGAACTTAAATTGTTTTTAAGTTGCAAATATGTATATATTTATTATTATTATTATTTTTTAAGGATGTACCCAGACCCCCAATTTGTTTTGCTGTACTGGTGTGCAGTACCCATGTACTCGTATCCAATTTTGATTCAGCAGCACAATAAAACTATAAATCACAAATGTGAAGAGCACACTGGAATAAAATTGTTTATGTAGCAACATTACATACATTACATTCCTCACCTATATTGCCAGCATTCTTGGAACAGATATAGTCTCTGATAAAATGTTCAGGCAGCCACAGCCTCCTGGATCTTCCTCAGCTTCCTGCAATACTGTTTACACAGTGCCTGGCATTTGACTCCCCAAGCAGAAAACAGATTCTGAAACTCTGGCAAGAAGCTTCAATAAACTTCATAAACATTGTCTTTTGTGAACAAGAAAATGAAAAATTTAGAATGGACCACCCTTTCCCATCAGTTGAGCCATTTGGCATGCCCCATAACAGTGCAACTTGCTTCTGTCAATAGTTTTTTCAATTCTTATAACCTTTTTTTTTAATATTTCTTCTCACTCTAGATAAGTGGTTCTCTTTGCTCTTCATAAGTGTGAGCATGATATCCTGGACCAACAGCAGAAACAACAAGAAAAATTGCCTGGTAAATTTGTTTTTTCGGTTAATGTTGAACAATATGTTACTCCAAAATACAACTACTCACAATTTGTTTGCTTCTGCCTTTGCATACTTTTAAATCTTTAGCACGGATACTAGAAGTGATGTTTTAGCTCCCATTTGACCCAACATCTTGTGCAGTCTGAATCACCGCAGCTTCATGATCGGTTGTAAGGAAAGCCCTACTTTATTATTTCATAATTTTTTTGCTAGCCTTCGAACGAAAATAATTTGAGAATGCTTCAAGACATGGTTCCACATCATCCCTTGTGACTTTCCAAATGAATTTTGAACCAACAAACACTCTCTGAAACTTTTTTGGGATGAAAGGTACAGTAAAGTTTATTCGGTTCTCTCTCAACAGATTTACCAGAGGCCCAAAAAACATATACTTGTTTTAGAATGGTGATATGTAGTGTGCATTGAGGAAATGTAAATAAATACCTAGGAATAATTAATTAGTTTCTAGTCCTTTTGCTAAAAACAAAAACTAGAAAATCTTGACATTAGATAGTAGATAAGAAATTGCATATTTGAGGATGACTGTCAATCAGTTGTAGAAGGCTACCATTTGATCCAGAAAAAAATGCCTTATTTTTCTGTTTTTAACTTTTTAAAATGTTTAAGTTTGAAATTTCAAAATACCTAAATTTATCCATTTGTTTTGCAAAGATTTGATGAAAATCTTGATTGGAGGTGACAAATCTACATTTGAAGTATGTTTTCCGATGGAAAGTACATATTGAAAACATAGTATAAGAGCGTGCCCCTGAAGGATGTGTCCCTTGCCAAATATGAACCCATCTCCCATAGGGGATGATTGGGGGACATAGGGATGGGTGGGAAATGTCTCCATCACATCTCCTATTGTGCAAAAACACTGGAACCATCTCGGGTATGCAAATATTTTTTTAGGGGATGCATGGTCCCTTAAGGCCAAGCCAAATTTTAGTCACTTTAAAAAATGAAAACACAATTTTGAAAAAGAAAAAAGGTTGGGGACCCAAGGTCCCCCACACTTCTTTAAACCAAACTTAGACCAAAAAATACATTCACAACAATTTTTTTAAAAAAATCATTTAATATTTTTAATTTGTGAAGAAGAGAAAGAGAAAGAACAATAGTGAAAAGAGGAAAACAGTGGTCAGAAGGATCGAGAGCATCAAATCCATGTCATTTGAGGTAAGTTTACAATCCATTATTCATTTTCTGAAATTCCAGGTTAGCATTTTTTTTAAAAGTTTCAAACAGTTAGGGAGTTTTTGTATTTTGTATTTTGTTCTATGTTTGCATGATAGTTGTGTTTTGATGTTTCAACAAAAAATAATGAACAATAGTGAAGGTAGCGAGAGTGAAGAGGTTGAAATTCAACAAAGAACTCAAAGAAGTCATAGAAATATTGTTGGGGGTTCTTTTAGGAGTGGGTTCAAATAAACCATTTGAATGCCCTTCTGAACTCCTCAAAAACTATGCAAAATGCCCACTTAATTCAAAAAAATATCTTTTACAATTTGCAACATAGAGACAAAAACAAGAAAAGATATTCAATGGGGAATAGAATAGACTAATGTCATTTGTAAAACAAGGACTATAAGGGCAGCTACAAAAAGATTTACTCTCATATGTTGTGCTTTGGTAGAATAGAGGTAAAAGGGTATGAACAAATAACCTTAGCTGAGAAGACCAAGGTAATTAGGCTTACTGACGTTTCTTTATCCTTGCCAATTGGGTGCCCAAGATGCCTTTTGTCTCTTACTGGTGTGATCTTTGCATAGTAGTGTGTGATGTTTTTTTGTTTTTGGCATGCATCCATACAAAAGAAATTAATTTTTTATAATTTTTAGATTTTTTAATACTTTTTGGATTTTGTATTTTGAACAATAATGTTAATTTTAAAAGTCATTAATAATTAATAACTATTTTAATTAAAAATTAGCTACTAAAATTAAAATTGACAAACACATTACAAACAAATGACAACTTGACATTTTACAACAACATAGGCTTGATTCAAAATGATTATTATGGCAACTCGATATTCAGTTGACGAATAGCCTTTTGGACGTTGATGACATGACTTACAACATGACAAAAAATTGACTATTTAATCCTTTCACATAGTCTCGACACATAGAAATGATAATTTGACAATGAAGTTTCATGTATCACAATTGATTTTTGGAATGGGTACAACATAGAGCGTTTACAATTATTTTGGAGTATAAAACAATTTCCAAGAGTAACAAACTTTAAGTTTTCTAGAAAATAGAGGTTCTTGGCCAAATAAACTTTTGAGGAAATTGGGGAGAAAATTTATATCACTTTGCATCTAGGCTGATAGGTTCTAAATATTGGCTAGAAAATCCTACTAACATATTTAAGGGGTGGGAAAGTACATATTGAAAACATAGAATAAGGGCATGCTCCTCAAGGATGTGTCCCTTGCCAAATATGACCCCATCCCCCATAGGGGATGTTTGGGGGACATAGGGATGGGTAGAAAATGTCTTTATCCCATCCCCTATTGTGCAAATACATTGGAAGCATCTTGGGTATGCAAATATTTATTAGGAGATGCTTGGCTCCCCTATAGCCGAGCCAAATTTTAGTCACTTTAAAAAAATGAAAACACAATTTTGAAAAATAAAAAAGGGATAGGTGGACCCAAAGTCCCCCACACTTCTTTAAACCAAACCTAAACTAAAAATGACCCTCAAAACAATTATAAACAAAAAAATTCATTTTAACATTTTCTAATTTGTGAAGAGAAAGAGAAAGAATAGCAGTGAGAAGAGGAGAATAGTGGTCAGAAGAAGAAAAGAGAGCATCAAATCAATGTCATTTGAGGTAAGTTTACCATCCACTATTCATTTGCTCAAATTCTAGGTTTGAATTTTTTTTTAAAGTTCCAAACACTTAGGGAGTTTTTGTATTTTGTATTTTGTTCTATGTTTACATGATAATTATGTTTTGAATTTTAAACAAAAAAACAATGAACAATAGTGAGGGTAGTGAAAGTGAAGAGGTTGAAATTCAACAAAGAACTCAAAGAAGTCATACAAATATTGTTGGGGGTTCTTTTGGGAGTGGGAGTGTGTGAGTTCAAATAACCTATTTGAATATCCTTCTCAACTCAAAAACTATGCAAAATGCCCATTTAATTCAAAAAAAATCTCTTTTACAATTTGAAACATAGAGACAAAAGCAAGAAAAAATATTCAAGGGGGAGTAGAGTAGGGTAATTTCATTTGTACAAGGACTATAGGGGTAGGTACACAAGGATTTACTCTCATCTTTTGTGCATAGGTAGAATAGAGGTAAAAGGGTATGAACAAATAACCTTAGCTGAGAAGGCCAAGGTGATTATGTTCCACTTGGAGGGTGAGGCAATAAGGAAGGCAATATCAACAGAGCCTATGAAACCTAGTGTGTCCTTGCCTACACAATCCATAGATGTTGGAAGTCAAAGGATGGTTTTACTTCTACCAAGTGAAAGGAAAGAACAACTTTTGTAGGGTTGTTTAATGTACAATCATGAGAGGTGGCTAGTCTTCTATTGTCAAATTTTTATTGCCATGCTATACCATTTCATGCGGTATGTTCTCCCTATTTCAAACAAAGTTTCAAAAATGTAATTGATGTTGGTCCCTTATTTTCCACCCTAGAGAAGACAAGGTAAGTGCCACCCTCCTTGATAGAGAATATTCTAAGGTGAGTGTGTTGATGAAAGAAATTAGGAAACCTTGGATAAGGGATGGTTGATCTCTCATCATAGATGGGTGGACAGATATCAAAAGTTGACCACTCATCAGTATCATTGTCACATGTTTAGTTGACTCTTATTTTCTCAGAGATATTGATTGTTCGGAGAAGAGAAAGGATGCAAATTTCTAATTTTATATTTTAAAGGATGCCATAGAAGAGGTTGGGGCTTCTAGTGTTGTACATGTGGTGACCATTTCAAATCATGTATGTAAGTTACTTGGCTTAATGGTGGAGGGTTATTAGAAACATATTTTCTAGATCCCATGTTGAGTTCATGGGTTGAAGAATGCATTGAACAACATTGGAAGGATATATTGAGCAAAGGCAGCTGTGGTAGAATCTAGAGACATATAGGTGTTCATTTGCAACCATCACACTTCATTTGCTTTATTCAATCTTGACATTTTCAAGCCTATAGATGCTATATATGATAGCTACTTCATTTTGTTAGAGAGGATGTTTGAGGTGCAAGAGCCTCTAGATGGTTAATTTAGAGTGGAGTAGATGGCCAAAGGAAAACACAATTGAAGGAAGAAGTGTGAAACAAAAGATCCTTGATGATGAATGGTGGTCCATAGTGAGGTAAGAAATTGTTGATTTTATTATTAAATTTTTAAAAACTTAATTTATTAATGTTTCTAACTTGTAAATTATTATCATTTCAGTCAATCTTGTTTTGATATTTTAATTTTTGTAACATGTTTGCACTTGCAGATATATTTTTGCTCCATCTCACTTGTTGTGTAAGTCATAAGATATACTAATATAGATTCTCCTAGCCTTGGAGAGATTTATGAGACATTTGATAGCATGTTTGGGCAGATGAAGCAATCCATTCATAGTAGGGATCCTACTTTGGGATTTTTTGAAGGGCATATTAGGCTTATTGTGAGGTGGCAGTGAAACACTATAAACACACCACCTCATATGGCATCCTATTCTCTAAATCCCAAATGGTGTGTAGCTAAGCCTAGGAGAGTGCATCCATCCCATGATGAAGAGGTGAAAGAAGGGCTCATGAAGACCCTTAGAAAAATGTATACTAATGAGGAGTCCTCTATACTTCGTACATAGTGGCTAGCCTTTGTTAATCAACATGGTTCAACCTTCAACAATGCAAAGGCCAAGACAAATAGAGCTACATTAGCTCAAAGCAACCATATTAGATGGTAGATGTGACATGGAAAGGATGCACTAGAGTTGAGAATACTTGTCACTCACTTCCTTTCACAAGTTGCTAGTTCCTCTGTTGCGGAGAGTAATTGGTCAACATATAGCTTCATTTAGTTAGTTAAGAGGAACAACCTTACCTCTAGACAATCAAAGAAGTTGGTGGTCATGCATAGTGCCTTAGAGGAACGGGGTCAAGGGAAAGGGTGACCAAGGCCTAGGGACACATCCCTACAAAACATATCAAGTAACAGAAAAAAACCATCACTGCAAAGTAGGCAAATCAAGGAAAGGTTTCTTTAGTGAACCTATACTTGTAGAGGAAAGGAAACTAGATTACATGATACAATTAAATTCTATAAGAGATCACAGTTCAAGCTACTTGTTGCAGTACAACAGATGCCACTTCTTTGAGTCAATATAATGTTGCACACTTGAACAAACCAATCTGAATAGCAAAATTTCCATATTAATGATATAGAGAACATCCAAGTTCATAACCCTTCATCGACCTTATTTATACTCTCCATCTTAAGTCCATCCATGGAAAAGGGGAAGAAAAAAAGAATAAAGGAGAGTCATCTGAGAGAACTATGTAGAATCCCCCTCTTATTTGCATGCCACATGAAGAAATTAACTGGTGTTTATATTTCACTAACTTAATTCAAACACCAATGGAAGTTGATGTAAAGTGAGTTAGGAGGATAATCATAAGGTAGCTGGAAAGGTTTCTAGAATGCTCCGCAATAAAACAACCATTTCTTCCTAATAGGAAAAATTGCTAAAAGAGATTTGAATTTGGGAAAAACAATGGAATATGAAATGAAGATTTGGCTGCTTAAAATAAAATAAGAACATATTTAAATATCTCTTTTTAGAAGAGAAACTGTCGGATTTATAGTGCTCACTAAAAAATTCTGTAATCTTCTTGAGGCTGGATAAATATGTAAAACCTCAAAATGACGAAAAAAAAACAAAAAAACAGCCAATTACCTCTACTGTTGCTTCCGTTGATATGCCTCCGGATTTTCCACATCTAGCTTGAGAGATCCATACACTTTGAACGGTCCCCTTCATTAATTTCACATTCATCAAAAGTAAACAAGTTCCTTTTGAAATAATCCAGCAGCTCGAAAGAAAGACAAACATTGTCAACCAGCAATGGGAATGCCTGAGCTTGCAGGTTTCATCAAGACAATAGCTTCGCACCTGCAATTCTCTAAATCCTTGCGCGAGGCTTGTTCTACACCAACTAATCGGAGTTGTTCCTTTTGTAGCTTGGTGATACAATCCTCTCTGAGTTGTTCATTTATCTTATTGTCTTCCCCCAATCGACCAATTTTTCTTCCCTGATCATTACATAGTAGCTGCAATCTGACACCTGATTTCTGTAACTCAGAATTTTCCTCTTCTTTTTCCCTCTAGCTCCTCTTGTTTCAGTCTCGGTCATCTTGTGCTTGTTTTGCTTTCTTGATAGACTCTGACAGAGATTCCCTTAACTACATAATCTCATTCTCCGCATCTGTTAATTTCATTCTCAAATAATCTATTCATTGCTGAGATCCCCTCACCTGAGTTTTTGCAGATGAAACTTCTCTCTGCGTATCTCAACCCTCTCATTCTCCTCTCTTCAACCTAGCAAAAACCTAAAAATCACAATCCCATACAAAATAAGCAACTGCAACAGAAATTCATGCCCAAAAAGCCCAAACATTAAGAAAAAACTACCAAGACATCATAAAAAGCCCAAATGTAACTTGACCTGTAGATTTTTTTTGCAAGGATTCGTCTGCTTACCAAATTCCGTCATTTTGTGAGAATCTTTTTGCAAAACCTGTCCTAACTCTCGCTAGAATATCATGGAATATATGGGGATTTTGGAGGAATCAACCTAATGCTAGCTTGGAAATAAACTTATCGCAACCATTTCCTGATACAATCAAGCTTGTAGGTTTAGGGTTTGAAGTGGAACAACCATTGATACCTCAATAAACCGGCGAGATTTACGGGGCCGCCCACGTCAATTATGTTGACCAATAGTTGGGCCGGTCATATCAGGGTCCTTCCCTTTATCGGTGTTATTATTATTGTCTCGTAGGAAATGGATCTTCTATTTATTTATTTATTTTGATGAATATTATTGTTATACTTTATATTAAAGATAAAAATTGTACAATATTCTCAAAATAAAAAAATTGGGTAGTAAAAAAACACACCCACATAGTCTATTGGGATCAAGTCCATAACACATGAAAATTAACACAAAAGGGCCAAGCCCAAAGAGCACTAAGTAGCTAAAGCAACCCTAGTAGAGGGAAAATCTTGATCATCAAGGTTTCGCCACACATCTCTAGGGGTAGAGGCCTATAATTTCAAAATGAGGTATCCAGGTACCACTTGCAGTCCTTCCACCAGGGTTTGGGAGACCGAACCCCAATCTTATGCAACATCTAAGGGGGAATAAAGTCAGTAACAGCCTGGAAAGACTCCTAGTCCAAATTGGTAAACTTAAATTTAATCTTGAACTCAGGCCATGACAAAAAAATTCTTAGTTGCCCTATGAATAATATTGGGCAAAACACACACTTGTCATTTGAAGAAGCGCAAAGCATGAATCCAAGAAAATTGGCCTAGAGCCAACCTTAAGAATTAAGAATGGGAGACTACCAAATAGACTATTGCTTAATGGATAAACCATTATGGAACTCATCTCTTACCCATCTAAGGGTGGTTTTGATAGCTTCCCAAGTTTTCCAAATACTTTTGATGACAAAAGTACCCTAGATTATAATAGGCTCCTGCATTGTGAGAAGGGTACGAAATCTAGGCCTTTCCAAGCAACGCGTCTTGAAGGGACACTAGTGCTAATGGAGTGTGGAACAAGAATTTCTCAAGCTTCATTTCCATCAAGATCCCTAATAATCCATTTGGTATAAAGGGCAATGCCCTGCCAATAGATGGAAATTATACCAAGACCCCCAACTTCATGAGGTAGGCAATAGAATTCCCAGGCAACATGATGGAAGCCTTAATGCCCATCACTAGAGGCGCTAAGAAAATCTCTAAGGAGTTTCTTAATATTTAAGTAGGATGCCTAGGAAGGGACCCAACAAGAGGAATAGTAAACATGTGTGGCTGCTAGAATTTTAGAATAAATCTAAAACTTACCAGCCAATGAAAGTGACTTGGTTATCCAATACTAAAGCTTGTTCTCAATTCTAGAAATCACGGTCTACCAAAGCTTAGTAAGAGAGGCCTGGAAGGCAAAAGAAATCCCCAAGAATCTAAAGACTTCTCCATGATCAATCCATTTCCACCCAAAAGGATCGAGCTAGCTAGGTTTGGGAAGGAAGGGTTGTTAATAACATTGGGTCTTTTAACATTGAATGTTGGAGCTTGAGGCTTGACAAAAAATGTCCAAGTAGTGGAGAGCTTGTTTGACATTGTTCTCCTCTTCAATGAGGGTGAGGAAGGAATCACTGACAAAATGTCTATTAACCAAAATGCCAAATTATAGGTTTGTGATGGACCTAATGAGGAGGAGAGGTTAGAGAGTTTTGAAGAGGAATAATCTCCACCTAAGCTTGTGAGGAGGTCCACTCAATAGAGGAGGCAACTAGAGAGGTATAGCCCACTTGATTTTAGATGTATTTTTTTATTGCTAACATTGAGATGAACCTCAAATTATGAAAGAGGTAATTGGTGTAGGAGCACCCCTTCAAAACAGAGCATAAGTCTATTTATAATATGTTGACTTCATGATGTAATAAGGCCCATTGGACCAATTCTGATGTTTTTTGGTCAATCTAGGAGGATGTGCAGGTAGTTAGAAGTTTGTTATGACAACTGTCTTAGCTGTCTCCTCCCAGCCGCTTGGAAGCTCCCAACCACTTGGAATCGAGTTTGTAGTACTCACGAAGATCTGCTATTTATGCCCTAGATCAGTTTGTTTTAGACAGTAGACTATACAGTAGATACAGTTGATAGTTCAAAAGTTCATAGAGGTATTGTGTTTTTGGAGATTTAATAGAGCACTGTGATACAGTGAGGCTGAATGTTTGTATGCATTCTCTAATATTTGAATAAGAGAAGATCCCATTAGTGTTAATCATCTAGGCTGAACTCCATCTGTGTAATCATTTTTTCTTTCCATTTGCAGGCGAGATGGATTTATTTATCCATTCCACCGGATGATTCGTAGAATCAGTGGAAAGGATTTGTATATTAGATTAGGTTTCCTTTTTGTTCATTCTGTTTCTGTATTTCATGTTTCAGGATCGAAGTGTTGCATGCAGTGATCATTCCTAGCATCCTCATGTGCTAGGGTTCGAAGGTTGAGGTGATGGATCGCATCTATGAACGCAGTAGATCACTCCGACCCTAAGTCTTTTGTGCGAACGGGTGAAGTTGCTAGGGTTTTGTCTTGTCATGCTCTTGGAGCTTTCGGAGATATAGGGTTCAAAACAGAGACAAAGGCGCGAAAAAGAACATCCATCGGCGTGATCCTTAATATCGGCATAAGTATCGGCATTGGTGGAGGAAGGAAATGTTCGCCCGACGGTGTTAGTCACATCGATACGTGGAGTCGGAAGGTTATCAGCAAGAGTGATGACATCGGGACAACAAATGTGAAGTTTACCAACGTTATGGAGTCCCACCGATGAGTAGGTAATGTGTTGTTGGGTAGAGATGTGGGAGGTCATGCCAACGGAGAAGCTAGCATCGGCGTGAGTTCGTAGATCGGCAAACGAGAGAACGGTTACACCGACGGTGTAAGCCTGAACGATGGACTATAGGCATCGGGAAGAGTTAGCAGAAGTCACAGTGAAAGAAGTATGTCAGGATGACAAGGGCGATCGGCAAAGTGATTGTTGATAGGATTTATCCTGCCAATAGGAACATAAGTGAATATCCATCGGTGTGAAAAAAAGGGGTGTCAGGTGAGTTGTATTGGAAGTGCTGATAGTTGTTGTTTGGGCTATAGGCCATAAAACAAAGGGTAACCTCCATTGGTGTAAGGGGAGACTTCGGCATGATAATTCCTTTGGTTGCTGACATTTATTAGTCCCGCCGATAGGTGAAAGGAAGAGTCTTCATCGATAAGGAATTGGTGTCGGTGAGAGGTGGTGAGAGATCTGGCCAATAGGTGTAGTGTCAACATGATCGAAAGTGTCAGTATAACAATCTTGAGGGTGACCGATGAGACATGTGTCGCCGATGGTAAAATGGATGCCTATTTCTGTAAGACAACAGAGATATCTTGTTGATATGAACATTATTAGCTATTTCTGTGAGTTTTAAAGGGTTGTCAACTTGTTTTGTAAGCTTCTGCTAGATGCTTTGCATCATAGTGGTATTAGAGCAAGGAAAAAATCTTTTGGGAAGATAAGAAGACAGTAAGATGTCGGATGAGGAAGGAACATCAGAGTTCCCAACAAAAATGACCAACGCTGAGTTGGCAGTTCTGGTAAAGAAGCAGATTGCCAAGAGTAAGGTTGTGAAGGCTTAGAATCAAGAATTGAAGGATGAGTTGGAGAGGTTGAGGGATAGAGTAGGTTCTAGTCGAGAAGAAGATAGGGAAGAAGAAGAGATCCCTAGGTGGAATGAGGAGGTCGTTCCTACAGACCAGAGACCACTATTGAACGCCCTCAAAGCCATGGAGAGGAGAACCATGGATGTGAAACTAGATTTGCCAGTATTTACAGGAAAGATGGATCCTGATTCAGTGATGGAGTGGATAGACTCCCTGAACAATTTCTTTGAGACAGAGGAGATACCAGAACAACAGAGAGTGAAGATAGCCCATTCAAAGATGAGAGAAGCTACATTGACATGGTGGAATTTTGTCCAAGATGACAGAGTACAAGAGGGAAAGTGTAGAGTCACTACATGGAAGAAGATGATGGCATTAGTAAAGGAAGCCTATGTTCCATTGGATTACAGTATCCAATTACACAAGAGGAAGCAAAACCTGAAGCAGAAAGAGCTAGATGTCAGCTCATATACAGAGGAATTCATGAAAATTTGTATCAAGACAAAGGTAAGAGAGAGTGAGGAAGAAAAGGTAGCCAGATACCTTAATGGATTGAGGTTCAACATTCAAGAAGATTTGAATCTGCATAATCCAGATACAGCTCAGAAATATTTTCAGTTGGCATTGAAGGTGGAAGAGAAGTTAAAGAGAAGACAAGAATAGAACAATAGAGGAAGAGGAAAACAGCAAAGAGGTGGAAGAAGTCCTTTCAGAGGCAGAGGACATGGATATCAGGGAGAATCCAGTTATGACAACAGCAAGGGAGATAACAGTCAAAACCAGAAAGGAAGTTACAATCAGCAAGGAAATTTTAGAGGCAGAAGACCTTTTAGAGGAAGATCCCAGGGCAGAGGATCTATCAGATGTTATAATTGTAATAAAGAAGGACATATAGCTAGCAGATGTCTAGAAAAGGTAGCAAGTTCAACAGGAGAAAGGAGAACGAATCTGATCCAAGAACCTGATAGTCAAAGTGCAACAAGCTCAAACACTTTTCAAAGTGTTAATGCTCCTTTATGGATATCCAGAGAGTGGAGAATCTCTGATGATGAGAAGAACAATGACTACCATGAAGGTACCTGACAAAGAACCCCCACAAAGAAAGTCTCTTTTCAGAACCATTTGCAAAGAAGGAGGTAAGACATGTAAAGTTTTAATTGATTCTGATTCTACTGAGAATTTTGTATCTAATGAAATGGTAACAAAGCTTAAGCTTAGAAGATTACCTCACCCATCCCCATATAAGGTCTCATGGCTCACCCAAGGTCAGCAAATAGTTGTAGAAGAGTAGGCTTGGGTAGAATTTCAGATTGGAGCATATAAAGACAGGTTGTTGTTTGACATTACCAAGATGGATGCTTGCAATCTTTTATTTGGTAGACCATGGCAGTATGACTTGAAGGCATGCCATGATGGTGTTAGAAACACCTATACAATCACTAAGAATGGTACAGTGACTGAGTTACTACCATTGATAGAGAAGGAGGAAAAATCAAAAGGAAAAGAGGTGAAGGTAATGCTGATGGAAGGAAAACAGTTCATGAAAGAAATGGCAGCAGAAGGTGCAGTTGCATATGCCCTAATTCCATGTCTGACAGTGAACAAAGAATAACAGTAAAAAGTCAAGAAAGAGAAGAAGTAGAGGTTCATAGACCCAGCTGTCCAAGAGTTATTGGATAAGTATAAAGGCATCATCTCTGATGGAATGCCAAGATCCCTACCACCTGTAAGGGATATCAGCCATTGCATAGATCTAATCCCAGGATCTACACTTCCAAACAAAGCAACATATAAGCTAACTCCAGAACATAATGTAGAAGTAGCAAGACAAATTGAGGAATTGTTAGACACAGGTCTGATTGGTAAAAGTTTAAACCCATGTGTAGTACCAGCTGAACTAGCACCAAAGAAAGAAGGTACTTGGAGGCTTTACACAAATTCCAGGGCTATTAATAAGATCACAATCAGGTATAGGTTTCCAATACCTAGGATAGAGGATTTACTTGACTGTTTGGGAGGTGCTAAGTATTTTACAAAAATAGATTTGAAGAGTGGTTATCATCAGATCAGAATTAGGCCAGGAGATGAATGGAAAATAGCATTCAAAACCAATGAAGGGTTGTATGAGTGGAAAGTTATGCCTTTTGGTTTGTCTAATACACCTAGTACTTTTATGCAATTGATTAATGAGGTTTTGAGAGCATTCATGGGAAAGTTTGTCATAGTCTATCTAGATGACATTCTAATTTTCAATAACACAAAGGAAGAGAATCTCAAGCATATAGATTTGGTCCTCAAGAGGTTACATGAAGAACAACTGATGATAAATTTGGACAAGTGTTTGTTCATGCAGGAAGAGATCACATATTTGGGTTTTGTCATTTCACAAGGAAAGCTGCAAATGGATAAGGAGAAGGTAAGTGCCATATTGTCTTGGCCAACTCCAAGGACTATGAATGATGTCAGAAGTTGCCATGGGTTGGCAACCTTCTACAGAAAGTTTATACGAGGGTTTAGTCATATTTGTGCACCCATGCTTGATACTATAAAAGGAGGATAGAAGTGCAGATTTGCTTGGAATTAGGAAGCAGATGATTCTTTTGAAACATTGAAGAAGCAGGTGGCACAGCAGCCAGTCCTTGCACTTCTAGATTTTAATAAAATCTTTCAGGTAGAATGTGATGCAAGTCACATGGCCATTGGAGTAGTACTCAGCCAAGAAGGTAGGCTAATTGCATTTTTCAGTGAGAAGCTCAATGATGCTAAAAAGAGGTATTCATCATATGATTTGGAAATGTATGCTTTAGTCCAGTCACTCAAGAAATGGAGGCATTACTTGATGCCAAAAGAATTCATCGTATTCACAGATAATCAGGCTCTGAGTTTCATAAACAACTAGGAAAAACTAAATCACAGACATATGAAATGGGTAGAAACTTTGCAAGCTTTCACTTTTACATTGAAGCATAAGAAAGGAGTCAAGAATAAGGTGGCAGATGCCTTGAGCAGGAGAGCTCTAATAGTCAACCAGATTCAGTTGGAAAGTGTTGGAATTGATTCATTGAAGACCATGTATGCTGATGATGAAGATTTTGGAGCGATATATCAGGTATGTACTTTTCTTGGAGATAAATATCATGTTGAGTTCTCTAAATTTCTGATCCAGGATGGATTTCTATTCAAAGGTGGACAGTTGTGTATTCCAAGGTGTTCTATGAGGTTGAACATCATTAAAGAGAAACATTGTGGAGCTATGGCAGGTCATTTTGGTTTGGATAAGACTCTTGATCTTGTTAGAAGACATTACTATTGGCCTAAGTTACAATCAGATGTTAGAAAATTTGTAGAGACATGTGTGATATGTTAGAAAGCAAAAGGGAGATCAACTAATGCAGGTTTATATCAGCCATTACCCATTCCTTCCAGACCATGGGAAAGCATAAGTATGGATTTTGTCTTGGGTTTACCAACGATAAGGAAAGGATTTGACAGTGTTTTTATTGTAGTGGATAGATTCAGCAAAATAGCACATTTCTTGGCATGCAAAACCAATACTAATGCTTCATATATTGCAGATTTGTTCTTCAAGGAAATAGTAAGAATACATGGATTTCCATTGAGCATAGTATCAGATAGAGATGTGAACTTTATTGGTCATTTCTGGAGAACTCTTTGGAAAAAACTAGGCACAAATTTGTCTTTTTCATCTGCATATCATCCTCAAACGGATGGACAAACTGAAGTAGTCAATCATTTCTTAGGGAATTTGCTCAGATGTTTGACAAAACAGCATGGAGAAAAGTGGGATAATATCCTATCTTAGGCAGAATTTTCCTATAATGATACTATCAATAGGAGTACAGGGAAATCACCTTTCCAGATAGTGTATCGTATGCATCCAAGAGGAATTTTGGAATTGAGAGATCTACCTACCGGAGATTCTGTTAGTGCAGATGGTGAAGCTTTTGCAAAAGCTATAGAAGAGGTCCATGATCAAGTAAAGACCCAGCTACAACACACTACCTTGAAGTATAAAGAATATGCTGATAAAAAGAAGGATGTACAGTTTGATGTTGGAGATTGGGTATGGGTTCATTTGAAGAAAGAAAGACTTCCTACGGGCAAATATACTAAACTCATGCAGAGGAAGATTGGATCATGTCAGATTTTGAGAAAGCATGGACAGAATGCTTATGAGATACAACTTCCTCCAGATCTTGGTTTATCACCTATATTCAATGTATGTGATTTAACTCCATACAAGCATAATCTAGATGAAGAACAGGAACTCCTATAGGATATAGCAGCTGATGACATTCCAAAGCATGATTCACTACAGTTGCAAAAGGTTTTAGAGACAAGGGTGATTAAGAACACCAAGAACAAAGAATATTTAGAGTATTTGGTGTCTTGGCAGGGAAAACATAATTCAGAAGCAGTTTGGATGACTGAAGAGCAGATCCAGAAACATGGTGCAGATCTACATACTCTCATCTCAAGTGGACTTGAGATTTCTTCTTCTGGGGAGTATGGTGTAGGAGCACCCCTTCAAAACAAACCATAAGTCTATTTATAGTATGTTGACTTCATGATGTAATAAGGCCCATTGGACCAATTTTGATGTTTTTTGGTCAATCTAGGAGGATGTGTAGGTAGTTAGAAGTTTGTTATGACAACTATCTTAGCTGTCTCCTCCCAGCCACTTGGAAGCTCCCAGCCACTGGGAATCGAGTTTGTAGTACTCATGAAGAGCTGCTATTTATGCCCTAGATCAGTTTGTTTTAGATAGTAGAATATATAGTAGATACAGTTGATAGTTCAAAAGTTCATGGAGGTATTGTGTTTTTGGAGATTTAACAGAGCACTGTGATACAGTGAGGCTGAATGTTTGTATGCATTCTCTGATATTTGAATAAGAGAAGATCCCATTAGTGTTAATCATCTGGGTTGAACTCCATTTGTGTAATCATTTTTTTTCCATTTGCAGGCGAGATGGATTTATTTATCCATTCCACCAGATGATTTGTATAATCGGTGGAAAGGATTTGTATATTAGATTAGGTTTCCTTTTTGTTCATTCTATTTTTATATTTCGTGTTTCAGGATCGAAGTGTTGCATGCAGTGATCGTTCCTAGCATCCTCATGTGCTAGGGTTCAAAGCTTGAGGTGATGGATCGAATATGTGAATGCAGTAGATCACTCTGACCCTAAGTCTTTTGTGCAAACGGGCGAAGTTGCTAGGGTTTTGTCTTGTCATGCTCTTGGAGCTTTCGCAGAGATATAGGGTTCAAAACAGAGACAAAGACGCAAAAAAGAACATCCATCGGCGTGATCCTTAATATTGGCATAAGTATCGGCATCGATGGAGGAAGGAAATGTTTGCCTGATGGTGTTAGTCACATTGATACGTGGAGTCGGAAGGTTATCAGCAAGAGTGATGACATCGGGACAACAAATGTGAAGTTTACTGACGTTATGGAGTCCAACCGATGAGTAGGTAATGTGTTGTTGGGTAGAGATGTGGGAGGTCACACCGAGGAGAAGTTGGCATCGGCGTGAGTTCGTAGATCGGCAAACGAGAGAAAGGTTACACCGACGGTGTAAGCTTGAACGATGGACTATAGGCATCGGGAAGAGTTAGCAGAAGTCACAGCGAAAGAAGTATGTCGGGATGACAAGGGTGATCGACGAAGTGATTGCCGATAGGCTTTATCCTACTGATAGGCACATAAGTGAATATCCATCGGTGTGAAAAAAAGGGGTGTCAAGTGAGTTGTATTGGAAGCGCCAATAGTTGTTGTTTGGCTGATAGGCCATAAAACAAAGGGTAACCTCCATCGGCGTAAGGGGAGACTTCAGCATGATAATTCCTTTGGTTGCCAACAGTTATTAGTCCCACCGATAGGTGAAAGGAAGAGTCTTCATCGGTAAGGAATTGGCATTGGTGAGAGGTGGTGAGAGATCTGGCTGATAGGTGTAGTGTCAGCATGATCGAAGGTGTCGGTATAACAATCTTGAGGGTGACCGATGAGACATGTGTTGCCGATGGTAAAATAGATGCCTATTTTGGTAAGACAAGAGAGATATCTTACCGATATGAACAGTATTAGCTATTTCTGTGAGTTTTAAAGGGTTGTCAACCTATTTTGTAAGCTTCTACTGGATGCTCTGCCCACTTGATTTTAGATGTATTTTTTTATTGCTAACATTGAGATGAACCTCAAATTATGAAAGAGGTAATGGAGATGGATGATAGCGAGTCTTGGAGACTAACCATGGATGAGGAGATCATTGTGTTGAGAAAGAATAAGACTTGGGACTTACTTTTGTTACCAAAATGAAGGAAATCTATTGGGTGTAAATGGGTCTTCAAGAAAAATTTTAGTTCATAAGGTTAACATTTTAAGGAATTTTGTTGATGCATTAGTAAAGCCTATAACCATGGAGAAGTTCAAGTGGTGTGCTAGGTTTATGGGCGTCTTAGCCCCTAGTAGATAGTTGGCAATGTTGATGTTTCCCTTCTACTCTTGCAAGGTATATAGTAAGTGGAAGAATTTTGGGATAGGTGTGTCACACGCCTTGCAATTATAATGTTTCAATTTATTTATTATTTATTAATTATTTGTGATCCCTCATAGAAAAGAATCTCCCACTATGATGGCCATTTTACCATTGTAATGTAATGTATGATGTGTGTAAGAAGTTGTGAGAGTATCTAATGTCAATAATGTGTAAGAAGATAGATTATGGCATTCTAAGATGCCTACAATATTTTATAATGATTCTATGATACTTGTAAAAGCATGCAAGAGGGGAGTTACATTGTTGACTTGATTTGTTAACCAACCTTTTATGCATCATATAGCATCCTTGAATGGATATAATGGAACCAAAATGGAGAGCCCAATGCAAGAGAATATTCTTAAAATAGTTAGTGGACTCATTCAAAATAGGGAACTAGAATTTGGGCCCATGATTTGGGTGTCATTTTTGGATGTCCTTAGACACCACGTTGTCAAGTTCAACTAACTAGAGCATGAAGGAAAACAAGTTTTTAGGTACATACTCTATCAAATTAATCTTGCACAACATAGATCAAATTTGTATGGTACATCAAATTTGCAACACTCTAGATCAAACTCACAATATGTAGGAATGAACTACATTTTGTAAGATGACATAGAACCTATGACAATCATCACACATTGTAAATCAATTATATGATAGTGTCAAATCGATCCTGCTGAACTTCAACACTATTCTTCCATCATTAGTTTTAGAGATAAGTACCTCTATCCATCACATTTATTTTTCATATATATATATATATATATATATATATTGTAATCATTTATTCTAGCTCTAATTAATCTAGGTTAATTTATGTTTAATTGATTACATTTATTTAATTATCCTAGATTTGTGTAAAATGGATCGTATTCTCATACATTTATTGGTGAACCTCATATTTTATTACATGACGTAGGATTTCCCCTTAAATTTTCCTTTTCTTTATTAGAATTTTTTGAAAAACCCCAAATGTAACTCCTAGCTTTTTCTAACTTTAAACAATTAAATAGTGCATGCATAATGTAAACCAAGTGCATGTTTAACATACAAATATAGTCATTTCATGCATCCATAAATCTCTCATAATGTAGTACCTATGTCCATGAGTTACAATAATATTATAATATATCATATATAACCAATGCCATATCTGATGAATCTAAAACATCAATATAGGCTACATGCCCATTGTCTCTATAAGCGCAATATCTAAGTACACTTAATTAGTAGCCAAGTATGATCAAAATCATACTGTACTATCAAGTCATGGACAACATATTTTAAGTATAAAAGACCTATAACTTGCTAAGCACCAACTATGAAGGGAAAGGTAATATGAAGCACACATTGAAGAAAACTTATGTTAGAGCATAAATTTTATTAGGGGTCTAGACATTGATAAATAGGCCTAAACTAGCATACCTATATTTAGAAAGTATATCTAAACTATGTCAAGAGATATCCTTCTCGAGGCACCTCTTTTTAATCACTATCCCTAACATTAGGCGCCTCAAGAAGGATATCTCTTGATGCACTTTGGATATATATTTTAAATATAGTTATGCTAGTACAATTCGCAGTGGCAAGCATAATTCTAACACTAATTCCAATCATAACCCTAACCCCAACCCTAATTCTAACACTAATTCTTACTGTAACCCTAATGCTACTAATAACCATAATTCTAACATTAATTCTAATTGTAACCCTAACCCTAATTCTAACACGAATTCTAACTATAAAAGTAACCCTAACAATTAGGACAATACTAACCCTAATTCTAATCATAGTTCTAACTCTACTCCTATTCTAAACCTTAATTGTAATAATCTATAACCCTAATTCTAACCTAAACCCTAAGCCCAACCCTAATTGAAACTCTAACTTAAATTCTATCCCCAAACCTAAAGCTAACCATATTTCTTTTTTTTTTAAAGAAAGAAGGGGAGGCCCTTATATAATTTTATTAATAATGACGTAATTACATAAAAGCACCATCAAAATAAAAAAGGTGCAAAAAACATGAAACCATAGATACAAAAGCTGGTAAAGAGCATGACAATGCTAGTGAAAGAGAAGAAAACCAAAAAAGTGCATTTTTGACCACCAGGCAACCAAACCAACCAACATAACCTCCACACACCACCCTACGCCAGTAAAGCTGCCTTTGCAAGAACCCCTTCCGCCAGATCATTAGCCTCTTGATTCTCTGAATCCTCATCCATATCAGACTCATCCTCCATGATGTCTAGATTTTGTGGAAGATGGGGTACTTGATCCAGACCATGCATCCAAAGATGTCTAATGGCCATGAACACATCTCTATAGTGGGCTCTCATAACCTTTGTCACCATGAAGCTATGCGCCTTGACATCTGTTTCAAGCTCATTGATGCAGCCACATATAAGACCCCACTGCATTGTCATATATATGCACTCAAATGCATCGACTGTGCAGAGACGATGCATAGGAAAGAGGCCCCCAATTGACACTTCACTTGTCATAATATCATAATTGAGGATTGCACCATTCCACCTTTCATTACCGGAAAGATGCTTGTTTATCATTCCTATAGCAATGGGAAGAAGGTAATTGGCATCCAAAGATATATCCACTATATTGGAGAGGTACACAAAGACTACATCTGACCATCTTACTTCATGCACCTTGAATCCATCAAGCCATTTTTGGTTACAAATATGCCGCATTGTAAATTGAGAGAGCGTGTAATCAGTCTCCAAAATCTCAAACAAATCCGCAATAGTCACCCTTCCCCTTATAATCAGCTCCCACGGGAAAGGATAGAAAAAGATACGCTAGTTAGTAGAAGCATCCTCCATGAGAAAACTACAACCCAATGCCGAATGGAAGGAAGGCTCTAAAAGAAGAAAAACTTGGAAATAACAGGCTCACAAACCCTCAATGAAAGCAGAAGAATCAAACAAACATTGTAGAGAGAACTAAGATCGACCCATTATAAATAGGTAGGTAGATGCACAACTTCAATAAAAACTCAATAAATATGACTAAACTTGGCACAAAAAGCCACACAGGGATAAGATATTCACCAACTCAAGCCTTAAAAGGCCTATCATATCAAGTACTTCTCGCTACAGCCAAGGACTACAAATAAAATCTTTATGCTAGTTGAAAGATTAAGAGAGATCTTGAGGAATAAAGATGAATCACATTAGATGAGAAGGAAAGGTGGTTACTTGATGTGAAGCCCTCTAACTTGTATCCCAAGAAGAGAGCCATAAATAGAAGGTACCATTAACTAGATTACAATCTGATAGAGATGCACCATCCAGATAGCACCATAAATACCAAATAGTACTAGGCCCACAGGGGGCTCCCCTAACCGTTGAAGCATGACCTAAGAAAGCCTTTCAAACTCTAAAAAAGAACTTGGTAATAACTCTCCTACTGCCAGATAACCACAAGCTAGTGAACATTTTAAGGACTGACTAAAATCCACCTGTCCTCCATGATGGAAATCCCCAAGAGTTTAGGCGATTATGTTATTATATATAATGTTTGCTAGACGTGTCAGGATGTCATCCATCAAATCCCTTATTAACCATTCTTCAACTGATTGGTCAACAACTCTATTAGACAACCAATCCGCTACTTTGTTTGTCTCTCTATTGTAATGAGACACATGGAAAGTTTCAAACTAGTTCAATAGATGTCTAGCTTGGATGAGTAGATAGTCTATCCTCCATGAAACTACATGTCCATTCTTAATATAGTTGATGATATTGAGTAAATAACCTTCCACCCACACCTTTTTGAATCATGTTGTCACTACAAGATGAAGGCCATGGATGAGCGCCCATGCTTCTACCACATTATTTAAATTAGGAGGAATTTTAGCAGCTTTTGCAAATAATAGTTTACCTTTAGATGATCTAATAACACACTATGTGCCTGAACGCCAAGGATTTCCCTAACTAGCCCCATCAAAGTTAATTTTAACCATTCCTTCATAAAGTGTAATCCATCTTACCCTTTGTCTATCCAATTTGCAAATCACTGGAGACTTACAACCCCGATAGTATACAAGTTATAGGAAGGTCCAATCCTTGGCCATATAATTATCCCAAGAAGTCCAAACTAAATTATGATTAATAGATCTTCTGTCTTTAGCCATAGCCACCTTTGAAACAAATTTGTCTATGGCCTCACAAGATGAATGACGGCAAAATATCCCACAAACAAGCAAAGGTCAAATCACCATTGAACTTTAGCTAGCTTTGAAGGGTTGAAATTAAAGACTGTGGGAGAGGAGATGTCTAGTTCAACTTCCTCATTACACTTAACTAGCATTCCCATGCAAAGGAACAGTTTACTAGAATATGATCAACACTTTCCTCTCGATCACCAAACAAAACACATTTGAAGTTTGACCCAAGTGAAAATTTATGCAATCGATCACCTATTAGAATATGTCCATGCATGGCCAGCTAGGTGAAGGCTCCTGCCTTCGAGAGAATTGCATCATTCCCACTAAGGTGAGAGGGCTAGTCAGATTTTGGGCTAGCTGTGATGCTTCTATAACCCTGTTTCACTGAATATTGACCAGAATTATGGGCCGTCCAAATCAGTTCATCCTCTTGAGGTGAAAAAGGATTACTCTCTTCTTTAAGATCATCGGAAGAAGGTGTTTATGAGCACAAGGGAAATCACAATTCTCCATATTCCTCCAAGTCACTTTGAAAGGGGGAATGTTGAGTTAACAATGTAGTAATCTCTCACCTTGTGTCCCCAATCAAGTTCCAAGTAGGCTCTAACATCTTGAAATCATCTATGTCAGATAGTTTAGGAAACCCATTCCATGAATAAGTCCAAATGTTTGATTTCTCACCATTGTTGATTTGCCATGAAAGGAAGGGGAGAACAGCCTCTCTACTTTTAGAAATGAAATTCTAGATTGAAGATCCTTTAGGGGGATTCTATACTATAAAAATTCTCTCTTTATCTTGACAGTCCAAGTATTTGCTCTGCATTATCCTAACTCATAAGGACTCTAGCTTCTTATACATTTTCTAGGTTATCTTTGCTCTAAGTGATTGATTGTGATTCTCTAAATGCTCACCCCTCCAAAGCATTTTAGTTTACAAACCTTATCCCATGCAACCAAATGAACTTTTCTCTTGTCCAAAGCCCATTGCCAAATAAATTGCTTTCTAATCTTATCAAATTATGAAAGTATAGATTTGGGAGGCTTTAGTGTGGATAAGAGCTAGATTGGCACAACAGATAAAATGACTAGGAAATGTCAGTCTCCCTACCAACGATAACCATCTACCTTTCCATGTCCCTATTCTGCCGCTCAACTTGTTCACTACTTAAAGCCAAAGATCTTTTTTTTTTCCATTGAGTAGAGGAATACCAAGATACTTGTTAGGGAGCTCCTTGATCTTATAATCAAACATGATGGCCAAATCAGAATGCATCTTTACACCCAAATTAAAGAGGAAAATTTTAGATTTAGTGGGATTAACTTGCTGACCAAAATATAAACAATATTTGTTTAAAGTATTCTTGATTTCTTGTGCTTCCTAAATTGAAGCTTGTCCAAAGAGAATTGTATTGTCAACAAAAAGAGCATGGGTGAATCAATGCCTCACATTCTTCATTCTTAAGCCTCGCCATTCCCTCATGTGATTTGTCTCTCTTATTACACAAGTAAGAGCTTATGTCATAATGATGAATACATAGGGAGATAAGGGATCCCCTTGCCTCAATTCTCGAGTTGATATAAATGTGTCATTTTCTTACCAATTCAATAGGACTACCATACTTACGTCAGATATACACGAAGCAATCCACTTTCACTAATCAACTACAAAACCTAGATTTTCCAAGATGAACATTAGGAAGGGCCACTCCACCCTATCATATGCTTTGGCCATATCCAACTTAATCACCATGTTGGGGATCGCTTTGTTCTTGATTGAGTGTAGAATCTCATGGGTGATGATAGCACCTTAAGTGGCCTCCTTACCAAGGACAAAACCCCCTTGCTCATCTGTGATAATCTCTAGGAGAAGGGAAGTAAGGTGGGTACATATAGCTTTGGAGATAATTTTATACACAAAATTAGATAAAGACATGGGTCTAAACTCATCAAAAGAGGAAGGAGATTTATTCTTAGGAATTAGCATGATATTGGTCCTTTTCCATACCTTGATAACATTCCAGAATTTCCTTGATTCTTCAACTGCCAACAAAATATCCCTTCCCACAATATCCCATACATGTTGAAAAAACTACCCAACCATTCATCAGGGCTAGGTGATTTATCTCCTAGCATGGCAAAGACTACTTCATGTATCTCCTCAATAGAGAACTCCTTCATCATCTCAACATTATGATGATCTTTGACAAGCTTAGGAATATTATAATCACCCTCTTTAACAAGTCGAAGTGAAGACAACTGTGAGAGCAGATTTCCAAATAGTTCCTTTGCATAATTCTTGTTCTCTGAAGGGTCATTCAAAGAGATGCCGTCCACTTTTTTAATACAATGAATGGAATTTGATTCATGCTTTAACTTTAAAGAGAGGTGGAAAAAAGTTGTATTTCTATCCCCATCCTTCAGCCACATTTCCCTAGATTTTTGGCGCTAATAAATGTCCTCTCTAGAAAGAATTTCTTCTAGCTTATGTCTCAAATCTCTCTTTCTCATACATTTCCACATTTATACCCAAAACAATGATCAAGTCAGCATTCGATTTGATTTCTTGAAGTAGCCTAGCTTTTTCTTTAAAAATATTCTTAAAATGTGAGTAGTTCCACTTAGTAATCTTCTTTGTAAGGAAATTTAGCTTATTTTCCAATTGATTTACATTCTAGAGCCTTTAATAAACAATGATTGGAGACACTATTTTTTAATAAATGGAAGGAAATCAAGATCCTTCCACCACATATCTTGGACTCTAAATGGACTTTTCCCTGATCTTGTTTCCTTTCGAAAGACTAATCTAAAAGGAAAATGATCAAACCCTACTAGAGGAAGAATATTTTCTTGGCAACACAAGTTATTTTGTAGACAATGTCTTGAAATCAGAAATTTGTCTAAATGTTGAGCTATTTTCAAAAAGTCTTTCATCCTATTGGTCCAAGTGTATTTTCCATTCCTCAGTTTTAAGTCTATTAGATTGTTATTCTAAATTAAATTCTTGAAATCTTCATTTGATCTAGATGGGTGGAGAATGCCACCTAGATTTTTGTCCCCTTTCAAAACTACATTGAAATCCCCACCTAAAATATAGAACTCTTTTCTTAACAAACATAGCAGATTGCTAATATGATTCCAAAGAGTTGCTTTTTTTATCATTCCAATTGGGCCATAGATACAAAAAGTCCAAAAATCTTTACCTTCCTCAAGATTTGGTAACTTACCTAGAATCTAGTTCTGTGTGATGCTCACCACTTGCATGTCAGTGATTGAATTTCTCCATAAGACTATCAATCCACATGAAGCTCCTTCCACAGGTGAAACAACAAAGGACCACCCCTTCCATGTACTAAAAATCTGAAAGCTCTGCTCTTGAGAGAGTTTGGTTTCTTGAAGAAAAAGAATGTCTATTTTGGACTTATCAATTTAGAGTTTGATGAGCCTTCTTTTGTTAGGTGTGTTAAGGCCCCTAAAATTCCATGTCAGTAGCCTCATGGTACCTGAGGGGAGATTTCAACTCTCCTCCTCAAAACCATGTCAATTTTTCCTTGTTTTCCTGAGGCGATCTCATCCTGTGTTTTACTTTTCTTGTTCATATAACTCTTTCTAATTGTCACCGACATAATAAAAGGCTCTTTCAAATTAAAATTTATCTAAGAAATGCCTAATTTTCCCATTTCCTAACCTATGTCACCTTCAACAAGAACTTCATTGGCAAGCTCCTCATAGAGGTCACTCGTAACCTTGGTCAACACTTTCTACAAAAGAGATTGTAGTTTATCATTCTCCATGTATTGGGTCATTTCCTCTCCCTATACCCCTATGGTCTTGTCCTCCTTTCCTCCCCCAAAAGGAGAGTTGTCAATGGAAAGTGAAGCTACCCCCTTCTCTTTCATCTTTTCTGAACCTTCAAATTCCATACTCTCATCTGAGGCTATTCCTATGCTAAGGTCCTCTTGAGTGCTTGATTTCTCTTTTCAGAGATGTTCTCCCTTTTCTCCCACCATATCTTCCTTCTTAGTGTCATTCCCTTTATTTGGAGGAGAAAAGACCACTTGGATGTTAACGACTTCTTCCTCCAAAGGTTTGTCAACTTTGTTATTAAGCTCTTATGAACAACCTATGGTGTCTTTCAGATAGTTTTTTCTTGGGTGTGTCTCATAAATCACTGATCTAGTGCTGATATCACTTCCAAGAGGGAGAGATATATCACCTTTTAAACCTTCCTCTTGGTTCTCTGAATGATGACCCAAAAACTTTGGATGGATAAGGTTTGTACCTAATGTACCATGCATTATATTTTCATTCGTAATTTCAATACCCAGAAGTCGATTCATTCTAATAAGGTCATCTTCTTTGAGACCCTCATCAAAAAAGATTTATTACAACCATTGGCCTATGACCATCTCAATAAATATATGTTTGGGCAAAATCTCCTTCATTTTTCAAAAGAATACATATTCTTATAGACGAGGAGTAAAGAGGGTCAGAACAAATTTCAAACTCCTAGAAAATACCCAGCACATTCCCAATGCTTACCAGTGAGTCAGGATCCCTTTACTCTATTGGAAAAAATAGAAGAGCTCTGTATCCAAAAAAGAAGAAAAGGGATATGTTCCTTACCAATGTCAAAGTTTGGCTTCCACTCTTGATAGAAAACAACTATCTTCTCACATTTCCATATGTTTTTATGAAGCACTGTATCTCTACCATTTTTGTCAGAGAAGATGAATGAAAAAAAAAAATTACCCAATACTCCAAATTCCTTAACATCTAGCCATTGTTCTTTGTACTAGGCTGTAAAATCATCATCAAAGAAATGAGGTGATAAAACCTTACTAATCGGAGCTCTCTCCTATAAAAGTGAGACACTTTTCTTCAGGCTTTCACCATTGAAGGATACTTGTACAAGCTGTGTCTCTTCCTTCCTTATTACTTTCTTATATGTGGGTTTAGCAACCCATATTTCCTTCTTTGATGTCCTTTCTCTATCTCAAGGTGGCTTATCCAAATTCTGCTGAAAAACACATCACTTGCTTCTCCCACTAGCCTTGATGTGTCTCTGATATCTTTGTTTAGAATATGATCTCCACTTAAATGGTTGGGGTCTCTAGTGTCATACAAAAGCTTTGTCCCTAGTTTAAAAATCTTCAAAAGCCTCTTGTTGAGATTTCAATGGCTCTCTAATAGGAGGGAAGTCCTTCCAGTTATGACTTAGGATATTGATAGTCACATATTGGCCTCTCCCTTTGTCTCTAATCCCAAATCTTTGCTCTTCTTGCTTGAATCTAATTTTCTTGCTTGAAGAAATATTCCTTTGTGAAAACCCATATCCACGCTTACTATTCTGTATGTTTCAAGAAATTACAAATTATTGGATTGTACAACTTAAGAGCAATATTAGGAGGCACAAGAGATTGCACAAAAAGATAAATTATTTGTACTCATTTCTCAACCCAAATTTTTCTTATAGGCCTAACCATATTTCTAACCCTAATTCTAACTTGAATGTCAACCACAAATCTAATTAGAAACTTTGACCTAGGTGGAGATAAATAAATTAAGGTTAGAAATAGAAATATATTTATAAACAAATTTTCTAATGAATCTATTTTAATGGAGAAGGTGAAACGATTTATAATAGAATATTAGAATATCTATTTCAAAATATTAGAAATAGACTTATAAACATAACCATAACCCTAATTCTAACTTGAACCTCAACAATAAAATTAGGGTTAGAATAAAGTTTTAATACAATTAGGGTTATGGTTATGTTTATAAATCTAGTTACATTTAATGTTTTACTCATGTACCAAATTATGGTTATGGTTAGGTTTAGGTTTAGAAGTAGGGTTTTGTTTAGGAATTGAGTTAGGATTAGTCTTATAAATAGGGTTAGAAATAGGGTTATGATTAAAATTATGGTTATAGTAGGGTTTTAATCTAATTAGGGTTATGGTTACGTTTATAGATCTTGTTACATTTAATGTTTTATTCATGTATGAAATTATGGTTAGGGTTAGGGTTTCATGTACGATTAAGGTTATAGTTATGATTTAAATTAGTGTTAAGGTTAGCATATTTATCTTTATAGAAAGATATATTTAGTGTAATGTTAGCACAACTTGTGAGAATTAGGTTTAGAGTTAGGGTTTGGATGAAGGCCAAATTTAGAATTAGGGTTTTGTTAAGGGATTGGGCTAGGATTAGGCTTATAATAAGGGTTAGATATAGGGTTAGACTTATAAATCATTGCTAAGTGTAATCTTAGGGTTATTATTAGAATTACTGTTAGATTGAGTGTTATGATTACAATTAGGGTTTGGGTTAGCGTATGAACAAAGGTTAGATTAGAATTAGGGTTTTGTTTAGGGATACAATTATGGTGAGGGTTATAAATAGGGTTAGATTTAGAATTAGGTTTAGATTGAGGGTAATGATTAAATAATAACTACAATTACGGCTTTTGTTAAAATTAGGGTATTTGCTTGAAATTATGGTTAGGTTTAGCATATGTATATTTAGTGAAATCAATGGAAATTGTACTTTTGTGATTACTTATCTTGTTAATGGGCTCCAAATTGTCACATGAAACTCATATTGTAACTTGTAACTCGTTATAATTGTAAATTGTCTATATACAAATTTTAAATGGACACCAGTATATTTTTATGACTTTTACATTTATTGGTTGTGAAAAATATCATTTTTTTAATTGATAATTTTCCAACTTCATTAAATATAGATTATTGTAGTTCTTAGATTCATATTAATTAATGTAAGAATCATGTGTTGTGGAATTAATGTAAATAAATTTTGTTATTATAGAATTAAGATTTAATTTATTTTACTTTTTATTATTTAGTTTAGTGAAGCATAATTTCATGATTTATTATTAGTTTAATGAATTTAATTTCTTAGAATATGCATAAATCAATTCAGAACAAATAGAATTAAGAAACCATAGTAACACAACAGAGAGAACAAACTATATATTCATCTTTACAAATAGGATTACAAATATACAAGATACTCAGACTTTTCTTTCAAAATGTGTAATACACCTGATAGAATTTAAAAAGAATGCATTCCATACTCTACTTTTCTCTGTGTGCTCTGCTCTATTCTATTTTACTTTGTATACTCTACTTTTTAATGATCTAGTTGGCTCTCTATGCTCTACTCTATTCTATTTTATTCTATACACTCTACATTTTAATGCTCTAGTTGGTTTTTTATGATTTGCTCTGTATGCCCTGGTCTACTCTATATACTCTACTCTATATGCTCTCGTCTTCTCTTTGAGCTCTACTCTGTATGCTCTAGTTTTTACTCTTTAAGCCTTGCTTTGAATGCTCTGGTATGCTATCTATGATCTTCTATGTATGCATTGGTCTGCTCTTTATGCCCTACTTTGTATTCTCTAGTATGCTCTCTATACTCTACTATGTATGCCCTAGTCTACTATGTATGCCTTGGTCTACTCTTTATTCTCTAGTCTTCTCTCTATGCTCTGGTATACTCTCTATTCTCTACCCTATATGCTCTAGCTTTCTCTATATGCCTTTCTCTACACTTTATGCCCTGCTCTATATGATCTGGTATGGTCTTTGTGGTATGCTTTGTATGCCCTAGTCTACTCTATATGGCCCAATCTATATCATTTATCTTCTAATAAATTTAGTCTTTTTTCTTCAACTTTTCTCTTGCCAAGTTATTTTCCATTTTTCATCTTTTCATAATGGTTATATGTAAATGGAGGAATTATTCTAAGTCCTTCTAATTAATTTACATGTGATATAGCCACAAATTTTAATCATGTCCTTTCTTTCTATTGTATATGAATTGTGGCTTTTGAAAGAGACAAACCTTATGATTTGTGTATTGTTAATGCCCAAGCCAATCTTAAGAATATTTGGATTGTGTGGCCCCTTTGTAGTGGTGTAATTGGAACTACACATGGAGATTGATCTTCAAATGATATCCCTATGTAATTATAAAACTCCACCATAACATATGTCGATGGTTCTGGTGGTGCACTACTAGGTTTTTATATTATTTTTTGAACATACCCTAGAGATCAATTTACAAGACTTGCTTCTATCCAAAGATTAGAAGTTAACATGACCCTTGCATCTTTAGCAAGTAATAAACCCATATCAATTCCATCATTCTGACCTTCTTCATCCATAATGATAAATCTGAATTGTGGATGATGAGTGTTCTTAGAAGACTTAGTGTTAACACCTATCTTAGCCGACTTGGTTATTTTCACTAATTGTGGAGATATATTGAAGACTGTAGAAGCATGTTGATATGTGGGAGGTGTGGTGTAATTTGCATACATCTTTACATCTTTCCCTTAGCTAAAATTGTATGACGTCCAGACCTATTTTGATGTATGTTTGTATTGTCAACCATGGAGTTTGTTCCACTAATTGATGAATATAATGCTGACCTTGATGTACATTCCAAGGGTGGTGAGTTGTTTTACAACATGTAATATAGTTGTGAAATGGAGGTAGTTGTGTAAAAATGAAAAAGCAGTGCAAAGGTGTGAAAGAGCGGAGATATTCTGTGCTTCAAAGGAACTGAACCCTGGCATGGAATAGATATACTATGCAAATGTCTATATAAATTGTATGTATATGTTACCTTCTAATCAAAAATTATAGTCATTCATATGTTAATCTGAGTCTTCCTTTATATTCCTAAATGTTGTGTACTCTTTGTAAATCATGGCCTTTATTTAGTCTTTTTTCACCCTTGGTCAGAAATCTTTCATTTTTTCAACCCTGGTCGGCAAGTTTGTAAGTTCCAAAACCACCTAATTTCCTGACTCTTTACTCAAGTCAATGTCCAAGTCTTAGTTATAGGTCTTGTGACAGTTTGCTAAAAAAATCCATTGTGGTCAGTGAGTCAGAATTCTTCAAACTTTTGAACTCCTAAACTATTGGTTCACTATTTCAAAGAGTTGCTGATGCCCTAAATGAACATGCATCTTGCTTCCCAAAGCAGTGTCTTTTCAACTGTTAGAATGTATGGCATGTTGACATCTATCAATTTGTTGTAAATTTGGAATGACTTGGGAGGAGTGTTCACACACTTTTCAAAGGGAAATTCAATTAGATATTTATGAATTGCTTAGTACTTTACACCACTAGATTTAATGATATTTAATGTGACATTTTATAAAATCTATCACCTTGCAAACATGACTTATTTTGCATTGTGATGTTAGTTTGTTGGAGGAGCTCTGAACCTCGCTACTAACAAAGAATTTGTAGAAGTATTCACAACAAGGTTAGACAACTAGTTCCTTTCCTTGCTTTTCCTTGTTATAAATTGAGTCTTTCGATTTTTCTGGGTGAAGAAGAACAATTTTTTTTCATGAGTCTTGGTGGTCAATTTCCTTCAAATGTCTTGTTGACATCTTTGGTGCCCATAATCTTCATAGAAGTTTTCATTTTCTAGTTTTTAAAACAAGTCAAAATGAAGTACATATATCAGGGTTTCCCAATTGCCTCTATAATTTTAAATTGTTTGTCCAAAGTAAAGGATACTAATCTCAGACATGTACACCTAGAGGATTTTTTGGGATAGAATGCAACAAGAAACTAGGTCTTCAATTGCAGAAAGGATTGTAAGTAGTGGGTTAGCCCATGCTAGAGGTTTTCCACCTATCATGTCATATCTAGATTTGATTGTTTGTTGTGCAAGAAATTATTATCCTGACTCACAAGAGATACAAGCTTTTGATGGCTCTAGAATTACTAAAGTTGATTCAGAAGTTGTGTCATGTGCATTAAGGTTACCAGACCATGAGGAGTTTATCTATATGTCTGTTACTAGTGGTTGGGGATATGTTTGGGATAAAAATGATTGGTGCCAAAATTGTATTGCTAAGAGCTAGCTCAAAGTTGAAAGAAAAGATAATCAAGTCTTCCCACTAATTTGAAGAGAGGGAATTTTAAAGAAGAAATATCTAACATGATTACCTTGTTACATTGTGCCATAAGAAGTGCTAAGTCAGATTCATTTGAAAGCTCTATGTGTCAATTTATTTTGGTGATTTGTAGTGAACTTCAATATGTAGATTGAGTGAAATTAATAAGTGAACATATGAATGAGTAGCTAACAAACTTTGATAAGAAGGCATCTTCCCATATGTTTTCCTTTATGGTCTACATTTTAGCTAGTAAAGAGGTTATTGTTGCAAATATGTGCCTAAGTGGTGTTGTCATTGATGTCAACATATCCTTGTTGCATTAGTGCCAACTGTATCCTATTTTATTACTTGGTTAGAAGACTGAAATGTTGAGGATATTGAGAAAATTAATAAAGATAATTCTATGAGGACTGTATGTCTATGTAGAGGGTTATCCAAAGTAGCTCTTGCTAAGATTTGAGAAGTCCGCATGAAGATCTGAAGAAGTTATGGCCATCTGAGTAGAGTTTGTTTTGTAGTGTTCAAAAGAAATAGAGTGACAAGAAATGGGTTTGGATTGCTCTGCACTGAAATATTATGATATGTGGATCTAAAGGCATGTTTGGGAAGTCAGCGTGTATCAACAACTCAAGTGGTTTGTGGTTTGGAGGTCCAAAAGCAATCTTTCTAGTGTGACAGACATGGCAGACAGTGTTCTTGAGGTTCTGGATGAAGATGCAAGTGATTCTAATAATTTGGAGGAGTGTGGATGTTTTTGTTGAATTCAATGTGCTTGTGGAGGTCTCTGGATCATGTGACTACTGTGTTGGAGGTTTGCATTGAAGATTGGGCTCATTTTTGAAGATTTATTCTTTGATGTTGTTGTTCTTCCCAGTCTTGGCCGATAGGATGATTCAAGTATGTTATGGATGATTTTAGAGCAATTCCTTGGAGCATGGTGTGTTGTTGGAAGAAGATTCAAGTCTCGGCTATATTAGGCCAACAATATAGTGATCCATGTTAAGTCAAGCTGACCTTGATGTTCATTCTAATGTTGATGAAGCATATTAATACTTGTTGATAAATTATGGAAAGGTGGCTGTGTACAAAAATGATAAAATCCTAAGAGAAGTATAGAGGTAGAATAGAGAAGAGGAGGAGTAGAAGAACAAGAGAAGTAAAGGATGAAGATATAGTGAAGAAGTGTTTGGTGAATAGAAAAGGAGTTTGTGAGCCTTCATTGGGAATGAACAAGGCATGAAGAAGATGTTGTTTCTCAGTTCATTATCTTTGTGTTAAACTTAAATTCTTGTAGGCAGTGAGCCTCCTATAGGTAGTGAGCCTCTTTTGAGCAGTGAGCTCTAGGCAGTGCACACGAAGGCATGTGCCTTCTCTTTTCTTCTAAGTACTTTAACAGGTTACAAATTTTGTGGGTTAACCCTCACCATGGTTTTCCCTTAACTGGGTTTCCACATTAAAAATTCTAGTGTTATGTGTGTTCAATTTGCTTCTACTCATGTGTAGATGATTCATGCTTTAATATTTACATCAGTAAACTATTTTAAGTGGTAAAGAAGAATTAATTGCTACAATTGTTAAAGTTTTAGGACAAATGATTCACCCCCCCACCTCAGTTGTCTGGACTAATTCCTACAATTGATATTAGAGCCATGTTCCTCTACAAGAAGCCTAACCACTTGAGGAGATCTAAGATGTCGACTTACAAGAAGGATAGTCTGAGGTTATATGGAAGGAATTACCCTCTATGGAAGAAGTGCATGGAGTGTCACTTGCAATGTATGGGTAATGCCTTTTGGTTGATAACTAAGGATGAGTATAGAATTCCAAAGAATGGTCCTACAACTCTAGACGAACTCAAGGATGATGAACACAACATTCGACCTAAAGAAGCATAGTTAAGTGCCCTGACTAATGCAGAAATGACAAATGTCCTGGAATTAAAAACTACTCATGAAATCTAGAATAAGATGGAAACTCTGTATGAAGGTGATAAATATGTCAAATGTGCCAAGCTATAGAGCCTAAAGGGTAAATACAAAAGATTGATAATGAGCAAAGATAAAAACATTACTTCGTACATACAAAAGGTGAATGAACTTGTGACCCTTATCAAAAGTGTTGGTGGAGTATTGAAAGAATAAGAGATTGTTGCCAAAGTGCTCAGATCCTTACCTCTGACATACAAGCATAAAGTTGCTGCCATTGAAAAGACTAGGACTGTGACAACTATTACAAGGGATCAATTGGTTGGTAAGCTTTCAATATTTGAAATGAGTGAGTTTGGTTATTCTCTTCCTAAGTTTGAATCTGCATTTAAAGCCAGTGTTCATGGGAAGCAAAAATATGATTTAGGTGAAAGCTCTTTAAGAAGATCAAATAGATTTGAGAAGGCAAGGAAGGATATTGAACATAATGAAAGTGAGCTCGATGATCTTAAAGCTTTTCTTGCCAAAAGATTGCCAAGAGGATCTGGTAAGTATGAAGGAAAGTTGCCATTCAAATGTTTTTCTTGTAATAAGACTGGTCATTTTACCTCAAGGTGTCTGGAGAGGGTTTCAAGGACAAACCCTAAGAAATCTAGAAGTCTGAAAAATTGTTACTATGTTGAAGAAGCTGATGAAGAAGGAGTCACAGATGATGAATCTAATCATGGAGGTTCCACTGATAATGATTGGGTGTTCATTGCTATCAAAGAAGAAGATTCGGTGCCTACTAAATCTACTAGCTATGCAAATATGGAAAGTGCCTTGGCTGCTCACATTATAGAAAAGGATGAATGGGTGATTGACAGTGGATGTTCTCATCATATGAATGGCGATAAAAGTAAGTTTGTAAGCTTTGAAAAATATGAAGGTGGACTTGTGATGTTTGGAGACAACTCAACTGGTACAATCTATGGCAAAGGATCCATCTCTTTTGGTGGTAAGAATAACACTAATGATGTTCTGTATGTGGAAGGATTGAAGCATATTATTTTTAGTGTTGGACAGTTGGTTGACAAGGGTTATGATCTCCAATTCAAGGATGGAAAATGCAGAATCTTGGAAAGCTCTAGAACTAAAATTGCATCTGGTACTTAGACTAGAGGTAACATCTTTTATTTAAGTAGTTCTGGTAAAAGTTGCTTGATTGCTCAGGTTGATCAGAGTTGCCTCTGGCATATGAGAATATGTCATGTGAATTTTTAGAACATTGTCAAGATAAGTTCCACTCAGGCTGTAGGAGATCTTACAAGACTTGTGAAACCTGCTGATAGCATGCGCAGAGAATGTCAATTGGGTAAACAAAACTAAACTTCATTAAAGAGTAAAGAACAGTCTTCAAGTGGATTGTTGGAACTTGTGTATACTGATCTTTGTGGTCCTGCTAGAATTAGGAGTGTGCAAGGAGACAAATATTTTATGTTGTTGATTAATACTTACTCCTGGATGATGTGGCTAACCTTCTTGAAAGAGAAATCAGAAGCTCTTGGCAAATTCAAAGTGTTCAAGGTCATGGAGGAGAATGAGATTGGTGTGAAGATAAAGTGTCTAAGATCCGACAGAGGTGGAGAATTTACCTCTGGTGAGTTTGATACATTCTATGAAAAGCAAGGAATAAAAAGACAATTATCTGCTCCTAGGACTCCTTAGCAAAATGGAGTGGTGGAAAGAAAGAACCGGATCATTTAAAAAGCTTCTAGGACCATGATGATGGAAGCAAATGTTCCTCAAGTCTATTAGAGAGAAGCTATGAGTATTGTTGTCTACACTTTTAACCGAGTATAGATCAACGGCAATTCTGGTAAGACCCCCTATGAACTATGGTTTGGTCATCCTCCTATTGTGAAATATTTTAGAGTTTTTAAAAGTAAATGCTATATCAAAAGAGATGAGGACCATGGCAAGTTTGATGCAAGAAGTGATGAAGGAATATTTCTGGATTACTCTACTCAAAGCAAGACGTACTAGTGCTTTAACAAGAGATTAAAAAATATTGTTGAAAGTACTAATGTCAGAGTTGATGAAAGCAAAGAAAGACCTTCCAGGCTTTGCAGATATGATTCAGATGATTAAGATGAAAGTCAAAGTCAAGGAAGGCAAGTTCAAAATCATACTCAGATCCAGATTGATCTAGAAAATCTAGTGACTCGTAAGGATAGTGCGGATGTTGAGGAACAAGCTGAAGAAACTAAAGTTCAAGAGGAGATTTGTTTGATTTCAAAGATTCAACAAAAATTAGTAAGTGAAGCCTGCAATGATGAAAACTGGGGAAAAGAAATGAAAGAACAATTAATGTAGATTGAAAAGAATCACACTTGGGATCTTGTTCTTAGACTTGAAGACAAAAATGTGATTGGAACTAAATGGGTCTTCTAGAATAAACTAAATGAAGATGGTGAAGTGGTACGAAACAAAGCAAGATTGGTATGCAAAGGATATTCTCAAGTAGAAGGAATTGATTTTGAAGAAACTTTTTCTCCGGTAGAAAAAATAGAGGTTGTCAGATTATTTCTTGCATTTCCTACTTATAAAGACTTCAAGGTTTATCAGATGGATGTCAAGTTAGCATTCCTAAATGGAGATTTGGAAGAAGAAGTCTATATTGAACAACCAGAAGGATTTCAATTGTCTGATCAAAGAGATATGGTCTGCAGATTGAGGAAAGCATTGTATGGACTCAAACAAGCCCTAAGAGTCTGGTATGAAGGATTAGATAAGTATCTACTAAGGCTAGGATTTAGCAAAGGCACTGCTAACAGTAATCTTGACATTAAGATTGATCATGAGCACATCATGATTGTTGTGGTATTTGTTGATGATATCATTTTTAATGGAAATAAGAGTATGTGCAAAACATTTGTTGATCAAATGTAGAATGAATTTGAGATGTCCATGTTTGGTGAAATAAATTTCTTCTTAGGTCTACAAATCATTCAATCAGATAAAGGTATCTTCATATCTCAATCCAAGTATGTGAGAGAATTATTGAAAAAGTTTCGAATGGAAAATTCAAAGCTAGTGGGTACACCTATGGTAATCGGATACAAGTTGTGTAAAGATGATGACTCCCCTAAGGCAAATCATAAAATGTATAGATCAATAATTGGAGGATTGCTCTATATCACTCATACTAGACCTGATATCATGAATTCAGTTGGACTTGTTGCTAGATTTCAAGTTGATCCTAAAAAATGTCATGTTTTAGTTGTCAAAAGAATTTTTAGATATCTCTAAGGAACACTTGATTATGGCTAATGGTATCCAAAGGATAATGACTTCACTCTTCAAGCATACACTGATGCTGATTGGGTAGGAGATGTGGATGATAGGAAAAGTACTAGTGGTGGTGCATTTTTCCTAGGAAAGAGATTGGTTTCTTGGATGTACAAAAAGAAAGAAGCAATATCTCTGTCTACTACAGAGGCAGAGTATATAGCAGCAGCAAGCAATTGTACTCAAGCCTTGTGGATGAAGCAAATGTTGAAGGATATCAGAATTGTGTTTGAGGAACCTGTTACAATCTTCTGTGATAATTCAAGTGCAATAAACATCTCAAAGAATCTGGTGTTGCATTAAAAAATAAAGCTCATATCCATCAAGTTTCATTTCTTCAGAGAGAAGGTAAATGAGAATAAAGTCAGATTGGAGTTTGTTTCTTCAAAAGATTAGATTGTAGATATATTTACTAAGCCTCTACCCAAGGATACTTTTGAATATCTCAAAGAGAATTTAGGGGTTATTACCCCTCCCAATAAGAACTAAGATGCACTAGCATGCATCAGTCTGATGCAATTCACAGTCACATCTTGTGATTTGGATTGATGTTAAGGAGATACTACTCAGGGGGAGTAGTCAGTATGCAAATTATCGGAGATCAGTCTAGAACAAAGGGGGAGAAAATATTGCAAATATGTGCCCTTTGCATTTGATGTCAAAAGGGGAGAGAAGTCATGTGAAAAACTAGTTGTTGATGCAAGGGGGAGTAGTGAAGGAAGTGTGTAAGGACCCTTACCCACTCCTTTAAACACCTTCTAGTTTGTATTCATTTACTTGTGGCTCTTGGTATATTGATGTATTTAGGGGAGAACTAATGGTGTTAGTTCTTTCTCTCTCTCGATGAGAGTAAAGAACTCTAGTTCTTTCTCTCTCTCGATGAGAGTAAAGAACTCTAGTACTTTGATGAATTGCTTTATGATGCACATTCTTTCATATGCATACATTATCCATTTTGTGGTGGTTTAGTTGTGTGATTACATATTGAACTTTTCCCTAACCTATCATTATGTTTACAACATAGTGATATTATATTGGTGAATGCAATTTGGAAAAAACTTTAGTTGATAAATATAAACAATGGTTAATTTTATTTTGTACTTCCTTTTATAGATCCTTTCATGATTTGGAGTGTGTTTTCAGAAGTTACTTTGATATTGTTCTTGGACTATGTTTTAATGCTGTAATATGGTTAGTGATAACTAACTAGCTTGTTATATGTGATTTATGTGAAATAAATTCAGTAATTGAATAATGGAAGGTGATGCCTACAGTGATGTTGTGATGATAAGATAAGTTTTAATGCAATTTGAGAATGATATTTTGGATATGAGTATGTTCTGGCTTCAATTATAACTCTACATTAACAATGAAAATTAGGTAAGCCCTAATATTTCCAAATTTCAATTTAACATATATCTATTTATTTTATTTATTTATTTCCTATTACTTATCACTTTATTACTTGATAGTCATATTCCCCTATAATTCCATAGCACATGTTTATTTCATTTTAATTTTCATTCTAATATTTCATTATTATTTAAGTGTCTTAGTGGCATAATAGAGTGAGTCAAATACCTCTTTAGTTAGTTATAAGTATAAATAGTAGTTATAAGTATAATTTATTTATGACTTTACACCTTTCTTGAGTCCCACCTTAGTTTGATTAAATAATTCAATAAAATTATAAGTGGGGCTTTAAACAAAATCAAATAATTTAATATTTTAGTAAGTCAAGTGGAGCCCTCGTGAAATTAAGGCAAAGTGCTCATAACAAGTATTAAATAGGGAAATGTTTTTATGTGAAATGTTTTTATGTGAGTGTGTTTTTAGGATAAATTCATTTTGATTAAATTAAAATTATTTCTAGAGCATTGCATGCCAGAAGGTGACACCTCTCTAAATTTTTCTGCAAAAAGCCACCACGTGCCCTATCATGCCTCCTCATCTTGTATATGTGCATTGTCTAGAGTTCCACCACAGAAGAGAGGAAGAGAAAACGAGAGCAAAATAATTTGTGGGGCGGATTGCATGTCATAGAGCTACGGGGCTCGGGAAACTAGGTAGAAAAGGAGGGGAATCTGGTTTGAAAGCTCTCTAAAATGGGTAAAATTCACCTCTTCAATGATTTCAATATCAAGAGAACCTAAGAATGTGGCTTGGTGGATCCCCATCATACTCCGCACAGGCTTCCCAGGACTGAAGAACACATTTCTCGGGAACCATTCAGGTTAGATTGTTATTAGTATTTGTGCATATTTGTTTCAAGGCTTGGATGAGATATGTGCTAGCTACATGAAATCTCTGGGGGCTGCACTACGAAGATTCTATTGGAGATATCGTGAAAAATGGAGTGTGTCTTTCTCAACCCTTCTCTTTGTGCTTGAAATGCTTTAAACAGTTAGAAATGGCTTTAGGTATCTCATATATTGTTATGGTTTTAAAATAACAAATTAGATTAATTTTTTTTTAGTTAGGATTTGGGTAAATTCTTCGAAGTAACAGAAATATGTTTAAACTTCCTTTTTTACTGGTTCAAAGTTGGCATAGCCTACAATTTTAATTTCCTGTTAAAACATCTTTCTTTGATGCATTCTGTCAACCAATTCATGTGCTTTCTCTAGGCTTTCTTCTTGCTTATCTCCTAGTGCTGCTGCAACTCTAGCATCTGACCAAAAAATAGTTCCCTTTTTGTTATTCTTTGATGTATGTCCCTTCATCATGCACATTTGTATAGTGCAAACCTATTTTTCACATTGTTGCATTCAACGTCACCAATAATCTCCTCCAGAAAATTGTCCTTGTTTAAAAATGATGAAAATTCTTCACACCTCTTGGAAAAGTTTCTCTTACAAAAATCTTGAAGATAAAAATTGCTTACTGTATGGCAATCAGCACATACTTGATGGTTCTTAACAACTTTAATAGTTGTTCTATGGGGCATATTCAACAAACCAAAACTTTTCACTATGAGGGTAGAGAAATAATTATCTTTTGCTCTATTTTTCCATGCCAAGTTCACCGGCAGTCAGTAAATTCATTCAAACCGTATAGTATCAATATCATTAGTGGGATTAACTTTTTATTCAAATCCTCCATTATTAACATTATTAAAATGATCATTAATGTTCTATTTTATTATTATTATTATTTGGCTAAATTTTTGTTGAGGAATATTTTTGGGGTTTATGTTGGGGCTCGTCCATTTGGGTGGGCTTCATCGAGCAAGTTGGATGAGGTATTTTATTAAGTTATGCTTTATTTTAGGTTTGAACCTACTCAACTATGGAAGCCCTAATGCTTTCCCATGCTCCACTCTTAGTCTAAGTTAATTGATGTTTCTATGTTGGGTGTATTAGAGTAAAAATATATATATATTAGTAAGGCTCACTTGACTCCTAAACATGGACATCATATGGAAATTTAAAAGGTTCAAAACTCAAACAATAAAGGTAAACTAAGGTCTTCTTTTGTTTTCCAAGTAAGATAGGTTGCCTGAATCTAAATATCACCTTTATCAGTTTTATATATGTTGAAAGGGAAACTTGTGGCTTTCAAACAATATGTAGTCTTTTCCTGTAACCTTATTTTTTTAATATCCCTGGTGAAACTTGTTTCTTTGATATGATTTTTAATAACCTTGGTAAAACTTGTTTCTTTGATATGATTTCTGACATATAGGAAGAAAAGTGAACAGCTCAAACACTTGACACATATTATTTTAAATTGGCTACTATGTAGTAATTAACCTTCTTATAATATTTAGTTTTATAAGCAATTCTAAATAAAATTTATTTGATAAATATATATAAAAAAAAATATCTTAGAGAAAGCTTGAGTATGCATATTTGTATCTTTGTATTTTAATACACTATCTGTTGCATCTATTGTGATTTGGAAGACTTGAATATTATGTTCTTTTTTTTTTTTTCATTTTAGAACAGCGTTTTCATGTCTTTCAATCCATGTAATATTTTTCTGGGTTTTATTCCATTTTCAATTAGCTATTCAAAACATTTTGAAGGTTTCAATTTCATTTAAAAATGAGAATGTTATGTTTGTTTTAATAAAGTTGGGTAATTCTGTTTTACCTAGTTAAGATAGCTATTTATTTATTTACCTTGTATAAAAATAATACCAATTTGGAGTGCTTTAATCACTGACATGTAGCTTTAATATTTTATTAAAATTGGGTGAGATGTAACATTTTCACTTGCAAAGAAGGATAAGATTTTTTAAAATAAAACTTAGGCTCTCTTGATTATTAATGACATCATATTTTATTGATTAATTAATTATAGTCAATAAATTTGTTTATGGATGGATATGTTAGAATTGCTAAGTCAGTGGTATTTAGTAAAAGTAAGATTTAGGATCTTAGCAAATGTTCACATGGTTATATGTAAATTTATCATTGAAAGTGTCTTGCAGCTATCTAATGAATTTATGATTGAATGTTAGTGAAGGAAGGAATAATGTGTGAATCTTCTTCTTGGTAAAATAAGTTGAATGATTTCTGTATTTTAATTGTTGTTCTCAAACTTAGTTCTCCACTCTCATGTGCTAGAAATCTCATTTCAATATGTGTTGCTTCAATAGATCATTTGTGTTAAACATACATGGATGAAGTTTTCTCCTCGAGGAAATATAAGTTTATTCCCTAGAGTTTAGTTAACTTTGATTGCCTAATGATAATTTCTTTCTTGAACTATTTATTTATTTTAAAATTATGTCAAAAATTGTGAAACTGAAGATATGTTGAGATTGTTGCATCTTTTTATTAGAAAACCAAGTTGAGTTGAGAAGTCCATGTTTTCTGAACTATGAAGCCTCTGCGCTTTCATGTAGGCAAGGCCATCTGGGATGAGCCCCCGAGGCATAGGTCGGCTCTTAGGACATGTCTTCTTCACTCTTTCATTGTAATTTTACTCTAAAAATAAAAAGTACTCTAATAGTTTTACAAATTATAATGTATTATCTTTTAAAATCTTTCTGCTATGTCCTTTACACTTAATTATAGCCATTACATATGGGAGTTTTTTTGTATCAACATTGTTGTAATTTATGTGTATTTGTGTTGTGTCCATATTCATATGACTTGGGCATGAGATTAGGTATTATGTTTCATTATCCCCTGAAGAGTGAAAAATTACTGCATTATATGATAGAGGGGTCATGCGTGCTATGAAAGTAGAGGTTGAAATCATGTATTAATGTAATTGTTAGTGAGACACTCCTATTTTGGAGGTCCTTGTAATTAAAACTTTGTTGTACTCTTTTGTAATAGATGTATTGTGATTATCTTTCACTCATGTTATCTATCCTGGCGATAGGATGATGTTGCACTTCATGTTTTGAGTCAATTTAGAGTACTTGATATATCTATATATTTATCTTAATGTTTAAAAAAAAATTGTTGTGCCCTTTTTGGGCTCTTGTTTCTTGGGTAACCAGTTGGGTTGTTACAAAGTGGCTGACCAGATGATTCAAGTATGTTGTGGATGATTTAAGAGAAATTCTTTGAAGCGTGGCATGTTGTTGGAAGAAGATTCAAGTCTCAGCTATGTTAGGCTGATAGTATAGTGATCTGTTTAAGTCAAGATGACCTTGATGTTCATTCAAAGGTTGATGAAGTGTATTAATACTTGTTGATGAATTGTGGAAAGGTAGCTATGTGTGAAAATGATAATATCCTAAGAGAAATACAGAGATAGAATAGAGAAGAGAAGCAGAAGAAAAAGAGAAGTAAAGGATGAAGATATAGTGAAGAAGTGTTTGGGGAACAGAGCAAGAGTTTGTGATCCTTCAATGGGACTGAACCAGGCATGAGGAAAATGTTATTTCTTAGTTCATTATCTCTATGTTATTCTTGTAGCTAGTGAGCCTCTTGTAGGAAGTGAGCCTCTTTTGAGCGGTGAGCTCTGGGAAGTGTGCCTCTCTTTTCTTCTAAGTCCTTTTAACAGGGTACAAATCTTGTGGGTTAACCCCCACCATGGTTTTCCATTAACTAGGTTTCCACGTTAAAAATTATAGTGTTATGTGTGTTCATTTTACTTTTGCTCATGTGTAGACGATTCATGCTTTAATGTTTGCATCATTAATCTGTTTTAAGTGGTAAAGAAGAATTAATTGTTGCAAGTGTTAAAGTTTTAGGACAACTGATTCACACCCCCTTTTAGTTGTCAGGGTTAATTTCTATAGTTATCTAGCTAGGCCTAAGGACTCAAGGATCCCTTACACTAGATACACATGTGTTATGTTATTTTCCACAGTTGCAAAGAGAAGTTGGGATGAAATATTTTTTCCAAGTGAACGATGATTTTTCTCATGTTGTCTGCAAAAAGAATCAAAGGATAACTCGAGAGGAGAATTTCTTTGAAGTCGTGGCATTGATAATGAGGATTGGAAGCTTTTACATCCATTTTGATAGATTCACCTATCTACAGATTTGGGGTTTTGAAAATGCCCTCTTGAATATGCCTAGATATCCTTCAAATTATCTTATAATTTTGGAAGTCTATCGCCAGATGGAGGTAGTGAATAACAAATATCATAGTATGAAGAAGAAAGGGTATTAATTCCCTATGTATGTATCTTTGTTTGTTTGCAAGAGCAATGACAATGCCAAAAATGTTGAGAAGATTTTTGTTGAGTATAATTTTCACCCATTGCTTGTATGACTATCTTTTGATATAAAAACTTTGTCAAGAAGAATTTTCATGGAGGAAGTCTTTACAAACATCATCATCAGCTTGAGGATTATTGGGAAGATTTTATTGATGAAAGGGAAGTAGAGGAGAGATTGGATGAGGTTGATAGTCGACCAAGTCCAGGGTTTCAATTTGCCCTTGCAAATCCTAGATGGTGTCGATGACAATTCTTAAATTGTGGATGAAAGTTATCAATAAATGTAGTTTTTGAACTTCTTCCCCTAATACATTGGTCTGATAAAAAGATTGTAGATATTATGGCTTGATCTTCTTTTATGTTAAATAAAATAGAGAGATGTCTTGAAAGGAGAATAAGGGAACATGTTGGCTCTTCTATGCAAAAAGAATCTGCAATGAAAGAGCAAGGCACATCTTAGGTTTCTACTATTCCAAGGGCTGCAGTCAATGTGGATACAATTCTTCATGGAGTTGGCTCACAATCTCGAGGAGACAAAGAGAAACTTGAAGATAGCATAAGGTTGAAGAACACATGTGAACAAGGTAACCTACCTATATCCACAAGAGCAGGGATAGAAAAGAAAATGGATGCTTTACAATAATTGTAGGTAGACCATATGGCTTCTCCCACCTCTCCCATGCTTGACAGTGACTCTTTGATTTTCTAGAAAATTGGCGAAGATAGTGTTTTCCATTTTCTATTTGGTAATCCAAATTTTCCTATGCTAGATTGAATTTCTACACCTAATCTTCCTAATCAACTAGATAATATTGTTTTGAGTGCTAATGCTAGTACTCTAGCATCTCCATCACCCTCATGGTTGAAAAAGGTAGTAGAAAAGAAGAAGAGATATACTTTGGTGATTGACACAAATATAGATACTATAGCCAAGCTACTACAGGATATACCTAAGCCCAAGAGGGCTAAGAGGATGTCAAGAATGCATGCAGATCCTTCTTCTAGGCACCAAATTCTAGAAATTGTAGATCTAGTTGGTGATAAGAATGAGAATGAGGTCACTGAGGCAAATTTTAATATAAGTAGAATTGACATGGAACCTTCTACTATTGAAGGTGACATTTACCATGCCAAATTCTCAGTGAGCCTGTTTTTAAAAAGAGTCAAAGAAGAGGAGAAAAAAAGAACCGAATTGTAGACTCGAGTGAATACTTTAACCTCATTTATTCAATCCATTTTAAAAAATTATTGCTCAACCTGTAGATTCAACACCTAGTATAACTATGGATGGCTTAGATCCCACCATATTGCAATAATTTAGGAGATACCTAGCCATAGCTAAAGCTATTGAACAATGGATGGAGAAAATCACTCTTGATGAATTGTTATATATTGAGGAAGCTATGAAATTGTGCATCTAGATTTCTAGCAAATGAAGACATTGGTTGTGGAGCTGTAGAATGTTAGAAAATACAACTATAATTTGTTGATGGTTTTTAAGGAAGTTCAAGAAATAACAAAAATTCATGCAAGAATCCTCATAGCTAAGAAGATTCTAGGTGATCCTAAAGAAAAACAATCTGTAGTCTAGTTAGACACACTTGAATGGAGAATGTTTGTGCTAGGGGGAGTTGAAGAAGAATTAAGGAATACACTGACTCAATATTTTTCTGATTTGAAAGATCTCAAAAGTAATTTCACAATCTTCAAGCTCATATCACTAGCAATCTATGTGGCAAGATGCTAACCCCAATCATCACTAAGTACATGGCATATAAAGCAAGATTAAGAGCATTGGAAGCACAAGTGGTACAAGTAGATTCAACAACAGGTGAAGGACAAAACAAAGAGAAAGAAGCGACACAAGAGGACTTAATAGTTGTCACCTAGTAACTTTTCATATGCTTTATTATTATTTCTTTTAAAAAATGATTGGATCTGGAATGTTTTTTTAAGTTTAAGATATATTTAATTATCTTTAAATCAGTTGTCTTCAAGAAGTTGTTATTGTTTTAAAGATAGTTATGGTTGGCAAGGCTATATATTTCAGAGGTATGTCGATGCATAGCATCTTTTGGCAAAACTTATTTTGTAGAAGGTCAATTTTGATGTGACACTATTTTTAAGTTACTTTGATAAATGAATGGAAGTTGGTGCAATTGATTTCAGAAATTATAAACTTTGTGTTATGGTGGATTAATGTTTATTCTTCATATACATGTTGAATATGCTATCAACCTATTAGCTTGCAACTCTTTATTGAAGTGATTGGAGATTTTATTATGGCTCCTTAGTGTGAATGATTTTTATTTTGATGAATGGTTTATAGTGATGATTGTATGGTCAATGATATAAGTTTATGATAGTGGTAATCAAAGTCTTTGTACTTCTTAGTATTTTGAGATGTATTGTGATTCATTGCCTTTAATTCTTTTTGGTTAAAACACCACCTTTTTGCTTTCTAATTAAAATCACACTTTGTTTTCATTCATTGTATATCATTGGAAGGTAGATGCACCTTGTAAAATAAGCTAAGAGTCATTGTGAAACACCATTACAATTGACTCAACTATTGGTTTAGCTATCATTTGTTTGGAATGAGAGAAAATAGAGTTAAGTGACAAATTTGTATACTAATAGAGTTTTGGTAACTTCACTGGGGAAACACTTTTTACATATATTGAATTGCTTTATCATTGGTTTTTATGGTTCTTGAAGGTAGAATTACCCCAGTCCTCTATCCTAATGTAGATTGGCTCGTCGGTGAACAACAAGATATTATTACTAGTCTGTGAAACTTAGCCTAGCAGAATAGGAGAACAAATCAACAGTTCTACCAAGTAAATGAAGTTATTGAAGTTGAAGAAGAGCTTGGAGAGATAATAAAAGAAAATGCTAGACATTTTAGTGAAGCTCAAGAAATCACCCTTGTAGAAGGAATGGTTGCATTGCCTCAAAGAGAGAGACCCCTCCAAATACACATAGTTCTTTGTAACAGACCAAGGAACTGAGTAAATCACTTGAGATATCAAGTGAACAATCGACAAAACCATCCTTTGAATAACTAGTAAGTGGTTGGTGACTCTTCTTTTTGATATTCTTTATTTTTTAAAGTTGTCTTTAAAGAGATACACTAGGAGTGATATAAAGAAGGGTATTTCTTATTTAGATCTTGACCTGTTATAGTCTTTAAACTTCTCTGCTTTTCCTCCCACTTGTAAAGTAAAATCTGCAAGTAGACCATCTTCTCCTCCCCCAAGAAGGGATACTTCTATTTCCTCTTGCCAAGCCCTTATCCTTCATAGGACTATCTTACAATTACAAGTTAATATCCCAATCCATAACCTAGCCAATATGGCTCATCCACTTTCTGTCCCATGTGAAGCAGCTATACGTCCTCTAAGACTAGGATTATAATTGTATGATTTACCTATAGGAGCAAGCAAGGTAATACCCAAATTCAGAGGGGATGGAAAGGTTACTCTAGATGAACATATCAATGCTTTCTTTGTGGCTTGTTCTATTCTGGGTGTCCAACATGAGGACATATCTATGAGATTGTTTAGAGAATCCATGACTAATGTTATAGTAGAGTGGTTCTTCCATTTACCTAATGCATCTATTAGAGATTGGGCAACAATGAGATGAATTTTTGAAAATAGGTTCAAAACAATAGATAATGAGCATACATTGGTGGCCCAGTTATCTATCATGAGGGAGGAAATGCATGAGGAGATGAGGGAATTTATAGTGAAGAGAATTCCTACTTATGTAAGACTGAGAGATGCTCTATTGAAGTGTTTCTTCATTCCCATTAAAAGGGAAGGTATAGTTAATCTAGTAGTAGCACAAACAATGTCCATTTTCATAGAAGATGACCTAATTATAGTAGGTAAATGGAAGAAAGAATTGCAAATAGGAAAGCCTCTGGCCACTAATTCTCCTAATCCTATGATTCAAAGACTAGCCAATGACATTATAACTTTGAAGAGGCAGATGCCTAAAGGACCTCAACAACCTTTCTATCATGATGTGCCTAGAAAAGGTCATGGCCAACAAGGAATCAATAATAGACCTTTACCTTTGACTTGTCTTGCTCAGAGACTAGCAATTGAAAATGGCCCCTCAACATGTAGGGGTAATCACATGGTGTTCAATTTCCATCTCACCATAGACCATGATGGTACGTGTTGTCCTAAGATGACAATATTCATGCAGATGCTTTCAATGAATGAGCACACTAAAGAGCCATATGTAGAGGAAGAACATGTGCAATTTTGTGATGCTAGTATCAATTTCAGTGAATATGAATTAGATTCAGATTCAGGTGAAGCTGTGTATAATGAAATGGAAAATATGAATTCTATGGTGTTCATTAGAGGACAACCTATACAAATGAAGAAGGAATCTAAAGGCTAGTCCAATAACTCTTCTCATATGCCAAATTACATTTTGTCAAGGAAAGCAAACACTAGCTCCGAAAAGGTAGACCATGTTGTTCCAAAGGCCACACCTATTGAGATATCGTCTACTTCCTCTTCTAGAGATGTTTCTAGTTCTTTTGATATAGTAGAATCATGCAAAAACACTAAAATTCAAATATCTCAAGTTAAATATCTTAGGCTCAATCATTCTGAGTTGGAGAAACTTATTAGATATGTAAGGAAAGAACCCTCTCCTTCCCATATAAATGCACAAGTGTCTAATGAAACTAATGCTGGTGTTGAAACTCAAAATTGTTCAAATTCTCAATCTAAAGCTTCCCATGTAAGAATCCCTTTTATGTGTCCTTGTACATTGCTAGTTACAAACTATGCCTACTCAAGTAGCCAATGCTCTTGGCTTGACAATCACTTCTTCCCATGGTATATGATTCTCTATGGACTCCTCACAAGTGCCTATCTTAGGCCAAATTAAATATGCATAGGTTTCTCTAGAAGAACATCCAAATAAGAGATTAAAGCTAACCATTTTAGTGGTAGATATTCCTGCAAGCTATGGAATACTCCTGAGCAGAAGTTTCTGCAAAGACCTAGGTGGAGAAATACAAATGGATTGGTCTCATGCCTTGATACCTATGGATGGTAAGAAAACCTACCTAAATCATGAACTAAAAGTGATGTTCATAGTATTGAAGTCTGTAGATCTAAGAGCAGAGATATTATATGTGGAGATTAGTCCAAGTACTTATATGTTCACTGCTACCACTAAAGATAGTTTAGATATGATCATTCCTGATTTATCTAATGAGGTATGGACTCTAGAAGTTGATGGAAGTTCTTTCACTTCTAGGTTAGGTTCTGGTGTTGTTCATACCTCTCCTGATGATTACAAGTTTCCATTTTCCTATAAAATAGATTTTGAAAACACTAACAATATAGTCGAGTATGAAGCCTTATTCCTCAGATTAGCTATGGCTAAAGAGAAAGGAATCAAATAGTTAAAGGTGAGAGGTAATGATGAACTCATAGTAAGATAGGTGAAGAATATGTATTCTATTAAGAATGGAAGGTTGAGACATTATAGAAACACAGTTTGGGATAGTATTGAGGATTTTGATGCCTTTTCGATAGAAGTTGTGCCTAGGTATCAAAACACCAAATCTGATTCACTGGCTATCTCAACATCTCTTCTACTACCTCATCTAGACTTTAATGATAAACCGTATAGAGTAGAGGTAGTATACAGGCCTAGTGTGCCTGATAATGTCATTTGTCAATATATTCTTTGAAGGAAGTGCTATAGAGAGTAATGATATCCTGGAAGGTGAAGTTAATTCTAAATATGGTCAAGGAACTAAGATTATACAACTATAGGGGAATAATATTATTAAGGATTTGGTCTCCCTCGAGGATTTTTTAATAGGCACAATCAATATATTAAAAAAAGATTAAGGTTTCCATCAGGTCATTTGCTGAGTATGAATGTATCAATATAGGCATTGAGGAGGATCCCAAAATTGTCTATGTTAGAAAATGTTGCTCTCTCAAGGAAACAGAGCATTTGATTTCTTTGTTAATTCAATATAAAGATGTGTTTGTGAGCTTCCATTGTAAGCACTTCTCATATGTAAATGCATTGAAATAAAGTGCCTTAGCATTGTACATGTATTCTTGAGATCTTGCACATCAATTTGTGCCTTATTGTACTCACACTATGATATAAAGTGCCATGGGGTGTTGATGTTTGCTTTTTGTTTTGCCATCCCACCTTTGTCAAGTGAGTGTCCCTTCCACGACAACAGTGAATCACATTGATTCTTGCCTTATGCATGCATCCTTAGTTTGCACACCCTTTTATTTACTGGTACTTTCATGTTTGCATGTTCAAATGTTCTTGTTTTTTTGACATGCACTTCTTATTTTTGCATAGTTTTAGTGCACCTATCATGGCTCTCTCTTGTCGCCATTATTGGGGGGTTTCTACTATTGGTCCTAATGCTTCCTTGGTTTCATGTTGTAGTGAGTTATGTATCTAGTATTTGTTCCTATGTACTAGGCAGATGCAGCGTACATTAGTGGCTGGTTACCTAGATGCATTTCAGTGAGATGGGGTATTTACCATATGGACACTCTTGCATTCCTTTTGTAGAGGTGGCCTTCTATTTTCACATGATCAGTTCTTCAAACTTTTTGTACCTGTGCCATTTGTATCTTTAAGATCTAGATGTTTTGCCTTTGTTTGCCATCTAATTTAAGTGGTGTCATTGGGGGCACTCATGCAGATTCTTATCTTCTTGATTCTAATCTTCATCTTGTTTTAGAGGAGGTTCTTTATTCAACACTATAGCAGTCAGTCTCTAACAGCACTTGCAACTTCTTCATGCTTCAGTGGATTTCTTCATGTTCATCTTCATGTTCCTATTCTTTTAGGATGTCTTTTGTGGAGGCTTCTTAGTTCTTCACTCTTTCTCTTTGTCTCTTGTAGGGAGGTTTGTTCTCTCTTTTGGAGAGGAGTTTTTCCCATGCGGTTTTCTCCTTTTCTCTATTTGTGAGAGACTCTTTGGTACAAGGATGCCTCATTAGGCCTAGTTCCCATGACCCATACATGCTTTCATACATTTGTCCTTTGTTTTTTAGCTTCTCCCTAAGTTCATCTTAAGGGGAGGTGTTAGAGTAATAGGTTATTTACTTTATTAATTGAATCATATTGATTAATTAATTAAGTCATATTTACTTTATTTCACTTAAGCTAAACATAGGAATCTCACATTAGGGTTTTCTAACTTGCAAAGATAAAAGTGAGTTCTCTCATGTAATTCATTAATATATTTCATTAATTGCATCTTTTTGTGCAAATTGCTCTCTTTGCTTTTTTCTCTTGTGGAAGGTTAATCTTAGGTTTTGTAGGTGTTCCCTAGGGTACTGTGAGGTTGGTTTCACAACTTCTACATCTCCATTTCAATAGAAGCAAAGGACATACAATCCTAAGGTGGTCGAGGCTATTTTTAGTGAAATCGATAAAATGATGAGAGCCAAGATTCTCTACCATATTCATCACTCCACATGAGTTTCTAATATTATACCAGTTAGAAAGAAGAATGGGGATATTATAATTTGTACTAATTTTCATAATTTAAATCAAGCATCTCGTAAGGATAACTATCCTTTACCAGTAATGGACCACATCTTACAAACTATATATGGTTCAGAAATGATGTCCATGTTGGATGGTTTCTCAAGGTACAATTAGATAGAAGTATCCCCTAAAGACCAACATAAAACTACATTTACTACCCCCATTCGTATATTTGCTTACAATAGGATGCCCTTCAGCCTGATTAATGCAAGGGCCACTTTCTAAAGAGAGATGGACCTGACGTTCAGAGATTTGAAGAACAAGATTGTCATTGTTTATCTTGATGACATAACTATGTTTTCAAAGAAGAGAGCTAATCATCTTCATGATTTAGAAGTAATGTTGCATCGATCTAGAAATCATGGCATCTTTTTGAGTTCCAAGAAGTCTATATTTGCAGTGACTGAATGTAAACTATTTGGTCACATTGTCTCCAAGGATGGCATAAATATTGATCAATAAAGAGTCCAACTGATTCAGCAACTGAGTCTTCCTACATCCATAAGTAATACCAGATCATTCTTTGGTCAGTTCAATTTTGTCAGGAGATTTGTCCCTAAATTTGCTAAATTGATTAGACACATTACAGTGATGATGAAGTTAAAAAGGCATATGAAAACATTAATGTAGCCATCACCAATGCCTGTACTCTAGTGCATCAATATTTTTAGAAAGATTTCATTATTTACTACTATTCATTCTGAGCACACACTGCCAACTATTTTATTGCAAAAGAATGAATAGGGAATTGAAGCTCTCATTGCTTTTATGAGTGGGCCTTTGAAGAAACATGAATTGAAATATTCCCCCTAGAAAACCATGCTTATGTGGTAGTAAAGGATCTAATTTTTTTTTGATTTTATATATTGCATTCTGATGTTGTTGTCTTTGTTCCTGACCTTATTGTTAAGAGTATTCTGACTCAACAAGAGACTAGTTGCACTAAAAGGGGAGCTTGGGTGTAGGTGTAGGAATATGATATTAATCTCAAGCCTACTACTATGGTTAGAGGTAGGGTCCTATGCAAAATGATTACTGAGAATAAACCTGCTGAAGATGAAGATCTTCCACTAGTTTTGTTCACAAGTACTATTGATGAATGGTTCTCAAATGTCTCATATTTGTTAACTTATGGTGAATTCTCATCACACTTATCTTCCAAAGAGAAGAGGAATTTGAAATTTAACGCTAGTAAGTATGTTCTCTAGGAAGGAAACCTAAACAAAAAGGGAGTAGATGGAACTTTTCTAAGATGTGTAGATAGGGAACAACAAAGGAAGATGTTAGAAACTTTTCATAATGAAGCTTGTGGAGGACATTTTTCTTCTTCAATAATGACTTTCAAAATCTTACGATAATGTTTCTACTAGCTAGGTATGTTTAAAGATGCTTATGAATGGATATCTAAATGTGAAAAGTGTTTGAGATTCACCAATAGGCCTCACCTAGTTGAACTACCCCTGAGGCCTGTAGTAATTGATGAACCTTTTCAACAATGGGGATTGGATTTTGTTGGACCTATCAATCCCAATTATAGTACTGGCCACACTCACATTTTAACCACTCCTGATTATTTTACTAAGTGGGTAGAGGTCATTTCTGTAAAAAATGCCACTTTTGAAGTTGTTTGCAATTTCCTTAAGGAAAATATTTTGGTCAGTTATGGCATTCCTAGGAAAGTTGTTGCTGATAATGCTAACATTTTTTCCTCTTCTGAGTTTTCCTTATTCTTCTATGACTATGGAATCAATCTTGTTCACTCTTCTGATTACTACCTGCAAGGCAATGGCCAACCCCAATCGAGTAATAAGAATTTGATTTGAATTATCAAGAAATTGGTAGATGAGAACTAGTGAGGTTGGCATAAGAGTCTCTATGAAGCTTTATGGGAAGATAGGATAACCTATAAAAGAGCAATTGGCATGTCTCCTTTCCAGTTGGTGTATGGGATTGAAAGAACTCTTCCTATTCCTTTAGAATTAGCAACATTGAACTTATAAAAGGCCATTGAGAATGAATAATTCTAGTTAGCAATTGAAAGGAGACTTATGTATCTAAACAAACTTGAGAAACAAAGGGACAAAGTGGTGGATAGGATAACAAGGCACCAGTAAGTAGTCAAGATCTTTGATAGAAGAGCAAGATAAAGGATGTTTGCAGTTGGAGATGTTGTATTGTTGTGGGATAGAAGAAGAGAGCCTAAGGGGGCTCATAAAAAATTTGATTCTCTCTGGAGGGGACCATTTACAATTAGACAAGTGATCAAAGAAAATGCTTTCCTTTGGGTATGTCCAAATGGAACTCTAACGCCTCTTGCCTATAATGGGTAGGATCTCAAGTTATACAACTGGTAATGTTGTTAAGTCCCTCTTTGTATCATAGTCACCTTTCTTATTTTTCCCTTGTATATTGTTATTGTTTTGGTGTAACTCTATTGCCCCTTGGAATAATTCGTTGTGCCAAGTTTGCTTGAATTCTCTACATCCTGTTCAGTCCTTGTCCCCATTCGAAGCCTATTGTTGCCTTATAATCAAAATTTTTAGTCATTCATATGTTAAGTCTGAATCTTCCTTTATATTCCTAAGTGTTGTGTCCTCTTTGTAAATCGCAGCCTTAGTCATTTTTCACCATTGGTCAACAATCTTTCATTTTTCTGAACCTTGTGATATGGTGTGGAGTCTAATTAGTCTCCAAGGGGAGATTGTTGTTATATGGAGCCTAATCAAACTTGGAGATTATATTTTCTCTACTTTTATTAGCACGGTTTCCCTCCAAATTCCTATGGGGTCAAGGGGCAGTGCCCCTTGTGGGGTCTAGGGGCAACGCCCCTGGCGTGCTCCCTGTCGCAATACAGGGTGGGGTCGAGGGATAGCACCCTTGCGGGGGCTTAGGGGCAGTGCCCCCGAAACCTCACATAGCTTTTATTATTTTATTAAAGCATTGAGAGTTATTTTTTATTGGTCGACATTAAAAAGTCCTATTTTTGTAAATAACATAAAGCTTGATAAAAGAGGCTAAGGGTTAGGGTTTTCAATATTTCATTGTAGCATTTGCAACAATATTGAGTTGCATGGATTGCTGGTTGTAATCAGTTTGTTTTACTAGATAATAATATTGGACTCTCTGTTGGTGGATATAGCCCGAGTTTGGGTGAACCACATTAAAACTTGTCTCTCACTCTTATTATTTCTATGTATTTTCATTCCTTTGTTTAATCTTTATTTGCATTTAATTGATATCTTCTACTAGCTAACCCTAAGACCTTGGTCAACAAGTTCATAAGTTTTAGAACCATTCAATTTCCTGACTCTTCACTCAATTGAGCATCTAAGTCTTAGTGATAGGTCTTGTGTCAGTTTGCTAGAAAAATCCATTGTAGTCAGTGAGTCAGAAGTTCTTCAAATTTCCAAACTCTTGAACTATTGGTTCACTATTTCAAAGAGTTTCTAACACCCTAATTGAATGTGATCATGTTTCCAAAAGCACCATCTTTTCAACTGTTAGCATGCACAACATGTTGACATCTATCCATTTGCAATAAATTTGGAATGAGTTTGGAGGAGTGTTCACATACTTTTTAAAGGGAAATTAAAGTGGATATTTATGAATTGCTCATTACTTTATGCCACCAAATTTAATGGGATTTAATGTGACATTTTAATAAAGCTATCATCTTGTGAACAAGAATTATTTTGTATTGCAACAGGAGTATGTTGTAGGAGCTTTGAGCCTCACAATTAACAAAAAAATTGTAGAAGTAATCGCAACAAGCTTAGAAAACTGACTCCTTTCCTTGCTTTTTCTTGCTATAATAAACTGAGTTTTTTGATTTATCTAGGTGAAGAAGAACAGTTTTTGATTCATGAGTCTGGGTGGTTAGTTTTCCTCAAATGTCTTGTGGACCTCTCTAGTGCCCATAACATTCATAGAAGTTTTCATTTTCTAGTTTTTTAAACAAGTCAAAATGAAGTTCAAATATCAAGGGTTGCCAATTGTCTCTATAATTGAGAATGGCTTGCCCAAAGTAAAAGATATCGATCTTGGACATGTAGACTTGGAGGATTTCTAGGATAGAATGCAACAAGAAATTAGGTTTTTAATTGCAAATAGTATTGTAAGTAGTGGGTTAGCCTATGCTAGGAGTTTTCCACTCTCCATGTCATGTATGGATTTGATTGTTTCTTGCCGAAGAAATTATTATACCAACTCACAAGAGATACGAGCTTTTGATGGCTCTGTAATTACTAAAGTTGATTCAGAAGCTCTATCGTATGTATGAAGGTTACCAGACCATGAGAAGTTTGTCGATATGCTTGTTACCACTGGTTGGGGATATTTTTCAGATAAAAAAGATTGTTTCCAAAACTATATTGCCAAGAGCTATCTCAAAGTTGAAAGAAAAGGTAAATCTTGACTTCCCATCAATTTGAAGAGAGGGCATTTTAAAGAAGAATTCTCCATCATGATTACCTTATTACATCATGTTATTGGGATTGCTAAGTTGGATTCATTTGAAAACTGGATGTGTCAATTTACTTTAGTGATTTGTAGTGAATCTCAATATGTAGATAGGGAGAAATTAATAAGTGAGCATATGAACGAGCAGCTAACAAACTTTCATTAGAAGTTTTCTTTAAATATGTGTTCCCCTTTTGTCTACATTTTATCCACTAAAGAGGTTGTTTCAAAATGGAGGCCACATCATCTAAGCCTTGTTGTTTCCCACCCTCTCATGAAAATCTTAGTCCGTACTCTATTTCAGCAATGGGGTATAAACTTTATAGGTGAAGTCCAAGAACAGTCCATCAATGGATATATGTGGATCCTTGTCAAGCAATAGATTAATTCACCAAGTGGGTTGAGGTGATTCCCAATCGAAAGGCAACATTCAAGGTGGTGATAGAATTCTTACTAAACAACATAGTAACAAGGTTTGGTGTGCCACAAATGACTATTGTTGATAATAACATGTGTTTTAGTTCCCAATATATATTGACTATGTGTTCATAGTATGGGAATGGTCTGATACACTTGTCTCCTTATCATCCCCAGAGCAATGCATAGGTTGAGTCTAGTAACACGAGCCTCATGAAAATTATTAGGACTTTGGATGTGAATAATAAAAGATGGGATGACAAGTTAAAGTATTTAGCCTAGGCTAATAGAATCACTTACAAGCATGCTACAAATAAGATCCCCTTTGAGTTTGTTTATGGATTGGATGCCAAGATTATAGTTGGTATAGAATTTCCAATTTACTAGCTATTGCATCATGTTGGTAAAGAACAAGTAGGTGCAATCCCTCAGAGACACATGGAGTTGGATGAGTTAAATGAGGCTTCAAGAGCTGTACATGATAGAAATTTGGTGTAGGAGCAAAAGATTGAACATTTATTCAATAAGAGAGCAATTAAGTAGTGGTTTGAGATAGGTGACTTAGTTCTTCTATGGAGTGCTAGGTCTAAGGATAAGGGTAAACATAGGAATTTTGAACTATATGGGTTGGCCCATATCAGGTTGTCGAGAGAGCTAGCCAAGATACTTTCTACCTAAAAAGTTTGGAAGGAGAACTCATGGAGCTACCTATTTGTGGTCAACACTAAAGCATTACTTTTTGTAAGTAATTGTATCCTTAATTTTGTGATGAATTCATGTTGCATCTTTCATACTTTGGTCCTCAAGCAATCTTGACCCTTGTTGGTTGTGATGGTGTGTTTGTTCCCATATTGTGTTGTGTTTTGCCATTTGTTGGTCTGCCAAGGAGAGTCTTCTAAATTCTCATTGTGCCAGTTAGACACACATCCCTGACTAGAGCCAGTGTCGATACCTAGATTTTTTGGTTCCTAATCATGCATAGTTGTGTCTGAGTCATTTAGAAATTCCCTTTTTTACCTCTATTTTCTTCTACATATTCTTGAGAAAATCCTCTAGGTCCTAACTGTTGAAAGCCCCTTGAAAATCCTATGGAAGCCTTCGTTTGACCTTGTGAGGCCTTTGTTACTCTTAGAAGATTTCTAAATATGGCTAAGTGTTGCCTTTTCGATAGGCTCACTAGTTTGTGAACCCGTTGAAAGGCTAATTGTGTTGCCTTTTTGATAGGTTCACAAACTTGCATACCTTTCAAACATGCCTACATGTTCTTCTTTTGGCTGAAAAGTTGAAAGCATGAAGGCAAGATGAAAGTTAGAAAGTTCACCAAAGGAAAGTTGTGATTTGATGTTTCAACAGGTTCACAAACCTAGGAACTTGCAGAAATAGTTTTCATGTTCATTGTTTTATCAAAGCATCGACAAGCCGAAGGTAAGTAAAGAAAGAATGCAAAATGAAGAAGTGAGACAAAGATTCAATGGTTTGAATTTTTGTCAAACCACCAAAATAGAAAAAGTAAGTTAGTGAAGGAAAAGTAAAGAAAAACCATTTGGCTTTTGCTGAGTTCACGAACTCACTGAAATGCCGAAATGGTTTTCAAGTTCATGATTTCACCAAAAAATGAAAAGACAAGACAAGGAAGCAAAAGGAGTCATGGTTCATGAGTTCTAGAAAGGGTTGAAATGCTGAAAAGAAATGAATAAAGGAGAATATAAAGAAAAAGATAAAGAAAAGAAAAAGAAATGATGGATTTTGGTGATTCAGAAGTTTCGTGAACTTGCAAATATGTTGAAAAGTTTTCCAAATTCTAAATGCTTCAAAAGTCAATTTAAAAGGGGAATTTTTTTATAGAGATCATCCATAAGATCATTTTTGCTACCCGATATAGTAACATGAGCCTTAGGATGAACCTCTTTGGCTAAGACCCAAAGACCAAGGGGTATCCACTCTACAAAATTCACCAAGGACACAATCCTAACCTTATCTCTTATGGTGTCGGGGTCCTAACACTCAGCAAGACTTGATCCCTAGTGGGCTCATTTAGAGCCTTTCAACTTCACCAGTAGACCAAGAGTCCTTTGTAAAAAATGGGGACTTTAAAGTGTTGTAAAATCAGGTTGGTGCACTTTTTCGTAGGTTTCCCAGTTTGAACACCTACCTACTTCTCAAATGCCATTAATGTAGAATAAAGATGAAAATGGAGGTTGGTGGTGAGGTAGGTAAGACTGAATGTAGAAGTGATGGTCGTAGGTTGGATAGGTTTTTCCCACTCAAATGCAGAAGTAAATGTAATACTATATATACTTGTTCAGAAGAGGTTTCTTGGGGGTTGGTCTTTTCTTGTTTCCTCCAGACAGTTAGCATGCAGAAACAAAGAAAAATATATCCAAGGTTTTGTAGCATCCATTTCATTTCTCCAAGGTGTAGAGGTTGATATTGTATGAAGTATTCATTGTAAAATCTAGTATCATTCACTGATTTATCTAGTCTTGTGTGTAATTCTCTTGGGGGTCATTTGAGTTGAAAACATATATTCACTTTGCTATGTTTAATAGCATAAATGTAATATATGATTTAATGAATGTGATAGTTCTTAAAACATTGCAAGCATTGTATTGATGATTTTAGTATTACATATGGATGAATGCATTATAAGGAGGGATTACTATGTATTTCCAATTTGGTATCAAATTCATGCTTTTAGGAAAATATATGCTTTTTATTTTTATGTTTACTCTATTGAACTAGGGACTCTGTAGCCCATTTGGATAGGCACTACTCTATGAAATATTTGATCATGCACACCCACTTAAATCAAAACAACTATCTCAAAGTGTGAAGTAATTTATGGATCTGTATGCATTTTAGTTATGTGTTTCAGTCAGGGAATCATCTTCACCAAAGAAAAGTATGTTTCACCTTTTCTGACTAAAGGTGCATACCCACATCATATAGAGTTGCATTGATGATTTTTTCAACTTAAAAAAGGCCATGTAATGCAGTGAACTACTATATAAAATAGTGACAACTTTAGGTTTTAGAGCAACATATTAGGTATCACTACTTCTATTATTTGTCTACATATTTTGTATTGTGATCAATCCCTTCAGAGGGATACCTCTAGAGACAACCTCCTTGGTTTAGTTGAACTAGAAGTGAAGAAGAGATTACCCACTCTTACAGTTGGCTTTTAACCATCTTTGATTTGTTGATGAGTCCATATTCTACCTTTTTTATGACATTCCCTTACCAGGGAGGTATGAAAATAGTTGGGTTTTGGACCTAGGAATTTTGGTCCAAACAATACAAATATATGTACTATGTAGTACAACCTCCAAAAAAACAACCTAGATCAAATTTTGACAATTTTGACAATTTGATAAACAATCCTAAAAAAATCAGGTCTTCTAAACATCATGGCACAATCTATTTCTTCCCTAGAGGCTCCTATAAAAAGTGTCTTTAGGACAAATCAATAATATGACTATAAACCCAAGAAAGAAACAACTTCATTTTACACAAATAAATGTAATAGGCCTAATCTAACCTGATATGTTACCATGTAATATTATGTCTCAAAGTTCTTCCAAGGTGGCTAGAAAAATGCTTTTATACTATATAAGATTATGGCTCAAAGTTCTTACAAGATAGCAAAAATGCTATGATAAAATGTAAGATTTAACATACGTTGAATTAAACTCTCACTTAAAGAACAAAACAAAATTAAAATAAACTACACAGTGTGCAAAAATAGACAAATACAAATGTGAATGAGTCAATAAACAAAGCATGGTCTTATTCATCAAATTAAGGTGATAATTGTGTTTAAAGTGAGCTTCCTATACATCTGTAAAATGCAATGAAGTTGCAACTTATATATAAGAGGAGATAAAACAATTCAATCTCCTAAAATGGTGTTATTCTCACAAAGTAATCTTGTGAAAATCAATAAATGCCAGAGTTTTCTAAAATCTTATCTATATAAAATCGAGAAATTATCTATAGAAAATTGGGAAATAATCTAACTCATCCTATTAGGGAGACTATTTCCACAGTCCATAATGTATAAGTTAGTGCTTTTGGTTGTAATTGTGTAGGATTGTTTTTACATCAACATTTTGGATCACACTCCATGTTCCATCATCAAGATGAGAATAGAATAATGTGATAGATTGTAGATTTAGGTCCTTATAAAGAGGGAGGGAAAAGGGTGACATAGAGAATGAGATCCCTAGGAGAAATTCGACACACTTTTAATCATATATTTTATAATTCTCACATTTTAATTAATTGTAACCTTAACACTTTGTGGTAATTCTTCACACACTTTTTAGTAGATTTTATAATCTTAAATATTGTAATATCTATAACCTTATAATCTAATAATTATAACATATCATAATTTTCTTCTACTTTCCTTTTGTGTTATGTCAAGTTTTATTATTTCTAAGTCCTCTTAGGGCTCTTGTTTTATGATTCAACCTTTTCCTTCCCTCTTTATAAAGACCTAAATCTACAATCTATCATGTTATTCTCTTCTCATCCTGATGATGGATCATGTAGTGTGATTAGAAACGATGCCAAAAAAAAATTCTTACATAGTTACAACCAAAATCACAAACTTACATAACTTATCCTCATTATTTTCTAAAATATATAGATAATCTACAAATTATTTATATTATCCACCTAAACAAAGGTGAATATAACCTGACATATAATAATTCATTAATTATACCGACAGTTATAAAGAATCATGGATGTCCTACAAATACATTGCAAATACACTTAGATCTCGAATTCAATTCTCAACATTAATGGAACCATCCAAATTCCTTAGAATCCAATGATAGTGGACTAACGATGCCACAAGTATCGAAAAATTAGCTCATATTGGTACCACATGGAAGCAATAAGCCATATTTAAATACAATTAGAAGTTGTTAGAACATGGAGTAATTTCTCCCAAAATAAAACATGCAAGTTAGTTTAGTTTCAGTTTAGAGGAGAATAACATAGTTTTGCATGTAAATTATTTTTAGAGTTGGAGTTTAAATAATTTGCATGATTTTCATGAAAAAAATACTATTAATGATTTACATGAGTAAAGGTCTAGTTTTCTAATTTATTGCATGATTAAAATCATCTACATATAGAGGTAGATTGTAACCGATAATATAATTGAAATTAATAAAGTTTTAATTTTTTCTAAAGAAAACAATCTAATGTGCACCTTTCTATTTCTTGTTTTATTTTCTTTTTATGTCTCCATTCTATCAAATTGGTATCAAAGCTTTGAAGATTGTGGGACTATCCACAGGTCGATTTTAGATTAGAAGATCAAAGCTTTACAAGGGTGGCTAAATTCTTCTGTAAAAAAGTATCATTGAAGAAATAATCCCACAGTTGTTCAGAAAAGTAGAGATCATATCATATCATGGCAACTAGCAACAACATCGCTCAGCTCCAAATTCTTATTTTCAATGGTAAGAATTATATTTTTTAGGTAATTAAAATGAGACCACTGTTTTTCTCACAAGATTTTTGGAATTTGGTAGAAAATGGTTTTGTAGAACTAGAAGATGAGGCTGCCTATCAGGCATTATCACATGCATAAAAAGACCAGCTTAGAGATTCTAAGAAAAAGGATGCAAAAACTCTATCCCTAATCCAACAGGTAATAGATGAGTCCATCTTTTCTAGAGTTTTATCTCAATGAGATCCAAGATATCATGGAATATTTTGGAGACAACCTATCGAGGAAATACAAAGGTGAAAGTAGTTAAACTACTATCTCTTAGGCGAAATTTTAAAAATTTGCAAAAGATCAATTTAGAATTAGTACATCAGTTTATGAGTCAAGTCATGAATATTCTGAATCAAATTAGATCTAATGGAGAAGAAATAATAGATCAAAAGATTATAGATAAATTCTCATGAGTTTACCCAGTAAATTTGAAGCAATAGTTGTCGCAATTAAGGAATCCAAGGATTTGGTACAATTATCAGTATATGAATAAATGGGATCTTTGTTAACACATGAATCTAGAATAAGTAGTAATAACTATAATTCTCTTAAGAATACTTTCCAGTCTCAGGTATAATCTGGCAGAGGAAGAAAAAGAGGAATGTCAAACTTTAGAGGAAGAGGTAGAGGCAAAGATGGAAGGAGCAATCCATATCAAGGTAAAAACTACAATCAAAACTACAACAATAGAGGGCATGAGAACAACCACTTCCAATAACATTCATAGAGGTTTGATAAATCTAACATTTAGTGTTATTATTGCAAAAAAAATAGAATTTATGCAAATGAATGTAGAAATAAACAAGGAGATGTGGACAAATAGTATGTTAATTACGCAAATGAATCTAATTCTGGAAGATTATTCATCACATGTCATGTTTCTTAAGAAAGTGCTAGGGATATTTGGTATTTAGATAGTGGATGCAGTAATCATATGGCAAGGAATAAATAATTATTTTCTAGTCTTGATGATTCCATAAAATCAGAAGTGAAATTGGGAAATGATAATAAAGTGGTTGTAATGGGTAAAGGAGTAATAAATGTTTTGGAAAAAAATGGTGAAATAAGATTTATTCTTAATGTTTATTTTGTACTAGGATTAAAGAAAAATCTTATGAGTGTTGGACATTGAGTATAGATAGGTTACAAGGTATCTTTCTAGGACAATGTTTGCACAATACTAGATAGCAAGAGTGGAGATGACCAAGAATCAGATGCTCCCCCTTTGAACTTAGTGCATCTAAGGAGAAGAGGAAGCCCATTGAAAAATTCAAAGAATTCAAAGCTATGGTGGGAAAGCAAAGTGGCCATTACATCATGATATTTAGATCAGATAGAGGAGGTGAATATATGTCTAATGAATTTCTAGATTTTTGTAGATATCATGGCATTAGAAGACAATTTACTACAAGGTAAACACCACAGCAGAATGGTGTAGAATAAAGGAAAAATAGAACAATCATGAAGATTGGTACAAGCATGTTGTAGGCCAAACATTTGTAAAATGAATTTTGGGCAAAAGCAGTAACATGTGTAGTATATATTCTGAATAGAAGCCCAACAAAGAGTGTCAAGGACCAAATTCCACAAGAAGCTTGGAGTGGTAAGAAACATAGAGTACATTATTTCAAAATTTTTGGTTGTGTTACATATTCTCTTATACCATCTAAATTGAGAAGAAAACTTGATGATAAAGGTGAGAAATGCATTTTTATTTGGTATAGTGAAGAATCAAAAGCTTATAAGTTGTATAACCCCATTTCGATGAAAGTGATTATTAGCAGGGATGTGGAATTTGAGGAAGATGAAGCATGGGATGGAAGCATTGATAGAACAATCAGAATTGGAGTGTTAATTCCCCAAAATGAAGAAGAATCTGAAGAACAAAATTTGCAAGGTGATCAATCAACTCCACAAGCAAGATCAAGCACTCCAATAAGAACACCAAGGAACTTAGCACAAGGTGAATCATCTCTAGTCATGTATGTCATCCTATTCCCAATTCAAAAGTAAGTGATGAATCAGATCCTACACTCACCTCCTTAAGGTCAAAGTATAAAGGCAAGAAAATAAGAAGCTTGAAGGAGATTTATGATCAAGGAGAAGAAAATTTAGATTTGTGTTCAAATTTTACCTTATTCTCTCATGATCCTGTGTATTTTGAAGTGGTTAAAGAGGAACATTGGATAAAAGCTATGGATGGAGAGATAGATTCTACTAAAAGAAATCAAACATGGGAGCTAATTGACCTACCTAAAGGTAAGGATTGCATAGGAGTCAAATGGGTTTATAAGACCAAATTTAATGAAGAAGGTAAGATTGAAAAGCACAAGACAAGGTTAGTAGCGAAAGGTTTTACACAACAACATGGAATTGATTATAATGAAACATTTGCTCCAATTGGTAGACTTGATACTATTAGTATGGTTTTAGCAATAGCTACTCAAAATAATTGTAAAGTATATCAAATGGATGTCAAATTTCTTGAATGGTTTTCTAGATAAAGAAGTGTATTTGAAATAGACATTAGATTATGAAGTTCATAGATATGAAGAAAGAGTCTATAGACTGAAGAAGGCTCTCCATGGTCTCAAGCAAGCACCAAAAGCATGGTATACTAGGATTGATTCATACATGACAAACAATGGATTTAGCAGAAGTAGTAGTGAACCCACATTGTACACAAAAATCAACAAAGAAGGTCTGATTTTGATTGTGTATTTGTATGTTGATTATTTGATTTTCATGGGAATATGTCTGTACACACATTTAAATCATCAATGAAGAAAGAATTTGAGATGTCAAATTTAGGATTAACGAAGTATTGTTTGGGCATTGAAGGTGTACAATCAGATAAGGGAATTTTTTTTGTCAAACTAAATATGCAAAGGATGTGTTAAGGAGGTTTAAGATGTTGAATTGTAATTCAACATATACACCAATTGCTATAAGGACTAAAATTAACAAAGAGGACAAAGAGCCTAATGTTGATTTTAGAACATTCAAAAGACTAATTGAAAGTTTGATGTATCTTACAACTACAAGACTAGATATCATGTATGTGGTTAGTTTAATTTCATGATTCATGGAGTCACCAAAAGACTCACATTGGCAAGTTGGAAAGAGGATATTGAGACATGTGGTAGGAACAACAAAATATGAGATTTTATATTTCAGAACTAATGATTTTGGTTTGATTAGTTATATTGAAGTGATTTTGTAGGTAGCATTGATGATAGGAAGAGTACTTCTGGACATATCTTTCATTTTGGAAAAGGTGTGGTCTCATGGGCATCAAAAAAGCAACCCATAGTAACACTTTCATTAGTTGAAGCAGAGTATGTAGCAACCACATCGACATGTCAAGCAATTTGGATGATGAAAGTATTGATAGATTTATTGCAAGCATAAGGGAAGTCAATACCAATCTTTTGTGACAATAAATAAACAATTTCATTGTCAAAAAATCATGTTTTTCACAAGAGAAGCAAGCACATTGATACAGAATTTCATTTCAACAAAAAGTTATTGAACAATGGAAAAATCTATTTGGAGTTTTGCAGATCTAGTTGGTAAATATTTTCACAAAGGCCTTATCAAAGGGGAATTTTGAACTTCTAAGACATAATTTATGCATTTTAAATGTTGAAGTAATTAATGATAGAAATTAAGGGGGAGTGTTAGAACATGGATTAATTTCTCCCAAAATAAAACATGTTAGTTAGTTTAGTTTCAGTTTAGAGGAGAATAAAATAGTTTTACATGTGAATTATTTTTAGAGTTAGAGTTTAAATAGTTTGCATGATTTGCATGAACAAAATACTGTGAATGATTTGCATGAATTAAGGTCCAATTTTCTAATTTATTGCATGATGAAAATCCTGACCAATAGAGGCAGATTGTAACCGATAATATAAGTGAAATTAATAAAGTTTAAATTTTTTGCCCAAGCAAACTGTCTGATGTGCGCCTCTCTGTTGCTTGTTTTATTTTCTTTTTTCCGTCTCTGCTCTAACAGAAGCTTCATTTATCTCGCAGTACAACAAAGATAGCACCATTTTTTTCTGATAGGGACAAATTTTGGCCACGATTCTTGCAAATGATGACTTGTCCTGTATTACAGATAGAACAAAGAGAGAATATGTCAAGTCTAGTCTTCTTGCAACTGACATACCAGGTATCCTGCACTCTACATTGAAAATTAGGGATTCAAGCAAACACATCAAATGAATACATAATGCAACTATTTCACTAAAAAAGATTCTCTAGTATGGTAGTGAAGGTCATAAGAGGGGAAAAAAAATTGGAGTTGAGAAATAACATATAGGTGGTTACTTTGTCTATTTACTTGTTCACAATTATGATATTTCATCATTATGACAATAAAATATACAATACAAACCTCTGGTGTGTTGAGTCTATCCACAAATTTAGCTACGAACTTTCGAATGGTGACTGGAGCCATCCGCTGCAAAGCAGTCCGTACTTCTTCCTCTGTCACAGGTCCTGTTGTTTGTGCAACAGTGGCTTTGCTAGAATTTTTGATTGCTTGTTTTCCAGAGGGTGAAACATTTTTTGTTGCAACTATACATTCATCTTTAATGGGGGCTGGTGTAGTGGACTTCAAATCCTATTATATATACAAGTTAAAATATTCAGACCAGGAAATCTAGCAAAAATGAATGTGCATGTTAAGATCATGAAAAACCAATCTCATCATCTACCTGTCATAAGAGGGAAAAATTAAGGAGAAATGAAATATAACCAAGTGGAATGTGAAGCACTAATTTTGCATACAGATCATCAAAGGAAAGTTAAATCACAACGTTAAAGTATTCAATGCTTGAAAGTTCTGGATGCAGTACATTATAATTTCAAGCCAATGAACTGACAATTTGGATAGTAGTTCAGACAGGAAAGACTTAACCAGTTGGTGCGTTGCAAACGACCAGCTGGTCAAAACTTGTATGGCAGGTCCAAACCTGTAAAAATTTATTTGACTGATAGTATGGCCTGTTTGGTCGAACAGATTCCAACCAATCTGGTCATTAAGTTTCGTTTAGGGGAGGACTTGTCGAAAAAGTCGTACAGTGGTGAGTTACAACTGACTAGCTGTTTACAGCTGGCTTTCAAAAAAGTCAGACTTTTTGAGTTACAAACTTATGCAGAATAGCCAAGGGAAAACAAATAATACATGTTTTTGCCGCAATCATATAAAGATGATGCAAGCAAGAACTTGGAAACTTCATCAAGAAAGAGAAAGACAACATTGTTGTACATTATCATGCTAGACAGTGGCACACTATTATGCTAGACAGTGGCAATGGATTTGATGAGATTGACAAGCAAAGCATAGCTGGAAGAGATCTGTACACTGAAAATGATAATGTTTGCATCATGTAATGCGTACTCTTTAATCTTTGTTGTTTACCATATAAATGTTATTTTATCCTTGTTTATTAAGTTGAGTTTCTCAATAGAGATGAATCACAGGTAGCCGACGATTCTAAGGCCAAAATCCAATAACAGATGCAACTCATTATGTAATTTGTTGATTCATGTGAAGGTTACCTTTATTGTAGATGGCAAAGAACAGAACTACTCTCATGAAAAATTTAACATATATCAGAGGGGAGTACCTTTCAACACATACAAAAATAATTAATGTGACTGCATTCAAATGTTTATGAAAAGTTGATGCATTCTGATCAGTTCAATATTATTAAGCATCACACAAGGTTGCACTATAGCACTACAATTACAAAAGTTTCATAAAACATTTACCTAAATTTATTAAGTTGAATGGGAAAACTACTGACATCCATTCGACCAGCAGCTTCCTAATAACTACCTTAAACATATTATGAGGATACAAATGTCTATTCAACCTGGAGAAGAAAACAGTACAGGCAGTCTGCCATTACTCTATAGAATATTGGTAAAAAAACCATTTTATAAATCAACATGTTTATTTTAAAACCCCGATCAAAAGCAAAAAAAATTTGTGCTTTGGCTTGGACTGATACAGATGACACTCCCAGACATAACTGTTGATTGTCTGAAGCTAGTTGAGGACCTTGTCTTGAACTTTCTAGTAAAACAATAAGCATTTGGGCATCAAGAAGGCTGCATAGACCCAATTTCTCTACCTGATAGTGTCCAAAAGACAGATTTAATGTGGTTTAAAACACATAAATCGATAAGGCCAGGATACTATGTTACCGCATTCTTGTCTTTACCCTGCCATGCCACATGTAGAGAGCTAGTAATTCTAGTTCATATAGAAAGGCTAGTAATTCTAGTTCAATTTCTCCACATGTAGAGAGCTCATTTAAAATTGACGTAGTGTCATCTCTTTGATGACATACAACCATGATCAAACAAATACTTGGTGGTGGGGGTTATCATTGACATTCTAGCCAATGTTTAAAGGAATATAAGATCTCGTATAGTCGAGTGAAAGCTCATTTTTGTACTATTCTTGACATAGGAATAAGAGTTTGTCCAGGGCCAAATAAAAAAAGGTTGCCAAAGCAACAAATAATAGGATATATCAAGGAACAACAGGATGCCAACAACGTATGTAGCAAAGCAAAGGAACAAGTACATCCCTTTCCAATAGAGGATTGCAAAAACCTCCTAGTGGCTTAATAGAACCGGCTGGCCCACTTTCTTTCATGCCACCATCATATTCTGGAGAAGACACTACTATTTCTTGTAAAAGATGTCCATTGCAAAATACCTTCAAGAATGAGTCAAGGGAGCTTGGAGATGAAAGCATTGCTCATTGCATTTATAGCTTTGGGCTTTCCTTCAACCTTATTAGATTACCATATTGATAGGATATGATGACCAAAATTGCCAGGGCACCTACTAATTAGGTTAGTCCTAGGTATGAAAAGGTGTGCATTATCTTATTGGGCAAGAAAAAAGCTTCTGTAAAGGCATCATTGAAAGCAAACAAGGATAAATGGTCCAAAATAGGAGTGTCCATCATTCCACATGGTTCGAAGGATTGCAAAAATAGGCTACTAATTAATGTCATTATAGTGTCCTCTAAAGGGGCTATGCTTTTTAAAGCAGTTGATTGTGAGGGGCAAGTGAAGGATGCAAGTTTCATTGACAATATCCTCATACAATCCATTGAGATGGTAGGCCTTGAGAGCATTGGCCAAGTTCTAATGGATAATGCTAAAAATTGTATGGTAGATGGTTCAACAATAGAGGTTACACATGGGCATATTTTTTGGAAACCATGTGTCATCCACTCTCTCCAACTTGATATTTCAAAATATTGGCACACAAATCGAGTGGTTCAAGGAAATCTACATGGAGGCCAAGGAGATCCAAATGTTTGTGACAAATAATCATACATCACAAGCCATCCTCAAGACCTTCTCCAAATTGGAGTTGTTGAAGGTAATTTTTAATTTTTTTTTTTAGCATATTTATTTTTTTAAATGTTTTCTAAGTTTCTACTTTTAATTTTTAATTTTACACAATATTATGTTTTTGAAACTCATTTCGTATCATTCACAATCCTCTTGAGACTTGTGAAGGTGCAAGAGGCATTGAGCACCATATTTATCAAGACTCTTTGGAGTGTATGGAGGCAATCACAGTCATAGACTGCCCAAAAAATCAAAGCATTGATCCTAGATAATGAGTGGTGGGCTCATGTGGAATATATTTTGTATTTCACTAAACCCATGATGAGTGTGATTAGTTATGTAGATATGGATCAGCCATGCTTGGGTGAAATTTATGATGGCATGGACTCCATGGTTGAAAATTAAGGACCATAATAGAAGCCAAATAATAGTACCATATAGAAGCATTTTTCAAAAGAGTGCAAAGGATCATTGATGAGCATTGAAACAAGATGACAACACCCTTGTGTTGTGACCTAATCATGCATCGCCCCATTACAAATGGGGACCCCCAATTTTTGCTTTCATTTTGCCTGTAGTTTAGAGAGTCCTCATCCATAGTATTGCTCAATCTCCATGCAAATGAGAAGTTAAGGAAGTCATCCATCAAACAAGGTTCAATGGAAAACACTAATATCAATCCCTAAGAGTTGAAGTGACAAAACTGTGTCGAAATCAAAAAAAGAGGAATGAAAAGTTGAAACTAAAAATGCCTAAGTAAGAAAAAATTGCAATTTCCATACCCTAGTGGAAATTGTGCCTAAACAGTGCAAATTCCAAGCCTCACTAAAAATTGCGCCACTATCTTGGAGGTCATTTTGCCATGAAAAACTTTGCAATTCTTTGCAAGGGGTTGATTGATAGTTTGGAATTTTGGCTTTTCATTATATTTTGAGGACTATAAGAAGGCCTCCCTTCTCTTTCATTTGTAAGGTTGAGACTTTGGAGATTGTTGCAAGAGCTCTTTTGAGATAATACAAGACTCATTGGTTCAATGATATTGTCTTATTTCAAGTATTTCATGGTTTCCAATTCCTCAAGCATAAAATAAGTTTACAATAAGTTTTATTTTCAAGTATTGTGTTAGTTGATGGAAGTTATTATTGTTGTTTCATGGTGAAATCTCTAAGTTTATATCATTTGTGATTTGTGCCTTGCAAGTTGCAGTACATGGTTAGACTGAACTCAAATGAGCTTAACTTTGATTACTTGTGTTTGTTGATTCTTTCATGTGCAAAAGTAATTTGAACATCATACATTACCTTAGACTTAGTGTAGTTGTTTGTTTTGGCGAAGCAAAGTTGGTTGACGTCACTTTGTCGATAATAGTTTCTTGCATATAGGATTAAAATAGTTTCCTCAAACCTTTATCCATTTGCATTTCATTTGAATACTTGTTAAAGTCATAAGTTAGCAAACAAGTGTGGAAGTAGGAAGTCATTTTAAGCCAATCTTGTGATAAAATCTGAAATTGCATTGTTCTTTGTTCATTTTGAACAATTGTGTAAGTCTGTTTGTGTTCACAAAAAAATCACATCATACATATATACTGAGTCTATATCCAACATATTGTCAAGACCTAACATCTGGAACCTTGGAGTCATCTCACTAGATCACGTAGTTTAGTCTTTCAGTGTCTTTTTTGAAGAGGATAGAATACTTAGTATTGTATTTTGCATGTTGCCTTGTTCATAAAAAACACATCAACACCTTGCATCTCTTAGCATTTTTTTTTGTCTCCAAAGTATCATATCAAAGAGATACTTTCCCTGCAAGGAGGGTCGTACCTTATAGAGATAAAAAAGGTGGTTATTGGGTACAAGAATGCATTAAGAAGAATATTCCAAGATGAAGATATATAGACTATTGTGTTGAGTGAGTTTGGTGAGTTCATATCTTCAAAGAATCATGATGTTTGCACTCTTTGAGATAAGTACAAGAAAGATACTCAGGAATGGTGGTACGTACATTGCCAATACTATTTTCACTTGTAGCCTCTTCTAATAATTTTTTTATCTCAAGTATGCATGTTTTTATTTTTTAAATTTAACTTCCTCATTTTTCTTTCATTGCAATATATATTAGAGTTATAATTTAAATTTAATAATGTTTGTTTTATAATTTTAAAATTTAAATGTTGTATTGTATGCAAATTCAATAGTTTGCAAGTGCTTCAGTGGAATTCAAGTACATACTCCTTTATCCACTCACTTAAACACAACCGATTGGGTGCAAAAAGAAGATAAGGATTTGGTCTTTGTGCACTCCAACTTGCATCTATTTTCACATAATAAACCTAATTACAAGGAGGAGGTGACAAAAAATTGGGACCTAACTCTTGAGTCTACCAATTTAGATGCTATTATTGCACAACTTGTTAAAGTCTCTATCAATGAGGTACCTTCTACATATGACATAGACATGGCTAGTTCATTTAGGTTCTATTTTTTGAAGGGGGACCTTTGATTTAAAGAATTGGAATGTGCTACTCTTAATATTGTGACATCGACGTTAAGGCAATAAGGGTCTTTAATGATGTTGGCTAAGTCATGAAGGAATGCTATGATATTATGTCACGGGCAGCGTTAATATAAAATTGTATTTGACTAGGATATGACAAGGCACTTCATTGCCAAGGTGGGGAAAAATCTTTTTGGACTTTGAGGCTTCATACTTGGGTGAGTGCAGGATCGTGATGGGCGAAACACTACCCCTAAGTGGCAATGCAAATGTGAAAAATAGACTTAAGTAACTTCATGTCAAAAATTGAATTAATTACCTACATATTCTAGAAATAAGGTAGTAATAAAAGTTATAATAAATTGAATGTAGTTTATGGGATACTACTTTTTAAAAAAAAAATTTAAAAATAGTTTGGTGAAAATTAGATATTTCAATGAAGAACTACTAAAATTTTCAGAAAAAAAAGTAAAAAGTAGGTGTCATTCTGGCCAACCTAAGTATGAGAAAAAGATAATATTTTTCCTCCATGATTTAGATTTAAGTAAAAGACACATGAGTAGATGTGACACATATTTGTTTTGAGTTTTTTAAGTAAATAAATAATTATTTATGAATTTTTTACTGTGACTTTTTTAAAATATAAAAATTAATTTTCCAACCAACATAACTTGGTCAAAAATATATGAAACTCAAAATTTTTAAATTTTTATGTATACCCAATAAACCCTAGAATGTGATGCATCTTTTGGATTTAAAAAAGGATTAATATGTTGAAAGTTAAGGATGTTTTTCAATATGTATATTATTAGGAAATCAGACATAGCATATGTATAAAATTAATAATATTTGCCTATTAAAATTATTATGAGGTGTATATTATATTTTTAGAATCTTAATAGCTTCCTCTAAAAACCCTTTTCATTTGATTAAATTTAGTTACAAAAATGTCTGTCAGCTTCAAAGATGAAATCATGCAAAATTTTAGGATGACACTAAATGAGTGGTTTTTCAAGTTTCTTTGGCAAGTTTTGGGACTCCCACTTGCCTAAATATGAGTTAATCCTAATGTATTTTTGAAGGAAATACATACTTGAGATAGAAATATTAGCATCCTTTCCATCCAAATCTAAATATTAATCTAAATGTTAGCATTTTTTGATCTAGAAAGCTTTTTCTCCATTGCTACTATTTGGCCCATCATAATCTTGCACTCACCCACTTGAGAATTCCTCCTTTGATGTCTTGTTCTTCTAAACTCTATGAGGATACCTATTAAGAATATAGATAGCTTTAAGACATGCTTCTACCCAAAGTCACATGGGTAGATCCAAATCATGGATCATAGATTTGGTTGTTTCTATGATGAACCTATTCTTCCTCTCTACAACCCCATTTTATTGTGGTTCTTAGGGCATTGCTAGCTCCTCCTTGATTTTTTCTTCCTTGCAAAAAGTGTCAAACTCCTTGTAGGTATACTCCCCACAATTGTTAGACCTTAATACCATAATCTTCTTTCCTATTTAATTTTCTATAAGAGCCTTAAACTCTTGAAACTTTTTGAAGACTTCATCCTTGGTCTTCTTGAAGTAAATCTAGGATTTCCTCAAAGAATATTTAATATAAAAGATACATAGCAAATGTTACTTGATAAGGAAGCTAAAGACATGGGTCTACATACATCCAAGTGGATTAGATCAAGAATCTCACTTGATCTATGCTCATTGGTAGGAAAAGTAACCTTCACATGCTTGCCGAGTGCATAGCCCTTGGAAACTACTTTCTTCTCAACATTGAAGTTAGGTAATTCCTATTTTATGTCCTTCAAGATTGACAATGCTCCATAGTTCAAGTGACCTAGTCTTTCTTTCCAAAGCTTAGACAATTTGTCACTATTATGCACTAGAGCTCTCATAGGATCTCATCGCAACCTATATAGACCACCCTCTCAAATTCCTTTAGCCAACAATTGACTAGGATCCAGTCATCTCTTTCAAATGAGAACTTGTTGTTCATCAAACTTAGCCATATATTTGAGATCTGTAAATAATGAAATGGAAAGAATATTTTTAGCTAAACTAGGTACATACAAAACACTAGTAAGCTTAAATGTAAATAATAACACTTATCCAAAGATTAAAAAAAAATCTTTGAAGTTATATCAATGTTTAATTTGATCTTGAAGAAAGCATGACACATGGAAATAATGCCTAGAAGAAGAATGGAAGAAGACAATTAATTATCACAAAACATTTTATGTTGCTTCTTGGATTTGAACATCAATATCACACAAAGTTAATATAGATCTTCTTCTTCATTGGATTCTTCCTTCAACAATTACTACACTTGGGATTGGACTTGAATGGAAATATTGACAGCATAAGCAAGCTTCAACTTCATATTCTTTACATAGACACTTAACAACATAATTGACTTCACACTTGAATGACATTTTTTTGCAACATAAGTATGACATCAACTCTCATTACATTGTATGTGTAAATGACACATATTTATAACCTTCCAACTACAACTTCTTGAAGCTTCAAACATAATAAAAATAATTTCTTTGAAAGCAATTCTATCCTTATCCTCTAAAAATAATATAAAACATTACTTTCTTTACCTTTTTTCTTTTCATCTTGAGCATCCATATAAATCAAGGGATCTGATCTTTGATTTTGTCTTCAATTTTCTTTAACTAATCCTCATCTCCTCTAAAAAATAATAAGATATTGATATGTTTCATCTTGTGCATCACTTTGAATTGAAGGCTCAAATTCATCATTTTTTCTCCTTTATTTTTCTTTATTTGATGATCAACTTTCACTTGGGCCCATATACTAACTTGAGCACCACTTTTTCTTTGTTTTCCACTTCATTTTTGCAAGAAAAACATGTTATTTAGGTGATTATTAGAGTTTAGGCACCCATCTATTTTTAGGTGGGAGTTTTGATTCATCAACACTAAGTGGAGGTTTTATCACACTAATGCCAAAAAGTGGAACTTTTATAAGTTGGTACCAAGTGGAGATTCTGGGCATTAGACACCAAAAAGTGTAATTATCTCATCACTAGTTAACACCAAAATAAAAATTTGGTGTTCATCCCTGTGTTAGCTAATTTTTATGGCCACTAGACATGAAATGAGTTATTTGTCAATGATTCCTTAGATTTTGTAATGTCTTCATACAACTCCTTGATTTCAAAACACCCTTCTATGTTGTCACAACTCAAAAATAATGATTTTGCTAGTATTAAATCACTATAATAGACTACAAAGTAATATTTTCTAGGTACAATCATTTCAGTATTGATTTGGCAAGCATTAAATCACTGGAAACTAGTATAACTAATGTGGAATGAGCATTAAAACCTGACTATGTCCTTTTGTTTGCCTATATAGTGCTAAAACTTAAAAAAGAAACCTGCAAACAATCAAATTTGTGCTTGGAGGTTGAAGTAGATGTAATGAAACAACTTGCACAATATCTGAATATAATAGTAAATATGCTGCAAATACTTGATAATAATATGCCACTTCGAGGGGGCAACCTCCTAATCCACTTCGAGTTGGATACCTCCAATATTCTTCAATGAGAACACAATACACAATATGATATGAAATGAGACTCACTACCCCTATATATACCTATTTATGCCTAGGATATCACCCAGGCCGACTTAGATAGACCTATAGAAGCCTTAGGCTGACCTAAACAACTAAATAACAATATAATAATGATAATATGACTTAATTAGGACTTAAGATAGTACAAGCCGACTATTCATAACCCTATGTACACCAATATTAAGGGCGTAGCATGCCCCCCCTCTTCAAAGAAGCATTGTCCTCAATGCTAACCAAGTGTGGATTCTTTTGAATGAACTCCTCATCCTCCCATGTGGCCTCTTCAACTAGTAAATTCTTCCATTGGATAAGATACTGAGTGAGGGTTCTATTCCTCAGCTTCTTTGTGCGAGTTTGAAGAATGACCTCTGGTTCCAAAATTATTCTTCCTTCTTCATCGAGTTCTGGTAGTACTGTTTGAGTAGGAATATTCTGCCCAATTACCTTCTTCAAACAAGAAACATGAAAAACTGGATGTATCTTTGTTGTTGGTGGCAACTCTAGCTTGTAGGCAACACTACCAATCTTTTGCATGATTTGGTATGGCCCATAATATCTTGGAGACAACTTATTAGTCTTTTTGTGTTGCTTCATTGAGATTTGTTTATAAGGCTGCAATCTCAAGAAGACCCAATCCCCAACTTCAAAATTTCTTTCACTACGATGTTGGTCCGCTTGTTGTTTCATTCGATTTTGTGCCATAGCTAAATTCTCCTTGAGTCCTGAAAGTACCTGTTGTTGATGATGCAAGTGGTCCTCTACTGCCTGAACTCTTGGTGACACCTTTAATGATGATGTGATGGAAGGAGGATGATATCCATAAAGTGCCAAAAATGGAGACATTTTTGATGAGCTATGAAAAGAAGTGTTATACCACCATTCTGCCAGTGGTAGCCAATCTACCCATTGAGATTGCTTTTCTGAAGTGAAACAACATAGATATCCTTCCAAACATTTATTAACAACCTCAGTTTGCCCATCTGATTGAGGATGGTATGAAGAACTATGAGCCAATTGAGTACCCAAACATGAGAATAAATCTTTCCAAAAGTGACTAGTAAAGATAGGATCACGATCACTGACAATAACCTTAGGTGTACCATGTAGCTTTTGGATATTCTCCAAGAAAACTTTTGCCACTGTACTTGCTGTAAAAGGATGTGATAATGCAATGAAATGTGCATATTTAGTGAGGCGATCAACTACTACCATGATGACATTATGACCTTTAGATTTGGGAAGCCCTGTGATGAAGTCCATGGATACCTCTTCCCAACGCTGGCTAGGAATAGATAAGGGCTGCAAGAGACCTGGTGTCTTAATTGTCTCCCCCTTATTTCTTTGACAAACCAAACATTCAGCCACAAATTTTTGAACATCACCTTTTAACCCTTCCCAAAAAAAATCTTTCTTGACCCGATGATATGTCTTCAAAAATCCTGAATGACCACCAACTGGGGACTCATGTAGCTCTGTGAGAATCTTGTGTTTAAGAGTGGAATTCTTGCAGAGATACAAACGCTCTTTATACCAAAGAATATCTCCCTTCAAACAAAACTTATCTGAACTACTAGGATCACTTTTTAATTGTTGGATGAGATTACTTGTTGCAACATCATTTTGCCATTCTGCTTTGGCTTCTTCCACCCAATTTGCTTGTAATATTGAAAGGGCACACAATAAGGCTTCATCTTTCTCATCCTTCCTAGAAAGTGCATCAGCCACAATATTTCCCTTCCCTTTCTTCTATACAATCTCAAAGTCATATCCCAACATCTTAGTGACCCATTTTTGTTGCTCTTCAGAGGATAGTCTTTGTTCCAAAAAATATTTTAGGCTATCATGATCTGTCTTAACCTTGAAGTGTCGACCCATTAAATAAGGCCTCCATTGTTTAACTGCGTGAAGGATTGCTAGCATTTCCTTCTCATAAATAGGTTTGAGCTGATTTTTACCCTTTAATTGACGACTCTCAAAAGCAATTGGTCGACCTTCTTGCATGAGAACTGCTCCTATCCCATTTCCAGAAGCATCACATTCCACAATGAATTCCTTGGTGAAGTCCGGAGTGGCAAGCACTGGAGTTGTACACATAGCCTCCTTCAATTGCTCAAATGCTACATTAGCAGACTCATTCCAATGAAAAGAATCCTTCTTCAAGAGAGTGGTGAGGGGTGCTGCTATACGACCATAATTCTTCACAAATCTTCTATAGTACCCTGTCAATCCCAAGAAACCCCTCAGTTTCTTAATGGTTTTTGGAATAGGCCATTCCATGATAGCCTTAATTTTGTTAGGGTCCACCTTTACTCCTTCATGTGAAACTATGTGTCCCAAATACTCCACCTCCTTAAGACCAAAAGCACACTTGGATGGCTTAGCATAGAGTTGATGATCTTTGAGTAATTGTAATGCTTGATCTACATGTTGCAAATGTTCTTCCCAAGTCTTGCTATAAATCAATATATCATCAAAGAACACTAACACAACTTTCTCAAGAACTTCTTAAAAATGGAATTCATCAAACATTGGAATGTAGATGGTGCATTGGTAAGGCCAAATGGCATCACCAAAAATTCATAATGACCCTCATGAGTTCGGAATGCTGTCTTACAAATATCTTCCTCCTTAATCCGAATTTGGTGATAACCAGATCTAAGATCTAACTTGGTAAAATACATAGCTCCATTCAATTCATCTAGCAAATCATCAATGACTGGAATAGGAAACTTATCTTTAATGGTGTACATGTTGAGCACTCTATAATCTGGACACATGCGCCAAGTTTCATCCTTCTTACGCACCATCACCACAGGCGAGGAGTAAGCACTTTGGCTATGCCTGATAATTCCTGCCTCTAGCATCTCCTCAACAATTTTTTCTATCTCACTTTTTTGTATGTGTGGGTACCTATAAGGCCTGATGTTTGGTGGTTGGCTCCCTGGAACTAGTTGTTTGGCATGGTCATGATCCCTCTTAGGAGGAAGTCCTTTAGGCATATCTCCAAGAACCACTGAGTGACAATCAATTATTGCTTGTAAATCTGGATGAGTAGGAGCATTAGATTGAGAGACTTCTAATGAACATAGATGGGCCACAAATCCATCTGCTCCTTTCTTAAGCAACTTTTGCATTTGATGAGAGCTTACCATCTGTGGGGATTTTGCCTTCAACCCCCTTAGCTCCACTACCTTTCCTTCTGATTGAAATCTCATGAATAGTTCTTGGAAGTTCATCTCAATTGTTCCCAATGTAGTAAGCCATAGTACTCCCAAAACAATATCTGCTGCACCCATGGATATTGCATACATTGGGGTATCAAGTTGATAATCTCCTATGGATAATTTAATGCTATGACACTTCCCCGAACAACTAACTGTACCCCCATCTGCAATCAAAACCTGAAACTCTGGGGCTAGATATATAAAACAATTTAGACGAGTTGCCAACTTTTTGTTGATGAAATTATGAGTACTACCTGAGTCGATCAACACTGTTACTTTATGCTTCTTTAAGAAACCCACTACCTTGAGAGTTTGTGGTGCACTGAAACCTGAGAGTGCATGACAAGAAATGATTGGCTGAGCATCATGTGATTCCTCACTTGACTCCCTATCCTCCTCTAATATGGGTTCCTCCTCTTCTTCCTCACTTGGACCTTCAATATAGAACAATTTCTTTTCACTACATTTATGTCCTCGACTGTATTTGCTATCACAATTGAAACACAACCCTTTTGCTCTTTTCTCCTCAATTTGCTGGGGAGTCAACCTAGTAGGTTGAGGAAGAGAAGGTGTTGAATATCCTTTCTCTCTTGTCATATTAGCCCCTTGCTTTCTAGGAATCAAATATTTCTCCTCTACCCTGCGTGCCAAGATAAAAGACTCATTTAATGAGCTAGGACTAAACATACGTACCTCATGTTGAATGTAATCCTTGAGACCACCCAAGAATAAATCATTCAAGTTCTCTTATGTAATTGTATCCACTCTTAATGATAGATTTTGGAATTTTTGAATATAATCCTTAACTAATCCTGTTTGTTGAAGTTTAGCAAGCTGGCTGAAGAAGTTGTGTGTCACACTATTGCTATATTGTGCTTGGAGTTCTTCTGTAAAAATTGACCATGAGACGGTGAGACCCTTTTTTCTCCAATGAGTACAAAGCCAACGATACCAAATGAATTGATCTGGTTCTAGATATAGGGAAGCCATCGTGACCTTTTGTCCATATGGGATTTGATGTACTTAAAAAAAAATCTCCATTTGGCTAATCCATGTTAGAGGATCCTTACCATCGAACTTGCGCATATCCACCTTAGGAAAGAAATTCCTAGATCCCATAGGAGTATTAAAATTTGTGTCATTATTAGCCGACTTGAAGGTTTCACCTTGGTTGCTTGAGAACTCCTTTCTTGGTTCATTCATATAGGCGCTGAACATGCTTCGTAGATCTGATATATCTCCTCTTAGGTCACACATATCCCTCTTAATTGAGGACACATCTTCTTTGACCTTACTCATTTCCTCATTGGGATTACTATCGTCTATTATTTCCTCATCCTTATCAGAGGATTTCCCTTCTGTGGCAGCATTCTTTTTGCCTCTTGTTGCAGGCCCTGTCATGATGGAAACCAATATTTTTGAAATAAATCACACAAATGAAATGTAAATTTTCTGAAATTTTTACTGTAACTTACTAAGGCCAAGATACCACTTACCCAGAAAAAAATCCAAAAACTTAGCAAATTTGCTACCTTGAGAGTGAATTTATTGGAAACCCTAATTTTGTAATAACTCACTTATTTTTGCTTCAATTCCTCTAAAATCTGGACTGTATCTTCTTTAATATGGTCTTCAAAAACCCTTTAAAAATATTTAAAAAATTTGCTAAAATCTGAAAGTTATGCTCTTCCCAAAATCGCCTCCAATGTTGAGAAAAAATCTTGCCTCTACGGTGCCAAGATCATGCTCTGATACCACTTGTAATGAAACAACTTGCACAATATCTGAATATAATAGTAAATATGCTGCAAATACTTGATAATAATATGCCACTTCGAGGGGGCAACCTCCTAATCCACTTCGAGGGGGATACCTCCAATATTCTTCAATGAGAACACAATACACAATATGATATGAAATGAGACTCACTACCCCTATATATATACCTATTTATGCCTAGGATATCACCCAGGCTGACTTAGATAGACCTATAGAAGCCTTAGGCCAACCTAAACAACTAAATAACAATATAATAATGATAATATGACTTAATTAGGAGTTAAGATAGCCACAAGCCGACTATTCATAACCCTATGTACACCAATATTAAGGGCGTAGCAGTAGACCTAGAATTTGATAAGGAATGATCATCATTGTTGTATACCCTTGCATATGCTTGAATGACATTGAAATTTGTTGGTTTAACTGTCAACAGTCATGTTAGCATTCTAATTCACACCTTTCAGTGCAACACAAAATGAAATAGATGTGCAGTAAAACTAATTTTTGAGTTAGAAGGGGAAGCTCAATGTAAAATAAAACTAACCTACAATTGGGACAATATGTGTTGGCATAATAGTCACAATGGTATTACATTGTTAGTTAAATAAATGTTAGTAAATAAAACAATAGTTAGTTTATAGTTAGATATAAATAAATAAATGTTAGTAATAAATTAGTTTTGGGAAGTTAGGAAGTGATTTCCCGTAAGAAGTGTGTATGGGAATAATTGTGGCTTTAAAAGTAAATGTATTACATTGTAACAATCATTTGAAGACAATAATATATTATTCTATGTTTTGTTTTGTTGTGTTAAAATGGTTTGATCTAGTTATCCGTGTTTGTGCTCACCATTTTTGAACAAGGTATCAGAGTATTTTGAGAATGGGTTGTGAAGAAAAAGATTATTGAGGGAGTCCATCAATTTTAAAAAATCAAACATTTACATTTGATATTTGCTGGAAGTTACGGGACGGCTCTTGCTATGGAGAAATTAGGGTTTCGATGTAAAATGTGAGAGAGAAACATACAACTTTCGAAGGCGATCCATGTTCATTTAGATGGCATTGGGTATTCGAAAGACTCTACATGATTAAACGAATGTTGTTGAAGCTTGCAGTGTCCAGACTTCAATGTATGGGTGAGTGGCATGTTGTATAAGCATTATTAGCATCGAAGATGAGTGGAGAGTGAAGAATTGGTCAGGGCGTAGACATGCCTCAACTGGAAAAAGCTGCATAGAAGTTTGATGAAAGGTTAATATTTGGAAATAATATTGGCAGTCTAGTTTGGTGATGCTCAGGTTTTCTTTATCTATCTATTCTTCTTATTTCGGAAGTGCTTTATAGTTTATGAATTAAGTGTGAATGCACAAAAATAGCCGCAGCCATTATATAGAAGGTATTTTAAAAAAAAGGAACAAAGAGTGCAATTTTTCAATGGGCATAAGAAATTAGAAGCTGTTATTTTGGATTTTATGCTCGGTTTTTATTGTTGTCATTTAAGGAGTAATAAAGGGTTTCATAGGAAGTTTGGTTTCTTTGTAAAGATGCCTATGATTAGAAGCTTACAGAAAATATTTTATGCATTTTACAATAATATTGGAGTGATAAGGTTAGGATATATTTTTTTTATCATATAGTAAAAGGTGCTATTGGTGTATGAGGTTGGATCAAGAGAGAGGGTGTAAAGAGGTATGAAAGGCTAAAGAATTAAGAATGGCTTCTTCTCTCAATGTTAGTCAGAAGCAACACATAGAGCATCTACTAATGAAGGTTGGAGAAAATCTATTCAATATCATGCAATCTTTTTGTACCATGGATGGAAACAAATTGGTTGTTCCTACTGACATATATTTGGAGGCTTTTGAGGATTGTAGTACTTCCTCTAGTGCTATCTTTGGAAGGTAAGGACTAAGAGAGTCATATTGGAGGAAGGTGGCATCAGAGAATGGAGGATTTTCTATCATCTCAAGTTAGGTTCTCGTTTGAGATGATGCTTTACATGAGAAGTATTTTTGGTTTTGGTTGTTTTGCTTTTCCTTGTTGTTGCTAACAGATTTGAAGAATATATGTTTTGTGAAGATTTTGTTTTGGAGATAGGTTTGGGATTTGGTATTGAGCTCAATATGGATTGTTGTCTAGTGAGCTTCAAACAATATATGATCTTGAATTATACCCTTTCGCGGTCACTAGACAATGGCAGAGATCTGTCGTATCTCTTAGGGTTCACTGTTGAATAATTCAAGACTCTAGGATTTGAGAGCTTGAGACTAAAGAGCTCAAGAACATAGCTTGAAGTTATACCTTTCTGAGGGTAGACGAGACAGCATGATGGAACCCTGCTTGGTTTAGGATTTGTTCTTTGGGAGAAGATCTTCTATAAAATATGTATTCATATTATGTAATCATCTTTGTTGGGTATGTTAGCATTCAGGGGGGTCCCTTGGTATGCAAGAACAATGTAATAAGGGAGGGGGGTCGGGGGGATGTTGGCATAATAGTCACAATGGTATTACATTGTTAGTTAAATAAATGTTAGTAAATAAAGCAATAGTTAGTTTATAGTTAGATATAAGTAAATAAATGTTAGTAATAAATTAGTTTTGGGAAGTTAGGAAGTTATTTTCCATAGGAAGTTTGTACGGGAATAATTGTGGCTTTAAAAGCAAATGTACTGCATTGTAACAATCATCTCATCTGAAGATAATAATATATTATTCTATGTTTTGTTTTGCTGTGTTAAAATGGTTTGATCTGGTTATCTGTGTTTGTGCTCACCATTTTTGAACAATATATACTTGCAATTTATGATCTTTACAATAATTTTTGGTGTGGTTCACATTCATGCTATATAAAAAGTAAATCTATGTCTTTTTGGTGGTTTCCTAGGGTAAAAGGCTAAGATGCTCTTTCAACATAAGGCAAAAGATTTTTGTTTTCAACTTAAAATAAATCCTACAACTACATCCTTACACCATTCAATTAAAAACAAAGACTAAACAGGGAAAATATGCATGGATTGAATAGGATGAAACATAGAAAAATAGACATTGCAATAAATTAAATGCAGGATTTGGTACAAAGCTACAATCTACTCCTTCAACCTAACCTACAATACAAAACTTGCAAATTCACTAATGAAATTCAACCTTCAGCACACATAACGAGACATCCCAGTAAACATTAATAAGCAAGATAAAAATAATAAATGTCATTGAGTGTATAACAAATTTGGGATAACAATAACATTGAATACTTGATGAAAAGCAATACTTGATGAAAAGCAACTTCAGCAATATGCAAGCGTGAGAATTACCATTGACTTGACTAAATACAAAGTGACACTTATTTATACTGTTTACAGAGCAATTGCATGAAAATAACTAAATTAACTGGTTGCACGTCCATCGTAACTACAACCACTTACACGATCAACAAACTTTATTATAGATTATCTCATCTACTAATCTTAATATTACATCATGTGAGTATCAATTCAACTAAAAATTTGGAATATGACAATTATCTATCAAAAGCTTGTCTCTTGAATAATAAGATAGATAATCTAGCAATAGTCAATTTCAGGTTATAAATAGACACTAAAATAGAAAAAACCTATAAAAATTGGATTTGACTAAAATTAGATTATTATAGAATATACTTTTTTTTTTTTTCAAAAGTGATGGAGACTAAAAATAGTAAGAGCTATTTTTAACATGAGTTAAAATAGACTTCTAAATAGACATCTTTGAATAACTTTGATGATTTTATAATTTTTCATCTGATCATGACTAAACCCTCTTGAAAACTTTGAAAACTCTATATTGACTATTTAAATCCCTTTTTAAATCCCTTTGATAGACATGCACTTCTAAGTTACATGTATACCAATACACTATAAAACAAATTTTAAGCTTGCACTTTTGATTTTCTTTGTTGAGGTGTACCCATCACCATAGAGGTGGACCTATACATTAAACATTTTTTCCTGTGTAATAAAATATTATTTTGTTGAGTTATCAACTTATCAGTGAAATCGTACAAGTGGTAGTCCTGTTAGCCTATAAGAAAACCATGGTTTTATCAATAAGATTGATTATTTCCAACCCAAAGACCGTTTCAACAATAGTCATTGAAAATTCCATGCTAGCTCGTACGCCCATGTTTGTAATCACCCTGCCATCAATTACAACTCTTGCATTCACTACACTCTGATCTGAGAATCTACTTAAATGGTGTGGATGAGATGTATCTTTTTCACACTTTTAACAAACCCTTATTTTCCAACATTACTGTCAATCCATATATAGCTCGATAAACTAACTTTGTTTTTTCTTGCTTTCTATGTAATTTCACCAAGGGTTTGGATGAACCTAATCTTTCAACTCCATGCAAACCACCCTACAAAAGGACCAAATCATAATTCTATTGAATTACACCTTCAATTAGCTTACCAGCAACAATTGTTTTTCCCTCTTGCAGCCACAATTTGCAAATTGTCTTCTATAGAAGTAACGATGACATTTGCTTATCAGCAACAATTTTTTTCCCCTCAGAACATCTATAACTATAACAACTTCCATCTCATCTATTTCATTTGTAATGGTAACAAGCACTAGAGGAACTTTTGTCAATGGCCAGTCATCAACATTTCAAACATAGGCATGTTTATCTTGTTTTCTTATGAGGTTCGCTTCTTTCCTACAAATTTTAAACATTGAGTGGAATAGGAAGTCTTTATCCTTGTTTTTTTGCCTGGGCACGGATCTTATTGGACTTGGCTATATTTTTAGTCTTTATCAATTCCTTCCTTTTAAAGTTGACTGCACTTATCTTCATTTGTTTGTCTTTTGTTGTTGCTCGATTCCTCCTTATATATTTTTTTATTTTTTATGTAGTTATTTTTTTATTTTAAATTTTTAAATAATAATCTTAATTAATATGTTTATTTTTATAAATTATTAATTATAATTGACAATCAAAATTAAAAAAGGTCGGGTAGGCTAAAAGGGTTTAAAAATTCAAATTTGTGGAGACTTTGACAAGACGACCTCACCATACAACCAGAAACATTTGTAATAGATCTCAACATACAATCAATTCAAATTTGTGGAGACTTTGACAAGACAACCTCACCATACAACCAGAAACATTTGTAATAGATCTAGACATACAATCAATGATGATGAGAAATTGACAACACATATCAAATCAATACAATTTTACAAGTTTCCAATTGAGTACAACAAGTAGGCTTGTTCTTGAAAAGTGATGACAAACCAGTATGTATTATAAAAATTTAATAAAGAAGCAACCTTGATCATTGGCATCTCCGATTTCTAGAATGGATGGATTCTTTAACTGGCAACAATATTGGATTTGGTGACTCTATGTGATGCCTTAGCAAGAAGCTTTTGAAATTGTAAAGTATGAAGTGAAGCTTCATGTGTAAATAGGCAAAATCTATGCTTTAAAATCGTTTTCACGCTTCCTTGGCATATAAGCAAACTTGGGCACCCAATTTGTCTTCATTCCATTTTTTATTAATTAAAACATTTTATTTTAATCAAGGGTGGAGCTTTTCAGCCATGGGTGCCAAATAGAGGAAATTGTCAGTGTTGGCACCATGTGGAAGTTTCTCCCCTCAATGCGAAGTAGAACTTTCTGTCACTTAACGCCAAGTTGAACTTTTCGTCATTTAATGTTAGGTGGAGGTTTTCATAACTTGATGCCAAGTGGGCAAATTGGCATTTAGATGCCAGAAAGTGAAAACTTCTCCACTTGACGCCTAGTGGAGATATTGATTACTTAATGTCAAGTAGAATTTTTAGGTACTCCAATTTGAAGAAATTTTCAAATGGTTAACTCAAAACATTGAATTTCCTTTAAATTTCTTTCATTTTTCATTTTTGAACACACACTTTGAAAGATTTTCCATTTCTCATCATCTTTCTTCCTTCTAAACTTAATTTTTATGTGATGAAGCCTAAATCTGTAGTTGTACTGATTACCTTCTACCTTTGCCATTCACTATCATTATTAGGAAAACTAGAAAAAGCAACACTTTAAAATAGGAACTTTTGATTTTCATGCTTCTCTCCTCAATTCGGGACACCGAACACAACATAAAATAAAAAATAGCTTTTTTTTAAATAGAAACTTTTGAACTATACATTTCAACTAAAAATTCTGACTTGAATCTGATATTTTCCGCAAGGACATCTTTATGGTTGAAAAATGACCTTACTGTATGCCTATGCGTTTATCTCAATGTGCTAGAGCAGATTTGTCTAGCATATAGTCTTTCTTTTAACCTTATATTTTTATGTTTTGGCCTATACTGGAGCCACCTTCTCTTCTTCGCCTATTTGGAGCCTCTTCAGAATTTAGATCTTTGATATTTCTCATGAGGAACATGCTACATATACTCATGGGAACAAGACAATTCCAAAACCTAAAGACTTGGCTTATGATGGGAAAGATGATAGTTGATATTGACAATATAACAAGAAATACTTCATTCTTAGTTAAAAACATGATTGTGAGCAAAGTTTTGTAGGGGTGCCGAAACTGGTACCAACACAACAATCGATTGCATTTTTTTAACCACATTCTCCTAATATTCAGATCATGGAGGAGTATCAAAATCATCAGTTTCAAATTTTTAATGACATTTAATAGTACACTAAGTGAAATCATAGAGATGCAATGAAAAACAATAGATATCCGCACGGCAAAACAGCTCTGAAGTTAAAATAAGTTGAAATGCCAAAACACCGAATACGGAAGTTAAGCCACTTCAAGGGGAAAGCTCCAAAAGCACTAAGCGAAGAAAATAATTGCAAAATGATAGTTTGAAATAAAGTCCTACTCTATATTTATATAGGATTAATTAAATTAAAGCAACCCATAAGCCCCTAGTTGGTGCAGCTATCAAAGAAGAAAAACTTGAGAAGCTCCAAAAAGATACTTCAGATTGCTCCACAACCCGATCATACACAATGACGTGTGGGGCAGTAGGCGAGACATGCCCTCCCCTTCAAAAAATAGTTTAGCCCAACGCTTGATGGATGCCAATGCTTCTACATTAAGTCCTTGACCTACCAAGTCACATCTTTCGGCATGTTTTTCCATTTGATGAGATGTTATGTGATTTCCTGTTGTGTGATTTCCTCACTTGACAATCAAGCAAGCTCCTAGCCCCAAAATGATTTTTTCTTTCCTCTTCTGGCTCTAGAAGCTCCATCTATACCAGAATCCACAAACATGAGCATAGCGACAAATTATAAGCCATGTATACCTATCCAATTGAGTGCATTGTTCAAGTGGTTGAAACTTGAGAATTTTGGTGAGAGCTTGTTTCCTTTGTACCTTTGTATTTTTTGCCATTGCCATGTTCTCTTTGGAAAGTCAATGATTGTTCTAATGCTATACACTATCTATTATTTTTAGTGGTGGAAATTGGATACCCATAAAGTGTTCCAAATGGTGGTCACCTTTGTTGATGTATGAAAAGTAATGTTATACAACCATTCCACAAAAGGATTCCACTTGAATATTTATACTTGTGTATCCAAAGAAAAATAATGGATTTAGTGTTTTATACATTTGTTGACAATATTAACTTGTCCATATGAATGTGGATGATTTGTAGAGCCATGGGCAAGGTAGTCCCCAAAAAATTGTTGTTGAAATTTGAAAATGAGATCTTTGTCATTTTACTGAAATATTTCTAGATTCAACTATGAAGAATTAGTCATTTCCAATGGGTCAAGCCTCACAATACTTGACAAGTGAAAGAGAATTGCTGTTGAAAATGAGATCTCTCATTTTAGTATATATTTCTGGATTCAACTATGCAGAATTAATCATTTCCAACATTTCAAGTCTCACTAATGAGCTCATCATCAAGAGAAAAAACCAGTGCTTAAGAGGGTGCATATATATATAGCCACATGAAAGGGAAAACAAAAATTTTAAAGATAAAAAAGATCAAAAGTATCTATTCTAGAATGGAAAATTACAAATACTAAAATAAGGGATGAAAAACAAGAACAAAGAAAGGCAAAAGACAAAATGGCTAAGAATGTAAGAAAAATAAAGAGATTATGAAAAAGAACAAAAAAAAGAATGTTTAAAGTAAAAATAAAGCAACAGTGGCATATGCCACAAATAATCTCCAAGGGGTAACCAAGGAAAACATAAAAGTTAGTTACCAATACATAAAAAGGTTCAGATTCAAAGAGACCAAAGAAAGTAATCAAGCCTCTCATAGATAGAAAACTTGCATAGAATCACTACGACTCGCTAGTCAAACCCTAGACTACACAACTTGCAAAAGACTCGTATGCCAAGTTTGATCCCTAAATACTCACAGATTTTGCATGAGCGTGCACCTTGAAACTTGGTGACTCTTGGACTTGGACTTGTGTGCATAGAAAAAGAACCTATTGTAATGAAATAACTTGCACAAGAGAAGAATATAATATGAAATAGGTTGCAAATACTTAATATTACTTGAAAATCTAAGCCACTTTGAGGGGGCAAACCTCCAAATGTCTCTAATAAGAACACAATTCATAATATGATGATAATAATCTAATCTCTAAATCCTATATATATCTAATTATGCCATGGATGCTACCCTAGGCTGACTTAACTACCTATATAAGACTATATTAATGATCATATAACTTAATTAAGAGTTATGATAGCCATAGGCCGACTACTTATATCCCTATGTACCCTTTAGGTTAAGGGCATAGCACGCCCCTTCTTCAGAGAAGTATTGTCCTCAACGTTGATCAACTATGGATTATTTTGCACAAAATGTTCATCTTCCCATGTGGCATCTTAGATCAATAAATTGTTCCACTAAATGAGCTACTATATGATTGTCCTAGTCCTGAACTTGTTACGTGTGTTTGGACAATCAACTCTGGATCCAAGATGATTCTTCCTTTCTTCATATAGCTCTAGTAGCATATTTTGTGGGGATCTATTGACCAATCACCTTCTTTAAACATGAGACATGAAAATCTAGATATGTCTTTGTTGTTGGAGGTAACTCAAGCTTGTAGGCTACATTGCAAATCTACTACAAAATCTAGTATGGACCATAAAATTTGACAACTTGTTATTCATTGTTGGTTTCCTCAAGGATATTTTCTTATAAGGTTGAAATATCAAGAAAACTCAATCAGGTACTTCAAATCTCCTTTTGCTATGGTCTTTCATTCAATTTTGTGCCAAGACCAAATTTTGATTAAGTCCAAAAATTACCTATTGTTGATGATTCATATGATCTTCAAGAGCATGAAATCTTGATGTCACCCTCAATGATGATGCGATGGTTGGGGGATGGTATCCGTATAATGCCATAAATGATTACATTTTTGCAGAACCATGGGAGGAATTGTATTACCACCATTTTACTAGTCGTAGAAAAGCCACCAATTGAAACTACTTATCTGAAGTGAAGCAACATATATACCCCTCCAAGAACTTATTGACAAACCCAATTTCCCATCTGAGGATGGTATGAAGAGTTGTGAACCAATTGAGTACTTAAACAAGAGAATGAATCTGTTCAAAGGTCACAATCATTGATGATAAACCTTGGAGTATGATGTAACTTTTCTATATTCTTCATAAATGCTTTTGTCACTGTAATTGTTGCAAAAGGATGGGATAATGCAATAAAATCAGAATATTTGTTGAGGCAATCCACTACTACCATGATGTGTAAGAACCGTTGCCTAATTTGATCCAACTTTCTAATTTTTTTTATTTCTGTTTCCTGTTTGTTTCAATGGGTGTTATGAGCTTTCAATGCCTGAATGTATTTTCCATGTAATAATATCAATATATCTAACCATTTGTTACATGAAATAATAGCAAATATATGAACTGAAAACAAAATCAGATGTCTGATATAGATAAATTGAAGATTTGAAAAAGTATTTCAGTACAACATACTTGATTAATATTAGGATGATATGAGGCCAATCATACAATGATATGAGCTGCGATACACATTAGATGTAGGACAAATCTGATTGCAATTTATGAACTCGTAATAACTGAAAATGAGCTCTTCAAAGGCTATGAATCTCCTACAATGGTGAAGCGATCAACTCCAAGGGTAGCCTCCAAACTTGGATGATAACCGGTGATAAAAGATGATGCAAATGACTTATCCACTCAACTAAAAATGACTACAGAGGTCTGATACAAAATTCTGATTGCAAAAAAGTTGACAACAAACCCTCCAATGGTAGCGCTAGCTCCTCCAATCAATCTAAACCCTAGGTGATGAGCAAACTCACATTATTCCTTCATAAACTCCATGACCTGTCAAGGAAATTGCCCAGATCTGCAAATTAACTTCAATGACAACAATAGCTCTGGAAACCCTAGCGACCAACAAAGGTATGACTCAGATCTACCTTCAAAATCCCAATGATTTCAACATAAAATCATGTAATATCAATACCAAACCATTCACAAATGACCTGCAATCAATTATTCTTTAATCTCCATGATATCAAATTGACATTTTGGCACAAAACATGTCAATTTGTCCTTCAAACCCTAGTTGTCATAAACCTGCAGAAAATGATATGTAATAACCTGTAAATATGCCCAATGGCAAACTCTGTATGGATTCACCTCACAAAGTGGAGTGGGTTTTCATTCAAACCATTAATTTCTAAGAGTTTTCATCTTTATAAGGTCGTTGAAACAAAGTTCTGCTAAAAAAGAAAATATCTAATATCAAATGACAAATACACAATGATACAAAATGACCAACAAATGCCTTTTTCTATAATCCACAAGTTGGGCACTCAATTTTCCCATAATTTATTTGTATTTCATGTCCACCTCCATAATAAAATAATATTTTATTTTAAATTATCTTTCTCTTCTCCAAGTGGGATGCCACCCTTGGCAAAAAAAGTATTATTTCTATATTTGTAATTTATTTTTATTTTATTTTCTTTTTGTTTTCCCAGTTTCCACCCTCCACTCCAAGGCAAATTATTTTATTAATTTTTACTTCATAATTATCACAAAATTACTCCAAGTCATAATCCAACTTTGTTTTTCCAAGGAAAATGGTTAAATGCATGGTTCAACTACTCAAAGTGACTTTCCATTCTCCGAGCTTTAACTTATTTCTAATTTTCCAAATATCTAAGTCACTTTACAACAATGGCTCGAAAAGGGGACATTACAAGTTGTCCATTGCTTGTCCTCAAGTAATCACATGTGAATGGATGATTACTTTCACAAGATACCAGGATCCCATATCCTTCTTGTATCACCATACATATTCAACCTGAAATGAAGAACATCTCTCATCATAATATCCATAATACTCACACATACTTCCTCAAAGCTCCTGGTGTAAAAGATGACAACAATGTTAAAACTAAAAATCTGATTTAAACTCATCTTGGGACTGCTTTCTCTATCAGAAGATGATAATCCCTCATTAACACTAAAATTCAAAGTGTTAAAGTGACCATCCCATGCACCAAAGTCACCCACATAGAACCCTTCCATCACCTTATGATTAATAAAATCATATGAAGATAATGGACTATTGTTCACAATCATATAATAAGTATTTCCGTCATGCCTTCCAATAGTGTCATCATAGTCTTCATGTTCAATTTCTTCAATGGCTGGATGTTCATCTTTATGTGGTGATCCAAGAGGCGTATCAAGGTGATAACCAAATGTATTACTTTTCGTAACCTCTACCTCATAGCTACAACTTATACCTTCATGTGAACACTTCTCCTCTAATCTAAAGGATCCATATTATGGATGTACATCCCAATCATTATCAACATAAGCAATGTTAGAGTATTCATGAAATTTCTCATTCTACAATTCTGATTTTTCTTCATGTCTACCATCATATTGTCTTCCCTTTGAAGTAATGCCCATAGTCATTGCCTTTGTTGTTGCTTTTTACGATCTATGTGAGCATGTTTTTCCTTAATTTTCTATAGGTGTTGTTTTGCTTGAGCAACCATTAACTTAGCTTCTCTAGCTTTCCTTAGCCATTCATCACACATGGCTTGGGTCATCATAACATCTTCTATGCTATGTATATGAACAATATCTCCTTTTACTCAACCAACTTACGAACTGATTCCTTGCAACCATTACATAAAGATGATGTAACAATGCTATGCTCAAGTAATGGATTATCAATAGTACCAATACCTCAATAGAATGAATATGTCGATTGATCTTAAGGACCTTACCTCTCACAATCGACTACCTCCATGACATCTTCTTTACACAATTTCTAATTTGAAGCTAGGGTTGCGTTAGGCTCAAACAAAGAATCATCATCATCATGATTTAGTGTCCAAACACAAGTAGGCTCATTGAGTTCTTCGTGCTCTCTTTCAACTTCATTGGCTAAATTAGAATTTGTACCCATGGCTATTGTCATCTTAATTAAACATATGCTCAACATTTGTAGCTGCATGCTCTTCAAGGGTGGTATTGTCTTCAAAAGTATGATCAATAGTTGTTGATTTGATAAATTCCATATTGGCATTCCTATCAACTTCATTATCATCGTAGAGACTCCCACTTGTAGATGCACTAAGTGATTCTTTTTTGTTTCCACATGTATGACTAGGTGTCCATACTTCATGGCATGTGAAGAAATGATGTTCATTCCTCAACTAATTTTTTCTCTTCCTTTGCGGCTGATTAGAAGATTGTCTAAATGTTCTGTAAATTTTGAAGCTCTTCTTTTCACATTTTTCTTCTCTTTCTTCTTTTCTTCTTTTTCTTTCCTTGATCTTCTTATGTATTCTATAACACCCTTTTTGTTAGGGTCTAATATTATACTTAATTCCAAGTACCTAACAAAGGAAACTTCATCTTTGAACATATCAGGAAGTGCTCAGTATCGATCAAGAACTTTGGTGGCCTCTTGTTCGTAATTTGGAACTCTCTTCAATATCTCTTTAATAGGATATATATTTCTGCTGAAATTCATTGTCATAGCTCTAAAAAATTTTGAATCACACACTCAAATAGGCTAGCAAGATGCTAAGCTCTGATGTCACTATAAGAACCCTTGCCTAATCTAATCAAACTTTCTAAATTTTCTAATTTTTCTTTCTTGTTTGTTTCAATGGGTTTTATGAGTTTTCAATGTGTGAATGTATTTTCCATGTTATGATATCAATATAGAAGCATTTGACGCATGAAATAATGACAAATATATGAACAAAAAATGCAACCATATGTCTGATATAGATAAATTAAAGATTTGAAAAGTATTTCACTACAACAACATACCCAGTTGTTATTAGGATGATATGAGGCCAATCATACAATGATATGAGCTACTTAGATAAACATTAGAAGTAGCAAAAATCTGATTACAATTTCTAATCTAGTAATGACTAAAAATGAGCTCTTCAAAGGCTATGAATTGCCTACAATGGTGAAATGATCAACTCCAAGGGTAGCCACAAAGACTTGGATGATAACTAGTGATAAAAGATGATGCAAATGACTAATCCACTAAACTAAAAAATGACTATAGTGGTCTAATACAAAATTTTAATTGCAAAAATCATGACAACAAACTCTCCAATGGTAGCACTAGCTCATCCAATCAAACCAAACCCTAGGCAATGAGAAAAATTGACATTATTCCTTCATTGTTACATCCCCAATTTTTGTCTTGCTATACTTTTACTTTTTACTCAAACATAAGTAAATTTATTATAATGATTAGATTAATGACAAGGAAAAACATGGATTAATTTGAAATTCATTTATAAATTTATGGAATGATTATGTTATTATTGATTTAATATTTGCATTATGAGATTTGATTTATTATTTGAATAATGATGCATTGATCATAACTTCTTTGTAACAAGTTTGATACAGGAGAGAGATATAGACTTCAGGTTATGAGTGATTTATTTGCCAAATCGGGCATAAGTGTTTAATGAAAATGTGAACCAATGTGTCATAAGAGGTAAGCCTTGTCTTGTTAGTTTACTTCTGAACCTAATCAATAGTTAGTTGATATTGTTTTCAAATCTTTTTAAGTCGTAATAAGTTGTCTTAGTCATTAATAACATTAATGACGTCATTGATTTTGATTGTGACTATTTGCGTTTGACGTAAATATTACGACGTTATTGTCGTAAAAAGGTTGTCCTATCATTATTAGGTACCTTGAGGTGTTATCAATGATTCTTAATGTTAAGATGTTTTCATCGAGTTAAAAAGACGTGTATATTGTCGACAGATTGTGATGGGGAGACAAGCTCAACCCAATCATGATATCCATAATCCTTTGTTTAAATATTATTATTATTTTGATTAAACCATAACTATCTAATATAGAGGCGATGTTATGTATATTTGATACACTCGAATATAAGCATCAAGTGAGGATAATACCTCATAATGAGTCAAAGGCTTTCATTAAAGAAGAGTCTTCAAAAATCTTGGTGGTGGATCAAACCACTTGTTAGTGATCTTTTAATGATCAGAAAAGTTTAAGAGATGTGTCAGCCTCATTCAAAGAAAATAATCACCACAACCGACGAGCCAAGAAAATGGCTATCTTCCATCGACAAGTGGAAACTTTACATAAAATGTGGTGACTGTTAAAACCAAAAACATTATGGACTGTTATGTATTTATGAAGTCGGCAACTGTATCTTTAGGAAAGGTGTGAAGAAGGGTGACTAATAAAGAAGTCATTCCTGAGCTAATAAGGAGGAATGACTCAGCTAAGCCGCAGGGTGCTATTTTTATTAACAAAAGTTAAAAAATTGAGAGTTAGGATTGAACAGAAATAGGAAAGAGGAGTCGTGGCTAAGGAGATAGGGAATACACAGCAGAAGAGTCAGCTTTGTGTCTTTTTGCACATACTGTCAATTTGAGCACATTGATTACTAGGTATTCCTTAGTTTTCTGTGTATATTATCAATGAGGAAATTGTCTAAACTGGTCATACTTGTGTCTTGGGCAATTATGTGAGTACGCCAAAGAGGTAAAACCTCATGTATGCTTCAGTATATAGTCGTAAACTATTAAGTGTTAGTTTAGGGATATGCAGATAACATTTCAAGTAAACAATTCTGATCTTTTCTAAAAACTGATAAGGCAATGAATGCAAAGTAATATGGTCGATACTTGGTAATACAAGTGAGTACTCTGTTAAGGTATTCTGAATCCACCATTTGTTTATTGATTGTTAAACTAATAATCATATCAAATCTTAGTATGAGGATAAAATGACTATCTTAGTAAGAGATTTTCATAGCTGTTATTAGCTTTGAAAACAGTTCTCTTCTATCGAATAAGTTTGTAGCAATTGAATGGAATGATTGTGAGTTAAGAAAACATTAGCCTCTCAAATGAATGAACCTTGTTTTCATACTCTCAACTTGAACTGTATACTATTAAGGTTATAATGATTTAACATATTGCCTTGTATAGGTTATATATATCCATAACGGATAATGTTATCTATCCAAGAGTACTAGATTCATAAGAATCATTGTAAACTTTTGTGTTATATCAAATGATAGTAACTTAGAGATACTATGGGTGATGGAATAAGGTTATTATGGGAATCCCATTTAAGACTATTTGTCTTTATTATTCATGAAGAGATCCAATTCAATGGAGTAGGTTAAGTCTACTAGAGAATGGCCTTGTAGGGATATATATATATATATATATATATATATATATATATATATATTCAATGTATGTTTTGTTTATAAACATTATCAAAGTTATTCTATGTTCCCTTGTATAGGAGATATTATCTATTTAAGAACCATAGTATTCTTAGCCTTGGTTGAATTAATCAAGGGTTATTTGTGAGTCTAGAACTCCTAGATATATGATATGGTTATATTGTAGTATCATGTTAACAAGGATAATAGGTAAACCCTAGAGACATTTACAAACGAAATGAATGGTTATGTTATATAGACTTATTTAAGTCAAAAGGTATTATTATTATGACTCATAGATTAAACTATTACCAGAACACGATGATTAAACTATTTATGTGATTATAGTTAGTGTGAATAAACTGTGAGAATATGACAGTATCCAAGTCGAGTAGGAGTGGGTGAACACAATGACTACGTTTATTATGAATGATATTTAAAAACTTTGGCCAAAGTAAGGCATTTGTTTTCTAGATGCATTATCGGTTCATTGTATTCAAATTGCTCATCCTATTAGAAATCATACTTAGCTAGAGGGTATCTAGGGTTGTATGGTTGATAGAGTTGAGTAGAATACAACACTATGTACTTGGGGAAGGTAAATTACCACTAGTCACCTAAGGTGTATATTCCTCGTGAAGGGTAGGGCCACTTCCTATGTGGAAGATGTGTAGGAGACCACTGGTATGTGGTTGAAGGTAAATCATAGGAAAGATGCTCTCTCTCTCCAAGTAGGAAACATGCCAGGACTTGTGATAAAGATGTTAGATATTCAGAAGCAGTATTCATTCCAAAATTGTATATGTAATGGATTTACATTTGTAAGCATTGTAATTGAGAAAGACAATATGGATTATTGTATCTTGTAAAAAGAAATCTTGTAATTGTAGTTACTTGATTATTTGTTGAATGAAAGAAAAAATTTCTCTATCTCATTTTTACCTTGTAAATTTACTCTTTGGCAAATTTCTAGTTTTACTATGTTTTTAGAACGTGGATGTTACCTATGGTATCAGAGCTACTAGGTTCAGCACTATAGCTTATGAGACCACTATGCTTGCATGTAGTCAATATTATACGATTAGCTAATATTTGAAAATTTATGTGCCAAGATGGTACATTTTAGAAGACAAGAAGAAAGTCTATTAATTCAAGTCAATGTTTCCTTAAAGAAAAAAGAGAATGTGAGGCCATTATCAAAACCTTTGAGGGAACCAATGATGAGAGTGACATTTGGTTAAGTGATATAGAAAATCTAGTGACTACCTTAACTCAAAGCAAGCGAGTGAGAAGGGAGTACTTGGAAAGAGTTAAAGATGAGGAAATAACTATGGTTAGGTGAGATCCCCGCATACCTCCAACTATTGAGATTATAGAAATTTGATACGATAGTGAGTCAGAGGGTTATATACCTCAAGATTATGTATCTAAAAATGAGTATGAAGGATATACTCCTCTTGAGCATGACTTTTGAAGTAATTTCTTGTATAAAGAGGAATACTCTTTACTTTTGAATGAAATAAATGAAAAGAGTTGTTTTTGTGCCAAACTGTTGTTTAAATTGAGTATTATGTTTAGATTTAATGGGTTACATTATAATCTTTAAGTAATGGACAACTCAATATTCTCAGGTGTGAGAAATTGATAAACATGGTACAGACAAGAACTAACCAAGGAAAAACTAAAGAGGAAAACCACTCGCCAAATTATAAGCTGGACCAAATCATAACCATGCTTGAGGAAACCAAGAAAAGATTGGGTGATTTGGAAAAGAAGGTGGATGATAAAGGGAATACAGAGGGAGGAGGTGAAAAATCTCATGGTGAAAGTGGAGAAAATCATGAAGAACAAAGTAAGAGTACCGAACCTCATAAAGAGGCAAAGGATAGATTGACCTTGGAGCTCTCAAAGGATATGAAGAAGGTTGTCCTACTAAAATTTGATGGGACAGAAACTAGAGATGTTGTAGAAGCTTGGTTAACAAAGATGGAAAAGTACTTTGAGATAAGAAATTACTCGGAGGTGACCAATGCAGTATGGGGAGCATTCCAACTGGTAGGAGAAGCATTCACTTGGTGGATGAATAAAAAGATGGAATTGAATTTAAGCTCTCTAGGGCTAACTTGGGATGAGTTCATGGAACTCTTTCACAAAAGATGGTTACCACAACTCTATTTTCATCAGAAACTGACTAATTTTTAGAACCTTTGACAAGGAGATATGACAGTAGTGGAATATGGAGAAAAATTCACTCGACTCCTAAAATATGTTCCACAGTATCAAAAGGATGAGAGATTTAGGATCTGAAAATTCATTGTGGGCTTAAATGCTCAAATTGGCGGTGAAGTGGATGTGCATGGTCCCATGACAATGGATCAAGTGTATGACAAGGCAATCAAGCAAGAGCCAAAGGTGAAATCTGTCTTGCTTATCGTGATCGAAACCGCAAGAGGTTTAATGGAACTCCTAAGAATCAACCCTCCAAGAAAAAATATGAAAAGAGCTATGATAACAAGAGAAAAGATAAAAGACCTTAGAAGAACAAAGGTGGATCGGGTAATGAGAAGAAGAATGGCAACTACAAAAGAAATGAGGATAACAATGGGAAGACTTTGCTTCCTTCATATCTTGACACTAAGTGATCCAAGTACTCCACCTCTTTGAGACCAAAAACACACTTGGAAAGTTTAGTTTAAAGCTAATGTTGTTGGAAAATTTGTAGTCCCTAATCTACATGGTGAAAATAGTCTTCATATGTCTCACTATAAATGTGAAGTACCCCACTATATATGACTGAAAAATTTGCCTTAATTTTTTCTTTCAAAACATAACAATTCTAAATGCATAACAATGTCAATGAAACATAACAAATGAATATCAAAACTTCGAGATCTTATTGTTGTCTTCAAAGATGATAATTACAAATGTTCACTGGCTGTTTTAGATAATTAAATATGACTGTATTATATCAGACTTCAATATCAAACAAAATGAGCAACAATGAGCTTCCAAACCTTCAACAATCGAAGTCCAAACAAGAAGAAATGATCAATGAGATGTTCTAACATTTATCAGACCTTGTATATGCATGAACAAAGGTCTGATATGCCAGTGTAACAGAGATATAGACTGCTACTACCAACTGATATAACCCAGATTACACCAAAAATGACAAACAATAGCCTCAATGTGCTTGAAAATACCAGCGATTGGTTCCTAGATGTTGACGATTGATGTATAAGCCTCTTCCAACCCCACATGACTTTGAAACGCTTCTATACATCACTGGAAATAATTTGGAACAGACTTGATATGAAATTGTACAACCCAGATTTTTATTTGAAGACTAAAAATGCAACTTCAAGGCACGAAATGAGCCTTCAAGGGTGCCAATTTGGTGTAGCAATGTTCCAAATGCCTTCAAACTTCAAATGCCTCCAATATCTTCAATCCAAAGACCCTGAAATGGTTTTACCAAATTATTGTTATGATTGATACCCTCATGAAAATATCAATATCTTGCCAAATAACACCTCTCAATCAAGTCGACTACCTTGGTAGTCTTCAATGGTAACCAAGGGCTTCAAATTCATAGGCTTTCTCTTTCAAACTGTCCAATATGAACCATAAGAATCCAAATCCTCTAAATTGTTGGAATAAACCACTATTTATCCTCCTCATGGCCGCGTCGATCCAATTAACTTGATTTTGCTAGTAATTTGGGTTCCACCAATAAGAAATCTTCCTCCTTCTTGGCTGGGCATCGATTCCATATCAGTTAGCATATTTTATTAAATATAATTTCCTCCTTATCCTTCGGCGAATCCTCTTGACATTTGAAAATACATTTCTATTTAACTCCTAATTAGTTGTTGGATCATGATTGAAGGAGATAGCATTATTTTATTATTATTTAAATTAGCTTCTCCCATATGGCGCTTGGAGTAGGACTCCTTGATCGGTGGTCTTCATCTTATCACACTATCCAATGATGACAACTCTATTCTTTATTTTTAATTGGTCTTCTTTGTAATCAAAACACATGATCCAATGTTATAACTCCCACCGTGTACACTTTTCTCTTAGCTAGGACCTATTCATGACACATGATCCAATTTCATGCTCTCCACCATGTACACTTAAACCTTAGCCAATTTATCTTGGACCTATCTTTGTAATCGATTGACAAAGATCATTCAAAGACCACCATGTACATTTTATCTTGCTTGGTGTGGACCTATTTGTATCACTATTTAGAGGGGACCTATTTCTAGGTTGGCTGCATCAATTCTTCTTAGCACCCATCCAAGTAGTCTATGGAATAGAAAGACATGAAATTGCAATTAAAGATTGTCAATTTCAAAGGCCGACTTGTCATCCATTTTTCCAATTTAAAGCAATAATAAAAATACAATTTAAATATTATATTTTCCATTAAACCACAAACTCATATTTTGGCTAAATAAGTAATATCACCACAAAATGCTAAGCCAAAACATAAATCATTCCCTTACCATATAAATTAGCCTACAGGAATGGTGAATAGGCTAACCAATAACTCCAAGTGAGATTACTCCAGAAATGGGGACATGATAGTCCTCCCTTCGCAAGATTGCTTCTCCTCAAGCAATCGATAATTAGGATGCTCCAAAATTTGCTCTCCTTCCTAAGTAGCATCCTCCAATGGTAATCCTCTCCATCTCACCAAATACTCTCTAATGACTTGGCTTGTCAAATTTTGCTTCGTCATATCAACTATGCTATCAGGCTCCAATATCAACATGCCCTCTTCATCAAGAGGTGGAATATTGGGAAAAGAAACCACATATTATGCCAATGGCTTTTTGAGGCATGAAACATGAAACACGTTATGTATGTAGCTCCATGTAGATGAATCCAATTTATATGCAACCTTGCCAACTCTCCTCACAATCTTGTATGGCTCATAAAATCTCACCTTGAGCTTTTTTGCACCACTTTTTTCAAAGTACTATGTCTGTATGGCTATAAGCGCAAAGAAAAACAAATTGTCTACCTCAAATGTCCTCTCCATCCGATGTCTATCTGCATAGATCTTCTTATTCTATGCCTACTGAATATTATCCTTAAGAATTCTAAGGATATCTTATGTATCCTACATCAACTCCTTAGCTCAAGGAGCTCTACTATCATCAAATACTAAATCCATAAAAGAGAGTGCATTATATCCATATAGTACTCTAAATGGAATGATGACAATTGACATGTGGTATGTGGTGTTATAAAAATATCCTCCAACATACAACCACCTCACCTAAGCATGTTGATGCCCTGCAACATAATTGTGAAGATAACCCTTAACTCACTTATTCACAATCTTTGTATGTCCATCTATTTGAGGGTGATAACTTGTGCTTGGTGTAAACTCTGTACCTACAAGTTTGATTAGCTCACACCAAAATTTGTTGATGAATCTACTATCTTGATCACTCACAATAGTCTTTGGAAGGACATGCAAATGGAACACCTCTCTAAAGAATAACTTTGTAACCTGCAAATCTGAATAGTTTGCTACAATAGGATAGAAGTGTGCATATTTAGTTAGCCTATCAACAACCACATATATGCAATCTTCACCATGTACCTTTGGATGACTTGTAATGAAATCCATGGAGATACTTTCCCACCTCTTCTCAAGAATAGGCAATGGCTAAAGTAGACTAGCAAGAAAAGTATGCTCAAACTTGATTTGCTGACAAGTCAAACACCCTCTAACATGCTACAACATATCATCCTTGAGACCCTTTGTAATGTCCCCTTCTGGATTTATGGTTAGTCCATCATTGAGTTCCCATGGACTAGCAGTTTGGTTAGGGAACTAGAGTTAGTTTGGCCTTGGAGGTATTTGTCATTAATGGAGTTGTTGTTCGCATTCAGTGGATCCAATTGGCACCATTGAGATTGGTCCAATTTTCTCTTGGTCGTTACTTGCTATTTTTTAGTATGGGTTCAGTGTCAGTTTGGGATTTTTAGTGTGGGGTTAGATTCATCTCATCGAGGGCTTTATGACAAGCTATAGATCATTGCATTTCAACACTATCTTCATATTTATTTTAAAGTCTGAAAATTATTAATGTTATATTTAATTTAGACTTTATAGTATATTGAGAAAAAGTGACTTTATGAAAAATGAATACTTAAAGCAAGTCTTGACCTTGGGCGCCCATCCCTAGAAGAATAAAAGATATTTTAAAATGATAAAGTTCCCTCATAAACCCAACACTTACCTTGGAAGAGGATTAAAAGATGAAATGGAAGCTCATTTGTGCTAGGCCATGTGTTATGATATTTTCTCTTGTGAGCTCTACTAGGGTTTTGAGGGTTTGAGGATTCAAACCAAGCTTTTGGAGATGAAAACCTCCAATAGTGACAGCATTCTATAGGTGTACAATACCACCCAAAGGTGCCATTCAAGGTGGATACACTCAGTAATCACATTTGTACTGGAATGAAGTTTGTAGGATGAGATTTCATGGAACATTGATCATATCTTTTGTAGTTTTCTGATGTCCTTCTATTATCAATGGAGTTGGGATATTACAATGTTTGAGGAGAGATTAGAGCTGAATACATTTACCTCTAGCTGGCCATACATATTAGCAGCAGGCCATACCCTTAAAGGGTGTTATTGTGTGAAGTTCTTTGCATATTTCTTCTTCTATCTTGGATGTGTAGCCTTGGAAATCAGTGCAGACTAGTTTTTAAGTAGATTTTGGAGATTCTAGCAGCATTTGATTCACATACATCTCACAGCTAGTAATACACTTGCATAGGAGGATGTGGGACTTGGAAATACTCACTTGTTCATTGTTTGTAGCTTCATATTTCTTGGGTTGGAGGCATTCAAGGCTATAAGATCATTGTAATTTATTGTAATACTCAATACATTAAGTATAATGGAGATTTCATTTGATTCCAGCCATACCTAGTTGCTAGTTCAGTCTAAGCATATGTGACAGGTTACATTTATGAACATGGGTATATGTTAGTCATTAGTTTTTGGTCATTTTACCATCTGGGTGTGAAATAGTTTCTTCATATCTATTTTATCTTTTCTGGGTTTATGTTCTATGCTCTATATTGTATGCTCCAACAACACATCTATAGGAAACTTAAAACTCCTTTTGCATCCTTTTGTCTAGTCTAAAAGATCACCTAAAAAAATCCTAAATCAAATAAAAGATCTTAAAAATTTACAAATAGTATGGCATATTACAGTGGTATCAGAGCAGTGATCTTGCCATCCTATGAGGTTGACTATGACATGTAGAAGATGAAAATGAGACATGCGGCCTATAGATAGATATAATTTTAGACCCAAACTAGGAACACAGAACCTAGCTAGAATATAGGAAGGTGAAGTACCACAGATTGATACATGTGAGTCAGATCTAGAGTTTGTAGCCACTGAAGAACAACTGGTAGTGTTATATAGTGAGGAGGATCTCGAAGTTCCAAGAATAGATCCCTTTTTTTGTGTACTCCCAAAATAGCCTAAAGAAATGGGAGATAGGGAGATTGGAGAACCAAGAACTTGAGACATACTTAATGATTTGGATAGAGGACAACATCAAATGATTGACAGATTGGACATGTCTCAGACAGCTCTTACATGTCTCCTCACTCGTCTATTTCTAGATATGGATGAGGATAGGAATAACAAAGATAGGAATAATGGAGACCAGAACAAAGACCAGAATGATATAAATAGAGATCGTAATGAGGGAGATAGATATAGAGACCGAGGTAATGGGGACTGAGGTAATGGAGAACAAAATGGAGACAGAAACATTAGGGATAAGAACATATACAGGGATCCTAATGGAGAGGGTTCGGTGAATAACTAAGGTACTACACATCTCATAGCTACTGATAGACCTGGCATTCCTATATTTTGGTAGAGGGATGAGATTCCTGAGTGGGATGCTACATAGGTGGAGTTTTAGGATGAGATTTTTAGATATTGGCAGGCTTTGAGTGTAGAGTTTTGGGCCGAGATGAATTTCAGGGATTATTTAGATCTCAAGATGAGACATAGACCTATAGGAGGTAATAGACAGCAGAATAATGAGCTCCAAAAGAAAGTCAATAAAATGACTTTACCCTACTTTCATGGGTCAGGAAAAACTTTTACAAGAGTTTTGGTCTAAAAGTTGGAAAGTTATCCCTAGATTAGCGCTATGCCGAAGACTGATGCCATCACATATGCATCCTTGCACTTGGAGGGTAGTCCACACAAGTGGTGGTGTAATGGAAAGGTAACTCTAGGACATAACCAGATTACATCATATGTTGAGTTCACAGCTAGACTCATAGACATGTTTGACAAGAAAGACCCTGAGTTGTAGTTCAAGGAGCTGGCACAATTGAGACAGAGTGGATCAGTGGACTCATACATTTCAGAGTTTTAGGATCTTTCAGTCATGGTTTTTGATATATCAAAGAGGTGGTTGATCATTCTCTTTGTTGATGGTTTGTCTAATCTTCTACAAGGATGGGTGAAGGGTTTGTACCCTATGTCATTGCAAGAGGCCATGAAGAAGGCCCGTGATATGGAGTCTTCCACATGGAGGAGAAAATATCAGAATAAGAACTTCCAACATAGGAGGGATAAGGAGAGAGATAGGAGAGCTTTTCACAAGGACTCAGGACACCCACCACATAAGAGTTCTCCCAGATTAGACAGTGACCAATTGAATTATCTCAAGAGGAAGAAACTCTGTTTTCACTGCAGAGAACCTTGAGATTCTAAGCATAGGTGTGCTGCCCAAGGTAAGGTAAAATAGATTGAATACTTTTTAGAAGATGAGTCTGTGGAGTTGGAAACACATTTAGAGCAGCATACAGAAGACAATGATTCAGGGTCTGATGGTGCATCTAAATTATTAGATAAGGATGAGGAGACCTCTCTACCTACAGCCTATATCTCAAACATTCAAAGAGAAGGGTCATTTAGGATCTTAGGAGTATTGGGTGGATAGAGATGCATTACACTATTGGATACATGTGCCACTCATAACTTCATAGGTGAGGGCTTGGTTTCTAAGAGGGGATTAAATATAGAGGATTTTGAGGGGTTTAAAGTTAAGGTAGCTGATGGGTTCATACTCACTTGCACAAGGAGGATACCTAATTTGACCATCTAGCTAAACAATTACACTTTGTAGTCAGATTTTTATGTTGTTAGCATGGGCGACATGGATGTGGTGTTGGGTATGAAGTGGTTACATAAGATAGGATAGTTCACCCTCAACTTGAGAACCATGGAGATGAAGTTTGAGGTGAATGGAGTTCAACATGTGCTCAGAGGCATCTCAGATGGTGGTTTGCGAGCAGTGTCTCTCAAGAGGATGAAGAGATTGATTTGGCATGATTAGGTGTAGTGGGCAGAAAAGGTGATGGTGATGCATGTAGTTTTGGAGTAGCAGAAGTGAGAGTACCCACCTTACATACAATCTCTCTTGACTAAGCACACCAAAGTGTTTAGTGATATTCCACTAGTTAGACCTCCAGACAGGGTTATTGAGCATGTGATCGAGTTGGAGGAGGGTGTAAAGCCAGTAATTACTACCCCATAGAAGCACCCAAAGAGGTATAAGGATGTGATCAAGAAATCCATCAAAGAGCTTATAGAGATGGTTCATATTAGGCCAAGTAAGAGTCTATTTCCATCATTAGTAGTTCTTGTGAAGAAGAAGGATGGGACTCTTAGGATGTGCATTGACTATAGGGAACTCAATAAGAAAACAATAAAGAATAGGTACCCTATACCTAGGATAGATGAGCTAATTGATGAGCTACATGGGGCCTTTTACTTCTCCAAGATAGACTTGAGATCTGGGTATCATCAGATTCAGGTAAGGGATGAGGATGTGGAGAAGACAACATTCAGGTGTCACTATGGGCACTTTGATTTCCTGGTCATTCCATTTAGCTTGACAAATGCACCAGCCACCTTCTAGTCTTGCATGAACACAGTTTTTCATGAGCAATCAAGGTGGTTTGTTTTGATATTTTTGATGATATTTTGATTTACAACAAGACATGTGAAGAACACTTGAAGCACATTGGCATTGTGTTGAGCATTCTGCAGAGAGAGTTACTTTATGCAAAAATGTCAAAGTGTGAATTTGGGATGACTAAGTTGCTATACTTGGGTCATATTATTAGTGTTGGTAGCATGAAGGTAGACCCAGATATGATTCGGGCAATAGTGGATTGGCCACCTCCAAAGAATCTTAGTCAACTAAAGGGATTCCTTGGTCTTTGTGGATATTACCATAGGTTCGTGAAGGGGTTTTCTTAGTTAGCTACACCCCTCACTAATTTGACTCATAAGGATGCTTTTAGTTGGACAGGAGGTACACAGGAGTGTTTCAACAAGTTTAAGGAGATTATGAGTACACGTCTAGTGTTGGCAACACTTGACTTCAGTAAACCTTTCAAGTTGCAATGTGATGCCTCAAGAGAAGGCATTGGTGCTGTAATTATGTAGGATAAGCACCCCATATAATTTGAGAGCAGAAAATTAAGGAGTGTGGAGTACAGTTACAATACCTATGACAAGGAGATGTTAGCCATCATGCATGTGTTGGCTAAATTCAGACAATACTTGGTGGGTAGAAAAAATGTGGTTAAGACAAATCATAATAGTCTGAAACATTTCCTTGGGCAGAAGGATTTAAATGAGAGGTAGTAGAAGTGGGTCAGCAAACTACAAGCCTACGACTTTGACATTGTTTATGTCAAAGGAAAGAAAAATATTGGTGCTAATGCTTTATCGAGGAGACCCATTTGTGTGCTTTAGGTGCCATTGTAGATGATTGGAGGGAGATGATATCAACTAAATATGCCAAGGATTCATGGACTACTGGAATAATTGATGGCACTATCAAAGATGATAGGTACACAATGGTGAATGAATTAATCATTTACAAGGATAGGATCTTTTTGTTTCTAGGTTTTGAAATGAAGTAGAAGGTTTTTAGGGCATTCCATGACTTGCCTATGGCAAGACACCCTAGGTACTTCAAAACTTATACAAAGGTCAGAGAGAGGTTCACCTGGAAGGGCCTCAATATTGAAGTGATATAGTATGTGAGAGAGTGCCTGATATGTCAACAGAACAAGCAAGAGCACTCATTTCTAGGATGTTTATTATAGCCCCTGCCCATCCCAAAGAGAAAGTGGGATAGCATCTCTATGGACTTTATCACAAGTTTACCAAAAGCCCAAGGTAGGGATTGTATTTTTGTGGTAGTGGACAAATTGACAAAGTATGCATATTTCTTTGCCATCCCTACCACCTATACTATAGCTCAGGTTGTAGAGTTGTTCTTTCATGAGGTATTCTAACTTTATGGGTTGCCATGAAACATTGTTAGTCATAGGGACAACAGGTTCCTGAGTAATTTTGGGCAAGATCTCTTCAGGTCGACATGGACAGAGCTCACCCCCAGCACGAGTTACCACCCCCAGATAGATGGTCAAATGTAGATAGTTAATAAATGGGTGGAAGGATACCTCTACAATTATGTTTCAAGGCAACATAAGGCATGGGTTAAGTGGCTTCACATGGGGGAGTACTATTACAATTCCACTTACCACATGTCTATTTAGATGTTATCCTTTATGGCTTTGTATGGGTATGAGGCACCGTGCTTTGTTGATTTGTTGTTTGGTGATAGAAGAGTAACTAGGGCCAAAGGCCTTCTTTAGGAGAGCCAAGATATCATTAGGTCTTTGGAAAAGAATATACAAAAAGCTTGAAATCAGCAGAAGTAGTATGTAGATCAATAGAGGACTGAGCGATCATTTGATGTTGGTGACATGGTGTATTTGATGTTGTAGCCATATAGACAGTCCACTCTTATGAAGAATGGAGCAGAAAATCTTAAGACACAAAACTATGGACCATTCAGGATCTCCAAGAGGATTTGAGAACTGGCTTATGAGTTAGAACTTCCAGTAGGTAGTAGGGTACACAATATGTTTCATGTATCTCACCTCAAGAAGGTGCTAGGGCATAATGTGACACCATCAAATAAGTTGCGTCCTCTTGATGAAGAGGAGAAGTTGATATTGGTACCCGAAGCAATAATTAACACCAGGGAATGTAATTTGAGGAGGAGGATCATTAGAGAGTACCTAGTTAAATACAAGAACCTATCAGTTGAAGATGCTACTTGGGACAATGAGTAGATATTGCAGCTTCCTAATCTAAGATTACTTGAGGCAAGAAATTCTAGGGAGGGAAAACTGTAATGTCCCCTTCTAGATTGATGGTTAGTCCATCATTGAGTTCCCATGGAATAGCAGTTTTGTTAGGGAATTGGAGTTAGTTTGGCCTTGGAAGTATTTGTTAGTGATGGAGTTGTGATTTGCATTCAGTGGATCTAGTTGGTACCCTCAAAATTGGCCCAGTTTTCTTTTGGTTGTTACTATTTTTAGTATGTCTGGTTTTAGTGTCAGTTTGGGATTTTTAGTGTGGGTCAGATACATCTCATCGAGGGCTTTCCAATGAGCTATAGATCATTGCATTTTGACACCATCTTCATATTTATTTTAAAGTCTAAAAATTATTAATGTTTTTGATTATATAAGTTGGGAAAAACTAGGGACCAAACCCTTAAAACAGTAGAACAAAAAGAGACACTAAAGTCTCACAAATGAAAAGAGCCACCCAAACCAACCCAAACCAACTACAACATTAACAACATATACATCTGATAAATAGTAGAATGTATATAGCAGTAGATAGACAACATAAAAATGTAAAGAGAAACAAGACTAAAGAGAGACATCCTCCCAGCTTTTAACTAGAAATTCCACAATTTTATCAAGTTTCTTGAATTTCTCCTCATCCTCACCATTAGCCAGAGTCCCATGTTCTTGCAGCAGAGTCAGGTTGATAATTGTCAAGCAACAAAGAATACTGCTTATAAAGGCTCCCATAGATCAAACTTTCTACTCTAGATAATCCACATGTCCCCTAAGAATAGCAATATCATTCCCCTAGCCATCTCCCTCCTCCTTAGTCTCCTCTTCAACCTCCTCCACTATCATCCTCTCCACTTCACCAGCATTATCCACAGGACCACCACCCTCACCACTAGAGTCCTCCATCTACTTCTCTTCTCCCTCACCTTCAACCTCTTCAGAGATCTCTTGGACCTCAATGTCTTCATATTTTGATTGATCATCCCTCTAAGTGGAAGCTTCTGAATCACTTTCAGAATAATCAATTAATTTGGCCCGCAGGACCGGTTTACTAGCAATTCTCCCCGACCTTCTCACCCTGGAAGAGAAACCCTCAATCTTACATTTAGCCACCATTTTGGTTTTGTGCTTTTTCATAGGGCCCTCATAGTCACTATTTAGATTCTTATGGGTCCCCACTTTGTCCTCCATAACCTCCCCAGTAGAAGCAATCTCCTTGGATTTTCTTTTCGTACTTTTCACGCTCCCTTTAGAAATAGGAGTATGCATATCCTTCGTCGTGGTCTCCTCAAGGGTCTTAGAAAATGAAATCCCTTTCATTTTTTGGGAATTAGGAGTAGGGCAGGGTTCCTTAGAAACAATGGCAGCAATAGGTGAAGTGTCTACAGGGACCTCAACAATGGAGGGATGGATTGGCTTTGGTGGGTCCAAGGGAAGGTGAAAATTATACAATCAAAGAATCAGACCTTGGTGTAGTGGAACAGGGCATTTAGAGGGTTTCTTGTTAAATTTAACTTTAACCCTAAAAATAGAGTGTTCAAGACAAGACATCAAATAAATAGGAAAATTATCAAAGCATTACACCTAAGATGATTGAGCAGGGGAGGTGATAATTGTAAAACCTAGTGAAACGTCCTTCTAGGGTGAAATATTTCATCAGGAGAAAACACATCTCGTCCCATGGCTCTGGCAGCTTAGCACACTCAAACCCTCCCTAGTACGGGACTAATTCCTCTCCTTCACCCAGGAAAAACTTCTGGTTCTGATGGTTAGCCACCTTAACCTTCCTTTACTGCTTTGTACCCTTGGTGGAAAGGCCAGTTGCCATGGCTATGACCTCTTCAAAGATTTTAAACCCAAATCTACCAATGCTAACTCTACAATTCTACCACAAAAGGGCACACTGCACAGACAAGTTTTCATCATATCCATTGAGGCATTCCAGAAAAGGACTTATGTCACCTTCCTTGCAATAGTGCCACACAATTGCATTGTCCTTAAATTTGCAGCAAGAAATAGGCTCAGTGAGAATTCTGTCTCCCCCCATTATCGCATTACTCTCGAAAATATAGAGAACATAGAGCTGAAGATATTGACTTTCCACAAAGTGTCTTCACGAGTTTATTCTAGTTACATTGAAGGGTATGATGAAACAATAAATGAAGAAATAAACTGACATGCTCGAGTCGTCAATACCCTGATATGCCTTCACAATCTCCAATTGTTGTCTATTTTTCCCATGCTTGAAAATGATATTTTTAAATTTACTATCAACATCACACATCTAACTCATCTTAATGCGAGTGATCAAAGATGCTAAAATGGCATTAGTCTGAAAGGTACAATATATCATAATAACCCCATACTTAAGTATCCAGATCATCTTCGTACAAAAAATCCATCCAGCCAGGCTGACAATCTTAATGTGATGAGTCATCCTTGACAAGTCAGCTCTTTTTGAATTAGTTTCCTTATATTAACAGGAATATTGTTATATTGGTGACAACATTGCCAATTCACAAACTACTGACCATAATTTGTGAGAGCATCAGCAACTCTATTCTCCTCTCTGTAGATATGACAGAATTTCACTCTAGAAATTCTCTAAATAAGAATTTGGATATCCACAATGATATCCTTAAGCCTCCACCCGTAGACCAAAGCATTGGTAACAAAATCAAGGACAAGTTTAGAGTCCCCTTGGATATGCAAATGTGGAATGCCCAAAGAAATAGCCAATTTAACTCCCCATAAGAGAGTAGAGGCCTCAACATAGTTATTACTTTGAATACCTAAACCACCAACATAGGCAGTAACAAGCTCCCCTCTATCATATCTGATAATCCCACCACCACTAGTCTTTCCATTGGACTTTGAAGCCCCATCAAAATTAAGTTTGAGCCAATTAGACCTTGGAGGAGTCCAACTTGCATTTAATCTCAGAATCTACTTTGAATTGTCATAAGCAGGAATTTGGTTAAGAACTCTCCAATTGACAGCAATGCTTTCCTCTTCTTGAGTGAGGGGTTTATCAGTAGTTTTGATATGAGAACTAGCGATGCTTTCAATGAGGAGCTTAGAAAAAGACTGATAAACTTGAGAAGAGTCTTTGACAGGTTCCCTAAAGATTCTAGTATTCCATTCTTTTCACAATGTCCAGCCAATGAATGGAAGAGTTTGATTCCAGAGCTCGACAAGCCAGGGATGAGAAAACGTAGGAAACCAATTAGTAATAACTTCCCTAATTATTAATGTTATACTTAATTTGGATGTTATAATATACTGAGGAAAAGTGACTTTATGAAAAATGAAGACTTAAAGCAAGACTTGACCTTGGGCACCCATCCCTAGGAGAATAAAAGATATTTTAAAATGATAATGTTCCCTCCTAAACCCAATGCCCATCTTGGAGGAGGAATTAAAGATGAAATGGAAGATCATTTGTGTTAGGCCATGTTATGATATTTTGTCTTGTGAGCTCTACTAGGGTTTTAAGGGTTTAAGGATTTGAACCAGGCTTTTAGAGATGAAAACCTCCATTAGTGACAGCATTCTATAGGTGTGCAATACCACCCAAAGGTGCCATTCGAGGTGGATACACTCAGTATTCACATTTGTGTTTGAATGAAGTTTGTAGGATGATATATCATGGAACATTGATCATATCTTTTGTAGTTTTCTGATGGCCTTCTATTATCAATGGAGTTGGGATAGACTTTAGTGTTTGAGGAGAGATTAGAGCTGAATAGATTTACCTCTAGCTGGTCGTAAATATCAGCAATAGGTCGTTCCCTTAAAGGGTGTTATTGTGTGAAGTTCCTTGCATATTTCTTCTTCTATCTTGGACGTGTAGCCTTGGAAATCAGTGCAGACTAGTTTCTAAGTAGATTCTAGAGTTTCCAGTAGCATTTGATTCACATATATCTCACAGCCAGTCATACACTTGCATAGGAGGATGCGGGACTTGGAAATACTCACTTGCTAGCTATTTGTAGCTTTATATTTCTTGGGTTGGAGGTATTCAAGGCCATAAGATCATTATAATCCATTCTAATACTCAACACTTAAGTATAATGGAGATTTGATGTGATTCCAACCATACCCAGTTGCTGGAATAGTCTCAGTATATGTGACAAGTTGCATTTCTGAACATGGGTATTTGTTAGTTATTAGTTTTTAGTCATTTTACCATCTAGTATTACATAGTTTATTCATATTTGTTGTATCTTTTCTAGGTTTATGTTCTATGCTCTATATTGTATGCTTCGACAACACATCTTTAGGAAAACATAAAACCCATTTTGCATCCTTCTATCTAGTGCGAAAGATCACCTTATAAAGAAAAAATAAAACACATAAAAGATCTTTAAAATTTACAAATAGGTATGGCACATTACACACTTTCATGAGAATCTCTTTCATATATGCCTATAGGTTTTGAAGAAAACTAGATGCCCTGCTAGAGGTGTGTCATGAATGAATCTCAAAATCTGTTGTTTAAGTTTGACTTAGGTACTAGGAAAATCTTGTCATTATAAATATCACATCATCAACAACCTTATATCTATCATCCTAATTCAAACCATCCATGATCTCACATGCAAATGTAAACTTCGAATACTCAAATAAAAGTGGAGACTTCCAATCAGCTGAAATCTCACTCAAAGAGCAAATGGTAGGTCTCCTAGAAAGTGCATCCATAACAATGTTCTTCTTCCTTTTCACAAATTGGATGTCAAAATCATATGCCTATAACTTAGAGACCCATTTTTGTTGCCTCTCATTCAAATCCTTTTGCTCCAAGAAGTATTTCAAGCTATTATGGTTAGTCCTAACCATAAATTTTACACCTACCAAGTACTAACGAAACTTTACCAAAGCATGCATAATGGCAAGCATCTCCTTGTCATAGGTGGAATATAGGTGCTCCACATTCTTTAATTTGCTACTCTCAAATGCAATGGGATGCCTATTCTATATCAACAAAACCCTAATACCATTTCCTGATGCATCAGACTCAAGTACAAAAAACTATGTAAAATTTGGTAGTGCTAATACTGGAGTAGTGCTCATCAGCTCCTTGAGTCGATCAAAAGTTGCTTGTGCCTCAATAGACCAAAGGAATGCCCCATTCTTAGTGAGATATGTCAATGGTTCTGCCAACAATAAAAATCTTCTAACAAATCTCCTGTAATAACTACAAAGACCCAAGAAGCCTCTCAACTTTGAAATGTTTCTTAGAGTAGGCCAATCCTGCATTTCTTTGATCTTCTCATCATGTATTCTCACTCCATTAGCACTAATCACATGCCCCAAATATAGAATCTCCTCCAATCCAAACTCACACATAGAAGCCTTGGCATACAATGAATGTGCCTCCATAACACCAAGTACCTCATCAAGATGTCAAAGATTATCTTGCCAGGTCTTACTATATATCAAAAGATCATCAAAGAATACCAACAAAAACTTACGCAACTGCTTACTGAACACATGGTTCATGCAAGATTGAAATGTAGTAGGTGCATTAGTAAAACCAAAGAGCATGATAAAAAACTCATAGTGTCCATAATGGCATCTGAATGCTATCTTCAAAATATTCTCCTCATAGACACAAATCTGATGATAGCCCGAATGAAGATGAACTTTCGAGAAATACACAGCCCTGTGTAGCTCATCAAGTAGCTCATCGATCCTGGGTATAGGGTACCTATTTTTGATTGTCCTCTTGTCCATCCTTCTTCTTCACCAACACCACAGAAGAAGCAAATGGACTAGATGAAGGTTGAATGTGTCACATATAAATCAACTCCTTGATTGTATTCTCATTCTCAATCTTGAAGTGCCTAGGATGATGATATGGTGGAATGTTCATGTGCTTGGTCCCATCGTCAAGCCTAATCACATGCTCAAAACTACAATCTAGTTGTCTACTTGGAGGAATGTCACCAAAGACCCTACCATGCTTATCCAACACAGATTGGACATCTACATGATACTCACCACTAGAAGAAGATTTGGAAGAAATAGAGACTTGGTCTTCCCATGCAATGTCATCATGATAAAACAAAGTCTTCATACGCCTAGCTGAAACAATTCTAGGCCCTCCATATGAAAGTGCCTTCAATACTACCTTCTTCCCCTCATGAATGAACTCCAATTTCAGCCTTTGAAAGTCCTAAATGTAGCGGCCAAGGGAATGAAGCCACTAGACTCCCAAAATAACATCAATTTGTCCAAGTCCAACCATGTAGAAATGATCTATCAATGTATAGTCTCCCATCTAAATGCTAAGCTAAGAAACCTTCTTCTAAAAACTCATAGTAAAACCATCTGTAATTGCAACTATTAATCCTGGAAAATTCTCAACGTGTAAACATGGTCTCATGACTAAACCCTCATCAATGAAATTATGCATTGCTCCACTATCCACCAAATATGTGACTCATTGTCCCTTGATAACTCCTTTCACATGAAAAGCATGATACCTAGGAACACCTGAAATAGATACAATAGTCACTGAACCTATACCTCTACCTATATCAAGCTCTAATGTAGGTTGCTCTATATGATCATCATCATGGCATGAACCTATATCTTCATGGCATGAACCTGTATCATCATGTGTGTCACTATCATCATCTGAAAGTACCTCAATGAGATGTGCCTTGCCCTTCCCAAGGCATCTATGTCCTGGCTCCCATGGTTGTTTGTAAGAAAAGCATAACTTTTTCCTTTTCAATTCATCTCTCTCTACTGCAGAAGGATTAGGCTTAGGCTGAAATGGTTTTTTCTGATTTGAACTTAAGACTTTAAAGAAACTTTTCCTTTGAATTTGAAGTGATGTGGGATAGGTTTCTAAGTTGAGCACAAGCTCTATAGCCTCATCCAATGTCTTAGGCTTATGTGCCTTCACCAATCCTCTCATCCTGTCATTGAAACCCTCTACAAAAAACATTGCAACCCTCTTCTCAAGCATTTCAGGAATCATGACCGCAATTTTCTGAAAATCATTGATGTAAGAGTCTACTTTACCAATCTATTTCAATTTAGCCAATTCCCTGTAGTAGTCTTTTATATCCTTCCTATCAAATCTGTTAATGAGCCTATGCGTAAACTCATCATATGAAGTGATCATATCATGTCATTGTGATACAAGTCCATGATGCTACTAGTTGTAAGCCAAACCCTCCGAATGGATAGTATCAAACTGTATGGCCTTTTCTTCACTCAAGGGTTTAAGTGTAAGAAAGGTGTCAAGCTTATGAATCCATACTCTAGCACTCATCTTCCCGTTACCATCAGGGTTAGGTAAAGGAGCCGTGTTCAATGCTTCTTTGTATGCCTTATGTTCTTTTTATTTCTTTTTAGGCCTTTACTCCTTTTTGTGTTTGTTCTTTTCTCTTCTTTGTGACATGAATAGATTAAAGTTTAGGTCTCACCTAACATTAGGTGGAAGAGTGTGGTACTCATCATCTACAACCATAATGTCATCTATGAGATTATCATTTACCTCCTCATCCTCTGAAGATGATTCCTCTATCACTGGCTCAAATCTTGGATGAAGTGGTCTATCATCAACCGTTGTGGTTACTCTACCTATGAATGTAGGAGTAGGATCTCTATGTGTATGTCTCCTTGTATCTCTTCCTCCATTTGAATCTACTCCACCTACAATGCTAGTTCTCCCACTATGTACACTCCTTGATCTCCTAGAATGTGCATGCTCATCCCTCATTTCACGAATTACACCTATAATCTGATTTGACAAACCCTGCATATGTTGTCTAAAAGATTTCTTAAACTCATCCAAATTGAAACCTTCATTGTTGCCATGTCTTCTAGGGCTTCCATTACTACTATGAACACTATTATCACCTCCTTCTGCCATGAGTGGTTGTGTACTTGTATTATGTTGTTCCTATCTAGCTATCCTCCTTGTATAATACTTCTGTGGTCCAACTTCTCTTGGATGCATAACCCAATAGGCTGGTAGAATCTAGGCTCTAATACCACTGTAAAGTACCCCACTATATATGACTGAAAATTTTTCCTTAATTTTTTTATTTCAAAACATAACAATTCTAAATGCATAACAATGTCAATGAAACATAAAAAGTGAATATAAAAATCCAAGGTCTTATTGTTGTCTTCAAAGATGATAATTATAAATGTTCACTAGTTGTTTCAGACAACTAAATATGACTGTAATATATATGAGACTTTAATATCAAACAAAATAAGAAATAATGAGCTTCCAAACCTTCAACAATTGAAGTACAAACAAGAGGAAATGATCAATGACATGTTCTAACAATTATGTGACATATATGCATGAATAGAGGTCTGATATTCCACTATAATAGAGATATGGACTACTACTACCAACTGATATAACCCAGATTACACCAAAAATGCCAAACAATAGCCTCAACGTGCTTGAAAATACTAGCGATTGGTTCCTAGAGGTTGATGATTGATGTAGAAGCCTCTTCCAACTCCATATCACTCTGAAACTCTTCTATACTTCACTAGAAATGATTTGGAACAGACTTGATATGAAATTGGATAACCCAATTTTTTTTTTTTTTTGAAGACTAAAAATGCAACTTCAAGGCAAAGATGAGCCTTCAAGGGTGCCAATTTATTGTAGCAATGTTGTAAATGCTTTCAAAGTTTAAATGCCTCTAATATCTTTAATGCAAACACCCTTAAATACTTTTACCAGATGATTGTTATGATTCATACCCTCATGAAAATGTAAAAATCATGCAAAATAACACCTGTCAATCAAGTTGACTGCTTTGGTAGTCTTCAATGATACTAAGGGATTGAATTTCATTGACTTTCTCTTTCAAACTATCCAATATGAACCATAAGAATCAAAATCTTCTAAATTGTTGGTAGAAACCTCTATTTATCCTCCTCAAGGTTGGGTCGATCCAATTAACTTGATTTTGCTGGTAATTTGGATTCCACCAATAAGAAATCTTCCTCCTTATTGGTTGGATATCGATTCCATATCAACTAGCATATTTTATTAATAATAATTTCCTCCTTATCCTTGGGCAAATCCTCCTGAAATTTGAAAATGCATTTTTGTTTAACTCACAAGTAGCCATTGGCTCATGATTCAAGGTGCTAGCATTATTTTATTATTATTTGAATTAGCTCCTCCCATATAGTGTTTGGAGTAGGACTCCTTGATCAGTGGTCTTTGTCTTATCACACTATCCAATGATGACAATTGTATTCTTTATTTTTAATTGGTCTTTTTTGTAATGAAAACACATGATCTAATGTTATAACTCCCACTGTTTACACTTTTAACCTATTCATGACACATGATCTAATGTCATGCTTTCTACCATGTACACTTAAACCTAAGATGATTTAGCTTGGACCTATCTTTGTAACCGCTTGATAAAGATCATTCGAAGACCACCGTGTGCATTTTATCTTACTTGGCATAGACCTATTTGCACCACTTCTTAGAGAGGACCTATTTCTAGGTTGGCTACATCAATTCTTCTTATCAAGGACCCATGCAAGTAGTCAATGGAATAGAAATATGTGAAATTGCAATTAGATATTACCAATTTCAAAGGCGGACTTGTCATCCATTTTTTCCAATTTAAAGAAATAATAAAAATACAATTTGAATATTGTATTTTTCATTAAATCACAAAACCATATTTTGGCTAAACAAGTAATATCACCACAAAATGCTAAGCCAAAACATAAATCATTCCCTTACCATATAAATTAGCCTACAGGAATGGTGTATAGGATAATCAATAACTCCAAGTGAGATTACTTTGGAATGGGGACATGACAATAAATCAATATATCATCAAGAACACTAATAGAAACTTCCTCAAAAATTGATTAAATATGGAATTCATCAAATTTTGAAATGTAGGAAGATTAATAAGACTAAATGGCATCACTAGAAACTCATAATGACCTTTATTAGTCCTAAATGTTGTCTTTAGAATATCTTATTCCTTAATTCTAATTTTGTGATAACCTAATCTAAGATTAGGTTTCGTAAAAAAACATATCTCCATTTAGTTCATCTAGTTAGTCATTAATGATTGGAATAGAAAATTTATCTTGAATGGTGTACTTGTTGAGTTCTCTATAGTCTGGAGACATGCACCAAGTGTCATTGTTCTTACATTATATCACAACTAGAGAGGAGTAAACACTCCAACTATGCTTGAAAATACCCGCTTCTTGCATCTCCTAAACCATCTTCTTGATCTCACTTTTTTGTTGGGACAATGTGTCTCAACCTTGCAATTATATAAGGGTTATAGTTGATAGGATATATATATTTATATATACGTCCTGGTTACATAGATATATGTAATATACAATGGGAGCATGGGGTGGACTAGGATGTGTGTTCATATTTTTGGTTAATAAAAACTATTAAATGGCCAACATACATTAAGTTAATGATATATTGTAAATTTGGACCATTTGTTATTAGGTTTTAGATCCAATGGTAGATATTTTGTTGGCTTGTCTTTCCCTAGAAGGTAACCCTCTTTTATGAGGGTGTTGTATTATGACTGTGGTATTATGATTTATTCTTAGATTCTAATAGTGGTTGTGTTGTCTCTAGATATCTGGTGGTGATACTCATCTAAGAAGCTTTCTCTCCAAGTAAGTTGTAATCTTTGTGATTTTTGAATAATATATTGGGCGGCTTTTGGAGTGTGGGATTTTTCTTCTGAAAGGGTTTTGCCCACATAAATCACTATGTTGTGGTATGCATGATATTTATGTTTATTTGTATTTAAGTTTCTATTTTTGTTAAAGATTAGTTAATTTTTACATTATCCTCCTCAAGATTAGTGTAGGAAGTTGTACCGCTACCTTAGGTTCCTTACAAGTGGTATCAGAGTCTGATCACCTTTGGTTTTAGTTGTGGGTTGTTAGGTTTTTTGAACTAATCCAAATTTGAGTGGGAGCTTGTGCAAAAGACATTTTGTGATCTTGTTGTAGGAATTTTTAGATGGCAACTTCATCAGTGAGAGTAGAGGTGGATAAATTTTCTAGAAATAATTTTGAAATGTGGAAGCTGAAGATGGAGGATCTATTGATAGATCAAGATTTGTGGAATGCTATTGATGAGAAGGTTTCAAGGCCTATAGATCGTACCTTGGCTGCTCAATATGATGTTATAGACTGTAGAGACAAGGGTCTAATCATATTATGTTCAAAAAACTTTTTTATAATCAATTTCTATGAAGAGAACTCTACACAGAAACTATGGAAGAAGCTTGGTGAGATGTATCAAGCCAAATCTTTAGTAAACAAGATTTTCTTGAGGAAGAAATTATATTCCTTAATAATGGAAGAGGGTGGGTGAATTACAGATCACTTGGAAGCATTCAATATGTTGGTGGACTAATTAGCATTAGTTGTTGTCAAAATGGATGAGGAGGAGAAATGTCAGATATTGCTTTATTTTTTTCCTAGTTCATGGGATTCTCTTGTTATGGCTATTGGGAGTACTTCTATTATATTGAAGACTAAATATTTGGTGGGTTCTTTGCTTTCTAAAGAGATGAGGATGAAGGTATCCATCAGTGCCAAGGAGTCCCTAAATGTTGATGGAAGACCTAAGGAAAAAGGTAAGAAGAATGTGAAGTGTGATAAATCCAAGTCCAAGGGGAGATCCAAATCTCCTAGAAAGTCCAAAGTTGTTTACTGGACCTGCATTAAGCCTAGACATACTATAAGGAATACAAAGAAGAAAAGAAGAAGAAAAAGAAGAGATTTGATTTTGATTATGAGTCTGAGAAGGAAGATGGTGATGCATTCATTCCAGCTTTGGCAACTTATGTAGGTAATGATGAATGGTTAATTGAATCAGGCACATCTTTCCATATGACCTTTTATAGAGATTGGTTTTCTAAATATGAAGAATTTGAGGGAGGTAAGGTTTACTTGGGTGATGATTCTTATTTAAATATTGTTGGCTATGGTAGAGTTAGAATCAGGTTTCCTGATGGTAGAATAAAAAGGATTGTTGGTGTGTTGTAATCCCTGGATAGCACAAAATTTGTTATCTATGAGCAAACTAATAGATACAAGTATGCAAGTAGTATTTTCTAATGTAGGCTGCAATATGGTTAGAGGTGTTATGATGATTACTAGAGGTGTCAGATATGGCACATTATATAAACTTGATGCATGCACTGTTGAGTACAATAGTATTTTTGTGAAAAGCAGGTCTGTTGAAGAGGTGAGTGTTTCATCTTCAGTAGATGGTCATGGCTTTTGGATATCTAGGGGTGCTCTTTTGTCTAAATCAATGTTACCTATAGAGAAAAATATGTTATGGCACTAAAGACTTGGACACACTGGAGAAAAGGGTCTAAGAACCTTGAAAAATAAAAACCTTGTTGAAGGGTTGTTTGATTGTAATGTTGAGTTTGATTTCTATGAGCATTGCATTTATGAAAAATAAAACCACATTTAGTTTTACTTGAGTTTTCATAAATCTTGTGGTGTATTGGATCTTATTCATTCTGATGTGTTTTGTCTTGTAGATGTTCCTTCAATTGGAAAAACCACATATTATGTTTCATTTATTGATGACTATAGTAGGAAATAGGTATTCTTTCTAAAGAGTAAATCTAAAGTTTTTAGTCAATTTAAAGAATTTAAAGAAATGGCTGAGTTGTAGACTGGAAAGAAACTAAAATGTTTGAGGATTGATAATGGTGGTGAATTTTTGTCTAATGACTTTGATAGGTTTTGTATAGATTGTGGTATTCATAAACAAAAGACAATTCTGTATTCTCCACAATAGAATGGAGTTGCAAAACAAACGAATAGACCACTAATGGGGAAGGCTAGGAGAATATTGAGTGGTGTTGGTCTAGAACAAAGGTTTTGGGCTGAAGTTATTGCAACTGCCTATTACCAAATTAAGAATTGTCCTACATCAGCTCTTGTTGTTAAGACACCTATAGATGCATGGTCATATCACAAACCTTCCTTAAGACATATGAGAGTTTTTGGTTGCAAGGCATATGCACATGTGCCAAAGGAGATGTTGCCAATTTTTCACTTACAACTCAAAATGCCAAAGCTAGAGCACATTTGTTTCATTTTAAGATGAAAGATTCTTAACATTTTCTACTATGTTGGTTTTGCATAGTTTAAGGTTCTTGAAAAGAAAAGGTTTAGTTTAAGATGCCATTGTTATAACAGAAGAGAGAAATTCAATTTATCATTCAATGCTTTGCAAAGATTTCATGAGTGATGAGGAGTAATTTCATTTCATGTTACAACATTTCATTCATTTTACAAATGAGATATATCAAACTGAATAAGCATTGCATTAAATGAAAGCAAGAGAGATCAAATGTCCCACACAAGCCATGGGAGTAGTTGAACCAATACATAAGAAAGAATACACTATGCATATGAGGAAAAACTAAAGTAATAAAAAAGATAAGATAAGGTATAAATATCATTACCTGTTGAAGTCTTGAGTTGACCCTCATTTTTGCTAACACCTCTTTGCTCCCAACCTTTGAATGAACCTACAGTGATGGAGAGAGATATGTTAGAGCTCCAGATATGATTTATCCTATGTAATTCATCAAACAAAGACATAATACATTCTTTATGATGCACTCAATTAGCTAGTCAGATCATCCATATGCAAGAGAGCTTGTAAATGAAACATCATTGTGCTTCCCCATTTTTTAAACTAACATGTTTGTTTTCTTGTGCAGGTATAGATGAAGTTATATTGCTGGTTTGAAGACATTTCAGCATGTGGTACAAAGTGGGCTCCCACAAGGGTTGAGCCCAACATGCTGCCCCTGAATCTTAAGAGCGGATTGATAATAATGCTCAAATAGAATAATATTTAGCCAAAGCAGTGCCACATTAAATGAGTTCTTGAGCTTCAAGCTCATTGCACATTCATGACCATTAGTTCAAACATGATAAAGTGAGAACTGTAAATGAGCATTGAACTCATTCAAGGCAAATCAACAATGTATGAAACTAAGTAAAAGCATGGTCAACTTTATGATGTTATTACATCTGTTTGCTGTCACATTATCATTTGTATGCATTCAAGGTAGTCAGGAGTGGTTCATAATGGGTTGAGTTTATAATCATATGCTTATAGAGACATGCTATCAAAGTCCATGATAAGTTTTTAAATACTATTGTCAACGGTAAGACAATGAATAGAAAGGAAGATCTAATGTTTATTGAACAGTAGTCACTATATTGGAGCAACAGTTGGATAGCAATAGAACCACTGCCTTGTTTGTGAGAAATATTATAAAAATAGGGCAGCTCATGCCACATCAAGCATTCTCTAGAATCATGAAATGATGCAATACATTTGAAACCAAAGAGGCAAGTGTATTTATAATGAAACAAAACTGAGCTACTGTCATGAGAGAGGATGGTTTATGCTACAAGAATCATACCATGAGAAATATAGGTGAAGTGATCATTCTGAAGGAACAATAAAGAGTACTTTGTCCACAAGGAGCAATCACTTGTTCATAGTACAAAATATAAGTTCATAAGTTCCAGTGTGAGAGAAAATGACAATGATAGGAATGGCATTAAGTATTTATTATTTATCAACCAATGTGGCATCTATCTTTTACTAGTTCACTTTATAAGAAAGAGTTTAAGAACTAAAATTCATGTGATGGCAAGAGTTTCACAAAAGGGTTGTCTATATAAGAGGACAATGACACCATGAAGTATAGGAGAAATTATTATTCCATCATGAAGCCTCATATATAAATACATAAATCCATTTTCAAATCAACAAAGATTGCTTACATCAATCATAAAGCCACACAATGTTTTAAATGATTGTCACAATTTCAAAAAATGACATCAGTAAAAGGAAATACATAATAGTAGGAAACTTACATTGAGAAGAGAAGTTACATGACCTTATACTTCTCCTTTCAATTTTTTCCATTATGATGGTGCCTTAAAGGATGCAACTTAGTTTACATAAATGAATTATAGAGATTTGAACAAAATGACAATTAAAGATAGTTATCCTTCACCATTAAGAGATTGGCTCTTGAGTTAACTTCAACATGATAAGTTTCTTTTAAGATTCATATAAAATGTATGTATCATCAAGCAAGGATAAAAGAAGATATTTGGAGGATTGCAACAATCCATGTGTTGTGGTAGTCAAACTAAACTATGAGCAACATCAATGCCATAAAGCATATTGCTCCAGCCCATGTGCTATAAATGGATGTAGTAGAACATGTAGAGGAAGTGTGAAAAGTTTGAAACCTATGAAATTCTTACTAAGTTCATAAGGTAAAACTAGGGTTTTCAATAGGAGTATATTGTCCATCATATGTACTTGTTCCTGTAGCAATCATTATGTCTTAAGCAAAAGAGCAAATGGAGGAAGAAAGGTAAGGTTTTCAGTCTTTCAAATATTCAACAAAAACCATGAAATAAGAAAACTCTTGGCCTAGTAAAGTGAACAAGAAAATGCCACTAGTGAAACAAAGGTCCAAGTATATGAGGCACGCTGCCCTATATAGTGGAAGAGAATGTTTTTTTTTTCATTTTCAAAAGATGGAGAAAAACCCAGTTTATGTCATCAAGGTTCACAGCCTGAGAGAGTCTTTTCTCACAAGAGATCAAACCCACATGGGGTTTCGAATGAGAAATCACAAAATACAAAGGAAAATAGAAAGGTTTTGAGCTCATGTAAACAAAAAGGAATACTCAGAAATATAAGTTTGGCCACAGCCTTTCATGAAGAAAACACACAGAAATGTATACGACTAATGCTTAGGATTAAACAACTATTTTCTTGCTACAAAAATAGAAAAAATATCTTTGTTATTTTTTGCAAAATGGAACAAAGAAATGAGCTTTAAAAGGTGAGGAAATTACCCAGGAAAACTCTTTGTAAATACTACATATAGCTTGTTTTTGGAAGCTCAAACCAAAAAGTTCATGGTGGCCTCATATGCAAACAGAGATACAAAGATAAACACATTAGAGAGTGGTCTTGGTCGTGGCTTGAAAGACAAATATTTGCTTTTAGAATGAAGATATGGTTTGAATTTATGATAGAGGGAGTCTTACCTTCTATTTTGGTAAAGAATCTTCAAGAAAAATTGCATTGAAATAGTGAAAATCGAGGGTTTTTACCTACAAACCCTATCTTTCCATGGTGGCGTAGGTAGAGTGTGTTCCATCAAAAAGACAAAGTGAAAAAGGGACCAAAAAGTTAGGGCATTCAAGTGTTTTTTCTTAGGGTTTCATAATACCCTAATATGATTGTGATATTTTTATCACATTGAATTAATTTGTATTGCCTCAACTAATATCCTCGTGGTATCATTTTTTCCCTTTGCATGTTTCATTGTCTAGCTTTGTGCCTTAGGTCCCTTTGCCACATATACCTAATATGACTTAGCATATTTTGCAAACCAAATGGAGGACAGACTCTAGGGGTCTTTTATTTTTTCAAAACCTTGAATAGTGCCTTCAAAATTTTATGATTTTTGTAGAAAATTAAATGCTAAAATGGAATGTACCATACTTGGCTAAATAATCATATAAGCCTTGTATTATTTTTTGTAAAGAATCAAATCGACACAAATCAGGAGATAAAACTACAAAATCCATTGTAAAACATTATTAAAGCAATGCTTTTATAAATTGCTTTAATAATTGTTATTTTTATGAAGTTAAAGCAAAGTAAATCTAGAATAAATCATATCTTTCTAGATTTGGTTTCCTTGGGTGAAATATAGAAAAATTTGAAAAATTAGAGCTTTTATTGATTAGGTAAAGCCTGATTTTGAGGAGATTCTGGTGGGACCACTTTGGATAGCATTTTGGTATCTTTTTTTTTTCAGTTTGGAGGTAGTTCAATGACTTTTTTGGTGGCCTTTTCTTGGAGTTTGAAAATGGATCAAGATGGCTATTTTGAGGAGCTTTTTTTATCTTTTTCTTGGGAGATTTTTTGGAGGCATATATAGAAAAAACAACTTAGTTTTTTCTTAGTTTAGAATATTGTTTCTTCCACTCTTGTTCACCTGCATAGAGTTTTGTAAATGCTTTTGTACTTAGATTCTTAGTTTGATATACTCCTTTTAGTTCAATAGAAACAACAGAACCTTTCCTTTCTCAGTTCTTGTCTCATTTTGTAGTAATAGTTAGATGTTATCATTGTGATTCTATCTTTTGGATCCTTTTATGTCATATTATTGCAATTGTGGGTGTAGAAAGTTCATATGATGCAGGTTGCATGTTGTGTTTGATTCTAAACCCTCAAGCAAATCAATTTTGTGTGATATGCTAATGTGAGATTTTGAAATTTATTGTCTTGAGAGGTTGTTTGTGAGTGAGATAATTGGAATAATTTAAAAATCTAGTAAAATATCACCTGTTAGAGTTTAGAATTTCATTTTTGATCAACCTTCTATCCTTTTCCCTCAGAAAGTCTTTTAGATTAGGTGAAGTTAACAAGAGAATCAACTCGCTCTGGAGGTTGACTCCATGTTTTAGGCAACCCACAGGCCTAGGAGTGTTCCCATGTGTCAATAGGTAGCTAAGTTAATAGCTTAGCATTTGGGTGCATACATTATTGATAACAATTTTTGGCACACCCGATGGGACAGTTTGAACTCACACAGTTCAAAGCTCGTCATTTCATTGTTGGTTCTTGATGTGTGCACCAGTAATGTTATCCTTTGAAGGCAAGTTCTTCAAACACATCTAACAACTCTAAATCAAGATCTACTACTTTTAATAGATCAAGTACTAGTATGTTTCAAAAAACTAAGCTTTTATTCTTATTTCTAGCTCTTCATATGAGTAGAAATGTCAACTTTTCATAGTCAATATGTATACCCAACCCCATGGAACCCAAGCAGCTCCTGCCATTCCAGAATATCCTAGTCAAGAGGAGGTTTGTAAGTATAAGTTTTAGAGTTTTAGATAGAATGAGCCTCTTAGTGTTCCTAAAGTTGGGATTTTGAGTTTTAGGTAGAATAAAGTCCTTAATTCCTCAAGTCAACATCTTAATCTTGAAATACGAAGTTTCCAAAGCCTTCATCCCTTGCAAGTTGAGGAAAATAATTATATTTAGCCTAGTATAGTTATAGATCAGCCCCTTGAGTAACATTTTTCCCCGCAAGAAATCCAAGAAGCTCCCCAAGTTTCGTTACCTAGGGAATCCAAGGGTGAACCCTTTGATAAGAATACCTTGCTCTTCATTGAGGATCTTAGAAAGATAAATCCATTACATTCATCTTTGGAAGTTTACTATCTGCAACATCAGAAGATCGAACAAGAAAAGACTTCTCCTGATAAATCTTTCAATGTTTTCACTAATGAGCTCCCCTGTATTGTGGAAGATAATGAAACATTTTTAGCAGATCAACCAATGCAATAGGATATAAAGCAAGAGGTTGATGCTAATTGTACCATTTTATTAGTTGAACACACGAATGTGGCATGTGCAGAGAGGTTTGGTTCATTGGAGCAGTAGAATATCGACGAGCATTACCAAGTATCCTACTGGCATAGTGACGAAGAAGATCTAGAAAATTAGGAGCAACTGCTACAAGAGATAGAGGAAACAGTAGTTAAGGAATGACAAATTCTTGGTAAAATCCATAAAAGAGATTATAACATAGAATCAATTGAAAGAGTTAGAAACATAAACTATAAATGCAAAAGAAAAACAATGATACCAAGAGATTGATGTGAAATGATCTAATGGAAAAATTGCATTAGATAACTATCTCCAATATTGAATGAAAATATAAGATAGATAGCATGCTTATATAGACAAGAGAGAGGGAGGAGGTGGTAACACCAACCAATGAGGAGCAACCATCTATCAGACTAAAGATAGCAAAGTATCTTCCCAAGATAGCTAATGGATTCTCACATGTACGAAGGTGACACATCGCAACCATTCACATAACAAGACATGCTTTATTTACCTCAGCAAGCTTAAATAAATGTGTAGGAAAAACCTTATAATAAGGAATAGAAAACCTGCACTAACACCCCTCCTTAAGCATAGCTTAGGTGGGTAAAGAGATGGGTCCCGACAAATCAAGCCTGATGAGGTACCCATGTATAATGAAGTCATCCCCAAAAGAGAATTAGCCCCCCTCCACAAAAGAGAGTATGCCCCCCAAGATAGAGAGAGAGAAAGAAAGGAGCTAACAAGCCCCCTCTTGCACCCCAAGCAAACATCGCAAATGAATGAACTTGCTTTCAGTGAAGGGTTTGGTGAAGATGTGTGCTGTCTGATCTGATGTCGAACAGTACTAAAGATCAAGAACCTACTCATGAATTAGCTCCTGAATGTAGTGCATGTGAATCTTAATGTGTTTGGTCTATTGATGATGGACTGGATTGCGAGAGATCTAAATAGCAATTTGGTTGTCACAAAAGATGACTGTAGGATTCCTAAAGGAAATGCCAAACTTAGTGAAAATGTGTTGAAGCCAAATGGCCTCAGTAGCAGCATTAACTACTCCTTGATACTTAGCCTCTGTAGATGAAAGAGCAATAGCAGATTGCTTCTTGCTCGACCAAGAAATCAGACCAGAACTAGGTGAGTGCAAAAAGATGGGGGGCCAAAAAGTGGTCACATTGTTTTAAAAAAAAATTAATGCATAACGTGCTCGCATTATGGTTTGGTAATGATGAGCCTAAGGCTCCTCAAAACCAAACCATAACGCAAGCGCGTTATGACCTATTATAAATTTTAAAAAAACCCATTTCATTTCATTTCATTTCTTTTTTCTCCACTATTCCCGCAGTCTGCAAACCCTAGGAAGCACGCTCGCGTTTTGGATTCCTCAATTCAACACAAAAATATTATCAATTCATCATCAAAATGCCACCACGACGTGGAGCACACCAAAGGAGTGAGTTTATTTGTCTTTTTGTTTGAATTTCCTTCTAAATAGGTAGGTTTGAGTTGTTTTTTGATGTATATTTCGTTAATTGTCAGGAAATGTTAATGCACCTCCTCCTCCTCCTCCTCCTCAAAATCCACAAAATCCTACAGCATAACAACCTCCTCCATCAATTCCTTGACATGCCCCTGGAACACAAGAAAATATAATGGGGCAAATTGAAAATAACAAAAAAGAAATTGAAGATATAATTGCAAGGTTGAAAGATCCTTCCACTTCAACCTTTCATAGGTCCACGCTTGCTGAATCTCTTGAATCTATGTTATCAAATGTAGATTCAATTAGCAAGTAAATAACTAGTTGGATGGATAAGAGGAGACAGTTTAAAGATTATTATGCAGACAAGCTATCATACCAAGATGTGAAAAAATTACAAATCACAAAATTAGACTTATATTCAATTTTCACAAACCCACAAACAAATCAACCTCCACCCATTACATGCAAGAGGTTCCCTATCCATTGGTGTAACAACCAACCAATAAGGGACAATTTTGGGTAGAGGTGGTGGATGGTTTTTGACCATCCTCCATGCAATAATAATGAGGTCCCGCAATACTTTTTGAGGAAACTCTACTGCGAGTTTATCCTCAATAAAGTGCCAAACTATTTTGATATGTGGGACTTCCAGGGTAGAGGTGGGGGGTCAACACAAGATAGACTAGGGGCACGTGTTGACCCATAGCGGGCAATGAGATGAGTAATTTGTAGACCAGCCCATGAGCATGTCTATCCCTTCCATTGTGAAGGAGAGTGTTGAGGTCAATACACTTCAGTCCATTAGTACCTTGACCCAGAGCATCATAGAGCATGCCAGTCCTGTAACAAATAGTGGGTTGGGAGATAGTGCGAGGAGTAGGGTCCCACCCCATGCTTGTCAGGCTTGCAGGTCAGTCTGTGGTTATGACCCCATGGCTAGTCAGGATGCAGGTGCATAGGCTACATCTGCAACTGAGCAGATGGTGATGACAGATACCCTCTTGAGTGAGACGTTCAGCCTTGATGCTCAGGTAAATATTAGCAAGTTTATTGAATTTCATTTTTGAAATGCAAGATTAACTAATTTAAATTAATGGTTTTAATGAAATTTCAGGGTCATAGTGTCGATGCAGTTTTCAGTGGTTCTCCACCTGCATTTTACACTAGATCATCTACTGTCGTGGTATGTAACTAGTAAACAATTATAAATATTACATGTGAATAGTATCATTATATGAATGGTATTCTAATATCTAATTTTGGATGTTGAATAGGTTAATATTATAAATTTCATGGCAACACCTCCCAGTGGTGGTGGACTTCAAAGCTTTACAGAGGTAATAAAATAAATAGTTTAATGAATGAATTGTACTTACTAGATTTTTGTATGTGACTTGTTTGCTTTATTGTGTGTACTTCCATGTTTAGATGAACGTGTGTGTATGTTAGGAGCCATGATTTGCATCACTATTAGAGTTTTCATAATTGAATAATGTTGTTTTATTTCTAGATGATGCAGGCTGCGGAGACACCTCCCCATGTTCATCGGGCAATGAAGCATGGTGTGGCCTCTGCGATTCATAGCTCCATGGCATTGACAGGGGTATGAGGTAGATTAGTAAATTTCAATTTACATTCATTGTTATAGTTGTCTATTTTTGAAAAATCAAAAGATTATTGATTTGAAGTTTAATTTCTATCTGGATGGTTTCTATAGGACATGACATCACTAGGCCCTATTCCTGCTACTGAGGCAAGTGAGGAGACAGATTATATGTTAGCAGTAAGTGATTATTTTGTTAGATGTTTCATTTTTTATAACATGTAATTTCTATATATTAATGTCTATACTTTTTATTGTAACAACTAAAGATGCAGGAAGAACTAAATAGGAGGAGTAGCCCTCGAGTTCATAGTAGACCACCCACATGTGCGTCTCCATCCCCTAGAAGATCAAAGGCTGCCCATGATCTATTCTCTTCACCAGCCAGAGGGGAATGACTTTTTATTGTGTTCCTTTGTTGTATGCCTATATCACATTTGTAGACATATATTTTGTATTGTATATAGTTGACATTGTATGCCTATATGGCATTCTTGTAAGCCTATATGGCTATTTTGTATATATGTTATACTTATATCGAAAAATATTGATGTATGCCTATATGGATATTTGGTTAATACAAATCTTTTTTATTGATGGCGTCCATACTTGCATTATAAATCCATGTTTGAATGGATATTTGTAGATGGCTACTTCAAATATTTAAAGTTCAATTGTATTACATAGGATGTTTGTTGATCCAGTAAGCTAGCTATTGTTATTCAAGTATCACCTAAACCTTATTTTGGAACTAAAAGATAAAAGTTGTATTTAAAAAAAAATGAATCATCATGTTGAACAAAAAATATTAATATTCTTTATGAGTAGCATACAATGTCAACTATATGCAATACAAAAAAATGAATCATCATGTTATTCTTTATGTTTGAGATCCTGAAAATGACTAAGTCTGGTAGCTTGATATCCTGAAATACTAGGATGAATATCCAAGTCATTAGGATGATTGCGCCTTGAGAAAAAGTCATTAAGATGAGCACCTAAAGGAGACTTTCCTAAACATTCAAACATTGAGCAAAATGCATGAAGGGTTAAGGTGCAATTTGCAACTCATAAATCCTCAAAAGGGCGCCCAACTTGGAGAGAGCATTCATTTAAGACAAAGCACCCATTGACACTTGTTCCACCATAAAAGTGTGCCTAAGGTGGAAGGAGAACAAGCCTCTAGTAAGTGAAGCACACCTATTGTCTAAACCACTTCATTATGGCACCCTAGCATGAGGAGGAGTATATAAGTCAATAGGAAATGGCACCTAGAATGCAAATGAAGGACTAAGTGGCATTTTCAATAAGCATCAATTCACCTTGATCTTTCAATAAATACATCAAATTGAGCCCCATAAGCCTAGGCACCCTTTGCCTTCAAAAGAACCTTGTATTGGTACCTTGGAGGAAATCAACTTACAATGACAAGTCTTGGAGGTTTCTCATTTTGGATGATGTCTTTTGAGATTAACTACAATGATTGAAAGTTAAGATGAGTGGAAAGAACCTATCTTGAACCTTAGGTGCCCTTCATGTAATTTCACACCATCATGAGCACATAGATCTAAGAAGAAGGAGTGAATGAAGGATCTTAACATCAAGAAGCATGTTATCAATCAACTTGGAGAGGTCTTTGACAATAATTATGATGAATTGAGTACATGGAAGTAAAGGAAGTACATATCAACTCCAAAGTGTGCCTAATGATCAATAAGATAAAGGCAATTAGCAATTGAGTTAGGCACACTTTAGCCTTTGAGGACACCTCAATGAGTGCCTTGGGTGAAATTGCATGAGATGACCTTTTGGAGTGAGCGCTTGAAAGATAGAATTCATTCTAAGACATGTCTCATCATTTAGAATTGCAAAATTGCAAATATAAAGACATTTAAATCTAGGCACACTCTCCATTAGTACAAACCCATTCTAGTGCCTAAGGGAGAAATTGCATTGAAAGACACCTTTTGAATGAATCTCTTAAGGGAGATTGACCTCTTTAAGCCATTACAATTATTTGAAATCATTTAAAGTGATAAATATAGACCAACTTGTGTTAGGCGCCCTTTGCTCTTCTTTTTACCTATATATGCGCCTAGATTTGTAGTAAGATTATTCCATGTTTAAAAAGGATTCCTTTGTGTTATAAAATGTTTATCATGAGGATTGATGTGTTTCTTGGTTTTTATTGTAGGGAGATTGAAGGAAAAGGTAGGAGCAAGAGCTTGGAGTCACCTAGAGTCATCATGTAGCTGCTCCAAAGGAGCCTTTCACATTCATTCATGCTAGAGAGTTAAGATGGAAGTAATCACTGCCAAGGAAACACCACTTCAAGAGGTAGCTGCTCCAAGAGGTCACAACAAGATATATTTAAAGTCTTCTTCATCAACGACATCACCAGTTGCATCATGTTCGAAGACTTCCATCTATCACTTCAAATTGCATCTAGTGAACTCATTAATTGGCGCCTAGGAGGAAAAGACCTTAAACTTACATTATTGAGTCAGCACTTTAGAAATTGAGCCATTCCTAGTCAAATGGAGTCATAAAATATCAAATACAAAGTTAAATTGGACTTAGGCACCCCTTCATGTAATTTCCCACCATCATGACACCTAGATCTAGGAAGATCATCCAATTGTGCCTAGGAATAAGATACAAGTCCAAGACCTCAAATTTGAGCGCCTAGAAGTGTGATGGATTGAAGAAGCTACATTGGCACCGAAGGGTAAGTTGTATCTAATGATATCACCTAATTGAGCGCCTAGGAGGTATAAAGCTTAACATTGACATGAGGACAAGCACTTAGTAAAGGAGAGTTTCTTAAACATTTAAACATGTGAATAAAGTCATAGAAATGCACTAAGTCATCTAGGTGCCATTTTCCCCTTGTGTACCCTTACATTTGTTCCTAAGAAGAAGTTGCTTCAGTTCATTGGAGTGTTTGAGTATTGAGGATTTCTTAGCAATGCTTTGCAACTTTACACTACCTCCTGACAATTTTTGGGGCAGCAGAAAACCTTTTACCACGGGCAAATGTCTCAAAGATATAAAAAATGGAGAGAGATTATTGTAGAGGCACTCTACGTGATCGTGTTGACTTAGACAGAATGTTTCTAAGTGACACAGTTTTTGAGTAACATTTCATCAAAGATTACTTCCTTTTTGCATTTTGGACTCTTCAGGGATATCATCGATATAATGTAGCTCGGACTGTTTTGACATGTTGGGTGAAAAATAGGACCATGGCTAGCATAAATGTACCCATCTAGATGCATTGGAATAGTCAGTTTGGTCGCATCAGAAGCAGGATAAAAGTTACACCCCTTTGCAACTTTACACTGCCTCCTTCTAACAATTTTTGGGGCAGTAGAAAACCTTTCACAACGGGCAAATGTCTCAGAGATATAAAAAATGGAGAGAGGTTATTGTAGAGGCACTCTACATGATCATATTTCTTTAGACAGAATATTTCTAAGTGACACAGTTTTTGAGTAACATCTCATGAAAGATTGCTGCCTTTTTACACTTTGGACTCTTCAAGGATATCGTCAATACAATGTAGCTTGGACTGTTTCGACATGTTTTGGTGAAAAAAAGGACCATGTATAGCATAAATGTACCCATCTGGATGCATTGGAATAGTCAGTTTTGTCGCATCAAGAGAAGGATGAAAGTTACACCCCTTTGCAACTTTACACTGCCTCCTTCTGACAATGTTTGGGGCAGCAGAAAACCTTTCACCATGGGAAAATTTTTTAGAGATATAAAAAATAGAGAGAGGTTATTGTAGAGACTCTCTACATGATCGTATTGCCTCAGATAGAATGTTTCTAAGTGACACGATTGTTGAGTAACATCTCGTCAAAGATTGCTGCCTTTTTGCACTTTGGACTCTTTAGGGATATCGTCGGTACAATGTAGCTTAGACTGTTTCGACATGTTTGGGTGAAAAAAAGGACCATGCCTAGTGTAAATGTACCCATCTAGATGCGTTGGAATAGTCAGTTTCATCGCATCAGGAGCAAGACAAAAGTTACACCCCTTTGCAACTTTACACTGCCTCCTTCTGATGATTTTTTAGGCAGCAGAAAACCTTTCACCATGGGCAAATGCCTCAGAGGTATAAAAAATAGAGAGAGGCTATTGTAGAGGTACTCTACGTAATTGTGTTTCCTTAGATGGAATATTTCTAAGTGACACAGTTTTTGAGTAACATCTCGTCAAAGATTGTTGCCTTTTTGCACTTTGGACTCTTCAGGGATATCATCAGTACAATGTAGCTCAGACTGTTTCGACATGTTTAGGTAAAAAATAGGACCATACCTAGTATAAACGTACCCATTCAGATGCATTGGAATAGTCAATTTGGTCGCATCAGGAGTAGGATGAAAGTTACACCCCTTTGCAACTTTACACTACCTCCTAACAATTTTTGGGGTAGCAGAAAACCTCTCACCATGGGCAAATTTCTTAGAGATATCAAAAACTAAGAGAGTTTATTGTAGAGGCCTCTATGTGATCATGTTGTCTTAGACGGAATGTTTCTAAGTGACACAATTTTTGAGTAACATCTCGTCAAAGATTGCTGCCTTTTTGCACATTGGACACTTCAGGGATATCGTCGATACAATGTAGCTCAGACTGTTTCAACATGTTTGGGTGAAAAATAAGACCATGCCTTGTGTAAATGTACCCATTTGGATGCATTGGAATAGTTAGTTTGGTCGCATCAGGAGCAGGACAAAAGTTACACCCTTTTGCAACTTTACACTGCCTCCCTCTGATGATTTTTGGGGCAGCAGAAAACCTTTAACCATGGGAAAATGTCTTAGAGATATAAAAAATGGAGAGAGGTATTGTAGAGGCACTCTACATGATCGCTTTTCCTCAAACAAAATGTTTCTAAGTGACAGTTTTTGAGTAACATCTCGTCAAATATTGCTACCTTTTTGCACTTTGGACTCTTCAGGTATATCATCGCTACAATGTAGCTTAGACTGTTTCGACATGTTTGGGTGAAAGAAAGGACCATTCCTAGTGTAAATGTACCCATATGGATGTGTTGGAACAGTCAGTTTGGTCGCATCAGGAGCAGGACAAAAGTTACAGCCCTTTGCAACTTTACACTACCTCCTTCTGACGATTTTTGGGGTAGTAGAAAACCTGTCACCACGGGAAAATGTCTCAGAGATATAAAAAATAGATAGAAGTTATTGTAGAGGCACTCTACATGATCATGTTGCCTCAGATGGAATGTTTCTAAGTGATACGTTTTTCGCGTAACATCTCGTCAAAGATTGCTGCCTTTTTGCACTTTGGACTCTTTAGGGATATCGTCGGTACAATGTAGCTCAAGCTGTTTCGACATGTTTGGGTGAAAAATAGGACCATGCCTAGCATAAATGTACCCATCCAGATGCGTTGGAATAGTTAGTTTGGTCACATCAGGAGTACAATGAAAGTTACACCCCTTTGCAACTTTACACTGCCTCCTTCTGATGATTTTTCGGGCAGCAGAAAACCTTTCACCACAGGCAAATGCCTCAGAGATATAAAAAACCAAGAGAGGTTATTGTAGAGACTCTCTATGTGATCTTGTTGCCTTAGACGGAATGTTTCTAAGTGACATGATTTTTGAGTAACATCTCGTCAAAGATTGCTGCCTTTTTGCACTTTGGACTCTTCAGAGATATCGTCGGTACAATGTAGCTCGAACTATTTCGACATGTTTGGGTGAAAAATAAGACCATGCCTAGCATAAATGTACCCATCCAGACATGTTGGAACAATCATTTTGGTCACACCAGAAGTAGGACACCAAAAGTGATAATATGATGATGTAAAAATATGTATATGTGTAAAAATGTAGCAGGAAATTAAAAAAAGACAAACTTACAAATTAATTTGCATACGTACAACTCAATGTAACATGACTTTACAAAATTACTGTGAATACTTACAAATTAATCCAATGAACCATCCGAGTCTGCTCTACTCTTTATTGTGTCAAGTATTGCTTCATGGTCAGACTCACGCACCTTCCACAAGATTTGGTTCAAAGATCTACCCCGATACTTTATCAAAAGAACATTGGATGCCACGACAAGGTTCGAGTAATGAAGAATCTTCTGATGCATGTCAAAATCCTGAAACAGCCAAACATTAACACTCTTATGTGGGTACCTTCTAAGCCATGTTCCAGTAATAACCATTGAGCCTGTAGGGTATTCGATGTTTTCTCCATCTGTAACAGGGGCCTCCAATTTCTTTTTGGCCTCAACACAATGACATAAGTAATAATCTGTTCCCCTTTCATTATCTTCATCTGGAATAACTGCATATACGTGCCCTACATTGATATGTGTAGCAAATTAGATGAAATTAGTCAACATTACAAAAACACTACAAAGTAAGATGACATTACCTGGTTGAACTAGATGAAATTAGATGCATATACATGCCCTATATTACATGGTTGAACTAAATCTGATATGTGGTCAAAGTCAACTCATGATTCCATCTGTGTTAGTTCTAGTGCCATCGGGGGTTAATACGTGTCAAGTGGACTAAGATAACTTAACTACCATTTGTCAACCCACTCCTTTGACTCACACTCATCCCAGACTTGAATTGTACAAGAAGAACAAAAGCATGACATCTTTCACGTATGGATACTCCATGAACCTACAACTGACCTTCTGAAAGAACGCATCTCATTTGATCCTGTGAGTGTACAACAGTTCTCATATGGTGCAATGTTAGTATCATCTATCAACCAAAAAAATCTACGAACTGAAGACTTACCTTCATTACCTAGACCCATGGAAGCATTACACCACTCGACAATTGATTTTGCATCTGTCAACTTTGCATTGTCTTTATACTTTAACTCTTCTTGTGCTATGGCTCTTTTGATACATGCTCCTGCACCATCATGCTCCCCCTTTCTATGCCCGGCCTCACAAAAGTTCCACATATGCTGAATACCTATAAAATTATGCCTCCTACTCAGCCAATAGAAATTTTGTGAGTTCTTAAATTGTGACGCACAGTTATCCGACCATATGATATGCTGACTGAATGATATACCCCTTCTAGCCAAATCATTATAGAACACCTTAAAGAAACCTTGCACGAACTCCGTAGAATGCGTAAGATCATCACTAATATAGAAATTATACTGCCTTATGATCTTTATATCATCCTCTATACTATCATTCGCATGAATGAATGTGATGTGCACAAATATAGAAACCTATGTGGAGTTGTAATATTGTGATTGCACCTCACACTATGGCTGTAGACTGTAGTTCTCTGCAAAGTCGACGACTAAAACAATGCTACCAACTGGAAATGTGTCCTTGCATAACTTGAATTGCAAGTCCAACCATCGAGCTCTATGGGCATGTCTTGCATTCTCATACACTACGCTATCACAAAATATAGGCATAAACTGATACACTGGAATCTTTTTAATAACCAATTGACACCTCTTTTCTTCTTTACCATCTTTTGTATTGTATGCCACTATTTTATACTTGCCAAATTCTACTAGTTCGTTTCCAACCACATGTGTTCTCTCCATATGTTCACATATTGGCAAATGTTGCAAGCCATCGTAATGATGACATGTGCCATCCAAGCATAATTTCTTGTAGAATATTTGACCTTCCTCTCTTTCACATAAAATTCTTGATATGAAGTCTCTTGAAGATGTTGGTGGGGCACATATGGCACAACCCTACAAAACATTGTTAGTATGCATATCTAAACATATAGACCTATAAGCATCAAAATGGTTAGAAAGTTCAATATGTAATCTACAAGTAGTGCATGTGTGATTTATCTTGACATAGAAAGGTTTTAGCATTTCAAAATATCTTTGGAAAAATTTAATTTGAGGATACTTCTCTAGAAATTTACCATAAAACTGTGTTTGAGTCTCATCCAAAAAATGCTTTGAATGTGGCTCATGGTTCTGACTACCGATTCTCCTTCTTACCACATCCCTTTGATTCAGAGATACCCTTGTGTAATTCTTCCAAAACTCTTCAATTAGTGATCTCAATGCTTCAACAATTGGTTTATCTTTTCATGGTAGTCTCCCTGAGAATGCCCATAATTCATTGGCATTAGTGTCCTCAATTCTTTGGCATCTTCCAACGGCTCGTGATAAAGTTTTCCTATTAATTCTCAATTCTTGATTTGTCTTTCTAATGAGATGAGCTTTCCTCATTTGACTACTTACTATAGTCAATGTAATCACATGCCGTGTTGGATTACTATCTTTTGTGCATGAGGTGTTACCCACACTCTCATACGCACTCATTAGATTCTTGACAATAGATTTTTCACTTGAAGCCTCTGATGTTCTCAACCCAAGAATCTTCATGATGGACCTATACTTTATACTTCACATCATTTCAATGAATAGTTGACATCTTGCAGTCTTATTTAACTTTGCAAAGAACAATCTCCAAATCTTATGAGCATATCTTCTACAAGTGCATTTTGGAATCTTACCTTCCATTGGCTGCAAAATATTCTCATCAATTTCATTCAAATACTTTGGCTTTCTATGAAAAATTCTAGGTGGTGTTAAGTTAGGTAAATTCATCTCAACATTAGGAATTTCATCAATATTTAAATGAGATGGGCTACATGGCATACCTTCGATCGAAGATGGAATAGATGACATACCTTGACGTTGAGGTGGGAATGATGGTGTACCTCCATCATCACATGTGAGTGATGATGTAATCTCAACTTGAGATGTGGTAGATGGTGTCCCTACATGTTGACTTGTGGTAGAGGACGTGTCTCCAACTATGGTATTCAAATCTCTCATAGCACAAAGTTTTTGTATTCGTTCTCTTTGTGCCACCAATACCATATCTCTTTGTGATGGTTGTGGTTCCTCTTCACTTGGTATGTCTTCATTTATCACGTCCAATTTCCTATTCTCATGAAGTTCCCTCATAGCCACTTCTTTCTTTACATTTTAGCTTCTATCTCTTCCTGTGTTGGTTTAATTCTTGATTGTTTCCTCGGCATGACAGAGAATTTGTCTGTAGCATGATAAAGAGACCAATATTACTTCCTAAGAAATGAATACAAGATAATAGTGGGATTGTATTTTTATTATGTTGTAAGGATTTATTATTGTATAGTTTGACATCATGGTATGTTAAGGTCTGTTTATTACACATAATTATTAAAGAGCCCAAGTGTAGAAAATATACATGGCATCATGTGAGATTGTAGGCTACTTTCCTGATTGGGAATGTGTCTATTTTAAACATGTATGATAAAGTAATTCAATCCAAATTAAGGAAAATGTAAAGAACATGCATGTAAAGACTTGACATACCTAAAAAATGAAGATTTGAATGGAGAGAGTAGCCAATTATGTAGTGTTTTTTTCTTCTTGCATCAAACTCCTCAACAATTTGAGTTTTTCACCACTTGCTTCCTTTTCAATGTTAAATTGAATAACACTCAAATATAATTACTAACAACAATACTATTAACCAATCTATAATGTTAAATTCCTAAAATTGAATCACAATTAACATTGCAACACTACAAAAATTGAAAGTTGAATAGATATATATCAAACTTGGTGTGAAAAATATGTTATTTCCTCCTTCTCAAGTTGGCAAAGTAGAAAATGTGGTGGAAAGATCATGCAAAGGTGGCACAATGTGTCAAATGTGCATGTGAACTTCCCAACAACATGAAAGCACTTCTTTTTTGTCAAAGCACGCACAGAATAAATATGAAAACATAGCATGTGGGCCTGGATCATGGGGGTCAACACTTTTTTACCATTTCTATAGCAAGACAAAATGTGAGCACATTATAACACGCTTGCATTATAACACGCTTACGTTTTGTCCTGCTATAGATTGATCACATCCTGTGCATTTCTCTTTCCAAACCTTCCCCTTTAGACTTGAATTACCACAAGGTTTTTGAGGGAGAACTTTTCCTATTTCCTGCAAGAGCTTGCTAGATGCTCCTCCATATGATAGACATAGCAATGAAGGGGTAAGCCCTCATAATCAATTTCTTAATAGAAAATGCCCATCGAGGAAGAAAAAATAGATCTTCTTTGGAAGTAGAAGTTTGAGTTTGTGACAAATCCTTATCCAAGCATAAATAGCAAGGGTTCTATCAAGCGATTGCCAATCTAATTCCACAAAGTCTCCTGAAGACTTCTTGATTGATTCCAAAACATCCACACCCTAAAATTGGAGAGGCAATCAATATAATCAAACCCATAAATCTACATTTGATGACAGAAACCCTTAACACTATACCTTAAACCCTAATCCCTCAACCCTCAACCCTAATCCGTCATCCCTCAACTCTAATCCCTCATCCCTAAACCCTAAATGCTATGCCCATTCCTAAACCCTCAACAGACTCGATACTATACCTTAAACCCTAATCCCTTATCCCTAAACCCTCCAACCCTATCCCTAATCCCTATACCCTCCACACTCTACTTTAACCCTAATCCCTCGACGCTCAATCCTATCCCTAAACCCTTGACCCTCGAACCTCAATGCTCAACCCTCAATGTCAAACCCTAATCCCTCAACCCTTAACTATGATCCCTCGACCCTCAACCCTATCCCTAAACCCTTGACCCCCGAACCTCAACCCTCAACCCTCAACGTCAAACCCTAATCCCTTAACCCTTAACTGTGATCCCTTAACCCTTAACCCTATCCCTAAACCCTAAACCCTAAATCCTCAACCCTCAATGTCAAATCCTAATCCCTCAACCCTTCACTCTAATCCCTCAACCCTAAACCCTATCTCTAAACCCTCAAGACTATACCTTAAACCCTAATCCCTCAACCCTCAACCCTAAACCTTATCCCTAAACCCTAATCCCTCAACCCTCAACCCTGATCCATCATCCCTCAACTCTAATCCCTCATCCCTAAACCCTAAATGCTATCCCTATTCCTAAACCCTCAACAGACTCGATACTATACCCTAAACCCTAATCCCTTATCCCTAAACCCTCCAACCCTATCCCTAATCCTTATACCCTCCACACTCTACTTTAACCCTAATCCCTCGACCCTCAACCCTCAATGTCAAACTCTAATCCCACAACCCTTAACTTTGATCCCTCGACCCTCAACCCTATCCCTAAACCTTAAACCCTAAAGAAACAACCCTCAACGTCAAATCCTAATCCCTCAACCCTTCACTCTAAGCCCTCAACCCTAAACCCTATCCCTAAACCCTCAACACTATACCTTAAACCCTAATCCCTCAACCCTCAACCCTAAACCTTATCCCTCAACCCTTAACCCTAATCTGTCATCCCTCAACTCTAATCCCTTATCCCTAAACCCTAAATGCTATCCCTATTCCTAAACCCTCAACAGACTCGATACTATATGTTAAACCCTAATCCCTTATCCCTAAACCCTCCAACCCTATCCCTAATCCTTATACCCTCCACACTCTACTTTAACCCTAATCCCTCGACCCTCAACCCTATCCCTAAACCCTTGACCTCAAACCTCAACCCTCAATGTCAAACCCTAATCCCTCAACCCTTAACACTAATCCCTCGACCCTCAACCTTATCCCTAAACCCTAAACCCTAAAGCCTCAACCCTCAACGTCAAATCCTAATCCCTCAACCCTTCACTCTAATCCCTCAACCCTAAACCCTATCCCTAAACCCTCAACACTATACCTTAAACCCTAATCCCTTAACCCTCAACCCTAAACCTTATCCCTAAATCCTAATCCCTCAACCCTCAACCCTAATCCGTCATCCCTCAACTCTAATCCCTCATCCCTAAACCCTAAGTGCTATCCCTATTTTTAAACCCTCAACAGACTTGATACTATACCTTAAACCCTAATCCCTTATCCCTAAACCCTCCAACGCTATCCCTAATCCTTATACCCTACACACTCTACTTTAACCCTAATCCATTGACCCTCAACCCTATCCCTAAACCCTAACCCTCAAACCTCAACCCTCAACCCTCAACCCTCAACGTTAAACCCTAATCCCTCAACCCTAAACTCTGATCCCTCTACCCTCAACCCTATCCCTAAACCCTAAACCCTAAAGCCTCAACCCTCAACATCAAATCCTAATCCCTCAACCCTTCACTCTAATCCCTCAACCCTAAATCCTTAACACTATACCTTAAACCCTAATCCCTTAAACCTCAACCCTAAACCTTATCCCTCAACCCTCAACCCTAATCCGTCATCCCTCAACCCTAATCCGTCATCCCAAACCCTAAATCCTATCCCTATTTCTAAATCCTCAACAGACTCGATACTATACCTTAAACCCTAATCCCTTATCCCTAAACCTTCCAACCCCATCCCTAATCCTTATACCCTCCACAATCTACTTTCACCCTAATCCCTCGACCCTCAACCCTTTCCCTAAAACCTTGACCCTCAAACCTCAACCCTCAACCCTCAACGTCAAACCCTAATCACTCAACCCTTAACTATGATCCATTGACCCTCAACCCTATCCCTAAAACATAAACCCTGAAGCCTCAACCCTCAACATCAAATCCTAATCCCTCAACCCTTCACTCTAATCCCTCAACCCTAAACCCTATCCCTAAACCCTCAGTACTATACGTTAAACCCTAATCCCTCAACCCTCAACACCAAACCTTATCCCTAAACCCTAATCTCTCAACCCTCAACCTTAATCTGTCATCCCTCAACTCTAATCCCCCATCCCTAAACCCTAAATGCTATCCCTATTCCTAAACCCTCAACAGACTCGATACTATACCTTAAACCCTAATCCCTTATCCCTAAAGCCTCCAACCCAATCCCTAATCCTTATACCATCCACACTCTACTTTAACCCTAATCCCTCGTCCCTCAACCCTATCCGTAAACCCTTGACACTCGAACCTCAACCCTCAACCCTCAATGTCAAACCCTAATCCCTTAACCCTTAACTCTAATCCCTCGAACCTCAACCCTATCCCTAAACCCTAAACCCTAAAGCCTCAACCCTCAACGTCAAATCCTAATCCCTCAACCCTTCACTCTAATCCCTCAACCCTAAACCCTATCCCTAAACCCTCAACACTATACCTTAAACCCTAATCCCTCAACCCTCAACCCTAAACCTTATCCCTAAACCCTAATCCCTCAACCCTCAACCCTAATCTGTCATCCCTCAACTCTAATCCCTCATCCCTAAACCCTAAACGCTAACCCTATTCCTAGACCCTCAACGGGCTCGATACTATACCTTAAACCCTAATCCCTTATCCCTAAACCCTCCAACCCTATCCCTTAACCCTAATCCGTCAACCCTCAACCCTATCCTAAAACCCTTAACCCTAGAACCTCAATATACTCAACCCTCAACGTCAAACCCTAATCCCTCAACCCTTAACTCTGATCCCTCGACCCTTAACCCTTAAAACTTGAACCCTAAAACCTATCCCTACACGCTCAGCACTCGACACTATATCTTAAACCCTAATCGCTTAACCCTCATCCCTAAAGCCTCAACCCTAAATCATTAAACCTTCAACCCTAAACCCTATCCCTAATCCCTCTACCCTCAACACTCTTATTTAACCTAATTCCTTGACCATTAACCCTATCCCTCAACCCTCAATCGTCAACCCTCAACTCTCAACATTAAACCCTAATTCATCAACCCTGAACCCTAATCCCTCAAACCTAAACCCTATCCCTAAACCATCAACCCTCAACACTATACCTTAAACCCTAATCCATATCCCTCAACCCTTAACCCTTAAAACTTAAACCCTATCCCTACACCCTCAACACTTGACACCATATCTTAAGCCTTAAACCCTCATCCCTAAAGCGTCAACCCTCAATCCTTAAACCTTCAACCCTAAACCCTATCCCTAATCTCTCTACCCTCGACACTCTAACCCTAACCTTGACATTAAACGCTAATCTGTCAACCCTAATCCATCAACCCTAAACCCTATCCCTAAACCCTCAACCCTCAACACTATACCTTAAACCCTAATCCATCAACCCTAAAACCTAATCCCTCAACCCTCAACCCTAAACACTATCAATAAACCCTCAACCCTTGACACTATACCTTAAACCCTATGTGAAAAGCTTTGCGTATGGTACATCCACAGTGAGTAATTAACAGTTGAAATCAGAAGGATGATCATTATGAGAAAAGAATTGCATTGGGGTACATCTATGTTTCTTACTATCCACCCCGCACTTAGGGAAGGTATATTGTTATGAAATAGGCAAATAATCTCCCATTGTTTACTAGCTCTATCCACAAGAACTACTAAACTATACATTAAACCCTAATCCCTCAACCCTAAACTTCCAACCCTAAACCCTATCCCTAATCCCTCTACCCTCAACACTCTACCTTAAACCTAATCCCTCGACCCTTAACCCTAAACCCTAATCCCTCAAGGTCCTAAACTCTAATCCCTTATCACTAACCTCTAAATCCTATCCCTAAATGCTCAACCCTCAACCTTAAACCTTAATCACTCAATCCTTATCCACCCCTCTCCTCCCCTATCTGGCTCACTCCCATCTCTACCCTCCTCTGCCCTCAACACTATACATACATACATATAGGCATACATAGATACATACATACATATAGGCATACATAGATACATACATAGATACATGCATACATATAGGTATACATAGATACATACATAGATACATACATACATATAGGCATACATAGATACATACATACATATAGGCATACATACATACATACATACATACATGATTAATAGCCTTGAACATAAAAAAATTGAAGGTGAACATAACACGAGCGCGTTATGTCAAACATGACAAACAAAACAGAGTTTTGTGGAAAAGGAAAAATGCAAAGCAAAACATAATGCGGGTGCATTATAACGCACTCGCATTATGTTTTGCTTTGGGATTCCCAAGCCTTGGGCTTGGCATTTGCTTTGAATTTCTAACCCAAAGGCTTGGAGTGCCTTTTGAACAGTCACAGATGTGTTTTTCCATATTCTTCAAGATTTCACATAATTTCGTTTGTGCTAACCCTCAGATTTGCATGTGTTTCAAGGTTGAACAAATCGAACACTTGGGTAATGTTAGGCTTTCTCTTAGCTATTTGAAGATGTGATTTTTTCACATTTTAACAATGTTAATCCTTTCATCTTTAATTTCTTTTGTTTGTGTGTCTGTTTTTGGGCAAAAACCACTGTTTGGTCTTTTTTCATTGTAAATTAACTATCCATTGAAATTTTAAAAAAATTACATATTTAGAAACTAGACTCCATTCTACAAATATTAAAAAAAGAAAAAAATGATTTTCAATTAGTTTTCAAAATTTATAGGGGTAGCACGGCCAAAATTCTATTTTTTAGGATGTGTCCACTTTAAAAATTAGTGAAAAATCAAATATTCATAAAAAAATTATCAGAAAAATCGGACATAAACTACATGCTATTAGCTAATTTCTCACTGAAGCAATTTTTAAAATAGGAAAAAAAAATTGACCTTTTGAGGGAGACACAAAACATGCTATGTTATGTTTTTTTGACAAAAACAACACCAATTTCTGTGGCTCCCTCTTTTGAACCCCTTAATCTATGCCATTTTCAAAAAAAAATAGTCGTTTAGAAAGTAGAATAGGAGCGCTACGAACACTATTTTGGTTGCATCTCCAAATTTTGAGTGTAACTATGCTCAATTTCTCATCCAAGGCTAGTATTTCCTGATTTCAGAAAAAATTGGCCACTTAAGACCCCTTTTTGGCCCCCCATCTTCTTGCACTTACCCAACTAAAAGAGAAGCAATACCCTGAAGTAGACTTGCGATCCTAAGAATTGCCTACCCAATCTAAATCTGCATATCCCACCAAGTCAATATCCACAGTTGCTGCATAATGAATCCCATAACTGTGAGTGCCATGTACATAGTGAAGAATCTGCTTAGCTACTTTCCAATGCAACTCATGTGGCTCCTACATGAACCTGGAGACTAGGCCCATGGTATATGAAATATCAGGCCTCATGTGAGTCAAGTATATGAGACTTCCAACCAATTGGCAATATAAGGTAGCGTCTACCAAAGGTGAAGAACAAGAAGCCTCAAGTTTGACTCCTGATAGGAAGGGAGTCAGCGCAGGCTTACAGTCAGCCATGCAAAATCTGGAGAGCATATCAAGAGCATACTTGGGCTGAGAAAGAAAGATAATAGTTGAAGACTGCGTAATCTCAATGCCCAAGAAATAGTGAAGAAGACCCAAGTCAAACATTAGAAAATGATCATGAAGGGCAATTTTCACTACCTTGATGGTGGATGAGGAACTCCCTGTAATCAACAAGTCATCAACATACAGAACAAGGAAAGTGAGAGTATCATCCTGCTACAAAATGTAGATGTTTGGATTAGAATGGCACCAAGTGAACCCAACCAATAGAAGAAAGGAGTCCATCTTGGCATACCATGCTTGAGGAGCATGTTTATGGCCATAGAGAGACTTCCAAAGTCAGCAAACAAGTGAAGGATCCTGGATGAACCCCTGTGGCTACTCCATATATATCTCCTCCTGAAGGTCACCATGAAGAAAAGCACTCTTCACATCCATCTGATGAACTTCCCAACGATGGGCTACAACAATGGCAAGGACAAGTTTGATTGAATTCATCTTTCCAACCAATGTAAAAGTCTCAGAGTAGTCAATCTCAAGAACTTGGGAGAATTCTTTTGTGAGCAAGCGAGCCTTATGTTTATCGACTGACCCATCTACAACAAATTTTGTTTGATAGACCCACTTGCATCGAACAAGTTTTCTTCCCTTAGGAAGTGGGACTAAATCCCAAGTATGGTTCCTTTCCAAGGAAATAAACTCTTCTTGCATAGCAGCATCCTGCTTGGGGATACCAAAAGCTTCCCTGAAGGAATGTGGATCAGAAGCTGAAGCAAAGAAGAGATGAGGAGCCTACTCGAACTATGACCTTGTTCTTCTTGCAACTGAAGGATCACCAACCCAATCACTTGCTGACTCAAAAGTTTGATGAGCCCAAAGAGGCCTAGTGGTAGGAGAATCTGGAGGAGAATCAACATCCTCTAAATGATGACTAAGAGAGGAGGAAGATGAACCCTCATCATCGCCATCTGAAGTGGAGGAAGAAGACTCCTCGGGAGGATTAAGATCCTCAGAAGAACTATCATCACGAAGTCACAGTGTCTCCATGGGAATGAAAGATGGAGAAGTGGTAGAAGAAATATCTTCCTCAAACTGAACACTCCTCTCAATGAAGAGCTCATGTGTGGTAGGGTGGAGTAGCATGTAGCCTTTGACACCAAATGGATAGCCAAAAAATATGCAAGGCCTACTCTACGGATCCATAGCCTTGCATTTCTCTACTGGAATGTGGGCCCATGCAGGAGACCCAAACACTCGGAAGTACTTGACTATGGGTTTCCAACTGGTCCAAGGTTGAAAAGGAGTTACCGCCTTCACAACTTGGCGAGGAACCCAGTTCTAGATATAACACACACAGTTGATGGCCTCTGCCTAATACTGAGGTACAAAAATTTAGAGTGAATCATGCAGTTGGCCATTTCCTTCAATGACTAATTCTTTCATTCTGTAACTCTATTTTGATGTGGACTATAAGGAACTGTGTGCTAAAGATCAATGCCCTTTGAGGCACAAAACTATTCACACTTCTGGTTGACATATTCCCTACCATTATTGGTGTGTAGAATCTTGACAACCTTCCCAAATTATTTCTCTGCAAAAGCTTTAAAGTCCTAAAAAGACTCAAAGACTTCATACTTTTGTTTGAGAAAGTATACAAAGGTGTATCAGGAAAGATCATCAATGAAGGTCAATACATATCTAGCTCTGCTGAATGAAGGATACTGAAATGGACCAGCCAAATCACTATGTACTAACTCCAAGAGCTATGTGGCTCTCCATGCTTTGCCTTTGTCAAATTTTTCTTCAGGATGCTTTCCAAGAATGCAACATTGCCAAACTCCATCAGAGAATCGAATAGAAGGCAACCCTGTAACCATGTCATGTTGACTGAGCTGCTGCAAGTAGCGATAGTTCAAGTGGCCAAACCACTGATGCCACAAATAGCTCATCTCATCTGAGTGAGTGAGCAATGCGAGTGAAGGAGTATCAGGAACAAAATGAGAAAAGTGATAGAGTCATGAATGGTTATCCTGTAGACCCATTATGTAGATCACTGATAACCACTGAGTCAGATGTAAATTCAACTCTCTTTCCAGAACCTATATTGGTGATCTAGTAGACATATAGGAGATTAGTTGACAAAGAAGGTACACAAAGAACATCATGGAATGTCCTATCACCAACATCAATATACCCTCTCCCTAGAACTTCTTCTGGTGTGTCATTACCCATAAGAATATCAGGCACATAAAATGATTCCAAGGATGAGAAACTTTCCTTTGTATTGGCCATGTGGTGAGAAGCACCTGAGTCAATTACCCAACTATCTGGTGGTGTAGCAACTGCAAGAAGGGCCTTGCCCTTCCCCTTACTATTTTTTGTGTCCTTTGAAGACTCTGAAGAACCTTCCTTAGTTGAATGTAGCACTTTGATATTATTCTTCTCAAGAAGATGAGTAAGATGATCTATTTGCTTTTTCAAACACTTATGCTCATTGTGACCAGATTTCTTACAAAAGGCACACTTTGTCTCCTCCTTTTTAGACTTGTTATCTTTAGAGGAAGACTCAAGAGCTGCATTAGTTGCAACTTGTTTGGGACCTTTTTTCTTCTCTCCCTGATCCTTTTATTTTTTATTTTGTTTTTCATTGCTTTTCTGATCTTTAGTGCCCTGATTTGCAGCCAAGGCATGAGACTTAGAAGGCTTAATAGTGCCCATGTGAACCAATTTATCTTATTCTTTAGTGAGTTCAGCAGCAAATTCATCTAAAGAAGGCATTTTGTAGGTAGTCCCAAGAGCACTTTTGGTGGCATAAAATTTAGAAACAAACACTGAGTAGTTAGGAACAAGCTTAGAAAGAATACTTAAGATTAGTTGTGGATCTTGCTTTTAAATCCCACATTATTTCAACTGTAATCTAATGGCCTTTATCTTTGTGAAGAAGTCTTGTATTGCATCAAAATTACATGGATTTAACCCTATTAGCTCATTCTCAAATTGATGTCCCCTTAATTCATCTTGTTTACCAAAGAGATTTTCTAAAGTAGTCCATACATCATTTGGTATTGTAGCAGATTCAACATGAAAAAGAAGATCAGGAGATACAGACATGCATAGAGTTCCAAAAGATTCATCTAGCCTATTATGAAATTTAGGCCTTTCTGCAACTAAGGTTGGTTCAGTTTCTAAACCCATAGTTACTCTATATAGTCCTAACTTCTTAAGTTGGATAGTCATCTTGGACTTCCACTCATAGTAGTTATAGGGTGTTAGAATAGGCACCATTAATTGATCCATCTTAATGCAGAAATAGATTTTTGTTGTGAGGAAAGAAAAGATGAAAGAAGGAACACGCAAGACACCCCCCCTTTTCCACTCAATCAAATAACCTCCCCCCACAAAGAAAATTTGATTTGGCACTTTATATTTAGTGCGTTTACAATTGGTACCAGCAAGAAATACTGAGTAGACTTGATCACAATACTATTACAGATCCTCAAAAAGAGCATATGCTAAAAATACAACTTAGGGCCAATACCCAATAAAATAAATAGCACCACTATAAGATACACGAAAAAACATTCACTTTCAAAAAAATAATTAGGCCTCGATCTGAGATTTTATGCAAAAGTTATGCCTCTTTGAAGTTCTGAAAAGGAGGACTGCAGTGTCACGATTGTGAATCTACAATTTCTAAAAAATCTCTGCATCAAAATGAAAAAACAACTGCACTAGTGCATAGATCATGAAAAAATATCCAAGATAAAAAACAAGTTCATGAGAAACGGAGTCTGTATGAGCAAGAATGAAGCATTTGAAAATTGCCTTCAAATCTGCAACTACCAACAAAGAGGGGGTCTGTTGTAGCTTTCTAAGTTTGATTCTACATAATATATAGACTGCATGTAACAGATAAAAGATACCCAAACGGTTTTTCTATGCTGCGAACAAAACCCAGAAGGCATTTTTCTTTTAGATGTATAGGACATGTAGATCTAGTGTAAATCAAATGCTCAACAAAAAATGACCCTAGTAACCAAAAAAAAGCATGCAAAGGTACAATGAACTACCTAAGACAAGCAAAGGCTTGCTGCAACCTGCAATACTAATTAAAACACCAAATATGCAAGCCAGTTGACATATTTAAGCAAATCAAGATTACTGGATCATCATAAATTATTTCTGATTCTCCAAATCATTCGAACAACTCAAGAGAAGAGCATACAAGATTTTGCAAGATATCTACAAAGAATCTAACCTTACAAAACTTGCTCTAATACCATGTTAAAATCCGTAAAAGAGATTATAACCCAAAATCAATTGAAAGATTTAGAAACATAAACTATAAATGTAAAAGAAAAATAATGATACCAAGAGATTGATGTGAAATGCTTGAATGACAAAATAGCATAAGATAACTATCTCCAATATCAAATGAAAATACAAGCTAGGTAGGATGCTTATATAGACTAGAGAGAGGGAGGAGGTGGCAACACCGACCAATGAGGAGCAACCATCTATCAGACTAAAGAGAGCAAAGTATCTTCCCAAGATAGCTAATGGATGCTCATATGTAGGAAGGTGACACCTTGCAACCACTCACATAATAAGACATGTTTTATTAACTTAAGCAAGCTTAAATAAATGTGTAGGAAAAACCTTATAATAAGGAATAAAAAACCTACACTAACAATTCTATATCAAGGAATGGCTTATAGATCTCACATTTTGACTGATCTATTTAATGAATTACCATATTTTGTGGATGATGAAGTAAGCATATCTTGGATCACACCCATACTAGTTCTAGAACCATAAGAAGAGGTTCAAAACTTTGATACTTTTGTACCTCAAGAGGGCTGTAGCAAGGCAATAAGCAGTCTCTCTTCACAAGAAAATGGAAATGAGAATGAAGAAGACATGTTTTGGGATGACCTTGAGATTTTTGTTTCAAGCTTGGACCTAAAACAATCATCTTTTGAAGGAGAAAGTGTGGAACAATGGCTTGAAGATGCAAAAGGAGGTATCCAAACTCAAGATTTGATTGATTCATTTGAAGAACTTCCTTTGCTTATTAATAAAGATGAAGATAATGTATATGTACTAACAAAGTTATCAAGTTCTGAGTAGCAATGATGAAAGCCATCCAGACAAGGGACTGATCCATGGGCAAATAAATGAGGACAGCTTGGTTGTGGAGGATCACGAGGTTGAAGGCATGATTCAACCAAAGCAAGAAACAGTTGTGGTTGAGGAGGCAGTTGACAAGAGTGAAGCCAACATGAATAGTTCCAATTTTATCTTATCAACAAGTCCTCCAATCAAATATATTGCTAAAATGGAGGCCAACAAGAAGATTGCTATGATGATTGAGCCCAAGCATGAAAGTGTAGTTAAAGAAGAATAGATTCAAGTTACTTTGTCACCTCACAGTAGTAGTGTTTATATTCCATCCAAAGAGGTTAATGAGCTTGTATATGTGCTTCAAGATGTGGTGTAGTGATTTAATGGCCTTTCATCCATTGTGTTGTTCCATGTAGCTGTCCAAAATCATGTAAGGCATCATATATTCTATAGAAAAGGCATCTACTTCACCTAACTACTGAATGTGTTTGTTTGACCTACTTCTTTGGCTGGTTAGAGTAGGTTAGAATTAGTATTTTTAGTTAATAATTGCTCAAGACACATTTGTTTCAGTAAGTTTCTTTCCCTAAGTGTTGTTGTACATGTTTTCTAGCCACCAGGGCCTTTTAGTTTGCTTTTAGTTTGGTTCTGTTTGGTTTTCTGCTACTGTTTGGAGTAGTTTGTGGCTGAGTTTCATTGTTTTCTAAGTTTGAGAAGAGAAGATTTTGACTCCATGCCCAATAGACAGTTAAGGAAACTAGTCCTAATGCTTAGTAGGTAAGCATTTAATAGAAATTGCTAGAAATGTTACCAAATTTCCACCTACAGCACAAAATAGCAAAGCTAGAGCATGTTTGTTTCATTTTAAGATGAAAGATTCTTAACATTTTCTACTATTTTGGTTTTGCATAGTTTAAGGTGCTTGAAAAGAAAAGGTTCAGTTTATGATGCCATTGCTATAATAGGAGAGAGAAATTTAGTTTATCAGTCAATGCTTTGTAGAGATTTCATGTGTGATGATGAGTAATTTCATTTCATATTACAATGTTTCATTCATTTTACAAATGAGATATACCAAACTAAATAAGTATTGCATTAAATGAAAGAAAGAAAGATCAAATGTCCCACACAAGGTATGGGAGTAGCTGAAATAATACATTAGAAAGAATATACTATGCATATGAGGAAAAACTAAACTAACGAAGCAAATAAGATAAGACATATGTATAATTACATGTTGAAGTCTTGAGTTGACCCTCGTTGCAGCTAACTCCTCTTTGTTCCTGACCTTTGAATGAACCTATAGTGATGGATAGAGATATGTTAGAGCTCTAGATATGATTTATCCTACGTACATCATCAAACAGAGACATAATACATTCTTTATGATGCACTGAATTAGATAGTCAAATCATCCATCTACAAGAGAGCCTAAAAATGAAAAATCATTGAGGTTCACTATTTTTTAAACTAACATGTTTGTTTCTTGTGAAGGTATAGAAGAAGTTATGTTGCTAGTTTGAAGTCATTTCAATATTTTGTGCAAAGTGGGCTCCCACAAGGGTTGAGCCTAGCATGGTGCCCCTGAATCTCAAGAGGGGATTGATAGTAATGCTCAAATAGAATAATATTCAGCTAAAGGAGTGCCACATTAAATGAGTGCATGAGCTTCAAGCTCATTGTCCATTCATGATTATCAGTTCAAACATGATGAAATGAGAATCGTAAATGAGCATTGAGCTCATTCAAGGTAGCTCAATAATGCATGAAACTAAGTAAAAACATGGTCAATATTATGATGTTATTACATCTATTTGTTGTCACATTATCATTTGTATGCACTCAAGGTCATCAAGAGTAGTTCATAATGAGTTGAGTTCATAATCATATACTTATAGAGACATGTTATCAAAGTCCCCAATAAATCTTTAAATACTTCTACCAATGGTAAGACAATGAATAGAAAGGAAGATCCAATGTTCATTGAATAGTAGTCACTATATTGGACTAGAAGTTGAACAACAATAGACCAACTATCTTGTTTGTGAGAAATATTATAAGAAGAGGGCAGCTCGTGCCACATCAAGCATACTCCCAAATCATGAAATGAAGTAATACATTTGAAACCAAAGAGGCAAATGTATTTTTAATGACTAAATGCCAAGAACAAATCATAAGCTACAGGAATCAAAACTAAGCTGCTATCATGAGAGAAGATGGTTTATGCTATAGGAATCATGCAATGAGAAATATAGGTGCAATGAGGAAGGAACAACAAAGAGTACTCTATCCATATGGAGCAATCACTTGTTCATAGTACAAAATATAGTTTCATAAGTTGGAGTGTGAGAGTAAAAGACAATGATAGGAATGACATTAAGTATTTATCATTTGTCAAACAATGTGGCATCCATCTTTTACCAATTCACTTTAAAAGAATGAGTTTAAGAACTAAAATTCATGTGATGGCAAGAGTTTCACAAAATGGCTATATATATATAAGAGGACAATGACACTATGAAGTATAGAAGCAGTTATTATTCCATCATGAAGCCTCATATATGAAGACATAAATCCATTTTGAAATCAACAAAGATTTCATACATCAGTCATAAAGCCACACAAAGTTTTTGATGACTGTCACAATATCATAAAATGATACTAGTAAAATGATAGTAATTACAACAGGAAATTTACATTGAGCAGAGAAGTTACATGAGCTTATACTTCTCCTTGCGATTTTTTCTATTATGATGGTGCCTCAAAGGATGCAACTTAGTTTACATACATGGATTATAGAGATTTGAATAAAATGCCAATTAAAGATAGGTATCCTTCACCATAAAGAGATGGGCTCTTGAGTTAACTTCAGCATGATAAGTTTCTTCTAAGCTTCATATCAAATGTATGTATCATCAAGCAAGGACAAAAGAAGATATTTGGAGGACTTCAACAATCCATGTGTTGTGGTAGTCAAACTCAACTACAAGCAACATCAATGCCATAAAGCATATTGCTCTAGACCATGTGCTATAAATGGATGTAGCAGAATGTATAAAGGAAGTGTGAAAAGCTTGAAATATGTGAAAGCCTTACCAAGTTCATAAGACAAAACCAGGATTTTAGATAGGAGTATATTGATGATATTTTATTTTAGGGTTTAACTACATAGATTTTGATTCAAACACATGACCCAAGCAATCATACATGATATTGTCCATCATACATACTTGTTCCTATAGCAATCATTATGCCATAAGCAAAAAAGATGGAGGAAGAAAGGTAAGGTTTTTAGTGTTTCAAATATTCAAGAAAAACTGTGAAATAAGAAAACCCTTAGCATGGTACAGTGAACAAGAAAATGTTTCTAGTGAAACAAAGGTCCAAGTATATGAGGCCCACTACCTTGTATAGTGGAAGAGAAAGTTTTTTTTTTTGCATTTTCAAAAAATAGAGAAAAACCTAGTTTATGTCATCAAGGTTCACAACATGAGAAAGTATTTTCTCACAAGAGATGAAACCCACATGGGGTTTCGAATGAGAAATCACAAAATACAAAGGAAACTAGAAAGGTTCTAAGCTCATGTAAATAGAAAGGAATACTCAAAAATATAAGTTTGGCCACGACCTTTCAAGAACAAAAACATAGAAATGTATATGACTGATGCTCAGGGTTAAACAAATATTTTCTTCCTATAGAAATAGAAACAATATCTTTGTTATTTTCTATAAAATGGAACAAAGAAATGATCTTTAAAAGGTGAGGTACTTACCCAAGAAAATTGTTTGTAAAGACTGCATATAGGTTGTTTTTGGAATTTCAAACTAAAAAGTTCATGGTAGCCTCGTATGTAGATAGAGATACATAGATAAACACATTAGAGAGTGGTCCTGGCCACAGCTTAAAAGCCAAAGATATGAATTTAGAATGAATATATGGTTCAAATTTATGACAAAGGGAGTCTTACCTTCCATTTTCTATAAAGAATCTTCAAGAAAAGTTGCATTGAAATAGTGAAAATCGAGGGTTTTGACCTCCAAACCCTAGCTTTCCATGGCGACACAGGCAGAGCTCGTTCCATCTAAAAGACAATGTGAAAATGGGTCTAAAAAGTTAGGGCATTCAAGTGTTTTTCCTTAGGGTTTCATAATGCTCTAATTTGATTGTGATATTTTTATCACATTGAATTAATTTTTATTGCCTCAACTAATATCCTCAGGGTATCATTTGTTCCCTTTGCATGTTTCATTCTCTAGGCTTTGTGCCTTAGGTCTCTTTTCCACATATACCTAATATTCCTTAGAATATTTTACAAATCAAATGGAGGACAAACCCTATGGGTCTTTTATTTTTCCAAAACCTTCAATAGTGCCTTAAAAAATTTATGATTTTTATAGAAAATCAAATGCTCAAATGGAATGATCATACTTGGCTAAATAATCATATAAGCCTTGTATTATTTTTTGTAAAGAATCAAATCAAGACAAATCAGGAGATAAAACTACAAAATCCATTGTAAAACATTATTAAAACAATGCTTTTATAAATTGCTTTAATAATTGTTATTTTTATGCAGTTAAAGCAAAGTAAATCTAGAACAAATCATATCTTTCTAGATTTGCTTTCCTTCGGTGAAATAGAGAAAAATTGGAAAAATTGAAGCTTTTATTGACCAGGTAAAGCCTGATTTTGAGGAGATTTTGGTGGGACCACTTTGAATAGCATTTCGGTAGCTTTTGTTTTCAGTTTAGAGGTAGTTCAATGACTTTTTTAGTCACTTTTGCTTGGAGTTTGAAAATGGATCAAGATGGCTATTTTGAGGAGTTTTTTTTAGATTTTTCTTGGGAGATTTTTTGGAGGCATATATAGGAGAAAAAACTTAGTTTTTTCTCAATTTAGAATATTGTTTCTTCCTCTCTTGTTTACCTGCAGAGAGTTTTCTAAACACTTTTGTACTTAGATTCTTAGTTTGATATACCCCTTGCAGTTAAATAGAAACAATAGAGCCTTTCCTTTCTCCATTCTTTTCTCATTTTGTAGTAATAGTTAGATGTTATCATTGTGATTCTATCTTTTAGATCTTTTTATGTCCTATTATTACAAATGTGGGTGCATAAAGTTTGTATAATGTAGGTTGCATGTTCTATTTGATTCTAAACCTAAATCAATTTTGTGTCATATGCCAATGTAAGATTGTGAAAGTTATTGTTTTGAGAAGCTATTTGTGAGAGATCATTGGAATAAGTTAAAAATCTGGTAAAATATCACCTGTTAGAGTTTAGAATTTCATTTTCATTCAACCTTCTATCCTTTTCTCTCATAAATCTTATAGATTAGTTGAATTTAACAAGAGAACCATCTCACTCTTGAGGTTGAATCCAAGTTTTAGGCAACCCACAGGCCTAGGATTGTTACCATGTGTCAATAGGTAGCTAAGTTAATAGCTTAGCATTTGCATGCATACTTTGTTGATAATAGTTTTTCGCAAACCCGATGGGACATTTTGAACTCTTATAGTTCAAAGCTTGTCATTTCAATGCTAGTTCTTGGTTTGCGCACTAGCAATCTCAGCCTTTGCAGGGAAGTTCTTCAAACACATCTAGCAACTCTAAATCAAGATCTACTAGTTTTAATAGATCAAGTGCTAGTGTGTTTCAAAAAATTAATCTTTTATTCTTATTTCTAGCTCTTCATATGAGTAGAAATATTAAATTTTCATAGTCAATATGTATACCCAACCCCATACTATGAAAATACTACCAACAAAACTTCTTATCGACCATACCCAAGCAGTCACAATGCTGGTTTTAGTCCAAATAACCCTATTTCAGCAAGCTACCAGCTTACTCAAGATGCTTACCACTCATCCACCCTTGCCCAATCTTCCAGTCAACCTCAAAATCCTAAAATTATGGAGCTTAGAGACATTCTGTTAGGCTTGAACAAGCACATGGATGACATTAAGAGGGGTCAAGAGATCAATTTTCAGCTAGAAGAATGTTCTTATTAGGCTTATCCCCATAGACAAGAAGGTTTGGCTCATCAAGCCCAACTTCATAGGTAAGAATTGGAGGCACAAGGTAGGTAGTTTACAAAAGAGTTGGTAGCTCAAAAGAGGAAATTTGAGGAGAATCATACTCAACATGCTTACCACCCACCCATCCCTACTTAGCCTCCATATCAGCCTTCATATACTCAAAATCAACTCCAAGAGCATGAAAAGGAGGAGATTGAAAGCATAAAGGGTATGTTGTTTGACTTCATACATGACTTCACAAAATAGGTAGAGGAGATCAAGAGGAAGCAATAGTATAACTTAGAATAAGAAGAATGGGCTTGCTTAAGTTATTAGTACCAACAAGAAAGGGAGTTTCAAGGAAGGAAAATTGAAGATTTTAATTTGTAGTAACAGGAGTTAGATCACCAAGCCTATCTCCAATAGCAGGAGAAGCAACCTTGTGAGACCTTTAGTTCTAATCAGGAGTTGGAGACACAAAGGAGATAGTTTGAAGAGAATCTTGAGAGGGAGGTAGCTACACAAATGAAGCTCTTTCTTGCTCAGTTTCAAAGGCATGAAACCCAAGTAGCTCCTACCATTCAAGAATAGCCTACTCAAGAGGAGGTTCGTAAGTATAAGTTTCCAAGTTTTAGATAGAATAAGCCTCTTAGTGTTCCTAAAGTTGAGATTATGAGTTTTAGGCAGAATAAAGTCCTTAATTCCTCAAGTCAGCATCTTAATCTCAAAATACCAAGTTTCAGAAGCCTTCATCCCTTGCAAGTTGAGGAAAATAATCATATTCACCCTAGTATAGTTGCAGATCAGCCACTTGAGCAATATTTTTCCCCATAAGAAATCCAAGAAACTCCCCAAGTTTCCTTACCTTGGGAATCCAAGGCTGAACACTTTCATAAGAATACCTTACTCTTCATTGAGGATCTTAGAAAGGTAAATCCATTACATTCAGCTTTGGAAGTTTACTGTCTAGAACAACAGAATATCAAACATCAAAAAAGACTTCTCCTAATGAATCTTTTAATGTTTTCATTATTGAGCTCCCTTGTTTTGTGGAAGATGATGAAGTTTTTTTAGAAGATCAATCAATGCAATAAGATATAAAGAAAGAGGTTGCTGCTAATTCTACCATTTTATCAGCTGAACACAAGAGTGTGGCATGTACAGAGAGGTTTGGTTCATTAGAGCAACAAAATATCGATGACTATTACAAAGTATCCAACTGGCACAGTGATGAAGATCTAGAAAATCAGGAGCAAGTGCTACAAGAGATAATGAAAACTGTAGTTGAGGAATGACAAATTCTAGATCATGGATTGGCTTATAGTTCTCAAGTTTTGACTAATCTATTTAATGAATTGCCATATTTTATGGATGATGAAGTGTGCATGTCTCATATCACACCCATACTAGTTCTAGAACTGCAAGAAGAGGTTCAAAACTTTGATATTTTGTACCTCAAGAGGGTTGTAGCAAGGTAATAATTAGTCTCTCTTCACAAGAAAATAGAAATGAGAATGAAGAAGACATGTTTTGAGATGACCTTGAGATTTTTGTTTCAAGCTTAGACCTCAAACAATCATCTTTTGAAGGAGAAAGTGTGGAACAACAGCTCAAAGAGGCAAAAGGAGGTATCCAAACTTAATATTCAATTTATTCATTTGAAGAACTTCCTATGCTTATTAATAAAGATGAAGAAAATCTATATGAACTAAAAAAGTTATCAAGTTCTGAGCAGCAAAATGATGAAATCATTCAAACAAGGGACTAATCCATGGGCAAATAAATGAGGACAACTTGGTTGTGGAGGATCACGAGGTTGAAGGCATGATTTAGCCAAAGCAAGAAACAGTTATGGTTGAGGAGGCAGTTGACAAGAGTGAAACTAGCAAGAATAGTTCCAATTTTGTCTTGTCAATAGGATGTCCAATCATATATATTGATAAAATGGAGGCCAACAAGAAGATTCCTATCATGATTAAGTTGAAGCATGAAAGTGCAGTTAAAGAAGAATAGATTCAAGTTACTTTACCACCTTAGGGTAGTAGTGTTTATATTCTATCCAAAGAGGTTAGTGAGCTTGTATATGTTCTTCAAGATGTGGTGCAACTATTTCATGGCCTTTAATCCATTGTTCTTTTCCATTTAGCTGTCTAGTATCATGTAACGCATCATATATTCTGTAAAAAAGGTAGCTACTTCACCCAACTAGTGAATGGGTTTGTTTGACCTGCTTCTTTGGCTGGTTAGAGTAGGTTAGATTTAATGGTTTTAGTTAATAAGTGCTCAAGGAACATTTGTTTCAGTTAGTTTTCTTTCCCTAAGTGCTATTGCACATGTTTTTTGGCCACCAGGGCCTTTTAGTTTGCTTTCAGTTTGGTTCTGTTTGGTTTTTTGCTACTGTTTGGAGTAGTTTGTGGCTGAGTTTCATTTTTTCTGAGTTTGAGAAGAGCAGAGTTTGACTCCATGACCAATAGATAGTTAAGGCACCTAGTCTTAATACTTCTAGTAGGCAACAATTTAGTAGAAATCGCTAGAAATATTACCAATTTTTCACCTACAGCTCAAATAGCAGAGCTGGAGCATGTTTGTTTCATTTTAAGATGAAAGATTCTTAACATTTTTAGCTATTTTGGTTTTACATAGTTTAAGGTGCTTGAAAAGAAAATATTCAGTTTATGATGCCATTGTTATAACAAAAAAGAGAAATTTAGTTTATCATTCAATGCTTTGCAGAGATTTCATGAGTGATGAGGAGTAATTTCATTTCATATTATAGTATTTCATTCATTTTACAAATGACATATACCAAACTAAATAAGCATTGCATTAAATTAAAGCAAGAGAGATCAAATGTCCCACACAAGTCGTGGGAGTAGCTGAACCAATATATGAGAAAGAATATACTATGCATCTAAGGAAAAACTAAAGTATTGAAGTAGATAAGATAAGGCATATCTATAATTACCTTTTGAAGTCTTGAGTTGACCCTCATTGTAGCTAACTCCTCTTTCCTTCCAACATTTGAATGAACCTATAGTGATGAAGAGAGATATGTTAGAGTTCTAGATATGATTTATGCTATGTACTTCATCAAATAGAGACATAATACATTCTTTATGATGCATTGAATTAGATAGTCAGATCATCCATATGCAAGAGAGCCTAAAATTGAAACATCATTGAGCTTCACTATTTTTTAAACTAACATGTTTGTTTCCTATGCAGGTATAGAAGAAGTTATATTGCTAGTTTGAAGACATTCAACATTTGGTGCAAAGTGGGCTCCCACAAGGGTTGAGCCCAGCATGGTGCCCCAAAATCCCAAGAGTGGATTGATAGTAAGGCTCAAATAGAATAATATTTAGCTAAAGGAGTGCCACATTAAATGATTGCATGGGCTTCAAGCTCATTGTCCATTCATGACTATCAGTTCAAACATGATGAAATGAGAACCATTAATGAGCATTGAGCTCATTTAAGGCATATTAATAATGCATGAAACTAAGTACAAGCATGGTCAACATTATGATGTTATTACATCTGTTTACTATCACATTATCATTTGTATGCATTCAAGTTACTCAAGAGAAGTTTATAATGAGTTGAGTTCATAATTATATACTTATAGAGACATGTTATGAAAGTCCTTGTTAAGTCTTTAAATACTACTGTTAGCAATAAGACAATGAATAGAAAGGAAGATCTAATGTTCATTGAATAGTAGTCACTATATTGGAGCAGCGGTTGGGCAGCAATAGAACAACTATCTTGTTTGTGAGAAATATTATAAGAAAAGGGCAGCTCATGCCACATCAATCATGCTCCTGAATCATGAAATGATACAATACATTTGAAACCAAAGAGGCAAGTGTATTTATAATGACTAAATGCCAAGGAGAAATCATAAGCTACACAAATCAAATCTGAGGTACTATCACGAGAGAAGATGGTCTATACTACAAGAATCATGCAATGAGAAATATAGGTGTAGTGATTGTTCTGAAGGAACAACAAAAAGTACTCTGTCCATATGGAGCAATCACTTGTTCATAGTACAAAATATAGTTTAATAAATTGCAGTGTGAGAGCAAAAGACAATTATAGGAATGGCATTAAGTATTTATCATTTATCAAGCAATGTGGCATCCATCTTTTACCAGATCACTTTATAAGAATGAGTTTAAGAACTAAAATTCATGTGATGATAAAAGTTTCACAAAAGGGTTGTATATATATGAGGAAAGTGACACCATGAAGTATAGGAGTAATTATTATTCCATCATGAAGCCTCATATATGAAGACATAAATCCATTTTCAAATCAACAAAGATTGCTTACATCAGTCATAAAGCCACACAAAGTTTTAGATGACTGTCACAATGTCATAGAATGACAGTAGTAAAAGGAAAGTAATTACAATAGCAAACTTACATTGAGCAGAAAAGTTACATGACCTTATACTTCTCCTTGCATTTTTTTCCATTATGATGGTGCCTTAAAGGATGCAACTTAGTTTACATACATGGATTATAGATATTTGAATAAAATGATAATTAAAGATAGGTATACTTCACCATGAAGAGATGGGCTCTTGAGTTAACGTTAGCATGATAAGTTTCTTCTAGGCTTCATATCAAATGTATGTATCATCAAGCAAGGATAAAATAAGATATTTGAAGGACTACAACAATCCATGTGTTGTGGTAGTCAAACTCAACTACGAGCAACATCAATGCCATAAAGCATATTGCTCCAGCCCATGTTCTATGAATGGATGTAGCAAAACTTGTAGAGGAAGTGTGGAAATCTTGAAATCTGTGAAACCTTTACTAAGTTCAGAAGGCAAAACTAGGGTTTTAGCTAGTAGTATATTGTCCATCATACATACTTGTTCCTATAGCAAGCATTATGCCATAAGCAAAAAAGCAGATGGAGGAAGAAAGGTAAGGTTTTCAGTGTTTCAAATATTCAAGAAAAACCATGAAATAAGCAAACCCTTAGCCTTGTACAGTGAAGAAGAAAATGCCTCTAGTGAAACAAAGGTCCAAGTATATGAGGCCCAATACCTTATATAGTGGAAGAGAAAGTTTTTTTTTGCATTTTCAAAAAATGGAGAAAAACCTAGTTTATGTCATCAAGTCTCGCGGCCTAAGAGAGTATTTTCTCACAAGAGATCAAACCCACATGGGGTTTTTGAATGAGAAATCACAAAATATAAAGGAAAATAGAAAGGTTTTGAACTCATGTAAACAAAAAGGAATACTCAAAAATATAAGTTTGGGTGTGGCCTTTCATGAAGAAAACATATAGAAATCTATATGAATGATGCTCAGGATTAAACAAATTTATTCTTCCTATAGAAATAACAACAATATCTTTGTTATTTTTTGCAAAATGGAACAAAGAAATGAGCTTTAAAAGGTGAGGAACTTACCCAAGAAAATTGTTTGTCAAGACTGCATATAGCTTGTTTTTGGAATTTCAAACCAAAAAGTTCATGGCAGCCTCATATGCAGATAGAAATACAAAGATAAACACATCAGAGAGTGGTCTTGGACATAGATTAAAAGCCAAAGATTTGCATTCAAAATAAAGATATGGTTCAAATTTATGACAAAGGGAGTCTTACCTTCCATTTTTTGTAAAGAATCTTCAAGAAAAGTTACATTGAAACAATGAAAATCGAGGGTTTTGACCTCCAAACCCTAGCTTTCCATGGCGATGTAGGTAGAGCTTGTTCCATAAAAAAGACAAAGTGAAAATGGGCCTAAAAAGTTAGGGCATTCAAGTGTTTTGCCTTAGGGTTTCATAATGCCCTAATTCAATTGTGATATTTTTATCACATTGAATTAATTTATATTGCCTCAACTAATACCCTCAAGTATCATTTGTTCCCTTTGCATGTTTCATTGTCTAGGCTTTGGGCCTTAGTTCACTTTCCCACATATATCTAATATTCCTTAGGATATTTTGCAAATCAAATTTAGGAGAAACCCTAGGGGTCTTTTATTCTTTCAAAACCTTCGATAGTGCCTTCAAAAATTTATGATTTTTATAGAAAATCAAATACTCAAATAGAATGTATCATACTTGGCTAAATAATCATATAATCCTTGTATTATTTTTTGTAAAGAATCAAATCGAGACAAATCAGGAGATAAATCTACAAAATCCATTGTAAAACATTATTAAAGCAATGCTTTTGTAAATTGCTTTAATAATTGTTATTTTTATGCAGTTAAAGAAAAGTAAATCTAGACTCAATCGTATCTTTCTAGATTTGGTTTCCTTGGACAAAATAGAGAAAAACTAGGCAAATTGGAGCCTTTATTTATCAGGTAAAGCCTAATTTTGAGGCAATTTTTGAGGGACCACTCTAGATAGCATTTTGGTAGCTTTTATTTTTAGTTTAGAGGCAGTTCAATGACTTTTTAGGTGGGTTTTTCTTGGAGTTCAAACATGGATCAAGATGGCTATTTTGAGGAGTTTTTTTTAGCTTTTTCTTGGGAGATTTTTTGGAGGCATATATAGGAGAAAAAACTTAGTTTTTTCTCAGTTCAGAATATTGTTTCTTCCTCTCTTGTTCACCTATAGAGAGTTTTGTAAACATTTTTGTACTCAGATTCTTAGTTTGATATACTCATTTTTGTTCAATAGAAACAACAGAGCCTTTCCTTTCTCAATTCTTGTCTCATTTTACAGTAGTAGTTAGATGTTATCATTGTGATTTTATCTTTTGGATCCTTTTATGTCCTATTATTGCAAATGTGGGTGTAGAAAGTTCATATGATTCAGGTTGCATGTTGTGTTTGATTCTAAACCTTTAAGCAAATCAATTTTGTGTCATATGCCCATGTGAGATTGTGAAAGTTATTGTCTTGAGAAGGTGTTTGCGAGTGAGAGCATTGTAATAAGTTAAAAATCTAATAAAATATCAAATGTTAGAATTTAGAATTTCATTTGCAAACAACCTTCTATCCTTTTCCCTCAGAAAATCTTTTAGATTAGGTGAAGTTACCAAGAGAACCAACTTGTTTTGGAGGTTCACTCCAAGTTTTAGGCAACCCATAGGCCTAGGAGTGCTCCCATGTATCAATAGGTAGCTAAGTTGATAGATTAGCATTTAGGTGCATATTTTGTTGATAACAACATATGAGAACAAATTTGTGAAATGTATCTTCATTAGATACAGTTATGGTGTGAAAAGATAAAAGCTTTGGAATCATGTTGCACAGAAGGTAATATATAGTAGAAGTGTTATCTTTAGAGAAACTAAGCCTTCTTTTGTTACATTGTAGCCAAAATATTGTAAATAGGAAGATGTGATTCAATTTCCTTCTACACCTGAGAAAGTTGAATTGAGGCCCATGGATAGACAAGAAGTTCACGAGAGCTCATCTAGCTCTGAATCTTTAGAAGAGGAGGAAGAATCTTCAAATCATCTTGTTCGTAGGTCTACAAGGCATAGATAACCACCTGAAAGGTATTCACCTAATGATTGGAGATATATTTTTTCTTTCAATACTAACATGAATGAATCCAGATCTATAGCAGAGGCATTAGGTATGAATGATGCAGAATCCTAGAAGATTGCTTTGTTTGAAGAAATGGCATCTTTGAAAAAGAATGATACATGGGATCTTATACCATTGCTTGAAGAATGAAAACATATTGGTTACAAATGGGTGTTCAAGAAAAAGATTGGCTCAGATAGAGGTATTAAGAAGTACAAATCAAGGTTGGTTGTCAAAGGTTACTCTCAAGAAGAGAGTGTTGATTATGGTGAGATATTTTCTCCTATTAAAAAAATGACATCCATTAGAATTTTTGTTTCTATTGCTGCTACTTATGATTTAGAGGTTGAGAAAATGGATGTGAAAACAACTTTCCTTCATGGTGACTTGGAGGATGATATTTATATGACATGGCCAAGACACTGCGTGGTGAAAGGTAATGGTAATTTTCTTTCCAAATTGAAGAAATCTTTGTATGGCCTAAAATAGAGAACTAGGATGTGGTACTAGAAATTTGATCCATATGTGTTGAATTTGGGATTTGAGTGCTCTAAATCAGATCATAGTGTTTAATTTAAAACTGGTGGTGATTGTTTCATGTTTATTGCATTATATGTTGATGATGTGTTATTTATTTGTAAAGGGAAAGCTATGATTTTAGAACTGAAATCTCAACTTGCTGCTAAGTTTAAAATGAATGACCTTGGTACAGCTAGACACATTCTTGGGATGGAAATTATAAGAGATAGAATGAACAAAAGCTACGGCTTGGCCAAAGTAAGTATGTCAATTCAATTCTATAGAGGTTTAACATGCAAGACTGTAGACCATTGTGTCTTCCCTTTTCAATTAGAATAAAGTTATATATTTTAGATTGTCCAACATCTCCTTAGAGATGGAAGAGATGAGTATAGTGCCTTACTAGGGGTCATATTTGGCAAGGGACACATCCTTGAGGAGCATGCTCTTATTCTACGTTTTCAATAAGTAGTTTCCATCGGAAAACATACATCAAATGCAGATTTGTCACCTTCAATCAAGATTTTCATCAAATCTTTTCAAAACAAATGGATAAATTTAGGCATTTTGAAATTTCGAACTTAACATTATAAAAAGTTAAAAACAGAAAAATAAGGCTTTTTCTTCCGGATCAAATGGTAGCCTTCTACAACTGATTGACAGTCATCCATTTAATCCTCAAATATGCAATTTCTTATCTACTATCTAATGTCAAGATTTTCTAGTTTTTGTTTTTAGCAAAAGGACTGGGAACTAATTAACTGTTCCTAGGTATTTATTTACAGAACCAAATATAATTTACTGTACCTTTCATCTCAAAAAAGTTTCAGAGAGTGTTTTTTGGTTCAAAATTCATTCGGAAAGTCAGAAGGGATGATGTGGAACCATGTCTTAATGCATCCTCAAATTGATTTTGATCGAAGGCTGGCAAAAAAATTATGAAATAAAAAAGTAGGGCTTTCCTTACTACCGATCATGAAGATGCGGTGATTGAGACTGCACAAGGTGTTGGGTCAAGTGGGAGCTAAAACACGACTTCTAGTATCCCTGGTAAAAATTTAAAAGTATGCAAAGGCAGAAGCAAACAAATTGTGAGTAGTAGTATTCTGGAGTAACATATTGTTCAACATTAACTGAAAAAACACCAGGCAATTTATGATGTTGTTTCTGTTGTTGGTCCAGGATATCATGCTCACACTTATGAAGAGCAAAGAGGACCACCTATCTAGAGTGAGAAGAAAGATCAAAATAAAAGGTTATAAGAATTGATAAAACTATTGACAAAAGCAAGTTGCACTGTTATGGGGCATGCCAAATGGCTCAACTGATGGGAAAGGGTGGTCCATTCTAAATTTTTCATTTTCTTGTCCACAAAAGGAAATGTTTATGAATTTTATTGATGCTTCTTGCCAGAGTTTCAGAATCTGTTTTCTGCTTGGGGAGTCAAATGCCAGGCACTGTGTAAACAGTATTGCAGGAAGCCTAGGAGGAAGATCCAGGAGGCTGTGGCTGCCTGAACATTTTATCAGAGACTATATATGTTCTAAGCATGCTGGCAATATAGGTGAGGAATGTAATGTATGTAATGTTGCTACATAAACAATTTTATTCCAGTGTGCTCTTCACATTTTTGATTTATAGTTCTATTGTGCTGCTGAATCAAAATTGGATACGAATACATGGGTGCTGCACACCAGTACAGCAAAACAAATTGGGGTTCTGGGTACATCAGTACTAATAATAATAATAAATATATACATATTTGTAGTTTAAAAATAGGAATTAAGTTCAGAATGCCACATATCATGCATATGGTAAACAAAATTATTATAAATATTACAAATTTGAAATACAGTATGTTAATTAAATATCAATTTGTCAAACTCGAAAGTCATAATAGATATTCCTTGTTCAATATTAAAATAATACAATCAATAATCAGTATCATATGGATCTTCATCAAGACCAACACCATCATATCATCGACATTAGGTGGTGTAGGTAGATTAAACGAACCACAAGCAGTCCCACCGCCATTCACAGTAAAAGTATGTTGGCTGTCTGCTGCTTATGTGGTGCTAGTTACTGTGGCAATGGTGAATATTATTGTGTCACTGCTTAAACAAAACACAATGTTTATTTTTTTCTATTACTCATCAAACAAAACGCAAGTGAAAATGACCATCAGTTTAGGGTTTAGGGCAGGATTTGATGATCAAAAGTCAAACAAAACACATTGAAATTGTCACCCGCCATTGGAATTTCCTCAAAATCGCGTGGACATAATTGGCATCAACTAGGTACACTCATGAATGATTCCATACGAATCTGTGTGCACAAATCCATGCGTGAATCAAATCCAATCCCAATTCCAAAAGAAATTGTACTGGGATATGCCTAGGTTTTTCGCCGATTCAATAACATAGTTTTAGAATACACTAGAAAGAATTTGTTATTCTTTTAGCTTTTCGGATGTCTTGTAGGATCCTCTTTGTATCTATTCCATTAGGTGTCATCAGCAAAACTTGTATTTCATCTTGCTACAATCACAATTGAAGTTTATTCGACAAATAAACTCTATGAAGCACAAGAAATTAATGAGCACCTAAATGACACAATTTTATGTTTGCTGTAATGCTCTAGACTCCTACTCCTACCTCACTCCCTCCCTCTCTTTCTGGTAATCAACTCAAAAGAACTAATTTTCTTTGAGAAATTTCAAGAGAATGAAAAAGTACAAGCAGCACCCTACCAAACAAACGGCAGTTAAGCCTCAAAGTTTCCTTCATTTGACAGTGATGCAATTATTATGCAAATATTTTACAAGTATGAAAAATAGCATAAATATGAAACCCACTCCAAACTCACTAAAGAAATCTCTCTTAGAAAGGAATGGAAGTAAATGACCAATAAGAACAAGTGTGAAACAATCTATGTAAGGAATTACATCTCAAATGTAGGAGCTACATGAAGAGGAGAAAAAACCCACAAGTGGAATGAGAAGACATGCCTTGTGAAGGACAAATTGCTAAGGAGTCAGTAGAGAGCAAAGAACATGAATAAAAGAAAATTTATCTTATATACATGCTCCAATGACCCATAAACTGATATATTGGTCTCAGAACTACTATATGAAGCCAAATGCTCGAATTGATATTTCTAGTTCAAGAAAAAATTGAAAAGTAATAGTTAATAAATTCAGGAGAAGCAATTCTTTATTGATCAATACCAGTAATATATACCATACCAGAGATAGTCAGTTAAAAGAAAGAACTAACTAGAACTGAACAACCACCCAATGTTATTAACATTAATAATAACGTTAATTATTAATGTTAATAATATTACAATGATATAATATTTAATATTTATTTATTCTAACAATTTTCTCAGGTTATTATATCATTTTCTCGAGTACAAGTCAAGAAGTTAAAAAAAAACTGACTTGAATGCTATTGTACATGCTCATGGATGTAGTGATATTGAACCTCAATGTGTTTAGTGTGTTACAAAAAGTTGAATTGTGAGCAAGCTTCAACACTCCTTAATTGTCATACAACAAAACTATATGTTGTCTCAACTACACCCATTCCTGTCAAGATGCGACATAACCATATCACTTCACAAACAACTCCACCCATGGTGAAATATTATGCTTCTATGGAAGACTGAGCAATAGTTGTTTGCTTTTTATTCCTCCATAATATTGGCCTAGATCCCAAAAGGAAAATAAATCCTAAAGTAGACTTCCTATCATCCAAAAATCCTATAAAGTGGTATCCATTTATCCTTGCAAAGGAGAATGTTCATTCTGTTTATATTCCAAGCTATACTCCAATGTACCATATATGTATCTCAAAACTTGCTTTGTTGCTTTCAAGTGTGAAACCTTGGGTTCCTGCATCCACCTAAAAAGATAATTGATAGCATAGATAATATTAGACTTACTGTAGGTCAAGTAAATGGGACTCCCAATCAGCTAGCAATAAAGAGTAACATTCACCTAAGGGGATAAATCATGTCTAGAAAGTTTCAATCCTATCTCCATTGAGGTCAACATGGGCTTGGAATCTTCTATCCTAAATTCTTGAGCAATGTCTTGGCATATTTCATCTAAGATAAAAACAATCCAAATCTTGTTTTTCCACACTTCAAGTGCAAGACAATAATGCAAAAGCCTGAGATTTCTCATGTCAAAAAATTATTTACGATTATTGATGTTGCAATTATTTGTCGACAACTCCCAATGATAACCAAACCATTGACATATACTATCAAAATCATGATCTCACCCTTGCTCTTTGAGGTAGAGATTGGGATCATAGGGATTCTTGGTGAATCCATGTTTTAAGAGATGCTCATCAATATTGATGTACTAGGATTTGGGAGCCTATTTCAGAATGTAAAGGGATTTCATAAGTATACACAGTTTCTATTACTACCCAAGTGTAGTATATCCCTCAAGTTGAGTAATATAGATTCTTCTTTGAGATCTTCATTGAGGAAGGCAATCTTGACATCCATCAAATGCATCTACCATCTAAACTACACTGCCACTACCAAAAGTGATGCAGGGGCATCATTTCCCCATCAAAATTTATTTTGATTAGTTGTTTTAAGTTTTTATTTTAGTTGAAGTTGTTAACTCCCTAAATTTCCTGAATTGGCCTCTTATTGATTTGTCGAGACAGTTTTTGAAAAAAGCAAAAGGAGTTAGTCAGTGGTTGTTTCTTCCATTGGAAAAGGTGGGTTCCTATCACCATGAAAGGGAAGGATTGTGGAAATTGCTAGAACAGCCAAGGAGGGAGATCCACAGTTAGAGGAACTACTCTATTTTGAGAGGGAAAGAGACTTCAGTCTCCTGGATTGGAGTAGAAAAGAATTTACTATTGGGAATAAGGGGGAACGGGAAATAGAAGGACACCAAAGAAGAGTTGATGGTCCAGGGTAAAATCCTGATTATAGGAGATGTAAAAGCAAACTATAAAGAGGGAAATTGACTGTGAATAAGGAGATCAAGTCTTTCATAAATCGGTTGTCATTGTAAATCGATATCCATTATTCAATATACATTTGTCATTTCCTTTCATTGATGTTTAGAAGTTTTGTTTCCTGTCACTTTGTGTGAGGAATGAGTTTTACCAATTTTTCCCGTCACCCTTGACAAAGGGTCAGGGAAACATTCTGTAGGTTCCTATTGGTTATTGCAGACTTCTGTTGCTTGAAGTATTTAGTTGTTCTTTATAACTTAGCAATCTGCCATCATATTTGGTATCAAAGCCTAAGAAGTTGGGTTTTTGTGGAGTGGGAAAAATGCTATTGAGAAGGATGAGAGGAAGAGGTACTTGAGGTGGAGGTCAAAGAGGCCATGATGAATGGATTTTTGAAATGCTACAAAACTTGGTAGTGAGAATGGAAACAATACAGAGGAACAACGGTAGATAATGTTAGTGAAGTCGCTGATGAAGATAAGTTATGAGATGATGAAGAAGTTTAGGAAGAACTTGAAGGATTTGAAGATAAATTGTTGAGGATAGTTATGAGTGTGAGAGCCAAACCTAAAATTGAGGTTATTATGTATTCTAAAAGTTTAAATGGTGAAGAACTCATTGACTAGATCAATGACCTTGATAAATATTTTGAGTATAAAGGAGTTGCAAAAGAAATGAAGATTAATTTTGCCTATACAAGGTTGAAAGGACATGCTGCTATGTGGTGGGACTATGTCTAATTTGAGAGGCAAACAAATAATAAAGAGAAGATTACCTCTTTGGATAGAATGGTTTCTAAGTTGAAGGCTAATTTCCTTTCGGGAGACTACCAAACTAATATTTTTAAAAGATTGTAGAATCTTAAATAAAAGGATATGTCAGTAAATAGTATATGGAGGATTTTTACAAGTTGGTGATTCAGTCAAGCCATAGTGAAGAAGATTTTGAGAAAGTAGCAAGATATTTTAATGCTTTGAAATATAGTTTGCAAGATGAGTTGAGTCTAGTATCCCCTAGAACTCTTGAGCAGGCATATCAACTTGCCATAATGGCTGAAGAGAAGATTTTAAGAAAGAAAAATTGATAAGGAATAGAGGACAAGCTTATAGAGGAAGAGGACAGCAAGCTGGAAGAGGACATCAACAACACTATGAAGAAGTGGCTAGAAGTTCAAGTGGGACAGCCAATCAAGAAAGAGGAGGATATCAAAATAAAGGAGGTAGATCATATGGAAGAGGAGGCTTTCAAGGAAGAGGAAGAGGCTTTGCTAGTAAGTGTTTGAAATGCAACTAGTATGCTGGTCATAAGAGTTGGGAGTGTCCTGAGTTCTCATAAGGAGGCCATACAAGGACTAAGATAATCAATCCAATTGTAAAAGTTGATTAAGAAAGCATTGGGTAACCTACTCATCACCAAGAAGAACTTGAATCTGGAAAGTCCTTACTGTTCAAAAGAGTGTTGTTAAAGCCACAAAAAGACAACCAAGAACCAGTGCAAAGGAGACCTTTGTTCAAGACAAATTGTAACGCTAAAGGTAAGTGCTACAAATTGATTATAGATAGTGGGAGTATGGATAATCTAGTGGCTACTAAAATGGTAGATAAATTGGGTCTTAAGGGAATTAAACATCTGACACCTTATAAAGTTTCTTGGCTATAGAAAGGGTATCAATTATTGGTCAATGAATAGGCTTTGGTTGAATTTCAAATTAGTAGTTATAAGGATAGTGTTGTATGTGATATCATGCCCATGGATGTGTGTCACATATTACTTGGTAGACCTTGCCAGTTTAATAGGAAAGCTATGCATAATGGAAGAGATAATTCTTATATTTTTGATAAGGATGGAATCAAACATATATTGTTACCTATGCAAGATCAAGAAGAGGACATCAATAGTAGTAACAACAATAAGGAAATGATGGTAAATGGAAAAGAGTTTTTACATGAGATGAAAAAATAAGAGGTAGGATTTGCTTTAGTACTTAAACCCATAATTGTGCTTACCTCTACAAAACTAGATGATTTGCCTAATGAAGTATAGGATTTTTTTAAAGAACATTTGGACATTGTAGCAATTGATTTGCCTAATGAGTTGCCTCCCATGAGGCATATTAATCATCATATGGATTTGATATCTAGAGCTAGCCATCCAAATAAGCCTGCCTATAGATTGACTCCTAAAGAGAATGAGGAGATTAAAAAACAAGTGGAAGAATTACTCAAGAAGGGTTTGATAAGAGAGATACTTAGCCCTTGTGTTGTTCCTCTGGTCCTAGTACCTAAGAAAGAAGGTGAATGGAGAATGTGCAATAAGATAACTATTAGATATAGATTTCCAATTCCAAGGCTTAAAGATTTGATGGATTGTTTATGTGGTTCAATGTATTTTTCAAAGATAGATTTAAAAAGTGGTTATCATCAGAATATGATCAGACCTAGAGATGAGTGGAAAGCAACATTTAAAACTAACGATGGACTTCATAAATGTTTGGTTATGCCTTTTGGGCTTTCTAATGCACCTAGTACTTTCATGAGACTTATGAATGAGGTTTTAAAACTATTTCTAAGAAAGTTTGTTATTGTTTATCTTGACAATATCTTAGTGTTTAGCAGGTCAAAGGAGGAACACTTGAAGCATTTGAGGATGGTTATGATAAGGTTGCATGAGCAGAAATTGCAGATTAACCTTAAGAAGTGTGTATTTTTATAGACCAAAATAATTTATTTGGTCTTTGTGGTGTCCAAAGATGGATTGAAGATGGACAAGGAAAGGGTTCAAGCCACTATTGATTGGCCAACACGCAAGAGTGCAATGGAGGTAAGAAATTTTCATGGACTTCCTGTTGATGTTTGTTTTTAGACAAGTCAACAATAGAGTAAAATACAGAGTATCTAACTCTCTCTTGAGCAAAGCCTCTTGAATGCTGAACAAAGTGATCAAACAAGATGACTCCGAGGTTCCTTTTTTATGATTTTGTAAGGGATAGCTCAGTGACTTAAGATGATTTTGCTGGTAAACACAAAGGGACTTACACAGATTCTTCTTCTTTCATTTGTTTAGTTCATCTCTCCTTCAATGTGGATGATTTATATACAAGGTCTCAATGATAAAGAAAATGAAAAGGGTTAAGGGTTCAGAAAGCTAATCTAAGGTCAATGAAGCAATGATGATGCTTGAATAGACAAACTCCTCAATTAACCTAACTCCACTTCGCCAAGGGTACCTACAACTACATGGAGTTGGTGCAATCTCCTAAGGTTACGCGAATGGTTTTCAAATCATGAAGGTCCATATGAGCACCCATCGAATGGCACAGCTCAAACAAGCATCCACAATCGAACTTAAACAAATAAGGCTTAGACTAGCTTTACACAACATTTCACCGGTGATGAATGTTAAAAGCATGAGCTAGGAGTTGATCAAATATCCAACACAAACATGCATTACAACAAAGAGTTTCTAATCTACTTCTTATCTATTTGAAACATCTCTCCATTTCATTAAGTACAAGAAACCATGCGATTCCACAAGACAACACTCGAACACCAAATAAACTTCAAATGTCTTTTGCATTAACCTTGAGAAATATTTACAACAATTTCAAGTTCTCTCAGAGAATTTTGAGAGTCTCCTATTCTACTCCTAAAATCTAATCTCTAATCTACTACTGAATTACAAATGAGGCAACAAGGCCTTTATATAGTGTCCAGTATTACAATGAATGGTTAAGATTAATTCAATAGCCAAGGGTCTAGATCGTGCCACCTTAGAGGTAGTTACAACAATTTTCTATTTTTAGCATAAAAGAGGGAGGCAATGAAGGCACGTTTTCCAATGTGATAAGGTAAGGCGAAAGCATTTAAAAACATCTTCCACATAGGAATCCCTTTGACTTCTTTTATTAAATGATACATCTAATGCATTTAAAATGATGTGTACTCGCCACATAGATGCCACTTCAGCATACTTTGAAAATTGTATCATCTTTGTGTGATGCATTCAATGTGATTGTTTGAACTTGTATGTTTAGGAATACAACTTGTAGATCTTGCCTTGTTCATTCTTCATGCGGACTGGATGTATGAAACTTGTTGCTTCACTTGATTAACTTCATGATTCTTTCTTCTTCTAGGTAGGTAAGTTGATATGATGATCTTCTTTGATGATGCTCTTGATGTAGAGTGAGTAATAGAGTAGATGATGAAGCTTGCTTCATGAATCGGAGTAGAAGTCTCTCTTGGACTTGAAGGTGAAATGGAACTTGAAGTTGAATGGTGAATGTATTGCCTTTGCTTGATGATATAATGAAGATGAAGTAGTTCTTCGAGATGATCTTTGAAGTGACCCTCTTGGAGTGTAGATGACAACACCTTCTTTGGATGTAGAGTAAATGACCTCTCAAGGATACTTGAAGCTTGATGAATCTTTGAAGGTTGGAAGAACTTGACTTGAAGCTAGGATGAATGAATGCTTCGAACATGTTCCTCTTAATAAAGTACACTTATTTGAGATATGTCTTATTGTAACCTCTTGGAGCAGCTACCTCTTGAAGTGATGTCTCTTTTAGCAATGATCATGACTCCTAGCATGAATGACAGTGAATAACTCCTTTGAAACAGCTACATGATGACTTCCTTGAAGGTGACTCCAAGTTTCTTACTTGAAGGTGATGTCCCTTGATAATGACCTTGAAGAGTAGATGATGACAAGATGTTCTAACAAGATGATCTTCTTTAGGTTCACTCCTCGACAAAAGGTGACTCCTCAAATAACTCCTATCCTTTTTGATGTACCTACAAGACAAGATAAACAATATATCAATCACTTCATAAGATAGGAATAACTTTAAACATGTAATAATCCTTTTCAAGCTTAGGCGCAAATATAGGGAAAAATAGGAACAAAGTGCACCTAACACAAATTAGTCCCACATTCATAACTTTAAATGATTTCAAGTAATTGCAAGGGTTTAAAGAAGTCAATCCCCTTATGAGGTTCATTCAAAAGGTATCTCCCAACACAATTTCTTCCTTAGGCGCCAAGATGAGGTGAGTTTGGAGGTAAAGGGTGCCTAACATAAACTTGCTTCACAGTTGACACCTTAGGTGATTTCAAACACTTAAAATAGCATAAAATGGACTCCCATCTCAAGGCACCTACTTTTAGGCATGAATTTGATTGATTTTTCCTAGGGCGCCAATATAGATAAATTTGCACATGATAGGCGCTAAAATGATGAACTGGCACAAGAAGAGCGCCTAAACTCTAAATGAGCTTCATGTGATTTCAAAGCTCTAGGAAGTGTCAGTATGTCATTCTCTCAAAATGCTCACTTGTTGGTGTTAATTCATGACTTCCTTCAAAGGTGCCACTTTGAGGTTTACTGAGAGACAAAGTGCACCTAAGGTCTTCTGACTTAAGTTTTCATTCCTCCAGGTGCCATTTTATAATTTCTCCATACCATGCACTCCAAGGCGCCATAAGATCATCTCTCTAACCTTCTGGATGTAGGGTGCATCAAGGGTGGTTGTTAATGACAAGAAAGTGCACCTAAACTCTACTACTTCAACTCAAGGCACAAATTGATGATCATTTGAGTGTGAAATTGGCACCCAACTTGAAATGTAGGTTTTGTGGACTTAGATCAATCCTTGAATCTTAAGGAAGGAAATATCTCTTTAGGCACCATCCACAATTGACTTGGACCTCTCCTCCCATCAAGGCGCACATCTAAGTCAACCTAAGGTGCACCTTTTGAGTGTCTGCAAGTGAGAAAATGTGCCTAAGGTTTTTCAGAGCAAATTTGCTCCTAGAAATAGTAGTCCCAGAGCATAAGGTATATTAAACTTATACTTTAAATATTTTTCAATATACCTTTCAGGATGTTTGAGATAGGTCTCAGATCCACCAGATTTAACATGTAGATTATAGAATTTGGAGGATCCACCAGATTTTAGACTTAGCCAATTTTTAGGATCTTCAGGATTAGGATACCAGACTTAGTCATTTTCAGGGTCTCAAACATCAGGATCAGGTCATCAAGGGGCTTTAAGACTCAAACACCACTGACTCCATCATGCAAAGGACATCATCCTGGACTTAGCAAAGCACTGGAATTCAAAAAAAATGGGGTCCCCATTTGCAATGGGGTGATGTGTGATTTGGTCACAACACTTCCCAGTTTTTACAAGAAGTTTATTAAAAAATTTAGTCATGTAGTTGCTCCTATACTTGAAACAATTAAGGTGAATAGGAAATAGTTTGAATGGACACAAGAGGCTAAAAGAAGTTTCAGATTTCTCAAACAAAAGGTGAGTGAGAAGCCTATCCATATGTTACCAGATTTTATTAACATATTTCAAGTTGAATGTGATGCTACTGGGTTGGCAATAGAAGCTTTTCTTAGTCAAGTAGGAAAACCAGTGATGCAAGACCATCTAGGTGAATGGGCTACCCCACATCAACAAAAAATATTTTGGTTTTATTATTTCATTTTGGTTTATGTTTTGGTGTTTTCAGGAATCCAAATATTTTATTAGATTTATAAATTTCAAGTTTTTGTTTTGTCACAGTTTTCACGAAAACAATTATTTCTAGAGATTTTGGAAGGCTAGGCTGAATCCTTTGATAGGAATATTCTTTAAAGAATTTCTCTAAATGTGCAAAAACAATCAAAGTCATATCTTTAACCATTTCGGAGATTTTAATGCGAAAAGTTTGTGCTAGCGATTTTATGGGAAAATTAATTTTTGGAGTTTTATCAATGATGGGAAAAAATGGCTTGGTGGGAAGCTTAGGAATATTATTATACACATCTTGAGAAGTTTTCATACAAAAAGGAGCTTCCATTAAAAAGTTATGGAAAAAGTAAAATTTCAGACATCTCAGTGCATAGTGTTGAAGTCATGAAGTGAAAATTTCTTCTCCAATTTTATTTGAGAAGTTTTTAAAGATATTATTTAAGGTATTTAAATCATTTTAATTAAATTTTAAATATCAATGTGAGTGGAACCAGCAAATCTTCAGTTTTAATATTTGATTTTATATGTAACTGCTTTGAATGAGGCAAGAATACGGAAAAATTGAATATAAAATAGTAATTGCCTTGCATTAAGAGAAATATTTAGAATGAAAGAGGTGGATTCCACTTATAACAAGAGTCATTAAAGAAAATCCTCACTTTCTAAATGAAATGGCTATGTTGGAAGAAAGAAAGTTTCCAAAGTTGAAAGTCTTGTCCAATTTTGGAATGTTATTGCGAGTTTTAGAATGCAAATTTTAGAGGTTTTAAATAGAGGTTTCAGCTGTACTTTAGAGGGAGGAAAAGAGGGAAAAGAAAAGGATTTTTGAGAGGAACAAATCTTTGGATGAGAGGGAATGAAATAATAAATGAAAAGATGAGAGCATAAGGAAAGAGAGAGATTCTTGTATGATAAGCCATGGAAGGCCAAATGTAATAATTTTTTTTTGGTAATGTTGCAGATTTATGTAAATTTTTTTTACAAGTTTGAATTCAATAAAATGAGCATTTATGTTTGCTGCATATTTTACATTTGAGGGTTTGAGTTGTGCTACATTATCAATGAAATCAGAGATATAGATCTTGAGCATGTATATAGAGCACGGAATGTGAGGTAGTCTACACCAGGACCTGAGGGTGGAGTTGTGAGAAGGTGTTCGTGAAAATAGATCACCAAACATGAGGCTATTTGTACAGAACCTAAGTCTAAAGTTGTGAAGGGGTGAGGGTTGTCTGAAAAACACGAGAGGCTTGGTACAAGTGTGGAGGAGTCTTGCAACAATGAGAGCTAAGAAGACATTGAAGCTGCAGATAGAAAGTTGTGTGTGAGAGAGTTTTCTTGTAGGTATGAAAGAGGACCTGTAACTGTAGAGAAAAATTTGTGGATGCATAGTGTTTGGTAGAATGTTGAAGAGGAAAGGTATGAAGTTTGTCTTGAGAAGACCTTTGGGAATTTCATTTCTTGTAAGGAGAGAGAGAATATTGATGGTGATATTTGATAATCAACTACAAAAGTTGCGACAAGAGACATGATAATTTCTAAGAGAAAGTATAGAAAAGATTAAGATTGAAAAGAAAATGGGCGAGTTGGAGTTCCATATTTCTTCTAATGATCATTTGTATGTAGGTATATTTGTGTGTATAGGGAATGAGGAAAAAGATAAAGATGAAGATGGAGAAAAGAAAGAGATTGTAGTAGAAGAATGTCTTGTTGAAGAAAAAAAAATGTGAGCGAAGAAGTTGCAGTGGTTGAAAATGAGATAGTTACATGTCCTTTGAAGGACAAGAAGATTAGAGAGGAGAATAATAAGTTTATAGATGAAGACGTTGCAAAAAAAGGAGATGAACAAGAAGTCATAGTAAGTCGTGATGATGGAGATGATTTACTGTCACAGATTGCAGTGGTTGAGAGAGAATGGGTTGCATTGATTGCAAATAGAGATGAATAAGTTATAGTAGTAGTAGATAAGGAAGAGATTATTGAGGTAATGCCTTATTTTCTTGAATATGATAAATGTAAATTTGATTTGCATGTTGTGGAGATGAATGAGAAACTTGAAGAGGAGGTAAAAAAGTGTGAAGAGGAAGTGAAGATAGAAATTTTTTATTTCCATGAGTTGGTTAGTGGAGATTTGTTTGTAGGTGATATAGAGGGAAATATGAATGCATGTTGGATGGATTGTGGTGGGTTAAAACCCATGATATTAGAGGTGAAGAAAAGATGTAACTGATACAGTGGGATAGATTATGGTGGAATGAATTATATGAAGGGAAAGGAGTGAAGTACAAACTTGGTGGAGGAGTATGGGAAGTGTTCGATGCAGATGCTGGAAGAGGAGAAAGAAGAAGTATTTTATCAAACTTGATGCAGTAATGGAGTTTGTTGTGGGTTATCTACAACCTACAAGGTTGAATCAATCATCCAACTCTAGTTTGTGAGTCCTACACACAAAATCTTTCTACCTGACATGTCTGATGCAGGAGCATTCATATGAATGGACTATCTCGCATCAACCAAAAACATATTTAGTTTTATTTTCTAATTTTTGATGTGTATTTTGGTTTGATTTGGTATTTTTAGGCATCTCTCTATATCAGGAATCCAAATATTTGATCATTTTATAAATTTCAAGTTTTCACTCTATTGCAATTTTAAGACTTCGTAAAGTAGTTTTCATGAAAATAATTGTTTATAGAGATTTTGGAAGGCTGGGCTAAAATCTTTAGATAAGAATATTATCATAGTTCCATGGGGACGCGTCCCCCCCTAAAAAAGGGTCATCCCAGAGATGGGGATGTTTTCTAGACGGGACGACGTCAAGGAAACATCCCCTTGCCGAATCCGAAACGTCTCCCTTTGGGGGGGGACTTATGGACGTCCCTAAGACTTCCAGGCATCCCCCCTGAGAATTCTAGGCATCCCCCCAAAATGCATTAATTTTTTTTTTCTAAATATTCATATTTTGTCAAATGTTGTTGCAACTACCATGGTAGACATGTATGCAAATTGTGGAAGCATAGACAAGGCACATGAACTGTTTGACAGAATGCATCAAAGAAATGTGGTCTCATGGACTGCAATGATTGCAGGATATGCACAAAATGGATTTGTTGAAAAGGCTTTAGATATTTTAAAGTAAATATAATTGGCTAGTGTAAAGCCAAATTCCACAACCTTTGCCAGCATCCTCCCTACCTATGTCAAAATGGGAGCTTTGGAATAGGGTATAGGCATCCATCAAAACATTAAGGATAGAGGAATTTTTCCAGTTGTTGTAGTTACAATTGCCCTATTAGACATGTATACAAAATGTGGAAGCATAGACAAGGCACATGAACTGTTTGATAGAATGCCTCAAAGAAATGTGGTCTAAAAATGTGGAAGCATAGACAAGGCACATGAACTGTTTGAAATGATAAATCATTGCAATGTGTTTAAACTCTAAAATTTACTTATTAAGTTATTCCTTAGGCTTCTATAGTTAAAATCTTTTTATAACTAATTTTTCAAGTATTATATGTATTTCAGCGCACCACTTCCCCGCCACCCCACTACCATCGTCCCCCGCCACACCCAAAATTAGGCCCCCCGTCCCCGAAACGCATCCCCTGTCATCCCCATGTCCCCATCCCTAAAACTCCATGGAACTATGAATATTATTGAAATAATTTCTCTAAATGTGTAAAAAGAATCGAAGTCATATCTTTCACCGTTTAGGAGATTTTAATGAGAGAAGTTTGTGCTAGCAGTTTTATGGGAAAATTAATTTTTTGAGTTTTATCAATGCTGGGAAAAAATGGCTTGGTAGGAAGCTTAGGAATGTTATTATACACATCTTGGCAAGGTTTCATATAAAAAGTAGATTCCATTAAAAAGTTACGGAAAAAGTCAAATTTCAAACATCTCGGTGCAGTGTTAAGTCATGAAGTGAAAATTTCTTCTCCAATTTTATTTGAGAAGATTTTGAAGATATTATTTAAGGTATTTAAATCATTTTAATTAAATTTCAAATATCAATGTGGGTGGAGCCAGTAAATCTTCAGTTTTAATATTTGATTTTATATGTAACCACTTCGAATGAGGCAAGAATATGGAAAAATAAAAAATAAAATAGTAATTGCCTTGCATTAAGAGAGATATTTGGAATGAAAGAGGTGGATTCTAATTATAATAATAGTCATTAATAAAACTATTCACTTACTAAATGAAATGGCTATGTTGGAAGAAATAAAGTTTCCAAAGTTGAAAGTCTTGTCCAAATTTGGAATGTTATTGCAAGTTTTAGAATACAGATTTTAGAGGTTTTAAATAGAGGTTTCAATTGCAATTTAGAGGGAGGAAAAGAGGGGAAAGAAAAGGAGTTTTGAGAGGAAGAAATCTATGGATGAAAGGGAATAGAAAAATAATTGAAAATATTAGAGCATAAGGAAAGAGAGAGATTCTTGTATGAGAAGGCATGGAAGGCCAAATATAATAAGTTTTTTTTTTGCAATGTTGTAGATTTATGTAAGTTTTTCTTTTAAAAATGAATTCAATAAAATGAGCATTTATGTTTGTTGCATATTTTTCATTTGAGGGTTTGAGTTGTACTGCATCATCAACTAATGGCCTACTTTAGTGAAAAATTAAATGATGCTAGGAAGAAAGATTCTACCTGTGATCTTGAATTTCATGCATTAGTGCAATCATTGAAAAAGTGGAGGCATTATTATAATGTCCCCCATTTAGCCCAGTGATTTGAGCAGAGGAGATTAGCCTATTACATGACTCCCGTAGGCTAATGACCATGGTTAGGGAGCTAGTTTGGCTACTTACTATTTATAGTAAGTTGGAATAGGGGCATTTACTATTTTTAGCAGGGTAGTTGAAAAGGCTTATGGCACAAGAAGTCTTGGTTTAGAGAGGCCCAAATTGTATAAATCGATATATAAGTTAAATTAGATAGTTAACTTATACTATTAGTAAAGGTAATATAACTTTAAGTTATAAGGTTGTTAGTTTATTAAAAGATCATAACTTAAAGTTGTTTTACTAGGAGTTGGATGCCCATATGGGACTTGGAAGACATAAGGTGATAAATTAAAATAATAAAATATTCTCCTCTTCTTGGGCATTGGAGTAGAGGGAAAGATAAAAGAATAAAAGAGACTTCATTTTGGCATTCATACTTGACTATTGTTTTTCTTTTCTCTTTGTAAGATATTCTCGTGCATTCTTGAGCTTGGAGATTGAGGGTTTAATTTGGCTTTGTTGGGATGAAAACCCTTGCATTAGTCCCTTTCTTTGTGCGTGAAAGATCGCATCAAGAGAGGATATTGGGAACTTCACTTAGGCATTGAATGATTCAGTTTGGTTAGGTTTTGAGCATGTAATGAGTATTTTGATGGAATTATTTTTGTGCAGCTGAGAGATATTGATTTACTAGTAGATTGATATCATTTTGGCACTGTTTTAGACTACATTTCACTTCCTTGGCTGGGCCATACTTTTCCAATGCTAGCTATACATATTTGGGAGGATGTTATGGGTTCATTATAAGGAGTTTGGCATCCATAAACAATCAGTTTGATTCACCATGCACCTACAACCATTTTCATAGTAGTACAGAGGATATTTGGTGCAGTATTTAATATTATATTTTCTGTTGGAAACCTCCTACCAAGGCCGCACTATTGTAGGCTAAATGTGGGCTTCAAGAAGGAGTTGAAACTTCTAACTGTGGCTCATTATTAGCATCAAAGGAGTTGCCCATGGTTTGATATTTCATTGTTCATGTTTGTATTACATTATCATACCTTGTATTCGAGTTTGGAGTTATTTCCTATAGCTTATGTTGTTGGTCCGACCATGACCATGCCATGAAGTTGTAAAAATTGATATGGGTATGTTGTTATAATTCATATTTTGGCTCAATACTATTTAGGTAGTTGTTATTTTGTTGATATCTCTTTTAGTTTTATAGGTTCATTCATATGCTCTATATTTCATACATGCAATACAAATACCAAACATGCACAAACAACCCATGAAACCCTATGCACAAAACAAATAGAAAAAAACATTGGCATAGAACAAACACATATCAGAGGGTATATATTAAAGTGGTATCAAAGCAGTAGCATCTTGCCATCATGTGTGGTTAGATCAAACATGTAAACAAGGTTTTAAGACATGCAACTAGGTACTAGTAGATATTATCTCAGACATAACAAGTCTAGAATAGATTTATAGGTTCCCAGAGAGATCCTTCAAATACAGATGTAGAGGTAGTAGCTGTAGAGGAACAACTAGTGGTATTTTATAGTGAAAAAGATCTCAAAGTACCGTGGATAGATCCTTTTTTAGGTGAGATTCTAGTACAGGTTAAGGAGATGGGCGATAGAGAGAACAAAGGACCTAGCATGCAATAGATTCTAAACTCATTAGCTAGAGGACATCTTGCAATAGAGAGAACAATGTGACAGTCACAAGAAGAATTGACTCACATCTTTGCCTAGTTGATACCCCAAGATGACAAAAATAGGGATAACAACAATGACATGAACATGGATAATAATAACAATAGGAACAAAAACAATTTTTGGGATAGAAACAGAATGAACCATAGAGGTGATAGGCACATATGTGAAAGGAACAATGGAGACAAGAATGATGGGGATAGGAATAATGGGGACAAAACCAATGGTGATAGACATAGGTACAGGATGATGAGGGCAAAGCATCAGTCACCAACCAGAGAGATTCATAGTTAATAGTGGGTGATAGGCATAGAATAAAGTTGAGTGCCTAAGATGAGTAGAAAAATTTGAAACAAGATTTTACCTACAAACCTGAGTTTTTGAAATTACTAGGTTATATAAAAAATTCAAAATTTCAAGCAAAATCCTAGCAATTTTATGATGAAAATGCAATGCCAAAGATTATAAGATGTTAATTTTCTGTAATTTACATAAAATATGATGTGAAAATAAAAAATTTAATTAAATGCAATTAAATTAATGTAAACTATGTCAAAATTCAAACCTTAGAATGCTATATTGTTTTTAAAAATTTTCAATTTTTTAAAAATTTTCAAATGCAATTAAATGAATGAATGAAAATATGAAGTACAACACTCAGAAAGGTGCAAAATTCATTAAAAACATGGGTCTACCAAAATTTTTAGAGGTAAAAAGAGGGGTTTTGGTTTCAAGGATAAATCCTCCTTTCACTACAACATTCAAGGACATAAACCAAGTGAGGCCACAATCTCTTTCAAGAGTGCTCTGCTATAGATTTAGTGTCCCTTAGATTGAAGAGGAAACTTGGAATTTGATAAATAATTAATCAATTAAAGTACAGTTATGCTTAAAACCCTAATTTCATAAAATCATAAATAAACAGACAAATCTCGACAAATGCTCACACAAAGAGATATCAAATGACAATTAGATACATACCAGATTTTGAGATTTAGTGTATGGAAAAGTTAGGGACTAATGAGCGAGCATCGGAGTCCAATGTACCAGTTTCTGTTGGGATCTCTAAAGAATGTCTGTAACTCAATTCCTTTGTTCCAAAGATTTTACTATTTTGGTATTTGAAGGACTAATGAGTGGGTACCCTAGTCTAGGTCTTGATTTTCTTCTTTCCTCTACACTTTTGACACTCTATTCTACTTCTCTGCAACTCCACTTCTTCCTCTTCCCCAACCTGTAACCTATAATCACATAAAAAGGTGTTGGGGATTGTTTTTTTTAGAGGCTTGCCTCAGTCAAGCCTTGGAGAGACATTCAAGTCTTGGAGGTGTAGCTTTCATAGAAGGAAGATGCTCTTTCAAGCCATGAAGAGATGGAGTCAAATCTATAATAAACAAACACAATAACAACACAATACTACTCTGTAACACAATACTACTCTGTAACACAACAAAAGCCTTGAATCACTTTAGCATAAGATCACAAGTTTGTAATATCCATCTAGTTTACAAATGAATTCCAAAACATGCTTATAGATGTAACTAAACAACTTCCCACTAAGAATTTCATAATTCAAACTTGAGGTGTCGGCATATGACCTAATAACGGTCACATAATCGACACTTAGATTTAGGTCTTGACCTAAAATAGGATAGGACTAGGGTGAGGGTACCCAAGTCCTTCCTCCCTATTTTAGTCAGGAGTCTTTACAATAGTACCCCTATGTCCTATTTTCCATAAAACTTAGGGGTTTTCTCATCGAGAGTCAACATGAATATGCAAGATGCTTATAATGAATTCTAAAGACCCAAGAGCTAAACTTTAAGAGGGAAAAGCCCCCAAGGGGACATTTTCTGACATAACACTTGCAAATATATAAGAAGTTAATATTGACATAAAGAAGAAGATTATGTTGTGATAGAGAAGAATATTGTGCTAAGACATAGAAGAAGATCTTGTAGAGATAGAGGAAGAGTTTGTATTAGTTTTTTGAAAAGAGTTTGTCCATGAGTTGTATTAGTTTTGTGAAAAGACTTTGAGCATTATTTCAATCAAATTTGTGAAGAAAGGATATTGTTTGGGTTGTGATCAGATTTGTGAGAAGTCTATTGACATTCAGAAGACATATCATCCATTGAAGAATTCATAGGTTTGTACTTAGTTGTGAGGATTAGTGTCTCTAGTGGGTTGGCAATCACGAATTCTATAAATAGGAATTGGTGTCTCTAGTGGGTTGGTGCTCATAGATTGTGTAAGAGGGGATTGGAGTGTCATGTAGTTTGGTACCTAGAAATCTTGTAAGAGAATTATATATAAGCAATATTTGACCATTGTTTTCTCGTGTAAGGGTTTCCACATAAATCTTATGTTCTCCTTTTTTTGCATAATTGATAGATCTTGTGTGTTTGATATTGCTATGGTTGTTAGGATTTGAAAAAAAATAGGCAAAAGATTGTTTTATATTGATTCACTCCCTCTTAGTATAACTATGTGCTTATTAGAGTTGCCATCTCCACATGTTATTCATGTGTATAGGCTATTATATATTGTGGTAAGGTATGGTGATAATAAATATATTGTGTATAGGCAAAAGAGGGGAAAGAAAAGGAGTTTTGAGAGGAAGAAATCTATGGATGAAAGGGAATAGAAAAATAATTGAAAATATTAGAGCATAAGGAAAGAGAGAGATTCTTGTATGAGAAGGCATGGAAGGCCAAATATAATAAGTTTTTTTTTTGCAATGTTGTAGATTTATGTAAGTTTTTCTTTTAAAAATGAATTCAATAAAATGAGCATTTATGTTTGTTGCATATTTTTCATTTGAGGGTTTGAGTTGTACTGCATCATCAACTAATGGCCTACTTTAGTGAAAAATTAAATGATGCTAGGAAGAAAGATTCTACCTGTGATCTTGAATTTCATGCATTAGTGCAATCATTGAAAAAGTGGAGGCATTATTATAATGTCCCCCATTTAGCCCAGTGATTTGAGCAGAGGAGATTAGCCTATTACATGACTCCCGTAGGCTAATGACCATGGTTAGGGAGCTAGTTTGGCTACTTACTATTTATAGTAAGTTGGAATAGGGGCATTTACTATTTTTAGCAGGGTAGTTGAAAAGGCTTATGGCACAAGAAGTCTTGGTTTAGAGAGGCCCAAATTGTATAAATCGATATATAAGTTAAATTAGATAGTTAACTTATACTATTAGTAAAGGTAATATAACTTTAAGTTATAAGGTTGTTAGTTTATTAAAAGATCATAACTTAAAGTTGTTTTACTAGGAGTTGGATGCCCATATGGGACTTGGAAGACATAAGGTGATAAATTAAAATAATAAAATATTCTCCTCTTCTTGGGCATTGGAGTAGAGGGAAAGATAAAAGAATAAAAGAGACTTCATTTTGGCATTCATACTTGACTATTGTTTTTCTTTTCTCTTTGTAAGATATTCTCGTGCATTCTTGAGCTTGGAGATTGAGGGTTTAATTTGGCTTTGTTGGGATGAAAACCCTTGCATTAGTCCCTTTCTTTGTGCGTGAAAGATCGCATCAAGAGAGGATATTGGGAGCTTCACTTAGGCATTGAATGATTCAGTTTGGTTAGGTTTTGAGCATGTAATGAGTATTTTGATGGAATTATTTTTGTGCAGCTGAGAGATATTGATTTACCAGTAGATTGATATCATTTTGGCACTGTTTTAGACTACATTTCACTTCCTTGGCTGGGCCATACTTTTCCAATGCTAGCTATACATATTTGGGAGGATGTTATGGGTTCATTATAAGGAGTTTGGCATCCATAAACAATCAGTTTGATCACCATGCACCTACAACCATTTTCATAGTAGTACAGAGGATATTTGGTGCAGTATTTAATATTATATTTTCTGTTGGAAACCTCCTACCAAGGCCGCACTATTGTAGGCTAAATGTGGGCTTCAAGAAGGAGTTGAAACTTCTAACTGTGGCTCATTATTAGCATCAAAGGAGTTGCCCATGGTTTGATATTTCATTGTTCATGTTTGTATTACATTATCATACCTTGTATTCGAGTTTGGAGTTATTTCCTATAGCTTATGTTGTTGGTCCGACCATGACCATGCCATGAAGTTGTAAAAATTGATATGGGTATGTTGTTATAATTCATATTTTGGCTCAATACTATTTAGGTAGTTGTTATTTTGTTGATATCTCTTTTAGTTTTATAGGTTCATTCATATGCTCTATATTTCATACATGCAATACAAATACCAAACATGCACAAACAACCCATGAAACCCTATGCACAAAACAAATAGAAAAAAACATTGGCATAGAACAAACACATATCAGAGGGTATATATTAAAGTGGTATCAAAGCAGTAGCATCTTGCCATCATGTGTGGTTAGATCAAACATGTAAACAAGGTTTTAAGACATGCAACTAGGTACTAGTAGATATTATCTCAGACATAACAAGTCTAGAATAGATTTATAGGTTCCCAGAGAGATCCTTCAAATACAGATGTAGAGGTAGTAGCTGTAGAGGAACAACTAGTGGTATTTTATAGTGAAAAAGATCTCAAAGTACCGTGGATAGATCCTTTTTTAGGTGAGATTCTAGTACAGGTTAAGGAGATGGGCGATAGAGAGAACAAAGGACCTAGCATGCAATAGATTCTAAACTCATTAGCTAGAGGACATCTTGCAATAGAGAGAACAATGTGACAGTCACAAGAAGAATTGACTCACATCTTTGCCTAGTTGATACCCCAAGATGACAAAAATAGGGATAACAACAATGACATGAACATGGATAATAATAACAATAGGAACAAAAACAATTTTTGGGATAGAAACAGAATGAACCATAGAGGTGATAGGCACATATGTGAAAGGAACAATGGAGACAAGAATGATGGGGATAGGAATAATGGGGACAAAACCAATGGTGATAGACATAGGTACAGGATGATGAGGGCAAAGCATCAGTCACCAACCAGAGAGATTCATAGTTAATAGTGGGTGATAGGCATAGAATAAAGTTGAGTGCCTAAGATGAGTAGAAAAATTTGAAACAAGATTTTACCTACAAACCTGAGTTTTTGAAATTACTAGGTTATATAAAAAATTCAAAATTTCAAGCAAAATCCTAGCAATTTTATGATGAAAATGCAATGCCAAAGATTATAAGATGTTAATTTTCTGTAATTTACATAAAATATGATGTGAAAATAAAAAATTTAATTAAATGCAATTAAATTAATGTAAACTATGTCAAAATTCAAACCTTAGAATGCTATATTGTTTTTAAAAATTTTCAATTTTTTAAAAATTTTCAAATGCAATTAAATGAATGAATGAAAATATGAAGTACAACACTCAGAAAGGTGCAAAATTCATTAAAAACATGGGTCTACCAAAATTTTTAGAGGTAAAAAGAGGGGTTTTGGTTTCAAGGATAAATCCTCCTTTCACTACAACATTCAAGGACATAAACCAAGTGAGGCCACAATCTCTTTCAAGAGTGCTCTGCTATAGATTTAGTGTCCCTTAGATTGAAGAGGAAACTTGGAATTTGATAAATAATTAATCAATTAAAGTACAGTTATGCTTAAAACCCTAATTTCATAAAATCATAAATAAACAGACAAATCTCGACAAATGCTCACACAAAGAGATATCAAATGACAATTAGATACATACCAGATTTTGAGATTTAGTGTATGGAAAAGTTAGGGACTAATGAGCGAGCATCGGAGTCCAATGTACCAGTTTCTGTTGGGATCTCTAAAGAATGTCTGTAACTCAATTCCTTTGTTCCAAAGATTTTACTATTTTGGTATTTGAAGGACTAATGAGTGGGTACCCTAGTCTAGGTCTTGGTTTTCTTCTTTCCTCTACACTTTTGACACTCTATTCTACTTCTCTGCAACTCCACTTCTTCCTCTTCCCCAACCTGTAACCTATAATCACATAAAAAGGTGTTGGGGATTGTTTTTTTTAGAGGCTTGCCTCAGTCAAGCCTTGGAGAGACATTCAAGTCTTGGAGGTGTAGCTTTCATAGAAGGAAGATGCTCTTTCAAGCCATGAAGAGATGGAGTCAAATCTATAATAAACAAACACAATAACAACACAATACTACTCTGTAACACAATACTACTCTGTAACACAACAAAAGCCTTGAATCACTTTAGCATAAGATCACAAGTTTGTAATATCCATCTAGTTTACAAATGAATTCCAAAACATGCTTATAGATGTAACTAAACAACTTCCCACTAAGAATTTCATAATTCAAACTTGAGGTGTCGGCATATGACCTAATAACGGTCACATAATCGACACTTAGATTTAGGTCTTGACCTAAAATAGGATAGGACTAGGGTGAGGGTACCCAAGTCCTTCCTCCCTATTTTAGTCAGGAGTCTTTACAATAGTACCCCTATGTCCTATTTTCCATAAAACTTAGGGGTTTTCTCATCGGGAGTCAACATGAATATGCAAGATGCTTATAATGAATTCTAAAGACCCAAGAGCTAAACTTTAAGAGGGAAAAGCCCCCAAGGGGACATTTTCTGACATAACACTTGCAAATATATAAGAAGTTAATATTGACATAAAGAAGAAGATTATGTTGTGATAGAGAAGAATATTGTGCTAAGACATAGAAGAAGATCTTGTAGAGATAGAGGAAGAGTTTGTATTAGTTTTTTGAAAAGAGTTTGTCCATGAGTTGTATTAGTTTTGTGAAAAGACTTTGAGCATTATTTCAATCAAATTTGTGAAGAAAGGATATTGTTTGGGTTGTGATCATATTTGTGAGAAGTCTATTGACATTCAGAAGACATATCATCCATTGAAGAATTCATAGGTTTGTACTTAGTTGTGAGGATTAGTGTCTCTAGTGGGTTGGCAATCACGAATTCTATAAATAGGAATTGGTGTCTCTAGTGGGTTGGTGCTCATAGATTGTGTAAGAGGGGATTGGAGTGTCATGTAGTTTGGTACCTAGAAATCTTGTAAGAGAATTATATATAAGCAATATTTGACCATTGTTTTCTCGTGTAAGGGTTTCCACATAAATCTTATGTTCTCCTTTTTTTGCATAATTGATAGATCTTGTGTGTTTGATATTGCTATGGTTGTTAGGATTTGAAAAAAAATAGGCAAAAGATTGTTTTATATTGATTCACTCCCTCTTAGTATAACTATGTGCTTATTAGAGTTGCCATCTCCACATGTTATTCATGTGTATAGGCTATTATATATTGTGGTAAGGTATGGTGATAATAAAGTTAGACATGCTTTAGTGGATAATAGTCTATAGATCTACATTGAATATATGTAGTAAATATTTTCTAGATGTGATCCAAGTTAGTTACTTTAATCTCCCAAAGTCTAAAATAGAAATTAAAGGGTTTGATAATGTCATACAAGACTTCATTGGTCATGTTAATTTAGTTATCACTTTAGGGTACATTACTCTTCAAACTATTTTTAATGTAATTCCTAGAACTTAGTGTATAATATTATTTTGTGGTGTGCATGGATTGATATAATGGGTGTTGTCACATCCACCCTTCATTGTAAATTTAAATTCACTCATGAAAATAAGTAATGTGTAGTCACAACCAATGAAACCATACAACTACTCATTCCAATGAGTTCTTAAATGATTGCCCCTAATCCTTCTATTTCTCACATTAACTTTGAAGATAATTAGGACATCATGATGAAGGGGTAGAGAAAGTGGAAAGATACATTAATGGTTTGAGGGAATAAATTTAGGAAGAGTTGAACATGTGGAACATCCAAATGGTGGAGGAAGCATATCAATTGGATTTAAGTGTAGAAAAGAAATAAAATAGAAGGCGTGAAGATAGACAAATGTAATATCCCCTTTTAGGATATTCCTGATTTCTTTGCCTAGATACAATAATAATCACTAGAAAGGGACATTGGAAATATTAAAGATCAATAAATTAGGTAATAATCAGTCAATAGCATTGCTCATATTAAAATTCATCTATCATTCACATTAAGTGCATCTATCATAGCATAATCAATACTTCATAACATAAATAATGAGATTAAATCATCATAGCATAATCAATAATGAGTTCAATACATATATGATGGAGCCTTGCTAGTCACAGAATAGAACCAATCAATCTCACAGTAAATTTCAATCAAAGAGAATTAGAACAATGGAAAGAATTAAAGATGTCTCCTTCTCAGTCTTACAATCAATTACTAAGATGAAAATAAGTTTTAAAATGCAAACTTTATTGACAGAGAAAACACAAGATAGAATGTAAAACTCAATCCTTAGTAGACTATTCCATAATCAAAGCATTACAAAGTCTATCTAACGGCCTACAACAATCAAACTTTTATAACTTCATTAAAATTGTTTACCTCCTAAACTACAATCTAACTACTACCTTCGTGTCATTTTCACTTCACCTCCTCTGCATTCACTTCCATCCTCTCTTCAATAACTTTACTTTTCATCCCAAATATTTCATTATGGATTCCTTTCTCTCAATTCTAGGGCATTGATCCATCTACCCTAATCATTACGCAACTATTGGCCAATATTCTCCTCAGCTATTGTTAATTCATTTTCCTTTATTTTTCTTCTCATCTTCCCAACCACCAGTTTGAATGTTCAGATTCTTTCCTATTTTTCTCCAACTATCAGCAAACCATCGGCCAAGACTCTACATCTCCCTCCACGAGACGTCCAACTATTAGTAAGCTATTTTGTTCATTCTAGTAGTGAAATGGTTAGTAGAAGATGATAGGCCTCTTTCAAACCAAGTTCCTATCACACAATCAATAGAGGTTGCATTGTTTCTTTTGGCAATAGGAAGCTTCTAAAACAGAGCTCAATTCTCCAACAAGCGACATGAGTAGAAAACACATGGCGACAAGAACTCCTTAGCAAATTTTTCTTTATAAAGAATATGAGTTTACAAGATAATGATAGAAAGTAAAGAGCCACCTGCAAAAAGCTAGCAAAAAAGAACCAAAACAACAAAAAGAAGAAAACCAAAATTGTAGGGCAAGATGCCCCTACATCAAACTCCCTGGGTGGAAAGAAATCATGAGCTTCTACTCATGAGGTCTTCTACTAAATGACCCTACTTAATAATCTCCTCCCCAGTGAGCAAGGAAGCATGTTGAACTGGATGATTGCTCCATTTGACGAGATATTTGTAGTACTCATGCTTACGGGTCTTCTTCAACAATTATTTATCTACAATGCATTCAATTTGTGGTGGAGCAGTGATTGTCCCAAATTACTCTTAATGAGATGAATCAGATGCTTTAGCTTCATCTGCCTCTTTATTCCCCTTGTATGGATATAAATCTGCCATGTTAAAGATGGGAGATATATTCAAATCTGCAGGTAGTGATATCTCATATGCATTGGTAGAAAATTTCCTAAGGATTTGGCATGGACCAATCTCCTTCGTCTAAAGTTTATTGTATGTTCTAGTAGGAAATCTCTCTTTTTGAAGATGTGCCAATACAAGGTCTCCAATCTGAGACTGCAACTCTCTTTTCTTTTGATTAACATGCCTTTTGTACTACATATTATTTTCCTCAATGTTATGCTTCACCTTTTCTTGAATGTCATGAATGACTTGAGCAAATTCTTTCCCATCTGCACTCCTCTTCTCCATTCCAGCAAGACCACGAAGTTCAAATACACCTCTTGAGTGCATACCATACACCACATAGAAAGGACTAAAACCTGTGCTTTTATTTGGGGAATCATTATATACAAATTTAGCTTTTGCTACCATGAGATCCCAACTTCCAGGTGAACTACCAACAAGACATCTTAACAAATTGCCAAGGCTTCTATTAGCAACCTCAGTCTAGCCATATGTTTGTGGATGATAAGAAGAGCTAAAAATTAGATTTGTCCTCAATTTCCTTCATTGAGTCCTCCAAAAATGACCCACAAACTTAGTATCCCTATCAAAAATTATGCTTATTGGAATACCATTCAACCTTACAACTTCTTTAAAGAACAAATTGGCAATGTTAGTGGCATCACTAGTCTTTTTGCAGGGCATGAATGCACCATTTTGGAATGTCTATCTACTAAAACAAAGATTGAATCATTACCCCTTTGTGTATGAGGCAAACCCAAAACAAAATCCATACCCGCCGAATCCCAAGGCCTAGTTGGCTTTGGTAATGGCTGATAGAGCCCCGCATTTTGACTTCTTCCCTTAGCATGTTGACAAATTCTGCACCTTTCCACATATATTTTCACATCTTCCTTCATCTTTGGCCAATAATAATGAGTTCTTAGCTGTAGAAAAGTCTTATCCTATCCAAAGTGACCATCTAGACTACCACTATGCTTTTCCTTTGACAAATTATCTCTCGTGGAGCCTCTAGGGATACACAATTTGTTTTCCTTAAACAACAAGCCTACTTGAATCATGTAATCCATCCATGGTTCTCTATTCTGACAAATAGGATCATTGCAAGCTACAAATGATTCTCCAAAATCTGCATCCTCTACATACAACTCTTTCAAACTTTCAAACCCCACATTGTTAGTTTGGATTTTACACAACAATAAATGCTTCCTACTAAAGGCATCAATAAATTTATTCATTTGACCACTTTTATGCTTCAAAATAAAGTTAAAACTCTGAATATACTCAACCCATTTAGCATGTCTTTGATTCAAATTATGTTGGTTGTTAATTAACTACAAAGCATGGTTATCCATATACACAATGAACTCCTTAGGCAATAGATAATGTCTCCATTTCTTGAGTGACTGAACCAAAGCATAAAAATCCAAATCATTAAAAGAATACTTTCTTTCTTCTTGATTTAACTTCTCACTAAAATATGTAACTAGGTTTCCCTCTTGACTTAAGACTACCCCAATAGCCAAACCACTAGCATCACATTCTACTTGAAACACTTTACCAAAATTAGGCAAGGCAAGTATGGGCTGTTCACTCACCTTGTTCTTGGGAAATCAGAAATTTTCTTCAGCCTCTTTAGTCTAAACAAATGGTTTTTTATTCCACTTAATAGTCTCCAATATAAGTGCTACTACGTGACTGAAATTTCTGATCAATTTTCTATAAAAACTAGAAAGACCATGAAAATTCCTTGCCTCCATTACACTTCTTGGTGATGGCCAATCAAGTATGGTCTAAACCTTCTCCCTATCCATCTTCAGACCTTCTCTTGCACCACAAAGCCCAAGTAAACCAGCTTGGTCTGCATAAACACACACTTCTTCAAGTTGATCTACAACTTTTCTTCATGTAGCCTCTTCATAACCTGCCTCAAATACTCTATATGCTCCTCTTTGGACCTGCTAAACACCAAAATGTCATCCAAATATACAACCACAAATTTACCAATGAATGGTTTCAAAACCTCATTCATTAATCGCATAAAAGTACTAGGGGCATTAGATAATCCAAAAGGCATAACCAGCCACTCATACAAGCCATCACTAGTCCTAAAGGCTATTTCCCATTCATCCCCTAGTCTGATTCTTATTTTGTGATAGCCACTTTTCAAATCTGTCTTAGAAAAATACATGGAATCACCTAAACAATCCATTAAATCTTCAATTCTAGGTATAGCGAACCTATATCTTATTGTGATTTCATTTATTACCCTTGAATCAGTGCATATACTCCATTCCCCTCCTTTCTTTGGAAGAAACACTATAGGAACAACACAAGGGCTTAGACTTTCCCTTATCGATCCTTTCTTCAAAAGGTCCTCCACTTGCTTCCTTATCTCCTCATTTTCTATAGGTGTTAACTTATATGCATCCTTGTTTGGAAGGCTAGCACCCAAAATCAAATCCATGTGATGGCTAATGCTTCTAATAGGAGGCAATTCATTAGGCAAATCATTTGCAACAATGTCAATATTCTCATTCAAAATGTCTTGTATTTCAATAGGCAAATCCTCTAACTTTGTAGAAGTCATTACACATCCAAGTTTAGGAACCAAAGCATAACCAATTTCTTCATTATTCAAATAATTCAAAAACTCTTTACCACTTACCATAATTACCTTACTACTGCTACTGCTGCTATCCTTTTCTTTCTCCTTTATGGGTAGTAAAGTATGCTTCTCTCCATCCTTCTCAATGGTATAAGTATTCTCCTTTCAATTATGCACCAATTTCCTATCAAATTGCCATGGTCTTCCAAGAAAAACATGGCACACATCCATGGGCATTATATCACACAAAACACAATCTTTATAACTACCAATCTAAAAATCAACATAGGCCTTTTCACTAACCAATATTTGATGGCCTTTTTGTAACCAAGTCACTTTATATGGAGTGGGGTGTTTAATCCTTTTAAGATTCAACTTTTCTACCATCTCAATTGCAACAATATTATTAGTATTAGCACTATCTATAATGAGCTTACAACATTTACCTTGTGACTTACACTTGGTTTTGAACAATGCTCTCCTTCGAATTAGCTCTTGACTTTCTTTTTGTGGTTTCAACAACACCCTATTAAGCATTAAAGACTCACCTGATCCTGCTTCATCCTTGTGGTGTATTAGTGATCCCACACTCTCTTGATCAACATGTACAACCTGATTACTCCTCTCAAATTTTAAATGTCCTCCTTGTGATGATTTAGAGCATTCCCAACTCTTGTTCCCATATTGGTTGCACTTGAAACATTTTCTTGCAAATCCTCTTCCTCTACCTTGTGAACCACCTCTATCATTATTAGCTATCCCACTAGAACTTCCAACCTCTTCTCCTTGATGAGGCTATTGTCCCCTACTTGTTTCCTATCCCCTTCCTCTAAAACCTCTTCCTCTCTTCTTCTCTTGCTGACTTTGCTTCCTTTGCAGCTTCTCCTCCACCTTTTGAGGAAAGTTGATAAGCCTCTTCTAGGCTCCTTGGGGATAAAAGACTCATTTCGTCTTGCAAACTATACTTAAGACCATTCACATATTGGGATATCTTCTCCACATCTTCTTCAACATGCCTAGATCAGATTATTAACTTATAGAATTCCTCTGTATAATCTTTCACAGACATATTCCTTTTCTTCAAATTCAGCAATCTCTTAAAGAGATTAGCTTGGTAATCACTTGGTAGAAATTTAGCCTTCAACTTGGCCACCATTCGACCCCAAGAATTAATCTTCTCCTTATTTCTCCTCTCGGTTTGGACAAAGTCCCACCACATGGTAGCATGACCCTTCAATCTAGTGCAGGAAAACTTTACTCTTCTTTCATCTGCTACACCCTCATATTTGAAGTATTTATCCAAGTCATTGATCCAATCGATCAAGTCTTCACCATTGAGGCTTCCAGCATATGTTGACACCTCTATCTTGGGTTTAGAACTCAAGCTCATGACTGATTTCAGTAGTCTTCCACCAAATTCTTCTTCTTCATCGACCTGTCCTTCCTCATTCTCTTCTCTCTATTGTTCTTCCTCCTCATCACTTGCACCCTCCACATCAGGGGTTCCTCTCCTCTGTGCTCTCTCTAGGGCTTCCATCCTTGCAACCAAACTCTAGAATAACTCAGGATCACCATGGTCTCTTCATCTTTTGCCTCAGCCTCCTCCTCTGACCATCCTTCTTGGAGGCATCTTGACCACTTACCAATGCCCAATCTAACCTTAGGCTTTGATACCAATCTGATGGAGCCTTGCTAGTCACACAGTCGAACCAATCAATCTCATAGTAAATTTCAATCAAAGAGAATTAGAACAATGCCAAGAAATAAAGATGTCTCCTTCTTAGTCTTACAACCAATTACTAAGATGAGAAGAAGTTTTAAAATGTAGACTTTATTGATAGAGAAAATACAATTCAGAATGTAAAACTCAATCCTCAATATACTTTTCCATAATCAAATCATTACAATGTCTATATAATGGCCTACAATAATCGGCCTTTTCTAACTGCATTAAAACTATTTATCTCCTAAACCACAATCTAACTACTACCTTACTGTCATTTTCACTTCACCTCCTCTACATTCACTTCCATCCTTCTCTCTTCAAAAACTCTATTTTTCATACCAAATATTTTTCTCTATATTCCTTTTTCTTGATTCTTCCAATGAGGGTGTCGATCCATCTACCCTAATCACTCTACAACCATCATCCAATATTCTCCTCAGCTATTGTCTATTTATTTTTCTCTATGTTTCTTCTCATCTTCCCAACCACTAATTTGCATGTTTAGATTCTCTCCTATTTTTCTCCAACTATCAATAAACCGCCATCCAAGACTCTGCATCTCTCTCCATGAGCCATCCAACTATTAGCAAGCTATTTTTTTCATTCTAGCAATGAAACAGTCGATAGAAGATGAAAGGCCTCTTTCAAACCAAGTTCCTATCACACAATCGATAGAGGCTATGTTGTTTCTTTTGGTGATATGAAGCTTCTAAAATAAAGCTCGATTCTCTAACAAGTGATAGGAGTAGAAAACACATGGTGACGTGAACTCCTTAGCAAAGTTTTCTTTACAAAGAATAGGAGTTTACAAGATAATGACATAAAGCAAAGAGCCACCTACAAAAAGATAGCAAAAAAAACCAAAACTATAAAAAGAAGAAAACAAAAATTGTAGGGCAAGATGCCCCTACATTAATATATTAATTGGCACAAAGTGTACACACCATACATGAAGCATACATGAAATTCACAGAGCAAACATATAATCATTTCAGGGTTATCCCAATTGTCAACCACATAATGAAATTCTATGTGAATGTATATAGGGTTTTAGGAGCCTATGTAATGTCCCCTTCTTGTGGTTACCCTAAATCTTGCCCTATAATCACAAGTTTAATGTAGTTAGGGTTATAACTTACCAAATTAATTTCTTTAAGCAAGATGAATCCTAGTTTAGGTCATGCAATCATGCTAAATAATATTGGAAATATAATTCATATGACCAAACATATATAATAAATGAATTAACTATTTTAACCATGTAAAATACATAACTATTCCAAATTTATATAAACTACACAATAACTATAGTGCATGAGGGAAGATTAGCCATATTAGGTCTTGAATGAGAAACATAATAGGGTGCCTAAAGCTATCCTCATGCTAAGCCTAAGAGTGGATATACCATCCCTCTTGGCACCAAGTGGCAGACATGCGGGCATCCAACCTACGGTAGTATGCTTAGTTGATAAAATTGTATCTGCCTTCCCTATCCATGCTACCTTATCTATCTTTCGTATGATTGAGAATCCTTGAATCCATCTCAACATGTGACCCATGTAGATATTGGAGAGAAAGATACAATGGGGTTCCAGTTGATTCTCCTATCTAAGCCCAAGGGTGGACATTCATCCCCTTGGCCCACAAGTGGTAGAAACGTGGGCATCCAACATGGGGTAGTGTACTTAGAAGGAAATCTAGGATTAGCCCCCCCTTTTTGTATTTACCCACTCCTCTGCATGGTCGCTCATTGGGAATGACCAATTTAATGACTAATAGGAATCTATTTTGATAACCAATTTACATCAATAAACATATATAGATGAACATAAGAGATTATACATTAATAAACATATCATCACTCATAATAATCATAATAGTACATACCACAATACTTGCTAAAATATAAGATTTCTATATTTTAAGATGCTAATATTTTAACAAATGTTGACTTCTGCCCATGTCTACTGAGTGTCGATAATTATGTTTGATCTCCTCCCATTGCCTTGTTGTTTGATTTGTTTTTTAATATTCAGAAGATATCACTTCCATGATAGCTAATTGATATCTTAGATATTTGCTAATTTGATTATTTCAATAATAGAATTATAGAATGATAGAATAATAGAAGGATAGAATAAAAGGATAATATAATAATAGAATGATGGAAAAATAGAATGATAGATTGATAGAATATAATGATATAATGATAGAAGAAAGAATGATATAATAATCGAATATTAGAATGATAGATTAATAGAATGTGAAGATGATAGAGTTATAGCATGATAGAATAGATGCAATAAATCATCCTCTGTTATTATCAATTATTGCATATATATCACTATTGATCCACTCCCATAAATTTATCTTTGTTCCCATATTCTACTCCCCTTTTCTTTTCTCCATTCTACTCTAAAACTTAGAAATAAAACATGGAATTGCATACCTTCCATCCATTCTTTCTTTCACACTTTATAGCCTCTCAAAGGAGGTGTCTTCAACAAATGGATGTATCTCTTACCAAGAGAGATATCCTTACAAAGAGTCACACCACTTCACAATTTTAATTTCTCCCAAAGACATTCTATTACACATGACAACAAGTCATTTCCTTTACACATGGAGCACTCTTTACATTAAACCAATACTAATCATATCCTTGCATGACTTCTCTTACAAATCACACTTCATTCGACTATTAACAAATGCTAGCAAGGAAAACTTGATTCACTACTCTTAATGATCTTTTTTTTGTTCTTTTCTAACCAAATCAATTCATAATTAAATGCCACCTTTTAATGTATCATACTTCAAATCAATAGTCACATCCTCTCATGTATTATTAATAGCACATTATCTATTTACAAACCTTAAGGAATTGGGAGACCTAGAATTGATGGAACTATATTGCAAACAGTTAAGTAATCAAAACTTTGACCTTAAAATGGAATTGAAGGCCCTAAAAGACAAGCACTTTGCACATTGCATACATTTCTCATCTTTTGGAGAAGACAAATGGGTCCAATATGTCTTGAGCAGGATACATGATAACTTTATGTGGTTAATAAGTCCATTTAAGATAACCAAAGATGCTATCAGGGTTATTATCAGATTGCACTCAACTGGTGGGTTGCCTACACTCAAAGCTATGAATAATCAAATAGTAACAGAAGCCACCAGATAAAAATATGAGAAGAGGGCAATGACTATAGATGATATTACTAATTCGGATGTCATGTTTGCATCAATTATAATTGGCTACAAGATTTACCACTCAAGTAGGGAGAATTCTATATCTAGTACAGCAATCTATGTTGCATATCAGATGTTGAAAGAAAATGCAGACTATGATTTGTGTGAACTTCTGTTGAATCAACTGATGGGGAATCTAGAGAAGATCAAGAAAGATAAGAAAAATTCCTTCAAATATGGCAATCTGATATTGTACCTATTCTTTTATTTTATGAATGAGTTACCAGGGTCAAAAGGGTCAATTTGGGCAAATGATAGACCAGTTGCTATTCAAATCAGAGATTATTTGTATTGACTTGGTGATGTACAAGCCTGAAAGACAGCTCTCTGGGGTTACTTCAAGAATTTCTAGAGCATGATGCATGCAAGAGAGAGAATACCTAAGTCAACAGTTGAGAAATACAAGGACATAGTTTGCTTCATGGTTGATACAAATCAATGCCCAATGGAAGCAGTTGAGCCAAGAACTATATGTGTAAATCCCATGGGTTATGAAGTTGGTGAAAAATAATTGGAGGCACATGTTTAACACTTGTTAAGTCAACCCAAGGACACTGAAGTAGAGAGGTTTGGCACCTTTGATGAGCTAAACATAAAATTACATGTTGAATTAAGGAAGCCTGAGACAAAAAGGAAAGTGAGAAGGGAGGTTGAAGAACTTCCTAAGAAGTTTGGCATAACAAAGGAGGCAGTTGATGCAAATAGAGAAAGAATAGATAAAACTAAAAAGAAAAGGGAAGGAGCAAAGAAAGAAAGCATTTCGGTGAAAGCCTCTACCTGGATGAGATCTACTAGAAGTTCTGCCCCTGTCACTTCTGAAAGCTCAAAAACTACCAAATCAAAAGCCAAACCATCTGACAAAGGTGAAAAGAGAAAGAAGACTAAGGCCACAAGAACATATGTGAGCCTCAAGGATGATGAAGAGACAAAATCAGATGTGGAGGTCAGAGAACTAAAGAAAGCCAAGATCAAACCCTCCAAGGATGAAAAGAATGATGAGGAGCAGAAGATAGAAGAATTTGTTGAGAGACCCACTCTATCCATTGAAGACATCGTTAACCCAGTCACTGTGGATAGAAACCTATAGCCGGTAACAGAATTCTATGATGAGTACAATGATGCAGACAAGAGAATTATTGAGGAAGCAACTATCATGTACTTGAACATCTATAACAAAGCTTTCATTGAAATAATTTCCTTGATTCCTAAAAGCCTAGACGAAGTACTGGAGTTAAGAAAAGATAATGTAAAAGTAAAAGACTTGGAGATCTGAGAATAGATAGTGATACAATTATGTCCATCTATCACTCCAAAATAAATGGACATGGTTTTCGAGGATAGAAAGGAAGATTTCCAAAGCATGTCTAGAATGAATAAGCTCATGCTTGGAAAAACTGAACAAATAGCTGATGAGACAAAAGAAATTCTCCAGAGAGCCTTGAAAAGGTTTAATCTTCCCATTATAGAGGAAGAAGATAAAGAGCCTTCTGACATGGATGTCGAAGGATTAAAGAAAACTAATGAAGAGCCATCTAAGGCCTTAGACTCCTCTATTCTGGAAGAGGAAGTGCAGATAGAAGAAACAAATACTATTGATGACAATAAGCAAATCAATCCGGATGTCCCTAAAGAAAAGGAAGTTGAGACTACAAGAAACACTACAAAAGCAATACAAAGTTTCTTGGACAAGGAAGTTGCAGAGTTAGATGAACCTGAGTTGATTCAAGGGCCACTGAATCTAGCTTCTCTCTCTCCAATTTAGATAATGAAGATAGCATATTTTGCTCAGGCCAAAGCCAAATAAAAACTTATGAAATCTCATATGGAGGACAATGAGCTACTAAGTATTGCTTCTAGAGTGCTAGAGAAGATCATGCCCACTTATCAGAAGGATCCATCTACCTCTCCATCTAGTAATCTGAAGAACCTAGTTAATTCTGTTAATACACATTTTGAGTCTTTAGAAAAATTAGCAGAAACTAAGGTCCAGAAGGAATTCTTGGGAAAAAGATTCGGTGATGTACAAGGACTAATTGCTAATGATAGAAAAACCCTAGATATTGGCATAAAGAGCATTGAAAATGATCTGAAGGATGGTGGGGACATATACAAATTTTGTTTATTCTAGCCTAAAGTGGCACAAAACATTGAGAAGAAAATGAAAGAACAAGAAGGAAAATTGTTAAGTCTATCTCAGAATTTTGATCCCCTTACTACCTCTCTAGTGAATCAAGAATGCCAAGCTGTTGTTATAATAAATGAAATAAAGAATCTGGTTAAGGAGAAGAAGAATATAATGGATAGAATGGGTGAACTCTGAGGGATAATCATCCCTAAGTTAGAGACAATGGATGATGCCTTGGCAGATGCTCTAAGTACAGCTCGAACCAGTGATCCAACAAATTTGAAGAGGGCAAAAGCATATGCATTTTTGTTGAGTGGACACATCTCCATTTTGGATAGGATGAAGAGAAGTTGGGCCATAGAGCTTGTACAATTGAAAACCACATTTGCAGATATACTAAAGTATATGTAAGTTTAGCTTGAGGATTGTATGTACATATGCAGCTTTATATAGTAATATTTTTGCACAATTTTGGTTTGCGAATCCCACCCTTTGCCAATTATGTCAAAGAGGGAGTGAAGAGTAGTGAAAAATGAGGAATCCAACATTAAGGGAGCACCGGTAAGCAGTGTGGAGAGATGGAGCACCAGCAAAGGGGGAGTTATGGTGACACTTAGTCATTTTTCACTAAGTGTTGCCATCAATGGCAAAGGGGGAGATTGTTGGCAAGAGACACTGCTAGAATTCATAAGTGTTGTCATTGATGGCAACAAAGTATATCCCTCATACTTGTAGTACATAAATTAATCATACCAAAAGTTAGATTGAAGATAAGTTGGTCCAGTAGTCAAAGAATAGAGCATATGATAGGGTCTGACAGTTGGGTCCAGAACTCTTTGATGGTGAAACCCAGCATGTTACGAATTTGGATGAATAATAAAGAGTATCTAAACTACTATATTCTAGAGATTTAGCCTCCAGTGACAAACCATGTGAAAGATATGAGCATCTGAGTATCAAACTCCAGTTAGATAATGCAGATAGAGGAAGAACTGACCAACAAGGTATCAGTCCGCAATCCAAATGTACAGAAGGTGTTGATCAAATAGCCTGAAGTATTATATGATTTGGCTGACATAGGTAATGACTTCTATGCCTAAGTTTTTTGGTGTGCATTATCAATCAAGCATGGATTCAGCCGGTAGAATAGTGACTTGCAAATATCCAAAGTGTTCTGGTTGTCGACTAGAAAGTTGTTGGAAATCCTTGATGCGGATATATATACTTGATAGATTCAAGCTTGTGTATGTGGTTTATGAAATGAAGTGTGAAGAATAGCAGATATAAGTGTGAAAGCTTCAATCCAAGTCCAGAATGTGATAGAATAGCAATACTGAGCAAAGGAAGGATGAAATGTGTTAGATCGGTATACCATGCCTAATCAGAATTGAATTCTTGCATATGCAGATGATGTTCATCAGTTCAAACACTTGGTTATCTTCTGTAATTTCTGTAGATAGTGAGTCTCTTGTAGGCAGTGAGCCTCCTGTAAGAAGTGTGCTTGGGTAGTGAGCCCTAACTGGAAAGTGCCATTTTGTACTCTTTTATTCTTTTAATGGAGAATACAATCTTGGGTTAGTCACCCTGTGGTTTTTCCCTTAACAAGGTTTTCACATAAAAATCCTTGTGTTATGTGTGTTAATTTCATTTCAGTTCTTATGGTTGCTTATGCTTTCATGTTTTGATATATCACTGAATATTGAGATAAGAAAAGAAAGTAAATAGATTGGATTAGATTTGTAAGAGATATTGTGCATGATAGTGATAAGATTTGGAAGGAAGATTGTGCATGACTATAATCAGATTTGTTAGAGAAGCTTATTGTGTGGATAGTGATCAGATTTGTGAGAGAAGGTTATTGTGTGGATAGTGATCAAATTTGGAAGAAGGATATTGTGTGAGTTGTAATCATATCTATGTGATAATCATAATATATCAACTATTAAAGGATTAATATGTTGGAACCTATCAAATAGAAGTTGGAGGCTCTTGTTGGGTTAGAGCTCAGTTTGTATAGGGGTTGAAGCCTCAAATAGGTTGGAGCCAATAATTATGTTAAGTGGATTTCCTAGCTTTCCCACCATTCAATGGTCTATTTGTTTACTAGGCTCCTACCATACATTGAAAATCAAACCTAAGTACTTTATAGGGGTTGAAGCTCAGTTTGTATAGGGGTTGAAGCTCAGTTTGTATAGGGGTTGAAGCCTCAAATAGGTTGGAGCCAATAATTATGTTAAGTGGATTTCCTAGCTTTCCCACCATTCAATGGTCTATTTGTTTACTAGGCTCCTACCATACATTGAAAATCAAACCTAAGTACTTTATTTACAATGTTGGCTATATTCACCTACCATCTCTGTTGAAAGAAAATCATTTCTTACATTCATAGAGACTGAAGTTTGTTTTTGGTGTGGACTATTGTTGATTGAATGGAAACTAGAGTCGTTGTGGATAAGTGTTTTGTGAAATAAGGTGTTAAAAAGTGGTTGAATTATTTGATCTTAACAAAGGTATAGCATTGAAAAACATACACTCAAAGTTTAAATAAGAGTTTCATTGGAGTAATAAGTTAAAAATTGTTCAAGGTTTAATAGTGTCTAGGAGGTATAAGGTTGACTAGTGTAAGGGTTCATTATTGGTTGAAATTGACATCATTATTTTTAGCATTTGAACATGGCCACACATTATGCTTGTGTTCTTGGTACCATCCTTGCTATCCTTGATAGAAATTTGGGATAATCATATGCCTATGCTACTGAAGGTACAAATTCTACACCTGATAGGGCTTTGGAGATTCACTCACAACCTCAAGTGGATAAAGTGTAAGCACATTGACTGGAGGCTAGAGGCATTGAAGGTTGGAGGAGTCCTCATCATCTTGAGTCAGCTTCTTTCTTATAAATGGTGCTTTCCTAAATGAGCATATATTTCTTTGTTTTCTTATGTATTCTTTTTTATGCTGACATAACTGAAGAATGCATATATTGTGAAGTTTGTTTTTGAAGATAGGAAGGGATTTGGTGAACTCAATACGGATTATTACCAAAATAGTTTGAAAGTCTATGGTCTGGGGAATTATACCCTTCCGAGGGTCATGAGACAACTTGATGGAGCCTTGTGGAGCTCAACATGGATTGTTGTCCAATAATTTAGGGATCTACGATCTGGGAGTTCAGGGAGGTGGTAATCCGAGACCTTGAGAACTCAGGCTTTGCTACACCCTTCCAAGGGTTAATAGGTAGCTTGAAGTATGATGTTTAGCCTCATCAAAGATATTGATGACTTGTGTTGATAGTCCCACAAATGCCCCCTTATGTTTTTTGTGGCATTTCTCCTTGCTTTGTAGAGTCATGGCCTGCAACCTTTTCCCTTGCACTCACAACCTGCTCCCACACCTCTTTAGTTCCAGTGACCTACATTTGGAAGAGATGACCTCAATGGCTGCCATTGCATCTTGGGTTGCCATTTCCTACATATTTTTGGGCATTTTTTCCCTAATTCACCCCTTAGCCTATTTTTGCCCTAATTTGGGCCTCACAATTTTGCCCTATTTTTTGTTTTTTGAAAGACATTTAAAATCATAATTTTTAAATGTTAAAAAATAGTCATTTTTCTTTCCAAAATCATTTAAAATTATGCTTTGTTAGTGTTAGAATAGGCATTCAAAATTATGCTACCAACACTAAGGAAATAAAATATAATTTTATTTTTTATTTTTTTTGGGGGGGGGGGGGGGTTCTTAAAAACTTGGGAAAATTGTTAAGGTTCTTTTTAAAATTAGTAGTGCTAAATCAAGCAATTTCTTGTAAAAAGGAACTTTTAAAGTGCCAAAATTAGAATTTGTAAAAAAAGGCTAAGTATTAGGGATCGATCTTAATCGACCTACTTAACCGATAGTACTCCATGATAAAGTGCCAAAATTAAGGGGGTCTAAAATATTGATTCAAGGGGTGTCATTAAGTCTTTTCTTTTCATACTTCTAAGTTTGCAACATACATCTCATCTACATGGTTTTATAAGTGTGATAAAGTCTATCTCCAAGAACTTATATTCATATCGTGACTTTGAAAAAACCCAATGGGAAGGTCAATGGACAAAGAAGTCACAAGCTAAGACCTCATAAGTATAAGTCCAAGAGACTTTAATACTAGAGGATTATGTCACATAATTTAACTCAATGAGGTTGCAACTATAAGAAGATGGGATTGTGAAACAGGTGGATCAATTGATCTTACAAGAACTTTTTAAAGTGAGAGTCTATGGTAAATGATCCATAATCTTGCAATGGATTCACATCGGTTCACATCTCAAATAATTGAGAGCCTATGGTAAATGAACCTAAATCTTGCATTAGATCACACCTCGAATTTGGTTAATGTTCATGAATCTTCATGATACTTGCTTTTGTGAAGTCATTTCAGTCACAGTTCAACATCGACATCGAGGTACACAAGTAACTTCCAGATTCATGCACCTTTTCTCTCTTTTGGCGGGTAGTTTTTCCCATAGGGTTTTCTACCTTATCTCCACTTCATGAGAGATTTTTATTGTATATGGGTACATGATTAGACCTAGTTATCAAGATCCATCCTTATTTATGCCCACCTAAGCCAAGTTTAAGGAGGGGTGTCAATGTATATTTTACCTATGTATTATTTTACATCACATGGGTAACATACATCTGTCATAAGCCTACTTAGGTGGGTTGTGTGGTGACTTGGAGAGTTTGACACAAATCTCCAAGATATGTATCGCCACTCATACACCACTTGGTGAAAACCTTCTTCTACCTCGAGTTGAGTGTTGAAGTCGACTTCTGAGTCAACTCAACCTCTCTCATCTATATGTACTCAAATTGTACATAGTTTATATATTGCAATTCTTATTTCTTTCACTCCATAATGTAATTAGAATTTGCTTAGATGATGGTTTCTAATATTTATTGATTTTGGTCAGCATGTATTGTTATATGAAATGTAAACCTTAAGAGGGGGTGCATTTGCAAGAACAATGTAATAAGGGGGGAATTCTAGTATAGATATTACATTGTCAGTTATGGTTGTTACTATGCAGTTACAAGTGGTGGTTCAAAGCTGCTTGTTCTCAAACTTCTTTTCTCCTTGTATAAAAGATTCTACAACTCTCTCAATACAACATCATGTATTCATTTCTCTATCAATAATAATGTCATAGGTCTTGCAGTAGATCATATATATTATTTCACATGTGATGGTGTTATGATAGTAATTACAAGGTATCTAGATGGAGAACTCATAACTACATAAGTGCCTAGTACTTGATGGATCATGATCAATGATGTATGAGCACTTGGAGTAAAACTGGTGAACATACAATATGCACTAATGGGTAGATAGTGTCCTAGAAGATGACACATGGTACCACAAGTAGTTAGGAGTTTAGATACAATTGTATGTGCTATCGCAGACAAAAAGAGCAATGATGGATAGTAGAAGTAGAATTTCTATTTTTTTGCTTTTGATTTCATTGGCCTTATTCTAGTTCTTGAGTTGACTATTGTTATTAAGTTGAGTGAGACCTAGGCATTTGCTTTTTGTGTATTTGTCATGAAATTCTAAAAAACATCCTTTTAGAAATAAAAGATTATATTTGGTGAACTATAAGATTTGCACTTGAGTTGTAAATGACATTACAGGGTTCTAGAACCTAACAGTTGTCACAAAAAAGCTTGGTAGTTGTACTATGGTTTTCTTGTCCATAATTAAACCTAAATGGGTATGAAGTTAGTATGAATTAGTGTTTCCCATAATAACAAATGATGTTCATTCAAAATCATAAAAAACTAAACAAAGAACACTCACTATTTCAATAATGGAAATTATGTCACTAAATAATTATGTTGAAAAGGGAGAATTCTAGCATAGATATTACATTGTAATTTGTGGTTGTTAGTATGCAATTACAAGGGGTGAGTCAAAGTTGCTTGTTCTCAAACTTCTTTTCTCATTGTATAAAAGATTCTACAACTCTCTCAATACAACATTATGTATTTATCACTCTATCAATAATAATGTTACTTGTTCTCAAACTTCTTTTCTCATTGTATAAAAGATTCTACAACTCTCTCAATACAACATTATGTATTTATCACTCTATCAATAATAATGTCATAGGTCTTGCAGTACATCATATATATTATTTCACATGTGATGGTGTTATGATAGTAATTACAAAGTATCTAGATGGAGAACTCATAACTAAATAAGTGTCTAGTACTTGATGGATCGTGATCAATGATGTAGGAGCACTTGGAGTAAAACTGGTGAACATACAATATGCATTAAGGAGTAGATAGTGTCCTAGAAGATGACACATGGTACCAAAAGTAGTCAGGAGTTTAGATACAATTGTATGTGCTATCACAGACAAGAAGAGCAATGATGGATAGTAGAAGTAGAATTTCTATTTTTTTTGCTTTTGATTTCATTGGCTTTATTCTAGTTCTTGGGTTGACTATTGTTATTAAATGCTTTGAGTGAGACCTAGGCATTTGCTCTTTGTGCATTTGTTATGAGATTCTGAGAAACATCCTTTTAGAAATAAAATATTATATTTGGTGAAGTATAAGAATTGCACTTGAGTTTGTAAATGGCATTACAGACTTCTAGAACCTAACAGTTGTCACAAAAATGCTTGGTAGTTGTATTGTGGTTTGTTTGTCCATAATTAAACCTAAATGGGTATAAAGTCAGTGTGAATTAGTGTTTCCCATAATAACAAGTGATGTTCATTCAAAATCAAAGAAAACTAAACAAAGAACACTCACTATTTCAATAACAAAAATTATGTCACTAAAAAATTATGTAACATCCATTCCACCAAAGTCTCTTTTCAGGTAACAAGAAAACAAGGGAATGCAAAAGTTAATGCTAGAAGTACCCCCGAAACTCTAAAAACAATATTTGAATAGAAAACTAGCATGAGAATAGAGATTGAGGAACGGGGTCAAGGGGAAGGGTGACCAAGGCCTAGGGACACATCCCTGCAGAACATATCAATTAACAGAAAAAAAAACCAATAACTGCAAAGTAGGCAAATCAAGGAGAGGTTTCTTTAGTGAACCTATACTTGTAGAGGAGAGGAAACTAGATTGCATGATACAAATGAATTCTATAAGAGATCACAGTTCGAGCTACTTATTGCAGTACAACAGATGCTACTTCTTTGAGTCAATATAATGCTGCACACGTGAACAAACCAGTCTGATTAGCAAAATTTCTATATTAATGATATAGAGAACATCCAAGTTTAGAACCCTTCATCAACCTTCTTAATACTCTCCATCTTAAGTCCATCCATGGAAAATGGGAAGAAAAAAAGAATCCCCTTCTTATTTGCGTGCCACATGGAAAATGGGAAGAAAAAAAGGAGAGTAGTCTGAGAGAACTATGTAGAATCCCCCTCTTATTTGCGTGCCACATGAAGAAATTAGCTGGTGTTTATATTTCACTAACTTAATTCAAACACCGATGGAAGTTGATGTAAAGTGAGTTAGGAGAATAATCATAAGGTGGTTGGAAAGGTTTCGAGGATGTTGCCCAGGAAAACAACCATTTCATCTTAACAGGAAAAATTGTTAAAAGAAATTTGAATTTGGGAAAAACAATGGAATATGAAATGAAGATTTTGCTGCTTAAAATAAAATAAGAAGATATTTAAATATGTCTTTGCAGAAGAGAAACTGTCGGATTTATAGTGCTCACTAAAAAAACCTATAATCTTCTTCAGGCTGGATAAAAATGTAAAACATCAAAAAAGACCAAAAACAAAAAGAAAGAAAAGAAAAATCCAGCAGCTCGAAAGAAAGACATACATTGTGGGAATGCTTGAGTTTGCAGTCCATCAAGCCGATCCCGAAGTCCTTAGTGCCTCAGAGCATTAACTTCCCACCTGCAATTCTCTATATCCTCCTTTCCACAGACCTAGCAAAAAGCTAAAAATCATAATCCCATACAAAATCAAGCAACTGCAACAGAAATCCATTGCAGAAAATCCCAAACACTAAGAAAAATCTACAAAGACATCATAAAAAGCCCAAATCTAACTCGACCTGAAAATTTGTTCACAAGGATTCGTCTGCTTACCAAATTCCGCCGTTCTTTCAGAATCTTTTCGCAAAATCTGTACTAAATCTCGCTAGAATATCCTGGACTATGTAGGGATTTTGTAGGAATTTTTTTTTTCCTAATTGCAAGCCTTCCTGTTCAACCTAATGCTAACTTGGAAATAAACTTATCGCGACCATTTCCTCATACAATCAAGCTTGTAGGTTTAGGGTTTGATGTGAAACTTCAAACAACCATTGGTATACCTCAATAAACAATAAATGCAATAAATAAAACGGCGGGGCAGTCCCATCAGGTTGGGCCGGTCATATCAGGGTCCTTCGCTTTATCGGTGTTATTGTTATTGTCTAGTAGGTAATGGATTTTTTATGTTTTTATTTTTTATTTTTTATTTTGATGAATATTCTTATTATATTAAAGATAAAAACAGTACAATATTTTTAAAATAATAATTGGGTGGTAAAAAAGTACACCCACATAGTTTATCTGGATCAAGTCCATAATATAGATGAAAATAAACACAAAAGAGCTTATTATACTTTATATTAAAGATAAAAATAGTACAATATTTTCAAAAAAATAATTGGGTGGTAAAAAAGCACACCCACATAGTCTATCTGGATCAAGTCCATAACACAAATGAAAATAAACACAAAAGAGCTTATTATGCTTTATATTAAAGATAAAAACAGTACAATATTTTCAAAATAATAATTGGGTGGTAAAAAAGTACACCCACATAGTTTATCTGGATCAAGTCCATAACACAGATGAAAATAAACACAAAAAAGCTTATTATACTTTATATTAAAGATAAAAACAGTACAATATTTTCAAAAAAATAATTGAGTGGTAAAAAAGCACACCCACATAGTCTATCTGGATCAAGTCCATAACACAGATGAAATATTTTCAAAAAAATAATTGGATGGTAAAAAAGCACACCCACATAGTCTATCAAGATCAAGTCCATAACACAGATGAAAATAAACACAAAAGATCTTATTATACTTTATATTAAAGATAAAAACAGTACAATATTTTCAAAAAAATAATTGGGTGGTAAAAAAGCACACCCACATAGTCTATTTGGATCAAGTCCATAACACAGATGAAAATAAACACGAAAGAGCTTATTATATTTATATTAAAGATAAAAACTGTACAATATTTTCAAAAAAATAATTCGGTGGTAAAAAAAGCACACCCACATAGTCTATCTGGATAAAGTCCATAACACAGATGAAAATAAACACAAAAGAGCTTATTATACTTTATATTAAAGATAAACACAGTACAATATTTTCAAAAAAATAATTGGGTGGTAGAAAAGCACACCCACATAGTCTATTTGGATCAAGTCCATAACACAAATGAAAATAAACACAAAAGGGCTTATTATACTTTATATTAAATATAAAAACAATACAATATTTTCAAAAAAATAATTGGGTGGTAAAAAAACACACCCACACAGTCTATCTGGATCAAGTCCATAACACAGATGAAAATTAAGTAGATAAAGTAATGCCAATAGAGGGTAAATCTTGATCATCAGGATTTCCCTGCACATCTCCAAGGGTAGTGTCGTCAATCGGCTCCCATCCAAAGAAGACACCTTCATCTTCAAGATTGTCCTCAATGGGTTGTTGGGCATAGACAAGAGAGTAGGCAAGTTGTAGATGAGGAAACTTGTTAGAGCTAGGCCAACTAGCACTCCCATGCCCTCGAGAAGAGGTCAAGGGATACCTGAAGGGATGGGGCCAACCATGAACAACAAAGTTATGAGAATTCGGAGGCTAGGCAGCATAGGAGTGGGAACCACAGTCTCATCTGGCAGACTAGTTGTGTCCACACCATCAACTTCCTAGAGGAGAGATAGACTACGGCAAAACCTTGGCAACAATGCAGGGGTCATTTCCCCAATGGTCTAGCACCTTCTAGAGATGAGTAACCTCAAGTGCAACTTTACTAACTTATGCCTAATCCTGTATGAAAATATTAGAACATATCATAGCTTTAGTGTAGAGAGAAAAATGTACATCTGCAGTGCAATTGCAAAACAATGCTACATTTCTATCTTTCCAAATACTGAAGAGAATCTCCACTTTGAAAGCATGCCAGATCTGGGTGTACTTATGCGGGAGACAAGGTCAATTCAAAAAGGGGTATCCAGGTACCACTTCCAATCCTTCGACCAAGGTCTGGGAGATTGAACCCCAATCTTATGCAACATCTAAGGGGGAATAGAGTTAGTAACAGCTTGAAAAGTCTCCTAGTCTTGATTGGTAAGCTTAAATTTAAACTTGAACCCAGGCCACGACAAAAAATTCATAGTGGCCCTATGAATAAGGTTGGGCAAAACACACACTCTACATTTGAAGAAGCACAAAGCATGAATCCAAGTCAATTTAGCCAAGGGCCAGCCTTCAGAACTGAGAATGGGAGACTACCAAATAGACTATTGATTAATGGATAAATCATTATGGAGCTCATCTCTTGCCCATCTAAGGTAGTTTGATAGCTTCCCAGGCTTTCCAAATACTTTTGATGACAAAAGTTCCCTAAATAATAGCAGGCTCCCACATTGTGAGAAGGGTGCCCAAATCCAAGCCTTTCCAAGCATCACATCTTGAAGGGACACCGGTGCTAATGCAATGTTGAACAAGATTTTTTAAGCTTCATTTCCTTCAAGAGGCCTAATAATCCATTTGGCACAAAGGGCAATACCCTGCCAAAAAATAGAAATTATACCAAGCCCCCCAGCTTCATGAGGCACCTACAACAAAATTCCTAGGCAACGCGATGGAAGCCCTCATGCCCATCACTAGAGACCCGGAGAAAATCTCTAAGGAGTTTCTCAATATTTAAGTAGGATTCCTTGGAAGGGACCCAACAAAAGGAATAGTAAACATGTGTGGCTATTAGAATTTTAGAATAAATCTAAAACTTACCAGCCAATGAAAGTGACTTGGTTATCAACTACTAAAGCTTTTTCTCAGTTCTAGCAATCACAGTCTTCCAAAGCTCAATAGGAAAACCCTAGAAAGCAAAAGGAATCCCCAAGAATCTAGAAAGACTTCCCCATGATCAATCCATTTCCACCTAAAATGATCGAGCCAACCAGGTTTGGGAAGGAAGGATTGCTGATAACACTAGGTCTTTTTAGAATTGAATGTTGTAGCCTGAGGCTTAACAAAAAATGTCCAAGCAGTGGAGAGCTTGTTTGACATTGTTCTCCTCTTCAATGAGAGTGACGAAGGAATCATTGGAAAAATATCCATTAACCAACTGCTTAGAAGAATTAGGGAGGGTAATCCCTTTGACACGGGATTAGGAGAACGCTTGCTTTAGCAAATAACTAAATCCTTCAGCTACCAAAACATAAAGAGCCAAGACAAGAGGGCATCCCTAAAAGATGGACCTATTAAGCCCAAATGGGCTAGATTGTTGACCAACAATGGTGATGCAAGAAGAAGTGTCAACCAATAACATCCAAACCATTTGAATGAAGCGCAGGTCAAACCCTAGAGCCTGCAACATGCCTAAAATAAAAGGACATTCAATATGATCATAAGCTTTGACAAAGTCAATTTTATGGAAGAGGGTTAGTAGCTAAGAGTGGCAAGACCATTCCATCCCTTCCCACACAACAACAATATTATCTAGGATGAATTTGGGTTTCATGAATCCCATTTGCTCGGGCCGACAATTAGAAGAAGCATGGAGTAGAGCTTAAGTGCAAAAGTCTTGGCAATGATTTTGTAGGAGACATTAAGCAGTGTAATAGGTCTCTAGTTGTTAATCTCTTCAGGATCACCAAACTTAAATATGAACTTGATATTACCTTTATTAAGTAAATTTCTCAAAGAGCCAGCTTGCATTGCTTCAAGATAAACTTTATGCAGGTCACAACTGACAGTGTCCCGAAATGTTTTTTAAAACTCACAAGGGAAGCCATCCAATCTAGGAGCTTTGTCATTAGCCATCAAAAAAGCATCCTCCTTAAGATCATCTTCAGTTAAAAGATGACCACATAGAATGCGTTGAGCATTAAAGACCCGGTAAAGGAGTACAACAAGACATTGTTACAAAGTAGACACCCTAACCAAAGTGTACTCTTGAGCCAAAAAGACTTGTTTGTAATGTTATACAAAGGCAAGCTTGCAGAATTGCATGAAACTCATGCAAGAGAATTGTTGTCATTCCCATATCTGTTGGATGGATTGAGAAGTATGATGGGGATGTAAGGCCTAAAAATTTCTTTGACACTCTATCCCCAATCTTAAGCTAGTGGAGATGATCTTTGATTTGGGCCCCACAAGATGTATGAGCATCGACGATTTGCTTCTGCTACTAGATCTGCGCTACTCGGAGCTAGGCAGTTGTGGCAAATGATTGAGCCCCCAAAATGACAATGGCATGGCAAAGCTCTTGGGTGGTGGTTTCATAAGAGAGGCAGTGGAAATGAGGGAGTTGGCTCCCATAATCCTTCATGCTAGAGATTAATCCAATAACATAAGTATAGAGAGTATGCATTACAAATGAAATAAGGAGAGTAATATTGCATTGAAATCAGATAATCACATTACAAAATGTTGTTGGACTCCTTGAAAGGACAACCTCATTTAAGTGATCCTCAATACAAAATATTCGATGGGTGATCTTTCCTCTTGCCTAGGCTCGCTATTTAAACTAATTCTATTGAAGAGAACCACCACTTCCCATATATGTGAGATAATTAAAATTAGCTAAAGGGATCACTTATGAAGCATATGCATGATGTCATGTCCCCTTACTAAATTTAATAGAAAATTATCAGGTCTGAAAATAAATTTTAAAATAATTTAGCTAATTTTTATATTTTGTCTTTTCCATATTAGCTAGTTAAGCATTTATTTTGACAATTTTTGCATGGACAAAATTAGCACAAGCTACATTTGAAAAATTAAAAGAGGTAATGAGCTCTTGCCTAGTGCTTGCTAATCTTAATTTTCCCTTCCATTTATTACAAAACCAACCAAAAAAGCTTATGCAGACCTATGTTTGTAGTAATAACATAATATATAAACTAAAGTCTTAAATCAAGATAGTCAAATCAATTTTAATTTTTTTTTAATATTAGTCATCCACTCCCACTTTAACGATCATCTAAACAAGTAAATAAATATATATTTCGTTGGTGCTAGAAATTAAACCCAGTATGAGAAATTATATATCATAGACAATCAAATAATAAAATAGAGAGATTATTTTTGAATTGCATGCCAGTGGGATTACACTTTATCATATCTATTTCTAGTAGAGACCTCAACATAATACATGAAATTACAAACACAAACCAATTGCTTAATTCTTACACACATTACTACAATCTTCTAATACTAATAAGCTAATTACACAATATTGCAATACACTAGAATAATCTATTAAAAATACTGCAATAAACCTACAAATTAATGCAACAAACCCACAAATCTCAAATATCAAATCTCCACACACTACTCACACCAAAAACTACATAAAAACTATGTAAATGGTTGGATCTGCACTCCTTGAAACTTTGTCACAATTCTTATATGAAATTTCCCTTCTAGATCATAGGGGTTTCATCCTACAATCCTTGAAATCACTAAATTTATATCCAATGATCTTCCACATCCAAGAGTTTTCATTATAGGATGGGTATGTGAACATTGTTCAACAAAAGAAATTGATTAAATTGACTTGAAAGATCCCATTGAAGGAAAATATAGCATATAAATACACAAAGTGGGCCCAAAATGGGTGCCCAAATCCCAATTCCTTCCTTTGGAAGGATAAACATCAATAAAAAATAATTAGTTGTCATCTTATTACAATTACCAAACAATTTGTTTTATTCCTGCTTTTTTTGCTTTCTTTCCCATCTTGATGTTTCCCAAGTTTAGTCATCTTTTTTATTAAATTTTCTTCAAAACTCATCTTTAACCTTCCTAGAAATTCATGCTCATAAACAGATAACAAGATATTAATATATTGATAATTATTTTGATTCTTCGATGACTATTCCACCTTACCAATTTCTAATTAAATAACAATTAAATATTTGTTTTAATTTTCTTCCCCTTATTCCATTACAAATAAAAATTAGATTAATTAATTATTTAATGGAAAATTAAATAGAAAGGTGACATGATAAGTCCTCCCTCCTCAAAATTTCTTGTCCTCAAGTAGTTCAAATTTGGATGATTTAAATTCTCTAGGCCCTTCCCAAGAAACATCCTCAATTGGCAGGTTTTTCTAATGAACCAAATATTTAGTGATAGTCCTCTTTCTCAAATTCTTTACTCTAGCATCTAACACCTCTTTAGGAATTAAGATCAACTTTCCCTCCTCATCTAAAAGTGGCAACTCTACGAACGATACAATATATTACCCCAAAGTTTTCTTCAGACTAGAGACATTAAAAAATTATGTATTTTACTATTCTTAAGAAGTTCCAATTCATAAGCTACCCCAATAATTTTTCTCACAATTTTGTAGGGTCAATAGAATTTGGGATTGAGTTTCTTTGCTCCACTCCTTTTGAGAGATGATTGTCTATATGGCTGCAGTAGATTAAATAGACTATGTCACCCACCTCAAAAGACCTTTCTGTATGTTTTTTATTTGCGTAACACTTATATTGATTTTGTGCCCTCTGTAAATGATCTTTGAGTGACCTCAATATTTCTTGATTGTGGTTTTTTTTAAGGTGGAAACCACCCAAACATATATTAATAAAAAGGCTAAATACATAGGTTTCAGAAAAGTTATTACAACCATTATTGAGGTTGCTTAGCTAGTCTAATCACAAAACTGTGAAATCAAAACAAAAATTGATGGCTCTTATATGGCAATGGTTGTTTCCAGCTACATACAAAGGATGGTAATCAAAAATCTAAAAAGACTAATTTACCATCCCCTGACCACTACATATGTTTGAACTGGTGAAAGAAAAAAACATCTTAAACATAGGAGACTACCCTTCTTCCCTCCATTATCAAGCATCACACAGGGGCAAAAGACTAAGTGTTCATGTTAAGGATCCACTCGGACTTCCCCCCTCTTTATTGATTGTGGTTATTGCAGTCACTTGTTGCTAGAACCCTACTGTCTATAGAAACCAAATCAATAAATGTCATTACATCATAACCATATAAAGATTTGAATGGGCTCATACCAATAGACATATGGTAAGTGGTATTGTAACAATGTTCTCCCAAATGTATCCATTTGAGCCATGCAACTTGACTTGAAACATAGTTCCATAAGTAACCCTCCACCCATTTATTTACTATTTATGTTTGTCCATCAGTTTATGTATGATAAATAGTGCTGAGAGAGAGTTCAGTACCTACTAACCTGAATAATTCTTGCCAAAAATAGATAAGAAACTTGCTATCCCTATCACTCACAATATTCTAGGGTAGTCCATGCAATCTAAACACTTCCTTAAAGAATAATTCATCCACTTGAGGGGATTTAAATTTTGATGATATAGCACAAAAGTGTGTAAACTTAGTTAATATATCCACTATTACATAAATACAATATCTACCATTTATCTTGGGCAAATCTGTGATAAATTCCATTGATATACTCTCCTATTTTTGGTTGGGAATGGGTAGAGGTTGAAGTAATCTTTCTAGCAATTCTTGTTCTCGTATATTTTGTTGACATATGGTACATTCTCTCACATGCTTGAGAACATCACTCTTGAGGCCCTTCCAAGAAACCTTTCCCTAATTTTCTTATATGTCTTATAGTACTCTGGATGTCTTGCGAATGGAACATCATGTACTACCCTTAAAACCTTTTCTTTCATTGTAGTTTCAGGTACTAAGAGAACTTTGTTCTTATAAAAAATCAACCCATCACATACTATATACCTGTCATCCTTTACCACTTATTCAAGAATGTTAGTGGTGAAAGTATTCTTTGCATATTTCATCATAATGATAGCTTTCCAATAAATAGAAATAGAGGAAACAAAGTAGAAAATTGGTTTCCTAGAGAGTGCATCAACTACAATGTTTTTCTTGTCTTTCATGTAAATTCTAAATCAAAATCATAGAATTGAATCTTACTCATCCATTTCTATTGTCTATCATTCAAATATTTTTCCCCAAGAAGAATTTCAAGCTATTAGGATATATTTTAACAACAAACTTCCCACATACCAAATACTATCTAAATGTCTCTAATGCATGCATTATAGCTAAAATTTCCTTATTATAAATAGAGTAGCTCTTTTATAACTCACTTAAATTCCTACTTTTAAAATCAATAGGATCTCTCCTTTGAGTTCTAGGACAACCCCTATCACTCTCTTGAAGCATCACATTCTACAATAAATGGAAGGGAAAAAATAAGAATAGAAATCATTGGGCAAGAGTTCATTACCTCCTAAATTTTCAAATGTAGCTTTTGCTAATTCTGCCCATACAAATGCCCCATTTTGGCCAAACATTTAAGAGGTGTTTCTAATTGAGAAAATCTCTTGACAAATCTCAAATTGGAGAACCCATGTAAAACACATTATTGGCACTAAAAAATGCCTTATTGGGGAATTACCGGCTTGCTGAACTTTCCTATTGGCATTTCGACAACTTTGGGAACTTGAGAACTCTTTTTGACATTTCAGTGATTTTGTGAACATACAAAATCATCGAAACATTTCTCTTTCTTATCTCTTTCTTTCTTGTTTTTTGCAATTCGGCAAGTTCAGGAACTCATGAACTTGCCGAAAGAGCCTCATCTTCTCTTCTTCTTTCTTTTCTCCTCTTATTTTCTTTTTTAGCTCTTTGGGCCTTTGGAAAACTTGCAAACCATTTTGATGAGGGTAGAATCTACCAAAAACACATACAAAAACAATTTATGAATTTCAAATAGACAAGAACAAAATCTCAAGAAAGATTAATTAAGAAAACTGCAAATTGTTTCATAATTTCTTCATTAAACTTGCTAATAAAAGGCTACAAATCTAAAATACAATCACCACAGTCATATGTCCTCTTATTACAACAATATGGGCTATCTTACAATAGAAGTATCTAATGTACAAAGCTTTCAGGAGCTATCTTCTAATATTTACCTAACCTCCTTATTCACATGAACATGATTTAGCAATAACTCCCAATACCCCACTACCTTGGAACTATAAAAATAGGCCATAGATACACATCGACACCACTTAGGGTAATTCAACCCAACGACAATTTTACATGAAATGTGTAAATCCTATTTGGGTGCCAAAATGAACTCAACTATCCTTTTCCCACCTAAGAAAGAATTTTCAAAGTTTGGAATTGAGAAACTAGGTAGCACAACTTTCGGGAACCATAACTTTTGAACCAGGCATTCGATTAATGAACTGTTTGATGGATTGGAAATCTTACAAAAAATTAATGCTTCAAAAACTATCCCATTTAGGAAAATTTTCATTTTTGACCAATTTTGAGGCCGTTACGGAACCTCTAAGTGCCTCAAAATTGATTCTAAAACCTTTTCCATGAACCTCAAAAACTGAAACTTTAATATCTTGAAATCCAAACATGATCTTGGGTTGCTATTTCAAATCTTTGGGGAAAATTTCAAACCCAACCACTTCTCCAATATAGGGTTACTAAAAATAGTAAATCATGGCATTCTTAGCCTTTTTGGAAACTTTGAATGCTCTAAATCATTATTCAAGCAAATGGGTATCCAAAAAAACCAAAATCAAAAGAAATATAAAATAAAATATTTTTTTATTGATGCAAGATTACTCTACACCTCTAGATTATCTTGCGTCAGACACCCAAGGTAATTTGAGAAGTGACCTTATGAAATCTCCAATGTGTGAGGCAGACCAATGCAGTGAACCTCTACTTTAGATAACCATGATGACTTTGAATAGGCCTTCCTCTCCATTTGACCAAGTATTCTTCATACTTCCTATTTCTTGTGCTCCTTCACACATGGCTATCTAAAATTTCTTCAATTTATCCCTTCTTTGAAATAGGTGTTGGGATATGCCACTGTCCATCTCCCTGTCTATCTTCTATACTTCTTTATTGATATTCTATCAAATTTGCAATATTGAACACATGTGAAATATTGATCCCACCTGGCAACTCAACTTCATATGCATTCCCTGATTCATGTTTCTTCAAAATATTACAAGGTCAAAATTTCCTCATCTTTAGTTTATTATATGTTCCTATGGAATATCTCTCTTTTCTAAGATGAACCATAACCTTGTCTCCAACATTGAATTCTTTAAATCTTCTTTTCTGATCTTCCTTCTACTTATACTGATATTCATTTAATGGATATGCTTCCTTACCTCCTCATGTAGATTCTTCATGTGCTCTGCAAAATCTTTGGCATCTACACTCCTCTTCTCCTCCTTATCCATCTTCCTTAACTCTAAAAGATTTTTGGGACTACTTCCATATACAATCTGGAATGGTGCTTTTGATGTTCTCATGTTAATTGAAATGTTGTATCTAAATTCAGCCTATGGAAAAATCATGTCCCATCCCTTTGGTTTTTCTCCTACCAGGCATCTCAAAAGGTTTCCCAAACTTCTATTTACCACTTCTATCTGATCATTAGTTTGTGGATGATGTGTAGAATAGAAACTTCAAATTTATCTTCAACTTCTTCCACAATGTCCTCCAAAAAATCCAACGAATTTTGTATCTCAGTCTAAAACTATGCTCTTTGGTAGGCCATGAAGTCTATCCACTTCCTTGAAGAATATCTCTACAATATGCACTGCATCATTTGTCTTCTAGAAAGGAATGAAATGTACCATCTTGGAAAATATATCAACCACCACAAAAATAGAATCATGACCTCTCTGAGTCCTTGGAAAACCTGTTAGATTCTGTGAGAAGCAAGAACCGAGCCAGGTTTTGATGTCGATCGTAGATCACATGCACTCCAGTCGACAAATGATCGAAGATCAAAATAGCATAATGGAGAGAATATGAAAAGAGAGAAAAATAGAGACAAAGCAAGAGAATTGGAGAATACTCTCGATACTGTCATGGAACTTTCACCGAACTGGTATTGAACAGGTGTTCAACTAGCTACTGTGAGAGGAGAGTGTTATATATATAGCAAAAATAGGGCATATACATCCAAGAGGTGCATTAACTCCTACTACCCATAAAAGGTGGGAGGTTTTACCTACTTGGTAAATGACAAAACATGTGGCATAACCTCATCAAGTGAAGACAGAAAGGAGGTGGCATATAAAGCCAAAAGAGGATGTGTAACTCAACTATCCATGTGTGGGAAAGAGTTACACATGTAGCTGATGTATTTCACCATATGTCCTCATATTAACCACATATAATAAACCTAAGCAAGCTTAGAAATGTGTAGGAAAAAGAAATATCCCTAAGAAAAATAAAAAACTACACTAAGAACCCCCTTAAGCGTAGCTTAGGTGGATGAAAAGATATGGATCCCGGCAAGTGATGCCTGGTGAGGTACCCATGTACAAAGAATTCCCCACTAAAAGAGAAGCCCCTCACAAAGGAATAGCCCTCCCTAAATAGAGAGAGAAAACACCCCCCATAGTAGAGAGAGTGAAGCGAAGGACTAAAAAGCCCCTCCAGAAGTAGACACTGGCCACACCCCTAGCAAAGCTCGTAGATGAAGAAACTTGCTCTTAGTGAAGGGTTTGGTGAAGATGTCTGCGATCTGCTCCAATGTCTAAATGTACTTGAGATCAATGATGTTTGTATGAATCATCTCCTAAATTTAGTGCATATGTATCTCAATGTGTTTGGTCCTCAGGTGATGGACTGGATTCCTTGAGATCTGAATTGCACTCTAATTATCACAAAAGATGACTGTGGTCTTTCTTAAAGAAATGCCAAACTTAGTGAGAATATTTTAAAGATAAATGGCCTCAGTGGTGGCATTAATTGCCCCTCAATATTTAGCCTCTATAGATGAAAGAGCAATTGCAGACTGCTTGTTGCTCGACCAACAAACTAGACTGAAACCAAGTGAGAAGCAATACCCTGAAGTAGACTTGTGCTCCTAAGAATCACCTACCCAATCTGAATCTATATATCCCACCAAGTCAAATTCCATGCCTGCTACATAGTGAATCACATAACTGTGAGTTCCCTGAATATAGTGGAGAATCCACTTAGTTACTTTCCAATGCAACTCATGTGGCTCCTGCATAAACCTAGAGACCATGCCCATGACATATGAAATGCCAGGCCTTGTGTGAGCTAGATAGATGAGACTCCCAACAAGTTGTTGTTATAAAGTGCCATCAACCAAGGGTGAAGAACACTTAGCCTCAAGTTTGACCCCTGACAAAAATGGAGTCAGTGCAAGCTTACAGTCAACCATGCGAAATCTGGAGAGCATGTCAAGTGCATACTTAGGTTGTGCCATGAAGATACCTAAAGAAGACTACGTGATCTCAATCCCTAAAAAGTAGTGCAATAGACCCAAGTTTGACATCATAAATTAATCATGTAGATCAGTTTTCACTACTTTGATGGTGGATGAGTGACTCCCTGTGATCAACAAGTCATTGACATAAAGAACTAGGAATGTCAGAGTATCATCCTGCTACAGAATGTAGACATTCGGATCAGAATGGCATCAAGTGAACCGAACCCAACTAACAGAATGAAGGAGTTCATCTTAGCATACTAGGCTTGAGGAGCCTTTTTGAGGCCATAAAGAGATTTCTGAAGATGACAAACCCATGAAGGAGCTTGAATGAACCCTTGTGGCTACTCCATGTAGATTTCCTCTTGAAGGTCACCATGAAGAAAAGCACTCTTCACGTCAATCTGATGAACTTCCCAACAATGGGTTGTAGCTATAGGAAGTACAAGTTGGATGGAATTTATTTTGGATACTAGTGCAAAAGTCTCAGAGTAGTCAATCTTCGGCACCTGGGAGAATCTTTTGGCAACCAAGTGAGCCTTATGCTTATCAACCAACCCATCTACTACAAATTTTGTCTGATAGTTCCACTTGCATCAAACAAGTTTTCTTCCCTTAGGAAGAGGGACTAAATCCCGTGTATGATTCCTTTCCAAGGAACTAATCTCTTCCTGCATTGCTAAATCCCACTAGGGGACACTAGAAGCTTCCCAAAAAGTCTATGGATCAAAAGCTGAAGCAAAGAAGAGATGTGGAGCCTGCTCAAATTGTGACCTTGTTCTTCTTGTATCTAAAGGATCACCAAACCAATCACCTGCTAACTACAAATTCTGACGAGCCCAAAGAGGACCTGTGGAAGGAGAATCTGGAGGAGAATCATCAACCTCTAAATAATGACTAGGAGAAGAGGGTGGATCCTCATTGTCATTGTCACCATTTGAAGTGGAGGAAGAAGACTCCTCATGTGGATTAGGAGGATTAAGATCCTCTGAAGAACTATCATCATATTGCAATGTATCCAATGTAATGGTGGATGGAGAAGTGGTAGGAGAAGAAGTGGAAGAGACCTCCTCAAAACGAACACTCCTCTCAATGAACAACTCATGAATTGTAGGGTGGAGAAGCCTATATCCCTTGACACTGTCTGGGTATCCAACAAATATGCAAGGCTTGCTCTGGGGATCCATAGCCTTGCATTTCTATGCTGGAATGTGGGCCCATGCAAGAGAACCAAACACTCAAAAGTGCTTAACTGTGGGTTTCCAACCAATCCAAGCTTGGAAAGAGTTACCCCCTTCACAGCTTTGTGAGGAATGCGGTTCTAGATGTAACACACACATTTGATGGCCTCCACCTAGTACTGAGGTACCATAGACCTGGAGTGAATCATACAATTCGCCATCTCTTTCAAGGACCCATTATTGTGTTTTGTGACACCATTCTGCTATGGACTATAGGGAACTGTGTGCTGAAGATCAATGCCCTCAGATGTAGAAAACTGCTCAAACCTGTGGTTGACATATTCCCCCCATTATCTGTATGAAGAATCTTGATGGCCTTCCCAGATTGATTCTCTACAAAATCTTTGAAGTCTAGAAAAGACTCAAAGACCTCAGACTTCTTCTTGAGAAAATATACCCAAGTATATCTAGAAAGATCATCAATGAATGTTAGAACATATCTAGCCTTGCTGAAAGAAGGATGTGGAAATGGTCCTGCCAAATCACTGTGAACCAACTCTGGAATCTATGTAGCCCTCCATGATTTGCCTTTGTCATAATTCTCCTCTAGATGCTTACCAAGAATGCATCCCTAGCAAACTCCATCAAAAAATTGAATAGAAGGCAACCCTGAAACCACGTCCTGTTGACTGAGTTGCTGTAAGTAGTAGTAATTCAAGTGACCAAACCACTGATGCCACAAATGACTCATTTCATCTGAATGAGTGAGTAAAATGGTCGAAGGAGATTCAGGAACAAAGTGAGAAAACTGATACAGTCAAGACTGATGATCTACTTTTCCCATAGCAACTGTAGACCCATCATGCAATTCACTGATTACCACATTATCTAATGTGAACTCAACCCGATTGCTAGAGCCAATGTGGGTGATCTGATAAACAGATAAGAGATTAGTTGACAAAGATGGAATGCAGAGAACATCTTGAAATGTTCCTTCATCCACGTCAATAGACCCTCTCCCATGCACTTCAACAGGAGTGAACCATCAACCATAAGAATGGTATGCATAGTACATGGCTCTAACGAGGTAAAACTATCCTGAGAAGAAGCCATGTGGTGTGAAGCACCTGATTCAATGATCCAAGTATCTAGTTGTGAAGGAACTGCAACTAGGGCCTTGCCCTTTCCTTTCCCCTTACTTTTGTCTATGTCCTTTGAAGATCCTTCTAATGAACTCTGCTTGACAAAATAAAGCACCTTGATATTGTTCTTCTCAAGAAGATGTGACAGGTAATCAATCTGCTTATTTAGACACTTGTGCTCGTCATGTCCAGGTCTTTTATAGTAAGAACACTTGACCTTCTCCTTCTTAGGTTTTTCATCTTTTGATGAAGAGGTTTGATTAGCTGCATTTTGAGCAGCAAGTTTCTGATCTTTCTTCCTCTCCTTGGTTCTTTTGTTTCTTTTCTTGTTTACCAGACCCCTTCTGTTCTTTTGTGCCTTGATTTGCAGCCAAGGCATGTGACTTCAAGGGTTTAATTGTACCCATGTGAACCAATTTATCTTGTTCTTAGGTGAGTTCTGTAGCAAACTCATCAAGAGAAGGCATTTTGTAGTTCATACCTAGGGCTCTTTTTGTGGCATAAAATGTAGAAACAAAGACTGAATAGTTCAAACCAAGCTTTAAAAGAATACTTAAGATCAGTTGTTTGTCTTCTTCTTTTATTCCACAATGTTTCAACTGCAATCTGATGGCTTTCAAATTTGTGAAGAAGTCTTGTATGGTGTCAAAATTGCTCGGACTCAACCTTATGAGTTCATTCTCCAATTGATGACCCCTTAACTCATCCTTCTTACCAAAGATTTTTTCCAATGTGGTCCACACATCATTTGGTATAGTGCAAAATTCAATGTGAAAAAGAAGGTTAGGAGAGACTGACATACACAGAGTACTAAAGGCTTCATCACATTTATTAAACCATTTTATCTTTTCTATAACATCTTGAGGTTCTGTCTTAAGTCCCATTGTAACCTGATGATATCCATGTCTTTTGAGATATATTATCATCTTAGATTTCCATTCAAAATAGTTATATGGAGTTAAGACAGGAAGTGTAGATGCATCCATGAGTGTAGAAAAGTAGTTTGCAGAGAAGAAAGAGAAGTGCGAAAAAGAGACACACGAGTCACCCCCCCCTTTTCACTAGTTTCTGAAATGACCCCCCCAAAAATTACAATGTTGGCACTTTATGATTAGTGTGATTTAAAATGCAAATCTTTAGATTTTCATACTCTTACAGGGCCCAAAATAGCCAAAACACTGAAACTACAATCCACCTACAATATGAGATCAAATTGAGAGCACCAATGTGGAGTACATAGAAAAATATCAACTTTGAAAAAAAAAAGCACCAAAAACAAAGTCCATTTGCACAAGTTATGGCTCCCGAAAGGTCTCAAAATGAGAACTGCGCAACAAATTCTGAGAGAATCTTCAATTTCTAAAATTTTGGAGCATCAAATCAAAAAAAATAACTTACCATAGTGTAGAGCATGAAATTCTACCCCAAATAAAAAAATATTGCATCAAAAAAGGAGTTTGAATGCTCAAGTTACAACTGTTTGAAGTTGGACTGCCAAATCAAAAATATAGATGGAGAGGAGTCTGCCTTTTGACAGTGATTTAAATGTCAAATTTAATACAAAAACCTCTACAATGGCCAGTTAAATGTCAAATTTAACACAGTCAACTTGACGAGTAGATGACTGTCAAATTTAACATAGTGTTTGTGACAGGCAGATGAACGTCAAATTTAAGCTTATTTTCCATGACGATTGTTTGACCATCACATTTAAGACAGTAAAAATATTTTCTGCAAAGCCGAACAGTATGGAATCTGTACAACCTGAAAAAAAATTGTGCAGAAATTTTTAGACTCTGATTTTGATGATTTTACAGTCGATCTTTAGGTTTTGGGGCCTTCTAGGCATGATGGCGAGATTTGTTTGGGCCAAAAATGCACTGATTTATTATCTACCTCCAGGAACCCCTCAAAAACCTCTGGTGCAACTAGGTCCTCCGATCTCCAATTTTAGTGAAACAAAAGCCAATTTTAACTTTTTTGAGCCTTTTAGATGCTATGGAGATGCTGAAAATGCCTCCAAAATTACCAAAAGAGCTGCAATCACCCATATCTCACAAGAACACAAATATGCATACCAGAATATTACAAATGCTTATTTTCTTTCAAACTGCTCTAATTCTTGAGATCATCTGAGGATGCAAGAGAAGAGCATACTAGGTTTTTGAGAAAAATATTAGCAGTCTAATAATCTCAAATCTCTCAAATATCAAGATTACAAAAATGAACTAAACCAAACAAATAGGCTCTAATACCATGTTAGATTCTACAAGAAAGAAGAACCGATCCAGGATTTGATGTCGGCCGTAGATCACATGCACTCCAGTCGATAAATGATTGAAGATCAAAATAGTAGAATGGAGAGAGAATCTGAAAAGAGAGAAAAAATAGAGACAAAGCAAGAGAATTTGAGAAAACTCTTGATACTCTCACGGAGCTTTCACCAAACTGGTATTGAACAGGTGTTCAACTAGCTACCATGAAAGGAGAGTGTTGTATATATAGCAAAAATAGGGCATATGCATCCAAGAGGTGCATTAACTCCTACTACCCATAAAAGGTGGGAGGTTTTACCTACTCGGTAAATGACAAAACATGTGACATAACCTCCTCAAGTGAAGACAGAAAGGAGGTGGTACATAAAGCCAAAAGAGGATGTGTAACTCAACTACCCATGTCTGGGAAAGAGTTACACAAGTAGCTGTTGTATTTTGCCACATGTCCTCATATTAACCGCATATAATAAACCTAAGCAAGCTTAATAATGTGTAGGAAAAAGAAATATCCCTAAGGAAAATAAAAAACCTACACTAACAAAACCAAGTACAAAATCCATGTTAATGTCTTCCCATGGCCTTTCAAGTATAGGTAAAGGCTGATACAAACTGGTATTTTGACTCACTCCCTTAGCCATATGACATACCCTACAACTCTATACAAACTTTTTCACATCCTGATATAACTATGGCTAATAATAGTTCTCAATTTTACTAATGCAATTGTCTTGTCTCTTCCAAAATATCCTGCTAATCCTCCACTATGCTTTTCATTTATCATAATCTCCCTCACGGAACTTCTTGGAATGCATAACTAACTTCCTTTGAATAACATGCCATCCTAGACTATGTAATCCAACCAATGTGTTATGTCCATGGTGACAAGCTCTAGGCAAGCTTTCCATGCCTCTACAAAATTTGGATCTTCTAGATAAAAATGTTTGAGTTCCTCAAACCCACCAACTTCAATTCTCATCTCCACCAAAAAAATTTGCCTCCTACTCAAGGCATCTGAAACTCTATTAGACTTCCCACTTCTATGCTTTAACATAAATGTATATCTTTGCAAAAATTTAACCCATTTCAAATGTCTTTGATTCAACTTTGCTTGGCTATACAAATACTGTAAATCTTGATGATCAGTGTACAAAACAAATTCCTTAGGAAAAGGATAGTGTCTAGGTAATCCCACAATAATGAGTCCCAAAGTTGGCACAAATGAAATTGGGAGGGAAGGGGACAAAAATTATCAAAGACCTTCGTACAAAGATTTTTCTTCGAACAAAGGCACCTGCGAATGAAGGTTGTGTAGAAACCTTCGAAAGAAGAAAAATCTTTGAATGAAGGTAATCTTCGAATGAAGGTTCTTGATTATTAAAAAAATTTTAAAATAATGCCTTCAAATGAAGAAAATCTTCTTTCAAAGGTGTTATTTTAATTCTTTCTTTTAATCGCTATATGAGCCGAGAACATTGTTTTGTCGACTCATTAGCGAAATAGAATTTTTGGCTCGCTGAACCTGTGAAGGCGAAGGTCCCAGGTGGAGCCCGTAATGTTCAACAGAGCTACAGGGTTATTCAAATGAAGATTATACATTGTCCTTAGAGGTAACCATAGTCCTCAATCGTGAAAATGGTGGTGGACTACATTTACCCTAAATCTTATAGCAATTTTTAAGCACTACAAAGCTCGGCTTCTCCTTCAATTTATTTCCATGTTTTAGTCAAATTTGTTGAAGCACTATGAAGCATATGAAGAACTGATTACATGCATGCACATCGAATTGAGAAATGATTAAGCAGACTATATTTACCCTAAATTTAATTTGGAGGTAAACCCTAATTGCAGTGTAAACATGATATATATACATTGAATGATATATACTGTCAAAGTTTAAATATACCTAATTACATTTACATGATATATACACATTCAATGATATATACTATGTCAAAATTTATATACCTAATTATGTGATATATATATATATAATGATTACACATACTGTCAAGATTTCTATAGCTAATCTTAATATGATATATATATCATATATATGTATATCATGATATATATACATGATCACACACACACACACACACACACACACACACACACACACACACACACACACACACACACACACACATTATTGATAAGTTATTGCCTATATGAGAACAAATATATTAAAGTAAGAAAATCATGTACAAACCTTAAGTGTGGAAGGAGATAATGAGGAGAAAACAAAGAGAGAGGTCCTAAACTATTGGACATAATGCCAAAGGAACCTGAGCCTTTCTGTCAGTTCAATAGCTATTTCTTCTTGAGCAGGGGATAGAAGATCCCCGTATTGACTGACAAAATAGGCAAAAGTTTCCATATTGTTCCTCTGTATACCTTACCAATAAAGCAGAAAAGGTTGACCTGCAACCTTGTTTTTGTTTACTGTAGCAGCATCGAAGACCTCAACCATCATGCCATAATTTGGCCTTTTGGTGAAATTGGATATAGCCACCTTTATTGCATTCACCATGTTGCCTTTGACAAAATTGGTAGCCATAAGCTTGCTGCTACTTTTCCTTCTTAAAATTAGGATAGAGTTCATTAGGAACTCTTCATATAGGAAACTATCATGGATATGGCCTCCATTAAAGACCTGAGCACCTATCACTTTGAAGATTGCATCCGCCACCTCCACAAAACTTACATTGAATAGTCATTTGATCTATGCTCTTGGGTCTTCTACTGCATTTTCTTCTTGGTCCTCGACCTCTTCATCTTCATCATCTTCTTCCTTTTCCTCTACCTCTTCTTCCTCCTCTTCTCCACTTCTTTCCTCTTCATCCTTCGACTCGTCAACTTGGGAAATGCATACACAGTTGATGGACATCATGTTCACCATTTCTTCTGTGTGGAAAGCCCCTCTACCAACTTACTCTTTGTAGAGGTTAGTGAAGTTTGCCAAAGAATATCAAGTTGCAACCAATGCATGTGAACTTCCACATCTCATATCTCTGAGGATTTGATCCATCCATTGAAATCTGATTTTCCTTAGGGATGTAAAATTTTAGTTTGCACCTTCTTAATTTAAGGGACCTGCTAAATCACTTCCTCAACCTTTCAGTCCATCCAGGTTAGCGTTTTAGTTCTTGAATTTGGAAATTTTTTGTCTACACTTAGCAAGGGCTCAAAGTTCCACCCAAGAGATCGATCGAAGCGTTTGGCGTGCTAAGGCACCAAAAATAGGGCTAGTTGCCCCTTACTGGTTTTGTTTTGAAGAAGGTTTTGGTACCCCTCCGGAGGTGCCCTATCAGAAATCAGATAATTTAATATTTGTGATGCAATTTCCATTCTTGGTGGAATCTTTACTATTCCTGATTGTCTAGGCTTGCTTGCTTCCACTGTTGGTTCCCTTGGTGTCCTTCCTTTTGATGGATTTGACTTCTTTTCAGGTTTGTTTGAAGTGTTGTGATTCTGGGAATTTGAGTTTGTAAGGATGGAAATTGTTGCTTCATCTCTTGTCTGAGGGTGAGCCACCTCATCTTTATCAACTATTAAATTCTTTGCACAAGGACTACTCTCCATATTTTATTCCAGACTAGGATTAGGCTCTTGAACATGGGTGTTGTGATTGTCCTTGTCCAAAGATGTACAAGGGTATTACGTGGCCTTGCCCTCAACTGTAATTTTTGTAGTGTCGAGATTTTTCTTTTTTTGGGGGCAAGATTATTTATGGTGGCTGCGACTTTAGCAATTCAAGCAAAAGAATTGCCTTTATTAAATCTCTATTTTCTGTTACCTATGATAGTACTTTGTGTGTAAGATTGTTTCTTTCAGAGTCTTGTAGATAACCGCCACTTGAATTCTGCCAAATAGGTAAGAGTTGTTGTCGAAGAGGTTTACATTGATGTTTGTTACCACTCCTAAGGAGCGCCCAATTTTTAAGAGACAATCCTCTATCCAAAACTTCAGTGGGTGGTTCTATAACCTAATCCATTTGGGTTCATCATAGGGGTCACATTTCAATGGATCAAAGTTTGACGACCATTTTCATATGTAAGTGGTGGTCTAGACCTAGACCAATTCCTTCCCTGTAGGATCATATAACAATCAAACCTTGATAGGAAGGTGACCAAGAAAAAGCCCTTTGGGAGGAATTTAAGGATGTATTGAATCTACCAAATTTCTTCAACCTAGTCTTTTATTTGTTTTTTGCTGAGCTTCAGACTGATAAACCAGCATATTAAGGTTGTTTTTTATAGAACTTTAGATTCCTTTTCGCTTTCTTTTGTGATATCAATTTGGAGGGCAGGCTTAGGAGAGTCCTTGCATTTGCTTTCCATTTCTACTCTTGCAAGATCACACATATGATATATATATATAAGATTATAGGTCAGACAACATTATTGATTAACAAGTTTAATAATTGTCTAGTTACTTTCCTTATGTAATCTAGAAGGGGCACATGCATTAGGTATTGAATTATTATTATATTTATAAAATATTATGCATTTGACAATACTTGTATTATATGTGTTAATACTTGATTTGAATGATGAAACAAGTGATCTAAATTCCTTGTTTGAAACAAGTGATAATCTTGAGCTTAACCAAGTATTCAATATTGGTACGAAATCGGGAGATCACATAAACCAAAGGGGAACTTGTTGTACACATATGGTTCCTTAGGTTGTCATTGATGTCAACACTGACAGAAGGTTGTCATTGATGTCAATACTATCATGGATGTGTGATGGTGTTCATGGTTGGATGTCATGTCCTATCTAGTAGAGAAGATACCATTCATGTCATGATATAATGTGGTTACTAAAGTTTTCAAATAAACCAGACAACTGAGAGGGGGAGTGAATTGGTTGTCACAAAACTTAAGTAATTCTGTACCTTAAATCATTAAACACTTATCCACTATTTGTTATGATAAATTCATGAAAGCTTAAACATAGAACCATAAACATAATTGCAAGATCATACACAAGTGACACCAGATTTTTACATGGAAAACCCTATTAAGGGAAAACCCACAGTGGGAGTTAACCCACAAGATATATATGTAAAGCATAATACTGAAAATCAAAGGCTCACTGTCAATATGACTCACTGCCCAAAATAGGGCTCACTACCAAGGGGAAGCTCACTGCCAAGGATTTGAACTAAGATGTTAGCATCTACTCCATGCCTGAATTCAATTCGATTGAAGTGCAATACTCTTATGCTCTACTCTGCCTTTTCTCTTCCTTACTTATCTTCATATTTTCACACCAGGACACCTTTTCCTTGACTCAATTACGAGTATTTATACACTACATCAACCTTGGAATGATCATCAAGGTTGGCATTACAATCATCAACCATTGAAACAATCTCCAAGGTTGGCATTACAAACATACATAAAATAGGTCTAGACCTAATACAAAATTGCTAAGGAAATGTAGTAAATCTATATGCTGATGACTTCATGCCTTAGATGGGATGTAAACACGATCTTCCATGCCACTACATGCTTCTACAATCTTCAATACATCTCCACAATCACTAGGATTAACCAAGTTGGCTAAGACTGGTTACACACTACATTATCTGGGAGTAATCTTCAAACACGGTCTCAATTCCTTAATGCAGACCAATACAAAGGTAGGAACATGATCAGGAGGCCTCCACAAGCATGTTATAATCATCAAGAGCAACCGCACAAAATCTAACCACTTCATCCATGAGATTCTTCACACCAGAGCATATGAACTTCACTATCTTTGACTATCATAAACGAAAGATAGCTTGTGGACCACCAAATCACAAAATATTGGATTTGTAGGCACTTATCATCATCCCAGACTTCCCTTTAGAACCATAGAGAAAAATACTTCAATGTGGAGGAATGCAAAGTAAAATAGTTTCTCCCCATCACTAGTGAATAAACAGAAAAAGCAGGTTTTATTCTAGTGAATGTAACTCACTCAATTCTTCATACTAGAGATTCAAACTCAGAATTTAGCATCTTCAGACATGTCTCTAAATAACTTCAAATCCACAAGCCAAGATCTTCAATCTCCAAGAAATACAGAGTAGTAATTTGGACTATCCTTTAGTATGCAACTCATAGTCTTCACTGTGCTTCATTGTTTCCCAATGGATTCTTCTAGAGGGGCTAATTTTCTCAATATCCTCAACATATAAGGCTTCTAAACAAATAAAAAAATAGGATATAGTTGACACCAATGAAAACAAGGATATGTTGACATCAATGACAACACCGATTAGGCACATACTTGCAACAATCTCCCCCTTTGTCATTGATGGCAACATATGATGTGAAAAATTGCAACAGCCATCAAGACAAGATTCTCCCCCTATCTCTTTACACATCTGTACTCTTTCTCACTAAGTTTTTCACATGATTTCTCTCCTCCTTTGACATCAATGGGAAAGGGCACATACATGCATTCTGTTATTCTGATCCAATCTATCTTCTGAACTTTCTTCATCTGACTACTCCCCCTAAGAAGTAGCCCTTAAAGGCATCAATCTGAATCTGGAGATGGATTTTTAGGTACCTCCAAACTGATGCACTTCTGTGCATCTTAGTTTAGAGCAGGAAGGGTGATAACCCCTAACTTTTCTTTGAAATACTCAAAAGCATCCTTAGGCAGAGGCTTAGTGAAAATGTCTGCAATCTGATCTTTTCTAGATATATACTACAACTTGACTTCATTCTCTATCACCTTTTCTCTCAAAAATTGATATCTTATGGATATGTGCTTTGTCCTTGAATGCATTACTGGATTCTTTGATATGTTTGTGGCACTTGTATTGTCACAAAAGATTGCAATTGGATCTTGATAAACAACTTGGATGTCCTTCAATGTCTGCTTCATCCATAACACTTGAGTGCATCTACATGCTGCTGCAATGTATTTTTCTTCTATATTAGACAGAGATATTGAGTCTTGTTTCTTGCTTAACTAGGATACCAGCCTTTTTCCCAAGAAGAATGCACCTCCACTTGTACTTTTCCTATCATCCAAATCTCTGGCCCAATCTACATCAGTGTATGCACTAAGAGTGAAATCATTGTCTTTTGGATACCACAAACCATAATCTATTGTGCCTTTCAAGTATCTCAGTATTCTGTAGTCACATGTGACTCTTTAGGTTCTTCATTGCCTCCAAAGATAATGTCATCAACAAAGACTGCAACAATTAGGATTTGTTCATTATTGATCTGGACCTTTTTCTTCTGAATTTCTTCCATGAGATTCTTCATATTTGATTTCACAACACCTCTTTATTCTGGGTTTCTGTACTAACTAACTAACTGAGGGTTATTAATTTGTAACATAGCTCCCCCTGAGCCATAGCTCACAATTTAATTTCTGGAGGAAATATCTACACCAAATGCTGGTGCAGATCCATTCTTAATCTCATTGACATCCTTTCTTATCCAGATCTTGCTCATCTCATTCTTGGTTTCTACCAAATCAACCTTGATCTTGCCTCTGTCATCTTTCTATTCTATTTTCCTCTTCATTGTGGGATAGTCTCTTTTTGCATTTCTGCTTTTGCAGAATCTAGCAAAGTGTCCGGGCTTGTTGCAATTTAGACTAACAATATCTCTCTAACCTTGATTTCTTATGTTGTTTGAGTTTGGCCTTGATCTGCATTGATTATCCATATGTCCAAATCTATTACATGCAAAGAACTTTCCATTAAAAGATTGAACATTCTTTGGATTGGTTTGATTTGACACATTTCTACACTCATTTGCTTAATGACCAATTTTCTTGCAATTGAAACATTGACCAGAGAAGGATGAAACATTTTAATCCATTCTACTCCTACACTGAGTAGCCTTATGACCATACTTATTACATTTAAAACAATAACCATTGAAAGATGGATACCTTTGAGTATTTGGTTGTCTGATTGAAGGTCTACTAGGTCTGCCTTTTTTATTTCTTACCAGATAGTTTATGCCTCTTCCTTTCTCAGATCTGACTTGTTCTGGAAACGAACTTTCTCTCTTTTCAAATCCCAAACCTTGCTTGTCATATGGATTCTTCTAGCTGGCAAGCAATTCATCAGAGCTTATTTTGAGCTTTTCTTTATGGCTATTTGTTGCCTCTAGATCAAACTTCAAAAGCATGATTTTGTTTGCCAATTTCTCACATTCTTCTGACTTATCTTTTACAAATTTTCTCAAATGATCCTCCATTCTTGTTTTGTCTTCAATTAAGAGACTCAATTCTTCACTTTTCTTTTTAAGACTTTGTTGGAGTTCCTTGATTTCCTTACTTAGCTCTTGGATACCACCATTTACTTCTACCATATTTTCTTTTGAATCCATGTTTTCTTCCTTCGATTTCTTAATGTCTTCTGGAGAAATTTGGTGTCTTTTACTCTCAGTATCAGCTGCTTTAGATTCAACACTGGTAATCAAGCATAGATTCTTTTGATTCATAGTAGCTCTGTTTCCTTTTGCATCACATTTTGTTTTATCACTAATGGTTTGGGAACTTTCTAGTGCTTCATTCTATTGTTCCTCATTGATTGAGTCAGAGTACCCTTGAATATTCTCATCAACCTTGACATTTGTACTTTCAACAATCTTTCCCAATCTATTATTGTAGCAATGGTAGGCTTTGTTCCAAGATGAATATCCAAGAAAAATGCCATCATCATACTTAACATTTCTATTTTGATAAAGCATTTGCTTCCAAATATTTTGAAGTATTTCACAGTGGGTACTTTTCCATACCATAATTCAAAGGGAGTCTTTTCATTTTTGTTTTTTGCTTGAACTCTGTTTAGTGTGTAGATAGTAGTTTGAATTGCCTCCTTCTAGAATGCTTCTGACAGATTGGCTTCTTCCATCATTGATTTTGTAGTTTCCTAAATGGTCCTGCTTGTTTCTTCCATTATCTTATTCTTTTCAAAGAGCTATTTTTCTATCCCATTAGTCTCACATAACATATTAAAACTATTGGAGGTAAACTCTTCTTCTTTGCCAATCCTTAAACACTTGATTTTCATATTTAGCTCATTTTCAACCATTGCTTTAAAATATTTGAGTCCATCTAGGGCTTCTAATTTTTCTTTGAAAAAGCTAACCCACGTCATTCTAGAATAATCATCAATAAAAAACATAAATTACATGTCATCATGGAAGCTTCATATTCTTGTAGGACCACAAAGGCTTATATTCAGTGGAAGATTTTTCTTTACCCTATAGTATTATTCTTGACTACCTTTTATCTTGACATTTCCTGCAAATGATGTTATTTGAGTGATCAATTTCTGGCAGATCTTTTACAATTTGGACTGAATCTGTCTTTACTAAATCGTCAAGATTGATATGACACAGTCTTCTATGCTAAAGCCAACTTTCATTGGTCTAAGTTGTGATCCCAGGTATGTCATTTTTTCTGAGTTGATAAAGATTCTTTTATGTTATTTTTCCAATGGCCATTGTAGTTCCAGATTTCTCTTTGATTACAAAAGTATCATTTTCAAATACAAGACTAAAACCATTTTTGCATAACTGTCCAACGCTTAAGAGACTTTGCTTTAGATTCTCAACATAAAAGACAACATCAGTGATTTGTCTATTGCCAAGATTGATTAATCCTTTTCCACATATTTTAGCAGTGTAGTCATCTCTGAATCTAACTAGCCCTCCATCATATCTTTCCAAACTTACAAACTTGCTCTTGTCACCAGCCATGTGATTTGAACAAGTACTATCAATAATCCAATAGTTCTCAGTTTGAAACATAGCTTCATTGTTGGTGCTTGCCTTTGAATCAATACACCTTAGATTGTTGATGCTCTTTATTTTGGAGAGGAGGTAGTCATCATCTTCACAAAAAGCTTCCTTGGACAATCCAGCTTTATCATCTTTTAGTGAACATTCAGGTGTATCAAAATTAGTATGTAGATGTTCATCTTTTAGCTCCATTTGGGATCTCCCTCGAGTTGTTAAACTCTTTACGAAGGGACTTGTCTCTATACCAATTGTTGAAATGAACCAGACAACTGAGAGGGGGGGTGAATCCGTTGTCACAAAACTTAAGCAATTCTGCACCTTAAATCATTAAACACTTATCCATTGTTTGTTATGATAAATTCATGAAAGCATAAACACAGAACCATAAACACAATTGCAAGGTCATACACAAGTGACACCATATTTTTATGTGGAAACCCATGTTAAGAGAAAAACCATGGTGGAAGTTAACCCACAAGATATATATGTAAATCACAATACTAAAAATCAAAGGCTCATTGCTAATAGGGTTCACTGCCCAGAAGAAGGCTCACTGCCAAGGGGTGGCTCACTACCAAGGATTTGAACTAAGATGTTAGCATCTACTCCATGCCTAAATTTAGTTCCATTGAAGTGCAATACTCTTTTGCTCTGCTCTACCTTTTCTCTTCTTTACTTATATTCACATTTTCACACCAAGACACCTTTTCCTTGACTCAATTGTAAGTATTTATACATTACATCAACCTTGGAATGATCATCAATCTTGGCATTACAATCATCAACCATTGGAACAATCTTCAAGGTCGGCATTACAAACATACATAAAATAGGTCTGGACCTAATACAAAATTTGCTAAGAAAATGTAGTAAAGATGTATACGGATCACTTCATGCCTTAGATGGGACTCAAAAATGATCTTCCATGCCACTATACATGCTTCTACAATCTTCAACACATCTCCGCAATCACTGGGATTAACCAAGTCGGCTAAGACTGGTTACATGCTACGTTATCTGGGAGTAATCTTCAAACATGATCTCAATTCCTTAACATAGACCAATGCAAAGGTAGGAACATGATCAAGAGGCTTCCACAAGCACGTTGTAATCATTAGGAGCAACCGCACAAACTCTAACCACTTCATCCATGAGATTCTTCACACCAGAGCACATGAACATCACTGTCTTTGACTATCATAAAAGAAAGATAGTTTACAGACCACCAAATCACAAACCATTGGATTTGTAGGAACTCATCATCATCCCAGACTTCCCTCTAGAACAGTAGAGCAAAATACTTCAATGCGAAGGAATGCAAAGCAAAATACTTTCTCCCTATCACTAGTGAATAAATAGAAAAAGTAGGTTTTATTCTGGTGAATGTAACTCACTCAATTCTTCATACCAGAGACTCAAACTTAGGATTTAGCATCATTAGACATGTCTCTAAATAACTTCCAATCCATAGACCAAGATCTTCAATCTCCATGAAATGTAGAGTAGTAATCTGGATTGTTCTTCAGTATGTAACTCACTGTCTTCACTGTGGTTCACTATTTCCTTACTGATTCTTCCAAAGGGGCTAATTTTCTCAATGTCCTTAACATATAAGGCTTCTAACCAAATAAAAAAATAGGATACAATTGACACCAATGACAAAAAGGATATTTTGACATCAATGACAACACTGATTAGGCATATACTTTTAACACTGAAGTTCATGGTTGGATGCCACGCCTTGATCACTACAAAGTTGAGTATGAAGTCATATTAAGATGGGAATTAGAAGCATCAAGAAGATACATTAATATGGAAATTAGAAGCACTAAGATGACCAAATGTTTTTTTGAGGATAAGGAGATGTTACCGGTGGCCTGAAGCATATTGTATGATTTCTCCTACTATTCCTAAGAATACATGTGTTAATATAAAGAAGATTTGGCCTCTAGAAGCTAGTGATAGTTTCTATTATAGGATGACTGTCTGTGAAGACTGTCTAGGAGATTTCTCCACATTAGTAGATATGGCTATGCGGGATCTAGAACTATGTTTAGAGTGCTATGAAGGTGATAATTCTAAAGTTTCAGATCATTTGTCCTTCCACTATGAAAGTTATGCATAATAGGGTTCCGGCATGTGTTCTAATGGTATAATGTGATGATAAAAGCTGATTGATCTACTCAACATTCCTTTGAATGTGAATGTTTTCCTTTACAATTTTGTGGACATGTTTATGGATGTGAATTACGTGTTTTCTTGTTGTTTCAAGGTTCTTGGTGATCCGCAAGCTCAGTTTTTCAATGATAGTATGTTACAATGTGTTCCAAATGACTTATTCTTCTCAGAGTTCATGGTTGAAGATGTATGACACAAATATTTGATGTGCAAAAATAAAGTAGTGCTTGGGGATGTCATATGAGTCCTATAGACTCACCTATAAAAGCTTCATGAAGATCTTTCTTATTTATAGTACCACATAAGATTTTCAAGTTACTGTGGTCGTTATGCTTCAAGTTTTATACTTCTTTTCTTAAGGTTATCCTATTTTCAAATTAGTGGAGTGTGTGGATGTAATTACTTGATGTTTGATGTTGTAAATAATTTTTTGGACCTAGTTAAGCAAGTGTTGATGTTCACAAGGCATGGGTCTTCTACTAGTGTAGCATGTAGTCTTGTTTTAGGACTTGTCCTCTACATGTTTCATGTTGTGTGTTGTCTGGCTGACTTGTAAATGTATTTTTCATGTTGTCTCTAGCTAACAAGAAATGTAATCAATATAATATCATGGATAAATAAGAAATCAAAGTGTGTTAGGTAAAGTGTGATTACAAAGTGATTGAAAAGATTCACAAGAAAAAGGAGAAGAATGAATGCATTATGATGTGTGACTGATGGAGAAAGAGCAGAAGTTGTAGATGCTATTGTGATTCATCATGAAGACATTTCTATGATACTGATGAAGTGTAGAGTTTGCCTAACTAATCTGATCATTAGAAGGAAGTGTGAAGAGGAATAATTGCAATCATCAAAGGTGTGAATTTCAATGTCAATTTTTAAACAGTAGAAGGATTATCATACTATAATCTTTTGTGAGCTTGTACTCAAGTCAGGGAGTAGTTTCTTCCTTGTGAGTGACCCTAAAACAAAGTCTTCAGGGAGTTGTATCTTCCTTAGGTGTGACCCTAAATCAAAGTCTTCAAGGAGTAGTAGCTTCTTTGGGTTGTAACCCTGAAACAAAGTCTATAGGGAGTAGTTACTTCCTTGGGTTGTATCCCTAAAACAAAGTTATTATTTAAGCCTCATATATTGTGATTTAATCCTCACCATGGTTTTTCTCTTCTTAGGTTTTCCACGTATATTTGGTGTTATGTGTTGATGTGCATTGTTTTTATCTTTCATGTTAATGTTAATACTATGATGCTTAAGTTTTAATCAATTTTGGAAGATTTGAAGTTTGTTATATACTGATTCACCCCCCCTCTTAGTATCCTTGTATGTTCAATAGAACTCTATTTAACATGTTCAATCAAGAACTAGGGAATACCATACATGCATGCCTATTCTTTGACAAAAAAATGAGGATATTGTATGGTTATCTAGAACATTCAAAATTTGACATCAACATTAAATTGGATCTTAGTGGACCACGTGGGAAGAAAAGTACTTAATAAGAAAAATTAGCACGAAAACTTCCAAGGTTGGTAGAAAGAAACCATTAGTTGTTCATGAAAGTGAATATCTGTTTCAATGTGGTTAGAATATACCTATCACAGGAATATAGTACATATGAACTTGATCCTAAGAAAATGGAAACATCTAAATGAGAAGAATAAATTTTAAAAAATAATTTCTTGATGTAATTTGGAAAAAATTCCATAAGACTAGAGTAAATAAGCCTTAGACTCTTGTGATTGATATATTAAATATTAGATTTAAAGTTATCTCTTTCTTGTACTTTTTATAAATTGAATTCCTTTGAGTTCATTTCAATTGTAGATATAAATGGGGAAGCACTATTAGACTAGAACCAAACTTGTGTTAGATAGATGCAATGTAAAAATTCAAGGTAAAACTAGATACAAAAGTTTGAGAGGCATGCCTTCATGTTAAAAATACACAATATGCTCTTGGATAAGAATAATATGAGCTTGAATGATATATATGATCATACAAATTCATGGTTATGATTAATACCATTTAAGGGTGCAAATTATACTAAATGAGAAGAAACAAAAATAAACCATAAAGACAACATTAACCCTAGTGACTTTCTCTGGCATTTCATCTAAATCTTAATGCAAGAAAAAAATCAACCCCGGACCAAAGGGATCAAATGTATGATCCCAAGAATAAAGGGAAATATACAACCACCCAATATGGATAACACCTTAGATAAATAAAAGACCTATGTTATAACATAGTTGAGGACATAAAATGAACTAAAGAAAATGTGTCATTATTTAATGTAACTCAACTCTAATGAAAAGAAAATTCTAAAAATTTTAGCACAATTGACATGACCTAAGGAATTAACCCAAATATATAAAACATTGAATATTATATGACTTAAGGAATCAACCAAAATATATAAAACATTGAATATTTATATGATCGTAAATATACTTGAGAAAAATTTAGTCACCTCTACTCTTTCTTACCATTAGGTTATTTGGAAAGAATTTAATATTCACTACCTTGAACTAATTTGGGCACATTTATAAATGTGATGCCACATGATATCTATTAAAGACTTGGCCTAGTACCATAGTATGGTCAATTCAAAAGGTATATGGTTGGGGAGATGTATATCATTCCCATACATTTATTTCAATTATTTAATTCTCAATTTAAATAGAACACACACACACACACACATATATATTACATGGATACTTAGAACACCTTCAAGTCATGCTCATAAGCTTAGACTAGTGTTAAATCCTTAATAGCTATATAATGAAACTAATTTATAACATATGCATGTCTTCCATGGTTCAGGTGATTCATAATAAAATTAGGACAAAAGTAAAGGCCAACATAAAACATCTCATTGAATAGAATACAAAAAAGACTAATGCTCTTATGTTAATTGTACACTTGAGCTAGGAATCTATACACTAGGAATCCAAAAATAGAAGATTATAGATATCGCTATTGTATTGCTATGTAAAAATCATACCCAAGCAGATCTAGTGTGTAAAGTTAGATTTTATGTGTTGAAATAAGCTTCATAGTCTTCAATGAACTACTCAACCCCTCCAATTTATTAGACATGGGAAACCCAAAATAAATTTTCATTGTAAACACAAATTCACTCCTTGAAGATAAATAGTTATTGGGATTATTAGAATATTTTTATGTGGAGGGTTTAGAATATAAATATAGAATTTCAAAGTGAGAGAGATTTACTTTACAGTACAAGCACATGTATGAAAGAAGATCTACCTAAATTTTAAGGATCACCAATCATCATTATGGAATGTGTTAGAAGAAGACAAGTGACTTTGCAAAACATCATTTATACTTGAGGTGATAATAGTGCAAATTATTTAGGTTAAGAAGTGGGTATGAAGCTACAAAATTAGTAGAAAATGTAGAAGGAATATCCTAATTCATAACAAGATCTAGATCTATTAACAATATTAGAGAGGATATGGATTAACTTTGATTGTAAACTTTTACTTCTTAGGAAAAAAGCTAATAGACTAATGGAAGTTAGATTGGACTACAACCATAGATGAATCCATGATCTCTACCTGAGAGTAGAAATGATAAATCTAAAATGACCTAATAGAGAGCCTTAGATTATTTTTTCTAATTTAATTCCAATAAATGCTAGAGTATAGTTGGGAGATTTTTGGAACATGCACATAAGTTTCAAACAAGAGTTAGTCCTCTATCAATACATAGATGGATTCTTGTCCCAAAATTAAGGTAATTTTCCATACCCCCCAAACTAGAATTTCCCAAATTTGATGGTATTGATCCTACCAGTTAGATATATAAGGTAGACCAATATTTCAAATACATAGTAAATATAAAGTTCCCCATGATCAAAATCTCTTTAGTGCTTCTTTCAAAGTAGAAAATGAATCCATTCAATGGTTAGATTTAAAACCCAATCCTTCCTCACATCTAGGAAAATTTTTGCACTTGGAAGTCAGCTAAATTTTGAGCTATATACATGGTTATATGTATTTGATTCAATGTAATGTATTAACATTCATACTTGAGCTCTTTAGATCAATCTAGTTAAGTGAATTTAATCTATTCATTATTAATTGAAATCCTAAAAATTATCATGAACTCATTTATGTTCAGTCGTCGTGTTCTAGAGCTAATTTATTTACTAATTTAAATGTTGATTTATGTTTCAATTCAATTTTATATGTATTTTTTAATTATATTAAATTAACATTAGGTAAAGTTCATTTTTCAAGTCATGTGTTTTAATTATGAAATTTTATTTGATTTAACATCATACCTCAAGTTTCACTTTAGGGTTTAAATTTATCTCCATTAGTTTTAGGTTAAAGAAGATTTATGTAAGTTCTAAAATTGTACATCATCAAATTATTTTTAGATTTAGGAAAGAATGCAACATTATTTTAGACCTATGTACATGTGCTTGAATTAATATTAAAGAATTTAATTGATTTTTGTGCACAATACGCACCAATATGGATATGCTTTGGACACGTATTGATTCTAAGATTCAGAAATTGAGATAGATTCCAATAGACCCTTCTACCACTGGGGTGTATAGAAGTAATTGTAGTGTGATTTTACAGAGTTCAGCCACCATTAGATAGTGATTAGGAGGTCTCCATGCATATTTTGGGGAGACATTAGCCATCATCTTTGCCCAAATGAGGGACGGGGTGTTAGGTGATGTTCCTTTGAGCACAGTCCAAAGCAGAGTGCTAAAGGAAACTGTCAAAACTCAATGTTTTCGCCAATACTCCACCAAATCTTAGGTTAGGGCCCATCAGGTGACTACATGCATATGCTCTAGGATGGCCCCTTTGATATATCCATGATTTCTTGCTACACAGAGTCGGTATCCAAATAACCAATAGAGTCCATTGTATTTTGCACAACAATTATATGGTGAGTTCCATTTAGGCCTCAACATTAACTATTTAGATTTACCCGGTCATTTGGGGTAGGGGCATGGTAGGGTTTGTGATAGGGATGCTTATTGTCGTGTAGATCGACAACCCACAGATTACAGGGTCTTGGTTAGGGCCTGCTGTCTCTCTATCCATTACCCCTATTACTGATGAGGTTGTCATTGCTTCCCAATGGAAAGCAATTGACAGTATTGTTGATATTGTAGTGGTGGCTCATCACATATCTATAGATCGCATAGGTCAATAGCTGATGAGACATCCAGTTACGTCAGTGATTGATTTAGCTGCATATGGTGTGGTAGGTATCCCATCTCTAAATGACATAGACCACAAGGCACATGATGCCTAAATTTTGAGGGATTCCAGTTATATATTTTCTAATGACTTGATGGGAGCATATCGTGTGATCTCATCATAGTAGGGGATCTCGTTAGTAGATGTTGCTTCATTTGTGGCTTAGTCTTGACATTCTGATATGGATCCTACGATTAGATTATCTTAAGGGACACATTATCCACCTACCCACCACCATTCTACTAATTCAACACAGGTGCATTCATAGGCTAATGATTACGCTGCTCCAAGGGCCCAGCCATCTGCTGCTACTCTAGGTGCCTAGTCATCTATAGCTGCTCTGGGTGCCTAATCATTTGTAGCTGCTCCAAGTGCTCAGACATCTACTGATACACTCAAGCAGGTCGTGAGAGGTCTAGGTTTTATGGAGATTCTCTCTTTAGGGTCGATACCATCTCACTTGCATAGTCCTCTACACACATCATTGGTAGAGCTAGTCTAGGGTAGGACTATAGAGGAGCTGGTTGATTATATGACTGTACAAGGTGGAATTGAGGATGTAGAGGTGACTCAGGTATATATGTACATATAATTTTTAAGTTTTTCAAGTTTTTAATAAATACATGTAGTATGTAACTTCATTGGAACCATGTACAACATAGTTTTATAAATTAAATATAACTTGAAATTAATTTTTGTTTTTTATGTATTCATGCATATATGTCTACGTGGAGGTAGCACATGTAACTCCTAGTTTGAGGGGAGAGTAGGTACACACACATTCTTTTCCTAACCATGTCAGTGGATAGGTGAACTTTAATTTTTATTTAAGTTAAAATGTACATATATGTACATATTCACTTGTTCACATGTGTCTATGCTTTTGTGTGTGTGTGTAGACACACACACACACAAAAACATAGACACCTGTGAACAGGTGAACATGTATATATATGTACATTATCACTCGATTAGGAGCACTAGTTTATACACACATGTGTTTATTACATTTTATGTTTATTACATGGACATTTTATGTTTGTTACCTGAACATTTTATGTTTTAGATATATTGATGAATGTGCACATGTGTACACATTTATACATTTGTTATATGTTAGATCTAGGGCACACAACTGAGAGGGGGGGTGAATCAATTGTACAAAAACTTGCTTCAACTTCAAACACTTGATTCTTCTTTGTTAGTTAATAGCATATCAATTAACCATCCATGAAAGCATAATGCATAAACACAAGAGCAGATAAACATCAACACATTGGACACCAAGATTTTGACATGGAAAACCCGGTTAAGGGAAAAACCACAGGGTGATTAACCTAAGGATTATTCTCTATTAGAAGAATAAGAAAAATGAATGGCACATGCCAATTAGGGCTCACTGCCTAAGCACACTGCTCACAAAGAGGCACACTGCCTATAAGAGACACACTGTCTACAAATTGATAAGAATCACAAACTTGAACTAGAGATTGACATCTTTACCATGTCTGGATCAGTTCCATTTAAGCCTGAGATACTTCTGCTCTGCCCTTCGCTCTTTCACTATACCACTCTCATCCGCTCAACACCACACTTTGAAATGAACTCACAAACCTTCATTTATACAAGACATCAACTTAGGAACAATCATCTAAGTCGGCAATCAACCATAAGGACATTCGCAAGATGATTAATACATCCGGTCGGCCACCACAAGAACATTCGCAAGATGAACAACTCATTCGGTCGACTAGTCTGAACAAGAACTTCATCCGAAAGAATATCTTCAATTCTGAGCTCTACCACCAATGCGGGCCAACAACATAACCTCAACATGATCCAAGAAGCTTCACAAGCTTGCTTGATTAACTAGGTACATCTGCACTTCCTCTACTCACTGGAATCTCTTCTCCTCTTCATCTAGAACTTCAAAAACACAGTCTGCCGCCACTGTCATACTGAAGAAGGTGCTTCTAGACCTCCAAACCACATACCAATTGAGATGACACATCACAAAGACATCCCAAACACTCCTTCCAATCCGCAGAGTCTGACAATTCTCCTCCAGATCTCACCAGACCTTTTTGCAACACTATGTCACTCTGGAACAGCTCCCAGAACTGGTTCTACTTGATCGATCACAACTTTTTCATATCTTCATGCGGACCTCTGAAATCTTAATTGGATCATCTCAAGACTCATATCTACAAACCCTTTAATTCGTAACCTCTGATCCTCAACCTATTGAGTACATTTGCCTTCTTCTTATCACTGTTCTTCACTATTCCTGATTGAGACTACTTTTCTCAATATCCTCAACACACAGCTCATCCAAACCTTCTTACCAATGCAATATGAGTATGTTGATGTCAATGACAACACTGGTTCACCTCATACTTGCAACAATCTCCCCCTTTGTCATTGATGGAAACATATGATGTGAAAAATCATCAAGACAAGAACTCCTTTCTGTCACAGCTCCCCCTATCAACAACAACTCTTCAGTTGTCTTCTCTTCCTTTACTGCTCCCCCTCGGATCATCAACCATTTGTTTTTTCACATGTCTTCTCTCCCCCTTTGACATCAATGGCAAAGGGCTCATACTTGCAATTCTAACACATCAGAATCATACCAGCTGCTCCCCCTTAGTAGCAGCTCCCCATCATCAATCCGGATCACAAGATATGACTGTGATATCCACCGGACTGATGCACATCAGTGCATCCTAGTTCATCACCGGAAGGGCCATGACCCCTAACTTCTCCCAGAGATACTCAAAAGAGTCCTTGGGATGAGGTTTAGTAAAGATATCTACAATCTGATCCTTGGAGGGTACATACTCCAATCTGACTTCTTCCTTGTTCACTTGTTCTCTCAAAAAGTGAAACTTGATAGATATGTGCTTAGTCTCATAATGCAATACCGGATTCTTAGAAATATTAATTGCACTTGAATTATCACAGAAAATTGTGATAGGCTCCTCATATTCAAGTTTAATGTCTCTTAGCATCTACTTCATCCATAAGATTTGAGTGCAACTACCTGCTGCTGCAATGTATTATGCTTCAGTTGTAGACAGAGATATTGCATCTTGTTTCTTGCTTAGCCAAGAAACCAATCTCTTTCCCAGAAAGAATGCTCCACCACTGGTGCTCTTCCGGTCATCCACATCTCCTACCCAATCTGCATCTGTGTAAGCATGAAGAGAGAAATCATGATCTCTAGGATACCACAAACCATACTCCACTATCCCTTTTAGATATCTAAAAATTCTCTTGATTGCCATAACATGAGATTCTCTAGGATCAGCCTGAAATCTTGCCACAAGACTGACAGCCTGCATTATATCTAGTCTAGTCTGAGTGAGATACAACAATCCACCAATCATTGATCTATACTTTGTCTAATCTTCCTTAGGAGAGTCATATCTTTGCTCAACTTACATCCGGTTGCCATAGGAGTGTTCATTGGCTTTGAATCTTTCATACCAAATTTCCTCAACAATTCTTTCATGTATTTGGTCTGAGAAATGAAGATCCCTTTCTTTGTTTGAGTAATTTGTAGACCCAAGAAGAAATTCATTTCACCAAGCATAGACATTTCAAACTCACTTTTCATCTGATTTGCAAAAGTTTTGCACATACTATCTCTTCCTCCAAAAATGATATCATCCACAAACACTTCAACAATCAAAATGTTTTCATGATCAATTTTGAAATATAAGTTGTTGTCAGCAGTACCTTTGTTGAATCTAATCTGCACAAGATGCTTATCCAACCTTTCATACCATGCTCTTGGGGCTTGCTTCAATCCATACAATGCTTTCTTCAACTTGCAAACCATATCATCATTATCAGACAATTGAAATCCATCCAGTTGTTCAATGTAAACTTCTTCTTCTAGATCACCATTTAGGAAGGCAGACTTGACATCCATCTGATATACCTTGAAGTCTTTGAAGGCAGCAAATGCAAGAAATAATCTGACTGCTTCAATTCTTGCCACCAGAGCAAAGGTCTCTTCAAAATCAATTCCTTCTATTTGAGAGTAGCCTTTGTAGACCAATCTAGCTTTGTTTCTGATTACTTCACCAACTTCATTCAGTTTGTTCCGGAAGACCCATTTGGTTCCAATCACATTTTTGTCTCTAGGTTTGGGAACAAGATCCCAAGTATGATTTTTCTCAATTTGCATCAATTCTTCCTCCATTGCTTTGGTCCAGTTTTCATCATTGCAAGCTTCATTAACTGTCTTAGGTTCAATCTTTGAAATCAAACAGTATTCATTTGAATCTTGAGCAATTCTTCTCCTTGTTTGTACCCCTTTACTTTTGTCACCTATGATCTGATCTTCAGTTATTTAGAGTTACATATCTTGGAACTTTGGGAGTTTCTTGCACTACTAATTCTTGATCAGGCTCATTCAGACAAACTTCTTCTTCCTAATTTACCGGATCAGTCTAGATCTGAATTTCAGAGGAGGATGGAGCTCCTTGCATCAGAACACCATCTTGATCATCTTCATCAAACACATAAAATCTTGAGGGCTTATCAATTCCTTCATCTACTATCACATTAGTAGTTTCTATCATCTTTCTCAGTCTCTTATTGTAACACCGGTATGCTTTGCTTTGAGTGGAGTAACCCAAGAAAATTCCTTCATCACTTCTAGCATCAAACTTCCCTAGATCTTCATCTCTTTTAATATAACACTTGCTACCAAATACTCTGAAATATCTCACAGTAGGAGTGATGCCAAACCAAAGTTCATATGGGGTCTTACCGGTATTGTTTCTGATTTGAACTCGATTGAGGGTGTAGACTGCAGTGCTGATAGCTTCTCTCCAAAACACCTGAGGAACATTTGCTTCCAACATCATTGTCCTGGCAGCTTCCTGGATGGTTCGGTTCTTTCTCTCAACTACTCCATTCTGCTGTGGAGTCCTAGGAGCAGACAACTGTCTCTTTATACCATGCTTCTCATAAAAGTCTATGAACTCACTGGATGTGAATTCCCCACCTCTATCAGACCTCAGACACTTCAGTTTTAATTCAGTTTGATTCTCTACCATAGCTTTGAAGATTTTGAACTTTTCAAAGGCTTCTGACTTCTCTTTCAGAAAGGTGACCCACATTATCTGGGAATAATCATCAATTAGTAACATGAAGTATCTATCACCTTGCAAACTCTTGACTCTTGTCGGACCACATAGATCAGTATGAACTAATTCTAATAATCCGGTAGAGGACTGATCTTTGCTTTTGAATGAAACTCTGCTCTGTTTACCTAGCTGACATTCTTTGCACAAACTATTTGTAGGTTTTACCAATTTTGGAAGATCTCTAATAGCCTGAGTATTGCTTATCCTAATGATGTTATCAAAATTAACATGACACATCCTTCTATGCCATAACCAGCTCTGATCAACTTGAACATGCAGACAACTTTTATCAGTACCAACCAAGTGAAAGATATTACCTTTAGTTTGAGTACCGGATGCAATGTCTGTTCTGGATCTTTCTAAGATTCTGTATTTTCCATCTTTGAATCAGAGATCATAACCTTTGTCCACCAACTGTCCAACACTAAGAAGATTGTGCTTCAAACCTTCAACATACAACACATTACCAGTTTTGTTTCTTCCATTAAAAGATATAGTTCCTCTTCCTTTGATTCTACCAGCTGAATTATCACCAAACTTTACCACTCCCCCTTCATATCTTTCCAACTCTAAGAACTTGTTCTTGTCACTCGTCATATGGTGAGAGCATCCACTGTCAATAACCCAATCATCCTTTTCTTGAACTTGGGTAGCCAAAGCTCTTTCTTCACCTTTATGATTGATAGATATTGGATCTTCTTCCCTGATAGCAATAAGCACCCATTCATTTCCGGATTTGTCTCCTATCTCTGATTCATCATCTGTTACTCCTTCATTATCAGCTTCTTCATGAACATAATAACAATTCTTTTGAAACCTTTGTCTATTAGAATCTGACCTCGTAGATCTTTCTGGACATCTTGAGGCAAAGTGACCAATCTTATTGCAGTTTAAGCATTTAAAAGGTAATTTTCCTTCATACTTACTGGATCCTCTTGGCAGTCTTTTTGCAATGAGGGCTTCAAGTCGAGTTGTTTCTGCTTCTTCCTCTTCCATATCTTTCCTTGCTTGTTCATACCATGACAGCTTCCTTGAAGAGTTCTCTCCCGGATCAAATCTTTGTTTGCCTTTCACATAGGCACTGGCTTTGAATGCAGATTTAGTCTTGGGGGGATCATCTCCAAACTCAGTCATTTCAAATGCAGCCAGTTTTCCAGCCAGTTGCTCTCTTGTGACAGTTGTATGGGCTCTGAATTCATCAATGGCAGCAACTTTGATTTTGTAGGCAGTAGGAAGGGATCTGAGAATTTTACAAACAATTTCATTTTCATCCCAAACTCCACCAGCATTCCTGATTCCACATACTAGCTCATTCACTCTTGGCATAAAGGTAGTGATATTTTCATCATCTCTCATCTTCAATCTTTCAAATTTCCCTTTCAGACTTTGCAACCTTGCACTCTTGACAAACTCATCTCCTTCATATAGAAGTTCCAGTTTAGTCCAGATCTCATATGCAGTTGGTAGGTCAATAACATTTGAGAGATCTGAGTCATCCAATGCACTTAGAAGAGCTTCCTTAGTCCGCGAATTGTTTTCAGCATCTGTGATTTCATTCAGAGTTGTCGGACCACCCTATGGAGGAACATATGATTTTGAGACCATGGTCAAGTATGCTTTTCCCATACACTCCAAATGACATTTCATGCGACCTTTCCGGAGAGTGAATTTGGTTCCATCAAACTTCGGACTATCCTTCTTATATGACGACATCCTGGATCTCCTCAAGTGGTTAATCTTCTTTCAGAGGAACTTAGCTCTAATACCAGTTGTTAGATCTAGGGCACACAACTGAGAGAGGGGGGTGAATCAATTGTACAAAAACTTGCTTCAACTTCAAACACTTGATTCTTCTTTGTTAGTTAATAGCATATCAATTAACCATCCATGAAAGCATAATGCATAAACACAAGAGCAGATAAACATCAACACATTGGACACCAAGATTTTGACGTGGAAAACCCGGTTAAGGGAAAAACCATGGGGTGATTAACCCAAGGATTATTCTCTGTTAGAGGAATAAGAAAAATGAATGGCACATGCCAATTAGGGCTGACTGCCTAAGCACACTACTCACAAAGAGACACACTACCTACAAGAGACACACTGTCTACAAAGTGATAAGAATCACAAACTTGAACTAGAGATTGACATCTTTACCATGTCTAGATCAGTTCCATTTAAGCCTGAGATACTTCTGCTCTGCCCTTTGCTCTTTCGCTATACCACTCTCATCCGCTCAACACCACACTTTGAAATAAACTCACAAAACTTCATTTATACAAGACATCGACTTAGGAACAATCATCTAAGTTAGCAATCAACCATAAGGACATTCGCAAGATGATTAATACATCTGGTCAGCCACCACAAGAACATTCACAAGATGAACTCATCCGGTTAGCTAGTCTGAACAAGAACTTCATCTGGAAGAATATCTTCAATTTCAGGCTCTACCACCAATGCAGACCGACAACATAACCTCAACATGATCCAAGAACCTTCACAAGCTTGCCTGATTAACTAGGTACATCTGCACTTCCTCTACTCACTGGAATCTCTTCTCCTCTTCATCCGAAACTTCAAGAACACAGTCTGCCGCCATTGTCATACTGAAGAAGGTGCTTCCGGACCTCCAAACCACGTACCAATCAAGATGACACATCACAAAGACATCCCAAACACTCCTTCCAATCCGTAGAGTCTGACAATTCTCCTTCAGATCTCACCAGACCTTTCTGCAACACTCTATCACTCCGGAACAGCTCTCGGAACCAATTCTACTTGACCGATCACAACTTTTTCATATCTTCATGCGGACCTCTGAAATCTTAACTGGATCATCTCAAGACTCATATCTACAAACCTTTTAATCCATAGCCTTTGATCCTCAACCTATTGAGTACATTTGCCTTCTTCTTATCACTGTTCCTGATTGAGACTACTTTTCTCAATATCCTCAACACACAGCTCATCCAAACCTTCTTACCAATGTAATATGAGTATGTTAACATCAATGACAACACTAGTTCACCTCATACTTGCAACAATATATATATATATATATATATATATATATATATATATATTACATGGATACTCCGAACACCTTCAAGTCATGATCATGACCTTAGACTAGTGTTAAATCCCAAATAGCTATATAATGAGACTAATTTATAACATATGCACATCTTTCATGGTTCAGGTGATTCATAATAAAATTAGGAAAAAAAATAAAGGCCAACATAAAACATCTCATTGAATAGAATACAAAAAACCTAATGCTCTTATGTTCATTGTACACTTGAGCTAGGAATATATATACTAGGAATCCAAAAATAGAACAATATTATAGATATCTCTATTGTATTGCTATGTAAAAATCATATCCAAGCAGATCTAGTGTGTAAAGTTAGATTTTATTTGTTGAAATAAGCTTCATAGTCTTCAATGAACTAGTCAACCCCTCCAATTTATTAGACATGGGAGACCCAAAATAAATTTTCATTGTAAAAACAAATTCACTCCTTGAGGATAAATAGTTATTGGGATTACTAGAATATTTTTATGTGGAGGGTTTAGAACATAAAGATACAATTTCAAAGTGAGAGAGATCTACTTTACAGTACGAGCACATGTATGAAAGAAGATCTACCTAAATTTTAAGGATCACCAATCATCATTATGGAATGTGTTAGAAGAAGACAAGTGACCTTGTAAAACATAATTTCTACTTGAGGTGATAATAGTAAAGATTATTTAGGTTAAGAAGTGGGTATGAAGCTCCAAAATTAGTAGAAAATGTAGAAGGAATATCGTAATTCATAACAAGATCTAGATATATTAACAATATTAGAGAGGATGTGGATTAACTTTGATTGTAAACTTTAAATTGTTAGGAAAAAACCTAATAAACTAATGGAAGTTAGGTGGGACTACAACCATAGTGTGAATCCATGATCTCTACCTGAGAGTAGAAATGATAAATCTAAAATGACCTAATAGAAAGCCTTAGATTATTTTTCTAATTTAATTCCAATAAATGCTAGAGTATAGTTGGGAGATTTTTGGAACATGCACATAAGTTTCAAACAAGAGTTAGTCCTCTATCAATACATAGATGGATTCATGTCCCAAAATTAAGGTAATTTCCCATACCCCCCAAACTAGAATTTCCCAAATTTGATGGTATTGATCCTACCAGTTAGATATATAAGGTAGACCAATATTTCAAATACATAGTAAATATAAAGTTCCCCATGATCAAAATATCTTTAGTGCTTCTTTCAAAGTAGAAAATGAATCCATTCAATGGTTAGATATAAAACCCAATCCTTTCTCACATCCAGGAAATTTTTTGCACTTGGAAGTCCTTAGCTAAATTTTGAGCTATATACATGGTTATATGTATTTGATTCAATGTAATGTATTAACATTCATATTCGATCTCTTTAGATCAATCTAGTTAAGTGAATTTAATCTATTCATTATTAAATTAAATCCTAAATATTATCATGAACTCATTTATGTTCAGTTGTCGTGTTCTAGAGCTAATTTACTTACTAGTTTAAATGTTGATTTATGTTTCAATTCAAGTTTATATGTATTTTTTAATTATATTAAATTAACATTAGGTAAAGTTCATTTTTCAAGTCATGTGTTTTAATTATGAAAATTTATTTGATTTAACATCATACCTCAAGTTTCAATTTAGGGTTTAAATTTATCTTCATTAGTTTTAGGTTAAAGAAGATTTATGTAAGTTCTAAAATTGTGAATCATCAAATTATTTTTAGATTTAAGAAAGGATGCAACATTATTTTAGACCCATTTATATGTGCTTGAATTAATATTAAAGAATTTAATTGATTTTTGTGCACGGTACACACCGATATGGATATGCTTTGGACACGTATTGATTCTAAAATTTAGAAATTGAGACAGATTCCAACAGACCCTTCTACAACTGGGGTGTATAGAAGTAATTCTAGTCTGATTTTATAGAGTTTAGTCACCATTAGATAGTCATTAGGAGGTCTCCATGCATATTTTGGGGAGACATTAGCCATCGTCCTTGCCAAAAAAAGGGATGGGGTGTTAGGCAATGTTCCTTTGAGCACAGTCCAAAGCAAAGTGCCAAAGGAAACTATCAAAACTCAATGTTTTCCCCAATACTCCACCAAATCTTAGGTCAGGGCATATCAGGTGACTACGTGCATATGCCCTAGGATGGCCCATTTCATATATCCATGATTTCTTTCTACAATTGGTTGGTATCCAAATAACAACCAGAGTCCATTTTATTTTGCACAGCAGTTATATGCTGAGGTCCATTTAGGGTTCAACGTTAACTATTTGGATTTACCAGATCATTTGGGGTAGGCGCATGGTAGGGTTTGTGATAGGGATGCTTATTGTCGTGCATATCAACAACCCACATATTACAGGGTCTTCGTTGGGGCTTGTTGTCTCTCTATCCATTACCCCTATTACTGATGAGGTTGTCATTGCTTCCCAATGGGAAGCAATTGATAGTATTGTTGATTTTGCAGTGGATCCTCATCACATATCTATAGATCATGTGGGTCGATAGCTGATGAGACATCCAGTTACATCAGCTATTGATTTAGATGCATATGTCATGGCAGGTATCCCATCTCCGAATGGCATAGACCACATTGCACATGATGCCCAAATTTTGAGGGATTCTAGTTATATATTTTCTAAGGACTTGATGGGAGCATATCGTGTGATCTCATCATAGTAGGGGATCTCGTTAGTAGATGTTGCTTCATTTGTGGCTTAGTCTCGGCATTCTAATATGGATCCTACAATTATATAATTTTAAGGGGCACATGAGCCACCTACCCACCACCATTCTACTGATTCGACATAGGTACATCCATAGGCTAATGATTATGCTACTCCAAGGGCCCAACCATCTGCTGCTACTCCAGGTGCCTAGTCATCTTCAGCTACTCTAGGTGCCTATTCATATGTAGCTGCTCCAGGTACTCAGACATCTACTAATACACTCAAGCAAGACGTTAGAGGTCTAGGTTTTATGGAGATTATCTCTTTAGGGTCGATACCATCTCACTTGCATAGTCCTCTACACACATCATTGGTAGAGCTAGTCTAGGGTAGGACTACAGAGGAGCTGGTTGATTATATGACTGTACAAGGTGGAATTGAGGATGTAGAGGTGACTCAGGTATATATGTACATATAATTTTTAAGTTTTTCAAGTTTTTAATAAATACATGTAGTATGTAACTTCATTGGAACCATGTGCAACATAGTTTTATAAATTGAATATAACTCAAAATTAATTTTATTTTTTTTATGTATTCATTCATATGTGTCTAGGTGGAGGTAGCACATGTAACTCCTAGTTTGAGGGGAGAGCATGTACACACACATTCTTTGCCTAACCATGTCAGTGGATAGGTGAACTTTAATTTTCATTTAAGTTAAAATGTACATATATGTACATGTTCACTTGTTCACGTGTCTATGTTTTTTTTTGGGGGGTGTATATATATATATATATATGTATGTATGTATGTATATATACATACATACATACCTATATATATATATATACATAATATAATTTTTAATTAATTACACAATTTTGTATATGTATATATATGTAGGGCCCAACACATTTATCAAATGCTCAAGATTCATGCTTGAATTTTATATATATATATTAATTAATTACACAATTTTGTATATGTATAAATCTGTAGGGCCCAACACATTTATCAAATGCTCAAGATTCATGCTTGAATGGTCACTCGATTATATATATATAATAAATTTTTTAATTAATTACACAATTTTGTATATGTATATATATGTAGGGCCCAACACATTTATCAAATGGTCAAGATTCATGCTTGAATGGTCACTCGATTAAGAGCACTAGTTTATACACGCATGTGTTTATTACATTTTGTGTTTATTACATTTTATGTTTATTACATGGACATTTTATGTTTCTTACATGGACGTTTTATGTTTTAGATCTATTGATGTATGTGCACATGTTTACACATTTATACATTTGATAGATATATATAGATGAAATTTGTGATTATGACTTCTTATGTTTCGGTGATGTATATATGTATGTTTATATATATGTAAATTTTAGATATTTTTTATCCTTCAGGGACATAATTTATGTTTGTACATGTTTATGTTTATGAAAGTTTAAACAAAATAAAATGATCTAATATATATATATATATATATATATATATATATGTACTTGATGTGCAGTACTATGAAATTTGGTTAAATATGGTTAATAGATGGATATATAAACAACCCCACTTTAGACATAGGTACAATGAGATGAGGCAAATCTACTATAACCATCCATCCCTGTACTATTTCACTTTTATAAATTGAAGTTTAATTGTGTGTGTCAAATTAGTTTAAAATACATGTGGATTTGAATTAAAATATAACAAAATCAAAGTATAAATATCAGGGTTTTCATCTAGGAAAGGCCCTAGAATATTAAGACATTGGAGAATCACTTCTTAGCATCTTCGAGTGAATATGAGGTCTTTTGTTTTATACCACTTGATGTACATATTTAATTATATTAGATTAAGGGGACCCTTCTAGAATTAACTAATAAAGATGAATGATATCAAAATCCTTAAGTTTTTTAGATATTAATTTTAAGGAATGAGAGGTAAATTAATTGATTAAGTGATGCTAATGTAATGTCTTGGCCTCTTGCTAATATTTAATGCATGTTATGCCCCAAAAGATCTTATAAGTTCCTTGTTTTGAATTATGGTTCACAAGTGAGAGAGGTAGGAATATGAGAGACATAACAACATAAGTTCTAAACTCATTAAATTCAAACATAAATATTTTAATTGAGATGCATCCAATCATGTTGTAAATCTATACCACAACTTCTAATATAAAATTGAACTAGAATCAATAACATAACACTTGTCATATAATTTATCACTTGTCATTTGTATGCATCCAACCAAATTGTAACTTTCTCTACCACTTGATCATTCTAATATAGAATCACTAATCAATTTATAACATATAACATCATATATAATATATAATTTAAATAAAAATAGAATTTGATTTTACACATGTATAAAGAGGCATCCATAAAACCATCACAATCATAACACATGTGTTGTAACTAAATTATGAACACTAAGGCTCATATTAGCATCATGTAATGAGAAATACACGTAATTTAATTTATCACAATTTCATTTGTACATCTATCTAGAAGCTTAGGTAAAGATATAGATCATCCATGTCTACATTTCAATGAAACAAGAAAAATCACATATCATGTACCCAAATGTTATAGAACTACTTGAACTTTAAGAAAAAGAAATTCATTCCCAAACACCTCACTCATTCATATACCACATCAATTGGTTCAACTCGCTCTTCAATAACTTCTAGTATTCTCTAATTGTCTCTATCTAGTCTCCAATTATGACGTCCATGTTCTCATGGAACTTCATGAAGAGATAGGCTAGTAGCAATTACTAGGTGACTATACTAATACACCTTATTTTCAATATGGTAATCAGTAAAATGAATCCCATTTTGAACAATTTTGACTTGTTTGAGATATGTCCCTTGCACTACAACTAAGCTTGTGGGAAAAACCATTCCATCACTTATTTCTAGTTTTGTTAACTTCATCCTCTCCTTTGTACAATGTAATAAATAATAACTAACACCTTCTTTGTTTCCATCCTCTACTATGACTGCAAAAACATCTCCTATACACATATATACAATATTCAATTTAAAAAATAGAACCAATCTTTAATTGTAGAAAAAAATTAATATTAAACAAATTACAATTAGATTTTGTCTAAAGATTAATAAATATTATAATTTATCAATCTAAAGGTACAAACTTTGCATGAATTTATATATATGCACACATACCTTTTTTAATCAATCCTAAAATGTGGTCATAATCAATTGAAATCAAAGGAATGTCTTCAAATCTTTCCTCTTAATCTTTATTATATGTGCCAGTAATAACTAGTGGCACTAAATTCCATTCACTAACATATCCACATTCTTGGTTGTTGCAATTCACATAACTTCCCAAAATGTAGTCATAACAAAAATAAGAGTAATCCCTAGTCCACAATATCCACATGACACAATGTAAAGATCTTGTTTTCTCTACCCTCTTGCATCCATGAATTGTTCTTCTATCCACACCTACAAATTATATTTAATTCAAAATAAAATAAATATAGAGTTCTTAAACTTTTTAAAACAATTGAAGCTTTTTTCAAAAAATAAATTACATACCTGATATCTCATAAAACACTCTATTAGGACATGGATTCCTCCCTGAAGATGTGTCGACATCACATGCAAAGTGTTTCTTACACCATTCAACAACATCATGTGCATAATTTATACTATCTTAGACCTCATAATTCATTTGATGTTTTCTTAGAGTGTGTTTGATGCAAGCTCTTGTGCCATCATGTTCACCCTTTCCATGCCCACTCTCAAAGAAATCCAAAAACTGTGGTATATTATCTTGTCGATGATATCTACATAGTGCATAAAATAGCCTTGATGATTTTAACTATGACGCACACCCATGAGACCATACAAAAAAAAATTCAATCTTTACACCTCTTCTTGCCAAATCTTCAAAAAACTTTTTAAAGTAATGTTGGACAAAAATCGTGTCATGCTCTTTATCATCACTAATATAAAAGTTATATCATTTCTTAATGACTCATTTTTCATATGTACTATCAACGCCATCCAAATCCAATTGTGCATGTCGATAACACACATGTACCATAATAGTGACCTGCTCTGAATAGTAATATTGTGTTTGAATCTCCTTTTGATGGGTAAAAGAGTAATTTTATTCAAAGTCAATTGAAGAGGAAACGAAACAACAAGGCATAAAAACACAAGAGAATGAAAGAAAAATGCACAATTATACCTTCAAAATCCTTGAAGATTCCTCCACTCCTTGATAAGGTGGAAAGTGTTGCACACAAACACTCTAGATTTACCCAAACTTAATGAAACTATGTGGATTGCTCTCAAAACACAAAACTAAATTAGCATGGTGAGGATGAGATGAAAGGAATTTTGGATCTATTTTAGCATTATGGAATTGCATGAAATGAGACGATGAGAATGGCTTGTGGAGGGTCTTATTTATAGGCAAATTTGGAAGGATTTTGATCCAACGGTTGAGATTAAAAGTTGAGATCATGGGTGGAGATTGGATGAGAGATGGAGGGTCAAGATTTGATCACCGAAATTGGATGATGGAGAATAAAAATGAATTTTAAATTCATTTTTGGGGAAGGCTTTGTATTTAATATGATAATGACTTGTGAGGAAATAAAATATTATTTCCTTGGGAGGATGTGGAATGTTTAATTCCATTTTATGTGTAGTTGTGAGAGACGTGACACATGGACAATCTTAGAACTCACATGTGCGAGCTCAATTGTGGAGAAGAGATTAGCATGGAAATAGTAAGGTAAGGTGTAAGGGTCATGTGACCCATGGCATTATTTTGTAAATTTTAATCTATGGGTTATGGGAGAATGAGTTAATGATGCTTTGACCAAGTTAATCAAGGTGATTAACTTAATTAATGTGGTTGGAGAAACTTACGGAATGAGCTAATCAAGGTTTAGGATTAATTAAATAATGATTTATTTAATTAATCCAGTTCTAGGGGTCATGTAGGCTAGGGTAGCTAATTAAATAATAGCTATTTAATCAACTAGGCTAGGTATAGGCTGATTAGTAGGGTAGATTAATTAAATAAGTATGATTCATTTAATTAATCAAGTTTATGAAAGTAGACAAATTATCCAAATAAATATTTACATATATTTATTTAAGTAATTGGGGTGATGTTGTATGGTATAGTGCTGAATTAAATTAATTAATTCAGAATTAAGGGTTAATTAATGATGAATGGTTAGGGATAAATGATTAGGGGTGATGTAGGGATAATTAATTAAATAATTATGAATTTATTTAATTAATTAGATGAAAGGGGAAATTAGTGATATGGACAATGTCAGAAGAATGGTTAAAGTTGTACACTTAAAATTGTCCATGTCTTACAACATCTTGTCGACACATTACTAGAGACATCATATAACATTTTGTCCTAATCCCACTCCTAATCCCATTTACCCTACTAGCCAATTAATTAAATAAATCCTATTTATTTAATTAATTTTCCTTCTCCCATTTTCTAACTAATTCAAATAAAATATTTGAATTTGTCCTCACCTTTCACCTCATTGCAACACATGTCACATACTACATTTTTCATTTAATACACTTCACATGTCTCACTAGTTTAGATAAAACATTATTTAAATTAGGTCTACCCTACACTTGTCACATGACTACAACTCCTCATCGAGTGGGAAACCCTAATCGATCTCAACTGTCCACATCGTTAAAATAAACTTTCAATCCTAGCCATCAATTCAAATCACTCATTTCCTATAAACCAACCCTCACCCAAGCCATTTGGGGGGATCCATTTTGCAATTACCCTCATGCTATCAAATTTACTCTAGGATCTCCATTCTCATTCATCTTCTTGTTAGTGTTATGCTGTTGAAATAGTAAGGCAATCAACATTCATCATTTGATATCTTGCATTCCTATGCAAGATTGAGAAGAACAATGGGGGTGAACCAAGTTTGACATAGGAGTTTAGATATTGTTGTTTATGCTTTGATTTCTATGTTCATTTTGTACTCCATTGTGTTGTTAGGGTTTTATGCTTCATGTTTATGATTTATCCCTGATTTTTACCCTAATACATTTGGTGAACCTAACGTGAAATCTAGCAATTTTGATAAATTTTGGTGATCAAGTTTTGCAAGTGACCTCTTGGCCTGAAATAGACCTCATCGTTGCATCTCGAAGGCCTCACAGGTGAAAAATGACATAAAATTTGATACATTTTTCTACCAAAATGTTTTTTAAAAATTTGTATGGTTTTGCCTCTATCACAGGGTGGTACCGTACGGACCTGTACAACCTGTGCAAGGCCTCTTAGATCTAATCATCAAGTTTTATTATTTGATTGCAAGTTTCATGGTGTACTCGATGCATCTAAGGGTTTAGGGTTCTTATTCTAGTTTTTGACTAAATAGTGTATCCTTTGTTCACCCCCATCAATTGTGTTTGAATCTCTTTGCCAGAAACCCTAGGCGCTCTATTAAAAACCCTCTGTCTCTATTATGTAATGTCTACTACTCTCTATCTAGGTCAAAAGCCCTAAAATCCATCGCAGCCATCTCTGTGTTTGTCGACCCCCTAAAAGCCTCTGCGGATGCCTTGAATGTCTTTGTCACCTCTGCATAACCACTGCCCACTTTCCCGGTGCCTCCAATGTTTTCGGTCGCAGTCTCCTTGTAACCCATCACCACCTCCTTCAAAGCTCCTCCGCCACTCTCTAAACTCACCGCCATCTAAACCCTATTTCTACCTACCAATCCTCTTAGACCGACGCCCACCACTCCTCTCAGACATTGCTGACAAACTGTGGGTACTGTTGGTCATGATGTGAGTCACAAACAAACATAGAATAAAAGTACACATTAACCTTTATTCATCTTGAAAGATACAGTGAATTCAGAGAATTCATGATCCCAACTCTCCGGTGATTAGGTCTTAATCGACTGACGTTACTCAGTAGTTAATGTGAATTGATGTTTCCATTTTGGGGCCTTACGTGAAAATGTACTATCATCATGACGTTCCTGTAGAAATTCTTTACAGAGAAGTCAAATTATGCAGCTATTTGATGAAAAGAAGTAAAATACTTAGATCTTTGCATGATATTTTCGATTGAGCACGCTTAGAGTTCAAATATGCTAAACATTTGCGATTATCTACGAGATTTCAGCATACCTCTCTATTTCTACTTATTATTTGTCATCACTTGCAGTTATGGTGATGAATTTATGAAATTAAAAAAAAAAGAAAAGGGTTAAAGAATGACATTCCCAAAACTACTTGACTGAGATCACTGATCCACATACAAGCTCCCATACATGCAATGAAAAGAAGGAAACTAGAATCATACTTCACCAGGACATTCCACAAATCCGCATGATCTAGTGCAAATCTTCAAAGGAAAAGTTGACAACAACATGTAATGAAATGAAAGCGCTTCTAGTTGAACACATCATTCCCCAGTACATATCCAGAAATCAACAGGAAGATTACATAAAATTTGCAATCAGGATGTAATCTGAAACTTCATATCCATTCAGTATGCTCAAGAACAGGTACATTTACAGTGATCTAAAGAAAGAACCTTGACATTTCAACAATTCAGTCTTCATTAGTCTCAGTAATCCGATCTCGTATTTGATTCTACAGTAATTGGTCTTAATGTGCCAGATGTTCCAATGTATCTTTTATATCTTTTGACAAGCTCTGGCTCTTATATAGAGCAAATGCCAGAAAATAGTTACAATGATCCAAGGATCAGGATCCTCCCAGAACAATCAATGGTCTAGATGAATAGCACATGCTTTGCCAGTTGGCAAATGTATAGCTGGCACAGAATATTTCAGCATCTTTGATTTGATTCGGTCTCCAGCTGGCAAACAGCATATTTGACAATATCCTCCTCACTTCTGGTTCATGTTGCCTCCTTGTGCAACCATACAATGCTCAGCAACAGCTCTAACAACATCATGACTTCCTGCAAATAAACAGACAAACATTAAGTTCATCATCATTATGTGGAACACAGCATGAAGTTAAAATTCACATTAAAACAAGCCCCATGTTCAAACATATGCAATGGGTTTCAAATTCTGTGAAAACCATGCAAAAAATGCATAAACAGGGCTAAAAAATACACTGGTCAACCATCGTTGACCAAAAATTAGGCTATCGGGCTTCAAATGGATTGAAAAATCCATCACTTCATTTTCCCGCCTATTTTCTTGTATATCGGGTTCAAAATAGTGCATATACATCGCAAAATATACAATGATTAAATCGCTTTTCAAAATCTTTCGAATCCGCCCTTGTATATTTCGGCATGTATACCCAGCGCGACAAAATATACATCGGCAAATGTACAACGATTTAACCGCATTTCATAATATTTCGGGTCTGCCTTTGTATGTGATGCATGTATGTATTTCGGCGTGACCACATACTGTCGGAATGACAATTTTACATTAGGCCGACGGCTAAACTTATACCAACGCCAAAAATCATGATGATGTCCTTCCATCGGGAAGACATGTTCTATCGGCATGATAACTCAAGATAAGGCCGATAGCGAAAGTTATACCGATGAGGAACTCTTCATCGGGTGGAGGATATATATATCGGCGAGACAATTATGAACTTGGCCGACACAATATGTCAGGTCGATCACCTTTTCGGTGAGAAAACAACTATCGGGGAGAGATTTCCTGACTCGGCCGATATCAAAACTTATGCCGATGAACCTTTCCATCAGGAAGACAAACAACTGTCGGCATAAAAAAAACAAAGTTGGGCCGACAGTAAAAAATATGCCGATGAGCATATCGGGTAGACAAACATATCGGGGAGACTAAAAAGTGCCCGGCCGATAGACAAAGTCAGGCCAATGGCAAGACTTGAAACTTTCGTCTACATGATATTTTGGAAATATGATGCTCCCCCTTCCGAATGTCAAGATGATGTCATCAGGATATCCGGGGCTTTTGTTAAACTTAGAACATGACGACATCGTCATATTCGCGAACCGGATCATGTTTTGGAAAATATCCTGCCGAAGGGAAATGTGATGATGATGTCCTCCTAATATTTGCTTCTTCGTTTATCAGATCGGGATGACGTCATCAGGATATTTGCAAAAGGTCATATTTCTCGGTAGGAGGACATTACGAAATGTCGGGTGATATTCAGAATATGATGCTTGCGAAAAGCATAAGGCCATTTGACGGGTAAAACACACTATCACCCAAAATTAATGTCTGGATATTGCGACTGCATGATTTTTATCGGGTGATAGACCAAGATCATGATGATCTTGACAACATGACTGAGGATAAAAATATGATGATCCTCTTGTGAATATCAGGTTTGACCAAAACTTTGACTGTGCATAACTTCCACATATGGACGCATTTTCTAGTGATGTAAAAGGCAAACCTGCATGGAATTTCAAGCTCTTTCTAAATATGAGGTCATAGCAACAAAATATGAACTTTGACAAACTAACCTCATGATGATGACCTACCTCATCCTGACCTTCATGATGATGATGCACCTGACTCATTTTTACCAAACCGCCAGAAAGCAAACAACACAAGCCAAGCCAAAAAGTTGGGTCCCTGTTTTGCCAAGTTAAAATGGGGTGTGTTGTGTAACCACACAACAACTTGCCACCAAAGAAAATAAACAAATTCCAATGATTCAAGTGATGTGATCACATTTATCTATAGTATTCTAATTCCGTCTAAGTGTAAGCATCATGATCCTCTGAATGATAAAATTTCATCATGGTGATAATGCTAACAAAGGATCAGGTGTGTGCATATGATTAATTATCCTCATCTTGAAAGTAAGTTGAAAACGTAAGTAACTGGTGTTAAACTACATAGTTGGAGATCATCCCTCATAGCCAACCTGGATAGAGCCTTGCTGCCAGCAGGCGTCTATAGCCTCGGCAAGGTTATCTGTACAATCTCCCTAAGTAGAGCCCCACTGCTAGCAGGCGTCCATAGCCCCGGTAGAGTTACTTAGATGGCCTAATTTTATTTCTTTTCTAATTTTCTCTTTAAAATTTATATCTGATATCATCATGTCAGCTCATTTGTACAAGGTACCATTACTTGCAGCTTTAGGTTGGAGATTGCACTGGTAGCAAGGGAGTCCCTTTAGATTTTTCACTTAACACCTATACTAGTGTGTTCAACAAACCCAAGGCTGTTAAGTGTTTCATTGTGATGGATTCACTTTGACCAAGAAAAAGCACCCTGATGAAAAGACATCATAAACCTGATCACGAACACTTCTTAGAATGAATCATAACCTATGTCTAAATGTGATCTCATCATCTGAATCTCAACAACTTAATTATTTTCTAGGGTGATGAAGTGCATCATCCTGACTTACCAGAACAACGGTTCCAACCAGCAAAACAAAACAAGCACAACAAACAAACTGTACAAACAACTATACAAATATACAATATGGTACACATGACTGTGACGAAGTCATTCAAGCCTGGAAATAATGTTTGAGGAATTGTCCATTGACTGGCAACGGAACATCCTCACCTGTCAGGTTCTTAAGCCTATAAGTGCTGTCTCCTAAGATCTCAGAAATCTGAAAGGGACATCCATAATCTATCAAACTTACCATGATCACCTTTCTTTTCATGGGCTTTATCCCACATCAGGACTAAATCGGATATCCTGAAAGCTTTAACTCTGGCTCTCTTGTCAAACCAGCGTTTGACAACAGCCTGATGTTTCGCAAATTGGTCAATCGCTTGACTTCGCTTTTCTTCCAGGTGCATCAACTGAAGCAACCTGACTTCCTGCTTATTATCTATGCCTAGATATTCTTGGGCAAACTATAGAGTAGGAATTTTCAAGTTTACAGGGAGGATAGGATCTACCCCATATACTAGTTGGAAGGGTGAGTTTCCTAATGCAATTTTCATTCTAGTTCTGTCTACCCATAAGGCATATTTCAGAAATGAGTTCCATTCCCTGGGATTTTTCTCTATCAGTTTTCTTATGATACTCAGTAAATTCTTGTTGGTGGATTCTGCTAATCCATTTCCCTGGGGATAGTAGTTGGATGAAAATTTAAGTATGATCCCATGATCAAAAGCCCAACTTGACAATTTGGTGGAAATGAAGGCAGAACCATTATCACTTACCAATGCATAAGGAATTCCATACCTGGTGACAATGTTGCTTTCCAGAAACTTAATGACATCATTTGCAGTGCAAGTTTTGCTGCTGGTAGCCTCAGTCCATCTAGTACAATAATCAGTAATCGTTAAGACATACCTATGGCCTGAGGAAGACGGAGGATTGATCGGTCCTATGAAATCCATGCCCCACTGTGCGAATGGGCGCTCTTCCACCACTGGCTGCAACGGTTGCGCAGCATATTTTTCTCTATTGGCAACAACCTGGCAAACATGACAACATTTAACATGATCAGCCGTGTCCTTAAAAATTGTAGGCCAGTAATATCCTACTCTGAGGATTGCGTGTGTTGTGGCCAACGCTGATCCGTGTGCCGTTCCAAACTTGTTATGTAACTCTGTCAAAACTTTATTTGCTTCTGGTTTCTCTAAGCACCTCAGGTATATTCCTTCATGATTCTTCTTAAACAAGGTTCCCCCCTTCATCATATATTTCTGTGATCTTATCTTCAAGGCTCTTCTCTGTGAAGCTTGCATTCTTGAAGGACACCTTCCAGTGATCAGGATGTGCCTGATGTCCGAATACCACTCTCTATTGTCTTTCTCATTGATCACATACTGCTGACTGATGATGTTTGGATCAGTTTCGGATATCATCTGGCTCAGAGCTTGTCCTCTTACTAGCTTCATTAGTGTGATCTCCATGTCATATTCTTGTAATATAGTAATCCATTTGGCTCTTTTTTCACCAGGTTCACTCTGCATCAGGAGCATCTTCACTGCTGCATCTGGTACCACAGTGATCACTTTACTTCTTAGTATATAATGTCTGAATTTCTTTACTGCTCTAACTAATGTAAGTGCCTATCTTTCAACATCTACATATCTCAACTCAACATCCCTGAAAAGACAGCTCATGAAAGCAATTGGTTTCTCTTCTTTCTCTTCATTTCTTTGAGTTAACACTGCTGCAGAAGTATGTTCTGAGGCAAATGAGTAGATGTAGAAATCTCTTGTATAATCTGGACTGATGAGGATAGGAGCATCTGAAATGGCCCTCTTTATATCTTCAAAAGCAGCCCTGGATTCTGGTGTCCACTCAATTTGTGCATCCTTTTTCAACATGGCATTTAGTGGTCTAACAATTTTAGCGAAGCCGGTGATGAACTTCCTCACAAAATTTATCTTACCAAAGTAGGACTTAAGTTCCTTTTTGCTTCCTGGAAGTTGTAACTTTATAATAGACCCCACCCTGTCAGGATCAATGATAATTCCATCTTCTGTGATCAGGTGGCCTAGTAAGTTTCCTATTGTGACTCCAAATATGCACTTCTTAGGAGTCAAAGATATTCCATATTCTTCACATTTCTTCAGTACACTTCTGAGATCAGCAACATGATTTCCCCTTTCCTTGGAGAATACTGTCAAGTCATCCATATAGATGACTATACACTTTCCTATTAAGCCTCTGAAGGCTATGTCCATTGCTCGCTGGAATGTAGCTTCAGCATTTATAAGTCCAAATGGCATACGTCTATATGCAAATATACCCCACTTTGTGGTGAAAGCAGTTTTCAATCTGTCAATTTTATCTACCATCACTTGGTTGTATCCTGAGAAACCATCTAAGAAGGACATCATTTTGGCTCTATTTACAATCTGTAGAACTTCATCCAAAGAGGGCAAAGGATAATTATCCTTTTCTGATGCTCTGTTCAAGTTCCTGAAATCTACACATAACCTGATGTCTCCATTCTTCTTTCTGACTGGCACCAGATTTGCCACCCAAGTGGAGTGCCTTACAGGAAATATTATCCGGGCATTTAACAATTTCTTGACTTCTTCAAGGATGATTGGCTCAAGCAGAGCATTAACTGGTCTCTGTTTCTGTCTGAAAGGTTTTGCATCTGGCTTGAGAGGTATAGTATGAGTTATGACAGAAGTGTCATATGTCTTTAGCTCATCATAAGTCCATGCAATTACATGTATGTAATCCTTAAGGGCCTGAGTTATTCCTTCTAACTCTTCTGGTGTACAAACCTTACCCAATAAGACGTTTCTCTTGTCATCAGCTTGTCCAATATTCACTTGTGAATATTGACCTCCATCTGCCTTAGGCAGGTCTTTATGTTTAAGCATATTATCTAGATCAAAGGCTCTTTCTAATTCAATCATACCTTTGGGAATTCTGTTGCTAGGCAACTCTAATATCTCATCTTCTTCCCAGACATGATCTTCCATACCATTCTCATCTATAATCTGAGCTTCAAATATGTCTCTATTTGATATAAAGTTCAGGATGTGCTGATCATCATCAAACACCTGGAGATTAGTCACATTGTCAGGTACCGAAGGTACTGACACCAATTCTACTGAAAATCTCTTTAGACCAGATATAGACAGTGGTTCCAACGTACTGGCAGCCTGGGTGAGTGCATCTGCCCTCTGGTTCTGTTCTCTTGGTACGTGAATGATATTAAAGGCATCAAAGTCCTCAATCAAGTCCCACACTCGATGCCTGTAATTTGATAGTTTTCTGTAGTTACAGGAGTAAATTCCTCTTACCTGTCTCACAACTAGTTCTGAATCCCCAAAGACATGCAGGATCTTTACCTTCTTCTTATGAGCAAATAACATTCCATGAATCAGAGCTTCATACTCTGCGACATTATTGGTGCAGGGGAATTGTAATCTGTAAGCTGCTAAATAGGACTTCCCTAATGGATCAATAAGGTCAATTCCTACCCCAACACCTTGCTTAGATTTGGATCCATCAAACCTCAAGATCCAAGGTTTATCCTCAGCAGGACACTTAGCTGAACTTTCTTGTCTTCTAGCAGCTCTGGCTGCTGCTCCGCCTGATATCCACTTTAACTTGGGGATGTCATCATCTTCAAGTTTCTTCTTTCCTTTAATTTGTGAGCTTGATGGCTTTTCTGTTTTCTTTTCCATATCAGCAAGAGGATGATGTTCAGGATCTACAACTACATGCTTCTTCAAAATATGTAAGCATAGTGAGCAAGTTGTTTCTGAGTGGGGTGCCTCATGCAGCCTACACCAACCTTTAATCAACACCTCGTGGGGAGATTTATGCTGTCATGTCATCTTCTCTATTTCTTTTATCAGAAATTCCTCGAACTTCATCAGATCACTACCTTTGTCTTCATCAGACAACTCATAATCCGGTTCCATGAAGCAATTGCTACCAGGAGTGACCTTTTCTTTTTCTGCATCATTTACCAAGATCTCTTCTACTTTTAGGATATGATCATCATCATGATCTGTTGACTCTTCTGTTCTTGCAGAAGACAAATAAGAATTAGTATCGTCATCATCATCAGACGCAACACTCACCTCGGAATATGATGATGATGCTTCACTATACGTCTGCTCCAGTATCATCATGTCTAAGCATGGTTCACAAGTCTTTTCTGAGTGTGCTTCGCCGTGTAATCTGCACCATCCATCAATCAGAATGTCATTAGCAAGTATATTCAATAATTGGCAACATTTTACCTGAGTAGATAAATGCATCTCAAAATCTCTGAAGCGATCTATTTCATTCTCATTATCTGGATCATTATCAAATTCCATACTTGGCATGTCCTCATGATAATCATCATGATGATGATGATGAACATCAAGCATCAGGATCTCCTCTATTTTGACAGTCTGCGGCCGGATGCAATAAACTCCAGGTTCTACATTTACGTACATGATCTCATTTGTTTTGTTATATTCCGTGATCATATGTTTCATCCTAGGTTCAGCATCAATCCTGATTTGATTAGGTATACCTTTCCATGGCAACCACATGTGACTGAAGTCTGTGGACATATATCCGTTAAGCGTTTTAGACCAATCTCAGCTAAGTAACATCCCATATGTATCAGGTATGTCAACTACCTGAATGTCATTGTAATACTGGATCCTAGGATCAGATGCTAGCTGCATGTGGATGTGAGTCAGTTCTCCTACTACACTTACTTCTGTCTTGTCCAGTTGAGTGACCTTCTTTAAGGATTTAGCAGGATGCAGTCCTAATGCGTTACATATTGACAAAGGCATAACATTCGTTGAGGCTCCTGAATCAACCAAACAGTTGTGCAAGTTCTTGCTGAACATTCTTATGGTGAGGAGGAACGGAGGTGATTCAGTTTTATCTCTATACAAGGTCATGTGGGAGGTTTCGGCAGCTTGGACTGTAGCTGACACTTTAGGCTTGATAATATTATCTTTAGCAGCATGATCTTTGCCATTGGACTGACTTGAAAGATGATTATCCTCTTTAGGAGCAGGATCATCTAGTGACTTCATGAATGCCCTTTTGATGGCAGGAGTTTTCAGTAACTCTGATAAGGATAGGCTGATCTTGATTTTCTTCATTTCATCAGCCAAATAACTGACTAACTTGTCAGACTCCTGAGGTGCATTTACGACTTTTGTTACTGTGTTTTGAGGAGATAAGTATTGAGCATTCACCTTAGGAAACCCAGGTTTATTGCTAGCCTTAGGATCAGGAGGTGTGTTGAAGTTGTTTGGAGGTAGAGATGATGTCAATGGACCAGCAGGTCTGTTGGCATTGCTCCTCAGGTTATAATTGTGCTTACCAGGGTATTGCTGCTGATATGCATGTACTTCCTCATGCTCTCTGGTAGGTTCATTTTCATCCTCAAAGGGAAAAACATAATTTGTTTCAAAGGTTAAGGCAGATTCCTCACAAGTCTGATCATAACTCGGATGAGGCTGGTTAGTGTATGTTTCCAGCACAAAAGCTGAGTCATATCCACAAGGAACTATCTCATTTCCTTCTGCCTGAGGTGGATTTCCAGAAGTGTTAAACACTTCAGTCTGAAAGATGCTAGCAGCAATCCTAAATTGTGGGCAATCTAATTCTGCATGTGCATTTGTATTGTGGATCCTACACCAATTGGTAAGGGCTGCCTCAGCAAGATTGACTCTAGTAGTCTGTTTAGCTTCACCTGGAGGCTGATTATCCAGGGGTGATGGTAATGAACCGTTATTTGGCCTGGAGTTCCATATTCTAGGCTGTCTAGGAGGAATATTGTTGTTTCCACCATTATTGTTGAAGTTATTGTTGTTATATCCCCTGTCAGGGTAGTTTGGTCTATCATTGGAATAACTCCTATTCTGACCTGACTGGGAATAAAAACCCTGATTCCTCAAATGTGTTACTTCTGTGGTGAGTTTTCTCAACTGAGCAGAAATTTCTTTGATTTCTTCCTTTTCCTCTTGAACTTTGGAAACTACATTTTTGGTCTGAGGCTTGAAAAAAGAAGATCCATGGTTACTGTTGGATAGATCAGTACCCTGAGGTGTCTGAGCATGTGCAGGATATTGGGGTAGTCGGCCATTTCCATTAGGAGGAGGCATGATGCTCAATGGCGGTACTTGCAAAGGTACAGGCATGACTACTGGAGGTATCACTGCTCTATTTGGATATTGGGCAGGATATTGAGGTGAATACGGTGCAGGATATTGTGCAGGATACTGTGACTGCATGCCAGGCAAAGTAGGGAATACTATATTCGGAGTAGGAGCAGGTATCAACTACTGATTTACCTTGATAGCTTCTTGAAAAGCTCCTGTCAATGTAGTGATCTCAGGATGTGTTCTCCTGATGAACATGGAAGTTAATGGATCCAGGGCTGAATAGTATATACTCCTAGCAGCAACATCAGCTACTACATATGGGGCAACTAGTTTGGACAACATTTTCTGGAACCTAGCGTTGAAATTAGCAATAGGCTCATTCTCAAATCTTTTGATTGTAGCAAACATGTGATAATTCATGGATGGATCAATAGGGACCTTGAACCTGTCAAGAAAAGCTTTCTCTAAGATAGCCCATGAACCAACAGAGGCTTGGCCAAGACTAATGAACCAATTATAAGCCTCTTCCCCTAGGGAAAAAGGAAATAATCTGCACACCACGTCCTGATGTTCTATTCTGGATCTGCAGCAAGCTTCTTTAAATGTCCTGATATGATCATCAGCATCTTGATAAGGATGATATTTTGGACAAAGTTTGTCCGGATTCTTTGGTAACTCGTGATATGCATTAAAGGTCAAGGGTGACTCAGCTGCAAAGAAAGACATTACAACCTGAGGGGGCTGAACTGGTGGTGCAGTTGGCTGAGGTTGAACTAAAGGTATACCCTAGGTTTGAACAGGAGGTGTCACGGATATACCGGAAGGTATTTGCAAACCAACAAGAGTTACAGGAGGAGGTCCCGGTGAAGCTCTAGATGCACTAGACCCTGGAGTATGATGAATGTCCACAGTCCTAGGTCTGAAACCTCTAACAGGCAATTCTTCAAAAGTTTCACTAGGTCTGGACCTGGTATTTATCCTGTGAGCCAGGATTTCTCGATTTGGAGGCAAATTAGCTGAAACTTTACAAATATTGGCTAGATTCCACCGGATGAGGTGATATTTGCGGTCAAATGGCAAATCAGACTGGATATTTACGACATATTTGCGAAGATACTGTAAATACGACAGGATATTGGGGTATATTGATCGTAGCATGAGATCTCAAGTGTTTAAGGCTTAAATTATGCAAGACTTGAACAAATTTACGAATCTTTGGTCAATATTTAGTGAATTCAAGGAGATCTATGGTAAAGCTTACAATATTTATGTGAGATCTGGAAATCTTTACATAGAATGAACACATACAAACTTCTCCCAGCAAATATTTACGTAATTCACTGAAATTCACAGGCGATCTGAGGTTACCTTACTCTATGCGTCATCAAACCTGAAAATAATGATGATGAGCGTGGTTTTCTGGACCGCCCTCCTTCTAGTGCCAATTTATGTTGGTCATGATGTGAGTCACAAACAAACATAGAATAAAAGTACACATTAACCTTTATTCATCTTGAAAGATACAGTGAATTCAGAGAATTCATGATCCCAACTCTCCGGTGATTAGGTCTTAATCGACTGACGTTACTCAGTAGTTAATGTGAATTGTTGTTTCCATTTTGGGGCCTTACGTGAAAATGTACTATCATCATGACGTTCCTGCAGAAATTCTTTACAGAGAAGTCAAATTATGCAGCTATTTGATGAAAAGAAGTAAAATACTTAGATCTTTGCATGATATTTTCGATTGAGCACGCTTAGAGTTCAAATATGCTAAACATTTGCGATTATCTATGAGATTTCAGCATACCTCTCTATTTCTGCTTATTATTTGTCATGACTTGCAGTTATGGTGATGAATTTATGAAATTAAAAAAAAGAAAAGGGTTAAAGAATGAGATTCCCAAAACTACTTGACTGAGATCACTGATCCACATACAAGCTCCCATACATGCAATGAAAAGAAGGAAACTAGAATCATACTTCACCAGGACATTCCACAAATCCGCATGATCTAGTGCAAATCTTCAAAGGAAAAGTTGACAACAACATGTAATGAAATGAAAGCGCTTCTAGTTGAACACATCATTCCCCAGTACATATCCAGTAATCAACAGGAAGATTACGTAAAATTTACAATCAGGATGTAATCTGAAACTTCATATCCATTCAGTATGCTCAAGAACAGGTACATTTACAGTGATCTGAAGAAAGAACCTTGACATTTCAACAATTCAGTCTTCATTAGTCTCAGTAATCCGATCTCGTATTTGATTCTACAGTAATTGGTCTTAATGTGCCAGATGCTCCAATGTATCTTTTATATCTTTTGACAAGCTCTGGCTCTTATATAGAGCAAATGCCAGAAAATGTAGGAGTTAAGGACAACACTGAGAGGGGGGGTGAATCAGTGTTGTGTAAATTCTTTAATCCTTTTCAAAATTTAACTTTCTGAGCACAAGGAATGAATGATACCTTTGATTTGTCAAATACATATGCACATGACTATGAATGCAGAAAGAGAATAAAACTTCATAAGTAAATTAAACACACACAAGGAAGATCAATATGAATCATAACATAAGATATGCACGAGTGGAAAACCCATCAGGGTAGAAAAACCACTCCAGAATTGCCTCACTGGCTTAACTGAAAAACATGCCTCACTGGCAATACAAATTGTCTCACTGACAAATATTAAGGTCACACTGACCTATAAGCCTCACTGGCTAATACAATGCCTCACTGGCAAACCAAATCACCAATAGAAGTTATAAACCAAATCAGAGGGATACTCTGTTTCCATTCAATACAAATATATGTCTGTCAAATACCCATTCTATTCAATCTGACATCTCAACAATCCTTTATTCTGATCCAATCAACACTGCATTCTAACAACACTACATATCAAATGTGTATTCTAATCCAACACTTCACAACACAGTATATTCCATCTCTATCCTTCTTAATTCATCCATCAATGCACCTGAAAAACTATTATATGTAAATTGGATGTCTTTTCACCTTTCACATTCTGCACAGTCATTTGCTCTCACTGAAGATCATTTTGTCCTTTCATCTTCTCTTTTTAATGTCTTCAAAAAACAATGCATGTCATCTTATCATCTGCAAAAATAAAAGAACATAATATCTAATCCTCAAAACCTTTCACATTCTCCAAATTCACGAAACCAAAATCCCATTAATATTTCCTCTTAGAGATGAAAAAATTTCTTTTCATATTTGAGACCTTTCAATTCAATTCTCTTCAATTTCCTGATCATTTGCCATTTTTAAGATTTCTCACAAAAATTATTTTCTTCACCTACAAAATAATATCAAAATGAGCCTTCAATCAATCTACAAAATAAGAGTAAGAAATCATATTTATTTTTGCACCAATCTGCCTTGAAAATATTATCTTTCTCTTGATATTCCTGCAAGAAAATTTAATCATCAAACTTCAAAAATATCTTCAGAAGACAATCTCCTGCAAAATAACAAATCTTTTCAACTTCTTCCTCTGCAACAAATCCTGAACCAAACGAATTATATCTCTGCAAAAAAAATCAATTTCTTTTCAATTTTCATTTTGAATATCCCTCCAATCTTTCATTTCCTTCTCAAAAATTTCGTTCATCTTCTCTGCAAACATGATCCTTCATATTCTTTTCAATGATATTCTTCATATCCCCAAAAAAATCTCCTCAAAATTTTTGATGTTTATCTCTTTTGTGACTTCCAATATACAAAAATATCTTCATAAAGATTTTTCCTTTTTAAAAAAAAATAATAAAAATCTCCTTAAAAAAACATTCCTTATAAGTGCCCAACCAAAAAGGAAATTAATAAGTTTTTAAAAAGGAAATTATTTATATATGATTCGGGCTTAAAAAATATTCTAAATTCTTCACACATTTTTAAGAAAGAAAAAGCTTTTTCTTTAAAACCTCGACCTCACACTAAACCGTGCCCTTCTAGATTTTTGGCGGTGAAATTTTAAATTTAAACTCATTTGAAAACCCGCCCACTTTTCTCCATTAGTTATAATAAAGTTTGGAATGCTTTATATTGTAAAGCACACTCCATATAAAACACCGAAACTTTGAGGAAGGGCCGGTCACCATCATGTGATGGTAGCCCTCTAACAGGTCACTTTAAGTGACCCTTACCTTCAATAGAAAGTCACTGTTTAATTAAGACAAAAATGTAAATAAAAACAGTGAAGAGTAGAATATAGGATTTTTGAAGGTATTTAGGATTTTGAAGGTATAGAATTTTTGAGCACTCTTTTGATCACTTTATACCTGGTCTCAACATAAGATATGATATCACCTTAAATTGACGATCAGTGCCAACATCCACATAGACATCAATAGATCAATCTAGTCCTGCAAACTTATCTACCATGAATGTTACATTCGATGCATTTGCAAGTCATCATCCTCTTGTTGAAGCACAAGACTATTCTCAACACATCACTGATAACTATGACATCAAATAACATCAAATATTGTTCAGCTGAGATCCAATTGAGAAACCTTATATCAGAGCACATAGTACCTAATGACATCACCTTGAAGAAACTTACATGAAATCCAACTGATATATGCATCTATAAACTCAGTGGTATGACAACTTAACCTGTGATCACTTCTATCAATCCTTGATATAGAGTATACCAGACAACATGATGAAGGCTACTGAGATCAAATTACCAAGTCACTACCACTCCAAGTCATCTGTAAAGAACACACAAGATGATGTACTCTTGATGATGTATTCCTACAACTTCCTGATGATGCACTCCTGCAGATCAAATTACCAAGTCACTACCACTACAAGTCATCTGTAAAGAACACACAAGATGATGTACTCTTGATGATGTATTCCTGCAACTTCCTGATGATGCACTCCTACAACAACACACAAGATGATGTACTCCTGATAATGCAAGAACAAACCTTTCTCTGCATCTGCAAGACACATATGATGTGATCATTGTCTCTGCATTAAATCTCTCCCACTTGAAGACATCCTGAAATATGACATGAGGACCAAACACCTTTTTGTCATCAATGACAACCTGTCACCATCAATCTCCCCTTTTGTCATTGATGGCAAAACCAAATGATGCATATTTTTCTTTCTCCCCCTTTTTGACATCTTATGACAAAGACTATTATCTCCCCCTGAGAACAACTCCACTGAAAAGATGTTATAGCTTGATAATTGCAATCACCTTGCAATATGAGAACTTTGAAAACATAACTTTTGTTATCTTTGAACCACTTACCAAAATTTTTGAAGCCATTTGTCTTTCATGAAACTTACATCTGATGACAATACCACTGTGAAGATGAAGACTGACACAATCCTTCCTGATAACATCACAATCTTTCAAAACAAACAGTTCTTCTTCAATCAACAACCTTTTTGACCTGAAATAACAAATATCCAAGATCTTCCATGTATTAAAGATCACAAACAAATTACTACTCAGAAATACCATTGGTAAACACTGACGAGACTAACCAACATAACTCAATTCAACTCAACACTTATCCACTTCCTGAAATAGTCCTGAAGCAACATATCAACCTGAAGTATACCATCCATTTACTGACAGTCAACCTTCTGAACACTTTTGCAAAGAAAATCATAAACATACCAATACTCTTTGATGAACAATTTTGCAGGCAAAAATCATGAAGACTCCTCATCAATAAGTTCCCAACACCAGATGACATGATGACCATTTTTTTTTTATAAAAACTATTTAAGTTTTTCATGATAGTGACAACTCAGTCCTGATACCACTTCAAATCTGGAGGCAAACAAATTGCACATACCTTTCTGAGTCATATTAATGAGGAAGATCATTCATGGAACATGTAAAATTATTACTTCATAAAACTCCTCAATAGCTCTTGTTTATCATCTTCTTTTGACACCTGAAAGCTCCAAGATACATGTCATAAAACATAACTCAACAAAGTAATAGATATAATCATCAAACTGATTTCCTAATATGAACTATCATCCTGCATATTCTGACACTTTTTCTTGACATGAATAGAATGAAGATCATCTTGCTGTTCCTGCACACTTTATACTGTCAAATCTGATATACAACACTCTGGTAAATCTGATATATACATAATCATTTATGAAACATACTACAATCAACAAAAACTCTTGCCTCTTGACTTCATCATTCAAAACAAGATATTATTGCAACAACACTTTGCACAACACTTTGGATTGCAATACCATGATAATTCAATTTTTTGTAATCAGGATCATTTGTCTAACAATTTGTGCATTTGAACTCCTGAAACACTTTTTCAATATCTTGAAAGCATAATAAGTCAATGATTACTTGTTTCACTGTTAAACATTATCAAAGATGATTTCAACAAAGAAAAACAAGATCATCAAATTGATAAACATCAAATGATCTTCTTCCTGGAACCCTTTGGGGATACTTGATAGAACATGAATAACTCCCCCTCACTTCATGCTATCTGTTATGCAACTGATGAAGTGACTTGTGCAGAATACACAAGCTTAAAATCTGGCTTCTCTTTACTTTCGTTCTGCTTCCAAATTTTAATAGGCTCTTTCTTCCTCCAAACCTTTTCTGTCCTTTTCTTTTCCCAACCTTTTAAATTAGGTGGAGCTCTCCTGCAACTGTGTGCTTTATGACCAAGAGAGTTGCAATTATAACAAATTATGTTGTAATCAAAATCAATTGACTGATAATACCTTTGAGCACTCATATTAAGCTTCCATGAAGGATCATACACTCTGTTCATTTTGCAGTTTCTTTGAATATGTCCAACATTATTGCACTTGTAACATACAAGGTTAGTATTCCTTTTGCAATCAACTGCTTTATGACCAAAATGATTACAAGTATAACAGTAACCATTAAATGAATAGTTATACCTGTACATGTATGCTTGTCTAACAGGAGCACTTCTTCTGAAATTTCTTCTTCTTTGATTATGCATTTTGTTTTCAGTGGCAGTATTCAAATCAATCTTCTCTCTGGGAGTCTCTCTGACTTTTGAACATTCTCCTTCTTCAAATCCTAATCCAGTTGTGTCATTATGCTGCTTCTGTTTGCCCAACAACACATGTAACTTGCTTGTGCTTTCTTCAAACTTCTGATACTTCTTAGATAAAGTCTTCAGACTATCATAATCTTTTCTGAGTTTGATAATTTCTCCCTCTAGTTTTAGATTCTCATTCCTTCTAACTTCAAGGTCAGATATTGATACATCAGTTATCCTCTTAGCTTCTTCAATTTCTGTCTTCAATTTAGCAATTAGTTTGTCAGAATCATCAATATATGTCTTTAAACTAATAATCTGACATCTGGCCTCTTCAAGATCTGTAGAAACAATTTCAAGTTCTGAAAGTGCATTGACTTTTGATTCTCTTTCTTGTTGCAGCTGCAAGTTTAGTTTCTGATTCTCTCTCTTATACTTCTTGAGCTCACTCAGGGCATATATAAGCTCTCCTTCCATATCAATCTCACAATCTTCTTCATCATCATCACTTGTGATGCTGGCTTCTTCTAAATCAAATTGGGATTGAACATCAACTCCTTCATTTGAAAGTTTCCTTTCATGGTCACTCTTCTCAGATAATAAGTTGTTTTCTTCTTCAGGTGCACTACCTTGATAAATTTTTATCAACTTTTTCCAGACATCCTGAGCTGTTTCACACTGCACCACTTTACAAGAAATATCATTAGATAAACCAGATAAAATAACCTTCTTGGCTATATGATTGCAACTAATAGCCTCTTTGTTATTTGTAGAGTTAGAATATCCATTCTCAACAGACATCCATATATCATATCCTAAAGAGGATAAATAGGCTTGCATTCTCATACACCAAACTGAAAAATCTGAACCATTAAACAAAGGAGCATCTGAAATCTTTTCTTCTAATACAATACCAGACTTAACATGGAGAACATCTTTATCAACTGAATTTATATCAACATCTGAATTTGATATGGATAATGTCTTTTGTGTCTTCTGACCAGAATGATGCTTAAGATTTCTCATGTTCTTATTTCTCCTGCACTTACCCATTGAACTCCACACACAAGACCTACCCAAGCTGATTAAGCTGTAGAAGGGAAAGTGGCTCTGATACCAATTGTAGGAGTTAAGGACAACACTGAGAGGGGGGGTGAATCAGTGTTGTGTAAATTCTTTAATCTTTTTCAAAATTTAACTTTCTGAGCACAAGGAATGAATGATACCTTTGATTTGTCAAATACATATGCACATGACTATGAATGCAGAAAGAGAATAAAACTTCATAAGTAAATTAAACACACACAAGGAAGATCAATATGAATCATAACATAAGATATGCACGAGTGGAAAACCCATCAGGGTAGAAAAACCACTCCAGAATTGCCTCACTGGCTTAACTGAAAAACATGCCTCACTGGCAATACAAATTGTCTCACTGACAAATATTAAGGTCACACTGACCTATAAGCCTCACTGGCTAATACAATGCCTCACTGGCAAACCAAATCACCAATAGAAGTTATAAACCAAATCAGAGGGATACTCTGTTTCCATTCAATACAAATATATGTCTGTCAAATACCCATTCTATTCAATCTGACATCTCAACAATCCTTTATTCTGATCCAATCAACACTGCATTCTAACAACACTACATATCAAATGTGTATTCTAATCCAACACTTCACAACACAGTATATTCCATCTCTATCCTTCTTAATTCATCCATCAATGCACCTGAAAAACTATTATATGTAAATTAGATGTCTTTTCACCTTTCACATTCTGCACAGTCATTTGCTCTCACTGAAGATCATTTTGTCCTTTCATCTTCTCTTTTTAATGTCTTCAAAAACAATGCATCTCATCTTATCATCTGCAAAAATAAAAGAACATAATATCTAATCCTCAAAACCTTTCACATTCTCCAAATTCACGAAACCAAAATCCCATTAATATTTCCTCTTAGAGATGAAAAAATTTCTTTTCATATTTGAGACCTTTCAATTCAATTCTCTTCAATTTCCTGATCATTTTCCATTTTTAAGATTTCTCACAAAAATTATTTTCTTCACCTACAAAATAATATCAAAATGAGCCTTCAATCAATCTGCAAAATAAGAGTAAGAAATCATATTTATTTTTGCACCAATCTGCCCTGAAAATATTATCTTTCTCTTGATATTCCTGCAAGAAAATTTAATCATCAAACTTCAAAAATATCTTCAAAAGACAATCTCCTGCAAAATAACAAATCTTTTCAACTTCTTCCTCTGCAACAAATCCTGAACCAAACGAATTATATCTCTGCAAAAAAAAATCAATTTCTTTTCAATTTTCATTTTGAATATCCCTCCAATCTTTCATTTCCTTCTCAAAAATTTCGTTCATCTTCTCTGCAAACATGATCCTTCATATTCTTTTCAATGATATTCTTCATATCCCCAAAAAAATCTCCTCAAAATTTTTGATGTTTATCTCTTTTGTGACTTCCAATATACAAAAATATCTTCATAAAGATTTTTCCTTTTTAAAAAAAATAATAAAAATCTCCTTAAAAAAACATTCCTTATAAGTGCCCGACCAAAAACGAAATTACTAAGTTTTTAAAAAGGAAATTATTTATATATGATTCGGGCTTAAAAAATATTCTAAATTCTTCACACATTTTTAAGAAAGAAAAAGCTTTTTCTTTAAAACCTCGACCTCACACTAAACCGTGCCCTTCTAGATTTTTGGCGGTGAAATTTTAAATTTAAACTCATTTGAAAACCCGCCCACTTTTCTCCATTAGTTATAATAAAGTTTGGAATGCTTTATATTGTAAAGCACACTCCATATAAAACACCGAAACTTTGAGGAAGGGCCGGTCACCATCATGTGATGGTAGCCCTCTAACAGGTCACTTTAAGTGACCCTTACCTTCAATAGAAAGTCACTGTTTAATTAAGACAAAAATGTAAATAAAAACAGTGAAGAGTAGAATATAGGATTTTTTAAGGTATTTAGGATTTTGAAGGTATAGAATTTTTGAGCATTCTTTTGATCACTTTATACCTGGTCTCAACATAAGATATGATATCACCTTAAATTGACGATCAGTGCCAACATCCACATAGACATCAATAGATCAATCTAGTCCTGCAAACTTATCTACCATGAATGTTACATTCTATGCATTTGCAAGTCATCATCCTCTTGTTGAAGCACAAGACTATTCTCAACACATCACTAATAACTATGACATCAAATAACATCAAATATTGTTCAACTGAGATCCAATTGAGAAACCTTATATCAGAGCACATAGTACCTAATGACATCACCTTGAAGAAACTTACATGAAATCCAACTGATATATGCATCTGTAAACTCAGTGGTATGACAACTTAACCTGTGATCACTTCTATCAATCCTTGATATAGAGTATACCAGACAACATGATGAAGGCTACTGAGATCAAATTACCAAGTCACTACCACTCCAAGTCATCTGTAAAGAACACACAAGATGATGTACTCTTGATGATGTATTCCTGCAACTTCCTGATGATGCACTCCTGCAGATCAAATTACCAAGTCACTACCACTACAAGTCATCTGTAAAGAACACACAAGATGATGTACTCTTGATGATGTATTCCTGCAACTTCCTAATGACGCACTCCTGCAACAACACACAAGATGATGTACTCCTGATAATGCAAGAACAAACCTTTCTCTACATCTGCAAGACACATATGATGTGATCATTGTCTCTGCATTAAATCTCTCCCACTTGAAGACATCCTAAAATATGACATGAGGACCAAACACCTTTTTGTCATCAATGACAACCTGTCACCATCAGAAAATAGTTACAATGATCCAAGGATCAGGATCCTCCCAGAATAATCAATGGTCCAGATGAATAGTACGTGCTTTGCCAGTTGGCAAATGTATAGCTGGCACAGAATATTCCAGCATCTTTGATTTGATTCGGTCTCCAGCTGGCAAACAGCATATTTGACAATATCCTCCTCACTTCTGGTTCATGTTGCCTCCTTGTGCAACCATACAATGCTCAGCAACAGCTCTAACAGCATCATGACTTCCTGCAAATAAACAGACAAACATTAAGTTCATCATCATTATGTGGAACACAGCATGAAGTTAAAATTCACATTAAAACAAGCCCCATGTTCAAACATATGCAATGGGTTTCAAATTCTGTGAAAACCATGCAAAAAATGCATAAACAGGGCTAAAAAATACACTGGTCAACCATCGTTGACCAAAAATCAGGCTATCGGGCTTCAAATGGATTGAAAAATCCATCACTTCGTTTTCCCGCCTATTTCCTTGTATATCGGGTTCAAAATAGTGCATATACATCGCAAAATATACAATGATTAAATTGCTTTTCAAAATCTTTCGAATCCGCCCTTGTATATTTCGGCATGTATACCTGGCGCGACAAAATATACATCGGCAAATGTACAACGATTTAACCGCATTTCATAATATTTCGGGTCTGCCTTTGTATGTGATGCATGTATGTATTTCGTCGTGACCACATACTGTCGGAATGACAATTTTACATTAGGCCGATGGCTAAACTTATACCGACACCAAAAATCATGATGATGTCCTTCCATCGGGAAGACATGTTCTATCGGCATGATAACTCAAGATAAGGCCGATAGCGAAAGTTATACCGATGAGGAACTCTTCATCGGGTGGAGGATATATATATCGGCGAGACAATTATGAACTTGGCCGACACTATATGTCAGGTCGATCACCTTTTCGGTGAGAAAACAACTATTGGGGAGAGATTTCCTGACTCGGCCAATATCAAAACTTATGCCGATGAACCTTTCCATCGGGAAGACAAACAACTGTCGGCATAAAAAAAACAAAGTTGGGCCGACAGTAAAAAATATGCCGATGAGCATATCGGGTAGACAAACATATCAGGGAGACTAAAAAGCGCCCGGCCGATAGACAAAGTCAGGCCGATGGCAAGACTTAAAACTTTCGTCTGCATGATATTTTGGAAATATGATGCTCCCCCTTCCGAATGTCCAGATGATGTCATTAGGATATCCGGGGCTTTTGTTAAACTTAGAACATGATGACATCGTCATATTCGCGAACCGGATCATGTTTTGGAAAATATCCTGCCGAAGGGAAATGTGATGATGATGTCCTCCTAATATTTGCTTCTTTGTTTATCAGATCGGGATGACGTCATCAGGATATTTGCAAAAGGTCATACTTCTCGGTAGGAGGACATTACGAAATGTCGGGTGATATTCGGAATATGATGCTTGCGAAAAGCATAAGGCCATTTGACGGGTGAAACACACTATCACCCAAAATTAACGTCCGGATATTGCGACTGCATGATTTTTATCAGGTGATAGACCAAGATCATGATGATCTTGACAACATGACTGAGGATAAAAATATGATGATCCTCTTGCGAATATCAGGTTTGACCAAAACTTTGACTGTGCATAACTTCCACATATGGACGCATTTTCTAGTGATGTAAAAGGCAAACCTGCATGGAATTTCAAGCTCTTTCTAAATATGAGTTCATAGAAACAAAATATGAACTTTAACAAACTGACCTCATGATGATGACCTACCTCATCCTGACCTTCATGATGATGATGCACCTGACTCATTTTTACCAAACCGCCAGAAAGCAGACAACACAAGCCAAGCCAAAAAGTTGGGTCCCTGTTTTGCCAAGTTAAAATGGGGCATGTTGTGTAACCACACAACAGGTACCACTGGAATTTATCCTAGTCACCACTAGTGGTGATGACCGGCCCCTCATTGCCACCGTCAAACCTCTCTTCACTCCTCAAAGCCTTGTGTTTTGTTGTCGTCACCTGCCCTAGCCCTGAGAAATTTTTTGCAGTCTTCTGTGGATAGCGGTCTTCTATCAACTATCAACTTTTGGCCCTTGGTTTCCTTAGCTTGTGAGGCTTTCATTGTTCTTTTTTTTATTTTTTATTTTTGTTCAAGCCATGGTCACATGGGTGACTAGGGACCTGACTAAAGCACTTAATCATTATAGCTAACCACCAAGTGCTAACCGCTCCATGTGACAGAATTCTCACTAACTATTAGCAGTTAGTGTTAACTGCTAGCTGTCCTACCTTCACCCTTAAACCCTAACTAGGTAGTTTTATTCAAACTTTCATAAATTTGTCAAAATAGGTTGGATTTTTGCAAAATCTGTGGTGTTGGAGAGCTGATTCACCCAACTATGTTGTGGCAAAGGAATTTTCAAGTGATTGTACCATTTTCATCAATTTTTTTAGTAAAAGTCAACCTTCCTTTTGAACTTCAAACAAGCATAACTCATGCAAATTTTATCCATTTTTCATGAATTTGTTTTTTTAAACTACATAGAATTTTGTCTACAATCTGTTCATGCCATTTATTTTGCTATATCTATTCATCTTAATGAGATTTCTTTAGATTCTTCATTTTTCACATAATGCTTTGGCTTGCAGGTTTGCTTGTTCTTTCTTGGGTTTTGTGGGTTTCAGGTGATCCAAAGGGGTTGTAATAGCATTCATATTAGTCATAGAAACATATTGGAAAGTGAATTTATCAAGTGCACTCATTCTATTCTCTTATCTTTTATTTGATCAAATCAATCTTGCTTGTCTCACACTTCAATTTGGGGCTTAAAAAGAACATCTTGTTTGCTCTCACATTTGGATTTTGGGCTCTAAAACAAACTCTTTTCTTCATTCACACATTGAAATTAGGCTTAAACAAACCATTGTCTTCCATCACACATTTTGGATTTGGATTAAAATGAACAAGTGCTTTCATTGTTTGGTGAACTTGAGTAAGATTAAGGGTGTGTATGCTCTTCTCATGCACTTCGAGCGACCTTGAGGATCAAAAACACCTTCATCCATTTATTTCCACACCACACATTTCATTTTCTAAGGGGAATTTATGTTGCGAGTGTGAATCTAGTGTGCGTGTGTATTCTCTCTCCTCGCACTGCAAGGTGATCTTGGAGATCAAAAGCACCCACTAGATTTTATTTTCTCATCCTTTCTAGGAGGCCTACTTGGAGATAGACTACTCCAAGGGATGACCTCAACTTTAGCATTCCAATAGAGTCTAAAGAGTGAGGTGTGAATTGAAAGACAACCTCTTGGAAGTCAAAATATTGTCATCTAGGCTAAGCCCCCAAAAACTTTATACCTTGGGGAAGTGAAGGTGAAGGGTGGGTTACCCCTTTCTCCCAGTTTTTTGGCATTATTTCATTTTTGTTTCACAAAATCAGCCCCCCCATACCTTGAATATATTGGGGACATCCTTAGTCAAACTTGTGCATCCTAGTGTAAGACCTATTTGGCCACACCTACCTGACTAGTCATAGGATTGTTGATGTGTCTTCAAATGTTTGCTTAATCATCACATTCAAAATTTCAAAGTCAAACTTGCTTATGTGTCTTGTGTGTGTGATTCATGTGTGTACATGTGAAATTATTTGTTTGCAAATTGCCAAGTCAAGCTATCAACACCAACACATAAACACATCATCTTGAACATTCTTGCCAACACATTCATTCTAAGTCACATTCATCCTAATCAAAACACTAATCATCCTTGTCATTCACCTAATCTACATCTTAATCATCCTTCTTGTCATATCCTAATCATTCCTAATCATCCAGTCATTCTATCCTAATCACTCCACATCATCAACCTAGTCCTAGTCAATCACTTGTCAAGATGGTCCTAATCCTTAGCAAGCCTTTGCCAAATCTTAAGCCCAAGATTATACTTCGAGGAGGCCCTTCTTCTAATCCTAATTATGAGAATAATCCAAGACCTAAAATCATACTTCAAGGAAGCCCTCCTTCTAATCCTAATGATGAGACAAATCCAAGACCTAAACTCATACTTCGATGGGCCCCTCCTCCTAGTTCTAATGATCATGAGAACCTTGTAAATAATGATGCATACCTTGAGGAACAAGACAAAATGCAAAGACTTAAACACATATGTGACACCATTCCAATACTAGAAGACAATATCCTAGCACCACAACTACAAGACCTCATCCAAACACTTCACCAAATACCACAACCCTTAGACCAACAAGCCATACAATGATTCCAAGCCATCATCCAACAACTTCAACAAAGCCAATCACCTCACATGCAACAACTCCTAGCACAAGCCCAACAATTCATAACCACCCACCAATTCCAAACCCAACAAACACATACCCTATCCATTCAATGATCACAACCACAACATCAACAAATTCCACCTCAATCCTATGTGCCATCCCCCTCCACTTCATACCCACCTAGTCCATCCATATGTCAAGTTCATGCTACGTCAACCTATCCCACTTCTTTCCATGTAAACAAACATATCAAGTCACATCCGAACAAGAACATGTGAGCATAAGTCACCCCTTGAAACAAGATCAAGTGCCTTCAAGGTCTAATGTTGTCGTTGACAAGGAAAACACTACTCTATCTTACGGGACCTATAAGTATATTATACTAGCATCCAATCAAATGCCTATCCTCAAGCCACCATGTCCTATTCCTAATCCATTGGTCCCTCCACCTTCTAATCCATCAAACCCTTCATTAACCCTATCATTGATGCAGAGCCATACAATGAAAGCAATCAAATCAATGGTGAAATACTCATCAATCACATTCTCAATTTACATACAATACTTTACTCATTCTCACCGGTAGTCTACAGTGTATTATACACCGATTTACCACTCCGACAGGTCATCTTTTGTATCTTGTGACATGTATGTTGTCAATGTATATTCTGACATACATTCTTTGACATTCATTTGTTGACTTACTGTACTGATTCTCTCTCCCGGTTCTACCAGTTACTTCTTGTATCTATTTCTTTGCATCAATTGAATGTACATTCAAAACATGTCTGTGTAACATACAAACTTGATATGCGATTGCCGGATACACATGAAAGGTACTCAGATGCAATTACGATATACACAGGAATGGTATCTTCATACGTTAGTGATATACACAGGAATTGTATACCTGATGTGTTTTAGCATTGTATATTTGTTATATGCATTTTTCAACATGCATCCACACCTGATATGCTTTGCGATATACCTAGAGAATGTATATCTGACATGCAATTTCAATATACACATAAAATGTATGTGCAAGGAACTCACCACAAATCTTAATCTGATAAGTGTTTCTACACTTCTCTCATAGTTTCTATTCTGCCGAACCCTAGCACATCGAAATTCTATGTTCCCTACTGCGGCATCTCCTCGATAGGTCGGATCTGCTATTCTATTCTGCTGTGACTACAAACAAAAACAAAACAAAACAAAGAACTATATACATAGTCCATCCACTAATTTCAAAGAAATCCACCAGTGGAATGGTCTTAATCGTGCATCTCAACAACAAAAAACTAGATTACGCACAAAACTATTCGATACAGAGAATATGCACAGAATAATTCAATACACAAAGAGTTTACACAGAACACAGAACTATAAACACAAACTGATAGAATTTATGTTTCTTCAATCAAACTTCGTCTCTATTCTCCTCTTGAAAAAATGTGGTTATAGCCTCTTCTCATCCAGTTCCAACCAGAATATCAAAGGTTGGAGTTGTTACAACTTCCAGGCTTAACCAAGATTGTAAGCCAACACACCAACTAATCTTAAGACACATGTTTAAAAGACATGATTTAAACACCTTTGAACATCAACAAGACATCTAAGAACAACACAACACACTAAATTGATTATGCACATACCCCCATTGCCCAAGATGTCCAAATTGGCTTATCAGGATGCCAAATTTGTGACACTGGTTCACATGGTGGGGTCTTTATTACAAACATGAAAACACAACAACAAATAGAGAAATTCATAAAACATAACAACATAACAATACCTTAGTCTTCTCCCTCAGATGTATAATTAGCCTATTGAAGGGGTGCTCATGCACCATACTCCCCGGGAGAAGAGATCTCAAGCCCACTTGAGATGAGAGTTTGGAGGTTTGTACCATGGTTTGTGATCTGATCTTCAGTCATCCAAACTACCTCTAAATCAGGTTTCCCCTACCAAGCCACCAAGTACTCCATGTACTCTTTGTTCCTTGTCTTCTTTGCCAATCTTGTGTCGAAGATCTTCTTCAATTGTGGTGGATCATGCTTAGGGATATCATCATCTGCTGTACCCTACAATGGTTCCTATCCTACATCTGCATTATGCTTGTATGAAGTTAAATCACATACATTGAATATGGGTGACAATCAAAGATCAGGAGGAATTTGGATCTCATAAGCATTTTTCCCACACTTCTTCAAAATCTGACATGGTCCAATCTTCCTCTGTATTAGCTTGGTATGTTTACCTTTTGGGAGCCTCTCCTTTAGATTAACCCACACCAAATCTCCAACATCAAATTGTACATCCCTCTTCTTCTTGTCAGCATATGCTTTGTACTTCAATGTAGTTTGTTGGAGTTGGGTCTTGACTTGATCATGTACCTCCTTGATGGCTAATACAAAAGCTTCTCCATCTGCACTAATAGACTCTGCTATAGGCAGATCTCTCAACTCCAAAAAACCCCTTGGATGAATGCCATATACCACTTGGAAAGGTGACTTCCCTGTACTCCTATTGATGGTGTCATTATAGGAAAATTATGCTTGTGGTAGGATGTTATCCCACTTCTCTCCATGTTGCCTTGTCAAACACCTTAGCAGATTTCCCAATGAATGGTTAACCACTTTAGTCTACCCATTTGTTTGAGGATGGTAGGCTGATGAGAAGGATAAATTGGTTCCAAGCTTCTTCCAAAGAGTCCTCCAAAAGTGGCCAATAAATCTCACATCTCTATCTGACACTATGCTTAATGGCAAACCATGTATCCTCACTATCTCTTTGAAAAATAGATCTGCAACATATGAAGCATCACAAGTGGTTTTGCATGGCAAAAAGTGTGCCATTTTACTGAATCTATCTACTACAACAAAAACACTATCATATCCCTTCCTTGTTCTAGGCAAACCCAATACAAAGTCCATGCTTATGCTCTCCCATGGCCTAGAAGGAATGGGTAGTGGCTGATACAAACCTGCATTAGTGGATCTCCCTTTTGCTTTCTGACATATCACACATGCCTCTACAAATCTCCTCACATCTAACACTAACTTGGGCCAATAGTAATGCCTCTTCACAAGATCAAAAGTTTTATCTAGACCAAAATGTCCTGCCATGGCCCCACAACGTTTCTCCCTAATGATATTCAGTCTCATAGAACACCTTGGAATACACAACTATCCACCCTTAAAAAGTAATCCATCTTGGATCATAAATTTAGAGAACTCAACATGATATTTGTCACCAAAGGATATACATACCTTATAGATTTCTCCAAAGTCTTCATCAGCATCATACATGGCCTTCAAGGAATCAATGCCAATACTCTCCAATTGGATCTGATTTATGGTTAGAACCCTTCTGCTCAAAGCATCTACCACTTTGTTCTTGACCCCTTTCTTGTGCTTGAGTGTGAAGGTGAAAGCTTGCAAAGTCTCCACCCACTTCATGTGCCTATGGTTTAGTTTCTCTTAACTATTTATGAAATTAAGGGCCTGATTATCTGTGAACACTATGAATTCTTTTGGCATCAAGGAATGCCTCCACTTTTTAAGTGACTGTACTAGAGCATACATCTCCAAATCATAGGATGAGTATCTCTTCTTTGCATCATTTAGTTTCTCACTAAAAAATGCAATAGGCCTACCTTCTTGACTGAGTACTACTCCAATTGCCATGTGGCTTGCATCACATTCTACTTGAAAAATCTTATTGAAGTCAGGAAGTGCAAGAACTGGTTGCTCTGCCACCTTCTTCTTCAATGTTTCAAATGAATCATCTGCCTCCTTTGTCCAAGTGAATCTGCACTTCTGTCCTCCTTTTATAGTGTCAAGCATGGGTGCACAAACATGAGTAAACCCCTTTATAAACTTCCTATAAAAGGTTGCTAACCCATGGAAACTTCTAACATCATTCATGGTTCTAGGAGTTGGCCAAGACAATATGGCACTTACCTTCTCTTGATCCATTTTTCGTTTGTTATGTGAGATGACAAAACCCAAGTAGATGATCTCCTCCTGCATGGACAAACACTTCTCCAAGTTGATCATTAGCTGCTCTTCATGTAACCTTTTGAGGACCAAGTCTATATGTTTGAGGTGTTCTTCCCTTGTATTACTAAAAATCAAGATGTCATCTAGATATACTATGACAAATTTGCCTATGAATTCCCTCAAGACCTCATTCATCAACCTCATAAAGGTACTAGGGGCATTGGACAAACTAAAAGGCATGACCTTCCACTCATATAACCCCTCATTGGTCTTAAATGCAGTTTTCCATTCATCTCCTAGCCTAATCCTATTCTGATGATAGCCACTCTTTAGATCTATTTTTGTGAAATATTTAGCACCCCCCAAGTAATCAAGCAAATCTTCTATCCTAGGGATTGGGAACCTATACCTGATTGTTATCTTGTTGATAGCCCTTGAATTAGTACAAAGTCTCCAAGTGCCTTCCTTCTTTAGTGCTAGTATAGCCGATACTGCACATGGGCTTAAACTCTTGCCAATTAGGCATGTCTCCAACAACTGCTCAATCTGCCTTGCTACTTATGTATTCTACTCTAGAGTAAGCTTGTATGCTACCTTGTTTGGAAGTGTGGATCTTGGGATCAGATCTATGCAATGAATGATGTCCCTTATAGGTGGTAGGGACCTTGTCATTCCATCAGAGATGATGCCTTTGTACTTGTCCAATAGCTCTTGGATAGCCAGATCTATGAACCTTTGTCTCTTCTCTCCCTTGACTTCCTGCTGCTGCTCCTTGTTCTCCTTCAGGCATGGAATTAGAGCATATGCAACTACACCTTCTTCTACTATCTCTTTCATGAATTGTTTGCCTTCTACCATCATCACCTTGACTTCTTTCCCTTTTGATTCCACCTCATTTTCTATCTATGGTAGCAACTCTATCACCTTACCATCCTTGGTGATTGAATATGTGTTTCTAACTCCATCATGGTGTGCTTTCAAGTCATACTTCCATGGTCTTCCAAATAGGAGATGGCAAGCATCCATCTTGGCAATGTCAAACAATAATTTGTCCTTGTATGATCCAATTTGAAACTCCACCCAAGCCTATTCTTCCACAACTGTTTGCTGACCTTGGGTGAGCCATGAGACCTTATATGGTCAAGGGTGTGGCATTCTTCTAAGCTTAAGCTTTTCTACCATTTCCAATGATACAAATTTTTTAGTGGATCCAGAGTCAATTAGAACTTTACATACCTTTCCTCCTGCCTTGCAAGTAGTTGTGAAGAGAGACTTCCTTTGTGGGGGTTCTTTGTTAGGCACCTTCATGGCGGTCACTGCTCTCCTAATCATCAAAGCTTCTCCACTCTCAGAATATCCATAACTATCAGGAGCATTCACACTTTGATATATAGCTTGTCACACTTTGACAATCATATTTTTGGATCAAATTTATCCTCCTTTCTCCCATTGAACTTGTTGCCTTTTCTAGACACTGCTAGCTATGTGGCCTTCTTGATTGCAATTGTAACATCTGAGAGGTCCTCTGCCCTGAGATCTCCCTCTAAATGGTGGTCTTCTACCCCTAAAATTTCCTTTTTGATTGTAACTTCTCCCTTGAGTTTGATTGTTGTCTCCTTTGCTGCTCTCTTGATTGGATTCACCTTGGTGTCCAAATCTATTTCCTCTACCTCTGAAAGGACTTCTTCCCCCTCTTTGATATCTCCCTCTTCCTCTATTGTTCTGCTCTTGTCTTCTCTTTAATTTCTCTTCCACTTTGAGTGCTAGCTGGTAGCACTTTTGGACTGTCTCTGGGTTATGCAAACTTATGTCTTCTTGGATGTTAAACCTCAATCCATTGAGGTACCTTGCCACCTTCTCTTCCTCACCCTCCTTTATCTTTGTCTTGACACATAGTTTCATGAAATCTTTAGTGTATGAACTGACATCTAACTCCTTCTATTTCAAGTTTTTTCTCCTCTTATGTAGTTGAATGTTGTAATCCAACGGAACATAGGCTTCCTTCACTAAAGCCATCATCTTCTTCCACATAGCAACTCTATTCTTTCCTTCTTTCACCCTATCATCTTGGATGAAATTCCACCAATTCAGTGCAACCCCTTTCATTTTGGATTGGGCCATTCTCACCCTTTGGTGGTCTGGTATCTCCTCGGTCTCAAAGAAATTATTCAAGGAGTCTATCCACTCCATCACCGAATCAAGTTCCATTTTGCCTGCAAACACTAGTAGGTCTACTTTCATATCCATGGTCCTTCTCTCCATGGATTTGAGGACATTGATTAAGGGTCTCTAGTCTATAGGAACCTCTATCTCTTCCTCTCTAGAGATCTCCTCTTCATCCTTGTCTTCTCATCCACCAGAATCTTCATCTCCCTTCTCTACTTTGTCCCTCAACTTCTCTAACTCATCTCTCAAGGCCTAATTTTGAGCCCGAGCTGCTCTGCTCTCTGCCATTTGTTTTTTCACTAAGATAGCCAACTCAGCATTGGTCATCTTTGCTGGGTACTCTTCTGACCCCTCTCCATCTGACATCTTTCCTTCTTCTTCTACCCAAAGGATACTCCTTCGCTCTGATACCACTTGATGCAGAGCAATACAATGAAAGCAATCAAGTCAATGGTGAAATACTCATCAATCGTATTCTCAATTTACATACAATACTTTACTCATTCTCACTGGTAGTCTATAGTGTATTATACACCAGTTTACCACTCTGACAAGTCATCTTTTGTATCTTGTGACATGTATGTTTTCAATGTATATTCTGACATACATTCTTCGACATTCATTTGTTGACTTACTGTGCCGGTTCTCTCTCTCGGTTCTACCGGTTACTCCTCATATCTATTTCTTTGCATCAATTGAATGTACATTCAAAACATGTCTTTGTAACATACAAACATGATATGCGATTGCCGGATACACACGAAAGGTACTCAGATGCGATTGTGATATACACAGGAATGGTATCTTCATATGTCAGCGATATACATAGGAATTGTATACCTGATGTGTTTTAGAATTGTATATTCATTAAATGCATTTTTCAACATGCATCCACACCCAATATGCTTTGTGATATACCCAGAGAATGTATATCCAACATGCAATTTCAATATACACATAAAATGTATGTGCAAGGAACTCACCACAAATCTTAATCTGATAACGGTTTCTACACTTCTCTCGCAGTCTCTATTCTGTCGAACCCTAGCACATCGAAATGGTAGGTTCCCTACTACAGCATCTCCTCGACAGGTTGGATCTTTTGTTCTATTCTTTCGTGAGTACAAACAAAAAGAAAACAAAACAAAGAACTATATACAGAGTCCATTCCACTGATTTCAAAGAAATCCACCAGTGGAATGGTCTTAATCGTGCATCTCGACAATAGAAAACTAGATTGTGCACAGAACTATTTGATAAAGAGAATATACACAGAATAATTTGATACACAAAGAGTTTACACAGAACACAGAACTATAAACACAAACTGATAGAATTTCTATTTCTTCAATCAAACTTCGTCTATGTTCTCCTCTTGAAAAAATGTGGTTATATCCTCTTCTCATCCAGTTCCAACTAGAATATCAAAGGTTGGAGTCGTTACAACTTCCAGGCTTAACCAAGATTGTAAGCTAACGCACCAACTAATCTCAAGACACATGTTTAAAAGACATGATTTAAACACCCTCTAACATCAACAAGACATCTAAGAACAACACAACACACTAAATTGATTATGCACATACCCCCATTGGCCAAGATGTCCAAATTGGCTTATGAGGATGCCAAATTTGTGACACTGGTTCACATGGTGGGGTCTTTATTACAAACATGAAAACACAACAACAAACAAAGAAATTCATAAAACATAACAACATAACAATACCTTAGTCTTCTCCCTCAGATGTATAATTAGCCTGTTGAAGGGGTGCTCCTGCACCAATCATCATCTAATCCTCCATCAACTTCATGCCCTAAATTAAAACATTTCAAAAGTAAACCTATGGAGTTACCCAAATCCACCCATACACCTTCAAAGGATGTGATCCAAGGGCTACTAGTAAGGAGTCAACCATGTCACCAAATTCATGTTCTTGAGCCTACAAAAGAGCCTTCCAATACCATCGTAGTCTTCCAAATCCATCGTATGGTCCACAACCCCATGAGCCTATTAAAGAGTATCCCCATTGAGTCCAAGTCAAAATCCATTGCACCCTCTTATCATTGACCATCTAGAACATGTCAAGCCTCTCCAAGAGTCTCCCACATCTACTTCCATTCAATAAAGTCAAGAGTTATGTCAAGGGTATAATCCTAAGCATGTGGAAACATCAAACCCCCATTCTAATCAAGATCAAATCACTTTCATTCAACCCATCCAAAACATGTATCTTTTCCAGGATCAAGACATCATTCATGATGAATAACCTTTCCATACCCCCACAACCATCCATAATAAAAATACCCAAGACCTAAATACTTAATCTAATAAAAGTATTGTTGATCAACTTAAGCATTCATCCTGTTTCATGGCCTTCCTTTAAAGAAAAGAAACTCCTCCTTTAATCCATGATCCACCAACATCCACTTGCCATGATGAGACACATGCGTCCCAAGAAAACATAGAAGATCAAACCAATAACTTGGATCTAAATGATCATAATCAAGATCCTAATGATCCTTCCTCATCCACCTTCGACCCCATTTCAAGTCCATCATATCCTATTGGTCTTACCACCTTCATCCATGAATGTTCTTCCCTAGGACAACAACAACCATTATCCACTATCTCACCTTCTCATTCCAATAATGAACTCAAGTCTATTGTCCAAAACACACCTAGTCCAATTGTCAATCGCATCCTCCAAAACATGAATTATCATGGTAAAGGATTAGGCCTTCATGAACAAGGTATTTTGGAGCCCATCCATATCAAAGTCCTCCCATGATCATATGGCCTTGGATATAAACCCCAAGGTAAATAATCTTAAGATGTTGGTACTTCCTCCATACTTTCCAAGTCCATCACTTTCCATCATAGACCATATCATATACCCAAAACATATGTTGCCATTCCACCTCCATCATCCTACAAGTGTCAAAAGCATGTGACCATACACCTTCCACCATCCAATTTACCTCCACTTCTTCCAACTCCTAATATCTCTCCATCCACTTTATCTCCACTTCTCCCAACACCTAATATCCCAATCATCCAATCCCCTCATCCATTTATCCATAAGTCCCTTCAAAATCCTAATCATGACCAATCAATGCACACATCATCTAAACAAGAAGCTTCCACCATGTCCATGGGATTCAAAAGTAAAAATTTGGATACCTCCTTCCATAAAGCTAAAAATCCTAAGGATCCTCATGCTTTAGGACATCAATGCAAAAAGTAAAAGCAAAATAAATTCAAAAAGCTATCCAAGCCCATACCTCCAAAAGGAAAGGGCAAAACTAAAATGGTTTGGGTACCTAAGAAAAAAGAAAGCAAGTCAAATTAAGCATCCACATCTCAAAAATCACAACCATCCTCTTCCATCCAATCCATTCATAAATGCCATTCCATTACAAAGTCTCAAATTCCTTCATCCCACATGCAAAGAAAAAATCCTAAAAATACTAAGTCTATTTGGGTCCCTAAATCACTAAATCAACCATCTCCTAAGAAAACATCACCATTGCTTCCTACACCACCTTCCAATCAAAAGCTTCAATGTTTATCACAGTGTGTGCAATCATTGGTTGTGATTACACATACCTCCATTTCCCCATCCTTCATCCATTATCCTACATATCTCCCACATCACTCCCATATGGTACATGATTTTGCATAAGCCTTTCATCCATCCTTTTGCATAAATCTTACATAATAAACATCATAATCCATCCTTTCATAATCCACATCACAATCCATCCTTTCATAATCCACATCATAATGCACTATCTACCTACTCCATCTCACTCTCATGCAATCCATTACCAACATCTATGAGCATTATGAGACTTGACATGGTCTATGTATGTTTCCATTCATCTCTAATGGGACCATCACCTTTCATGGAACTAGACACTTGAGTCCCTCCTATCCATATTCCTCTTCTCCTATTCAAAAAAAAATCCAAAAAAAAGAAAAAAAAATAGTAAAGAGAAATCCCTTCGTCCTATGGTGAAAACCACCCTTGGTGGTACCTTGGATAAGTACCATGATGAAAACTTGGAAAATAGGCATCATGTGTAGGTTGATCTTCTATGTCACTTACACTTGGGGGCACATTGTCTCATCCAACCTATCATATTCTATCCCATCATATGCTATCTTATCACATCCTATCTTTCCATACCATCCTACCATCCCTTTCCATTACACCCACATACCTATCCTATTGAGTCCATTCATCCTCCCTTCCTCGTTTTGATCTTGATAAAGATATAGGGGCAAAATGTTGACAAATACTTTTGGTATCTCTTAATATACCTCATCCTTTCCAAACCAATATCATTATCCTATTTTTCATAAGCCTTGTCATGTCAAATCCTAAGTATTACCACCTATAATGGGGCAAGTTATTCCTATGCGACATAGTCCTTGGAGATCACATCCTTGTTCTCTTATGCATACAACCATTACATCCCTTACCATCCATCCTTTTATCCATTCATCCCACCTACCTCCTGGCAACTAGACTTGGTTTCCCCTTGTCATTTGTATCTAGCACAAAGGCTATTCAAATTGAAATCCAATTCCATTGCCCAAAACATTTCAAAAATACCAAAAAAATAAAACATTCAAAAACACAAAAAAATCAAAACATTCAAAAATCCAAAAAATTAAACATTCAAAAACACAAGAAAATCAAAACATGTCAAAAACAAAATCAAAATCAAAATTTTTTTCTAAAATACAAAAAAATCAAATATCCAACAAAAATCCAAGCAATAAAATCAATCCAATCATCAATTCTTCAAATCAATCCATTAAATAAAATCAATTCATCAATTCTTCCAACCACATCAATTCTTCAAATCAAATCATCAAATCATTCCAATCAAATCATTCCAACCAAATCAATTCATCAAATCACCCAATTCTTCAAAATTCAAATCTATTACATTCATTCATATCAATCTATTCATCAAATCATCATTTAAATCAATCACATCAATCAATTCAATCAAATCATTAATTCAATTCTTTAAATCCAATCATCAATCCAATCATCAATTCTTCAAATTAATTCATTCCAAATCAATCAATCAAATCCATCAAAATCAATTCATCGAGTCTATCCATTCATCAAATCAATTATCCAAACCAAATCACTCAATTCAACCCATCAAATCAAATCAATTCTTCAATCAATCTAATCAATTCATTCAATCAAATCAATCCTCATCAATCAAAATCAAATCACTCAAATAAATTCATCAATCCAATCATCAAAATCAAAACAATTCAGTTCTTACAATCAATACTCCAATTCATCAAAATCAAAATCAATTCATCAATCAAATCCATCCATCCAATCAATTCTTCCAATCAAATTAATTCTTCAAAATCATTCCAAATTCCATCAATCCAAATCAATGCAAACAATAAAATCAAATGCAAGTAATCCTAATCCATACCAATCAATTCAATCAATCAAGACAAATTATCCAATTACATCAATGGTCTTGATCCTAATCTAAACAAAATCAATCAATCAATCATTTGCCTTATACAGGATGTTGCATTGTCGAAACCAGATTAGACGTCTTATACGACATGTTTCATTTCCTAAAACTAGACATCATCATTATCATCAAATCAATCAATCAATCAATCATTGGTTTACATCTTGACAGGGGTAATATATTGCTTGTTTTTAATCATTTGTGCATGCCTCCTTTCTTTCTTGTGTGTGTTATCATTTTTACCTTGCATTTGAATCAAATCCATCTCATTCTAGCTAATATTCATAGCTTTCATATGTTGGAATAGCATTTTGCATTAACCTCTGCATCTAAGGTCATATCATACCTTTTTGTGCATTAGGACTTTAATGCTCTAAGTCTTCTTTCTCATATGTTTAAACAAGGTTGTATTACATTGGGTGCACAAGACACATCGTCACCTTGGTCCCTATGCCTTGGTGCAATGTGTAGTGCTATATAAAACATCATGGTTGCTTACCTTCATTGTAGCATAACGTATCATTGTTTCTTACATGCATTCCCTCATCTTTCTTCCTTCACCAATCCATTTCATTTTTTGATATCCTACCCATGTTTGTCCAACCTGCCTATCCTCTCGAGGGGGCATCATCATTCTATCATCCCATCATCATCCTTTTCCTCTATTTATACCTTATCTTCTTTGAAATGAGGTTACTTAGTTGCAACATCATCTCAAAGAGGGGCAAAATCTAGACACTTAAAATTGTCCATACCTTACAACATCGCCTTGTTGACACATTACTAGAGACATCATATGACATTTTGTCTTAATCCCACTCCTAATCCCATTTACCCCATTAGCCAATTAATTAAATAAGTCCTATTTATTTAATTAATTTCCCTTCTCCCATTTTTCAACTAATTCAAATAAATTTTTTGAATTTGTCCTCACCTCTCACCTCATTACAACACATGTCACATGCTACATTTTTCATTTAATACACTTCACATGTCTCACTAATTTAAATAAAAAATTATTTAAATTAGGTCTACCCTACACTTGTCACATGACTACAACTCCTCATGGAGTGGGAAACCCTATTCGATCTCAACCGTCCACATCATTCAAATCAACTTTTAATCCTAGCCATCAATTCAAATCACTCATTTCCTATAAATCAACCCTCACCCAGGCCATTTGGGGGGCTCTATTTTGCAAGTAGCCTCATGTTGTCGAATTTCCTCTAGGATCTACATTCTCATTCATCTTCTTCTTAGTGTTATGCTGCTGAAACAGTGAGGCAATCAACTTTCAGCCTTCGATATCTTGCATTCCTATGCAATATTGAGAAGAGCAATGGGGGTGAACCAAGTTTGACATAGGAGTTTAGATATTATTGTTTATGCTTTGATTTCTACATTTATTTTGTACTCCATTGTGTTGTTAGGGTTTTATGCTTCATGTTTATAATTTAGCCTTGATTTTTACCCTTATACAAAAGGGTCAAGACATTTTTAGGTGTCTACATTTTCTTGTCTTTGACGTGGCATTGTGACCTAGTAGGGAAATGGCATCTAGTCAAAGAATTTTGTCCCAACTGATGGGAAGGAGTGAAAATGGAAGAGGGATGCCCCCTGGAGAGGTCAAGTGAAAAAATTAAATTTTTAGGTGAACTCTTGAAAAGGAAGGGATAGTGGTGAAAAATGAACATAGGATGGAAAACGGGGTTGATAGGAAGAAAAACAGAGAAAAAAGGTTATGGTTTGTGGCTTGGGGAGAGAAAAGGGTAAATGATGGTTGACATGGTGGCTATATATAGCAACTGTGGGCCCATAGTGCCACATTCACATACTCTAAGCTTATTAGATGAGATAAGAGGATATAGTCTACATGGCGCAACCTACATTCCCATGATACAGACACCAATCCGAGAGGGTGAGAGACTTTGGCCATTCTATAGAGATGGACCCACAAGTATGTCAACCAAACCTAACTTTGTTATTTTGGGATTTGGGTTAGGTTAGGGGGTCATGAAATGGGTAGTTAAGTATATTAGCACTACCATGCAGCCGTATAGTGCTATAGGGTTATGGTTTAGAGCCATCCTCTGGTTTAGTGCCAAAGGAAAAAGGGCAAATTCAAGTGGTTTAGTGTCGTCCATCAAAGGTTTAGTGCTATCCTCTAGTTTAGCACCACAAGTTGGGGGTTTGCATGGTTGAGCACTATCAGATAGCACTTTAGAGCTATCCTTTGGATTATCACAATATGTTAGGGGTTTATCACTATCCTCTCATTTAGCACCTGAGGTTTTAGGGTTTTCTAGGTCAAATGGCAGATTAGCACCATTAGGTCATGAATTAGCACTAACATCTGGTTTAGTGCAATATTGGAATATTTTAGTGCAATCCTCTAGATTGGTGCCATCATGGTCTAGATTAGCACCATCATCTAAATTAGCACTATAAGTTTCTAGAGTAGTGCCAAAGCGCTGTTTCTGAAAAAATGAATTGATTGAGGTGATTTTTTTAATACAAATTCTAGGTAGGATACTATAGTCATAAGAGTGATGTGTTCCAAGAGTGATGGCATTGAGGTCATAGTTTACTCCTATAGATTTGGCTTGACTTGGGAGGATAGGGCTGCACACTATTTTAGAGATTCCCTAGGTGCAGCTGCATAGGTCTATGATATCGGCCTTGGTAGAGAGGTGGAGGAGAGAGACATGCTCCTTTTTACTGCCTATGGGTGAGATTACCATCACCCTAGTGCATGTATGGAGGATCCTTAGGATCCCCATATGAGGAGAGAGAGTGACTTATGATGTAGGTTCTTGAGTGGCAGCCTTGGATAGAGCATTTGCACCATCTCAACTAGTGTATACCAGAGATGGTCGAGAGATGAGATACGTGTGGACTTAAGTGGATGGAGCTAGTTGGTTTACATTATATGTTTGTGGGTTGGTTGGTGGCGTATTGATACCAGATCGATGGTCATAAGATTTTTTGGTTGGTTGGGGGATAGTGATCGAGGTGATGATCACTTAGAATGCATTGTTTGCATGGGGGCCATGCTTGCTAGCCCAACTATACCATGAGATGCACCACATGGTAAACCATTTGGATGTGAGCTTGGGAGAAAGGGTTACATTGCTTCACGTGTGGGCATGGGAGAACATCTAGATCATGCAGCCTGAGTGTGCTTACCAGATGGCTTAGTTTGAGGCATATGTATTTTTATACAGAGCTCTTGTCTAGTACACACATATGGGGCAATTGAGATACTAGCGATGACAAATAGATGATGTGGATACAGTCATCTAGTGACTGTACATAGGGGTAGTGATCATATACACATGTCATACACATTCTAGCCTTAGTATATGATGGGGCAATGAGATAATACCATTGAGAGGTATATTCAATCATCATTTTGGGCTGGTGTAGGACTTGCCTCAGGTGATCACTATATATGCTTGAGGACTGACAGATATACCTACCTAGCCCACACAGTTATAGCCGTAGGTGGCTTTGTTAGATTGGGCAACACTATAGCCAGTGCAATGAGATAGGGGTAGTCAGATAATGGATGCAGGGACAACCCCTACCTATGACATGTGGTGGTAGTAGGCTAGGTCAACATGCCTTATAGCTCTAGAGGCTAATCTAACAGAGGAGGATGAGGAGGAGGTGTGGGAGGATATTGTTGTGGAGGAGGTAGAGGTGCAGGAGGAGGGAGATGGGATAGATGTGTTGGCAATAGCAGTTGTGGGTCAAGCAATAAGACAAGGCCAAGTGAGGCGGGTACCTACTAGACAGGCTCCTATTGGGTAGATTCTGGTAGCACAGGCACTTGTAAGATAGGTACCTTACCTGGCGATGGGTTAGGACCACTGTTAGTACATGTACTATTGGGGGCTTTAGGGTATGTGGGCGTGCTAGGGAATTAGGTGTAGGGCCATCAGGGATAGGTCCTAGTCCTATTCCATCTATTGGTCAGTGGTGGACGTAGCCAAGGGGGATGAGGAGGAGGATTCAATAACATTGTAGTCCCAGGTGGCTAGTTTAGAGGACTAGGTGGTGAGGCAGCAACAGGACTTGGCCATGGTCACAGCAGAGCGAGACAGCATTCTAGCACAACTATAGACTCTACAAGGTGTACATGCCCTTGTAGATGGGTTGAGTGGCAAGGACAAAGATCCATAGATTCAGATTCTGTAGGCATAGATAGGCCACCTCCAAAGCCAAATGTAGGTGTAGGTAGTGCAGGTGACAGCTGAGAGGGATGTGGAGAGGGTACTCCAGTAGGGCATGGAGGTTAGATCATAGAGAGCTGAGGGCAGAGCCACATAGGATGAGGCATAGGTTACACAACTACAATAGTAGGTCACATAAATGTAGAGTGTCATAGCTAGCACCAATATGGTGCAGATGTGGGGTGATTATTCAACGGCACAAAAATAGTTGTTATAGGTACAACAACAGCTATCAGACTAGAGAGCTGGAGCTAAGTACTACTATGGGGCCTATTACACAATGGTTTCTAGGGGATAGTGAGTATCAAGCTATAGCCAGCATAGTCAGTCTGGTATGTTAGGTTCCTAGTGATTAGGCCATTCTCAGAGGTTTGTACAACAATCACCGCCTCAACAACAGTAGCCACCACAGTGGGCATCTATAGGACCACCTCCTTAGTGTCATCCTGACTCACCTACAGACTCTGCTAGGGGCTCAACTACCCATGGTTGATGTAAATTTTGTAATGCCTTGGGCTTATGTATTTTGAACCCTTATGACACACATTTGTATCATGACATTTGAATGACATATATGATGATGATTTTTGCAGTGATATGTTACGATGTTTATGGATATGATGATATGTTTATGGATTATGTTTGATGTTATAGATGCCTTGTTATGATTATGTTTATTGATGGATGCATTTTCTATATGATGCTTATCTATGGATGTTATGATGATGAAGTATGGTATGCACATGGATATTTTTATGGTTTTATGGTTTTATGGTTTATATGGATTATGATGTATGTGATATGGATGATTAGATTAATAAATATATATTATGGATGGATAAATGCAAATGTAAATGGAATATATGCTTAGAGTAATAAACATATACTATGGATGGTGATAATGTAATGATATGGTTAATGATGTAATGCAATGATATGGTGGTTTATGCTAATGATGATGTTGTGTATGCAGGATGGTGGACATTTGTCATGATACATTATAATGCTTAGAACCATGAGAGATGGGGTTGGGAGGTTTGGGGAATGGTTGGTATAGGTTGGGACATGGTTGCGATAGGTTTAGGGATGATTGGGATAAGTTTAGGGATGGTTGGTACTAGATCACTAGATGCCACATTGTTAGAGGGGTTTTGTTGGATAGTTGGAATTGATTGTGGGATGGGAGGGTAGGAAATTTGTTAGGTTGGCTAAGGTTGTTGTGGGATGAGATTGAAGTGAGTAGGGGATGTAATTGGTTAAGCCCTTTTAAAAATGCAAAGCCTACGTGGTGATTTTGAGGGATGGTGGTAGATTAGAGACGATGGGTTTGTGTTGATATTTTTGAGAGCAATCCTAGATTTATTATAGCAAAAGGGGATATTTTCACCAAGGTATGAATGACCAAGGTGATGATTCATATCTAACTTTTCATGGACTAGACCCACAAAAAATAGGATGATCCCATCCATGCCCAAGGTAGTTCAATATTTCCTAGATGAGGGAAGGGGACTCATAACATAGGTCCTTAGTGCATAGAAGGTATGATGAACCTTAGATACACAAAGGGAAACAATATGCTAGAACTGACCCTACATCTACAAGATATGAATACTATTCATGGAGTAATGAGACCAACCCATAAGCACAGTATATAAAAACAATGACCATGCCCCATTCCAAGTGTTTTCCACCAAATACCATGATATGGTGAGATCAAGGTAGCTTTGGAGTGATCCTTAGAATGAGACAAAATATAAAAATCAATAATCAAAAAGACCAATGAACCAGACAAACAACCATTATACTTCTTGCCAAGATAAGTATTGATTTAATAGGATGATGGATTTTGCCTATTATAGGAATGATATATCCATTAAGGCAAGAATTAATGGGATGATTAGGATAAAAGTCAAAAGATGGGCAAAAGGATAGTAGGCCATGTGTCATGTTTGTAGTTGGTTTATTGATTGATGATTTTTGCATGAGATATGATACTTTAGAAGTATGCTTAGCAATTGTATTTCTCTTGGATTTAGTAAGATCAGGGAATAGAGACTATTTAAATGGGTTGGATGGGTGCATCTTTTGTACCTACATACTAGATACTTCCTTTGTATTCCAGACTACCTACATACCATGTTTCCACAGGATCAAGGCACATCAAGATGAGGGTGATGATGAATATGTAGTTTTGGTTTGTAGTGATGATGTGGGGATAGTTCGAGATGGTTTGGATGAGGATGATGATTTGGATGATAGATTAATGATGTGTTGGATGATGGGATTATTTCTGGGATTTTATAATGTTTTGATTTTTTGGGGGGTTTTAGATTTTCTAATGTTTTTGGATTTTGTGGTTTTCTATTTTTTTAGATTTTTATTGTTTTTGTGATGTTTTTAAATTTTTAAAAGTTTAAACTATACAAGGAAGGCATACAAGGATCCTCTTCAAGAATCTACCTCAGGTGGGTAATGAAGGGATAGGATAGGATAGGATTGGATTGGATATGGGTGAATTAAATGTTTTGTGATTCCAAGCCATGGGATGGAGTGATGTGGAGTGATATGGAGGACTTATTAGATGGTAGGGCCGACCACTATAAATGGAACTTTAGATAGGTTTTGACCATGGTACTTATCTAAGGTGCCATCAAAGTGATTTTCACCATTGGATGACTTTATTGCACTCAGGTTTTACTTGATTTTTTTTATTTTTTTGGATTTTTTTCTTTTTTTCTTTTTTTATATTTTTGTCTTGGGATACCCAATGGGTTAGGCATAGAACTTTTTCAGGTGCATGATGTTCTTAGGCTCATTGAAATGCTATCCCTCAAGTATTGTAAGCTAATAAACTCCTAATCCATAGCTAGTTGTAATGACGTAAGGTCCCAAACAATTAGGCTCAAACTTTCCCTTCTTGTGATGCTCTTGTAGGTTCTTCTGATTTTCCATAAGGATAAGGTCACCTATCTCAAACATGCGGTTCTTGATCTTCTTGTTGTAGCTTCTACGTAGGTGATTCTAATAAGCCTATAGGTGATTAAGAGCATTTAAGCGCTTCTCATCTAGAATTTCTAGCTCATTTAGACATACAACTCGATACTCCTCCTCAGTAATGATATTCTGTACTAAGATTCTGAGAGAGGGGAGCTCGACCTCGATTGACAAGATGGCTTCAGAACCACATACTAGAGAGTATGGAGTGGCTCATGTAGGTGTACATATACTTTTGCAGTAGGCCCAAAGGGTGGATTGAGTTAGAGGTGCCAATCATGGCCAACTTCATTAAATTTTTTTTTCAAGATGCATAAGATGGTTTTATTGGAAGCCTCGACTAGACCGTTACCTTGAGGGTAATACGGTGTGGGAAAGTGATGTTGGATGTGGAATTTCTCGTAGAGAGTGTGGACTTCTTGATTCTTGAATAGTTTCATGTTGTTAGTGATGATGGAAGGGGGGATGCCATAGCGGTATTGTTGTCAATGAGGATTGTACCCTTATGCAACACTGTGACACTCTGTAATCTGTCAAAACATGGGGACAAACTCAAGTTGTGGGTGACCTATAGTGAGTTTGAACCTCCAGATTGTGGGCTGGTTCCCTTAAAATATTATATTTGAAACTATGATTTTCTATTTTGGAAAAGGGGAATAAGGAAACTATAAGGAAATAAAACTATTAAATTTGGTGATGCACCTAATAAGGATGGAAAACTTGCAATCTGGTTCACAATAGAATTCAGAAATCTAACCTACACAATCCAATCTTGGCATAAATATCACAAAAATGCTTCTAAGGAAGGCTAGAAAAAACTATTCTTTATGAAGGAAAAAAGATTTTTCACAACATAAAAGAACTATTTTCAGTAACACAACCTAAGACCTGTAATATCACTATGCTTAATACTACAAGTATGAGTGAGACAATAATTTTAAAGTTTTTGATAATTAAACACAGTAAAACTTCATCATATCACTTCATACAATTAGCATAAAATGGAAAGGCAACTACTTGATTCCAAAAAATAAAGGAGATATTGCATAAGAACAAAGAAATTGGACATGTAATCTACTGTGATCTCTATAAAATTGTCAAATAATGAGTTACAAAACCTTCTTCTCTCTCAAAGTGTAAAAGAGAAAAAAGGTAAGAACTTGAAATATGAGTTACAAAACCTCTTGTCTTTCAATGTGTAAAAGAGAAAAGAATGCAAGAACTAGCAAAAACTAAGTTTTTCTTTGCAATATATAGCTTGCTCTTACTAAGAGGCATGCAAAAATGAATTGTAGCTAACTGCCTCTAAAAATAATTCCTCCAAGGTGAGCCACAAGAAAACTCAAAAATCCCTAAAAATAAGGGTTCAAACTGCCACAAATCGAGCAAAAATAGCCTCAATTTGGACCTCTCCATATGCTTGACCAAGAAGTTGACCAAGAATCCTAGAACAGCTCCTCAAATCATGCAAAAATCCCCTAGATGGCCTAGTTAACTCAACTCATCAATTTGCATGATTTTGCATTTTCAAAATTGATGTGAGTAAATAATAAAGTAATTAGAATAATTACTCTATTGTTAGTTACAACTTGTACTATTTTTTATTTTACAATTTGTGAAAAATAATAAAGTAATTTGAAGAATATTACTTTACTATTTATTTACATTTGATTTATTTGTAAAAATCATGCATGATGAAAAAAAAAATCTCCTTATCACTCCAATTATATTTGCCTATTTTGCATGATTTGAGCAAAAATAGGACTTAGAAGAAAATAAAATCCCATTATAGCCCCTTGTGAGAAAAAATATCTAGTTGCATGTCATATGCCTTCAAGGAAAAAATATACCCTTATTACTCCAAATACATCATAAAAAATGCATGAATCACTTAGGCATAACCTCACAAACCCTTATGACTCCAATTTGCATCAAAGAGAAAACAAATATCCAACTCTACCTTATAACTCCATTTATAATGCAAAATGGCCTCATTGTCAAATAATCATGCAAAAAAAAAAGTAACTCAAACCACAACAAATCTCTGCCACCTTGCAATACTTGTCTTACCTTACATCTTCATGCACATATACTTTCTTCTTTTCATTGTATTAATACCTCAGTGCAAAAAATTACCTTATCCTCTGCCACCTCATTATGCATACCAAGTCTTCACATGATGTTCCCTCCTTTTTCCTTTGATGTAAAACACATAAGGTATAAAAGATTCCTCTTTTGACCCTAATTGGGCACTAGGCATGATAATGAGGAATTTTTTATTTTTTACTATGCAAAATGGAAGGTATCATACCTAAGGCACTTTTGACCATGTTGTCGACATATAGAAATAAGGGGTTTTGAAAGTTCATAAGGCATAAGGAATATCCCCTTATTTTCTTCTCATGATAATGTGAGCATTAACTTCAACAAGAATCAAGTATAAATAGAACATGTATGCCCTTTCTAAAAATGATGACTAGGATTTTGTCAAGACAAGGTCTTGACAATGGTTTGCATTTTATGAGGTAATGATTTTGAAATTGAAAAGTCAAAAAATAAGAAAAGAGACTTGTGAGTCACCGATCAAAACCAAAGAAACCCTAAAAGACATTCTTCTATTTCATTTGGCACTTGAGTCACTTCAGTTCTGCACCTCTGTCGATGGCTGACCTAGGGTTTTATGGTTCTCAGGCTTTCCTTCATATTCTTGGCCTTCCTTGGTCGATACTTTGGCATTTTAAATGCAGAAGAAGGTAAATATTTGCTCCAAGGCTTTTATTGGCATTTTTATTGACTTCTATAGCTTCTCATACTTCGAATGGCCGCCATGCTGATCATTATTCTTTGCAATCTTTTGATAAACCTCTTATGTTTTCTTTGTGTTTCTACTTTGTAAATGTGGCAAAAAGAAATGACAAAAGCCTAAAAAAAAGGGGGCCACGGCCATTGATGTCCATAACTACAAATGAATGGTGAGTTCTTGGTTCTCCTTTACTATATTTTCTTTGACATTGTTGTATATTTGAGAAATAGTAAGGGTTTTGATAGATGCGAACTGAGTATTATTCCTTCTCGAAGAAATAGACACTTTTATAATAGCCATGCCTGCATATGTTATTTCTTTTCTCTATATACAAGGCCTCTGTTTTAAACCATAATGTATCATATCTTTTCTATATATTTTTTGTATCCTGTTGTAGCTTTTCTTAGAAAAAAGAAACTCTCTTTGTGAGGAAGGAGAATGAGGGTTTGCTCAAAATTATACATAAATGCAATCTACACATGCAGCCATACCAGAAAACACATGTTCTGAACTTCTTCTTTGACTGTCTTGTAAAAATGAAGAAAAGTTTCATTGAAATCTTTGACAAGGGTTTTCAAGAAATGCATATCTTTTGCCATTTCCAGGCACGACTATGACAAAAATGAACTGTAGCACCATTGTTTTCCTATAATGTTAAAAATATATTAGGGTTTCATAAAAAAACCCATATGGGTATCAATAAAAAGTTCTCTTTCAGGCATGACCATGCTTGGAGACACACTATAACTGTTTCTTTTCTCTGTATGCATGAAATAGAATACACGTGTTTCCTCAAAAATGAAGGTTTTCATTTTATCATATGGGTATCTTCTTTTAGGCATAAATCTTGCTCCTCTCTTCACGACTATGGCAGAAACATGCATTGTAACTATTTCTTTTCTTTGTATGCATAAAAAATATGTTAGGGTTTTTACCCCTTTACAAGGGTTTGCATAAAAGAAACATAGCATTTATCCACTATTCTGAGCATTTCTTCATTTATGTGCATGATATAAGACTTTGTTTCCAAAATCTGAACCAACTTTTTTCAAATTTTATAACAGAAAAATACTTTTTGTTGTCATGAGACCTGTTCTTCTAGTCTTGTAGCTTCTTCTATTGTATCTGAACACTCTTTAAGTGATAATAAATATCATTTTCTATAGCTCTGAACAACAATATGTATTCTTTTATGCAAAGAGATATTGAAATAGTCCTTTATACATGAATATTTTCTCTTCAGCATGGAATTTTAACTTGGCATTTCATTTTTACATTGGTTGGTCAACTATCAGGTAATCTTCATCACACTGCTCTTTCACATTTACTTTGGCATTTTGATCATTTTTTGTAGCATGTCTAACCTGTCATTGATTCTTTACCTGTCCTTCATCATGGCATATGCCTATCATAACTGTATCAATCAGAAATAATGATAAATGAATAATGAATACTTGTCATGTATCTGTCAATAGTACCACTGTAGGATATAGCATATCATGAGTCTTCTACTGTTTCACTTCCATAATTATAACAATTAGTAGTTATAAAGTATGAATAAGAAATACTTGACTGTCACCAATCAGAGGTATTACTACCTTGTTATTTTGATCTCTCTCGTGTATCAGATATCTATAGAGATTTTTACCATTATGTTAGAGATAATGATACCTGTACTTGATATTTCTCTAAAACTGTAGCATTCACCTGATCTATTAAATGATGTACCTCATTCCAATTATGTTTGTCAGATGCTATTCATGATGAACTTTGTAGATTCTATCCCTCTAGAGGCAAGACCTGTATCACTTGTTTCAGCTATACTTGATCTCTATGAACACCTGTAACATGACATTTTACTTACTGTCCCTCTTATCATAATCAGATAATGCTTTTCATATTTATATTCTGTAACTCATGTAAATAATACACAAATTTTGTCTCTTGTAAGCACTATTATGTAACCTTAACTTTATCAGGTAGCAATGTACACACTTATATGACTGATAATCTCAATGACATACATAAGTGTGATTTTGTTATTGTGATATGAAATATGACAGTGATAAAGCATACTGATAATGATATGAACAAGAAAAATACCTTTCATGGCTGCATTTATGTTTTCTGCACTTTGTCAACCTGACTCAGGCATTCTAAAATTATCTGATTTGTTTCAACCAACTGCAATTAATGTCATGATGACACACTTTCTCTATAAGTTGATTAAATGATGCATGATGTACTTTGAATGATGCATCATGTCTTTTTATGATATTCCCTTTTAAATGAATAAAAAGGAAACATGCTGGGCTCAACCCTATTGGGATCCATATTTTCTCCACATGTTTATTTGTCTTCAAATTAGTAACATTACTTTTCCTATACCTGCACAATGAACAAACAAGTTAGCATAAAAACATACCTTATGGAGTTGATTGACCTTCTTCATGATGTTCTGATTTATGGCACATGTCTGATTTGACCCTTTCATATGAAATGCATGATGTGGCAAGTTGATATGTTTGCATGATAAAGCATATGATAACATTAAATATCCAGAGCTCTTATAGGACTTTCCCCAATTTTTTGCAAGTTTAATTGATGCAACTGGAGCTAAAGATGAGGACTGAAGATCAACTGCCAACTAGCTCAACAACCTCCTTACTCAAGCAATGATGGATATTTAATGTTATCATGTGTTCTTCCTTATTTCTTTTATCATAAGATGTATAGCCTGCAGATGTCTACATTGCTCAGTTTAGTTACTCCCACGGCTTGTGTGGGACACATTTGAACACCTCTTTTAAACATGATCAATTAATTTATCTTATGCACTTGATGTATGTATGTTTCTTTTTCAATCAATGTGTAGGATAAAGTAATAGATAATGTATTGTATGTTCCAAATATGACATGAAATAACAGTTCAAATAAATATATTTCTTTCTTTCTTTCAAATATGATTAACTGAATAATCAATCTGTCTTATAACTCCTGAAAGATAACACTATGTTAGATCAACTGTATTCCTTGAATGATTGATTCCTTGACATCCTGATTGACTTGTTATGATGATTCAATAGTCCTAATTGGACTAATGGGTTATCCTGACAACTAAATATCTATTTCTACTTTGTCAAGACATCAACAGTTCATTAAATACAATAACTTCAAAGTTTTCTTGTATTCCTTCTGAAACAACTACAATAGGTCTAACTAAATTTAGTGTGAACAAATTTAGTAATACGCATATTATGTAGTGGAGGATGAATTTGGTTATTTTGATTTCGGTGGTGAAAGTGAGTGGAATGGCTTCTACCCACTTGGTGAAGTATTCAGTAGTGATGATTATGAACTTATGTGCATTCGATGATGGTGGGTGGATTTTGCCTGTGGTTGAGCCCCCATTGTGAAAAGAGCCATGGAGTTGTGATCGGTTGCAATTCCTATGATGGTGCATGGATAAGATCACCATGTTGCTAACATGGGAGACATTTCTTCACAAACTGATGGGCATCCTATTCCATGGTGGGCTAATAGTATCTTGTCCTGAGAATCTTCTTTGCTAGAGTAGGTCCACTAGAATGTGCCCCACAAATACCTTTGTGTAGCTCTGGTGAGGCCATTTCGGCTTCCCTAGAATTGAGGCATCGTAAAAGAGTACCACCAAGAATTTTGTGATAAAGGGTGTCACCCATGATGGTAAAGTGAGAGGCTCAGTAGATGAAAGTGTGGTGTTGTATAGATGTTACATTGGGTGGAATGATGTTGTCATGGAGGTACATGTAGGTCTCTTGGTACCATGGAGATAGGGGACCAACAATGTCTCACACTAGCTTGGATTGTGAAACATCATAGGCCGGAATTAGAATTTCTTCAATTAGAAACTCACATTTCTTACTATCCTTTTTCATGTCAACCAAGGATCATATAGTAGCCATGGCATCTGCTGATTTATTGTTCAACCTTGGTATTTTCTCAAAATGGATGTTCTGAGAGTAGTCTTTAAAATCATCAACCATTCTTTTGTAAGGCAGAAGCTTATCATCCTTTGTCTTATATTCATTGTTGACTTGTCTGATAACTAGCTGGGAGTCATCATAAATAGTGAGCTTTTCAATCTTCCATTGGATGGCCATGCGAAGTCCTGTGATGAAGGCCTCGTATTTAGCTATATTGTTTGTGTAAGAAAATGTTATTTTGTAGGATTTTGGAATAGTGTCTCCTTAAGGGGTAACAAACAAGATTCTTACCCCTGAGCCATGATGTGTGTAGGATCCATCACAATACATTTTCCATGTATCTATAAGCACCAAAATCATACACACCCTCCATGAGGACCCTAATGATGAGTCATAATCCTTGTCATGTACATGTAAGCATGAAATAACATCCTCTCAGCAGTAATTCTCTTGGTGACATGTCTTTCCTTCCTCCTTGTGTTGTTTCCCCATTATCATTTTCTCTCTCTTCACTTTTCGGCATGTTTTGACACTTGTCGATTTGCATTTCCTATGCTTGTGACCCTATTCCTAAGCCTTGTATGCATTTCGTAGGTGATTTTTCACCTTTCCTTAGTGTTTTTCATCCATTCCCACCCCTAGAAGCCTTCTAGAGGTCCTCCCAAGCCATCTCCCACTTTCAGTTTTTATTCTCACTCAACCAATCCAAATCTCCCCCTATTATTTCTAGATCTCCCCTGGGAGATCCTACTTTCACAAGTGAAGATTTTGCATTTTCACACATGACTGACCTATTTCTGGAGGTAGATCCCCTCCTTTTCATCTCTTCTACCATCTCCCATCATGCACTTCCACCCAGGTGCCCTCCTCTGAGGGCCACCCATGGGTCTCCCCCAGGCAACTCTGACTGGTGAAAGGGGCGACCCCTGGGTGACCCTGTCATGTTTCATTCGTGGAAAGACTCAAGTTTCTAACTTAAATTAGCTCTTTTTTTGCCCATTTTTCTTCCTATTTGCATGGATTTTTGTGCCTAATATAGAGTTAACTATTTCATGCACCCACACATTCATAATTAGCTCTATTTCTTCTTTAATTAAAAACTCATGCATTCACACGCACTCCTCTTTCTTCACTTCTTGAGTGAAGATTTTACTAGGTAGATCACTCTAATTTTAGCCTAGATCACTCTTGGGTCTTCTATGTTAACTCTCCAATCAAATTTAGTTAACTCTCCTTATTCTTCACCTCTTATCCCTTCTTCTAACCTATAAATACCCCTCCCTCAAGGACAAAGGGAGGCAATTTCATTTGTGCACACAACTCTTGAAAGTTAGTGTTCTCCACATCAAGCATTCTCATGCTCATACAAGACATAGGAACCTTTTGTTTTCATTTTGTATAGCTTTCATACAAGATCATTAGGCATCCATAGGCTAATCACATCAAGCCATAGTGCTCATCAAAGCTCTCTTTGATCTCTTTTTGATGGCTTCAAAGCTTCATTAATTCCATTTTCATCACTTCGGCAATGGGATCACCCCGCTACTACAAGAGGATTCAAGGTTGCCATCACAAGGGATTTCTGAGGGTAGTCGAGGCTCATGCGTCTCCAAGTTACTTCATGCTTTCTTTTCAATTTGTAGTAATTAGACATTCAAAATTACTCTTGGAATCAGTAATCTTGTTTCTTTTTCCTTGATAGAATAGATAGATCTTGCATTCTTAGAGCAATTTTCTTTCCAAATTCATAGATCAATTTGTTTAAAAGTAATTTCTTTTCTTAGATTAATTTGTTCCAAATATTCAGAAAACCCTAAAACCATAGTTTACATTGCATTAGATAAAATCATCATAGCTTGCATACATTATTTAATTACTAGATTAAGAAAAAAGCACTTTGATTTCTAAAAACATAAAAAAGCATAAAAAGAAGGTATGCATTCATTTAGGATTGCATTCATATAAAACTCAAAAAAAACAAAAACATTAGAAATGTAGAAGGTTCATAAACCCTTGATCCCATCACAAGGTCAACCACAGTCAAGCATTGGTCAAAACCCCTTAATTTCATCACAAGGTCCAAACAAAGTCAAAACCTTAGGTCAAACAAACCCTAAGTCCAACCCTAGGTCAAGTCAAGGTTAACTCTCGCCTATCTCTTGGACTTAGAGGTGAGTGGGTGAGGGCAATCCTCGATGAGATAGAGGAGATCCACCAAAGACAACAACATGATCCACTAGTCCTACAACAACAATAAGAATTTAGACAACTCTTGATACAACAAGCATACATCCAACAACACAAATGACAATAAGACATTAAAAAAACAATAGTCGTCCCACGCAATAGTGGAATATCAGGAATCCAAATATGATAATGGTGACTAGTGGCCCTTTGGGTCATATATTTATCTTTACAACCATAGTCACAAAACACTGTATCCACACAAGTGCACAACATAGGCCCCAAGACTGGCCGACTCCTCTCCATCAAGTCCATCTCTCCAACATGTTGGGACTGAAATTCCCAAGCTACTTTTTGGCAAATATTAAGTTTCAATCATCCCAAGATTTAGCACGTGAGCACATATAGAAAGATCCACAGTTGTTTTCAAGTAGAAATTAACAATTGAGTTGATAGAAATATTTGGATTTGATCTATTCTGATTCCTAAAGACTTAATATAACATGGTTGAAGTGCTCATTAAAGATCAACCGTAAACAAGGAAGTGAAAAGTTACAAACCTTGTTGAAAATAAAAGAAAAATGGTATTAAGTACCAAAGCTAAATATCAGTGAATTCCTTGTTGAAAATGAATAGGGGTTGCTTTTTGAACCATCTTAAAATTCCCTGTATTTTGCAAGTTATGTGTGTTTTTGGTAAAATGCATTGTGGTATGGGTTTGTATGTTTGTATATACAAAGTCATTTGTATATACAAAGTCTCTCATATACAAAGTGGTTTATATTTTGTGTCATTATATGATGGATATGCAAAGTCCCTTGTATATCAGGTCGTGGTATGGTCGCATAAAGGAGTCATCGGGTTTCTATGCATTGTTTACTTGTATGCATTTCAATGACACTTTTTCTTACATACAAGTTGGGCCAGAAAAGTTCAAAGTTTAAGTGAATAGTTGTTTAAATCCATTGAATGCACTTTATGTTTGTATGTTTAAACATGCAAAGGAGATATACAATGATATATGCATGCCGTGGACCTAATGGAATTTAGAGGAGAAATGAATAAAAGCGATAAGTCTGCCAGATGTATATTGGGCTTTGCATGTTTGAGATGTAAGGATAAACATGCAAAGTAAATATACAAGGCTAATATACATACCGTTGATTCGAAAAAGTATGAAATAAAGTTAAGTTGTTGTTTGTATCGTGCTTTGTATGTGTATGCTTTCGGAGACATACATTTTAGTATACATATATTGCAGAACTGAGGGAAGATTAAAATCCGATATATATGATGCATCCTGATTCATTGTATATCAGAATATACATTGCACTCTATGCAAGTCATGGAACTGAAAAGTTATGAAATGAGATGTAATTGTTGTATGTTTCCACCTTGTATGTATGTTTTGGGACATACAAAGTAAAATATACAAGGCTACATACAACGCGGAATCCAAGAAAGATTAAAGTTTGGTTAAACCAATGCATCAGGACTTAAAGTATATCGAAGGATGCATATACAAGTCAGAATTGAAAGGGGTTACATACTGTGATTTATAAAATAAGAAGTCCGAAAGGAAGATACAATTGAATTTGTATGTATTAGGCATTATTTATGAAGGTTGGATACAAGTAGTGGGTCCCGCCGCTTGCACATTAGGCTTGTATAATAACAATGCATATCTTCGATATGCCAAACTATTGTATATACAAGACATGACTTGTTATCACCAGTTCTCTTTACCATTTCTACCAATCACCTTTTGTATCCAACACAATGTACATTCTCACCTACATTCTTAAAGATACATTTGTGATATACATTCGCATTACACCTTCGGTGAAACAAAATGCACCTTATGCCGATACTCTACCACCACGCAAACACAAAATAACTTATACAAAAAAAATAGAAACCCTAAAATGACATTAAATCTGAATGGTTAAGATATTCTTCTGACAGTTGAAATATGAGTTTTTTCAGGATATACACAGCGGGGATCGAGTTATATAAACAGCCACAAAAGGATCTTGAGCAACTGATAAATCATCGATAAGGGAAGGAATTATTTGAATAAATACATATGTTTAAATAAATTTGTTTTGATCATTTGATCAGAGACTAATTTGTGTTTTATCTAGTTTTTTTAGGAATAATAAAGAAACCCTCGAAGGATATTAAGCAAAACTACAGTTAAAGATCTTTGTTTGACCCTAAAATGGTTATCCATTTGATGATTAAAGACAAGTATTAATTTTCCTAAATCTATTTTATTCAGACAAATACTGTTGTTCGGTTATCAACTGTCACAACTATTGTAACTGGTCTGAAGCTTGTATGCCTCTCTTTATAAGAGATGACCAAGACCATAATGGAATAGAAGATAGAATAGGAGAGAATAGGGAGAGATTATAGAATAGAACAGGGGATACTGTAGATTAGATTTGAACAACAATGCTAGTTCACTTTTAATATAGTTTATTTCTGGTAGACCATGTGCAAGTATTCTCTGATGAAGTCAAGTCTGTGAACATGAAGTAGTAACTGCAGATTTTTGTATCAACTATCTGTTTAATTTATTCAATTATATGATTGTCTCCTTTCAAAGTTTTCTCTATTATTCAATTTGAGTTATCAAGTATATCTTCAAGTTGTGTATACACATTTGCTGTTATAGTGTGATAAGATTAACTGGTTTCTACTTTTAGAATTAAATCCTTTAAATCTGTCACAATAACTATGAAGATATTGTCATGGATCTGTAAGAAGAGTCATATCGTTAGGGTTTGTATTCTGTCTCCACTTTTTTGATAAATCTATTACAATTGCAATATTATTCTGATAGGTTCCTTCAAAGAGGGATTAAATCCTTTTAGATGAATGCAGGTAATCTGATTTTATCAATTGGATATATATAAGTATGGAATATTAACTATTTCCTTGCAGGGTTGTACAAGTTACATACCTATTCTTTCATGCCAAATAGTTCAAGTTTTTACCAAACAAACAGTCATTTATTTCATGATCATATTGACTCTATATTCAATAAGGCACTGGTCTAGTATTTTCATTATCACTTATACAAATTTACTTCAGATTTACTTAATTAAATTGCATTATTGTTTTAGCATTACAATTTAGATCATTTAGAATTAACTTGCTATCTTTTCATCTATTTTATAATTTGTGCCATTATCAATAGTTAGATTAATTCTGATCAAAGTAGTGATCATCTCTTTATCTGCTTTATTAATTAGAGGTTCACCCACCTAGGTCTGGTAGAGCCTGAAGTGAAGGGGGTTTAGCCATATCTACCCTGTGTCAGTTAGCCAAAAACGTCAAGAGAGCCTGGCAACCTCTTAGGGTTAATGACCTACATTTTTGAGACCTAACAGAATTGGTGACTCTACTGGGGAGAAAACATAGAGAAACCTAGTGGTAGGCCATGTTATTAGAGTCAAAGAATTAAAAGGCATAACTCTGCTGGTGGAAGGAAAAACCCAGAAGATTGATTAGTCCTCTAAATAGAGGTGGTGACTCTACACAAAACTCAAATTGGTTTTCTGATAAAAGTATCATAATGGATGGTAGGAGATCTAAAGCTGATGGTAAAAAAATGTAATCATCCCCATCTTTAAGGGCTCCTACTAAGAAGACTGGGATATCAAGTCAGTCTCATAGTACTAATAACCAAATCCCTCCAGAGAATACCTCAGAACAGCCAATAACAACTCATAACAACTTCACTCCCTTGCATGAATTAGATGAATTCCAATCCAAGAATTAGTATACTCAGTCTGATCATGACAGATCTGATGATGTCCTTGCCCGGTACAGACCTTCCCTTCAGGGACAGCTTGAACATCAGGCTCAAACTATGAGAGAGATAGACCAAAATTAAGTAGAACATGACTACCAAGCATCACTGTAATAGGGTGAAGAAGCTCAAGATGAATTCATAGATCAGGTAACATCTACACAAATCCTTAATAGTCAGTAGGAAGACATGAGGACTAAGGCTCAGATGCAACAAGAGGTACTTAGATTACAGGAAGAAATTGAATGGGCTAGATTGAAAGAAGAAGAAGAAAAGATGAAACAAGAACTACAACAAATAAGATCTAGAACTAAGGTAACTAGTTCAAAGTATGTGCCTCCCCATAGGCAGGGTGGACATGTTCAAATAAGAAATCAAATGGGGTTACATCAAAATGTAAGTAGTTCACATACTTTAGCAACGCCACATGTTAGCCATGCCCAACAAAATATTCCACCACAAAATCTAAGACCATCTAATGCACACAACCCATCTCAGCATATAGCTAATCCTTATCCACCACTTGGTCATCACCATATTCCACCTCACCATCAAAATGTAAACATGGCACCCCACAATACATATAATAATCCTCCTCTACAAAATAGGCAAATGCAAGGACCTCCACTTGTAAATACTGGGAATGTTCACCAACAACATCCACCACCAGGGCATAGACTTAACAACCAATATTAGCAACCTCCCCCACAATAGAATATGTATCATCAGCAATATGCCCAACCCAATATGTATCCACAACCTCCATTTGGATACCAATATTATCCGCCATACCCAAATATACCACCTCCTAATCCTACGTGTATGGCCAAAAAATTTGATTTGACTGGATATTAGCTATATCCTTATCCCATGGATAATAGTTGGAGGAATAATGTGCCTAAATTTACAGGAAGCAATGAATTAACTGCTAAAGAACATATCAAACAATTCAATGCTTTTATACAGGACATTGGTAATGAATATGAAGATATAAAAATGAAATTGTTTATGATCTCTTACTAATGAAGCAAGAGACTAGGTAAATAGCTTACCAGATGCTTCAATATATTCCTTGACAAACTTCCACAATCAATTTTTAGAACAATTTAGGAATCAATGTGCCCCAGAATTTGCTCTTCATGAACTAATAACTATTCAAAAGTATCAAAATGAACAGGTGTATGATTTTAATTTGAGATTCACTAAACTGTATAACAAGGTCCCACAAGAATCCAAATTGAACAACCAAGCAGCCCTTAGCATATACTTGAAAGCATTTGACCCGAAGACAGGTTATGAACTCAGGGGCAAAAATCCTAGAACCTTGGCAAAAGCACAAAAAATGGCTCTCACTATTGAAAATAATAAAAAGGCTATTGGGATGATCGGAAAAAGAGATAATATAAGAGTTCCTCAAAATCCTAATCCTCCTACAAACAAACAAGAATACTCACATAAGAATGAAAGACCAAGACTCCATGATATACCATATCATACGAACTGGAAAGATGGAAATCCCGTGGATACTAACAGGATACATAACTATGGAAAAGACACCCCCGACCCTTTGAGGAAAAGTGGAGTCCATGTGATAGAAAATAGTCCATGGTGTATGCCCTATAATTTACCACACTCTCTTGATTATTGTATGGTAGCACAATCAATACAAAAATATGAGGCATCTTATAACCCTGAGATAGATCATCATACTATAAATATGTTGGGTATCACACCTTTCACTATTGAAGAAGATTATTCATTCGGTGAGGAAGCAGGGTATGAATATGATGTAGGAGCACAAAAATGTAATGTGAACATAGGAGAACAAGAAGTATTTTCTAACCATGAAGAAGACTTAGGAAATTGTGGATATGACCTCAATGTAGCACAAAGTTACAATTGGCAAAAACCTTCTGAGGAAGATAGAAGAGCCTTAACATTAGCTGCGGTAGCACAAGCCAAAAATAGCTATAATCTAAGAAACAGAATAGTAAGTGCTGAACAAGGAATTCCCAGAAGTATATTTATAAAAAATTAGACTTCTGGTAAAAATGATAAAAGTAAAGCTGAGAAAACACCTCATGATATACCTCCTGTTGACACACCGAACAAAAAGAAGGACAACACAAAAACTGAGGAAAAGGGGAAAACAAAAGTTGATAGGTCGAAACTAAACGTAAATCCCTCATTTGATATTGCTCAAGTTGTTTCTCAAATGAAAGTATCTATGCCACTTCTAGAAATGATGAAGGTGGAAAAATATAAAAATATAGTGGTGAAGATGATATCAAATGTATTAGACAAAAGACCCAAACAACATAGTCCTAAAATAAATATGCAACAAGAATCTATCAAAATACTTGAGGTATACTTGGGTGAAACATTAATGAAAAATCCATCTCAAATAGATCCATTCTATATTACCTTGCTGATAAACAACAAATTAGTCAGGAATTGTATGCTTGATTCAGGAGCAGCAGTAAACATAATGCCCATGGCTGTTATGAAAGAGTTAGGAATGTGGGTGGATACTACATTCAGTAAATGTTATGCAATGGATAACAGATCTGTCCCTATTGTTAGAATCATGAAAGATGTTGAGATAAAGTTAGCATCTCATCCTGAAGCCTCTTATAAAATTGACATCACTGTGGTAGATATCCCACCTAACTATGGAATGTTGTTATCTAGACAATGGACTCCATGGTAGGGGGGAGTGTGCAATTAGATTTATCTTATGCTACTATCCCATTGGGAACACAGGTAGTTAAACTCTATAGGGAGCCAAGGTATGAAGACATTATAGAGAAAATTAATCCAAATCAAATGATTTGTTTTTGTGACATAGACTTCAGTACATTCAAGGTGGAAGAATAGTCTAAATTGCATAATACAGACCCAATTTACTACGAAGCCAAAATTGATGAAAATGAAGTATGGACCATGTATTTCGATGGCGCATGTAGTAAGGAAAGAAATGGAGCCGGGGTGTTGTTTATATCACCGTCAGGAAAAACATTCAAATATTCCTTTTCTCTGAATTTTGAGTGCACAAATAACATAGTTGAATATGAAAAACTCTTAATTGGGCTAAACATTGCTAGAAAACACAAAATCAAATTGTTAGCAGTGTATGGAGATTCTGAATTGATTATTTCACAAGTCAAAGGTAAATATTCCTCAAAAAACAAAAGACTGAAACAATACAGAAATGCAGTCCTAGATGATATATAATTGTTTGATGCTTTTTCAATAAGTTGGATAGATAGGTCAAAAAATATAATGGCTGACTTCCTTGCAAATATAGCTTTGAAGAGGAATGACATTACCTTGACATGTATTTCAGAAGTTGAGCTCAAAACTAGACCAACTATCCCAGACAACATATATAGTTGGCAGGTTTTTTATAGTGATGATGATTTACTCAAATTTTTGCACTGTATAGATCAGTATGAGAATCAAGAGATTGATTTTAATGCTTTTGTTGAGGAGAATGATGGTAAAGAGACTTTATTTGGGAAAGAAATTGTCCAGCTTAAGACAAATAAAATCCCAAAGGGCTTAGTAGCGTTGGAAAGAGTTTTTGATGCCAATGATTGATCCATTACCAAAGAAGTAACAGTAAAAGAGGATGATGTGGAAGAAATAAATTTGGGAACTGAATTATCACCTAAAAGGGTCTACATTGGAAAGAAAATAACCCCTGCAATCAGAAGCATGTTAATTACATTATTGAGAAAATATAAACATGTGTTTGCCTGGTCTTATGATGATCTTAAAGCATATTGGGAAGATTTGTTCAAACATGAAATTCTACTTAAATCTGATGCTAAGCCCTATAGACAAAAACAAAGACCCATAAACCCTGTGTTAGAACCTAAAATGCATGAGGAACTTATAAAACTCAAGGAAGCTGGCATAATTAAACCTATTAGGCATTCATCATGGGTCTCAAATTTAGTTCCTGTTAGGAAGAAGAATGGAAATATTAGATTGTGTGTCGATTTTAGAAATTTAAATATTTCTTCCTTAAAAGATAATTATCCGTTACCTAATATGGAAACTTTACTGCAGAGAGTTACCAGTTGTGAGTCATTATCCATGATGGATGGGTTCTCTGGATACAACCAAGTAAAGGTTAAAGGATCTAAACAATACAAAACAGCCTTTACAACCCCATGGGGAACTTATGTATACGTAAGAATGTCATTTGGCCTTACAAATGCTAGAGCCACATTCCAAAGAGCAATGGACATTACTTTTTTAGGTCTAATAAATGATATCATGGCTGTATATCAGGATGACCTTACTGCATACTCGAAAAACACTGAGGATCATGTGAATCACCTTGAGAAGATATTTATCAGAGCATTAGAATATGCTGTTTCCTTAAACCCCAAAAAATACAAATTTGCAGTTTTAGAGGGGAAATTGCTTGGGCACATAGTATCCAAAGATGGAGTTAGGATTGATCCTGAGAGAATAGAGGAAATAGACAAAGTTCCTATCCCAAAGATAGTCAAGGCTATACAATCATTCTTTGGACAAATAAACTTTGTGAGAAGGTTTATACCAAACTTTGCGAAAATAATTAACCCTATATCTAGAATGTTGAAGAAAAATGCAAAGGTTAATTGGACAGATGAATGCATAGAAGCCTTTGCATCCATAAAAAGAGAAATTAAAGAAGCTCCAGTGCTAAAGTCTCCCAATTTTAGTAAACCTTTCCAGATCTTTTCCTTTGCATCTTTTCATACAGTAGCAGTAGTTATGTTACAAAAGAATAATGAGGGTTATGAGTAGCCTATTTCTTTTTTTAGTAAATCACTCCAACATACAGAACTTAACTATGATATCACAAAAAAACAAGCTTATGCATTGGTTAAAGTTGTCAAGGCATTTAGACCTTACTTGGTTGGGGATAAGGTGATAGCTTATGTACCAAATGTAGCAGTCAAAGATGTGTTCATGCAGAGTGAAGTAACTGGGAAGAGATGTAGGTGGATAAATCAACTTCAGGAATTTGATATAGAAATTCAAATCACAAAACTAGTAAGGGGACAAGGGTTAGCAAAACTGATGACTGAAACAAATCTTGAGGCTACCCAAGTATGTAATATTGAAAATGAAGAGGACATGATAACAAGTATTGAGAAGACTCCTTGGTATACTGACATAGTGTATTACCTCAAGCACATGAAATGCCCTAACAGATTTGATGATAATAAGAAAAGAACTCTAAAATTACATGCTTCAAAATATGTGCTTATAGAGGGAGATCTTTATTGGTAAAACAAAGATGGTATCTTATTATTCTATTTAGATGAAGAGCAAGCAAATCTGCCTTAAAAGAAATGCCTCAGAGAGTCTGTGGTGGCCATTTCTTAGCTAAAACCATAGTACACAAGATATTAATGGCTGGATACTATTTGCCCAAGGTTTTCAATGATACCTATAGTTTTACCAGGAAGTGTGAGGCCTGTCAAAGATTCTTAGGAAAGCTAAAATATCAAGGGGCATTACCCTTGAGACCTATGCAAGTTGATGCCCCATTTCACCAATGGGGAATTGACTTTATAGGAGAAATTATGGAGAAATCAAGTGGTGGTCATAAATGGATATTAGTAGCCACCGACTATTTCACGAAATGGGTAGAAGCAGTGCCCACTAAATAAGCAACTAGCAAGGTTGTGATCAACTTCCTATTAGAAAACATTTTAACTAGATTTGGGGTACCTTTGAGGCTTATAACTGACAATGGGATGTGTTTTAGATCGAATGATTTTAATTTTTTTTGTAAATCTTATGGCATTACAATCTCATACTCTTCTCCCTACCACCCACAAGGAAATGGGCAAGCTAAGTCCAACAATAAAAGTATCCTGAAGATTATAAAAAGAATGTTGGATAACAACAAGAAAGCCTAGGATTCTAAGTTGAGATTGGCATTATGGGCTGATAGAATCACGGTCAAGAAAGCCATTGGAAAATCACCATTTGAGTTAGTATATGGAACTCATGCCAGACTTCCAATAAACAACCTATTGCCAGTGTGTAAGTTTATCCTCCAAGAGGATGGGGATGTCCCAGAACTGATGGAGGAAAGGCTAGAACAACTAATGGAATTAAATGAAATGAGGGAACAGGCAATACAGTAGAATAAAAAAATGCAAGTGCAGATGAAGTACCTATATGACAAAAAAGAAACCATCAGAAAATTTGAGGTAGGTGACATAGTGCTTATTTGGAATGCCAGAAATCAAGTAAAGGGGAAGCATGGAAAGTTTGATGCCCTATGGATTGGACCTTTTGTCATGAATGGTAAGGCACGGGAGGATTCATATTATGTACAGAACATGTTTGGTGAGGAGCAAGAACTGCCAGTACATGGGTAGTTTTTGAAACATTTTTTCTCTTAAAAAGAACCCGAGAGAAAAGAATTGCCAGTGCATGGACAATTCTGGTTAAACTCTCTAAATGGTCTTTTCCATGCACGGTAGTTTAGAAGAATTAAATAACTTGCTTAAAGATCTCTCTTATCAGGAAATAAAAAGTTTTTCATTAAGCAATAGCCCAGGATCTTCACCCTTCCTAGTTCACCCATCGTCAAATGAAGAAGGCATTGGTCTGCTCCTCCAGAAATCTGGGATCTTACAATGCCCACAAGGGGCATACATCCCCGAAAAGAGCCACTATTGGGACTAAAATTCCCAAGCTGCTTTTTAGCAAATATTAAGTTTCAATCATCCAAAGATTTTAGTATGTGAGCATATATGGAAAGATCCACATTTGTTTTCAAACAGAAATTAACAATTGAGTTGATAGAAATATTTGGATTTGATCTATTCTGATTCCTAAAGACTTATTATAACATGATTGAAGTGCTCATTAAAGATGAACCATAAACAAGGAAGTGAAAAGTTACAAACCTTGTTGAAAATAAAAGAAAAATGGCATTAAGTACCAGAGCTAAATATGGGTGAATTCCTTGTCGAAAATGAATAGGGGTTTCTTTTTGAACCATCTTAAAATTCCCTATATTTTGCAAGTTATGTGTGTTTTTGGTAAAATGAGTTGTGGTATGGGTTTGTATGTTTGTATATACAAAGTCATTTGTATATACAAAGTCTCTCATATACAAAGTGGTTTATCTGTTGTGTCATTGTATGATGCATATGCAAAGTCCCTTGTATATCGGGTCATGGTATGGTCGCATAAAGGAGTCATCAGGTTTCTATGTATTGTTTACTTGTATGCATTTCAATGACACTTTTTTCTTACATCCAAGTCGGGCCTGAAAAGTTCAAAGTTTAAGTGAATAGTTGTTTAAATCCATTGAATGCACTTTATGTTTGTATGTTTAAACATGCAAAGGAGATATACAATGATATATGCATGCCGCGGACCTGATGGAATTCAAAGCAGAAATGAATAAAAGCGATAAGTCTGCCAGATGTATATTGGGCTTTGCATGTTTGAGATGCAAGGATAAACATGCAAAGTAAATATACAAGGCTAATATACATACCGTGGATTCAAAAAAGTAAGAAATAAAGTTAAGTTGTTGTCTATATCCCGCTTTGTATGTGTATGCTTTCGGAGACATACCTTTTAGTATACATACATTGCAGAACTCAGGGAAGATTAAAATCCAATATATAGGATGCATCCTGACTCATTGTATATCGGAATATACATTGCACTTTATGCAAGTTGCGAAACTGAAAAGTTATGAAATGAGATGTAATTGTTGTATGTTTCCACCTTGTATGTCTGTTTCGGGACATACAAAGCAAAATATACAAGGCTACATACAATGCAGAATCCAAGAAAGATTAAAGTTTGGTTAAACCAACGCATCAAGACTTAAAGTATATCGAAGGATGCATATACAAGTCAAAATAGAAAGGGGCTAAATACTGTGATTTATAAAATAAGAAGTCTGAAAGGAAGATACAATTGAATTTGTATGTATCAGGCATTATTTATGAAGGTTGGATACAAGTAGTGGGTCCCGCCGCTTGCACATTATGCTTGTATAATAACAATGTATATCTTCGATATGCCAAACTATTGTATATACAAGACATGACTTGTTATCGCCGGTTCTCTTTACCATTTCTACCAGTCACCTTTTGTATCCAACACAATGTACATTCTCACATACATTCTTAAAGATACATTTGCGATATACATTCGCATTACACCTTCGGTGAAACAAAATGCACCTTACGCCGATACTCTACCACCATGCAAACACAGAATAACTTATACAAAAAAAATAGAAACTCTAAAATGACATTAAATCCGAATGGTTAAGATATTCTTCTGATAGTTGAAATATGGGTTTTTTGCAGGATATACACAGCGGGGATCAAGTTATATAAACACCCACGAAAGGATCTTGAGCAACTGATAAATCATCGATAAGGGAAGTAATTATTTAAGTAAATACATATGTTTGAATAAAAAAAAATTTATCATTTGATCAAAGACTAATTTGTGTTTTATCTAGTTTTTTAAGGAATAATAAAGAAACCCTCGAAGGATATTAAGCAGAACTACAGTTAAAGATCTTTATTTGACCCTAAAATGGTTATCCATTTGATGATTAAAGACGAGTATTAATTTTCCTAAATCTATTTTATTCAAACAAATACTGTTGTTCGGTTATCAACCGTCACAACTATTGTAACTAGTCTGAAGCTTGTATGCCTCTCTTTATAAGAGATGACCAAGACCAGAATGGAATAGGAGATAGAATAGGAGAGAATAGGGACAGATTATAGAATAGAACAGGCGATACTGTAGATTATATTTGAACAGCAATGCTAGTTCAGTTTTAATATATTTTATTTCTGGTAGACCATGTGGAAGTATTCTTTGATGAAGTCAAGTCTATGAACATGAAGCAGTAACTACAGATTTCAATATCAACTATCTGTTTAATTTATTCAATTATATGACTGTCTCCTTTCAAAGTTTTCTTTGTTATTCAATTTGAGTTATCAAGTATATCTTCAAGTTGTCTATACACATTTACTGTTATAGTGTGATAAGACTAACTGGTTTCTACTTTCAGAATTAAATCCTTTAAATTTTTCATAGTAACTGTTAAGATATTGTCATGGATCTGTAAGAAGAGTCATATAGTTAGGGTTTGTATTCTATCTCCAATTTTTTTATAAATCTATTATAATTGTAGTATTATTCTGATAGGTTCCTTCAAAGAGGGATTAAATCCTTTTAGATGAATGCAGGTAATCTGATTTTATCAATTGGATATATATAAGTATGGAATATTAACTATTTCCTTGCAGGGTTGTACAAGTTACATACCTATTCTTTCATGCCAGATAGTTCAAGTTTTTACCAAACAAACAGTCATTTATTTCATGATCATACTGACTCTATATTCAATAAGGCACTGGTCTAGTGTTTTCATTATCACTTATACAAATTTACTTCAGATTTACTTAATTAAATTGCATTATTGTTTTAGCATTACAATTTATATCATTTAGAATTAACTTGCTATCTTTTCATCTGTTTTATAATTTGTGCCATTATCAATAGTTAGATTAATTCTGATCAAAGTAGTGATCATCTCTTTATCTACTTTATTAATTAGAGGTTCACCCGCCTAGGTCTGGCAAAGCCTGAAGTGAAGGGGGTTTAACCATATCTACCCTACGTCAGTTAGCCAAAAACATCAAGAGAGCTTGGCAACCTCTTAGGGTTAACGACCTACATTTTTGAGACCTAACACAATGAGCTAGAACACTCTTGTGTCTCACCTCCTCTCCACTGGCTACTTCTATGAGAGAGAGAGTACGTAGTAGTTTGTCCCATGGCAAAGAGGGAAGGGTCCGTGTGCATACTAAAACTGACTCAACTGCCCCAAGGCCACCAATGTCACGATTTTGAGTGTACATATTTTGGTGAACCTGATGTGAAGAGAAAAAGCTTTTGTTTATGCTTTTTGCATTCCAAAATCTGAGATCTCATCAAACATTAAACATTTGTCATTTCAAGAAAACTCTCAAATATTTTCACTTTATTCTTCGTAGCCACTTCCACCGCTTCTACCTACATCACTTTCACCTTCATTCATTCCATTTATTCTATGGTGTCTATGGCACCCCTAAATATGACAAAACCATATCTAAAGTTAGGGAATGTCTCTCTAGGGAACCAAAAACTCCCTCCTTCGATAGGTATGTACCACCCTACCCAAATGCACAGGACACAAATTACTACAATTACGAAGACTATGAGAATGAACAAGACCAGAGATAGCCTAGGTGTTCTCTATCTTTTAACAATCCTACTGGGGAACATAACCTTGTCATACCAAATGTGCCTCACAAAGCTAGGAGAATACTGCTAAGATTGGAAATCCATTGGTCAGATCAACCATCCACAAGTACCTCTAGTACTCATCTTGATGAAGTAAGAAGGTTGGAAAGACACTTGTAAGAGGCAAGAGATGCTTGAGAAGCATTGAAAGTTGTCCTACGAGAAGAACAAAGAGACAATGTTGTGTGAGAAGAAGCACATAATCATGACAACACTCGAAGGGAAATCTGGATAGAAATGAGGAAGTGCCTAGAGGTCCCACTCATGTAGACCTAATTGCAACTCTAGCGCAAATAATTAGAGCAACTAGTTCCAGAAAGAAGACAAAAGTCATATGACAACATCCAAATTGAACAGGACCAGGGGGCATCTAAGAATCCCCCTACCTCAACTACTACTCAATAAATATGAGTAACGACACATTCCTAAATGGAAATCCTCATGTTTGAAACAATCAAGCAATGCTAGAAAGCCAAGTAAATCAGACAATGGGTTACCAAAACCCCCTATGTGATTATTGCTATCAACTCCTCAATCGTAAAGTGTCTTTCTAGGGACATACCTCGAGTACTTGAAAGAACCACTTGACTTAAACACAAAAAATGTTCAGTTGCCTTGACCATTAACTAATCTCCCAAAATTCAAAGGAGAGGGTGATCCAAATTCACATATCAAATCTTATACTACCATGATAAGAGAACTCCTCCCTTGGGATGGGGTTGTCGATAAGATCATTCCAAAGACCCTAGAAGGAATAGCTCTGGATTGGTACTATCACCTACCAGAAGCTTTAATACTCATTTAGATAGTTTATCAGAGATTTTGTCATGGCTTTTGACATGAACAAACTTGTGAAGATAGGGATCAGAGAGTTCTTTACAATGAAACAAGAGCTGAATGAATCAGTAGACCACTTTTTTTACCTAATGGAGACAAGTTTTCTATTCCTCATCTAGTGCCCTAAACATGGACCATCATGAGTTATGTGACCTTTTCTTACTTGCCTTAAACAAGGATATGAGAGAAGAAATTTAGAAGTTACCCTACAAATCCTATGAAGAAGCCTTGGAAAGTGCTTTAAGGATCAATCAAGTTGCCATCAAAAGTGGCAGAAAGGTCTATGGGTCAAAGGGAAAACTGATGAGGGAGAACACATGGAACAATGCTTCTATCATCAAGGTTCTCAAAACAATAGAAATACAATAATAGATGGGGTGACAGATCAACCCCCAATGAGGAATGTATGAGATGATTATAACGGAAGAGACGATTATCCTCCCAATGTCAATGCAATTGATCGTCCAAGAATAATGCATATTTCCCAAGAGACAATTATAAAAATTGGAATCACAATGGAAATGGTAATGATGGAAGGTATGAAATACCCCCTTATGAGTACAATCAATTTTGTTCTTTTCATAGAACAAGGGGGCATAACATAGAATCTTGTAGGGAGTATAAAATATTCATAACGAGATTGCTAGAAGACCAACAACAATTGTTCATAGAATTATTCTTGAATCCACAAGAGGTCATGTTAGATAACAAGGGAACAAGACAAACTCAAGCCCCGATAGCTCTAAACAATGCTAACATGAGAATCTATCAAGACCCATTTCCTATGCATAACGATACAAAAGCAACAAATCAAAATGAAACAGTCCAAGGTAGAAACACCAATATCCCACCACAATTAGGATAGAAAGGAGAAGCTAGGATGATGGGGTTGGTTGAAATACTACATAATGAATAAGAGGAAGAAGACCTTAAGAATGAACAAGAGGAAACACATGAAGGTACCATCTCAATAGTAGAATCCATATCAGCTCTGATTGGACCTTACAAACTTATCAAAGATCTAAAGAAAACTTATGTACACATATCATTCATTGACTTGCTCAGGAATTCTCCCTCGCACCGCTTATCACTATTAAAAGTAATAGGGTTGAAGTATCTTGAACAAATTACACCTCAACCTAGTGAGCAAATCAACCACATGGACTACAACATACGCCCACCAAATTCAGATCTCAAAGACCTAGGTTTCTTCTTTCATTTAAAACAAATTCCTTTTGAGGTAGAATTAGCCAAGAAAGGAGACCATGCATTGTACTTGCAAGTGTGGATCTATGACACTTGTATCAAAACAATGTTAATTGATGATGGGGTAGTAGTGAACATAGTTCCACTCTCTCTTTTGCAAAGAATGGATTATGGGCACACTAATATCACCGCTTCTAGAGACATTCTAAGTGGGTACAATAATTTAAAAGCTGCCACAATAGGAAAGATCATGCTTCCTGTAACTCTAGGGCCAAAAACTATCCCAACCATGTTTTATGTCATAGACAAGGACACAGGATATAATCTACTTCTTGGAAGACCATGGATACATAGAATGAAAGTTGTACCATCTACGTTATTCTAGGAGACTTGATTCCTACATCTGGGGAAGGTTTATGTCGTGAAAGGAGGTCCAAAACCTTTTAGCATGCTAAAATCAAACACATCAAACAAAAGGATAGGCATCCCTATAGATTATAAACTTCCCACAAACAAGCTTTCTATTCCTAGTCCTACGCTGCAATCAATATGCATCAACAGAACAAAAATCCCAAAAAAGACAATAAATAATGTAGAGATGAACGCATTAGAAAATGAGGCACCACCAAAGCAAAATGAGGTTATTCCTAAAGAAAAGATAGTGAAAATCATGGAATGGATAGAGAAGGATGGACCTCTCCAATTCCCTCTTAAAGTACTCATGATCGATATACAACCAACTTACAAATGTTTTCCTTGCATAGGGGAGAAACCTCACAAAATTGAAGGACCAGTATTTGAAATGACTACGTTAGATTTGAGATACGCAGATCCTCACGCTTTCTTAGATCCTAAAGAAGATGTGATAGAGAGTTATACTCCTTTGTCACCCTGAAGTGAATCATGTGTCCCTAAGACACTAGACGAAAGTGAGTCATATGAACCTATCACTCCAACAAAAGAGTCATATAGACCATTAGTACCAATGGAGCACATACATTCTATTGAAAATGAATCAACGAATGCTATAGGAGTTCTCCCAAGAATGTTCATGGTACCTCAACCTTAGGCATAACCTACTACTTCTGCCTCAGTGTAGTCAAATGAACTTAGTGAATAGGAAGTACCCCTAGTACAAATTGAAATGGTTGACAGACTTATAGATGAAGATGAAGAAAGTGAGGGGACGTTTAACAAAGAATAGAAAATGTGAGTATCAGTTGGAACTGATAATCATGTCATCTTTGAGTTGCCAGGAAGTCACATTGGATATTCTATGGATTTGAGACCCAAGCCTAATGAGAGAATGAGTATAATCTTTGTCCCCCCTAACGAACAAAGGGAACCTTAAAATCCCTTTGAATTATTCCAATTTTTACAAAACATTCAAGGTATACAAGACGTAAAGATTTACATGCAAGAGCAATTCGACATGCTAATGGAACTATTAATATGTGATGGAGTCTTGTATTGGACCCCTGCCCATCAATAAGATTTCCAAGACTTACTTCATCTCACATCACCAAGACAAACCACTGAGCTAGAAATGATAGAACCAAATGATAAACTCTACAAGAGAGGAAAGCTTGTCCTAAGAAAAGGTAGCACCAAAAACAAAAAGAGAAGACAAAAAAGAACATGCATGGAGGACTGGAAAGGTCCTTATATGGTTAAAGAAGACATCGGAAATGGTTCTTATCTCTTGTGCACAATGGAGGGAGAGGAATGTTGTGAAATAGTCAATGCCTTTCACCTCAAGAAATACTATGTCTAAAAATCATAAAAATCATAAAACATAAAAATACCAAAAAATCAAATATTCCAAAAATACAAAAAAAATATAAAAATAAAAAATGTCAAAAAGAAATTTATTTCTTTCATTTCAATATCATTCTATTCATCTTATATTATAGTGAATGACTCGCTCTTATATTATTTTCATTTCAGTAAGGAGTCTAAGGTTGCCTAGGTATATGTGATCCTTTTAGGTCATGAGATTCCCTATTTTCACAATGGCCATTATCCCCCTTCATTCCCAGTGATTATAATCAAAGCCTAGCTCTTAGTTTCACACTAATCCCAATCTTAATGAGCCAAGATATTAGGTCTAAGCGAAGTTAGTATTCAAGCCTACAATGTTCAAAGGAAGCTTACAATTAGACCTTTCCAATTCTTTCCTAATATAAGAGAAGTCCAAATGGATTATGAAAACTTTTGGTGGTGCTCAACCCCTTATCCTTCTCAAACAAAAACGTTAGGAGGATTAAAACTTTGAAGGAATAAATTTAAAATATGATTGAATTAAAAAATGAGTGATCAAAAAAATAAGAGTGTTGAGAAAAGTGAGAAATGTGAGATCAAGCTATTGCATATCAAAAGTTCCAAAGGCATTCATTTTTGTAAAAGTCAAAAATCTAAAAAAACAGAAAATCCAGGAGACATTCTAGAAAATACAAAAAAAGAGTGAAAGAGAAAATATTGTTGAATGTTTGTACTCTTGGGTGGAGATTAGTCCAAGCTCAAAGATTCAAGGGAGACATTCAAACAGAGAAAATAAGAAAAAAGAAAGGTACAAAGCAGACACATGCACTAGTTGAGCAAAGCCAAGAGTCTAGTAGTCTTTAGGATCATTTTCTATCTAGGGACCCTAGTTTTTTCCCATTTATCCTTTGCCTTGGGTCTATCTTTCTTTCCATCTATGATCTAAGTCTAGCAAATATCAATAAATTTTGATTACTTGTCTAAGTTAAAATCTTGTCAAATTGTCTTATCTAGATAAGGGTTAGTGTTTATCCTTTAGCAAAGCCCAAATTCAAAAACACTCCATTTTACTCCCACTCCCCACTTGAGTTCTAAATCCCTATCTCTCAGACTTGAATAGGTCTCCTATACCATAAAAACTTGCAATCCCCTAGATTGAAAATCATAATAAAGAGCGGTTGTATTGTTTGTTCCATAATGCATTAATATCAAAATTAGAATAAGAATTCCAAAGTAATAAAGTCAATTCCATAACTCATGACATTCCATAGAAGTAAAAGTTTCATTTCAGCATCCCTTGTGTTCTTGCATATGCATATCATAACCTGCATTTCATATATATTCTATGGAAAAAGCTACAAAAACATGTCATCGTTATCATGCTTGCATTGTTAGAGTTGAAGGTTAAAACACAATCAAAGAGTTCTAAAACTTCCTATTGAGCTATTTTCCTCTATCCAGAGTCAAATAGCCAAACTAAAAAATTGTGTTGAAATCCCTTGAGACTTAGCTCTACATGCCTAAAATCCATCAAATTCTAGGCTCTTCCTTGTAAAAATCTCTAAAAATCCATCAAGAGAATCCTTGCAAAAAACCAAAGAAAAATTTAGAAAATTTGAGGCTTTTACTTTAAGTTTTGCCCCCATTTTGGCCTTTGTCGGTAAAGTTCTGGTTTCATGAGCTAACACAAATTTGACTAAGGCATAGAATGTTTTTTTCCCTTTATCAGAAAAACTCAAGTTTTGTGAACTTGTCAATAGTTCATTTTTTTTCTCAAGTTCTCTGACTGGTCGTCACCGATAGAGGGAGGAGGCTCAAAATATTGGCTAAGTTAAGGATGTTTTTCCCTTTATCAGTGAAGTCTATCAAACATGAACTTTCCAAATGGTCACTTTTTTGCTAGTTCGCTGACTTAGTGATTTTGTGATAGAGGACAAGGGGAACACATTCTTCAAAATGTCTAAGGCATGAAAGAGGCCAAGGAATGCCTTGTCAGTAATTTTCACAAATGGCAAACTCAATGAGTGGTTCAAGAATTTTGAAGTTTGCCAATCAGGCAATTTCTTGACAAAAGGAAGGTGAAGGGGAAGATTTGTGAGAATCAGCTCAATTAAAAGAGAGTAAGAAAAGGTCTTGTTGACTAAGTGCATAAAGACTGAACTTTTCATAAATTCAAAGTTTCTATGTTTCGGTGACAGGGTGAATCACCAACAAAGAAAGCTAAGAGAGTAAAGGTTTGTGAAAAGGTAAAAGAGCCGATAAAAGAAAAATTAGCTAAGGCATTGATGGTTTGAGTTTTCATGGTTTTACCAACAGGCATTTTTCTGATAAGGAAAAAAGAGTGAAGAAGCAGCAAAGTCCAAAGTTCAAGAAATTGTAAAATCACCGACAACAAAGGCCCGGTTCACAAAAGATCAATTTTGCCGATAAGGAAAAATGGAAACATGAAAATATTGGCTAAGTAAATATGGAAAAAGTAAAGACTTGTCGGCGAATCAGTGTGAGGCTAAACTTCTCAAAAGTTCAAGATTCTTTTGGTTTGCCAATAGCATACTTTTGCAGATAAAGAAAAAGTGAACAAAGTTTGAAGATTGATACTTTTGCCGATAAAGCTGAAAAGTAAGGAAGGTTGGGAAAAATGAGGTTTTGTTGACAAAGGACAAAAGTGGTGAAATAAGAAGAGTTCACTGATAAGGCATTTTTGTCGATAAAGGGGTGAAAGAAGGCCAAAGCGGTGAAGTTCAAGAAACGATGTTTTTGCCGATAAGGCAAAACATAAAGAATAAAGGATCACCCAGGTCAAGTTTTTCTTATAAGACAAAAGAGCAAGCAAAGAACATGGTTTGACTAAGTGCAAAGTTGTTGAGAAAGTAGAAAAAGAGAAACAAAGCAAAGTTCAAAGATTGAACATTTTGGCGATAAGGAAAAACATAAGCCAAAGTTCAAGAAAAGAATATTTTGCTGATAAGGGCCATGATGACAGAGTGAGAATGGTTCATAAAGTGGACATTTTCTCGATAAGGGAAAAAATGAAGAAGCAGACCACAGTTCTAAAATTTCAGAGTTTGCCGACTGAAGCAAAAATTATGTAGAAATAGAAGTAGAATGGTCTATAAAATACTGATTTGGTGGATAGAGTAGACTATAGGCTAGATTTTCTAGAAAAGATAGAATTAATGCAAAAACAGAGTTTGTAATATATTGTAAACTTCAAATATTTATTTAAATATTTGAAGTGTTGTAAAAGCTTTGTGAAAAGGGATTTTGGAGGGAAAATCTATTTGATTTTCCTCATCTGCCATTAATGTAGATATGATTTTCTCAACTACTCCCTTCCTAGATATTTTTGCATTTATTGTTGTAGGTTGATGAATTAGCTATTTGTATTGAAGGAAAAATATCTCCCAACTACTCCATGATCCAAGATAATTTTCTACATTGAATTTTAGCAGACAAACATTCCTTTTCCAGGGATATTTTCTGACAGCCCATGGGGGTGAATTAATTGTGATAGATGATTGAGGTCAAATGGAAATGAAATGCTATATATGCATATCTGAAAGATGTAATGAGGGTTGGAAAACAATTTCAAGAAAGTTGAATTTCTTGTTTTCTTCTGTATTTTCATACAGAGCCCTCTGTTGTAACCTTGCCTTTTTTATGAAATACACACTATGTTTTATTTTGTCATGCTTATTTTTTAGCACTATGTAAATTAGGATTGATTTGTATGTGATTCTTTGTTCCTTACAATTTTGTTTTGTTCTTACCTCTATTAGAATCAACTAGACTTGTGTAAATTTATCAACTGTATGTAGTTATTTTGTGTATTCTCAGTATAGTGAGAGCTCCATATTCAAACTTGGTGTATCACCTCCATTAATTTCAATTTTATCCATCTTTCTCTTTTCCTAAATGGTGGATAGATTAGGTTTAGTCTTAGGAATAGTTGAATCTCTTATTCAACAAAGCAACCAGCCTCTCTTTGGAGATTTGATCTCCCTATAGGGTCCCACACTTGGAGAGCATCTCAATGTTTCATTGGATTGTTGGAGCCCTAAAAGCCTTCAACACAAGGTGCAAATCCATGTGACAACACTTCTAAAGAGCACAAGAGATGAGCACCCATACGATAGCAAAACCATAAAAAGATAAACTTTCATTGATATATCAGAAGTTTACATTTTAAAAGAGTACAAGAGCTAGGACAAAATTCTCTCGAGGAAAAGAAAAGGCTCCCCATGCAAGGGGCATGATTACAAGAAAAGTAGAATAAAACTCAAGGGTGATTTCCTCCAACGGAACCCTTAGGACTCCTTCTCCTCTGTCTATGCATACCACTAGTTTCTCCATGAGACCTATGTGAGCAAGGTACACTGCTATGAGTATGAGAATGTGAAGCTCCCGCGGTGCTAAGCTCATACTATCAAATCCCAAGGTGAGCCATCTCACGAAGCACCTAATTATCACTCCTAAGAATGAGATTCTTAGCCTTCAAACTAGCACTTTCTTGACACCCATGATAAGTAGGAGAAAAAATGTCAGTGTGTCGCCCAACTGTAGGGGCACACCAGGGTTAGCCAAAAGCATCTCTTGGGTCATCCAAGTGAAATGGGTAGCCAAATCAATATTGATCTCATAAATGAAACCACTCCACTCCTTAGTGCTACTAGCAAGGCAAAGTAAAGATGAAAAGTGTGATGATTCTTGATGAAAAGGAAATAAAGGAAGGACATTGAGAAATCGGTAAAACAAGTGTAGACTTACGTGGGTCACCAGGCTGATAGGTAGAATCCAACTAATGCATCACCTCATCAGAGTGAGGAGGTCTAGAAACTGTGAATGGAACCTCAGGAACATCATCCTCATCAGAACCTATCTCCTATGCATCCTATTAATGTTTAATTTTGCAAATATTCACCAACAATGGGAAATTCCAAGAATGTGGGACTTGACTCTCAGAATAACCTCCAAATTTTAAAGAAGATGCTTCTTCTCCTTGGGTTTTGATGTAAAGGGAAGAAAAAACAAGATTATAAAGATAACACCTAAATTTGCTAAGGCGATGTGCCAGAAATGTATTAAGATCCACACTAATAGCACAGTGATCAAACTTGTAGAATCTACTTATAAGCTAAAGAGCATAAAGCATGATTAACATTAACAACAGATGTATATCAGATTCATCAAAGGCTCATACAAAAAGAAAGAAACAAGAATTAGAAGCACATCATAATATGCATAGAACACCACTCTCTCTTCATTATTTGATAGGAGAACAAAGTACATAAGGCAGAATGCACATAATACAATATTCAATCCCTCATGAGAGGCAACTATTAAGGCAAGAAAATATACTTCTAATCTAGCAGCTAAAACTCTCTGATGTTTAAAAAACTCTGTCTATTCAAAAATCTCTCCCTCTCTCATGGGTTGGGCTCTACTATTTATAGCACAAAATTTGAAGTTCGAAGGTCCCCTAGAGCCATTGAGATCCTAACCACCTGGCAACCATAACTTCAGTTAACTACTACTTTTGTTATCACCTCCTATGCTACAAATCTTCTGAGAACATTAAGTCTTTGTTTACCTACCCATTGCAACTAATTCTATGAGTCTCATATCTCTCTTTTATATTGTACACTCTTCGGCCTTTTCCCTAAGTCAACACCTATCTCTTTTAGCCAATGGCACAATATCAACAACCTTTTGAAATTGAGAGTCTAACAACCTATGCCGTTATGACACATGGCTTCTCCCGCTATGCCTTCAAATGACTCAAAAAGGGCATACGTGGCGGGTTGGCACTCATTCAGACAAAACTTCAACAAAAGACTCCTTAAATAAGTGTCATGCTGACACTTGGTATTTTCCACAGAGATTCTCCTTTAAAAGAGTCTTGGGCCCCATGGGGACACGTGGTAGATTTTCATAGCATTTGGGACTTAAAACAATAGAGACTCAAAGAACAAGTGCCAAGCAAACACATGGCGAGCTCCACTGCATTCAATAAAAGATTGAAAGGGACACATGGTAGAACGATGCCTGATATACAAAACTTTACCAAGGAAACCTCTCAAATGAGTGCCCTTATGACAAGTGGCACTTTCTGCTCAGACTTGGAGGCTTAATAAAAGAAACTCAATAATAAATGTAGGACTAACACTTGGCAAGCTCCATGTATACTGTAAAGACTACTTATTACCAGTAGATGATGACATCACAACCTTTACCAATACCTTTTTTAACTTTTAGACTTAGTGACCCAACATTGCACCACGTGGAGCCTTGGCACTAGCAAGGAGAGTCTTTTCCTTCATAGGCCTTCAAAAGAGTGCCATTGTGACACTTGGCAGGCTCTGCTGCTTTGAGACTTTAACTTTGCGACTTACTTATAGCTCTGACATGCCTCAAGTATCAATACTTAGTTGAGACTCTAACTATAATATATATATAGATATTTAATTACATATACATATATATGTGTATATATATATGTATATATATAATATATATATATATATGTATGTATATATATATATATGCATAGATATATATACATATATATACATACATATATACATATACATATATGTATATATATATGTATATGTATATATATATACATATATATACATATACATAGACATATACATAGACATATATACATACATACATACATACACACACACACACACACACACACACACACACACACATATATATATATATATATCAAAATGTAGAGTTTTAACTCTACAGTTCATGGTGACCAACAGGGACTCTACGCCTGCATTTAGAGAACTAGAATATTCTAGTTCTCTAAATGCAGGCGTAGAGTCCCTGTTGGTCACCATGAACTGTAGAGTTAAAACTCTACATTTTGATATATATATATGTGTGTGTGTGTATGTATGTATGTATATATGTCTATGTCTATGTATATGTATATATGTATGTATATATATGTATATATATGTATATATATATACATATATACATATACATATACATATACAGATATGTATATGTATATATATATATATATGTATATGTATATATGTATATATATATACATATACATAGACATATATACATACACACACACACACATAAATATATATCAAAATGTAGAGTTTTAACTCTATAGTTCATGGTGACCAACAGGGACTCTGCGCCTGCATAGAGAGAACTAGAATATTTCTGCAAAAAGGAAACAAAACCAAAAATGTACCTCTTGTTGTAGCCTCTTTAAAGCTTCTGTAAAGCAGCCTAGTATCCAGACCATTATGTCTCTGATGGATATTCCTTTTTCTGAAGGGCCTGGAAAGCCAGATACAATTCAATTATTTCTTTATGGGAGAAGGTTTGCAGACTCTGCACTACTACATGTAACTAAAATTCCAACTGAGCTACAAGAAGCAGAACTAATTCAACTTTAGTGACACTTGATGAGTCGCTCAGGGTCTCAAAAATAGTTTGATCATTTTTCTTAGTAAGTAATAGAGTCTTTATTTGGTCTTCCATCAGGACTGTGCTTCTATCTAGGAATGGATAGGGGAGTCCTAACTAGACCAGATTCACAATGTGTCCCTTCATTCCCTGAACTCCTTGCTTCAAAAGATCTAATAAAGTTTTGTACTTGGTTGTAGCTTTGTTACAGCTCAAAATTTCATTCACCTTCTTAGCTATTGTCAGTCTGTCAATGGTCACTACTGCCTGCAAAATCTCATCAGAAGCATCATAGAATTTTTGAAGAAAAAGTTGTGACTCCAAAACCTTCATAGTTATCGAGGATAGAATCTTTTCAATAGAAGAATCCACCTTCTCACATAGTTGTTGAGCTTTTGAGATGAACCTGAGTGCAGGCTTCAATTAAGATACATCATTAGATATCCTCTGTGAAGAAGAAACATATAGCTCCTTAACAATTGATAATACCCCAACATTTTGAGGATGTTGGGTGAGCTCTAGAGTTAATTGTTTAACTTTTTCCTACTTAGCAAAATAATGGGTTTGCAAATTGCCACTCTAGTCCTTCTCAGTATTAAGACTCTATTGTAGATAGGTGACCTCCTAAACCTTATTCTTATACTTCTTTTCTAAAAGAACCTTTTCTTGCTCGAATGTGTCTACTGAAGCTTTGACTTGTGCCAATTCAGACTACAGTCTAGTCACTTTTAATTGTGAATCTAGAAAGACTTCTTTGGAAACTACTTCTTTGATGTCTTTATTCAGTTGCTTAATTTCCAGGTCTTTGGATTTAATCTCTGAAGACAAGCGGCTTATTGTAGCATTGGTCTGAGTCAATTCAACCTCTACCTTCTCCAAGTTCTTAGAGGTTTTGAGGAAATATGTGGTCACCATAGCTGAGATTTTCTTCATTAGTTCTACCTTATCTTGAGGCCTAAAATGGGTTAGGTCCATAGCCACATCATTCATTATATAGTCCTCTATCTTCATCTATTCATGGGGTTTAATCACATTGGGGGTCATATGGGTTATAGTCAAATAATGTTGAGTGGGGTCAAAAAGAGATCTCATTTGGGGAACAATAGGGGCTCTACCCTCTTTCACTCTTTTCTTTTCTCTCCTAGATTCTCTTTCCTTTTTAGTAGCTTCTACTTGACTTTAGAAAGTAGAGGGAAAGGCTATCAGTCCACCTGCAAAAGGAGATATTAATGGGAGACCATAAGAAATGGTTGTCATCTGTCAGTTTGGGGCTTGGGCTGATGTTTCCCTCTTGGGTAGTGATGGGGAAAATAATGGCAAACTAAAGGTTTGGGAAATAGCAAGAGATGTGGCACCAAGTGAAGGTGATAGGGATTGTAAAGGCACAACAGAGGTGGTAGGATTCAATGAAATATGGGAAATTTAGGTAGAACCCTTGAGTAGAAAGATATTGAGAGGAAAAAGGAGAAGAGAGACTTACTTGAGCCACCATAGAAGCTATTGGAATTTGCATGTGGGAAACATCTATGACCTCCTCCTCTTCTTATTCATATCCTCCTAGGACTAATTTGCACTTTTTCCTTTTGGGGCTGCTTGTAGGGTCCTCTTTTTCTTCTATCACCACCTTCTTTGATGAGACCAATGATTCTATTGCTCCAATTTCTATGGAATTGTCGCTCTAGGGTCCCCAAATGCTAAAGTTGTTTGGACCGAATGAGATGACTGTTATGAAGATTTTTGTTGCTCTAATGTGTTGAGGGATTGTGGCCAAATAGAAGGTTTTGTTTGTGGCTCTATTGTATCATCACCTACCTCTTCATCTAATTTCTAATGCCCTGGGATATTACTTGTGTCAGGGATGGAGACTAGAGTCATATGGGCCTCATCCCATAGGCTCTCCCATTTCTCATCTATAACAACTTGTTCAAAACCCCTTTCTAGCTCAGCAATCTCTTGTCTATATCTCCAATATGTAGCAATTTTATCATCACCCCATCCTTTCTTCACTAGAGCTTGTCTCAAACCATGGGTCATTCTTTTATTCGGGTCATAATTCTTGATGGGAGTGTAAAATGTTTCCCACAATTTAGGCTGCTCACCAAGGATATCACTCATCTCTATATAGACATCTGGGGTAACTTTCACTAGTGACCTTTGTTCAAAGAATGGATGACTCTGATATTTGAAGTTGGCATGAACTTTATTATTAATGAGCCAAGAATCCATGAAACTATTAGGGTCATACTTCCATGGGCCTTGAATCACAACTAGCCCATAATTTTCTAGTTTCCTCTGTAAGAGATGCTATGACTCTCTATTAGCGTGATACCCCCTTTATCCCATGGGAGATCAATGAAATCTTTCTTCTTCCTTTTGGAAAAAAATTTAAAATCAATAATAGATAATTGTTAGGCCAATTCTAGGGCTAGGACCCTAGTTGTTAGAACCTTTGGGAGCATGAAAGGCTCTTCCTTACAACCATGGACTCAGATCATCGTATAATGAGCCCTGAAGAAGTAGTCACAAAGGACTCACAAGTTTGTTATGAGTCCTCTCACTCTATTAGTCATTCTATTTTTAACTTCCTCTGGAGCTAATTGCTCAATGAGAGGGGACACAAAACACTTCACAAACTCATAAGGATCAGAGATTTCAGACAATAAATGGATCCATGTAGACATGGGGATTACCCTCTGAGCGTCAACCTCTAGATCATATAGATTCAAATGCATGTACTGTAGGAATAGCTGGTAATTCTGATACAAAATCAAATCGAAAAGATATGAAGAGTACCTAAATGTCTGTGTATTTTGAAAATTGGTTGCACAATGCATAAGCAATGTGCTCCATGAAATCAAACTTATACTCCTGAGTCCATTTTACCTTCTTGAGATGGAAAATAGCCCCAAGTTGCTAATCATGTACATTTGCATCGTCATCATGGCCAAAGATAAATGCTAGCATTAAGTAGGCATCCTATACATCTTATGTCAATAAATGTAGAGCAAGGGGAGCGATGGTAGCTTAGTATTGTCTTCATCAAGATGCATCTCCCTATTCAAGAAGCTCTACTTGGTTTGCACTTGATGCCAAACATTCTGCAATTTAACCATATCATAAAAACTAGCATTGGGGTCATTTGACAAATTAGGCATGTCATAGATAGCATGTGTATGGATGATGACCTGAATGTTTTTACTCTGAATAATCTGATTAGAAGAGTAAAAACTAACTGCACACAATCAAATTAATTCAGGATATGAATGAACAAGTGGGACCATGTATTGAGCCAAAACTAGAGCTCTAGAACCTCATGCCAAAAGACTTAACCTTACCTTGCATGTGCCCCCTCTTTTAAAGTCTTTGGATTCTTGGAAATCCTAGGGTTGAAAATGCAATCTACATAGTCAACAACTTGAGCAGAGTTTGCAACCTTACTTTTGTTTAACCCTCTAGTTCTTGGAAGGTTGACCCTAGGTTGTGCTTTGGCTACAGAATATGGCTTTCTGTTCTTGCATTTGTCAAGCAATTCGAAGAGTCCCTTTTTTTTGCCACCCTTCAAAGATTGCCCTGTTGCAAGTATGAGGTGAACCAATGTTGTCATTGATGTCAACATACTCATATTGCATTGGTAAGAAGGTTTGGATGAGTTGTGTGCTGTTGTTATTGAGGAAATCAGTCTCCATCCGGAACAGTGAAGAACAGTGAAGAATAGTGATGAGAAGAAGGCAAATGTACTGTATAGGTTGAGAAACAGAGGATGCGGATTAAAGGGTTTGTAGATATGAGTCTTGAGATGCTTTAGCTAAGATTTCAGAGGTCTGCATGAAGATCTAAAGAAGTTGTGGCTGTCTGTGTGGAACCGGTTCCGGCAAGTGTTCAGATGTGACAGAGGATCACAGAAAGGTCCGGTGAGGTCCAGAATTGTATTATCCTAATCTATGGATTGGAAGGAGTGTTTGGGATGTCCTTGTGATGTGTCATCTTGAGTTGTGTATGATTTTGAGGTCCAAAAGTACCTTTTGCATTGTGACAGTGGCGACAGACTGTGTTCTTGAAGTACCGGATGATGAAGAGAAGAATTCTGGTAAGCTGATGAAGTGTGGATGTTTTTGATGATTTAGGGAAGGTTATGATGATCATTGGATCATATCTAGTTCATGTTGGTGGTCCGCATTGAAGTTAGAGTTGGATTTGATGTTATGGCTACCAGTTGTTCGTGTTCTTCCTGTAACAGGCTGACCGGATGTTGACCAGATGTTCTACACACCTTGCGAATGTTATTGTGATGTTTGCCGACTTAGATGATTGTTCCTAAGTCGATGTCTTGTATAAATAAGTGTTTGAGAATTCATTTTATGTGTGGATTGTGTGGATGAGGGTGGCATAGCGAAGAGAAGTGCGAAAAGTAGAGCAAGGGTTTTGGGCTTAAATGGAACTAATTCGGACATGGTAGAGATGTCATTCTCTAGTTCAAGATTGTGATTCTTATCACTTTGTAGACAGTGTGTCTCCTTGTAGGCAGTGTGCCTCTTTGTGAGCAGTGTGCTCGGGCAGTGAGCCCTAATTGGCATGTGCCATTCATTTTTCTTATTCTTCTAACAGAGAATAATCCTTGGGTTAATCACCCTGTGGTTTTTCCCTTAACCAGGTTTTCCACGTCAAAATCTTGGTGTTCAATGTGTTGATGTTTATCTGCTCTTGTGTTTATGCATTATGCTTTCATGGATGGGTAATTGATATGCTGTTAACTAACAAAGAAGAATCAAGTGTTTAAAGTAAGAGCAAGTTTTATACAACTGATTCACCCCCCCTCTCAATTGTATGCCCTAGATCCAACAATTGGTATCAGAGCCAAGTTCCTCTGAAAGGAGCTTAACCACTTGAGGAGATCTAGGATGTCGTCATACAAGAAGGATAGTCCGAAGTTTGATGGAACCAACTTCACTCTCTGGAAAGGTCGCATGAAATGTCACTTGGAGTGTATGGGAAAAGCATACTTGGCCATGGTCTCAAAACCATATGTACCTCCACAGGGTGGTCTGACAACTCTGAATGAAATCACAGATGCTGAAAACAATCTGCGGACCAAGCAAGCTCTTCTAAGCACATTGAATGACTCAGATCTCTCAAATGTTATCGACCTACCAACTGCATATGAGATCTTGACTAAATTGGAACTTCTGTATGAAGGAGATGAGTTTGTCAAAAGTGCAAGGTTACAAAGTCTGAAAGGGAAATTTGAAAGATTGAAGATGAGAGAAGATGAAAACATCACTACCTTTATGCCAAGAGTGAATGAGCTGGTATGTGGAATTAGAAATGCTGGTGGAACTCTGGATGAAAATGAGATTATTTGCAAAATTCTCAGATCCCTTCCTGCTGCCTACAAAATCAAGGTTGTTGCCATTGATGAATTCAGAGCCCACACAACTGTCACAAGAGAACAATTGGCTGGCAAACTAGCTGCATTTGAAATGACCTAGTTTGGAGATGATCCACCCAAGACTGAATCTGCTTTCAAAGCCAGTGCCTATGTGAAAGGCAAACAAAAATTTGATCCTGGAGAAAACTCTTCAAGGAAGATGTCATGGTATGATCAAGCAAGAAGAGACATGGAAGAAGAGGAAGTAGAAACAACTCAACTTGAAGCCCTCATTGCAAAGAGACTGCCAAGAGGATCCGGTAAGTATGAAGGAAAACTACCCTTTAAGTGTTTCAACTGCAATAAGATTGGTCATTTTGCTTCAAGATGTCCGGAAAGATCTGCAAGGTCTAATACTAACAGACAAAGATTTCAAAAGAACTGCTATTATGTTCATGAAGAAGATGACAATGAAGGAGTAACAGATAATGAATCAGAACTAGGAAGCAAATCTGGAAATGAATGGGTGTTTATTGCCATCAAGGAAGAAGATTCAATATTCTCTGAATCTGTCAATCACAAGGTTGTGGAAAAAGCTTTGGCTGCTCAAGTGGAAGAAATGGATGATTGGGTTATTAACAGTGGATGCTCTCACCATATGACTGGTGACAAGAATAAGTTCTTAGATTTGGAAAGGTATGAAGGAGGAATGGTAAAGTTTGGTGACAACTCTGCTGGCAGAATCAGAGGTAGGGGAACTATTTCCTTTGGTGGAAAGAGAAAAATAGGTAATGTACTATATGTTGAAGGATTGAAGCACAATCTTCTCAGTGTTGGTCAGTTAGTCGACAAAGGCTATGATCTCTGATTCAAGAATGGAAAATGCGGAATCTTTACAAGCTCCAGAACTGAAATTGCATCTGGTGCACAAACAAAAGGTAATATCTTTCATCTGGTTGGTTCAAATAAAAGTTGTCTATTTGTTCAAGTTGATCAGAGTTGGTTATGGCATAGAAGAATGTGTCATGTAAATTTTGATAACATCATCAAGATAAGCAATATTCAGGCTGTAAGAGATCTTCCAAAATTGGTGAAACCTACAAATAGTTTGTGCAAAGAATGTCAGCTAGGTAAACAGAGCAGAGTTTCTTTCAAAAGCAAAGATCAGTCCTCTACCGGATTGTTGGAATTAGTACATACTGATCTCTGTGGTCTGACAAGAATCAAGAGTCTGCAAGGTGATAGATATTTCATGTTGCTAATTGATGACCATTCCCGGATGATGTGGGTTACCTTCCTAAAAGAGAAATCAAAAGCCCTTGAGAAGTTCAAAATCTTCAAAGCTAAGGTAGAGAATCAAACCGGATTAAAATTGAAGTGTCTAAGGTTTGATAGAGGTGGTGAATTTACATCTGGTGAGTTCATTGAATTTTGTGAGAAACAGGGTATAAGGAGACAGTTGTCTGCTCCTAGGACTCCACAGTAGAATGGAGTAGTTGAGAGAAAGAACCGGACCATCTAGGAAGCTGCCAGGACAATGATGTTGGAAGCAAATGTTCCTCAGATGTTTTGGAAAGAAGCTATCAGCACTGCAGTCTACACTCTCAACCGAGTTCAAATCAGAAATAATACCGGTAAGACCCCCTATGAACTTTGGTTTGGCATCACTCCTACTATGAGATATTTCAGAGTATTTGGTAGCAAGTGTTATATTAAAAGAGATGAAGATCTAGGAAAGTTTGATGCTAGAAGTGATGAAGGAATTTTCTTGGGTTATTCCACTCAAAGCAAAGCATACCGATGTTACAATAAGAGACTGAGGAAGATGATAGAAAGTACTAATGTGAAAGTTGATGAAGGAATTGAGAAGCCCTCAATGTTCTATGAATGTGATGAAGATGATTAGAATGATCCTCTGGTGCAAGGAACTCCTTCCTCCTCTGAAATTCATATTTAGACTGATTTGGTAAATTAGGAAGAAGAAGTTTGTCTGAATGAGCCTGATCAAGAATTAGTAGTGCAAGAAACTTCCAAAGTTCTAAGGTATGTAACTCTAAATCACTCTGAAGATCATATCATAGGTGACAAAAGTAAAGGGGTACAAACAAGAAGAAGAATTGCTCAAGATTCAAATGAATACTTTCTGATTTCAAAGATTGAACCTAAGACAGTAAATGAAGCTTGCAATGATAAAAACTAGACCAAAGGAATGGAGGAAGAATTGATGCAAATTGAGAAAAATTGTACTTGGGATCTTGTTCCCAGACCTAGAGACAGGAATGTGATTGGAACCAAATGGGTCTTCCGGAACAAACTGAATGAAGCTGGTGAAGTAATCAGAAACAAAGCTAGATTGGTCTACAAAGGCTACTCTCAAATATAAGGAATTGATTTTGAAGAGACCTTTGCTCTTGTGGCAAGAATTGAAGCAGTCAGATTATTTCTTGCATTTTCTACCTTCAAAGACTTCAAGGTATATCAGATGGATGTCAAGTCTGCCTTCCTAAATGGTGATCTGGAAGAAGAAGTTTACATTGAACAACCAGATGGATTTCAGTTGTATGATAATGATGATATGGTGTGCAAGTTGAAGAAAGCATTGTATGGATTGAAGAAAGCCCCAAGAGCATGGTATGAAAGGTTGGATAAGCATCTTATGTAGATTGGATTCAACAAAGGCACTGCTGACAGTAACTTATATTTCAAAATTGATCATGAGAACATTTTGATTGTTGAAGCATTTGTGGATGATATCATTTTTGGAGGAAGAGATAGTATGTGCAAAACTTTTGCAAATCAGATGAACAGTGAGTTTGAAATGTCTATGCTTGGTGAAATGAATTTCTTCTTAGGTCTGCAAATTACTCAAACAAAGAAAGGGATCTTCATTTCTCAGACCAAATATGTGAAAGAATTGTTGAGGAAATTTGGTATGGAAGATTCAAAGCCAATGAACACTCCTATGGCAACCGGATGTAAGTTGAGCAAAGATGATGACTCTCCAAAGGTAGATCAGACAAAGTATATATCAATGATTGGTGGATTGTTGTATCTCACTCAGACTAGACCAGATATAATGCAGGCTGTTGGTCTTGTGGCAAGATTCCAGGCTGATCCTAGAGAATCTCATGTTATGGCAATCAAAAGAATTTTTAGGTAATTGAAAGGAACAGTTGAGTATGGTCTATGGTACCCTAGAGATTCGGATTTCTCTCTTCATGCTTACACAGATGCAGATTGGGCAGGAGATGTGGATGACCGGAAGAGCACCAGTGGTGGAGCATTCTTTTTGGGGAAGAGATTGGTTTCTTGGTTAAGCAAGAAACAAGATGCAATATCTCTGTCTACAACTGAAGCAAAATACATTGCAGCAACAGGTAGTTGCACTCAAATCTTATGGATGAAGCAAATGCTAAGAGACATTAAAGTTGAATATGAGGAGCCTATCACAATTTTCTGTGATAATTCAAGTGCAATTAATATTTCTAAGAATCCGGTATTGCATTCTAAGACTAAGCACATATCTATCAAGTTTCACTTTTTGAGAGAGCAAGTGAACAAGGAAGAAGTCAAATTGGAGTATGTTCCCTCCAAGGATCAGATTGTAGATATCTTTACTAAACCTCTTCCCAAGGACTCTTTCAAATATCTTTGAGAGAAGTTAGGGGTCATGGCCCCTCCATTGATGAACTAGGATGCACTAATGTGCATCAGTCCGGTGGATATCACAGTCATATCTTGTGATCTGGATTGATGATGGGGAGCTGCTACTAAGGGGGAGCAGCTGGTATGATTCTGATGTATTAGAATTACAAGTATGAGCCCTTTGCCATTGATGTCAAAGGGGGAGAGAAGACATGTGAAAAATGAGTGGTTGATGATCAAAAGGGGTGGTAAAGGAGGAGAAGACATGTTGCTGATAGGGGGAGCTGTGATAGAAAGGAGAAGTTCTTGTCTTGATCATTTTTCACATTATATGTTGCCATCAATGACAAAGGGGGAGATTGTTGCAAGTATGAGGTGAACCAGTGTTGTCATTGATGTCAAAATACTCATATTGCATTGGTAAGAAGGTTTGGATGAGTTGTGTGTTGTTGTTATTGAGGAAATCAGTCTCCATCCGGAACAGTGAAGAACAGTGAAGAATAGTGAAGAACAGTGATGAGAAGAAGGCAAATGTACTGTATAGGTTGAGAACCAGAGGATACAGATTAAAGGGTTTGTAGATATGAGTCTTGAGATGCTTGAGCTAAGATTTTAGAGGTCCACATGAAGATCTGAAGAAGTTGTGGTTGTCTGTGTGGAACCGGTTCCAATAAGTGTTCAGATGTGACAGAGGATCACAGAAAGGTCCGGTGAGGTCCAGAATTGTATTATCCTAATCTGTGGATTAGAAGGAGTGTTTGGGATGTCCTTGTGATGTGTCATCTCAAGTTGTGTATGATTTTAAGGTCTGGAAGTACCTTTTGCATTGTGACAGTGGCGACAGACTGTGTTCTTGAAGTACTGGATGATGAAGAGAAGAATTATGGTAAGCTGATGAAGTGTGGATGTTTTTGATGATTCAGGGAAGGTTATGATGATCATTGGATCATATCTAGTTCATGTTGGTGGTCTGCATTGAAGTTAGAGTTGGATTTGATGTTATGGCTACCAGTTGTTGGTGTTCTTCCTGTAACAGGCCGACCGGATGTTGACCGGATGTTCTACACGCATTGCGAATGTTATTGTGATGTTTGCCGACTTAGATGATTGTTCCTAAGTCGATGTCTTGTAAAAATAAGTGTTTGAGAATTCATTTTGTGTGTGGATTGTGTGGATGAGGGTGGCATAGCGAAGAGAAGTGCGAAAGGTAGAGCAAGGGTTTTGGCCTTAAATGGAACTGATTCAGACATGGTAGAGATGTCATTCTCCAGTTCAAGATTGTGATTCTTATCACTTTGTAGATAGTGTGTCTCCTTGTAGGCAGCGTGCCTCTTTGTGAGAAGTGTGCTCGGGCAGTGAGCCCTAATTGGCATGTGCCATTCATTTTTCTTATTCTTCTAATCACCCCGTGGTTTTCCCCTTAACCGGGTTTTGCACGTCAAAATCTTGGTGTTCAATGTGTTGATGTTTATCTGCTCTTGTGTTTATGCATTATGCTTTCATGGATGGGTAATTGATATGCTGTTAACTAACAAAGAAGAATCAAGTGTTTAAAGTGGGGTGAATTAGTTGTATAAAACTTGCTCTTACTTTAAACACTTGATTCTTCTTACTCAGGAATTTAGGAATGCCTTAGAATCTTGATGACAATTTTGATATCTGAACTATGAAAATGAGGAGTTGAGACTCTCTTTTAAATCCTTCTGCTCCAATATTAGGATTCAATGTAACTCATTAATGAGCCCATCATTTCATACTTAATGACTTAAAAAATACGTCCTTAAAGGGCAGTTAACAAGATCCTTTAGATCTACAATCATCATTCACAAATCAAGTGACATTAATATTTCCCATTCAAGGCCATTAGACACTTTTAAATTTTTGGGTCTTATCAATGGTTTTGATGAAAGAGACACTTAGAAGATTACTGGAGGCTTTATCTACGGACACGTGTTCAAAGAACACTTATTGAAAGAGGCAGGAAAATAAAATAAAGAAAAACAAAATAGAAGGGAAACTATACTAACTATAATACAAGATGTAAGATTAGGTTCTATGTAAAGTGTTTAAGGAAGATCCCATTGATAGGAATCTCTAATTATTCTCCCTCCATTATCTCCAATTCATAAGCATTGTGTTGCTTATACGCAATTATCTTAAAGGGTTGCATTACTTCTTTTGCCAACATAAAACTGACATGACTGGCATCCCTTGACCATTTTATGGCAATTAGAAAACATTGGAGGCCAATAGTCTCTTGCTTGGATAATCTTGATGGCTGTAGTTTTTGTAAAAAGTGTCCTCCAAATGTCCCATAATGTAATTCATGCAAGATCTTATGAGCCTCATCCTTTTCCACATACCTGAGTAGGATACCATCAAAATACCCTCTAAAATGAATATAATTTATCAAGATAAAATTGGATCCTTGTTGCTTGTAGTATCTTTTCTTTTCAGGAGAAAGTAGACCAGGGAATTGACCAGTCTCCATGAAATGTGTCATGTCATTAACCCAAGAGTCTAGCTCACACTCCTACACTTTTAGTAGAGTCTCATCCTTATTTTCTTCCTCTATTGGATCCTCTAAATCTTGAGAAATGTATTGACAAAGGCGCCTTCCTCTTATCAATTTGGTTGGCTTGACCTCCACATCCTACTCTAGAATCTTGGTTATCCAATTGGCTCTCTTTTTAGTGATTTCTCCTTCCATAATGTATTCTCTAACACTTGAATGGGCCACAAATATTACAATCTTATTTCCTGTTACTAAGTACCTGAACTTCTTTAATCCTTTTACTATGGCATATGCTTGCTTTTCAACAAAATTTTACCTAGATTCATATTCCTACAATGTTCTAGAAAAGAAAGCAATAGGATGTTTTCCTTCTTCCACTTGATCCTTTTGAGTCAGAACAACTGCTATGCTATGCTCTCATCCATAGACGTACATTATGAAATCTTTGGAAAAATCTAGACTATGCAGCACTGGAGCAGTAGAGATTGCCCTCTTCATATTCTCAAAAGCTTGTCTGCCTTCAGTTGTCCAAATAAAATTTAGATCCTTTTTCAACATCAAAGTGATAGGTCTAATTGATCCTACAAAATCAAATATGAATCTACTAACAAAGTTAACCTTTCCTAAGAAAGATGATATTGCCTTCTTGTTCACAGGTAGAGACAAATCTCTTATTGCCTTAAGTCTACCTAGATCAATAGAGATCCCATCTTTTGAGACTATGTGCCCAAGCAATTTACCTTGAGGCACTCCAACCACACATTTCTTAGGATTTAGAGAAATCCCAAATTGTTGACATCTTTGGAATATGGCTTCCAAATGATCAAAATGGTCTTAATCTGATTTTGTGAATATAGTTAGATCATCTAAATAAATTAGAATGATATTATTAATCAATCCCTTGAATGCTATATCCATAGCACACTAAAAATTGGTGAAATCAATATTGTATTAATCTTCTTTTGTTAAACACATTTGGTTGTAACCTAATTAGCCATCCAGTATAGAAAACCTTTCAGCTCTAGCCACGGTCTATAAAATTTGTTCCATTGAAGGAAGTGGGTAATGATCCTTTAAAGAGGCTTTATTTAGGTCTCTAAAATCCATACACAGTATAATCTCTCCATTTTTATTCCTTACTGGCACTAAATTGGACACCCATGTTGAGTGTTTCATTGGAAAGATTATTTTAGATTCTAACAGCTTCTTGAGTTCTTCTACCATAAGAGACTCGATCATGGGATTTACTAGTCTTTGTTTCTAATGCACAAGCTTTGATCCTTCAGTGAGTTTAATAGTATGATGAACTATATCCTTATTGTAACCATGAAGATCCTCATAAGTCCATGCAATCACCCTATCATATTTGTTACACAAAGATATCAGCCTATCCTTTTCTTCCTGAGTAGTAATATTGCCTACCTTTAGTTTTCTTCCATTGCTGGCCTCAATCTCTGAGTAGTAATCTTTGTTGGCTACAAAATTCCTCTTGTCTAGACTTGTATCATCAGGGTCAAAAATATTCTCAAGGGTTATCAGTCCTCTTGGAAGCTTATTTGATTTTAATTGCATTATCTGGTCACCACATGCCTCTTCAATTTTAGGCTGCAATTGATCTGCAAATTCTCTAAACTGTTGTAGGAATAAAAGGATCTGAAGATCACTATAAAAAACTTTCCAATTATCTCCATTATCAGGGATGGCAGGTTGAATGATAACCTTGATTTCTTCTTTATTCACCAACAGATCTTTAGTTGGGTCGAATTGAGATCCCATCTGGGTCATTCTATATGCTTCAGCATTCTGAGATCTTGGTATGACTTCTATATTGAAGGCATCAAAATCTTCAAGTAAGTCCCATATACAATGGCGATATGACCTCATTCTCACATTTTTATTGCAGTTGTCTCTCTAATATGTTTTACTACCAATTCTAAGTCACCAAAAACCCTCAAATTTTGTATCCCTTTCTTTTTGGTGATGATCAAGCCATGTACTAGAGATTCATATGCAGCTTCATTATTGGTACAGACAAAATGGGAACACATGGCTCTGAGAATCTTTTCCCCCTTTGGTGAGGTAAGGCAAATGCCTACTCCAACACCATTCTTGCTCCTAGATCCGCCAAATTTTAGAGTCCAAATCATGGAATCTTCATTAGGATATTCCTTTTCTGGTAGTGATTGACTCATTATCTTAGGTAACTTAGGGTTTTCATCAAAATGACATATGTTCCTAACCCAGTAGAATCATAATTTCCAAAAGGGTCACTCTACATCATATCTGATAGATGGTTATCCTCTTCTTCATTTCCTCTAGTTCTAGTCCATTCTCCCATTTCTTCCACAAAAATTCTTTCCTCTCTATTGATCATAGCATGAGATGTTTCAAACTTTAATGTTGCTTCATCAATAATATGTTCCTTACATAGAGGCTCTGATAACACTTTCATCTTAGAACCATACTTGATCTTCAAAATTAGATGTGACTAATCTCAAGACATGTACCCACCAATTTTAGCTATGAAATCTCTAGATAGGCATAAACCAAAGACATGAGGGATATCAATGATCACCACATCTTACAATACAGTTATATTTGGGCAGGTATACAACTGTAATGGAAATTGTTTGATAATGCCTATGGTCTAGACTAATTTCTCATCTAACTACATCACTCCTTTAGCTAATGGCTCATATTTTATCTTTAAGCCATCTACTATTTGTTTACACATAACTGTAGTGCTTGCACCTGAATCTATCATGGAATTATGTAGTAACTTCTTTCCCACTATTAGGGTCAATTAAAATGGATTAGGCTTAATCTTACTCACCTCTTCTTTAGCATTCACTAGAGTAGACCCCTATTGTAGCTGGGATGTTTTGGATAGATCTTTTCCTTTATCTGCTGAGCCTTCCTTGGTGACAGTAATGCTAGGTTCATTTTGACATCATAGAGCTTCTTGCAACAATACTTTCTACTCAGGGATGGCTAACATATCCCATAAGGATACATTAGCAGGGGCCTTTTTCAACTATTCCACCTCATTCATTGGTCCTAGTGACCACACTTTAGAGTATTAGGGATACCTTGTCCTTTCCATCACTTGGTTAGAAACTCCCTGACTCTGAGTCATCATTGAGATATCTTGTCTTGTCATGGGGGATATAGGAAGCTTGAACTAATGGTCCCTTTCATGATTTAGTTCCTACACTAGGAGTGACTTCTAGTGTCTCTACCATCCTCTTTGACCTATTGTAATAATAAGACTGAATTGGGGGGAAGTTGATGCTTTGTTGATGAACACTGATTCTTTTTCTTCATTCCATGGGAATAGTGCATATTCAAGGGTAATTTATCATTCATGATCTATAGACATGCCTTGCATTTGAGTCACTATCGCTACATTTTGAACACCAAGTGATTGATATGGGTATGATTAGGATGATGGAGCAGCTTGATTTCCCATTCTTCTTTGTTCAACTACCTTCTATTTTAAGTTTCCTCTAGGACAATCCTTGGGCCTATGTGCATTATTACAAGGAAAGCACCATGCATTCATCTCTTTAGCCAAGCTATTATATGTAGGAACTAACTCTCTACCTGGATTAGCTGGGACAACTTGTAATGGTGTTGGCACATGGACAAGATGATTAGATGGCTGTGGAAGATTTGGTTACTATGGGCCCTAATATTGATTTGGCTAATATGAGGGTCTGTTTCCTTGAAATCCCTAGTAGGGGGACTTTTGATATGAGGTTTGTTGCATCTTAAGTTTAATGATTTCATTGGAAAAGGTTCTGAGAATACTCTTAACATCATCCATTTTAGATCGAGAAGAATACGAAGCCAAAACTGTAAGTCTTTGAGGTGTAGGAAAGGTATACATAGAAACAGGAACAGATGAAGTATTAGAGGCTTCTTCTTGGACATGGATTGATAATTTAGGGAACATAGGCATAGGGGGTCTTGGAGGTAATTTCCCAACATCTATTAGACCATTTTCTTCTTTAACAGCTAACTCATATGCTGCGAGAAGGGTCTGTCCTCATAATGATTTGATCATAACTGAAATATCATAATTGAAAGCCTTGAGGTAGAAGACAATTTCCATACTTGATGGTGGTCATGTAGCAATTGGGATTCTTTGCTAGGTCTTCTAGAATCTAGTATTGAAACCAATTATGGCTTCTTGGGGTGTTCTCTTTATGGTAATCAGTTGTTGCAAAAGAGAGGACATGTCTCCCTTCTCACTGAATCTTTCAAATAGTGCATCTCCCAATTGGTCCCAAGTTCCAATAGAATTTGGTAGTAAAGATCAACACCAATCTAGAGCTCTTCCTTTAAAAGAAGTACCTAGCAATCTCATAGCTATATTTTGCTCTGTAATATAATGTACTATGCATACATCAGCCACATCTTGCAGGTGTTTAGTTGGGGTCTTAAAATCTTCTCTTGTGAACTTGGGTAATGCTTTTAGAGCATTAGCTATAATTGGGTCCCATGTATCTGGAGGTGTTGGAAGAATGAGTGGGCTACCACTATTTGAGTTTCTAAAATTTCAAGGTGGAGCTAGGGCACCCATTTGTCCTCCTAAGATATTTTGTTGATTTCTACTTCTTCTCTAAGTAGCTTCCAATGGTGGTAACAAGAATCCTAAATTAGCAGCAAATCAAGCTCGGCTAGTTGGTCTGCAACTCTAACTTCTAGCAGGTTGTCTTGTCATGCACTTCTAATCAAGAATCAATAGATTCTATCGCACCAAGCATGCCAAAAAATTGTTGATGTTTAATTTTGCAAATATTCACCAACAATGGGAAATTCCAAGAATATGGGACTTGACTCTTAGAATAACCTCCAAATTTTAAAGAAGATGGTTCTTCTCCTTAGGTTTTAATGTGAAGGGAAGAAAAATAAGATTATAAAGTTAACACCTAAATCTGCTAAGGGGATGCAACAGAAATGTATTAAGATCCACACTAATAGCACAGTGATCAAACTTGCAGAATCTACTAATATGCTAAAGAGCATAAAGCATGATTAACATTAACAACATATGTATATCAGATTCATGAAAGGCTCATACAAAAAGTAAGAAATAAGAATTAGAAACACATCATAATATGTACATAACACCACTCTCTCTTCATTATTTGATAAGAGAACAAATTACATAAGGCAGAGTGTACAAAATATAATATTCAATCCCTCAGGAGAGGAACCTTTTAGGGAAAGAAAATATGCTTCTAAGCTAGCAGCTAAAACTCTTTGATGTTTAACACCTTCTGCTCTAATATTAGGAGTTAATGTAACTCATTAATGAGCCCATCATTTCATACTTAATGACTCTTAAACTACATGCTTAAAGGGTAGTTAACTAGATCCTTTAGATCTACAATCATCATTCACAAATCAGGTGCTATTAATATTTCCCATTCGAGGCCATTAGACACTTTTAAATTTTTGGGTCTTATCAACAGTTTTGATGAAAGAGACACTTAGAAGATTATTGGAGGCTTTAGCTATGGACACGTGTTCAAAGAACACTTATTGAAAGAGGCAGGAAAATAAATTAAAAGAAAAACAAAATAGAAGGGAAACTATACTAACTATAATACAAGATGCAGGATTAGGTTCTATGTAAAGTGTTTAAGGAAGATCCCATTGATAGGAATCTCCAATGATTCTCCACCCATTGTCTCCAATTCATAAGCATTGTGCTACTTACAGACAATTATCTTAAAGGGGCTCGTCCATAATGAATCAAACATTTTATGGCACCCTGGCTTTGAGGCTCTTTCATCCCATTTTAAGAACCATCTACCAACCTCAAACTCTAGTTTAGAAGTCTTTTGATCGAACCAACTTTTAACAGTCTATTGATGGTTCATCAAGGACTTATGTGCCAACTCCCTTTTTTCTTGAACTTCCAATAATTCTGCAAGCCTCACATGCATTGGACTATTTTCTTCTATTTCAATCTTCTTGATCAGTTCTAGAGCTAGAATCTCTTTTTAAAGTGGCATTACTGCACTTTTACCATATACTAATTCATAAGGAGAGACCTTGATCACCTGCTTTGGTGTGATTTTGTCAACCCATAAGGCTTCCTTCAAATGCTTATGCCACTCTTTCTAATGCTCTATTCCAATTCTTTTAATGCGTCTGGTCAAGTTCTTATTTGTTGACTCAGCAAGGCCATTTCCTTGTGGATAATAATTTGATGAGCTCTTCAAATAAATACCATTTCTTAAAGAAAATTCAAAGATCTTTTATCCTAAAATGCCTTAGCATTATCAAATATAATAGTAAGGGGAGGCCCAAACCTGGTAGTTATTTCTTCAAGGAACTATAGAATTACATTTTCAGTGGCTTCTTTTAATGGAACCGCTTCACAAAATCTAGTGAAATAATCTATTGCAGTGAGGATCCACTTGTGTCCTAAATTTGAAACTGGATTAATGATCCCTATAAAATCTAGACCCCACTAGGCAAAATACTCTTCTACAACTATAGGACTTAAGGGTAAGGGCATTGCTTTTTTTTCTAACACAAAACTGGCATGACTGGCATCCCTTGACCATTTTATGGCAATCAAAAAACATTGAAGGCCAATAGTCTCTTGCTTGGATAATCTTGATGGCTGTAGTTTTTGCAAAAAAGTGTCCTCAAGATATCCCATAATGTTATTCATGCAAGATCTTATGAGCCTCATCCTTTTCCACATACCTGAGCAGGATCCCATCAAAATACCCTCTAAAATGAATATGATTTATCAAGATAAAATTGGATCCTTATTGCTTGTAGTATCTTTTCTTTTCAGGAGAAAGTAGACCAGGGAATTGACCAGTCTCCATGAAATGTGTCCTATCACTAACCCAAGAGCCTAGCTCACACTCCTGCACTTTTAGTACAGTCTCATCCCTATTTTCTTCCTCTGTTGGATACTCTGAATCTTGAGCAATGTATTGGCAAAGGCCCCTTCCTCATATCAATTTGGTTGGCTTGACCTCCACATCATACTCTAGAATCTTGGTTATCCAATTAGCTCTCATTTTAGTGATTTCTCCTTCCATAATGTATGCTTTGACACTTGAATGGGCCACAAATATTGCAATCTTATTCCCTGTTACTAAGTGCCTAAACTTCTTTAATCCTTTTACTATGGCATATGCTTGCTTTTCAACAAAATTGTACCTAGATTCATATTTCTGTAATGTTCTAGAAAAGAAAGCAATAGGATGTTTTCCTTCTTCCACTTGATCCTTTTGAGTCAAAACAACTGCTATTCTATTCTATGCTCTCCTCCATAGATGTACATTATGGAATCTTTGGAAAAATCTAGATTATGCAGCACTGGGGTAGTAGAGATTCCCCTCTTGATATTCCCAAAATCTTATCTGCCTTTAGTTGTCCATTTAAAATTTAGATCTTTTTTCTGTTGGCAAGAGACACTGTGTGGCTTCATAAGTGTTGTCATTGATGGTAACAAAGTCTATCCCACACATCTGCAGTACATAGTATGCCTATACTGGAAGACAGATTGAAGATTGTTTTGGTCAGAGTATGTAACAAGGTCTGACAATCAGGTTCGGATCTCTTAGATAGTGTAACTCAATAAGTTGCAGACTTGGTCAAGTCAAGAGGGGTATCATGACTACTATATTCTAGAGATTTAGCCTCTGGTGATAAAGAAAGAAAAAGATATGAATATCTAAGTGTTGGGTTCCAGTCAAGCAGAGCAGACAGAGGAAGAACTGATCAGTAAGGTATCAGACTTCAATCCAGATGTGTAAAAAGTGATGATCAAGCAATCTGTGATATTATACATTGTTGGCCAACATTATTTATGACTTCTATATCTATGTTTTTGATGCGCATCACGAATCAAGTATGGATTTAGCCGATGATTTCATAAATGAGCTAAAAGAAAAACTTAGTATTTCTATGAAAAAGAGAAAGGAACTACTCCAAAAATTAGCCAATCAGAGTGAAGTCAATGATTCTGATGAATATCTAAATGAGAAAAGCAAGCTATATGAGAAGCTATCAAAAGAAGTCATTATGGCACCCAAGAAATTGAAGAAAAGAGAAAGATTGAAGATAATCTAAAACAATCCCTTAAGGAGAAAATAGAGGACTGCCATAAAATGGACAGAATAATTAGGCATCTTGAATCTGATCTTGAAGAAGTTATAGACAATGAAGAATAATTTGAGAATCAGATAGACACTCTTAAACAAGATCTTCAAACTGCAAATGAATACAAAGAAAAGTTCAAGATAAGACTAGTTCAACTTGAAGGTCTTGAAAGCCAAAAGAGGGTAGATGATAAGTGTGGCTTGTGATATGAGAAAGGTGAAAGCTCTAGATCTGGTCAGAAGAACTCTGGATCAAGAAATCAAAGGAACAAGCCTAGAAGACCTCCAGTAAGGCAACCAAATGCTCAAAGATATCCATCCTTCAATGGATACTACTTCAATTGCAACAAATTCAGTCACAAAGTAATCTAGTGTAGAAATAGAATGAATTAATTCAATTCATCCTTCTCTGGTCAATGTTTCAGTTGCAAAAGGTATGGTCACAAATCTCATGAATGCAAAAATATGCAAATGAACAATTCTTTCAATGGTAAATGATTTGTATACAATAGGATTGGACATATGGTTAATGAGTGAAGATCAAGAGGATATCATTCAAATAAGCAAAGAAATGATCTAGTCATATTCCCAAATTCTGCAGAAGCAAAAATCAGGATAGAAAAGGTCCGATGGAACATGATCAGAAATAAGATAAAGCAAAGGTAAAGTAAATGTGGATGAAGTTCAAAAGGAGATGAGAAAGATTTGGGTAAAAAGGAGTACAATGAATATTAGGGATGGATTTGAATTAGAATTTGGTGCCGATATTCCTTCCAGAAACTAAAAGGCAAGCTTTGGCTCAGGGGGAGCTACAGAGAAGATCCCTTTCCCCCATCCAGCCAGTGAGTACTTGAATTTGGCACCTTGAGTCAAACTAAGAAGTTACGGTCTAAAGGGTTTGAGAAGACTCACTTGAAGGTCATCCAGTCAAAATTTGACAAATCCACGTGTAGATTTGAACCAGCTATGAGGAGATCCTGTATCGACAGCTATCTAGTAAAGCAAAATTTCACAGTCAAATCTAGTATGATCCAGAATTGAAATATTTTAATCTACGGAACAATGGCATGTTTGAAAAAGGTGAAGATATGTTGTTAACCCTCATAAACAATGATTTGAAGATCCGCAAGACAAGTTAAGAAAATCTCATTTGAGAAGTAGGGCAACCAGATGACTTAAAAACTTGTGCATTTATTACAAAAGGAAATTAGGGTTTACGTAAGGATAAAGGGTTATGTCACTCATTATTTACACACTTGCACTCATGAAGAAGAAAACAAGAGCTCTGTGAAGAAGATCCTACATTTCACTCAAGTTCAACTAAAGATCGAATTCAACCAGAGAATCACTCCGGTTTCTGCTTCAAACCCTAAAAGCGTGAAAAGGTACTTCCCTTCTGAAAACTCTCTCCAGATCTCTTGCAAAAATGGCTACCCTAATGGTTGTCAATATTTCTAATAGGTCGAGACCTAAATTCAAGAAACACCCTAACAAATCTCTAGAAGTTGATCCCTTGGGTGCATTTTCTAATATTCTGCATGGAGTCTTGCGAGTAGAAGATGTTAGGATTTATATCCATGCAAACATTGAATAATTTGGAGACTCAAAGTTGATGGACATTTATCACAAATAGTTAATAGATGAGAATTTTGAACTCAAACCTAAATTCAAGACCCTCTAGGACAAATATTTCAGACATTGCATACATTTTTTGTGTTTTGCGGAAGACGATTGGGTTTGGTATGTTCTAAGTAGGATGCATGATAATTTTATGTGGCTAATGAGGCCATTAAAGATAACTAAAGATGCCATCAGGGTAGTGACCAGACTGCATTCATCTGGTGGGTTACCCACACTCAAATCTGTGAAGAACCAAATGGTAACTGAAGCCACTGGATCAAAATTTGACAAAAGAGCAATGACTATAGATGACATCATGGATTCGGATGTCAAGTTTGCTTCAATGATAATCAGCTACAAAATCTACCACTTGAGCAAGGAGAATTTTGTGTCTGGTACATCAATCTATGCTGCATATCAGATGTCAAGGGAAGATGCAGATTATGATCTATGTGAGCTTCTTCTAAATCAACTGATGGAGAACTTGCAGAAGATCAAAAAGGATAAGAAAAACTCCTTTAAATATGGTAGTCTAATACTGTGTCTATTTTTCTATTATATGAATGAGCTACCTGGGTCAAATGGTTGGGTCTGGAAAAATGATAAACCTATTGCAATTCAGATCAGAGATTACATGTATGGACTTGGTGCTGCTCATGCCCAAAACACAGCTCTCTGGGGTTACATTAATAATTTCCAAGGCATGATGCAAGCTGAAGAAAGAATACCACAAACAATAGTTGACAAATACAAAGATACATTCTGCTTCATGGTTGACACTGATCAATGCCTAATGGAGGCAGTTGAGCCAAGAACTGTATGGATAATGCCTATGTGTTATGAGGTTGATGAAAAAATCTTGGAGCTACATATTCAACACCTACTGAGCCAGCATAAGGACACTAAAGCAGAAAGGTTTGGCACCTTTGAAGAGCTAAGTATAAAAATACACGTTGATTTAAGAAAACTAGAAATGAAGAGAAAAGTAAGAAAGGAAGTTGAAGAAATTACCAAAAGATTTGGCATATCAAAGGAGGCTATAGATGCTAATAGAGATAAAATAGAAAGGATAGACAAAGAAATACAAGAAGCAAAGAAAGAAATTGCTCTTGTACAAACCTCCTCTCATACTAGATCCTCCAAGAGCTCTGCTCCTGTCGCTTCCAAAAGCTCAAAGTCTACCAAACTGGAACTCAAGACATCCAGAAAAGGAGAAAAGAGGATGAAGACCAAAGCCACAAGGACATATACAAGCCATAAAGATGATGAAGAAAAAGAATCAGATGAAGAAATCAGGAAAATGAAGAAGAGAACATCTGGAAAGTTCTCTACTAGTAGAAATGAGGAAGAGAAGGCAAAGGAATTTGTTGAAAAGCCCACTCTTTCCATTGATGACATCATCAAGGTAGTTACTGTGGATGGGAACCTGCAGCCAATGACAGAGTTCTATGATGAATACAATGATGCTGACAAGAGAATTCTGGAGGAAGCTACTATAAGGTATTTAAACATCTATAACAAAGCATTCACTGAAATAATTTCTTTAATTCCAAAAAGCCTAGAAGAAGTATTGGAACAAAGAAAAGTGAATGCAAAGGCTAAAGACTTGGAGATTCAGGAACAAATAATGATACAGCTATGCCCTTTTATCACTCTAAAACAAATTAACATGATTTTCAAGGAGTGTAAAGATGATTTCTAGAGAAAATCTAGAATGAACAAACTCATGCTTGGTGAGACTAAACAAATATCCAATGAAACAAAAGAAATCCTCTAGAATGCCTTGAAGAGATTCAATCTTCCCATTATAGAGGAATTAGATGAAGAGCCTTCTAACATGGATGTTGAAGGATTAAAGAAAAATGATGAAGAATCATCTCAGGCATTGGATTCCTCTATTTCAGAAGAGGAAGGACAGAAAGAAGAAACATTTTCTGACAAGGTTGTCGAAGGATTAAAGAAAAATCATGAAGAGCCATCTGAGGCACTAGACTCCTCTGCTCCAGAAAAAGTAAGACAGGTAGAAGAAACAAAGATCAATAAGCAAGTCAATCCGGATGTCCCCAAAAGGAAGGAAGTAGAGTCTGCAAGAGACACTATAGAGACAATACAAAATTTCCTAGATGAAGAAATAATGGAGCTAGATGAACCTAAGCTAATTCAAGGGCCTCTAAACTTTGACTCTCTATCTCTCGTTCAGATAATGAAGACAGCATCTTTTGCTCAAGCCAAAGCAAAAGAGAAACTTCTAAAATCTCACATGGAGGATTGTGAGCTATTGGAGATTACAGCTAGGATGCTGGAGAATATTATGCCAACCCAGCAAAAGGATCCTTTTGCCTCTCCATCTGGTAATTTGAAAAACTTAGTCAATTCTGTTAAAACTCACTTTGAATCCTTAGAGAAATCGGCAGAGACTAAGGTCTGGAAGGAGTTCTTGGGAAAGAGGTTTAGTGAAGTACAAGGGCTAATTACTAATGATAGAAGAACCTTAGGCATTGGCATAAAGAGCCTTGAAAATGCTCTTAAAGATGGTGGGGACATATACAAATTTTGTTTAACTTGGCCCAAAGTGACAGAGGACATTGAGAAGAAAGTGAAAGAATAAGAAGGAAAACTATCAAGTTTATCTCAGAATTTTGATCCCCTTACTACCTCTCTGGTGAATCGTGAATGTCAAGCTATTGCTATAATAAATGAAATTAAAGAACTGGTTAAGGAGAAAAAGAACATAATAGATAGAATGGGTGATCTTAGAGGGATAATCATCCCTAATTTAGAGGCAATGCATGATGCCTTGACAGAGGCACAAAACACAACCCAGACTAGTGATCCAATAGACCTAAATAGGGTAGAAGCATATATGTTTTTGTTAAGTGGACACATCTCCATTTTGAATAGAATGAAGAGGAGTTGGACCACATAAATCATCCAGTTGAAGACAACATTTGCGGATATACTTAAGTATATGTAAGTATAACATATGATTTATATATACTTATGCGGCCATGTATAGAATATTTTTTGCAAAATTATTCTATGCGGATTCCACCCTTTGCCATTGATGTCAAAGGGGGAGTGAAGAGTAGTGAAAAATGTGGAATCCAGCTAAGGGGGACCTCTGGTAAAATAGTGTAAAAGATAGAGCATCAGCAAAGGGGGAGTTACTGTGACACTTAGCCATTTTTCACTAAGTGTTGCCATCAATGCCAAAAGGGGGAGATTGTTGGCAAGAGACACTGTGTGGCTTCATAAGTGTTGTCATTGATGGCAAAAAAGTCTATCCCACACATCAATAATACATAGTATGCCTATACTGGAAGATAGATTGAAGATTGTTTTGGTGGTGAACAAGAACAGAGTATGTAACAAGGTCTGACAATCAGGTCCGGATCTCTTAGATAGTGTAACTCAGTAAGTTGCAAACTTGGTCAAGTCAAGAGTGGTATCATGACTACTGTATTCTAGAGATTTATCCTTTGGTGATAAAGAAAGAAAAATATATGAGCATCTAAGTGTTGGGTTCCAGTCAAGCAGAGCAAACAGAGGAAGAACTGACCAACAAGGTATCAGACTTCAATTTGGACATGTAAAAAATGTTGCTCAAGCAATCTGTGATATTATACATTGTTGGATGACATTATTTATGACTTCTATATCTATGTTTTTGATGTGCATTACTAATCAAGTATGGATTTAGCCGACAGATCAATAATTTGCAAATATCTCAAGTGTTCCTATTGCCGACTAAGAAGTTGTTGGAAATCCTTGATGCAGATATATATACCTGATGGATTCAAGCCTATGTGGATATGTAATGGTGTGTATGTATGGTTAAGTGTGAATAAAAGTAGAGATAAGTGTGAAGGTAGTGATTCAAGCCCGAAATGTGACAGGAAAGTTATATTAAGCAAAGGAAGAATGAAATGTGTCAGATCAGTATACTGTACCTAACTAGAATTGAAATCCTACATGCATGGATGTTGTTCATTAGTTTAAACATCCTAGTATCATCTATAAGCATTTGTAGACTATAAGTCTCTTGTAGGCAGTGGGCCTTTTGTGAGCAGTGTGCTCGGGTAGTGAGCCCTAATTGGCAAGTGCCAAATTTGTACTCTTTATTCTTTTAACAGAGAATACAATCTTGGGTTAGTCACCCCGTGGTTTTTCTGTTAACAGGGTTTCCACATAAAAATTCTTGTGTCATGTGTTAATTTCTTTTTTAGCTCTTATGATTGTCTTGGTTTGAATGATAAGTAAATAAAAGAAAAGAAAAATAGAAAAGTTATAAGATAACTGATTCACCCCTCCTCTCAGTTATCTGCATTGTTTTCAACATTTTCAACATCAAAGTGATAGGTCTAATTGATCCTACAAAATCAAATATGAATCTACTAACAAAGTTAACCTTTCCTAAGAAAAACTATACTGCCTTCTTGTTCACAGGAAGAGAAAAATCCCATATTGCCTCAACTCTACCTAGATCAATAGAGATCCCATCTTTTGAGACTATGTGCCCAAGCAATTTACCTTGAGGCACTCCAACCACACATTTCTTAGGATTTAGAGAAATCCCAAATTGCCGACATCTTTGGAATATGGCTTCAAAATGATCAAAATGGTCTTCATCTAATTTTGTGAATACAGTTAGATCATCTAAATAAATTAGAATGATCTTATTAATCAATCCCCTGAATGCTATGTCCATAGCAAACTAAAAAGTTGCCCAGGCATTAGAAATCCCAAAAGACATTTTTGTATGTGCAAAATTTCCCCACTTAGTGGTGAAAATAGTCTTGTATTGATCTCCTTTTGTTAACCACATTTGGTTGTAACCTAAGAAACCATCCAGTAGAGAAAACCTTTCAGCTCCAGCTACGGTCTGCAAAATCTATTCCATTGAAGGAATTGGGTAATGATCCTTTAAAGAAGCTTTATTAGGTCTTTTAAATCCATACACAGTCTATTCTCTCCATTTTTCTTCATTACAAGAACTAAATTGGACACCCATGTTGAGTGTTTCATTGGAAAGATTATTCTAGATTCTAACAACTTCTTGAGTTCTTCTACCATAAGAGACTCGATCATGGGATTTACTGGTCTTTGTTTCTGACGCACAAGCTTTGATCCTTCAGTGAGTTTAATAGTATGCTGAACTATATCCTTATTGTAAGCATGAAGATCCTCATAAGTCCATGCAATCACCCTATCATATTTGTTACACAAAGATATTAGCCTATCCATTTCTTCCTGAGTAGTAATATTGCCTACCTTTAGTTTTCTTCCATTGCTGGCCTCAATCTCTAAGTAGTCATCTTTTTTGGCTACAAACTTCCTCTTGTCTAGACTTGTATCATCAGGGTCAAAAAGATTCTCAAGGGTTATTAGTCCTCTTGGAAGCTTATTTGATTTTAATTGCATTATCTGGTCACCACATGCCTCGTCAATTTTAGGCTGCAATTGATCTGCAAATTCTCTAGACTACTGTAGGAATAAAAGGATCTGAAGATCACTATAAAAAACTTTCCAATTATCTCCATTATCAAGGATGGTAGGTTGAATGATAACCTTGATTGCTTCTTTATTCACCAACAGATCTTTAGTTCGGTCAAATTGAGATCCCATCTGGGTCATTCTATATGCTTCAATATTCTGAGATCTTGGTATGGCTTCTATATTGAAGGCATCAAAATCTTCAAGTAAGTCCCATATACAGTGGTGATATGACCTCATTCTCACATTTTTGCTGCAGTTGTCTCTCTAATCTATTTTACTACCGATTCTAAGTCACCAAAAACCCTCAAATTTTGTATCCCTTTCTTTTTGGCCAGGATCAAGCCATGTACTAGAGATTCATATTCAGCTTCACTATTGGTACAGACAAAATGGAAATGCATGGCTCTGAGAATCTTTTCCCCCTTTAGTGAGGTAAGGCAAATGCCTACTCCAACATCATTCTTGCTCCTAGCTCCACTAAATTTTAGAGTCCAAATCATGGAATCTTCATTAGGATCTTCCTTTTCTAGCACTAATTGACTCATTATCTTAGGTATCTTAGGGTTTTCATCAAAATGGCATATGTTCCTAACCCAGTAGAATCATAATTTCCAAAAGGGTCACTCTACATCGTTTCTGATAGATGGTTCTCATCTTCTTCATTTCCACTAGTTCTAGTCCATTCTCCCATTTCTTCCACAAAAATTCTTTCCTCTCTATTGATCATAGCATGAGATGTTTAAAACTTTAATGTTGCTTCATCAATAATATGTTCCTTGCATAGAGGCTCTAACAACACTTTCATGTTAGAACAATACTTGCTCCTTAGAATTAGATGTGACCAATCTAAAGACATGTACCCACCAATTTTAGCTATGAAATATCTAGATAGGCATAAACCAAAGATATGAGGGATATAAATGATCACCACATCTTGCAATACAGTTATATTTGGGCAGGTATACAATTGCAATGGAATTTTTTTCATAATACCTATGGTCTAGACTAATTTCTCATCTAACTACATAAGCCCTTTAGCTAATGGCTCATATTTTATCTTTAAGGCATCTACTATTTGTTTACGCATAACTATAGTACTTGCACCTGAGTCTATCATGGAATTCTGTAGTAACTTATTTCCCACTATTAGGGTAAAATAAAACGGATTAGGCTTAATCTTACTCACCTCTTCTTTAGCATTCACCAAAGCAGACCCCTGTTGTAGCTGAGATGTTTTGGACATATCTTTTCCTTTATCTGCTGAGCCTTCCTTGGTGCTAGTAATGCTAGGTTCATTTTGGCATCCCAGAGCTTCTTGCAACAATACTTTTTGCTCAGGGATGGCTAACATATCCCATAAGGATACATTAAAAGGGGCCTTTTTCAATTGTTCCACCACATTCATTGGTCCTAGTGACTGCACTTTAGAGTATTATGGATACCTTGTCCTTTCCATCACTTGGTTAGAAACTCCCTGACTCTAAGTTGTCATTGAGATATCTTGTCTTGTTGTGGGGATATAGGAAGATTGAACTAATGGTCCCTTTCTTGATTTAGTTCCTACACTAGGAGTGACTTCTAGTGTCTCTACCATCCTCTTTGACCTATTGTAATAATAACACTAAATTGGGGGGAAGTTGATGCTTTGTTGATGAACATTGATTCTTCTTCTTCAATCCATGGGAATAATTCATATTCAAGGGTAATTTCTCCTTCATGATCTATAGACATGCCTTGCATTTGAGCCACTATCGCTACATTTTGAACACAAAGTGATTGATATGGGTATGATTTTGATGATGGACCAACTTGATTTCCCATTCTTCTTTGTTCAACTACCTTCTATTTTAAGTTTCCTCTGGGACAATCCTTGGGCCTATGTGCATTATTACAAGGAAAGCACCATGCATTCGTCTCTTCAGCCAAGTTATTATATCTAGGAACTAACTCTCTACCTGGATTAGCTGGGACAACTTGTAATGGTGTTGGCACATAGACAAGATGATTAGATGGTTGTGGAAGATTTGGTCTCTGTGGGCCCTAATATTGATTTGGATAATATGAGGGTCTATTTCCTTGAAATCCTTGGTATGGAGGCTTTTGATATGAGGTTTGTTACATCTTAAGGTTAATGATTTCATTGGAAAAGGTTCTGAGAATACTCTTAACATCATCCATTTTAGATTGAGAAGAATACGAAGCCAAAACTATTAGTCTTTGAGGTGTAGGAAAGGTATACATAGAAATAGGAACTAATAAAGTATTAGAGGCTTCTTCTTGGACATGGATTGATAATTTAGGGAACATAGGCATAGGGGGTCTTGGAGGTAATTTCCCAGCATCTATTAGACTATTTTCTTCTTTAATGACTAATTCATATGCTGCGAGAAGGGTTTCTCCTCATAATGATTTGATCATAACTAAAATATCAGAATTGAAAGCCTTGAGGTAGAAGACAATTTACATACCTATTGGTGGTTAAGTAGCAACTAGGATTCTTTGCTAGGTCTTCTGAAATCTTGTATTGAAATCAATTATGGCTTCTTGGGGTGTTCTCTTTATGTTAATTAGTTGTTGTAAAAGAGAGGACGTCTCTCCCTTCTCACTGAATCTTTCAAATAGTGTATCTCCCAGTTGGTCCAAAGTTCCAATAGAATTTGGTTTTAAAGATTGACACCAATCTAGAGCTCTTCCTTTAAAAGAAGCAGCTAGTAGTCTCATAGCAATATTTTGCTCTGTAATATAATGTACTATGCATACATCAGCCACATTTTGCAGGTGTTCAATTGGGGTCTTAAAATCTTCTCTTGTGAACTTAGGTAATGCTTTTAGAGCATTAACTAGAATTGGGTCCCATGTATCTAAAGGTGTTGGAAGAATGAGTGGGCTACCACTATTTGAGTTTCCAAAATTTCAAGGCAGAGCTGGGGCACCCATTTGTCCTCCTAAGATATTTTGGTGATTTGTGCTTCTTCTCTGAGTAGCTTCCAATGGTGGCAACAAGAATCCTAAATTAGTAGCAAATCAAGCTCGGCTAGTTGGTCCACAACTTTGACTTCTAGCAGGTTGTCTTCTCATGCGCTTCTAATTAAGAATCAGTAGATTCTATCCCACCAAGCATGCCAAAAAATTGTTGATGTTTAATTTTGCAAATATTCACCAATAATGGGAAATTCCAAAAATATGGGACTTGACTGTTAGAATAACCTCCAAATTTTAAAGAAGATGGTTCTTCTCCTTGAGTTTTAAAGTGAAGGGAAGAAAAAACAAGACTATAAAGATAACACCTAAATCTGTTAAGGTGATGCACCAGAAATGTATTAAGATCCACACTAATAGCACAATGATCAAACTTGCAGAATCTACTAATACGCTAAGGAGCATAAAGCATGATTAACATTAACAACATATGTATATCAGATTCATGAAAGACTCATATAGAAAGTAAGAAACAAGAATTAGAAACACATCATAATATGTACATAACACCACTTTCTCTTCATTGTTTGATAAGAGAACAAAGTACATAAGGCAGAATGCACAGAATATAATATTCAATCCCTCAGGAGAGGAACCTTTTAGGGAAAGAAAATATGCTTCTAATCGAGGAGCTAAAACTCTCTGATGTTCAAAAAACTCTATCTATTCAAAAATCTCTCCCTCTCTCATGGGATAGACTCTATTATTTATAGGACAAAATTTAAAGATTGAAGCTCCCCTATAGCCATTGAGATCCTAACTGCCTGGAAACTGTAACTTTAGTTAACTACTGCTTCTGTCATTAGCTCCCGCACTGCAAATCTTTTGAGAATCTTAAGTCTTTGTTTACCTACCCGTTGCAACTATTTCTATGATTCTTAGATCTCTCTTTTATATTGTAGATTCTTTTGCCTTTTCCCTGAGTCAACACTTGTCTCTTTCAGCTAATGGTGCAATAGAAACAACCTTTTGAAATTGAGAGTCTAACAACCTGTGTTGTTACGACACATGGCTTCTTCTATTGTGCCTTTAAAAGACTCAAAAAGGGGATACATGGCAGACTGGCACTCGTTTAGACAAAACTTCAATAAAAGACTCCTTAAATAAGAGGCGTGCCAACACTTGGAATTTTCCACTGAGATTCTCCTTTAAAAGATTCTTGGGCCCCATGGGGATGCATTGGTGTAGGAGCACCTTGGCAAATTAAGGTTACCCTAGACAAATCTTTGAGTTTGATTAAATTTGTATGCTTCAACATTTTAATGAGGTTTATCAAGTCATTTTTATGTGTTTAGGTCATTAGGAGTTTTAAAAATGCAAAATATTGCAAACCATGTAAAGGTTGTCAATGTAAAATTAGAAAAAAAATGCAAACTTGGAAGGTGAAGAGTCATTTGGCTCTTGGTTCGCTCCAAATCAGTTATGAACTAAAGAGACATGTTTTAATGCCTTTAAAAGGCCTTGTAACCATGAATAATTCATGGGTGGTTGAAGATTTGAGCATGGAATGAGAAAAAACAATATTTTCCTATATTTTCCTTTAGAAATTTGCTGTCTTTTGCTATTGTACGGCCCTATAAGGAATTGAATGGATGCCTAATAGATTTTAAAAGGCCTTGTAACCATGAAGAATTTGTGGGTGGTTGAAGATTTGAGCATGGAATGAAAAAAAAACAATGTTTTCCTGTATTTTCCTTTAGAAATTTGCTATCTTTTGCTATTGTATGGCCCTATAAGGAATTGAATGGATGCTTAATGGATTTTAAAGGCAAGGCAGTTCAGATTATGGTGCAGGAGCACCTTGGCAAATTAAGGTTACCCTAGACAAATCTTTGAGTTTGATTAAATTTGTATGCTTCAACATTGTAATGAGGTTTATCAAGTCATTTTTATGTGTTTAGGTCATTAGGAGTTTTAAAAATGCAAAATATTGCAAACCATGTAAAGGTTGTCAATGTAAAATTAGAAAAAAGATGCAAACTTGGAAGGTGAAGAGTCATTTGGCTCTTGGTTCACTCCAAATCAGTTATGAACTAAAAAGACATGTTTTAATGCCTTTAAAAGGCCTTGTAACCATGAAGAATTCGTGGGTGGTTGAAGATTTGAGCATGGAATGAGAAAAAACAATGTTTTCCTGTATTTTCCTTTAGAAATTTGCTATCTTTTGCTATTGTACGGCCCTAAAAGGAATTGAATGGATGCCTAATGGATTTTAAATTGTATATCCTTCAACCACCTTCCATTTTCTTCTTGTCCCATGCATTTTTATTTAGTTTTGTGAAAGATATGAGTGTTTTATGGACTGTCATTTTCTGATTTTCCCTGCAATAGTTCTGTTGCAGCGTTTGGTATGGTTCTGTACAGACATATACAGGAACAATCCATATATGGTTGGAAAGAGTATTGAGTCTACTTTCTATTTCATTTTGTTGCATCAAATTTCATTAATATTTGAATAAGTTATGGCATTTTTGGTGAGGGCAGGTCTGAACGCTGCCTAGGGTTTGTAGTTTTGGGAAAAGAGTCATAACTTTCTCCCCTACCATTGGATCTTCATGAAAATTAGATGAAAAATATGTATTAATGTTATCTTCAACCTGACCAAAGAAATTGAATTAGTTCTTTTATTTGTTAATGTTATTGAGGATAGTTTTGGTCCTCCTACCTCTGCATCATATTGGTATCAGAGCTGGCGAATGATTTGGGTGGTATGTATTTTTTTTTTCTATCACTGAGAAGGCAGGTGAAGAGCGAGAAGATCTTGATTGTGTAGATAGATTGCTGAGGGAGGCAATCTACACCTTTTGGATTTTGTGTTGCTCAGTTGTTTGGTTGCAGGTGTTTGTTCCATCTAGCTGCAAGAAGGATGTTTTCTGACGTTGTGTGTGTTGGCAGACAAGATGAGGTCTGTCATGACCATTCTCCAATACAAATTTGGCTAGAGAAGAGTGCATAGAGAAACCACTAAGGAGAGAGTGGTAGATGCATCACCAAGATCTGCTATTGGGTGAGATGAATGGTTTGGTTGGTTGTGAAGTAGTGTGTAGGGTGGACACCTGAAGAAGCACTTGATGTTGCAGCCTGAAGAGTACTCAACTGATGGGAGTAGAAGGAGCCTGAGGATGCTCTATGAAGATGGTAGTTTGTTTTGTTGGTTGGTTGGTCACCATTTCTATTGATTGGAAGATTGTAGCTGAGAAGATTGAAGATAAAGATAGAGGAAAGAGACTTTTGTTACAGATACATTTCCAAGGGACTTGGAAATTTTGTTGGTTGGTTGTATGGTGCAGGAGCACCTTGGCAAATTAAGGTTACCCTAGACAAATCTTTGAGTTTGATTAAATTTGTATGCTTCAACATTTTAATGAGGTTTATCAAGTCATTTTTATGTGTTTAGGTCATTAGGAGTTTTAAAAATGCAAAATATTGCAAACCATGTAAAGGTTGTCAATGTAAAATTAGAAAAAAGATGCAAACTTGGAAGGTGAAGAGTCATTTGGCTCTTGGTTCACTCCAAATCAGTTATGAACTAAAGAGACATGTTTTAATGTCTTTAAAATGCCTTGTAACCATGAAGAATTCGTGGGTGGATGAAGATTTGAGCATGGAATGAGAAAAAACAATGTTTTCCTGTATTTTCCTTTATAAATTTGTTGTCTTTTGCTATTGTACGACCCTATAAGGAATTGAATGGATGCCTAATGGATTTTAAATTTTATATCCTTCAACCACCTTCCATTTTCTTCTTGTCCCATGCATTTTTATTTAGTTTTGTGAAAGATATGAGTGTTTTATGGACTATCATTTTTTTATTTTCCCTGCAACAATCCTATTGCAGCATTTGGTATGGTTTTGTACGAACATATACAAGAGCAATCCATATATGGTTGGAAAGAGTATTGAGTCTACTTTCTATTTCATTTTATTTCATCAAATTTCATTAATATTTGAATAAGCTATGGCATTTTTGGTGAGGGCAGGTCTGAACGCTGCCTAGGGTTTGTAGTTTTGGAAAAAGAGTCATAACTTTCTCCCCTACCATTGGATCTTCATGAAAATTGGATGAAAAATATGTATTAATGTTATCTTCAACCTGACCAAAGAAATTGAATTAGTTCTTTTATTTTTTAATGTTATTGAGGATAGTTTTGGTCCTCCTACCTTCGCATCATGCATGGCAGATTATCACATCATCTAGGACTTAAAACAAAAGAGACTCAAAGAACAAGCATCAAGCGAACACGTGGTGAGCTCCAGTGAATTCAATAAAAGACTCAAAGAGACACATGGTAGGATGATGCTTGATATACAAAACTTTACCAAGGAAACCTCTCAAATGATTGCCCTTATGACAAGTGGCACTTTCTACTAAGACTTGGAGGCTTAATAAAAGAAACTCAATAATAAATGTAGTGCTGACACTTGGCAAGCTTCGTGTATACTGCAAAGACTCTTTACTTATTATTCGCAGATGATGATGTCACAACCTTTACCAATAACCTTTTTACCTTTTAGATCTAGTGACTTGACATTGCACCACGTGGAGCCTTGGCACTAGTCAGGAGAGTCTTTTCTTTCATAGGCCTTCAAAAGAGCACCATTGTGACGCTTGACAGGCTCCACTACTCTGAGACATTAACTCTGTGACTTACTTATAGCTCTGACATGCCTCAAGTATTAATACTTAGCTGAGACTTTAACTATCTCCCCCCACACACCCAACTTTAAGCCTCTCACCCACCCCAGGGCCCTAACTATATATATTCCCCCCTTTTTGAATGAATTCTTAGAATAAGGGCCTCAAAACTTAGCCCATACTCCCCACCCTATAATCCCCAAGGGTTCTAGGCAAACCATCAGAAAGTAAGGGGGGGCCCCACCCAGCCATCTCCCCCCACCCAGCCCCCTCTTTTTTGAGAGAAGGGTGGGTGGGTGGGTGAAAGGGCAGGGTTGGCAATAAACAACATCTACCTCCTAGCAGCTCTAACCTTCATCTCCCACCAATATATAGCCAAGGGTTCTAAGTAAACCCTCGGGAGGCTATAGTTGGGTCGGAGGCTAATGTTGGTGTGGGACCCCCTTTTCTATTATTCTTGGGAGTGGGTGGGAGGGAACAATGTTTCTACCTCCCTAGCCATTCCCCCCCACCCCTCCCACTCACCCCCTTTAAACCATTATAGCTGTAGGAGGTAGATTAGAACAATATGCTGCAGCCGGGGGGTACAGGCCCTGAACTTCACATCCCACCTACCCAACTTTATTTTTGAATCCCACCCCATATTATACATAACATCCCGGGTGGGGGGTCCCAAGTCCCATTATAGCCTAGGGGCCCCTGGGTGGGGGGTGGAGTTCATTTAGAGTAAGTGTGACCCCACACCCCCAATGAAAAATAGAGTTGTTGAAATGCCTTCCCTTCTTCTTCGGGAAGTGGGCATGTTACGTATGGATGCGCTGATGTGGCCATCATCGGGAGAAATAATTCTCTACATAATAGAAAAGAAGGGCTATAATGGAATGGAACTATACTAGTAGCCAGGGAGGGAGGTGTGAGCTATTTGAGTTCTCAAATATAGGTGTGGCTCTTCAAGTTCACTACAATGGTAGATAGCTCTTTGAGCTCCTACCATTTGTAATGATACACATCTACCCTGGAGTTTTGCTCACTCCTACCTTTATAGTTGGATAGCTAACTAGCTAACCTAACTACCAACTAGTTGGATAGCTAACTGGCTTAGTGGGTTTAGTTCTTGAAGACCAGATTCTCTACATAACATGCCATGTGTGGGGATGGGTGGGGGATTATATAGGTGGGTGGTGTAATAGGATCTTTGAGTAGTTCCTACTATTTGAGTTGCTATTAGAAATGAGAGATGGATGGTAATGGCAATAACTCAAGGGAGATAGTTGGAATGTTAGATATAGAATCTGTGGTACCAGTCAACTATCGCCCTACCTCCTCTATATTCACTTTCTAATAGTTGTGAGGCTGGGGTAGCTCGAGTAGTTCCTACTATTTAAGATAGAACATCTATCTATAGGTAGCTCAAGCCTAAAGAAACAACTTTAAAGGGGGTACTATTCTAGTTCAATTTGCTCTTTGAGGATGCTCACTCTTCGAGGAGTTCTAGTTGTTTGAACTTGAACATCTATAGCTAGCCTGCTCTTTGAGGTTCCACTATCTCCACTGGAAGGAAACCAGTAGAGAGAATGTTGAGGCTTGAGCCGCAACCTTCACCCTCCCACCCATCCCCCTCAAATATATTATTGTGTGGGGCTACCATCACCCTCCCACACACCCGGTTGCTAATATGGTTAGGGCCTTCCACCCACCCTATAATCCACCCACCCACCCCGGGTCAGGAGTTTGCCTAGAACCCACAGGGATTATAGGGGCCCACCCTTATGACTGCTACAACTTGCCAAACTTGCTACAACCTTAAGGTGCTTCACTTAACAAACTATCTATCTGAAACATATCAATAATTGAAATAAAAGTAGCCAGCAAAATACCATTGATCTGGTCGCATCAGATGGTCAACAAACAACCTACCCATATATCCATAGGGGTGACCCCCCCTCTCGATTCATCAATTTGAAGTTCCTTCTGCTGGTGATTAAGCCTTTGTAGCCAGTTATCTAGAAAAAACTAACTCGGTGGTTAATGCATCTTGGTCCTTGGTTGATCTATCCATTACAATGATTGTGCCAAAAGCATGAATCGACAGATGAGGCAAGTGATTCATCGATTCATTCAATTGGTGTAACTTGGGCTAGAATTCTTGGCCTGGAGAAAGGGCTACAACACTTGATTCAAAATGTTGTTCACCTTGGTGGACCACTATATAGGTAGGGCTTTGAATGGGCCCCTACCTCTGCCTATCTATAGTGGGGGGGCCCTACTCCATAGTTAAGTTTGAATAATGGCCTGGGGGCAATGCCTATAGGAGGAGGGGCCCACCCATCCCTGCAATCTATAGCCTCCCACCAACGAACTAAAATTCCCAACCTTATCTCCCACCCACCCCAGAAAGGGCCACCCACCCAACTCAAACTAAAATTCCCTCCTTGCGAACTAAAATTCTCTCCCTGCCTGCAACTATCTCCTCCCACCCACCCTAGGTGGTTAAGGCTATTCCACAACAATAATTAATCTACCCCTCACAAATAGAAATAAAACTCTAAACCTCGGGTAGGTACCCTCATGTGTGGGGTTCGATGTGGGGTTTGGGCTACATTGGGGGTCAATGAACTCAAATTCCCTCCCCCTGGCTATGGCATATGGTTCTAATCTACTGAAGCGGGGGGTCCCACACATGGGAGTCCCCCACTTGGTGGGAGGAAAGTAGTTGGAGAACCCCCGGCGGCATTTTACATATAGAATCTAGCTTGAAGTGGGTGGGAGCTAGTAGGGTTCAATGCAACTGGTGTTGGTATAATGTGGTGTATGAAGTATTCCCGTGGGTCGCGTTGTCGACCCAACAGCTAAGGTAGGGCCAATTTCTATAGGTAGGGGCGATGGTACATAAGTGGCTTAGCACAATGGTGAGTGTCGCAGATCAAATGAGATAATGAGATGCGAATGGTCTTTCATAATGGAAGGACGGCATACCCCATGATATCCAAAACTAATTTCACTTATTTCGCACAATTATTTGAGTGCTTTATTTTCTACGTTGTAGTGAGAAGAAAATACAAATCTTCTCATTTTATACTATGGAAATGTCTTGATTTCATTTTTTGTACTCTACTCTCACTTACGATTAAAAACAATTTTATTACCATTATGGATTAAACAATTTTATTACCATTATGGATTTGCCAATTTTATCCTTATTTTTTAATGAAATGGTTGCAGGCATCCCTGTCATTTTGCTTTTTCTTGATTCCATTAGTGAAACAAAATTCAACATGGATGCCTCTGGGGCACCCAGGTCTTCAGGAGGGGGGGTGGAGAAGAAAAGGAAGTTTTCAAGGCTGCACCCATAACTGCTGATTACTCGCAAGCCCTATGAGATTCACAGGTTATAGAGGCATTAGCCTGGGGGACTTGTCCACTTTCCCCCATAGATGATTGGGCGCAAAGATATATCACCTGGTGCGGGGGGCATGAAAAATTTTTCACCGCACATGATTGGTCCTCATTGGTAAGTCCCTAGTAAAGCTGAATAGCTTGGTTGTCTGCTTTCATAACGATACAAGTTGTTCAGCTTTTGACTTTGTGACTAAGACAGGCCTGGACTGATTGTACTGTGTTAAAGACCATATTTTCCAATGTCCTAGGAGTAAATTGCAAATTCACTTGACCTACTATGATCTCTTATCAGAGTTGGGTAGGTCTTAATAGTATTAAGTGGGAACCACCGAGAAACTTCTCGAGATGCCAATCCTCCCACCCACCTGTGAAATCAATAGGTGCTAGAGTAGCTACAATTGCTTCAGTAGGAGTTGCTACCAGTACTGGAAATGTTCCTAGTCCCTCGATTAATCCCATGGTGTGAAATCCATCATTGGCTAAACAATCATTCGGTCATGCCATTTTGGGGTTTGCTGCAACCGAAGCTATTGCATCATCCACCTCGACGACGACCTTTCTGACCCCATTCATCTTCTAAAGTTTTTGTCGATCCTATGCTAGGGTAGGGGGTGAGTCTAGTCACAAGTCTCTAGTCTACTTCATCACTTCAGTATGGACTATACAATCTAGTCTGGTCACTCACTAGCCCCTGAGGGACGAGCCTAGAAAGTATTGAAGTCTTTTGTTTCTTATGGGCTTTCCTTCTTTAATAATTTATGGCGGCCCCCAAACTTTCTATAGTTGGAGAACCCACTACCCGTGTGTGGGACCCCTTAGGAGCTTAAGTCTAGGGATTTGCCCAACCCAACCTTAGCCCCCCACCCAGCTATCTCCCAACTTAACCACCCACCCGGGTGGGAGGCTTATGCCCCCTGGGGTGGGTGGGAGGATGAAGGTTGGGGTGGGTGGACCCCGAGGGTTTACCTAGAACCCTCGGGGGTGGGGGGCATCTTTTTTGGTTATTATTATGGTTTGAGCAATATAAATTTTGATTGGTGCTTCAGTAGATTAGTTGTGGGGGGTGTTAGTTCCAGCTCCCCCAACTGCTAGTATAGGGCTATTATTCGTAGGGCAATATTTTTGATTGGGTTGCAAATAGATGTTGTATATTATGCTTTGAGCTAGAGAAGTCTAGATAGATAGAAAATATCATGTGTAGTCAGATTGTTTCATAGTGGTCGGTGTGTCAATGCCCTCGCCACGCCCCCCCAATGTCGAGTGGGAAGGGAGGAATGGGCGGCAGGCCTCCCTTCGGCCCCCTAGGGTCATTAGCACCTTCCTTCATTCACATTAGCTCAATGAAGGAATCGCAACCCAACGAAGGGGTGGGTGGGAGGCTGACTATGCCCCCCCACCCTAAGTTGGGTGGGAGATTCAGGTTTAGGTGGGTGGGAGGCTATAGATTGTGCCGTCTGTAGGGATGGGTGGGTGGCCCCCCCCATATCAGTAGATTAGTTTTGTTGCCCCCCCTTTTATATTATTCATTGGTAGGGGGGCCCCACCTAGATTCTATACATAACATGTGAACTATACTAGTAGTCAAGGTGGGAGGCAATTTCTATGGTTCTTGGGGGCCCCCACAACTACCTCCCACCTCCTGGCGGGTTCGAGGGTTCATTGTGTGTGGGGATGGGTGGCAGGTATGGGCCCCAGACTAACCCACACATGTTGGAGATGACTTGAAAGTTTGTTTGGAATGTTGTTAGCTATCATCTACCCACCCCGGGCCATATTCTATATGTAACATGTTCTACCCTGGTGAATAGTAGGGGCCCCCCACCCTTTCCAGACATTAATCCTCACCCCCACCCCAACCATAATCCTCCCACCCACCCCGGGAAAACCCTTGGCCCCCTAGGAGGTATATTATTGTTGGCAATGGGAAGAAAAAGTGAGATGACTGGCTGGTCTCTACCTCCTGTTCAATTGAGATTTACGAGTAAGGAGAGGAACTTAATGAATGAACTACTGGGACTAACCATAGCTAATGTTCTAATCCAGATAGTGGAGAGGCAACTATAGTTTATCTCAGGAGATGGAAAGGGAGAAAATAATCAGATGATTCTCTGACTTATTATGTCGGCAGAAGAATATCCTAGATAGAAGGGTGATTCAAAATTGCTTTTCTTTTTCCCAAGTTCACTTTGTCTTCTTGACTTATGTTCATTCTACATTTGAGGAGGATTTGGCATTTGATCTTTTCTCTGATCCTCCATTTCTCTTTCCAATTGCTGAACCACCTCTCCGGCGGGAAGTGCTCAGGAAGCTGCATCAATGAATCAAAACCAGGGGTGAAGGCACTTGAGCCTTTCTATCACCCAACTATGAATTCAAGTAGAGTGATGGGATAGGGCATTTAGACACTCTTCGTACTACTACCTTAGAATAGTAGGGGCCTGGGTGGGAGGTGACTATAGAGTTTCTTTTCATCAATCTCCTTCCTTATTGAAACTAAACTAAAAACTGAGACAAGTGAACCCATGGATCTAAACTTGCCTAAAGAAATGATAGGCCCAACAAAGAATTGATTGAAGATCAAAAGCAGCATCGAGAAGTAATGGTACAGTTAGTCGAGGAGCTCAACTATGAGTCAAGGGGTTCATTTTTAAACACTGAGAGAGGAGCACCAATCAAGCCACATCTGGAATTACTATTTCCCCAACTACATATGATCCAAGAAAATGGAATTGAAATTGAATGCTGACATGCATCAGCCAAGTAGGTGGAGTTAGCGGGCACTCAAACAATTGTTTCATTTGATAGTGGCTCAGACTAAATGTCACCTTTTCTCATATACATAAGATAATTGGGTGGGTTCAATGTACCTAATGGAGGTTGACCACTCGCACATCAAGAAGCATTCCAGGGATTAAATCCACTCGTCAATAAGTGGTCAAACCATCTAGCCTTCGAAAGCGAGAATCAACGGTGACCAACTCAAAGGCATTCAATGAACTCACTCATCCCTCTCTGAATGCTTATTTTATTGATCCCGCCCTAAGCCCGCCCTTATGTTCTATTCTTCTCGGAGCTTCCCTTCCATTCCAGAGATCCCACAAAGAATGAAAGAAAGACAAAGGTTTGATGCTCAAAGTTGTGCCTACATAGATCAACTATCTTCATTGCTTTCTTTTAGTCTCGCTAATTCTGATTAGCTCAATGCCCAATTGAACCCAACACAATAGAGCTAAAGTGCCTTCAGAACAGAGGGAAGAATGCTCACTATTTGATATATATAATATGATTGGAGCGGGCGGAGCTTAATCCCCCTCCCACCTGTTATCCTATATACACCCACGGGGAACCCTCTATTCAAACCGAGGGGAGGGCTTAGGCTAATTCCTCATAAACTATCTCAACAGCCCCTAGCTTACCCTATATCTTAGGGTTCTAGCCATTTATCTAGGAGGGGGTTGGCTAGAACTAGGATCTCCATTCAGATTTCGGTCTCCCTGCAATCCTGAACTCCTAAAAGATTGCGGTATAACCAGAATCTCCTAAAAGATTCCATTCTCAAATCTCCTAAAGATTCTAGTATAACTTCAACTTCCACCCACCCACCCTTATTCTCATGAAAAATGGGGGGTGGGTGGGAATTCTAGTGCCAACCCCAACTATCTCCCCCCACCCACCCCGTGGAGGATGAAGGTTGGGCATTGGGGTGGGTGGGAGGCTATAGTTGGCCCCCCCTTTCCATGGTTTAGTTCTTGTGGGGGGTTATATTCCTCCTCCCACCCACCCTGATAGTTGGGTCAATTGGGGCAACTTGTTCAACAATAGGTGTCAACTAGTTATGTTTTGTTTCTGGCGAGTATGTTTTCTCTGAGTGAGTTATAGAAGTCATCATTTGGATAAGTCATTTGGTCGTGGTTTGGTTGGCTAGATGAATAAATCTATCTCCTCCCACCCACCCAGGTAGATAGGACGACAGCTAATATTAGGGCATAGAGTGGGGTAGGGAGAGGACTCGACTACAGCTTGGTCCTTTATTTGATCCAATTCGAGCACAGTTGGATCATCACTTCCATGTCCAGTTTCAGATCAAGCTCATTTCTTAGATCAAGACCTTGAGAAGATTCAGTTGATGGACTAGTAGAAGAACCAAACAAATGCATTGCATTGCCCATCACTGAGCACCATTGATCGGGACACATCAACTAAAGTGAGTTCCCTCTTCCCATCTTGAGTTCACGGCTACTTGACCACCTATATATATTATTGGGTTAGTTGCTACTCAAATTGGTATACCTAGGGGCCTCAATTCTATTATGGATCTACTATAGCTACTCGATCCCAATCAAATGGCTCTAGATCTATCCCTACATCTAGAGTATCTGCTACGATGGAACACAATATCGATCTGGAATTGGAAGGGGTGCATCAATAGCTTTCTTCAATAGATACTATTGCTATCTTTGTTACTGATGCCAACTCAACAACAACAGGCTATGGATCATGCCTATCATCATAAGGATCTCAATCTCAGTATGGGTTTGGATCATCATTTCTTGGTGGTGGCTCTCGACATGGAACCATAAGGTATGCTACTGATGCTATTGGTACTGCTCTTTCCATCATTGGTAGATATGCCTCTGTCCTAATATAGTTGTGGATATGGGTGTGTATCTACTTTTGTTGGTACTGGATAAGATTCTAGATATGCTTCTACTCATACTGGTGCTTATGTATCACAAGTTGGATTGACTACAGGTACATATCTACTAGCCCTACTTCTAGGTATTGATACAGATCTTATGCTAGTGGAACTACGTGAGGAAAAGATTCCTTTGTCTCTATCTATGATGCTTTCTCTATTTCCAGCTATAAATCTTTATATGGAGAAATAGGTGTTGATGCCTTTGCTCTAACAAATAGGAAAGAGCCCTCTGCTTCTCCTACTTCTAGGTGTACTATCAGGTCTCTCTCACTTCAACTAATCTACTGGGCCCCTATCCACCTTGGATCTCAACCATGAGACTTAGAATCATGCTCATGAGGAGATAAGGAGGAAGGGCATCTCGATTCTGAGACTTAGACTCTCTATCTTGATCTCCAATAGAGAGAAGGTACATTAGGTGAGGTGGCTATCTTTGGCTAACTAGCTTCATCCAGGCCCCTCTTTTCCATTATTTGACAGGGCCCAACTATTGACCTAAAGGTCATAATATGGATCTTTATCTCTATAATGATCATCCGTATCTAGGTCTCGATCTTACCTAGCTTCATCCAATTAATCTACCCCCCAACTATTGGCTTCCACCCATAATTAATCTAACCCCTTGGGAGGGGCTCCCAGGTGAAATTGTATAAGCCACTGGGCTGGCTAGGGATATGAACTTTATTCGGCCATAACTGCTTATGCTAGATATCAACCCATGTAAAGGATGCTTCAATGCTAGGTACTGGTGCTCTTAGGTATGCTACTATAGGCTGTGGGGTAGTACCTGGATATGAACCAACAATATTATATTATTTGGGGGAGCATCTATCTTTATTTGATAGTGGGGGCAATGCTAGCCATTATAGATGCTTTCTACCAGGGAGGTAGTTACCTCTTTTATGGGCCTGGCCAACCTAAGGCATCTAATAGTAGCCAACTTTGATAGATTATTTATGCTAGCTAAACAATATGAAGGTAGGGTTGGAATCCTATAACTTTGATTATTGACTGTTTACTTTAATAAGGCTAGGCTAGTGGGTAGGGCTCGAATCAATAATAGGATGGGGCTGAACAAGAGGTAATGCCACTATAAGACCAAGAAGAAATGGGATGGATCCAGTTCCTTCATGCTCGAGGGACCGAATAAATATATGTTTTATTAACCACCTACTGAACTCAAGTTGTTGCTAGTTCATATGCTTACTTTGCTACTTATAAAGCTCCTGCTCCCATTTATGCCTATGCCAATACCCCTATGCTAGTTTATGCTACCTTCATCTTTGGTGCCAAAGGAAGACCTCTATCACTAGTGGTTATGGGTATGAATCTGTGTGAGGTGTCAATTCCATATGCTTGACGAGGGATAGGTACAGGTAAGGAACCTGGAACTGGTAAGGATGTAGGATGGTCATATGGGTGGTAAACTAGGCACTTTTCTACTTCTGATGTTACCACTAGGGCAATATATATTTGTTGGGCCTCCCACCCCACTATAGCCACCCACCCACCTCAGTGGGGGGAGATAAAATTGTAGTTAAGTTGTTGGTAAACCCCAGGCTATAGATTGCAGGCCCTCTTTTCTATTATTGTGGGTGCCTCCTCCTCCTACCTAATTGCCCACGGGGTGGATTAGATTGCAAATATGGAATATGGAATAGAACATTGAGGTGGCAATAAAGCCAATCACTATACTATATGGCTGCTCAACTCAATGGGTGGGATTGATTCAATTGGATGGATGCCTTGGCCTCAACATAAAGGAACCGAGCCACTAGACAAACTCGAACAACTATATATAGCTAGTCACTTTGAGAATTGATTTCCTTGGAGTGGGTGGGAGGTAGCCCTAGGGTGGGTGGGATGTTCTATCACTCCCACCCAACCTAGAACATCCTACACCCCCCACCTGGGTGGGAGGCCTATGACCCTCAGCTGCTAGTATGGTTCTAATTGAAGAAACCTCCAGGCACCTAATCTACCTCCCAACTATAGCGGGGTGGGTGGGTGGATGATAGTTGGGTGCGTGGGTGGATATAGGATGGCCCACCCAACCCCGGGGGTTCATTCTATGTGGGGATGGGTGGGAGGTTATGTTCCTCAGACTAACCCACACACAGTTGGGTGGAAAGTAAGGGCTATCCGGTCGAACGCAACCGTCAATTCACAATTCAACCATATCAAATTCATCCATCGAGTGGGAAGGGGAATTATAGTTACCCTAAAATGGATATTGATACTAGAGATGGGAGGTGGCCCATATATCTAGGGGGTCCCCTATAGAATTTATTTCAAAACTGATCTATCTCCCTCCCACCCACCCAACTTTATTATCAGGTGGTTATGGCTACAAGTCTGAATCACCATACCATACTAACTAATCTCCCAAGCGAGCAGAACTGATATTGATGGATGATGCTCAACTGATGGCCCTATCTATATAACTAGTATAACTGGCGACCAACGGCTCTATATAGAGAACTGGCCTCCCAGCAACGGCCCCTATCTCTATGTAATAGCAGATCCCCTTGTTTAGAGTAAAATTGGATTTGTTGATCTTTTGTGGTTTAGATGTTAAAATCCTCCTTTCACCCTAACATTGAAGGATCTAGGATCGAGTGGTGAGCAGTATCATACCCTAGGTCACTTACAAATGAGGGGAAGCTTGGATTAGGGAATTTATTTATTAATTTTCCTTCTCTTGTGTCTAATTAACCATTAAAACCCTAATTATGCAAATACGGTAACAAATTGACAAAAGACAGAAAAAGCTCTTGCAGACGGTAGCAAAATGACAAATCACAGAATACCTATTTCCAGGGTTTCAAGGTAGAATAGTTGGGGACATTGGTGCAGGCGCCCAAGTCTGAGGTACCTTCTTGTTTGAGGAATCTAGAAATCCTTCTGACACTCATCAACCCTGTAACTTCTATTTTCTGGAATCTATCTGTGGAGGACACCTTTGTCTGTCTTCTCTTCAAATCATGAATCCTTGATGCCTGCCACTTCTTCCTGTAACTCTACTTTTTCCAAATGCGGCAACTGTAACCTGCAATCACAAGACTTGGTTTGGGGGTTGTGGTGTTTAGAGGCTTTCCTCAGTCAAGCCCTAAAGGACACTTAAGTCTCCGAACACCGTTGTTAGACAAAGAGTGTGTGCCCTTGTGAGGAGGCAAAAACCAAAGAAATCAATGATAAAAACACAATTATATGTCACCTTTTAGTGAAGCTCTCATGGAGGAAGATGCTCTTCATGCCATGAGGAGATTGATGCTCAAATATGCAAATATCAAAACACAACATATACAAGTTTGCTCTTGCAACACAATAGAAAGCCTTAAATCACCTTGAGAACACAATAGCTTGCTAGTAATTATCTAGTTTACAAATGAATGCCTACACATGCTTATATATGCACCTACAAGCATTGCCGACAAGATTTTAAAAATCAAACTTTACCGTGTTAGCAAAAGAACCAACTAACAGTCATAAACTGACACCCAGAAATTGGGGCTGCCCCAAAATAGGGCAGGACTAGGTAATGAGCGCCCAAGTCCTCCCCCCTATTTTGGGCAGGGTACAGCTCAAGGGGTCCTCCTAGGTCCTATTTTCCATGGGACTTAGGTCTCATTCCATCAGGATGCTAAAATATGAACTAAAATGTCCTAAATGCATGCTAAAGACCCGGGAGCTAAACCTTATGAGGGAAAAGCCCCCAAGTGGACATTTTCTGACGTTACATTTAGCCCTCACTTTAATTTATGTATAAACACGAGGCCAATACATGCACTAAAGTAAGGTCACAAACACAGAAAATACACCAAGCATGGACAAGACATGCCAATCACATAGAAGACAGTAATAGGCATGCAAAACATGGAGAAAATAGTTACAGTCATGCAGAACATAAAGTAGACAGTTAATGCATAGAAGACACATTAATGCATGGAAGACAGTAATGATATCTTTTCCTTTATTTTCCTCATATATATGAAATGCAAATGCAAGTATTGGAAAGTAAATAAACCTCCCAAAATGCACTAAGCACTACTCAAAGACACTGGTCTATGCATATGGGGCAACAAACATGCCATAAAAAACAAGTATGCCAAAACACACACACTTGAAGACAGAGAAAACATGACAGACAAGTGATGGTGTGTTCCCTATTTCTAGGCTCATCACCATCTCAGGCACATTACAGGCACACACCGATGATTCGGCTTTGCCACAACAATCACCAAAGACATGCTTAAGGGTTGAGTTAGTCACATGAATCACTCCCTACCTCCGCAGAGGACTTTTGAAAATGACAGGATGATGCAATCTGCTCTGAGAAATACACCATCCCCACCTTCGTAGAGGGCTTATATGATAGATTGATTGATTACAAACAATCTCAGGATGCACGATGCACTACTCTAGGGTGCAAGTCTATGCCTCTGAGGTCAAACACATTGCTAACATCTATAACAGACAGCTTACCTTATATGCCCCCACCTTAAGGTCGTTGATATCAATTATCGATATCAAGCACATTAAGGTAGGAAGAAAACACACAAGGGAACACCGACCTTTGCAAAGCCCATGCCCCTTGTAGGTGACATGTACTTTACAATCACCAAATGTTCCCACAAACACACCCCTGCAAGAAATGTATTAGTGTCTACAACATCATGATAAACAACAACATCAATGCATATGATTAACCACACAAAGAGCCAAGGTTATACAATGAATTTGGAGTTTGAGGATAACCATGGGTTATATCACGAAGCTCTCTGAATCGAGTACCGCCAAGGCTAGATTCAAAGGCAAACAAAGGTGCACAGAGCAACAGTATTGTTAAGGTCTGTAAATGCAATAGAAACATCATAACATTCACTATGCAGAAAACATGAGTACTTCCACTAGCCAAGCATCGGATAAGATATACAACCCCATCATCATATTAGGAACTATAGTCCATTTTTTGATTGCTCCCGAAAGGGACACTAGGTCTGCATTAGTATAAATGTTTGTCGTCATCCACCTACTAGATGGAAACACTAGAGGAAGGGAAACAATAAATAAGAGAGGAGAAAACAAGTGTCTTAGGGATAGTCATGTAGGAGGGTACCCCCAAGTCACTAACCATAAGGCTATGTCTGCAAGAAACAACACACAACCATGAGATCAAAGAGAGGCAATTTTAGAAGAATGATGATACAAATAGAAGAAGGTCACAACAGAAGCGGTCTCCTAGTATCTCGAACCCGAGGTCATCCCAGGAGGCCTAAATAACATATAACACATCATAGGGGAAGCACATCATGAGAGAAATACAAGATTAGAGATAGGTACCTGTAGGGTCTTCATATTATATATTGGAGCTCACGAACCTCTTGGAGAGGTATTCGATCATTTTTGTCATAAAATTTGAGTGGTTCTTATGAAAGTCTTGTTTGTTATTATATGATGATTTTTCTTTAAATCCTTGTTTAAATGAGGCTTTTTGTTGCTTATGAGGGGGAGAACCACTATTATTTCTGACTACTAATTGTGGTCTTGCTCTTTTCCAATTTTTGGCAAGTTTTCATTGGTAAATCTTTCTAGAACAATAGCAGGATTCATCATGTACCATCTTTCTCATCTGTATCGATTGTTGTTCTTGTTTTTCTAATCTATTTTGATTATCTCCTGATCCATATAATAATAACGAAGGAGGAACCTTAGCATAAATTATGTTTCTTCATGGACGATGTGGATTATCCACTTGTTTCTTATCGACTTCAATCATACCCATGATACTATCATAGTCCAAGTAATCATCCTCGTCAACTTCCACTAGATCATGTTCCAACATATTATTTTCGGTATGTTTAGGAAAAGGATTAGTGAAGATTTGTAAATTCTGATCCAATGGAGCAACCGACTTGTTTCCATTATCATTCACACCCGATAGCTAGATGACATTCAAATCAATAATGTCTTATATCTCATGTTTAAGATGCATACATTGTTCAGTGTCATGTACTTGCATCTGATGATAATGACAAAAGGAATTAGCATCAAAGTAAGGTCCTTTTTTACTAGGATCAACAAGCTTAATCGAGGGAAGCTTTAGAATGTTATTACTCATAGCTTGATTCATAATAGAATGATAGGACTCAGATATCGAAGAAAACTTCCTTGGTTGATATGATTGTTTCTTTGGATTATTTATAGTAGACACATTCATATTTGGTCCATTGATCTTGATGAAACCCCTGTTATTCTTCCTTATAAAGTTGTTCTGTAATGATCCACCCATGGATTGTCCAACATGAGCTGATGAGTTTTGGTTTTCATACTAACTAGATGAAAGTTGATAATCATGAAGGGCAGTGCATAAATGTTGAAAGGAGTTGTACTTCATCAAGATAATTTTATTGCAAATATTAGGTTGAAGATTTGTAATGAATATCTTCTAAACATCTTCGTCTTTCATCTGATACTGAATTTGTACATAAAGTCTTTGATATCGACCAATGAATTTAGTCAACTTTTCTTTGTGACCTTGTTTGCATTGAACCAAGTCAATAAGAGTGACTTGGGGTCTGATATTTGCTTGAAAATGTTGTAAAAATTGATCAATCAACTATGAAAAGGAGTGAATTGAATTCGGAGGCAACGAGCAAAACCATTCTAAAGTAGTATCTTTGAGAGATCGCAGGAAAATTTTTGCTAACAAATCCTCTTAAAAATAAAAATCACTACACATAGCTGTGAATGCTACCACATGGATATTAGGATCTCCTTTTCCACCATATTTTTCAAAGAGATGAGTCTCAAACCTCTCAGGCATAGGGGTTCTTAAGATTGCATAGGATAACAGATTATGGGCATGATATGTTGGTAGACTAGGCTGCAAAGAATTTTTTAAATTGGTTACCTTTTGTTGTAAAGCAGTCATGCCCTGTAAAGTTGGTTTAGGATGGCATCATTAGGAGATACAGTTTGTTGTAAGGAATTAGAACCAAGGTGGGGAGGTAATTGAGCTTGAGATACAATATGTGGAGGCTGAGATAATGGTGGTTGGCCATAATGATAGGTGGAAGATGGTTATGAGTATGTAATAGGTAGCTGGAAATGAGTGGAATAGATAGGAGGTTGAGAACAATTATTCATAGAAGATGTCCCTTTAGGAATCAAATTCTGATAATTAAATCCCACAACTTTGTAATTAGTGCCATTCGATACTCCAATACCAGTGGTAGTGTAATGTCCCCATTTTCATGAGCATCAGTTCGCAGAGGATTTAGCCTATTTCTAGCTCTCGTAAGCTAATATGGTTTGATTAGAGGGTCTTCTTGGTAGTTACCTGATCAGCGATTGGCTTTCTTTCATGGATTTGGTGATTATATGGAGGTTCTACTATGTTATACAAATGTTTCTAATTTGGGAAACCTCATGTTATGTTTTGACATTATGTTTTGCACTTTATATATTTTAATGTTATATTATAATATTATAATAAAGTGCAAATATAAAGTATATCTTTTATCCCACATTGACAAGAAAGTGTGTGAGCTTCCCCAAGAAAAGAATAAACGGATCTTATGGGCTCATTCTTGGACATGAAGAATTGGATATTTGACTTAAGTTTGTTTGGTGGTGAGTCCAACTAGGGTTCTGCCATTTTTCTAGCCATTGGGAACAACAACTCCCAATTGGTTATGCAATTTTTGAGGTTTTGAAATATCAGCTGAATTAGTGCTTCATTGTGGGCTTCACTTCAGGGGTCCAATCTGTGCTACATTGAATGATTTACATATTTTTAATTAGAGTTTATTTTTAGTCATTAGAAGGGTTTTTTGAGGTCTGCAATTTTACATCAGTATGTTGTTATGGGGTTTGAACAGCCTATGTGAGACATGGATATTTGCTCATTATGCACTGCTAAAGCATCAAATAGTTCTTGGTATTTGAGAAATCAATTCCTTTTGCTGAGACAATCATTTCAAGGGCAAATTGGAGGAGGTTCAAAGCTGCAATTAATTAATTTTGAGGACTGATATACTACAACAAGGGTGCCATTGGAAAGACATTTTTGTTCATATCTCATCATTGAAGCATCCTATGGTTCTGGGTATTGTTGCATTTTGATCCTTTGGTCCTACCAATCATTTCAGTTGCTAAGAAGTGGAGTTTAATTGCTGCATTTATTTATCTAAAATATTGCCAAGCAAGGGTAGGGGTGACTTCACGTATAGAGGGGCTATTTCACCATTTTTAGTTGCGTTCCATCATCAACAAGTGTTGCTTCAATATCTCAGGCATATCGACTATGTGTATCAGGTTCCTTAATGTGTTGTTAGAGTATTTGCATTGTTAAGTAAATTTGCATTAGGTGTTGCTGTAGATGAACATTTATATCAAATTGGCATTATATTGGGATTTCATTGTAAGTCAAGAGTATTGGCTAGTTATATCAGCATTGTACTAGAGATTGCATTCAATTAAGAAGGGGAAATTTGTATGCCAATTATTTGATGTAATGCTTATATTGATTGAGCCCTAGATTATCATATGAGTATGCATGCCAAATGTTTGTGAATATGCCTATTGGTTGAAGGTGGTTGTTTGTATAGTGATTTGCATATTTTGTCAAGAGCCTTTGCTTGCCAAGTGTTTGCATAAATGCTTAGTGGCTGTGAGTGTATATTGGCTATATTGGGATGCATGGAAAGTGTTTGTCTTAATGTCAACTAGCTATACTAGTTACTTATAGTCACTTATATGTATGCTAAAGGTCTGAAATAGCTAGTATATCAGTTCTATAACAACCTTACATTGTTAGAAGCATTCAATAACATCATTAGCAGCCTATGAACTCAAAGAAGACAATCAAAAAATTCATAACAGTAGGTTCAGACTTTGTATGCCAAGTGTTTGACAATATTCCTTGAGCATATTGAGTTTAAAAGTGGCAAGGGATATTACAAGTAGCATTACTACAAGCGTTCACATTAGTTGTTAAAATCATTGATGTAAAAGTGGATACTCCTGTATTTGGTATAGGTATGGAAACTTGAGTATGAGATGGTGATAAAGTGTTATTTATCATTTGCTCACATTCGGTTATTGGCATGATATTGGTTCGTACAATATGTGCTAGACCACGAAGTGCGTTAACACCGTCTTGTCCTTTTATCAATTCTCTTATATTATGAATTGTAGGAACGACTTCTTCAACTATTCTCTCATTTTCTATAAATGTTTGAAATTCAGCTAGGTCTTTATCCAACTCTTCTATTTGCACATTAGATACATATCCTGTTGCCTCAATAGTGTTATCAACATCATGAAAAGTTTGTTCTTCCATTGAGGTTGGAGGATGTATAATATCTTGCACAATTTGATTTTCTCCCTTTGTAAAGAAGGTGTCCAAAGTACCAACTTCTTCAAGAGCACTAGATCCCATTAATCTTTTACTTCTTCTCAAAGGGATATTATTTTTAGGAAAATGTGTCATAAAGGTTATACAAAATCATACAACACACACTACACAAACCAAGAGAATAAATCCTAGGAGAATGATATGATTGACGGCCAAAATGCACAATTTTTTGTACTCTTTTCAATGCAAATGAATGAAACAAAGGATGCTATGATGATTTCAGTCAAGGGAAGTAATTTATACATTTGATATCAGTCCAAAAATATCAATAAGTTCATTCTCAACACAATCTTGATGCAAATTTAAGATAATGCCAAGTCAATTATAGTGAAAATATGTCAAAAGAGGCACTTTTTTCACCCAAAATTCAATGCAAGAGAGCATAACAAAGGGTGTTGTGAGGAAAATGTTGATGGAAAGCAAATAATATCAGTAATAACAGCCACTTGGTGCCAAAATACCCAACATAACAAGATTTTAGTGCAATTTAAGGTAAAACCCTAGTGAAAATATAGCAAAATATGCAATTTTTCACGGTTTTTCAACTCCAAGACCTAGAAAAGGAGGTGTTCTAAGGAATTTTATGAGGTAAAGAAAATAATATCAATAATATCAGTCACATAAATCTATAAAATTGATCACAACATGCTTGGAGTGCAAATTAGGTCAAACCCTAAGGCCAAAATAGCCAAAATGTGTAGTTTTTTGCAAAATTTTCACTACAAGAGCCCGTTAAAAGGGTGTTGTGAAGATTTTTATGAGGGGAAGAAAATTATAACCCTGATTATAGAAAATTAATGTGAAAATATCTTTCACAACACACTTTTAGTGCAATTTTGGAGAGTCAATAAGGCCAAATTTAGTGAAAATTATCGTTTTTGAAGCCCTAGGTTTGAAATCTTGGGATAAAATTCTATGTGAATGATTTGAAGTCTGATTTTTGATGTAAATTACATAATATCAGATCTGAAAATGATTTTCAAGCTCAATCATTCAAAATTTCCATGCAAAATTAACGAAATTGCACCAAAATTGCTAGTTTTTGTTGAAATTTTCTATGTAAAAATGCAAATATTTTAAATCTAAATACAAATTCACACTAAAATGTAAGACTAAAGAAAAATGAAAATTTGAATGAGCCTCTAAAATCAGTAGAAAAGTCTCATAAAATATTTTGCCTACAAACCCTAGATTTTGGAATTACTAGGTTATCTAAAAATTGTCAAAATTTCCACAAAACCCTAGCAATTAAATAATGAAAATGCAAAGAAAGATTTTGAATTTTTGTATTTTTCTATAGTTTATATCAGATCTGATGCAAAAATGATTAATTACAAAAATTTAGGAAGAACTTACACAATTTAGTAAGCCCAACAATGTAAATTTTTTTATATTTTTCCAATTTTTCAAATTTTTTAGAATTTTATCAATGCAATAGAGTAAATGACCAAATAAATGAATGAAATCACACCAATTATGTAGACAAACACTCAAGAAGTTACATTTTAAGTTCAAATACATGGGTTCACCAAAATGTTTAGAGTAAAATTAGATTTGTTGATCTTTTGTGGTTTAGATGTTAAAATCCTCCTTTCACCCTAACATTGAAGGATCTAGGGTCGAGTGGTGAGTACTATCATACCCTAGGTCACTTGCAAATGAGGAAAACCTTGGATTAGAGAATTTAGTTATTAATTTTCCTTCTCTTGTGTCCAATTAACCATTAAAACCCTATTTATGCAAATACGACAACAAATTGACAAAAGATGGAAAAAGCTCTTGCAGACGGAAGCAAAATGACAAATCACAGCAAAATAGTCAGGGACACTGGTGAGGGCACCCAGGTCCAAAGTACCTACTTTTTCAGGGAATCTAGACCTCCTTCCGATAATGATCAGCCTTGTAACTTCTATTTTTTAGAATCTATCTGTGGAGGACACTTTTGCGAGCGCCCTAGGCCTGGAATCACACCTTTGTCTGACTTCTCTTCAAATCCTGAATCCTTGATGCCTACCACTCCTTCCTACAACTCCACTTTTCCCAAATGTGACACCTATAACCTGCAATCATAAGACTTGGTTTGGGGGTTGTGGTGTTTAGAGGCTTGCCTCAGTCAAGCCCCAGACGACACTTAAGTCTTCGAACATCGTTGTCAAACAAAGAGTGCGTGCCCTTGTGAGGTAGAGGCAAAAACTAAAGGAATCTATGATAAAAACACAATGATATGTCACCTTGTAGTGAAGCTCTCATGGAGGAGGATGCTCTTCATGCCATGAGGAGATTGATGCTCAAATCTACAAATATCAACACACAAAATATACAAGTCTACTCTTGCAACATAATAGAAAGCCTTGAATCACTTTGAGAATACAATAGCTTACTAGTAATCATCTAGTTTACAAATGAATGGCTACACATTCTTATATATGCACCTATAAGCATTCCTACCAAGATTTTAAAAATCAAACTTTACCGTGTCGGCAAAAGAACCAACTAATGGTCATAAACTAACACCCAGAAATTGGAGCTGCCCCAAAATAGGGCAAGACTAGGGTGCGGGTGCCCAAGTCCTCCCCACCTATTTTTGGCAGGGTATAGCTCAAGTGGTCCTCCTAGGTCCTATTTTCCATGGGACTTAGGTCTCATTCCATCAGGATGCTAAAATATGAACTAAAATGTCCTAAATGCATGCTAAAGACCCGGGAGCTAAACCTTATGAGGGAAAAGCCCCCAAGGGGACATTTTTTGACATTACACCCCTATATATAGGCCATGATGAGATGATATAATGGCACAAAACTCAATTGATAGGACAAGCACCCAGATATAAAGCTAGGACCTAATAGAATGAGGACCTTTAGCTACTCCATCCAATCCACCTGGGGAGCCTCTCTCATTTCTCTATAGATCTAACAGGCCTTCCTCCCCAGCCCAGCTATATACCCCATTTATCTCTAGAGTAGGAGTAGGCCTATAATAGGGAGAGAGCATAAGCTATATATATCAGGAGAGAGCATAAATGTGCCCCTCAATCTCCATCAAAGCATTAAAGACCCTCCGAATGAGATAGGCCCAATGATGCCCACACCCCCCACCCAACCCCACACACCAGGGCCTCCCAGGGTGGGTGGGAAGAGATAGTGTGGGCGAGCCCTTTTCTATATCAGGGCCCTCATTCAAGTCGAAAAGGAGATAAGATAGGCTAGGAGAGATGCTATAGCATTGAAATGATAATGATCGGTAGCTATCTAGATCTATATCCTCCTCCTGGTTGCTGGTATGGTTCTATCATCTGGGGATTACCATGCTAGCCTTTCAAACTATAGGCCCCGGGGTGGCTTTCAATAGTTATGGGTGGGTGGGTTTAGTAGTTGGGGCTACCTCTCCCGACTATATCTCCCCACCCAACTATAGCCAAGGGTTCTAAGTAAACCCTCGGGAGGCTAATATTGGTGGGAGGCTATAGTTGCCCCGGCTAAAGTTTCCCACCCGCAGTGGGGGGTGGAATTTTGAAAGATCGATCTCGAATAATACTTGAACCAAACTATAAACCTCCCGGATCTCAACATCGAACTCTGCCATGAATTACTGCCACCTTTCTTGCTTCGAAGTGAGTTTGGCTTGAGTCTTGAAGTAAGTTGAGGAGACGTTATCTGTCTTTACCACAATAGGAACCCCTAATAAGTAGTGCCTCAAAGTTCGAAGGCAGTGGATGATCCTGGTCATCTCCTTTTCATGCACTATATAGTTTTTCTCATAGTCCTTTAGCTTCCTAGACTTGTATGCAATCAGATTCTCATTTTGCATTTGCACCCCTCTGACGGTGAAGTCTGAGGCATCACTTTGAACTTTGAATGAACCACTAAAATCAGGCAAGGCTAAGACTGGCGCTAAGGTGAGTCACTCCTTGAGGGACTCAAATGCCACTTGGCACTTGGCCGACCAGTTCCATTATCAATCCTTCCTTAGGAAGTCTGTTAGGGGAGCTACCAACCTTGAGTAACTCGCCATGAACCTACGGTAGTAATTTGCCAAACCTAGGAATTGCCTGACTGCATGAATATCCTTTAGAGGCTCCCAATCTACAATGGCTCTTAGCTTCTCTGGGTCTAGATGAATTAGACCTTTGCCAACAATGTGTCTCAAGAAATGGACCTCCTTCAATGCAAAGGAATATTTTTCCTTCTTGACAAAACATTGGTGTTCCCGAAGCAACTCGAAGACCTCCGCCAAGTGTTGCTCCTCCATGGTTTTACTATATACTAGTATGTCGTCAAGGTAAACCACAATGGACTTGTCTAACAAGGGCCTAAATACATCATTAATCAATGTGCAAAATGTCATTGGGGAATTGCAAAGCTCAAATGACATCACCATGAAGTCATATGACCCATACTGGGTCACACATGCAACCTTTTCTTCATCCCCTAGTGTGATCCTCACCTGGTAGTACCCCTGCTTCAAGTCTAACTTGTTGAACACTCGTGCTTCAGACAACCTATCGAAACAATCTTCTATGAGGGGTAGGGGATATTTATTCTTGATGGTTAGCTTGTTTAAGGCCTTGAAGTCCACACATAACCTCAAGGATTTGTCCTTCTTTTTTTGGAACAACACTGGGGTGCCATATGGGGAGCGAGATGGTTTGATGTATCCCACCTCCAAAAGCTCCTCAATTTGCCTCTTTAACTCGACCATCTCTGGCCCTGACAATCTATAGGGTGCTTGTACAGGAGGACTAGCTCCTAGTATGATCTTGATCCTATGGTCTACTACCTGGCAAGGTGGGAGCCATGCATGTAGCTTCTCGGGCATGTGGTCTTGGAACTCCATGATAATCTCATCAACCTTCGAAGGGATGTGCACCCCAGGTGCATCCTCTATTTCATCCCAACCTCCCAATAGTGTAGCCAAGAACATTGGTTCCTTGCCCTACTTCTTGGAAGCCTTCTTCATACTAAGTGCTGACACTACCTGAGTCTTCCCACTTTGCTTTCTGTCACTTGTCTTCACCATGCCTAGTTGCCTTGAATCTATGAAAATGAATGAATCCAAATGTGGGGTCACCACAATGCAAGCCAAGTCTAAGAAACTCTTGACCAAGGATGAGTTTGAAATCATCCATCTCTATCACCATGTAGTCCATGCAACCCTACCACATGCCTACCATTGTGGGAGCATCCCTAACAATCAACCACCTTCTTCACTGGAGAGTTCACCGCCTTGAAGGAACTCATCCTAGCTTGGACCTTTAAACCCAAATCAACTGCCCTCTTTGCTGCCATGTAATTGTGGGTCACTTTCAAGTCAACCAATCCTAATGCGATCTTCTCATTAAGTTAAACCTCTACAAAACTGAGCTTTTGGTAGTCCACTAGTGTGGGCACTGCGGCCTTGGGAGGCGTCTATGTGTTCATGGCACCAAGAGCCTAGATGACGCCCATAGTGGACGCAGCTCCATCTAGTTGTGCTGGTACTTGAGTTGCTGAGTTAATCCAATTGCATTTGGCACAATCCTTGGCCCAATGTGATTCACTCCCACACACAAAACACATATTACTCTTTTTCTAGACGGCCTTGAAATTACCCACTCTAGGTCCTCCTCCCTTTGTTGAACCTTTGCTCGGGGCCTTTTGATTCCCACTACCCCTAGTATTGGTTGAATGCACTAGCTTCCCCTTGCCTTTTCCATCATCCTTAGATGGCGGCCCCTTCTTGTCTCGATGTGAACTATGTCCCCTTCCTTGCTCTCTGGGGCCATCATGCTTGAAGTCCAATAACTGATCCGTAGTAGCCACTACCTATTTAGTGGAAAAATGGATTCTTTAATCTTTTGTGAGTTAGATGTTTAAATCTGCCTCTCCACTATACATTGAAGGATCTAGGGTCGAATGGCAAGCATTATCATACCCTAGAGTCACTTTTAGATGTAGGGAAACTTGGATTAGGGAAATAATTATCAATTTTTCCTTCTCCTATGTTCAATTGACCATTAAAACCTTAATCAAGCAAATACAACAACAAATTAATGAATTAGGGAAAAAGCTCTTGTAGACGGGAGTAAAATGCCAAATTATAGAATACCTATTTTTAAGGTTCTGAAGCAGAAAAGTCAAGGATACTAGAGTGGGTTCCCAAGTCCAAGGTACCTACTTTTGAAGGGAATTTGGACCTCCTTCGGACACTGATCAGCCCTATAACTTCTATTTTCTAAAATCTATCTGTAAAGGACACTGGAGTGAGCGCCCTAGTCCCAGAAGTGCTCCTTTGTCTAAATTTTCTTTAGATCTTGAATCCTTGATGTCTTCCCAGCCTTCCTACAACTCCACTTTTCCCGGATGCGACACCTGTAACCCGCAATCACAAGACTTGGTTTGGGGGTTGTGGTGTTTAGAGGTTTTCCTCAGTCAAACCCTAGAGGACACTTAAGTCTCCAAACATCGTTGTCAGATAAAGTGGGTGTTCCCTTGTGAGGCAGAGGCCAAAAACCAAAGGAATCAATGATAAAAACAGAATGATATGTCACCTTGTAGTGAAGCTTTCATGGAGGAAGATGCTCTTCATGCCATGAAGGAATTGATGCTCAAATCTACAAATATCAACACACAAAACACACAAGTCTACTCTTGCAACACAATAGAAAGCCTTGAATCACTTTGAGAACACAATAGCTTCCTAGTAATCATCTAGTTTACAAATGAATGCCTACACTTGCTTATATATGCATCTACAAGCACTCCTGCCAATATATTTGAATTTCAAACTTACCGTGTCGGCAAAGGGGCCCAATAACGGTCACTAACTGACACCCAGAAATTGAGGCTACCCTAAAATAGGGCAGGACTAGGGCATGGGTGCCCAAGTCCTCCCCCTATTTTAGGTAGGGTATAGCTCAAGGGTCCCACCTAGGCCCTATTTGCCAAGGAACCCAGGTCTCATTCCATGGGGATACTGAAATATGAACTAAAATGTCCTAAATACACTCTAAAGACCTATGAGCTAAACCTTATGAGGGAAAAGCCCCCAAGGGGACATTTTTCAACGTTACATTTAGCCCCCACTTTAATGTATGTATGAACACAAGGCCCATACGTGCATTAAAGTAAGGTCACAAACACAGTAAACACACCAAACATGGAGAAGACACGCCAATCACATAAAAAATAGTAACAAGCATGCAAAACACGGAGAAGATAGTCACAGTCACGCAAAACATAGAGCAAACAGTTAATGCATGGAAGACAAAAATGATATCTTTTCTTTTCTTTTTCTCATATATATGAAATGCAAATGTAAGTACTGGAAAGTAAACAAACCTCTCAAAATGTAGGAAGCTACTCGATGGTGCTGGTCTCTGCATATAGGGCAACACACACACAATACACACAAAACCTCCCAAAATGCATGAAGTACTACTCAAGGCGTTGGTCTATGCATATGGGGCAACAAACACGTCATACAAAACAAGCACGCCAAAACACACACACTTGAAGACATAGAGAAAACACAACAGACAAGCGATGGTGTGTTCCCTATTTCTAGGCTCATCACCATCTCAGACACATTATAGGCACACACTAATGAGTGGGCTTCACCATAACAATTACTGAAGACATGCTTAAGGGTTGAGTTAGTCATAGAACCGCTCCCTGCCTCCGCAGAGGACTTTTGAAAATGACAGGATGATGCAATCTACTCTGAGAAATATACCATCCCCACCTCCACAGAGGGCTTAAGAAAAAGGATATGCTCGATATCCCACCTCCACAGAGGGCTTACATGATTGATTGATTGATTGCAAACAAGCTCAGGATGCACGATGCACTACTTTGGTACAGGTCTATGCATCTGAGGTCAAACACATTGCTAACATCTATAACAGACAGCTTACCTTATATGCCCCCACCTTAAGGTGGTTGATATCAATTATCAATATCAAGCACATTAAGGTAGGAAGAAAACACACAAGGGAACACTGACTTTCACAAAGCCCATGCCCCTCAGACGTGACATGTACTTGATGATCACCAAATGTTCCCATAAACACATCCCTGCAAGAAACATGTTAGTGTCTGCAACATCATGATAAACAACAACATCAATGCATATGATTAACCACATAAAGAGCCAAGGTTATACAACGAATTCAGATTTTGAGGATAACCAGGGGCTATATCACAAAGCTCTCTGCATCGAGTACCGCCAAGGCCAGATTAAAAGGCAAAAAAAGGTGCATAGAGTAGAAGTATTGTTAAGGTTTGTAACTGCAACAAAAACATCATAAAATTCACTATGTAGAAAGCATGAGTGCTTCCACTAGCTAAGCATCGGATAAGATATACAACTCCATCGTCATATAAGGAACTATAGTCAATTTTTTTATTGCTCTTGAAAGGGACACTAGGTCTACATTGATGTAAATGTTTGTCATCATCTACTCGCAAGATGGAAACACTAGAGGAAGGGAAACAATAAATAAGAGTGGAGAAACAAGTGTCTTAGGGAGAATCACGTGGGAGGGTGCCCCCAAGTCACCAACCATGACACTATGTCCGTAAGACACAACACACAACAATAAAATCAAAGAAAGCAATTTAGAAGAATGATGATACAAATAGAAGAAGGTCACAACAGAGGCGGTCTCCTAGTATCCCGAACCTTATGGGAGAATCTGAGGTCATCCCAAAAGGCCTAAACAACACATAACACATCACGGGGGAAGCACATTACGATAGAAAAAGTTTACAAATACTTACCTGGTAGCACCATCATTAAGAACATACATATCTAGGATACATGTCATGTTGTTTTGATATTGTATTAAGTTTAGGATGACAAGAGGCTTTCTTTTCTTTAAAAGGATTATATCCAATTCTGCTTGAGTAATGTGTTGAAGAAGATTCTATAGGTACTCAAATTCCTTGTTGATTTACACCACATCCCTTACCTATGTAGTTGTTATGTTTGTATAAAATTTGAAATCCATGACCATATAGAGAATCCAGTTCCTTAGAAGAAGGTGAAGCGTTGTAGGTATCATAATTTGTAGTATAGGTTAGAGTATTGTCTTTATTTTCAACTAAGGAGACTTTGTTATTCTTAGATGCTTCAAAAGATTTCTTAGATGAGATCAATGCTACTTTTGATGTGTTGAGGTTATTAAGTTTATATTCTCCTATATCACAAGGATTAAAACTTAATGAATCCCAATCATCACCAACAAGTGCAGGTGGTTGAGAGTCTAGCACAACATTAGTCATTGATGGATCACCTCACAAATTGTTTAAGATCATATGGTTGTAAACTAGTTTTTGCTTTTCAATATGTAAACATTTATCTGGTTCAGGATCAGTATGAATACTATGAAGTTTTCCTTTGAATATAAATTTGATCGAACGATGCAAAGTGGAAGGGACTGCCCCAATGCATGAATCCAAGGTCTACCAAGAATCATGTTGTACGATAAAGAACAAGGCATGGCATGAACCCAGGTGTGCACAATCATAGGTCTCACTTGTATAGGTAAAGTTATAGTGCCCATGGATTGTCATCCAACATTGTCAAAACCATGGATACTTAATGATTCTGGCTTGATGGTAGATATATCAACTTTAATCTTATGTAATAAGTCAATGCCACAAACATTAAGAGCTGATCCATTATCAACCATAACTCTCTTAACCAATGTTTTGTTTATTGTAACAAAGATTACAAGAGGATCATATTGATTTTGAACTTAGACTGATGGTAATTAATGTGGTTGAAAAACAATATCTATTTTTGTCGCATGCATACTATCCAATACGGCTACTACATCATTATCCTTAGTAGTCAGTGCAACAATCACCTTCTGTAAAGCTTCTTGGAGCATTCCATGGTATGTAGGTGATATTTGTATTAAATCCCAAAGAGAGGTCTTAGCTAGAGTAGTGTGAAGCTATTTGACAAGATCATACTCTTGACCACTTTTATGAATAAGACGAGGTGGTTGAGGGAGCATAGGTTGAGAACATGGAAGAGAGATAGGTGTTAGATTCAGGATAGACAACTGAGAGGGGGGGTGAATTAGTTGTCTAACACTTTCTTCCAATTTACACACTTAAATTCACTTTTTAATTCAGTAGCATAATAACAATTCAATCATGGATACATAATGCACTAAACCAAGAGCAATAACACATCAACACATTAGACACCAAGATTTTGACGTGGAGAACCCAGTTAAGGGAAAAACCACAGGGTGATTAACCCAAGATTGTATCCTCTGTTAGAAGAATAGAAAGCACAAAATGGCACATGCCAATTAGGGCTAACTGCCTGAGCACACTGCTCACAAGAGGCTCATTGCCTACAAGAGACACACTATCTACAAAATAGTAAGTATCACATACATGAACTGGAGTATAGCATCTTCACCATGCTTGAATTAGTTCCATTAAGCCCAAAACTGCTACTCTACCTTACGCTCTCCTCCTTGCTACCACACACTCATCTCTCCAAGGACACCTATGAAATGACTTCGTAATCCCTTATTTATACAAGACATCAACTTAGGAATAATCATCTAAGTCAGCAAACATCTACAAGAACATCCGCAAGATGAGTAACTCATCCAGTCGGCTAGTCTTAGGAAGAACATCATCATCAAGAAGTTATTCTTCAATTGCAAGCTCCAACTCCAATGCTGACCACCAACACAAACTGGACATGATTCAAAGACATCCACAAGCTTTCTTGAATCACCAAGAATGTCCACACTTCATCTACTTACTAAAATCCTTCTCTCCTTCATCCAAAAACTCAAGAACATAGTCTGTCATTACTGTTACAAACAAATAGATGCTTGCGAACCTTCAAACCATGAACCAATCGATTTGACACTTCAAAAAGACTTCCTTAACACTCCCTCAAATCCACAAAATAGGATAATGCATTTTTGGATCTCACCAGACCTGTCTGTATTACTCTGTCACCTCTGAACACCTACCAGAACTGATTTTACTTGAGTGGCCACAACTTCTTCAGATCTTCATGTAGACCTCTAAAATCTTTATTGGATCACCTTAAGACACATATCTACAAACCCTTTGAATCGCATCCTCTGATCCTCATCCTATCTTGGACTTTTACCTTAATGTCTTCACTGTTCTTCTTGTTCCTGATTAAAACTAATTTTCTCAATATCCTCAACACACATCTCTTCCAATCCTTATCATTAATGCAATAGGAGTATGTTGACATCAATGACAACACTGGTTAGGCCCATACTTGCAACAATCTCCCCCTTTGTCATTGATGGCAACATATGATGTGAAAAACTATTTGGACCGTCAAGATAAGAACTTTTTCTTACTGACACAACTTCCCCTATCAACAACAACCATTCACATGTCTTCTCTTCCTTTATTGCTCCCCCTTTGATTAGCCACCACTTGTTTTTCACATGTCTTCTCTCCCTTTACTGCTCCCCTTTTGATCAACCACCACTTGTTTTTCACATGTCTTCTCTCCCCCTTTAACATCAATGGCAAAGGGCACATACTTGCAACTTCAACACTTCATACCAGCTGCTTCCCCTGAGTAGTAGTTCCCCCAACATCAGTCCAGACCATAAGATATGACTGTGATATCCACCAGACTGATGCACATCAGTGCACCTTAGTTCATCATAGTTCATCACCGGAGGGGCAATAACCCCTAACTTCTCCCTGAGATATTCAAAAGAGTCCTTAGGTAGAGGTTTAGTAAAGATATCTACAATCTGATCCTTGGAAGGAACAAACTCCAATCTGACTTCATTCATGTTCACTTCTCTCTCAAAAAGTGAAACTTGATGGATATATGTTTAGTCTTTGAGTGCAACACTGGATTCTTAGATATATTTATTGCACTTGAATTATCACAAAAGATTGTGATAGGCCCCTCATACTCCACTCTAATGTCTCTTAGCATCTGCTTCATCCACAAAATTTGAGTGCAACTACCTGCTGCTGCAATATATTCTACTTCTGCAGTGGACAGAGATATTGCCTCTTGTTTCTTGCTTAGCCAAGAAACCAATCTCTTTCCCAAAAAGAATGCTCCACCACTGGTACTCTTCCGGTTATCCACATCTCCTACCCAATCAGCATCTGTATATGCATGAAGAGAGAAATCATGATCTCTAGGATACCATAGACCATACTCAACTATCCTTTTTAGATATCTAAAAATCCTCTTGATTGCCATGACATGAGATTCTCTAGGATCAGCCTGGAATCTAGTAACAAGACCAACAGCCTGCATAATGTCTGGTCTAGTTTGAGTAAGATACAATAGTCCTCCAATCATTGACCTATACTTTTTCTGATCAACCTTAGGAGACTCATCATCCTTGCTCAACTTACATCTGGTTGCCATGGAAGTACTCATTGGCTTTGAGTCTTCCATCCCAAATTTCTTCAACAGTTCTTTCACATATTTGGTCTGAGAAATGAAGATTCCTTTCTTTGTTTGACTGATTTGTAGACCCAAGAAGAAATTCATTTCCCCAAGCATGGACATCTCAAATTCACTTTTCATTTGATTTGCAAAGGTTTTACACATACCATCTCTTCCTCCAAAAATGATATCATCAATAAACACTTCAAGAATCAAGATATTCTCAAGATCAATTTTGAAATATAAATTACTGTCAGCAGTACCTTTGTTGAAACCAATCTTCAAAAGATGTTTATCCAATCTTTCATACTAGGCTCTTGGGGCTTGCTTCAGTCAATACAGTGCTTTCTTCAACTTACAGACCATATCACCATGATCAGACAATTAAAATCCATCCAGTTGCTCAATGTACACTTCTTCTACCAAGTCACCATTTAGGAAGGCAGACTTGACATCCATCTGATACACTTTGAAATCTTTGAAGGTAGAAAATGCAAGAAATAATCTGACTACTTCAATTCTTGCCACCAGAGAAAAAGTTTCTTCAAAATCAACTCCTTCTATTTGAGAATAGCCCTTGCAGACCAATCTGGCTTTATTTCTGATTACTTCACCAACTTCACTCAGTTTGTTCCAGAAGACCCATTTGGTTCCAATCACATTCTTGTTTTTAGGTCTAGGAAGAAGATCCCAAGTGTGATTTTTCTCAATTTGCATCAGCTCTGCCTCCATTGCTTTAGTCCAATTTTCATCATTGTAAGCTTCATTCACTATCTTAGGTTCAATCTTTGAAATCAGACAATACTTATCTGAATCTTGAGCAATTCTCCTTCTAGTTTGTACACCTTTGCTTTTGTCACCTATGATCTGATCTTCAGAGTGGTTCAGTCTTACATACCTTGGAACTTTGGGAATTTCTTGCACTTTTGATTCTTGATCATGCTCATTAAAACTCATCTCTTCTTCCTAATTTATTGGATCAGTTTGAATCTGACTTTCAGAAGAGGCTTGGGCTCCTCGAGTCAGAACACCATTTTGATCATCTTCATCATATTCATAAAACCTTGAGGGTTTTTCAATTCCTTCATCAACCTTCACATTTGTACTTTCTATCATCTTTCTTAGTCTCTTGTTATAACACCAATATGCTTTGCTTTGAGTAGAGCAACCCAAGAATATTCCTTCATCACTTCTAGCATCAAACTTTCCTAGATCTTCATCTCTTTTAATGTAACATTTGCTACCAAAAACTTTGAAATACCTTATAGTAGGAGTGATGCCAAACCAAAGTTCATAAGGAGTCTTATCGATATTGCTTCTGATTTAAACTCGATTGAGAGTATAGACTGTAGTGCTGATAGCTTCTCTCCAATAGATCTGAGGAACATTTGATTCCATCATCATTGTCCTAGATGCTTCCTAGATGGTCCGGTTCTTTCTCTCAACTACTCCATTCTACTGTGGAGTCCTAGGAGCAGACAACTATCTCTTTATTTCATGTTTCTCACAGAAATCTATGAACTCACCAGATGTGAATTCCCCACATCTATCAGACCTTAGACATTTTAATTTTACTCCGGTTTCATTCTCTACCATAGCCTTGAATATTTTGAATTTCTCAAGAGCTTCTGATTTCTCTTTTAGAAAAGTTACCCACATCATTTCGGAATAGTCATCAATTAGTAACATGAAGTATCTATCACCTTGCACACTCCTGATTCTTGTCAGACCACATAAATTAGTATGAACTAAGTCTAATAATCTGGTAGAAGATTGTTCCTTGCTTTTGAATGAGACTCTGCTTTGTTTACCCAACTGACATTCCTTGCACAGACTATTTGTAGGCTTCACCAATTTTGGAAGATCTCTTACAACCTGAGTATTGCTTATCTTGATGATATTATCAAAATTCACATGACACATTCTCCTATGCCATAACCAACTCTAATCAACTTGAACAAATAAACAACTTTTACCAGTACCAACCAAGTGGAAGATATTACCTTTAGTTTGGGTACCGGATGCAATCTCTATTCCGGAACTCTCAAAGATCTTGCATTTTCCATTCTTGAATCTGAGATCATAGCCTTAGTCCACCAACTGTCCAACACTGAGAAGATTGTGCTTCAATCCTTCAACATACAGTACATTATTAGTTTTGTTCCTTCCATCAAAAGAAATAGTTCTTCCTCTGATTCTACCAGCAGAATTATCACCAAACTTTACCACTCCTCCTTCATACCTTTCCAAATCTATGAACTTATTTTTGTCACCTGTCATATGATGAGAGCATCCACTGTCAATGACCCAATCATCCTTTTCTTCAACTTGGGCAGCCAGAGCTTTTTCTACAACTTTATGATTGATAGATTCGGAGGTCAATGGTTCTTCTTCCTTGATGGCAATAAACACCCAATCACTTTTGGATTTGTTTCCTATCTCTGATTCATCATCTGTTACCCCTTCATTATCATCTTCCTCATGAACATAGTAACAGTTCTCTTGGAACCTTGATTTGTTAGGATTTGGCCTTGAAAATCTTTTCGGATACTTTGAGGCAAAATGACCAATCTTATTGCAGTTAAAACACTTAAAAGGCAATTTTCCTTCATACTTATTGAATCCTCTTGGTAGTCTTTTTGCAAGAAGGGCTTCAAGTTGAGTAGCTTCTGCTTCTTCTTCTTCTAGGTCTTTTCTTGCTTTGTCATACCATGATAGTTTCCTTGAAGAGTTCTCTCCTAGATCAAATCTTTGTTTACCTTTTATAGAGGCACTAGCTTTGAATACTGATTCAGTCTTTGGAGGCGCATCTCCAAACTCAGTCATTTCAAATGCATCCAATTGATCTCTTGTGACAGTTGTATGGGCTTTGATATCTTCAATGGTAGCAACCTTGATTTTATAAGAAATAGGAAGGGATCTAAGAATTTTGCCAACAATCTCATCTTCATCCAAGACTCCACCAACATTTCTAATTCCACAAACAATCTCATTTATTCTTGGCATAAAAGTAGTAATATTTTCATCATCTCTCATCTTCAAATTTTCAAATTTCCCTTTCAGACTTTGTAACCTTGCACATTTAACATACTAGTCTCCTTCATGCAAAAGTTTCAGTTTTTGCCAAATCTCAAAAGTAGTTGGTAGGTCAACAACATTTGAAAGCTCTAAGTCAGACAATGCACTTAGAAGAGCTTCTACAGTCCGTAGATTGTTTTCAGCATCTGTGATTTCATTTGGGCTTTCGGACCACCCTGAGGAGGAGTATACTTTGTTGAAGCCATGTTCCAGTACTGTATTCCCATACATTGTAAATGACATTTCATGCAACTTTTCTAAAGATTGAAATTGGTTCCATCAAACTTCGGAGTATCCTTCTTGTAGGATGACATCCTGGATCTCCTCAAGCGATTAAGCTTTTTTTTTAGAGGAACTTGGCTCTGATACCAATTGTTAGATTCAGGAAAGACAACTGAGAGGGGGGGGTGAATCAGTTGTCTAACACTTTCTTCCAATTTACACACTTAAATTCACTTTGTAATTCAGTAGCATAATAACAATTCAATCATGGATACATAATGCACTAAACCAAGAACAATAACACATCAACACATTAGACACCAAGATTTTGACATATAAAACTTGGTTAAGGGAAAAACTGTTGATAACTGAGAAGGGGGGGGTGAATCAGTTATCCTAATTATTTCCCTTATTGAACTTTCCTTTTAATTGATGCAGCATAAAATCAAACATATTAGCCATAAAACAAGAAACACATGACACAGTATTTTTGACGTGGAAACCCTGTTAAGGGAGAAAACCACGGGGTGATTAACCCAAAATTATTCTCTGTTAGAAGAATAGGAAATTACAAAAATGGCACTTGCCAATTAGGGCTCACTGCCCGAGCACACTGCTCACAAGAGGCCCACTGCCTACAAGAAGACACACTGTCTACAAAGTGATGAGAATCACAGTCTTGAACTGATTGGAAGCATCTGCATATGCTGGAGTTCAGTTCCGGTTAGGCTCAGTACACTGATCTGCTGCACTTCATCTTTCCTCTGTTCTTTATTTTGCTATCTTTCACATACCGGATCCTTTTTGCTACTTCTCCTCTTTATCTTGACTTATTCGCATATATCTCCACAACAACACACACTTCACAACTAAATCCATCCTCTATATATATCCGCACAAGTAATTTCATCACCTTTCTAGTCGGCATCCGGAACAGTCTAGTTTCTTACAAACTCTCATTCTGTCGGCTGAATCCTTCCTCACCAAGCAATGCGAATCAAGCATATACTTGTAGATATCATTAATCATGTCGGCCAAACATGATTCATGCCTTCACAACCTCTGTCATCAACAGTAACCCATCCGGAAAGCAGTCTGATACTCTGCCAGTCAGTTCTTCCTCTGTTTTCACTGTCTCTCAGGAATCCGGTACTCAACCATTCATATCTTTTTCCTTGTCCATCACCGGAGGCTAAATCCTTGGAATATACCACTAAAGGTAGTCCTCTTGACTTCCCCAAATCCGCACTGCACCAAGACACTTCCTCTGAGAGGTCCGGACCAATCTGTCGGACCTTGCCACATGCTCTGTTCTTCTTCACCGGACCACAACATTCTTTATTCTGACTTCCGGTAGAGACACATTATGACTTGCGGATATGTGGGATGACCTTTGTTGCCATCAATGACAACAACCATGAATCCATATAGTGTCTCTTGCCAACAATCTCCCCCTTTGGCATTGATGGCAACACTTAGTGAAAAATGACTAAGTGTTTTCACTATGCTCCCCCTTTGCTGATGCTCTGTCTTTATATACAATTTCCGAAACTCCCCCTTAGTTGGATTCCTCATTTTTCACTGCTCCTCACTCCCCCTTTGACATCAATGGCAAAGGGTAGGGTCCGCACACCAAAATTTTCAAAAATTTCCTATACATAGCCGCATATTTACATACTTACATATACTGAAGAATGTCTGCAAAGGATGTCTGCAATTGAATCATTTCTGTAGCCCAACTTTGCTTCATTCTGTCCAAAATTGAAATGTGACCACTTAACAAAAATGCAAATGCTTCTGCCCGCTTGAGATCTGTCGGATCTTTTGTTTGGGCGGTGGTCTGAGCATCACTGATGGCCTCATGCATAGTTTCCAACTTAGGGATTATAATCCTTCTAAGTTCTCCCATCCGGTTAGTGATGTTCTTTCTTTCCTTTTCAAGATTCTTTATTTCATTCAAGACTGCAATAGTCTGACATTCTTGATTTATTATAGAGGAAGAGAGAGGATCAAAACTTTGAGATAAGCTTTGTAGCTTATCCTGTTCCTCTTTTATTTTCTTGTCAAATGCTGCTGTTGCCTTTGACCAGGATATGCAAAATTTATAGATGTCACCGCCATCCTTAAGAGCATTCTCTAAGCTCTTTATTCCAATGCTTACAATCTTCCTATCCTTAGAGATTAATTCTAATATTTCTGAAAATCTTTTATCCAAAAATTCCTTCCGGACCTTTTCTTCAGCTGATTTTTCTAGAGAATCAAAATGTGTATCAACACTGCTGACTAAGGTTTTTAGATTACCGGAAGAGGAGGCTGTCGGATCTATCTGGATTGATGGCATAATTTTTACAAGTACTCCGGAAGCAGCTTCTATCAACTCACAGTCTTCCATATGAGACTTCAGGAGCTTTTCATTTGCCTTGGCATTTGCAAATGAGGCTATCTTCATTGTTTGTACCGGGGAGAGAGAGTCAAAATCAAATGGACCTTTTAGAAGCTCCGGTTCATCAATCTCTAGAGTTTCTTTACTCAAAAATTGTTGAACAGTTTGTGCAGTGTCTCTTGCCGGAGACAGATGTTTCTTTTCTTTAGAACTGTCAACCTCTTTGTCTTTCACCACTGCTTCCTTCTCCTGTAGTTGCTCTTCTTCTTTGGATCCGGAGACTGTAGGGGAAACCGGAGGAGAGATGCTAGTTTGTTCATGAGCCACTTCTTCTGGAGCAGAGGGTCCCAAGTCCTCAGCTGCTTCTGTACCTAAATCCTCTACAACCGGAAGATTGAACCTTTTGAAGGCCTTCCGGAGGATCTCTTCTGTTTCTTGGGCCACTTTGTCAGTCTCGCCAAGCATGAGTTGATTCATCCTGGCTTTGCTTCTGAACTCATCTTTGCAGTCTTTGAAGATAATGTTCATTGTCTTGGGATCAATTTGAGGATATAGCTGAATAGCTATCTGCTCCCGGATCTCAAGATCTTTAGCATGAGCATTATTCTTTCTTACTTCCATTTCCTTTTCTAGGCTTTTAGGAATAAGAGATATTATTTCAATGAAAGCCTTATTATATATGTTAAGATATTTTACTGTGGCCTCCTGCAGAGTCTTTTGGTCGGCCTCACTGAAGTCATCATATGATTCAGTCATTGGTTGAAGGTTTCCATCCACCGTGATCGACTTGATTATGCTCTCTAAAGACAGAGTGGGCTTCTCAACAGATACCTCTGTCATTTCCTCCTTGTCTTGGCCTGTGGAGGGCTTACCGGATCCTTTCTTCTTCTGTTTCTTTACTTCTCTTACTCCCTCATCTGATTCTGTTTCCTCTTCATCCTTTTGGCTTCCATAAGCCCTTGTGGCTTTTGTCTTGGATCTCTTACCGGATGCCTGAACTTCCGGTTTTGAACTTTTGGTTGTGGGAGGTGCAGGTCTCTTTGATGATCTGGTCTGGGTGGGAGCTTCAACCGGAGCACTTTCTTTGCTTTTCTCTTCTTCCTCGGCCTTCCTCCTCTTTTCCCGGCTGGCATCAAGTGCCTCCTTTGAGATACCTAGGCCTTGAGCAATGTGCTCTACTTCTTTTCTTACCTTTCTTTTAATCTCAGGTTCCCTGAGTTCTACATGTATTTTTACACTCAGCTCCTCAAAGGTTCCAAACCTTTCTGCCTTAGGATCTTTGGGCTGACTCAGCATGTGTTGAACATGCAGCTCCACTATCTGTTCATCCACTTCATACCCCATGGGCATGATCCAGACAGTCCTTGGCTCCACTGCCTCCATTAGGCACTGATCAGTGTCAACCATAAAGCACACTGAGTCCTTGTATTTCTCAATGAGAGACTGGGGAATTCTCTCTCTTGCTTGCATCATGCTCTAAAAGTTTTTGAAGTATCCCCATAGATCTGTATTTCTCGCTTTTGCATCCCCAAGTCCATGCAAATAGTCTCTTATCTGGACTGCAACAGGTTTGTCATTCTGCCATACCCATCCACTTGTTCCGGGTAGCTCATTCATGAAGTAGAAGAATAGACATACAATAAGAGTACCATACTTAAAGGAATTCTTCTTATCCTTCTTGATTTTCTGTATGTTTTCCATTAATTGGCTTAGCAGTAGTTCGCAGAGATCATATTCTGCATTCTTTCGTAGCATTTCATAAGCAGTGTATATTGCAGTTCCGGATACAGAATTCTCCCTGCTGGAGTGATAGATCTTGTATCCTATTATCATTGATGCATATTTGATATCCGGATCCAAAATATCTTCAATGGTCATTGCCCTCTTGTCAAATTTTGATCCGGTGGCCTCAGTTACAACGTTGTTCTTGACAGATTTGAGGATAGGTACCCCTCCGGAAGAGTATAGGCCAGTTACTGCTCTAATTGCCTCTTTTATGATCTTGCAGGGTCTATCTAGCCATAGAAAGTTGTCATGCATCCTGCTCAGTACATACCGGACCCATTCATCTTCTTCAAAACAGGGGAAATGAATAAATTGCTCAAATTGTTTCTTCTGAATATCTTTATACTCTAGTTTAAGCTCAAAAGCATTGTCTATCAGTTGCTTGTGATAGAGGTCTCTTAATTTGAATTCCCCAAATTCCTCAATGTTTGCATGTATGTAAACCCTAATGTCTTCGGTGTGTAAAACTCCGTGAGGAACACTAGAGAAGGCTCCTAGTGGATCTACCTCCAATGATTTGTAGGGATGTTTCTTAAATGAGGGGCGAGGTCTATCAGAAATCTTAACTATGTTTGGAGTAGCCATTCTTCAAAGATTTGCAGTGAGGTAATGAAAAACAGAGAATACCTTATGCGCCTTCGGTTTGCACGGGGTGGTTGGATTGATTTCTTTATGCAATAGCTTCGGCAGGAGATCCTAGGTGTGCTTGATGAACCTTGTTGCAGAGCTCCACTTTTCGCTTCTTCTCGAGTGCAGAATGAGCAAATGACCTTTGAGAAATCCCTTAAATTGCTCTGCGAACCCTAATATCTGTCTGCAATAAATGCTTCACCTACATCATTCCGGTTTGCCTTGTCTGGATAGCTTGGAGTATCCCGGATTAGTCCTGATCTGTGGATATCATCCGGATCTTTTAATCATGAATAAATCGAGGTAACATATTACAAGATCATCCCAAACACTCTGTCCAATCCGCAGAACAAGATAGTGCATTTCCAGATCTTTCCGGACCCTTTTGTAATCCTTTATCATACCGGAGCATCTCCCTGAACAGGTCTTATTTGATCGATCACAGCTTCTTCATAACTCCATGTGGACCTCTGAAAACTTGACTGAATTATCTCAAGACTCATATCTACAAACCCTTTTGATCCGCATCTTGTGCCACATCCGGCACCACTTGTTTGGCTGGGGGAACAAGATTTTCTTTGAGTCTCCCCCTGAGCCTGAGCTCACCTTTTAATTTCTGGAAGAAATATCAGCACCAGGGTCTGGTGCGGATCCGACCTCTACATTCTCTGAACTTTTCTTTACCCAAATCTTGCTCATCTGATTCCTAACCTCATCCGCATTCATCTTTTGTTTACCCTTGTCTTGATTCTGATTATACACCGGACCTCTTATGTCCTGATTCTTGTTTCTGCAGACTTTAGCATTATGACCAGACCTATTACAGATTTGGCAAATAATATTTCTTTGCATATTTGACTGATATCCTCTTGATCTGCATTGATTAGCCCTATGACCTATTCTATTGCATGTGAAGCATCTACCATTGAATGATTTGTTTACTTGCATAATTCTGCATTCATGGGATTTGTGTCCATACCTTTTGCAGTTGAAGCACTGTCCAGAGAAGGATGAATTAATCTGATTCATTCTCATTCTGCACTGATTAGCTTTGTCACCAAAGTGGTTGCAGCTGTGGCAGTATCCATTGAAGGATGGATATCTTTGAGCATTTGGCTGTCTTACCGGAGGTCTTCTAGGCCTGCTCCTTGGATTTTCTGATCCAAGATTCTTCTGACCAGATTCGGAGCTTTCTCCTTTCTCATATCCCAAACCATACTTGTCATCTGTCCTCTTTTGACTTCCAAGAAGAACTTCAAGTTGAGCAGAACTTATCTTGAATTTCTCTTTATATTCATTTGCTGTTTGAAGGTCTCTTTTGAGAGAGGCAATTTGATCCTCAAGTTTTCCTTCATTATCTTTGGCATCTTCAAGATCAGATTCAAGATGTCTGATAATCCTATCCATCTGGTGGCATTCTTCTGATTTTTCTTTAAGAGATTGTCTTAGATTGTCTTCAGCCTTTCTTTTTTCTTCAATCTCTTAAGTAAACTTTATAGTTCCTGATTCCATTTCATGTCTTAACATAATGACTTCTTTTGATAACTTTTCACATAACTTGGTTTGCTCAGTCAATTCTTCATTTGTATTGCTTTCTTCACTTTGTCTTGCCAACTGTTGAAGCAGCTCCTCTCTCTTTTTCATAGAGAGACTTAATTTGTCTTTTAATTCTCTCATGAATTCATCAGCCTGTTTGAGTCTTTCCTTTAATTCACTGACTTCAGAATTTGACTGTTCAAGATCCTCAAGAGCAGTCTTGAGTTGCTCTCTTAAACCATATGCATCCATTTGAAATCCCAGATCTTCCTCAAGCTGTTAGGCTCTATTAGGAGGAACTTAGCTCTGATACCAATTGTTGATAACTGAGAGGGGGGGGTGAATCAGTTATCCTAATTATTTCCCTTATTGAACTTTCCTTTTAATTGATGCAGCATAAAATCAAACATATTAGCCATAAAACAAGAAACACATGACACAGTATTTTTGACGTGGAAACCCTGTTAAGGGAGAAAACCACGGGGTGATTAACCCAAAATTATTCTCTGTTAGAAGAATAGGAAATTACAAAAATGGCACTTGCCAATTAGGGCTCACTGCCCGAGCACACTGCTCACAAGAGGCTCACTGCCTACAAGAAGACACACTGTCTACAAAGTGATGAGAATCACAGTCTTGAACTGATTGGAAGCATCTGCATATGCTGGAGTTCAGTTCCGGTTAGGCTCAGTACACTGATCTGCTGCACTTCATCTTTCCTCTGTTCTTTATTCTGCTATCTTTCACATACCGGATCCTTTTTGCTACTTCTCCTCTTTATCTTGACTTATTCGCATATATCTCCACAACAACACACACTTCACAACTAAATCCATCCTCTATATATATCCGCACAAGTAATTTCATCACCTTTCTAGTCGGCATCCGGAACAGTCTAGTTTCTTACAAACTCTCATTCTGTTGGCTGAATCCTTCCTCACCAAGCAATGCGAATCAAGCATATACTTGTAGATATCATTAATCATGTCGGCCAAACATGATTCATGCCTTCACAACCTCTGTCATCAATAGTAACCCATCCGGAAAGCAGTCTGATACTCTGCCAGTCAGTTCTTCCTCTGTTTTCACTGTCTCTCAGGAATCCGGTACTCAACCATTCATATCTTTTTCCTTGTCTATCACCGGAGGCTAAATCCTTGGAATATACCACTAAAGGTAGTCCTCTTGACTTCCCCAAATCCGCACTGCACCAAGACACTTCCTCTGAGAGGTCCGGACCAATCTGTCGGACCTTGCCACATGCTCTGTTCTTCTTCACCGGACCACAACATTCTTTATTCTGACTTCCGGTAGAGACACATTATGACTTGCGGATATGTGGGATGACCTTTGTTGCCATCAATGACAACAACCATGAATCCATATAGTGTCTCTTGCCAACAAAAACCACATGGTGATTAACCCAAGATTGTATTCTCTGTTAGAAGAATAGAAAGAACAAAATGGCACATGCCAATTAGGGCTAACCGCCTGAGCACACTGCTCACAAGAGGCTCACTGCATACAAGAGACACACTGTCTACAAAATAGTAAGTATCACATACATGAACTGGAGTATAGCATCTTCACCATGCTTGAATTAGTTCCATTAAGCCCAAAACTGTTGCTCTGCCTTTCGCTCTCCTCCTTTCTACCACACACTCATCTCTCCAAGGACACCTATGAAAGGACTTCACAATCCCCTATTTATACAAAGACATCAACTTAGGAATAATTATCTAAGTTGACAAACACCTACAAGAACATCCGCAAGATGAGTAACTCATCCGATCGACCAGTCTCAGGAAGAACATCATCATCAGAAATTTATTCTTCACTTGCAAGCTCCAACTCTAATGCGGACCACCAACACAAATTGGACATGATTCAAAGACCTCCACAAGCTTTCCTGAATCACCAAGAACATCCACACTTCATCTGCTTACTGAAATCCTTCTCTCCTTCATCTAGAAACTTAAGAGCACAGTCTGTCATTACTGTTACAAAGGAATAGATGCTTGTGGACCTTCAAACCATGAACCAATCAATTTGACACTTCAAAAATACTTCCTTAACACTCCCTTAAATCCATAGAATAGGATAATGCATTTCTGGATCTCACCAGACCTATCTGTATTACTCTGTCACCTCTGAACACCTATCGGAATTGATTTTACTTGAATGGACACAACTTCTTCAGATCTTCATGCAGACCTCTAAAATCTTTACTAGATCACCTTAAGACACATATCTATAAACCCTTTGAACCGCATCCTCTGATCCTCATCCTATCTTGGACTTTTACCTTAATGTCTTCACTATTCTTCTATGTTCCTGATTAAGACTAATTTTCTCAATATCCTCAGCACACAACTCTTCCAATCCTTATCATTAATGCAACAGGAGTATGTTGACATCAATGACAACACTGGTTAGGCCCATACTTGCAACAACAGGCACATGCAATTCTTGGTTACTTTGCTTGTTATTACAGGTGTTGTATGTTGGAAACAATGCAGATAACTGAGAGGGGGGCTGAATCAATTATCTTATAACTTTTCTATTTTTACTTTCTTTTCTTATCTTATCATTTAGTGTTATATCAAAACAAGACAATCATAAGAACTGAAAAAGAAATTAACACATAACACAAGGATTTTTACGTGGAAACCCTGTTAAGGGAAAAACCACAAGGTGACTAACCCAAGATTGTATTTTCTATTAAAAGAATAAAGAGTACAAATTTGGCACTTGCCAATTAGGGCTCACTTCTCGAGCACACTGTTCACAAGAGGCCCACTACCTACAAGAGACTTACAATCTACAAATGCTTATAGATGATATCAAGGTGTTTGAACTAGTGAACAACATCTATACATGCAAGAATTCAGTTTCGATTAGGCACAGTATACTGATCTAGCACATTTCATTCTTCCTCTACTCAACATTACTTTCATGTCACATTTCGGGCTTGAATTACTACCTTTGTACTTGTATCTACTTTTCTTCACACTTAATCATTCATACTATCACTTACACACCCTCACAAGCTTGAATCCATCAAGTATATATATTTGCATCAAGGATTTCCCACAACTTTCTAGTCGACAACATGAACACTTAGGATATTTGCATGTTACTGTTTAGTTGGCTAAATCCATACTTGATTGATGATGCACACCAAAAAATTTGACATAGAAATCATTACCTATGTTGGCCAAAATCATATAATGCCACAAATTGCTTGATCAATACCTTTTATACATCCGGATTGAAGTCTGATATTCTATCGGTTAGTTCTTCCTTTGTCTGCTCTGCCTGACTAGAACCCAACACTCAGATGCTCATATCTTTTTCATGCTTTATCATCAGAGGCTAAATCTCTAGAATACAATAGTCATGATCCCCCTCTTCACTTGTCCAATTCTGCAACTTACTGAGTTACACCATCTGAGAGATCCGGACCTAATTGTCAAACCTTGTTACATACTCTGTTCTTATTCACTGGTCCAAAACAATCTTCAATCTGACTTCTGGTATAGGCACATTATGTACTGCGGATGTGTGGGATAGACTTTGTTGCCATCAATGACAACACTTATGAAGCCACACAGTGTCTCTTGCCAACAATCTCCCCCTTTGGCATTGATGGCAACAATTAGTGGAAAATGACTAAGTGTTATAGTGACTCCCCCTTTACTTGTGCTTTGTTTCTTTACACTGCTTTACCCGAACTTCCCTTTTGCTGGATTCCTCATTTTTCACTATTCTTCACTCCCTCTTTGACATCAATGGCAAAGGGTAGAATCCACATACAAAATTGTGCAAAAACTATTATATACATGGCCGCATAAGTATATACAAATCATATGTTATACTTACATATACTTAAGAATATTTGCAAAGGTTGTCTTCAACTGTATAGATTCTATGGCCCAACTCCTCTTCATTCTATCCAAAATGGAGATGTGTCCACTTAACAAAAATGCATATGCTTCTACCCTCTTTAAGTCTATTGGATCATTGGTCTAGACTGTACTTTGTGCCTCTGTCGAAGCATCATGCATTGCCTCTAACTTAGGGATGATTATCCCTCTGAGGTCGCCCATTCTATCCATTATGTTCTTTTTCTCTTTAACCAGTTCTTTAATTTCATTTATTATAACAATAGCTTGACATTCATGATTCACCAGAGAGGTAGTAAGGGGATCAAAATTTTGAGATAAACTTGATAGTTTTCCTTCTTCTTTCACTTTCTTCTTAATGTCCTCTGTCACTTTGGGCCAAGTTAAACAAAATTTGTATATGTCCCCACCATCCTTAAGAGAATTTTCAAGGCTTTTTATGCCAATGCCTAATGTTCTTCTATCATTAGCAATTAGCCCTTGTACTTCACTAAATCTCTTTCCCAAGAACTCCTTTTGGACCTTAGTTTCTGTCGATTTCTCTAAAGATTCATAATGAGTGTTAACAGAATTGACTAAGTTTTTCATATTACTGGATGGAGAGGTAGAAGGATCCTTTTGATAGGTTGGCATAATCTTCTCCAGCATCCCAAATGCAATCTCCAACAGCTTACAATCCTCCATGTGTGATTTTAGAAGTTTCTCTTTTGCTTTGGCTTGAGCAAAAGATGCTACTTTCATTATCTGAACCGGAGAGAGAGAGTCAAAGTTTAGTGGCCCTTGAATCAACTCAGGTTCATCCAGCTCCATCATTTCTTTGTCCAGGAAATTTTATAGTGTGTCTTGTTGACTCTACTTCCTTCCTTTTGGGGGCATCTGAACTAACTTGCTTATTGACATCAATGATATTTATTTCTTTTATCTATCCTTTCTCTTCCAGAACAGAGGAGTCTAATGCCTTAGATGACTCTTCATCATTTTTCTTTAATCCTTCAACATCCATGTTAGAAGGCTCTTCATTTGTTTCCTCTACAATTGAAAGATTGAATCTCTTCAAGGAATTCCAAAGAATTTCTTTTGTTTCATTTGCTATTTGGTTAGTTTCTCCAACCATGAGTTTGTTCATCTATGACTTGCTTCAGAAATCATCTTTACAATCCTTAAAAACCATGTCCATTTGTTTTGGAGTGATAGAGGGACATAGTTGTATCACTATCTGCTCCCGGATCTCCAAGTGTTTTGCCTCTGCATTCTCTTTTCTCTGCTCCAATACATCTTCTAGGCTCTTTGGAATTAATGAAATTATTTCAATGAATGCTTTGTTATAGATATTCAAATACCTTAGAGTAGATTCCTCTAGAATTCTCTTGTCAACATCATTGTATTCATCATACAACTCTGTCATCGGCTACAGGTTCCCATCCATAGTAACTGCTTTGATGATATCATCAATAGAAAGAGTAGGCTTCTGAACATACTCTGCTGACTTCTGCTCCACATCAACCTTGGGGGATTTTACTTTTTCTTTCTTCAATTCTCTAATCTCTACATCTGACATGGTCTCATCATCATCCTTGAGACTCACAGAGGTAGAACTCCTAGTAGTTCTAGTCCGGGTGGAGGCATCTGCCATGTTAGTGCCTGAATTGACTGACAATTTTTGAGCAATTTTCATGCAGGCACTTTCCCTAAGTATCCAAAAAATGTTCTAAGTGTTGGACCTCCTCAGCATTTTTTCAGCTGCATCATCATATTTTCTTTGTTGAGGAGGTCATCATCATCATGTTTTCTTCGATGATGGTCTGCATCATCATGTTCTCCGTCGACTAGTTTCTCATCAGGATCATCATATTTCAATATCGGGTGATGTCTGGATATCATCCTGATCCTGCTGATGAGCTACAGTGCGCCCTGATTTGCTTGCGGGGGTGATTTCTCAAGTATCCGGTGATCTTCCAATTATCACCTTGCCCAAACATGATGATGATGTTGCCCCGATATTCTGAAGGGGTTATTCTTTGAGTTGTTCGACCTGACTTGTTCTTTCTTAAGGGTCGTCGTCATCATCATCATATTTCCAGTTATCACCATGTCGCTCGCGGGGGTCATCATATTTTCTGCCTTCATGATATTTCATCAGGGTGATATTTTTATCATCGGGTGATCTTGGTTATGATCATCCTGATGATGTTGTTGAAGAGTTCTAAGTGCGACCCGATATTCACTGGGGTCATCATATTTTGAACGTCAGGATGATCTTAGTCAATATCATCCTGATGATGTTGTCTCACTTCATGTTCGTTGTTTTATCATCCTGATGATGCTGACGTCATTCTTACGTCAGGGTGATATCTATTTCTCTGCCTATCTACATCATGATATTTCCGAAGGAGGGGGTGATATTTTCATATCACTCGGGTGTATGTTTGTTCCAGCGTCATGATGATGCTGATATCAAGGAGATATCCGCCTGCTGGCTTCGTGCATTATCTAGTGGGGGTGATCTTTTCAAGCATCATCATATTCATCTGTCGCCCCGATCTTATAGTGGAGCTATAGTGCAACATGATATTTGTACATCAGGATGATATTTCCAAATATCCGGTTGTCTTCCGAATATCATCCTGATGTTAATATGATGATGACGTCATCAAGGTCCGGGGGGGTCATATTTCTAACACAGATCATCTTGTGGAGATCTCCCGATATTTGCAAACATGATGATGACGTCATCCGGATATGAGGAGGTGCGCAGTAGGCAGATATGATGATGACGTCAGCAGGATATGATGATGATGTCATCAGGATGTTCATCGGCCAGACTTTTGGTATAGGCTCAGCAGGAGGATGTTCCTCCGATGGATCAGGTTGTGCGGATGAAGGCGATTATCATGCAGGTGATATTGCACTGATGATGCTGACATCAGGGTGATATTTCAAGCAACAGGATATCATGCTGCTGGAGGAGGATGATGATGAAGTCTTATACTAGTGTCGTCAGGAGCAAAAGCGCCGACATCATATATGCTCATGACCTAGTATATAGAGTGTTAAAGAGGTTGCTGCGGGGTGCATGTGGGATAATTGATATCCTGCATATTCGAAATATCATGATGATGAATCTCGGCGGGAAATGGTTGCGATCGACTGGTAGATGTTTTTCCCAAGGCCGTGGGTTGGTGCGCCATTAATGGCGAAGGTTGCAGAGGTATGGGCGGATCTGGTACCCGATTGAAGGTGTACATCAGCGGATAGTGGCGCAGGGCTCGAGATATCTTCCTGTCTCCTCCCCTACCTACTACATTCATGTTTGGGTGCCAATCTGGTAGTGTTTGAGCGCCATTTTCCTGATACTGTGTATCTGGCAGGATTTTTGGTCAACCATGTAATTAATTGCTGTGGTACACTACCTGGCTGTTATAAGCAGGAAGTGTTACTCATTAGTGGTTGTTGAAAGTTGGACACTTTTGGCTCTGTAATTAAAAAACAAGCTGATCTGGTTGCTCTGTACAGCTTAACCTGTGAGTTTATGTATCTCCTGTTGTACGATTTGGCATGAACCCACTGATTTCATGATTAATCTTATATGAGAAATGCTATCTTAGCATGTGTTTTGTTAATTCTGTCTCCAGTATTGCATGTATTCTTCTTCTAAATCTGGATATTTGGGTAATGTTTAGATTCTAGAGCATAGAATTCCTATGTTGAATGTCTGATCTTTTAACTTCTGCTCAAGGGGTAGATTAAACTGTTTTCAGGTTGAACATTGGGAAGGGTATACTGCAGTAGGGATGCCATAAGTATAGATAACTTGACACTCTGTATTGGGAGATATCTGTAAGGCAGATATCACATATATCCCCCTGAAATCTAGTTTTAGCTATTCATGCTGATCATTCACAGGTGTATGTCTACCGACTCCAGGCCCTGGATAGGCACCAATCTTGCTTTGTGTTTGTGTTACAACCATGTCCAGCTTTGCATCCAAAACTCAAACTAAACCATTTCATACTTCCACCTATTAGTTGTAGGAGTAGGATTAGGAACCCCCTGCATGCTCTCATACCCAACCAGACATCATGTCCAAGAATGTTGCCAGCCTTGTGATCTATCATACAGATCTTGGTCCATACATGAGAGTATTCTGCCTGTTGTTGTCAAGTTAGATCTTTCTATCTTTGAGCTAGTCAAGGTTACATCTTGAGTTATAGGGATACCCCCCTTGGTGCGGCAGAACCAGAAGTGAAGGGGAGGCAGCTCACGCAACCTCCTGTATTTGTTGGCTGAATCAGCCTGTGCATTAGAAGTGGCAAACCCTAATGCTGATTCAGAAGAAAAACCAACATGCCGGAACCTTTTCTTCTTTTGATTCCTCTTTTTCTTTCTCAAATTTCTCTGTTCTTTCTATGTTTTCAATAACTTCTCTGGTAATGCCAAATTTCTCAACCAATTCTTCAACTTCTTTTCTCAACTTTCTTTTTATCTCAGGCCTTCTTAGTTCAACATGCAGTTTTATGTTTAATTCTTCAAAAGTACCAAACCTCTCTGCTTTGGGGTCCTTGGGTTGACTCAGTAAATGTTGAATATGAGTCTCCAATATGTTTCCATCAACCTCATAGCCCATGGGCAATATCCATACTGTCCTTGGCTCAACTGCGTCTATTAGGCACTGATTAGTATCTACCATAAAGTAGACTGTCTCTTTGTACTTATCCACTATTGTTTTGGGAATTATTTCTCTTACTTGCATCATACTCTAGAAGTTTTTGAAGTAAACCTAGAGAGCTATCTTCCAGGTTTGAGTGTCAACAAGTTCATACAAGTAATCCCTGATCTATATAGCAACCGGTTTGTCATTTTCCCAAATCAAACCTTTTGAGCCTAGTAACTCATTCATGAAGTAGAAAAATAAGCATAACACCAAATCACCATATTTGAAAGAGTTATTTTTATCTTTCTTGATCTTTTGCAGTTTCTCCAGCAACTGATTCAATAGGAGTTCACACAGGTCATAATCTGCATTCTCTCTTAGCATCTGGTATGTAGTGTAGATGGCAGTACCAGATATAGAGTTTTCTCTACTTGAATGGTAAATCTTGTATTAAATCACAATTGAGGCAAACTTGACATTCGAATTAGTGATGTCATTAATGGTCATTGCCCCCTTATCATATTTTAAACTTGTGGCTTCAGATACTGTTTGATTTTTCACAGACTTGAGAGTAGGCAACCCACTAGTGGAGTGCAAACTAGTTACAACTTTGATGGCATCTTCGGTTATTTTGAAAGGCCTCATTAACCACATGAAGTTCTCATGGATCCTACTTAAGATATATTGGACCCATTCGTCCTCTCCAAAAGATAGAAAATGTATACAATGTGCAAAATGCTTATCTTTTAGGGTCTGGAACTCCAGTTTCATATCAAATTTCTCACTATTTAACTGATTGCGGTGTAGTTTCATCAATTTCAGGTCTCCAAAGTCCTCAATGTGTGCATGTATATAAACCCTAATGTCTTCTACATGGAGAATGCCATATAGGGTACGGTAAAATGCACCCAAAGGATCAACCTCAATAGATTTGTGAGGATGTTTCTTGAAAACTAGCCTTAGTCTCTCAGAAACATTTACAACCATAGGAGTAGCCATTCTAATCAACTAATATTGGAAAGGTTTACAAAAGAAATACCTCTTCACGCCTTAGGGTTTGGAGTGACTACAGGAACATATTGTACTTGGATTTGATCTTCAACTAAGTTTGAATGTTCTACTGGATTTCTTCTCAGAGCTCTTCTCCCTTCTTTTTAAGTGTAAAGTGTTACAAATGATGGATGAGAAACCTTTTAACCTTGCCCAAAAACCTAATTTCTCTTTGTAATAAATCCACAACTTAAGTCATCTGGTTACCCTGTATTGAGAGAGATTTTCTTGAATCACTGCGCGGATCTTAAAATCATTGTCTATGAGGGTTGACAACATATCTTCACCCTTTTTCAAACATGCCATAGGTTCGTAGATTAAAACATTTCAATTTTGGATCATACTAGATCTATCTGTGAAATTTTGCTTTACCGGATAGCTGCCAATACAGGATCTCCTCATAGCTTCCTCAAATCTGCATGTGGATTTGTCAGATTTTGACTAGATGAATTTTAAATGAATCTCCTCAAACCCTTTAAACCGCAACCTCTTAATCTTACTCAATGTGCCGAATTGAGGCACTTACCAACTGACTGGGGGAAAAAGGATCTTCTCTGTAGCTCCCCCTGAGCCAGAGCTTACTTTTTAGTTTTTGAAAGGAATATCAACACTAGATTCCAGTGCACATCCATCCCTAATATTCATTGTACTCTTATTTACCCAAATCTTTCTCATCTCCTTTTGAACTTCATCCACATTTAATTTACCTTTGCCTCTATCTTGTTTTTTATCATGATCCACCTGACCTTTTCTATTTTGACTCCTACTTCTGCAGAATTTGGCTATGTGACCAGATCCATTGCAATTGTAACACACAACATTTCTTTTCTTATTTAAATGCTATCCTCTTGATCTATACTCATTAGCCTTATGTCCAATTCTATTGCATACAAAGCATCTACCATTGAAAGAATTGTTCATTTGCATATTTTTGCATTCAAGAGATTTGTGACCATACCTTTTGCAACTGAAACATTGACCGAAGAAGGATGGATTGATTTGATTTATTCTATTCCTGCACTAAGTTGCTTTATGACCAAATTTGTTGCAATTGAAGAAGTATCTATTGAAAGATGGATATCTTTGAGCATTTGGTTGCCTTACTGGAGGTCTTCTAGGCATGTTTCTTTGATTTCCTGATCCAAAGTTCTTCTGACCGAATCTAAAGCTTTCACCTTTCTCATATCCCAAGCCATGCTTATCATGTACCCTCTTTTGACTTTCAAGAAGAACTTCAAGTTGGACTGAGCTTATCTTGAATTTTTCTTTGTATTCATTTGCATTTTGAAGATCTTATTTAAGAGTGTCTATCTGATTCTCAAGTTGTTCTTCATTGTCTCTGGCTTCTTCAAGATCAGATTCAAGATGTCTGATTATTCTGTCCATTTTGTGGTAGTCCTCTATTTTCTCATTGAGGGATTATTTTAGATTATCTTCAATCTTTCTCTTTTCTTCAAATTCTTGGATGAATCTCATAACCCCTGATTCCATTTCATGCCTTATCATAATTTCTTTTCACAGCTTCTCACATAGCTTATTTTCTCATTTAGATCCTCATCATTATTATTGACTTCACTCTAATTTGCTAATTTCTGGAGTAGTTCCTTTCTCTTTTTCATAGAATTACTAAGTTTTTCTTTTAGCTCATTTATGAAATCATCAGCTTGTTTGAGTCTTTCTCTCAAATTATTGACTTCAAAGTGGGATTGTTCAAGATCATCTAGGGCAGATTGAAGTTATTCTTTCATACCATATGCATCCATTGAGATTCCTAGATCTTCCTCAAGCTGTTAGGCTTGTTTAGAGGAACTTGGCTCTGATACCAATTGTTGGAAACAATGGAGATAATTAAGAGGGGGGGTGAATCAGTTATCTTATAACTTTTCTATTTTTACTTTATTTTCTTATCTTATCATTTAGTGTTATACCAAAACAAGGAAATCATAAGAACTAAACAAAAAATTAACACATAACACAAGGATTTTTACGTGGAAACCCTGTTAAGGGAAAAACCACAAGGTGACTAACCCAAGATTGTATTCTCTATTAAAAGAATAAAGAGTACAAATTTGGCACTTTCCAATTAGGGCTCACTACCCGAGCACACTTCTCACAAGAGGCCCACTGCCTACAAGAGACTTACAGTCTACAAATGCTTACAGATGATACCAAGGTGTTTGAACTAGTGAACAACATCTATACATGCAGGAATTCAGTTCTGGTTAGGCACAGTATACTGATCTGGCACATTTCATTCTTCCTCTGCTCAATATTACTTTCATGTCACATTTCGAGCTTGAATTACTACCTTCACACTTGTCTCTACTTTTCTTCGCACTTAATCATTCATACTATCACTTACACACCCTCGCAAGCTTGAATCCATCAGATATATATATCTGCATCAAGGATTTCCCACAACTTTCTAGTTAGCAACAAGAACACTTAGGATATTTTCAAGTTACTATTTAGTCAGTTGAATCCATACTTGATTGATGATGTACACCAAAAACTTCAGTACATAAATCATTACCTATGTCAGCCAAAATCATATAATGCCACAAATTGCTTGACCAGTACCTTTTATACATCTAGATTGAAGTCTGATATTCTACCGGTCAGTTCTTCCTTTGTCTGCTCTGCTTGACTGGAACCCAACACTCAGATGCTCATATCTTTTTCATTCTTTATCATCGAAGGCTAAATCTCTGGAATACAATAGTCATGATACCCCTCTTGACTTGTCCAAGTCCACAACTTACTGAATTACACCATCTGAGAGATCCAGACCTGATTGTCAGACCTTATTACATACTCTGTTCTTGTTCACTGGACCAAAACAATCTTCAATCTGACTTCCGGTATAGGCATATTATGTACTACGGATGTGTGGAATAGAATTTGTTGCCCATCAATGACAACACTTATGAAGCCACATAGTGTCTCTTGCCAACATTGTATGCGTGAGCAATCACATTATGGTATGGTTGTTGTAACACATTTTGAACATCTTGAACCGTAATCACCAGTTTTAAGCAAGAGGGTGCACTAAGTGCCCCTCAGACAGTCATTTTAGCAATATTGCTATGAATCCTACTAATAAGTATTGAATTAACATTGTTTACCTCTTGATTGCACCCAACATCCATCCCTAAAGTTTTTAATGTGAGAGACCTTTTCTCATCCACTAATGCTACATCTTGGCTAGGGAGAGCAATGGGGTGAGAGGAAGGTACATTGTCATCATCATACTCTATGGAAGAAAAAGGATTTTCATTCTCATCTTTCTCATGAGTGTTCCTAGAGTTGAATTTGGTTAAATATTCTAATATCAAAGGATGTTCACCCACGAGGATTAAAAATTGGTCAAAATCAAGATCTTTGATAAATGCATACAAAGATATCATTGAGAAATGACATGAAGGTGCCATTCCACTATAAGATCAGATTTTGAAAAGCTTTTCCAACTTTATGCAAAAGTCAAATGCAAGACTATATGCAAAAAGTGACCTAAATGCTTGGTTTTTTGATATTTTTTCAATGCCAATGAATGAAGCAACGGATGTTGTAAGGATTCTGATCAAGGACAAGTTATATGTCTAATATCAGTCCAAAACATCAATCTAATCACCCTCAACACACTCTTGATGCAAATCCAAGATAATGCCAAGTCAAATATAGTGAAAATATGTCAAAATGAGCACTTTTTTCACCAAAATTCAATGCAAAAGAGCATAACAAAGGGTGTTGTGAGGAAAATGTTGATGGAAAGAAAATAATATCCAAAATAACAGCCACTTGATGCAAAAATTCCCAACATAACATGATTGTAGTGCCACTTAAGGTAAAACCCTAGTGAAAAAGGTGTTGTAATAAAATTTAGGAGGGAAAGTGAAGAATATAAATAATATAAATTACCTCAATCCATAAAACTGATCACAACATGCTTGGAATGAAAACTAGGTCAAACCCTAGGGCCAAAATAGCCTAAATGTGTAGTTTTTTGCAAAATTTTCACTACAAGAACTCGTTAAAAGGGTGTTGTGAATATTTTTATGAGGGGAAGAAATTTATTACCCTGATAACATAAAATTAATGCAAAAATATCTTTCACAACACTCTTGTGGTGCAAGTTTGGAGAGTCCATAAGGCCAATTTTAGTGAAAATTATCATTTTTGAAGCCCTAGGTTTGAAATTTTGGAACAAATATTATGTGAATGATTTGAAGTCTGATTTATGATTGAAATTAAATACTCTCAGATCTGAAAATTATTTTCAAGATTAATCATGCAAAATTCCCATGCAAATTTAATGAAAATGCACCAAAATTGCTAGTTTTTGTTGAAATTCTCAATGCAAAAATGCAAATAAATTAAATTTAAATGAAAATTCACACTAAAATGAAAGACTAAAGCCAAATGAAAATTTGAATGAGCCTCTAAAATAAGTAGAAAAATCTAATAAAATATTTTTCCTACAAACCATAGATTTTGGAATTACTAGGTTATCTAAAAATTGTCAAAATTTCCACAAAATCCTAGCAATTAAATGATGAAAATGCAATGCAAGATCTTGAATTTTTGTATTTTTCTATAATTTATATTATATATGATGCAAAAATCATGAATTAGGAAAAATTAGAAAGAACTAACACAATTTAGTAAGCCCAACAATGCAATTTTTTTGTATTTTTCCAAATTTTTAATTTTTTTGAAATTTTCTCAATGCAATAAATTAAATGACCAAATGAATGAATGAAATCACACCAAATCTGCAGAAAAATGCTCAAAAAGTTGGAATTTAAGTTCAAAGACATGAATTCCCCAAAATGTTTAGTGGAAAAATGGATTTGTTAATCTTTTGTGGGTTAGATGTTTAAATTCGCCTCTCCACTATACATTGAAGGATCTAGGGTCGAATGGCAAGCATTATCATACCCTAGAGTAACTTTTAGATGTAGGAAAACTTGGATTAGGGAATTAACTATCAATTTTTACTTCTTCTATGCTCAATTGACCATTGAAACCCTAATTAAGCGTATATGACAACAAATTAATGAATTACAGAAAAAACTCTTGCAGACGGGAGTAAAATGCCAAATTACAGAATACCTATTTTCAGGGTTCCAAAGCGGAATAGTTGGGGACAATGGAGCGGGCACCCAAGTCCAAGGTACCTACTTTTTTGGGGAATCTAGACCTCCTTCAGACACTGATCAGCCCTGTAACTTCTATTTTCTGAAATCTATCTGCGAAGGACACTGGAGTGAGTGCCCTAGTCCCAGAAGTGCTCCTTTATCCAACTTTTCTTTAGATCCTAAATTCCTTATGTCTTCCCACCCTTCTTGTAACTCCACTTTTCCTGGATGTGACACTTGTAACCTACAATCACAAGACTTGGTTTGGGGGTTGTGGTGTTTAGAGGTTTACCTCAGTCAAACCCTGGAGGACACTTAAGTCTCCAACACTATTGTCAGATAAAGAGGGCATGCCCTTGTGAGGTAGAGGAAAAAAACCAAAGGAATCAATAATAAAAACATAATGATATGTCACCTTTTAGTGAAGCTTTCATTGAGGAAGATGCTCTTCATGCCATGAAGGAATTGATGCTCAAATATCAAATATCAACACACAAAACACACAAGTCTGCTCTTGCAACACAATAGAAAGCCTTGAATCACCTTGAGAAAACAATAGCTTGCTAGTAATCATCTAGTTTACAAATGAATGCCTACACTTGCTTATATATGCATCTACAAGCACTCCCACCAAGATATTTGAAATTCAAACTTTATGTGTTAGCAAAGGGGCCCAATAACGGTCACTAACTGATACCCAAAAATTGAGGCTGTCCTAAAATACGGTAGGACTAGGGCGCAGGTGCCCAAGTCCTCCCCCCTATTTTAGGAAGGGTACAGCTCAAGGGGTCTACCTAGGCCCTATTTGCCAAGGAACCTAGGTCTCATTCCATCGGGATGCTAAAATATGAATTAAAATGTCCTAAATGCACTCTAAAGACTCGAGAGCTAAACCTTATGAGGGAAAGCCCCCAAGGGGACATTTTTTGATGTTACACTACCAAGGGGAGATTCCAACCATTCTGCCTTTGGATCTCCTGCTGATCCCATGGAGCAAGTCCTCGCATGAATTGGAACAACTTATTAGCCTCTAACATGTCCTTGATTTCAAGAATTAAGGTCATGAAGGTTTTGATGTAATCTCAGGTCCTCCCCAATTGCTTCAAATTCATCAACTATGACCTAGCTATCCAGGCTAAGTTCTCCATCTTGAACTTCTCATAGAGTGCCTCCTGCATCTCATCCTAGTTATCCACTTTCACTAATGTAACTCATGCCTTCAAGTCCTCTTCCCTAGCTCTCCACCATAGCTTTACACTCCCAAACAAGAATGTCACAATAGTCTGCACCTTACTCTCATTGTTGTAACCTGATAGGGTGTCTAGATACTGCCCCATGTCATAGAAGAAGTTTTCTAGCACCTTGTCATTCCATTGCCTGTCATAGGCTTTCGGGGGATGGGCCTTGTGTCCAACACTCATTCCACCCTATGTAATGACCATCCTCAAGAAACTGATCTCACCAACCAATCTCTAGCGCTCGAGGAGTTTGATCCTCATCTGATCCCCGAGAAGGTCCAACCTATCTGCTACTTGGCAATCCTCTAAGGATTCCATGTTGTTCTCAAGATTATTCACCCTTTCCCTTGTCCTCAAATTTGGTTTCCTTTGAGTGACTCACCCAAACGAGAATCTTCATTCAGATTCTAGATTCTCCCTGGTAGGCAAGGGACTAGCTTGCCTCCATGATACCTCAGCTTCCCCTTCGGAGGCTGAGTGTGGAGGAGTTTTGGTGAACATCCTTTCAATGTGCATGTATCTGTAGATCAAACCTTCAATTGAATTCTGAAGAAGGGGTTATTATCTTGATAGCCTACGGGGCAGGTGGGAGTTCTAGGTTTGGCTTAGGTGGGTAGGGGTGGGTGGGAGGATATAGTTGGCTATCCTGTAGTGAGATAGGCCCTAACTATAGCCACCTTAGGGGTGGGTGGCTATAGTTGGGTGGGAGACCCTATCTACCTAGAATTCAGGTGGGTGGGAAACAATAGTTCCATGTGGGAGGAGATGGCAAAATCTTAGGTGAGTGTTTCCTCAACAATATGAATCTCGATACGGGAAACTCCCCCACCTTTTGGCATGCATGGATCTAGGAGAGAGTAAGTGGGACTCACCTGCCAATTTGAATTCCACATTAATCCATCCCATCTTATCTCATCACTTCTAGTCCATCACAAGAGCTCCATTGGGAAGTAGATCTACAAACTCCATTGAGAGGGAAGAGTGGAGGGAGCCAGCCATTGGGAAGGGGGGGCAAACATGTGAGACAGGGTTGGGAGGAGGATCTGTTGAGATTGGACATATCATCAATACCATAGTAGTTGATATCGTAGTAGCAGGATATCGAGTTGGGACAGGAGCAAGGATTTTGGAAGGAAGAGATTTTAGACAAGGGACTAGAAGAGGTACATGTAAGAAGTTCAAGCATGGGCGGGGGAGAGCACCCAGAGGAGAGAATCACCTTTACTCCAAGCCCACTTTGATCCTAGATCCTGGGCCCACAGGGGTGAGTGGTGAATGGGATGGGAAGAGTTGACCAACTCAATGAATCTGGGGGTGAGTTGAGCCCCACCATTCCTCCCCACCTAGGGTTACTGCTCGCCCTTGCCCATTTGGTTCTCCTGGGATTTGAGCATTGGTTGGGGCCTAGAGAGGAGTAGCAACTAGTGTATCGCAAAGCTCTTCTAGACCCCCAACCCACCATTGCTTCAACCAAAGCCCTGTAGGGCCCTATTGAAGTTGAGGGGGCAACCAGCTAATCTACCTACATTAAGATGCCAATGTAGGCATCCCTACTATCCCAATCGAGAAAAAGAATTGATTGCTTGTTCCTTGGAATCCATCATATCAATCACCATTTCAATGATCAACCTGGGTGGGAGGGAATTCAACTATATAGAGGGGGGGGCCTCCTCGGGGGTTAGATTAATTGGTGGGAGAACATGCAGGGTGGGCTATGGGTAATGACCCCTTAGAATAGTAGGGGCCCCTCTGCATGAGCACACTCGTAACTTAGGAGGAGGAGAATTATCCAGGGGAACTATATAGAGGGGGGTGGGGGGTGAAATTCTGGGTTGGGTGGGAAGATATAGCCCCTGGCATCTCCTCCTCCCACCCACCCTGAGTGCCCTCCCACCCATGCTCCCATAACTATAGGAAGGGGCAAGTGGATGATAGTTGGGGTACCCCCCACCTCTAGGGTTATAATAGTTGTGTTCTCAGCAGCTGAAGCTTTATAGGCTTGCTACTCTAGTAATGGGTGAAGGTTAAGGGGGAAAGAGATTGGCATTGGGTGGGAGGGAATTTTCATTGTTCATGTGGGTGGGGAGATATTGGCGAGTGGCTGGTCCCTATAGTTCATTTGGGTGGGGAGATATTGGTGAGAAGGAGCAGAGGAAGGGGTGGTGGTGGGATAATAATGGAATGAATTCCCCCTACATGCAGGGGGTGGGTGGGAGGATATAGAGCTAATCAAGCCTGGTCCTCTCCTGACTGGTCTTCATAGAGCACCAGTGGGGGCCCCCACTGTAGTTTCTATAGGGCTCCTCAGCTTATTGATTAGCACTAATCCAGCTTGAAGCTTCACATTAATCTAACTTTGAATAGAAGCTTGAGCTGTCCATACTATAGTGATGCAGTCCATTCCACCTAAAGGCCCTCAGCCCCCAACAGGTAGGCCCTCAATGAACCAGCAAGCCCTACTCTCTATAGGGAAATCCAAAAGCTTTTAATCGGTTCACCCATGAACACCCCGAATTCTAGTTTCCCCCTGCATGCATGGGCCCCCCACCCCTTAATAGTTCTATAGTTGAACATTGATACTACATATAGAATATCAATGATCACCTTGTATCCATAGTTATTAAATCCCCCTTTGTCAATCAACAGCTGGAAATAGGTCAAAGAGAATCTTGAAATTTAGAATCGGTCTATATATGGGACAGCGGAGGCGAGGGAATCCACTGTAGATGAAGACCGGGCAAGCTTCTCCTTCAAATAAATAGTAAGCTACTGGAATTGGAAGCTTAATGAAGCTTCTTTCAGGCTCTTCATACTAGTTCCTACAATTCAAGTCTCGGTTGCAAAATCTACACATCATGTTACGTAGTTAGTATCTCACTAGCTCATTTAGAGGAAAAGCTAGCTTTGGTATTGATGAATCTACTATTGAAAAGAATGAATTGTGAGAGCCCATCCAATTATGGGGGGGCCTCCCGGGGATAGATTATTTGGGGGATAATTGGCTCATCCTCATACTCATGGAAAGGAAATCTAGAACTACTAGGGTGAGCTTAGGGCATAGGGCGGGCTTCTCCAGCCCCCCTTTACACATCTCTTCTAGGTCCCCCAGGCTAGAGTACAAGGACAAATCCTAATGTACCCATCCAAAGTGAGACTGACTAGCACTGCATTTGATTGATTGAAGTGATAATAGCAGAGAGATTTGGGACTGGAGGTAGATGTCCCAAATCCCTAACATTATGGACCTTCTTCTAAGCTCCTAAGGTCTCTAGGGAAAGAACCTACTCCCAATTGGTGTCAATGCCTCTTGTGGAATCACCTAGCTGAGGAGTGGCTAACGTATCTTTGTAGAGGAAGGATGACTTGATCCATCAATAGGGACCCCTATATGTTGCATCTATAACATGGGTAGTAGGATTCATCTCAAGTGACTGAACAGAGAGAAAGGCCTCGATACGGATAGTCTGTACAATGGATTAGCAATCCACTGCTTTAGTCTTATCTCTCCCTTCGAGATAGGAGATATAGAATTAATATAGCATAGATAAAGATCAATAGATCTAATCATATTCAAGATGGGGGATATGGAATGGATATAGCATTTGTTTAGATAAAGACCAACATTGATCCGATTGTATTATTTATTTTGTTCAATACGATTCTTTGCCTATCTTCTCCAATAGGCCTAGCCTAGAAAGCCAGTATTTGGCCAGGCTAGGCCTATTGGAAGAATCAAGTGAATTAGTCAAGCGAGTGGCATGGCAATGCCTAACCGCTTACTTGTTATCAAAGTAGGGTTATAACATAGCCAGGCTCTCAAAATCTCACTGATATCATCTCTATGTTAGTTTGGAAGGGTCCTCTTCAATCACTTGAGATAGGGGGATAGGCATTGTCTAGATATTCTCTATAGGGCTCTCTATCTTCATGAATGGGAGAGATAGATCTCATATAGGGGGATAGGCAATCTCTCTATCTTGTAATCAATCAATAGTTGTTCAACCAGCTGTAGTTGTTGCTAAGTTAGTTGCTATTGTTGAGCCATTTGCTGAACCACCTCATCATGTTGCACCCAGTCATATCTGAAGTTATTGCATATAGCTGAGGGGGTCCAATGCATAGGTGAAAGTGAGCCTGGAGCCAAAGTCAGAACATGAACCATAACCATGAAGGAGGTGGCTCTATTCTCATGCTAGGGGGGCATCTCTTGAGGTCCAATAGAAAATAGGGGGGTGTTTCGCTGGTGCCCCTATCTAGCTAGATACCATACAAATGTAGGCATGAATCGATCTACTGAAACAACTAGATAGCTCTAGAATCTATCGAAGGCCCTACTATTCAATAAATAGATGACAAAGTCTTGCCTGGACCACTAGAAGCTATCTGAGAGGTCCCAAGGCGGTGGGTGGGAGGCATTAGTTGGTGAGTGGGAAACTATAGTTGATTTGTGATCACCTATCCCTTCAGATCCATCACCACCTCCATCCAATCACATATCCCTAGGAGCAGATGACCCTACCTCTAATGCGACTAGCCCTTTCCTACCCTTCTCATATTTCCTACCCAGACCATATCTACCTAATCCAGATCTTCTTGGAGATGCTTCCCTTTCATCGCCTGGTCTACCCACTGATCCCAAGATTAGTTTGTACCTTTCCCTCCCACTCCCATCTATGAATGCGCTATCTTCTATGCCGATCCCACCCTCCCTGTCCTCTATATAGTAGGGCTCTCCATGCACTACTCCCACTAATGAGGAAGCTATGACCACACCCACTCATCCAACCATAACTGATCTCTTCTAGCTTGACTTCTTGGACTGGGTTCTAACCTACCAATCAAAGGAGATGTCAAGTCGAGGGGAGGGAATTTGAGTGCTATGGTCACCCTAGAAAGAAATATTATAACCCAGGGATAGTGGCAATTCAAAAGAAGCCTTAGCAGCCGAGTCAAACTATCGCCCCATACAATTGTAGGGCAGAAATGCTAGAAAGAGATCTATTCATTGTTGGACCGTGGAGTCGCCCTATCCTTTCATTGTTGTGGATGTGATTACAAGTCAATACGAAACATTTGGGGGATAGGGGCTAGGTGATCTATTTATTCTGAATGACAGTTCATCGAGACAATGAGTCCAAACCATTACTTCCTTCACTAGGGGGATCCAATCATTTCATCGATGGTATATAATTCATCTACCTGGCCTACCCCGCACTCGACTGAGAGTATTGGGTATTGATCGAGAGCTAGGCCATCACTTCCATCAGATGAGGAATCACAACTTGCTACTTCATATCTCATTCCATAACATTTTGATTGGTTTGAAAAAATAGAACACTCTTGTGCTAGGGTGGGTGGGCCCCTCCCTAACCTATCCATAGTTGTGAGCGGGGTGAACCCCCAGAATTTGATGTTGCGGGGGAGGGAAAAGAGATTTTAACATTGCCTCTGAATTGGAGATCAATTGCCTTGAAACTAAAGCCGGTTCAGTTAGATGCCCACCCAACTAGCCAACTATAATGGAAGGAGCTCTCCTCTGCGAACGACATATTCCCTCCCTCCCTGCAACTTTTATTCTAGGTTTGGGTGGGGATTAGCTATTGGGCCACCCCTCGAAACTAGAATTCCCTACCTGGGGTGGGTGGGTGGATATAGAATAGGCCCACCCCAATCTATATCAAAGGGAGGGGGCTTGATCTTTAGTTTGGGTCATATGACTGCCCCTATCTTCTTATATTGTGATCCAATGATATTTAGAACATAACCCCCCAACAACTAATCTACCTCACCTACCATAGAATAGTAGGATGGGTGCTTCATTATAGTTCCACCACCCACCACTATAATCCCCTCCCATTCGGGTATAATAGTTAGGTTGCCCTATGATAGAACCATACTAGCAGCTGGGGGGTGATAGTTAGGCTCCTCCTTGATGGGTGTATGGAAGCCCGAGCGCGAGAAGATCCTGGAGAGAGAGATAGAAGCCTTGAATTGGACAACCCAACTAGAAGTCCCTCCCACCTGGGAGAAGAGAAACTTAATCAGATGGGAGCTTTCTCCCCTCAGATCAGGTCGGACATGCACTTGAATCAATGGCCATAGAATGTAACTGACTAAGGTAGGTAGGTTTCAACATTCAGAAGCAACAGCAATCAAATCATTTCCATCAGATGTGCCACTTTAGGATCAATCTGTGGTACCTAGTTGGTGGGGTTCCATGGGCTTGAATCCCAACGAATGATTGACAGGGTTCATTCAAATGGCTTTGGGTGGGCTGCCTTCCAAGGACGTCCATCCTATATAGTATGCCCTCCCTATTTTTGGTGTTGCACCGATATAGGCTACTGGATCAACACCAAGATTAGAATCAACTGCAGAAGCAACTAACTCAACTACTTGATCGACTGGATCAACACCTAGCTCAGATGCTTTAATTCAGGCCTCCTACTGCAAACAAATGAATCTACTACTGCTAGATCCTTTGCCGCTTCTATTGTTACTACTCCTACCTCTCACTATGCTACCTCAGCTGCTAGGAATTGAACTACTCCCACATCTAGCCCTGAAATCACTTAACCAACTAAATCTACTACTATGGGATTGACTGGTGGATCTAGGTAATGAGCTCGATCCGAAGTTGGACATGGAGCTGCTCATCAGGCAAATGAATATACGATAGTAGGGACAATGGAGAGATGAGATCACAAACATGAGGGGTGTTTGGCTCTCAATCAGAAGAGGTTGGTTCTTGATCCGGTACTGAGGACTCCGTTACCGGTGCTTCTTCTGGTCCATCCACTAGATAGAATGAGTCACCATAATCAATAGGATCGATTGGATATACTAGATGGGTTGAATACGGATCCCAATTACAAGCATCAAACTCTGAATCACACACCTGGTTCTAAAATATCTGGGTGGTTTATGTAGATACATTGACCTTTGGGTAAAGGTTAGGGAATATCTAGTCCACAGTAGGGTATGGGATATCAGATTATTACTGTCGTTACGAAGCATCAGCAGTGGCACCCCAAGTAAATAGCTTATTCCACCTAATTATCTCCTCAAGACTGCAATTTTAGTCAGTCTGGGAGTTTCCACCTTTGAAACCCTTGATAGATAGTGCGGAAATAGGTAGTGGCCTCCTAAGTTCCCACCCAACTTTTCTACTGGGCCCCCAAGTGAGCCCCATATAGCTATAATTCCCCATGAACACCCAGGTGGGTGGCAATATATATGGCTCTACAAGGCAACTATTGCCTCCCACCCACCCCTCGGAACTATATCTCCCACCCGCTGGGGTGGGTGGGAGGCAATACTTGCTTCAGTAGATGTCAAGGGAGGTTATAACTCTCTTAAATGCTAGTTCAGGCACTATAGTCGGGGTTGGGTGGGACTAGAAGTGCCTGAGTGGGAAGATATAGGGAGGTTTCTCCAATTATTGTTATTATAGCATTTCAATCTGATCCATGTTGTTTGCCACTTAAGATGCCCTTCCCCCCTTCGGTTAGCCTACCCCTACCTCCATACCTTTATAGTGGTAGTGGGTCAAATAGGGATGTTTCATCAAAAGAACAAGTTTATGCAATTGGAGGGAGGGGACGGATCCATGACAGAGAATTACATGTCCAAAGATTTTCTCTAGTTTCTCTTTTCCATTCAGTTTTCTGATCTCCAAGTTGGGCGGGTGATTTATAGACGTCAATTTGCACTTTATGGAAATCACTCCTTAATGCTTAGAGCAGGATTGACAGGAGCGACCCAACTACAATAGCACATTTGGATCGAATGATTTCAAAGGAGCTCCTGACGAACATGGATGATAGCCCCCCCACCCCTTGACTATAGTTAGGACTCGCCCTATAGTTTCTTTAGGATAAATAAGCAAATTAGACCTAGGGATGAGCCCCTATCTATATACCTGGGTTAACTCATGATCTGAAGCTATTATTTGTAGTATGGCAACCTGATATTGAGTCTTGCGAATCAGTTTGAACTGTCTTTTCCACCGAGGTTGGGAGAGAAGGGGCCACAAGGAATATGATGGTGTGTGTGGGGATGGGTGGGGGCTATAGTTGTCAATCCCCATATGAGTATCAGAGCTTGGTTCCGCTCCACCTTACCTAAGCAACTAGGGGCTAACCAGAACCAATCATTAAGCCCAATGTTTCCCTGACATTCTATTGATGTTGTTTGAGGAAGAATCAGCTTCCCACGAGCAGTCCAACATATATAGGAATGTCAGAATATGCTCTTCCTAGGCCAAGTGAAGCCCTCTCTCCCTCCAACAATCATACCATGTCTCCCGAGTTTAGAGGATAGGGCCCCTCCCCCCTATAGCCCCTACTATACTATATAAAGGGGGGCCATACTCTAGACTATAATGGGGAGGATTGGGGGGCAGGCATTTGCCCCTTTCTACCCCCCCTTGCAGAACATGCGGAGGACAATCTACATGTAGAATGATGTAGATGACCAAGACAAAATAGAGGTAGGGTGGGGAGATCAGTGAGGAAGAATTTGGGGTATTAGGGGTTACACACATCATAATCAGCATAAGGGCTTATACCATAAGGGTGGCTTCTACATAAGCAGAAGCAGTGGTTAGCTTCCATTCTATTCTTTATCTAGAGCTAGGCTAGTTTTTGTCTGAGTAGAGATCCTTAGCTAGGAGTAGTACTAGTTTGGTTTGGTGTTCACTCGGATAGGTAGAGTGTTGTATCAGACCCATTTAATGAATGCTTACATGAATCCTACATCCTACAGAGCTAACATCCTATAGGGTGAGAGAGGACACGTTCAATGAATGCTTACATCCTACATCCAGAGATGCTGTATTGGATTCGGATGCAGTGAGAGCGCCCTACCCGATAGGCAACTCTAAATGAACAAGCCTTCCAGTGGGGCCTTCTCTTCTCATTATACCTGGCACCAAACCCAGAATGGCTTATGTAGTAAATGGTATGCCAACCCAGGGATGAACTCCTTCACACCTCTGTAATGTGTAATCACCTTAACTTCTTGGGGGGATAAGAGGATATGACCAAAAATGGATTGCCATAACTGATCGAAGGCCTAGAAACACAAGCTATTGAAAATCAAGGTTGTCAAAGAATGAGGAAACAACAAAATACATGGCATGATAAATGGCTCAAGAAAATGAGTCAACAGAATAAACTATTGGTGATATTTATATGATGCTGCTGGCTCCGCGCCTATCTCTACTTCTCCTACTTCTGGCCAGGTCTCTATCTAGGTGGCTCTCTTACTGGCTAAGTGGAATAGGGGTAAGGTTGACCTGACCCTACTAAACTACTGTTGGAAGCTATGCAACTAGCTTGACTCCTAAGATAGGGCCCGACTTTACTTCTGGCTCTGATGCAGACAAAATCAGCCACTACTTATGGATTCAAATATTTTGATAGGGTGGGTAGAAGGAACCTTAGAATGGAAGCTGGCTAGTGAGATGGTGGTGGGTGCCGAGAATGAGAACTGGCTATGTAGTAGTGGTTGCTTTTGGACCTTTAGCTCTACCTGTTGGCTATTGTCCTGGCTCTATGAATGGAAGGAATGTTACTTTCAAGAAAGGGCCATAAAGAAACTAAAGGGCCTTTGAAATGGAAGGGAAAATAACTAAGCTACTGGTGGCTCTAGATCTCTACCTGGTGGTCTTGGAAGGGGTGTTGGCCCCTATCTATGCTAGCTCTCTAACCGAAAGGTATGCTACTAGCACTACTAGAAGGTATGTTAGCTAGGCCCGAAATGATGGCTTTTGGACTAAGGGATACGAATCTGGCCCTATAGGGTCCAGTCCTGTCGCTGGTCTTGTTGCTTCATCGACTAGATCAACTACTCACTTTGGAACTCATGGGGCTGCTACCTCTGCCTCAGATGCCTATGCCTTTGTTGCCCCTATGTATACCTTTGCTCCTGTCTATGATACCACTTATGCCTTTGCCCATGCTATTGGGATCTGTGGGTCTCACTTACAAAGATCATGATATGGTATCTAGCTCAGGTTTGGGTCTTGGATCAGATGCTTGCTCTGGTTCTGCTACCGATGGCACTGGGTCTCGATCCAATTGGATCTTCCTTTCGATAACTCTCACGAGCATCAAAATATCCAAACATCAGAATCTGGGTATGGTACTAGGTCAAGTGCTGCATCAACTACTTAATCTGGACCACCTTACTAGGATGTCGTGTATGAACCAACTGCATCAACTACTTAACCAACTACACAACCAACATAATCAACAACTAACTAATCAATGGAATAAGTTACCATCACTGCTTCTTGTGGCTATTGTAACTGATATTTTTGCCTCCTGCCTTACCTATACCAATACAGCTGTCTCTGCCTTAGCTATTGGTGGTCAAACCTTAATCGGTGCTTCTCCTTCTTATGGAACAATACTCTCCTCCCACCCACCCTAATGCTACTACTAGCTCAGATGCCATTGGTTGGCTCCATTGCTGAGTCAGCTCAAATTACTATGGCTAGATCAAGTGATGGTGGTGCTAGTGGATAAGCTGGATCAAACTCTAAAAGGAATAGCCAGTCGGTGGGGTTAACCTCAATCATGAAGGTCAGAAGCACGATATCGATCAGTTGTAGTAGTGGCTAGTGAGAACTAGTGTTAGAGATAGATCAATTGCTCCATTAAATTCCCCCTAGTTATCTATAGGCGACAAGCTTCATAATCTACTACAGAATCTACTGGATCAACATATGCAGCTAGGGCTGGCACTAGAGCTGCCTCTCTAGTCTATACCTTGAGTGGAGATGGATCTATTCCTTTAACTAAATCTCCTTCATCTGTTCCTTTAACTGAAACTCTTGCCTATGCCTTTGCTTCTATATCCTCTCCACTAGCCTCTACCCCTATAGGTTATGCATCTGTATATGGATATTCAACTAGAGGATTTGCTACTGAAGCTACTGATGTTGGGTCTACTAATGATGGTTTGGGGTTGATTGGGTCAACAATGACTGGGACTAGAGGCTCTGCTTCTAGCTCTGATCACGATGAAGTGTGTCTGAGTGAGGTGGTAGTTAGGATGCCTCCAGGGTCCCGCCTTTTATGGTTGAACCCCCACCTCCTGCTACTAATTAAAACACCTATGCTTGATCCCCGCCAGGGTGCTTCCTTCTCTCAAACCATTGATTTGACAACTAGAGAATCTAAAACTAGTCCATTGACTAGGTAGCATCAACCATTGCTTTTGCTCCTGAGATATAGAACTATATAGAGGGGGGGATTATACTGCTCCAGTGACCTTTGCAGGGCCCCGGCTTTAGCAGGCTATTGAACTTCTAGGGATCCCTTCTCTCCTTGAATTGATGCCTCTAGTGACCTATGCCTCTGCCTCCCTACTCTAGCCCTCATTGGAACACCTAGTGGAACTGCATAATCGCTACTACCCTTGCCTTTGCCGGCACATTGACTGTTTAAACCACAACTGCTGGGGGTGCTACTAAAACAACTGATACCTTTGCTCGGTCAACATCTAGGGGTCTACATACTTTGGAACTCAAACTGCAACCAGCGTCTCTATCTCTGTTGCTGGTGATTATGCCAATTACATGTATAGATGGGTATAGTCCACTACTTCATTATTAGGTCCACTATTTCTCTTCCCACCTAGGCCTGGACATGGTAGGTGATCTATAATAGACCACCTATGGACTCTAGATCTCGATCACTATCCACTGGATCTGCTAATGGATAGACCGAGTACTTGTTCTTGCTCTAGAATAGTATAGTAGAACGGATGTCGGTGCTGGGTCTACTAGATCAATCCATCTTTTCACCTTTGCCCCCACCCTAGCTATTCCCCCAGCTATCTCCCTCCCACCCAGCTATAAAGTTAGACTAAGGGGGGGTGGGAGGAGGAGTTATCCCACTATATCAATAGGCTATATCTCCCTCCCACCTAGGAGAACTAGTTTCTATCAATAGCCAAGAGGAGGAGACATTTTAGGATAGTGGGGGTTTTTTGGTTTTGTACGCGGGATAATATTGGTTGCCCTAGTTTGTACATTCTATCTCAATTAGTAGTAATCAATGGAGCTGAGCCTTTCTACAGTCTAGTCTGAAATATAGTTTAGCAGTCCAGACTATGTATGTAACATGAGTGAGCTTCTATAGCCCAACTGGGCCGAAAGATGCCATCGAGAAGATCAACATCCATTGGTGGGGGAACAGAAAGATGTCCTCGGGGGAACAAAAAGGGTGGAAGGTCTTGACCAAACTACTACTATAGTAGGTGGATATCTAATCCAAAGACCATATAGTTATGAACATGGTGGATCATTCATGATCTTAAGAAGGTAGTGCAATGGGCCCAGTGGGTGCCAGTATGGGAGCTAAGTCTGATCATTAGTAGTCATTATCATGCCCTTCCGCCCCTATTATTAGTAGTTACTACCTCTAAAGGATCCACTCCTAGTCTTTCAATCTCCCTCCATTAGCCAAGTGCTATCCTCCCACCCACCCAGCTCTCATTCCTTCCACTGCATCCTACCACTTATATTCCCTCCCCCCAAATCATAGCATCTATTGGTCGTACTCCCCAAGCCTTCCACCCCACCAACCTTCCCCTTCTAGTAATTGAAGCTGCTCGCTACCGGATCCATTCATACAAATCTGAAAAAGGTATCTTTTTTATGAACTATACCACCCACCCAGTGGGGCAACTCTCGAGTCCCTCCCACCCAATTGAGAGGCGTTAACTATCGAACTATAATTCCCCCACCCTTGGAAGATATAGTTGGGTTGGGAATAGTAGTTCGATGGGTGGCAATAGTTGGGCCCAACCCTTAGGCTATTTGGGTGGGAGGGCCTCTACTATTCTAAGAGGCCTTGGATTCTTTTTTTTTTTAGCATGTTTATCACATTAAGTAGATTAATTGGAGGTAGATTAATCTGTGGGGATCTTATTTCAGGTGGGTGGGAAACTATAGTTCATGGTGGCTTATTCTAGCAGGTGGATTAATGAACTGATTAGTGAAGCCCTACTATTTTAAGGCTGGTGGATATAGTTCTAAAACGTGGGTGCATCAAAGCTAGGGAATAATGAGCATTTGATGATCCACCATCTACAATCAGGGGAGGCAATCCTGAACCCACCACTAATGTACTACTTGAATTCCTCTAATCGATCGATGGTATCATCCCCTCTTACCCAGGAGCGTGGTTGGTGGTTTGAATACTGAAAGCTAGGATCAGTAGCAACTATATCCACCCACCCACCCCAAGTAGGCCAGATCCTCCTAGCCATGTGCATGGCCCATTACGGAACCAATCCACCTCATTCACCCAATGGAGGTGGAAGTGAGTAACGGCATGGCCTCCCACCCTACTCATCTAGATCGAGACCAGTATGGGCAAGCGCAATTGTCTCGTCGTAGAGCCTCATGCCCTTCCCCCTAATGGATGATCTCTCATATAGCCATGCATCCCTGATCTTGTAATCATCCTGAAAAAAAAAAGAAATTGGAGAGAAAACCATTCATTGCCCATTCACATGCCAGCTCCATATGCAGAGATGAATCCCCTAATACATATCATCTATACGCTCACCCCATCGAGACAGATTATTCCTCATTCACATGCCAGCTCCAATAGGAGTTTGGGATTTGTGTTGTTCCCTGAACAACTAGCAAGGCCACAGTAATACTATACCGGACTAGTCCCATGCCACAATATGGTGGGGTAGACCTCACCTCTACCCTCACGGGATCTACACTTGGATATGCCACTATCTGTACTCATACCTGCAATGAACATTATTAGATCCTACCAAAACCCAGTGTTTGAAATCCAACATGGAACTATGTCGAATGTATAGCGCCACTCTGAACCTTCACTAGTAGAAATATGGCAAATAAATGACCAGATGACTAAAACGTTTAGTCACGTGACCAAACTTTTAGTCACGTAACCAAACTTTTTGCAACACATCTATAAATGACTAAATAAATGACCAAATAAATGACTAAATTGGTTATCGGGCAAAAAACACAACTAAAGTGGATAATTAAAAAAAATATTTCAAATTGAGGGAGTGGGTTGTATTATAATATAATATAATAATAATATATTATATTACAATACTATAGATTAAGTGATCAAATTGAAGTCAAAATACAAACTAAATGCAAATAACACAAAGAGTTATACCTCAAAACATGAAAACCCAATTTCATCAAAGGGAAGAGGAAACTTGCACCCAAGAGCTCCTAAGACATGATAATCCCTAGAATATGATTCAAATGTGAAATGCTATTACTCTAATTGCAACTCACTAATTATCTCAATAGATATTTGGGCATGATAACTTTGCATAAAACTTGGATCCCTAAATGGGTTGAGAGATGTTGTATTTATAAATTTTTGGAAGGGATTTTGATCCAAGGGTGGAGATTGATTTAGAAGATCAATGGTGGAGGATAAAAGTGATGTGGAGGGCCTAGATTTGATCTTGGAGGAATGGAGGGCTAGGAATAAAAATAAATCTTTTATTCATTTTGGGAAAAGGGGTAATTAAATGAGCATGGGTGTGAAGGATTATTTTTGAATTAAAGATTCATATGGGGAATGTAAAATGAATTAAAAATTTATTTGGGGATAAGTGGAAATAAATGAGTATGGGTGAGGTAAGGGGTTGTAAGAAGAATTAATTGTGATGTGTGATGTTTTTAAATAAAAAATTGACTTATGTGGATTTATTTCAATTTTTTATTTGGAGGATGTGGAGAAGTGTGTTAAACTAGGTTTGACCACCCAAATGAGAGGTTAGGATTAATTAAACATAGGTTTTATTTAATAAATCCTAGGGCTAGGATGAGGTAGGCTAGGGTAGGTAATTAAATAATAGCTATTTAATTGTCTAGGGTAGGGATAGGTCAATTAATAGGCTGAATTAATTAGTTAAACATGGTTTAGCTAATTTAATTGGATTTAGTGAAAAGGGGGAAATTGATTAAATAAATATTGCATATTTATTAAATCAATTGGCTAAGGTTTGGACTATTGAATTAATGAAATTAATTCAATTGTTGGGGATAAAATGATGAAAAATTAGATGATGAAGGGATGATCGATTAAATAAAAATTTAATTAATTGATTAGGAGGGAAAATGATAGTTTTAGGGATGTCAGGAGTCAGTTTGATGGTAAAAGACATTTTTAGGTGTCTACATTTGCTTCTCTTTGACGTGGCATCAGGACCTAGGAGGGAAGTGGTGTCAAGTCGAAGAAAAATATGCCCCAGCTGCCGGGAAGGAATGAGATGGGTGAGGGATGCCCCCTCGAGAGGTCAGCAGAAAAAATAAAAATTTTAGGGTGACCTCTCGAAAAGATGCAATGGGAGTGAAAGTTAGGTAGGGAATGGAAAAAGAAGATGGTAGGAAGAAAAACGGAGGAAAAAGGCTAAGATCTGCACCCTGGAGGTGAAAAAGAGTGGATGGGGGGATGACATGGCATGCTATATGAGGAGAAGTGGGCCCTTAGAGTGCCACATTTGCACACATTAACTTTTGAGAAGGAACAAAGGAGAGATGGCAGAGCGCAACCCCCAATTCCCTCGACTTCGACACATTTCTGAGTGGTTTGATCGTTTGGCTAGGCACCGGAGGCTGGACCCCAGGTAGGGTCTATCCCCGACTTTTTGATTTTTGTGTTTTTGTCACTTTTTTGTGTTCAGGAATTGTGGCTAGAGCTTGTAGTACCAAAAGTTAGGTGGATTAGCACCATCCTCTAGATTGGCACTATCCGCTAGGGTAGCATTAGGGCAGTTTGTCACCATTTACTAAGTATTTTAGTGCTATTTTCTGAAATAGCGCAATGTTGGAAATTGGTTAGGGTTTGGTGTTTTAGCACCAAATGCATGTTAGGGTAGCGCTATGTTGTGAAATAGTGCCATTTTAGGTAGTAGCACTACTTTTTATTTTAGAACTATATCAAGGATTAGCACAATATGTGATATATGCGCTTTTGGTAGGATTAGCGCTATTCTATGGATTAGCGCCAAGTGTCAGGGTGACACCATTTTGTAAAATGGTGCTATGTATGCTGAGCAATAGCGCAATGTTTGGGAGTAGCGCAAAGTGTTTTGTGTAGTGGTGCTATTATCTATAATAGCTCCATTTGGAAGAAGTAGTAGCGCTATTTGAAAAAATGGCACGAAACATTGAATGTTTTGGTGCCAAGTATTTTGGGCATTCAACTTTAGCAGAAAGAGGGTTATTTGAAGAAAAAGCTAGGTAGATTTCTGACCAGAAAGTTGTGGATGTAGGATACACAGTCGTTTATAGTGTATTCACAAGAGCAACACGTGCCATCTGTGATGGCACTGTTTGACCAGTTTGATGATGCCACTCGGGCTCAACTGGTTAGGTTGGGGCTTCTGACAGTGGCATCGATGCTAGTGCTATGAGCTCATAGAGCTCTAATGAGAGCCGTGGTGGAGCGGTATCATTCAGAGACATGCACCTTTTTGTTGCCGACCAGGGAGATCACTATCACACTTGAGGATGTTTATCGCATCCTCAAGCTACCTATTCAAGGCCAGTGGGTTAGGTATGATATGAGGAGGGGACGGAGGGCCCTGATCAGGGTATTTGGCGAGGACCACATTGTGCTATCAGTAGATGGTCGGGAGATGAGCTACAAGGGGACATTGGCCGTGGGTGTAGATCCCTTTGCCTTATTCCTGTGTACTTTGATTGGTGGGGTGGTTATGCTTGATAGGTGAGGCAGGGGTTTTCCAGTTGGCTGGGGGGAGATGATCGAGGGGATGGTCAGGGCTGAGACCGTGTATGCCTGGGGACCAATGATGCTAGCGTAGTTGTATCATGAGATGCATACAATGGTCTATCTTCATGATTCTATGTTATCAGCTGGGGTTACTCTACTACATGTGTGGATTTGGGAATGCATCACAGGTACACGACTGATGTGTGGGTACTATCGCCAGCCATCTGAGGCATTTGTGTTTTTATATCAGGATGTAGAGTACACTTACATTGGACAAGTTCGTTATTAGAGGCAGATGCTAGATGATGTCATCCAGGTGACCTGGCGACCCTACATCAAAGTGGAGCCATAGCCTGACGATGATATCCACATACCTTTTACATTTCAGCAGTGATACCTGATGGGTCAAGGAAACCGCATGATAGATATGTACCTACTGTCACGGGTGATGTGGCAGTTTGGATTGAGGCAGGACACACCACAACAGATGGCCATTTTTGCGTAGACCCATCGAGATGCACCCTTCTGGCCTGCAGCCATATAGCCACAAGTCGCTCTAGATGACTTTGTAGCTTTACAGCCAGTACGGGGGGATTGGGGGAGCACGGTCTAGGATGCAGGCACTACTCCTACATATGACATCTAGTGGTAGATGTGGCAGCTGACTCATTTTATGGACCCAGTAGAGGAGACAGTCTCGGTGGAGGAGACAATGGGATCAGATGATGATGATTCAAATGACGATGGGGATGATGATTCTGAGCGGGATGATTTCCTGGAGGAGGGGGAGGAGATAATTGGAGACGACCTTGTGGAGGTTGGAGGGGATGGGGAGGAGAGGGTGGTTGGTCGGGATGGTCAGCCGATAGATGTGCTAGCAGTCATGGCAGCTGGATAGGGGCAGGTGGGGCAACAGGTACCTATACAGCAGTCGCCTATTGTTCAGGTTTCGATTGCTAGGGTGCGACAGCGTGGAGGGCCTCGGTAGCATGGAGGATGACCGAGAGTAGGTAGGGGTGGTCTACCCCCACCACAAGTAGTGCAGCAGCAGGTTATAGGGCAGCAGGCAGAGGCAAGCCCCTAAGGGACAGCTGGAGAGGTAGAGATTAAGAGGGTGGCATCCCATTGGCAGGGCCGGGGTGAGGAGGAGATGGAGACCTTACGAGCACAGGTGGCAAGTCTGTAGGAGGCTTTGGAGAGCCAGGAGGCAGAGTTGGTTCAGTTGTGGGGGGCATTAGCCTTATTGGATGGGGCAGATGGACAGGTGGCTGCATTGTAGGCACAACTAGCCCAGGCTCAAGGGGAGAATGTCACTTTGACAAGGGAGCAGGATGCGGCGCTCATGAGAGCCCGACAGGTAGAGGCTATAGTGAGTAGTTTACAGGCTTCAGGGGCTGGTCTAGCCCCAGTTTTGACATTGATGCAGACACAATTGTCCCAGGCATAGGCATAGATGTCTCAGGTACAGGGGGAGTTGGCAGAGACCAGAGGGTGGGTGGAGTATTATCAGGGCCTTTATTATGCAGTAGTGCCAGTAGAGTAGTGGACATCAAGCTATAGCCAGGTCAGTGGGTCGAGGGCATCTAGATCACATAGATCTAGATCAATTCAATCGGTTCAGCAGACGATGCCTCCTTCCTCTCATGTGCCCTAGCAAGGTCCACAAGTGCAGGTACAGCCATAGTCACAGCCGCCGTCACAGCCACCAGTAGGACCACAGGCACCACCAAGGTCAGGATCCCCGACTCCATTAGAGAGAGGATCCTCTATGTGACATTATATCATTGTAGCCCTTAGAGGCATTGTATCAGGACATTATATTTTTTGATGTATATATATGAGCGATGTACATTTTGTGTGGTGATTATATATGATATGATGTTTTTTGATGGTTGATGTTTTTGTTTATTATGATGATGCTCTATGATGATTATGCAGTATGTTTTATGGATTATATGCTTATGGATGTGTTGTGTTTATACAATGCCCTATGTTGATGTTATGGATGTACCTATTGACGTAACATGATGGATGCAATGATGATTTATTTATTGTGATATATGCATTTAGTTTGTATGATGATTCTAAAATGAACCTAAATGATATGATATGTAGACTCAACAAATTCTAAAATGAACCTAAATGATATGATATGCAAACTTAACAGATTCTAAAATGAACCTAAATGATATGATATGCAAACTTAACAGATTCTAAAATGAACCTAAATGATATGATATGCAAATTTAACAGATTCTAAAATGAACCTAAATGATATGATATGCAAATTTAATAGATTCTAAAATGATCCTAAATGATATGATATGAAAATTTAACAGATTCTAAAATGAACCTAAATGATATGATATGCAAATTTAACAGATTCTAAAATGAACCTAAATGATATGATATGTAGATTTAACAAATTCTAAAATGAACCTAAATGATATGCAACTTTAAATGATTCTAAATGAAATACAAATTAAATGATTCTAATGAACCTAAATGAAATGCAAATTACATGTATAAAATGAACCTAAATGATATGCAAATTACATGATTAAAATGAACCTAAATGATATGCAACTTTAAATGATTCTAAATGAAATGCAAATTACATGATTAAAATGAACCTAAATGAAATGCAAATTACATGATTAAAATGAACCTAAATGATATGCAAATTACATGATTAAAATGAAATGCAAATTACATTATTACAATGAACCTAAATGATATGCAACTTTAAATGATTCTAAATGAAATGCAAATTAAATGATTCTAATGAACCTAAATGAAATGCAAATTACATGATTAAAATGAACCTAAATGATATGCAACTTTAAATGATTCTAAATGAAATGCAAATTAAATGATTAAAATGAACCTAAATGAAATGCAAATTACATGATTAAAATGAACCTAAATGATATGTAAATTACATGATTAAAATGAACCTAAATGATATGCAACTGATATGTGATGATATGGAAGATGCTAGGTGAGATGCAAAGTGGGTGTTATGTGAGATAATTGAGTCCTGATACACATGATGTTCTTTGTTCGACCCTGAGTGGTGGGGCTGTGCAAAAGGGGAGCAGATGGGGAGAGGATAGGGGTGTATGGATGAGGGTATGGATAGGATTGGGAGTGTCTAGAGGATGGGGGTGAGTATATGAGAGAATTGTTGGGTCATAGAATACCACATCATTGAGGGGGGATTTACTTTGGTACAGGATGTGTTAAGTGGGAGTAAGATGGGGGAGGTGGATTAGTGAGGGGATTTTAGATGGGGGAGAGATAGGGTAGGTGATTATGAAATCTAGGCCCAGATGGTATAGTTGAATGAGTGATTAGGATGGTGATTTTGAGCTAGTAACAGTAGTTGCATAAGATTAATTGAGAGCATTTCTTAGTTTACTATAGCAATGTAGGATATAGTTCATGAAGGTATGAAATGACCTAGGTGATGATATATATCCCACAATTGCATGGACTAGACCCACAAACAATAGGTTGATTTCATGCATGCCCAAGGTAGTATAATCTTTCCTAGCCTAGGAAGGGGATTCACAGCGATGAGTGCGAATAATACATAAAAGGTTTTGATGCCTATATATGCAAATGGGACACATCATGCTAGAACTGACCCAGGCTTCAACATATGAATACTATTCCTAGAGTAATGGAACCAACCCAAAAGCATGGCATATAGAAACAATAACCATGTCTACTCCAGGTGTTGTCCGCTACTTACCATGATATAATGAGATCAAGGTAGCTTTGGAGATGACCTAGAGTGAGACAAAAGATAAAATTCAATAATCAAAAAGACCATCAAAAAGATACAAATAGCCTTTGTGTACTCTTGCCAAGAGACGTGTTAATAGGATGACAGATTTTTGTCCATTGTGGGAAAGATATATTCTAGGATGCAGATTAGTTGGATTTGATTGGGGAATTTTTGAAAGGTGGGCAAAAAGAACAGTCAGGCTATGTGTAAGATTATGGTTGGTATGTTGATTGATGATTTTTGCGTGAGGGGACAAGCTTCAAGTGTATACTTAGCGTGTGTACCATTTATCAAGTCCAGAAAGCTTAGTGTATGGAGACCATCCAAATGGGGTGGATGGGTGCATCTTCGGTACTTGAGTATTGGAAATGTCCATATTCCAGACTGCCTACATACCCTGTATCCATGAGATCAAGGTACTTTCAAGATGTGCGTGAAATGAATATGTAGTTCTAGCAAGACTTGATGATATGGGAATGGTTTGGTATGGGTGTGATGGTGGGGATTGACATATGTTTTGATGATTGCAATTTGCAGTGAGATCGATGTATGGGGTGATTTGTGGTGAATTGTGTTGTTTTTGGATTTTCTGATTTTGTATTATTTTTGGATTTTCTGATTTTGGTTGTACAAAAGGGAGCTTATAAGGATCCTCATTCCATGAGTTAGCCTTGGGTGGGATGGTGTGGGGTTGGGCGATAGGACTTGATGTTTCAGAATTCCCAGCCACGGGATGTGTGATATGGATATTGTGACAGAAAGAGGACTTATTAGATGGTAGAACCGGCCACTACATGTGGCGCCTGAATAGGTTTTCACCATGGTACTTATCCAAGGTGTCACCAAAGTGATTTTCACCATTGGAAGTTTTTATTGCACTCAGGTTTTTCTTGATTTTTTGATTTTTTGGTTTTTTTATTTTTCTATTTTTTATTGTTGACTTGGGGTACTTAATGGGTTATGCATAAAATTTCTTTAGATGTAGGATGTTCATAGGCTCATCCAGAGGCTGCCACTTAGGTTTTGTAAGCTGATATGCTCCTGATCCATAGTCAGCTGTGACAACATAAGGTCCTAGCCAATTGGGTTCAAACTTTCCTTGCTTAGGGCACTCCTGTAAGTTCTTTTGATTTTCCATAAGGACAAGGTTGCCTACTTCAATTTTTTGGTTTTTGATCCTCTTGTTGTAGCTTCTTTTGAGGCAGTTTTAATATGTCTACAGGTGGTTCAATGCATTCAGGCATTTCCCATCTAGAAGTTCTAGTTGATGCAACCTTGCGACTCGATATTCCTCATCAGAGATTATGTTTTGCAGGGATACTCATAGGGATGGGAGCTCGACCTCAATAGGTAAAATGGCTTCATATCTGAATACTAGGGAAAATGGAGTGGTTCCAGTTGGGGTATGGATTCTTGTGTAGTAGGCCCATAGGGCAGGGTTGAGTTGGAGGTGCTAGTCATGGCCAGCTTCATTGACTATCTTCTTGAGAATGCGGAGGATGGTTTTATTAGAAGCTTCTGCTTGACCGTTTCCTTAAGGGTAATATGGGGTGGAGAAGTGGTGTTTGATTTCAAATTTTTCACACAAGGTGTGAACTTCTTGGTTCTTGAATGGATTTCCATTATCGGTGATGATGGAATGAGGGATACCATAGTGGTAGATGATGTAATGGAGGATAAACTTGGAGATTTGGGTGCCAGTGGTGAAGGTGAGTGGTATTGCTTCCACCCACTTAGTGAAGTACTCGGTAGCAGTGATTATGAACTTATGGCCATTGGAGGATGGGGGATGTATTTTCCCTATGAGGTCAAGTCCCCACTGTGAGAAAGGCCATGATGTTGTGATGGGTTGCAACTCCTGTGTTGGTGCATGAATGAGATCACCATGCTATTGACATGGCAGGCATTTTTTGATAAACATGTAGGCGTCTCGGTCCATAGTTGGCCAATAGTATCTGGTCCTTAGGATCTTTTTAGAAAGAGTGAGTCCACTTGAATGTGCCCCACAGATGCCTATGTGTACCTCTTCTAAGGCCACCTAAGCTTCCCTAGAGTCTAAACATCGTAGAAGTGTGCCATTAAGAGTCCTTTTGTATAGGGTATCACCTACGAGGATGAAGCGGGAGGCTCGACGAATGAAAGATTTTCTTTGTGAGGTGGATAGGTTAGAGGGGATGATATTATCATGGAGGTATAGGTAGGTTTCTTGATACCACAGAGATAGGGGACCAATGACTTTGCACACTAGTTCTGATTGAGGAACTTCATATGCTGGGATGGGGAGTTCTTCTATCAGGAACTCACATTTCTTGCTATCTTTCTTCATGTCGACCAGAGATCCGATGGTAGCCATGGGATTTGCTCAAAGTGGATATCATTGAAGTAGTCTTTGAATTCATCGACCATCTTTTGGTAGGGCAGGAGCTTATCATCTTTGGTCTTGTATTCATTGTTTACCTGTCAGATGACCAGTTGAGAATCTCCATACACAGTCAAGTTCTCAATTTTCTATTTTATTGCCATGCGGAGACTTGTGATGAGGGCCTCATATTCTGCCCCTGAGGGGTAACAAATAGGACGCCTGCCCTCAAGCCTCTATGTGTGTACGATCCATCAAAGTACATCTTCCATGCTTCTGTGGTTGGTGTGATTGTCAAGATAGCTTCGTCAGGAAATTTTGCCAGTGTAGGATGTTTTGCCAGAATGGGTGCTTCAGCCAACTGATCGGCTATAACCTATCCTTTGATGGCCTTTCTCTCAGTGTATTCAATGTCAAATTCAGCGAGAATCATGACCCATTTTTCCATTCTCCCAGTAAGAGTCGCTCTGTTTAACAGATATTTCAAAGGAGCGATCTTGGTGATGAGCTTATTTTTATGATTGAGCATGTAGTGTCTTAATTTTTGTGAAGTGAAGACTAGGGCTAGACATGCTAGTTCAATTTGTGTATAGTTGAGCTCATAGGATATTAGAGTATGGCTGATGTAATAGATGGCTCTTTCTTTTCCATGCTCATCATGCTATGCTAATAGGGCTCCGATAGCTGTCTCTGTTGCGGAGATGTATAGCAGGAGGGATTCTCCTTGTCTTGGTGGAGTTATAACAGGGGGATTAGCCAGGTATTATTTTAGTTGATCGAAGGCATCCTGACACTGAGTGTTCTAGACAAAAGCTATATCTTTTCAAAGTAGATACTGGAATGGTTGGCACTTATCGGCAAGCTGGGCAATGAACCGATGGATAGACTAGAGTTTTCCTTGCAGACTTCTTAGCTGTTTCAATGTTTTCAGAGGAGGCAATTCAGTGATGACCTTGACCTTTGCGGGATCTACCTCGATTCCTCTTCTAGAGACTATGTATCCCAAGATTTTTCCAGAGGTGACTCCGAAGACACATTTCTTTGGATTGAGGTAGACATTGTATTGCTCTAATCAGTCAAAGATTTTTGTCAAGACATCCAGGTGTTCTTCTCTTGTCTTCAATTTCCCTAGCAAGTCATCCACATAGTCTTCCATGATGTGGTGGAAAAGGTCATGGAAGATGATAGTCATAGCTCTTTGATATGTAGCTCCGGCATTCTTCAGGCCAAATGGCATTATGACCCAGCAGTACATCCCCCATGGGCATATGAAGGCTATCTTATGCCGGTCCTCTTCTGCGATCCAGATTTGGTTGTACCCTAAAAAGCCATCCATGAGGGATAACATCTCATGTCCTGCAGTTAGATCCACTATCATGTCAATGTTAGGTAATGGGAAGTCATCCTTTGGGTAGGCTTTGTTGAGATCTCTGAAGTCGGTATAGCAGCGGATTCAGCCATCTAGTTTGGTTACTGGTACTAGGTTTGAAACCCATTCAGGATAATCAATTGGGTGAATGAATCCAACATCCAATAGTTTCTTTAGCTCTGCTTTGACAAGGAGGGCCACCTGAGGATTCATTTTTCTGAGCTTCTGCTTTACTAGTTTCGCATCAGGGCATACTGCAAGGTGATGGACAACCAAAGCAGGATCTAGCCCTGGCATGTCTACATAGGTCCATACAAAATTGTGATTTCGGCATTTGAATAATGCCAAGAAGTTTTCCTATTCTTGTGTGCTGAGAGATTCTACCCTAAAAGTGATTTTTGACTCTTCTTTTGTCCCAAGATTCATCTCTTGGGCTGGCTCGACTAGGACAGGTGATCTATCTGGATAAACCTTGTCTATCTCGGGAAGGCCCATGCTTCCATCTCCTAGCACCTCATGGAGGTTCTCACTAAGAGATATGTCTCTTGTTTTTACTTTTTTGGGATCTGACACTACCGTAGAATAGTTTTCACCATCAGATCCATTTTTTATTTTTATGTTTTTATGACTAGAAGCAGGGGTTGTCTCCCTGAAATAGGGATGCATATCTAGTTCCATAATGTATCCTTCTCTGTGATCTTCCAAGGGGAAGTGATCTCTAACCCCCATCATTTCAGCAATAGCCTCATCATTAGGTGCTATGTCGAAGACAGGAGGTCCCTGTTGGTCCCAGTCTATGAGGTCAGGGTATACTAGTGGTAATTCATTAGATGACGAGGCTAGGGTAGTTACTGTGTGGAGAGTGCATATGGATGAGTCAAAGAAATTGGCAAAGTCACTAAAGGAGTCTTGATGGTCTGTTTCGTTGACGTTGTCAACTTCAAGGGAGACCGTAGTGACCTCGGCTAAGATACATTCACCGGTAGTGAGGATACGTTGTTGTTGACCATATCCTAATCCTTATGTATAGGGATTTCTTGTCACTTGGACTGGTTCCACGATCCCCTGTTCATGAAGACTGATACCGCCTTGTCCTTTGTAGCCCATGTTTTTGACAATTTTCTGAACCTTTACCATAGATTTCTGTTGGTATGGTAGGAGTTTCTCGCTCAAATTCTTCATCTTTATATAGCCAGGATGAGATATCTTCGAGCACATCCTGATCCAGGAGATGTTTCTTTTCAAATATGGGTAATGGTTTACACTTGATGACTACTATGTTGGCTGCTTCTGTCTTTGGGATGCCAAACATTTTAGGATTTGGTAATGTGCCTACACAAAAGGTACTGTGCAGGTTGTATTCCCCACATCCCATGTCGTTGAGCTTGATCTTAACCTCAGGTGGTGATAGTGTTTGGGATGAAGTGGTGGCAACGTTGGCGGGGTCATTGTGTGAGGTGGAAGCTGTTGGATTGGCTTTGGTGGTGGCTTTATTGTATGGGTAGAAGGTGTGGTTGTGGCCTTCCAAGAAACTGTAGTATTGGAAGGGGAAAGGATTGGCATAGATAGTTACTTTCATACCATTGTGAGGGAACTTGAGGCATTGATGGAATGTGGATGGGACCACTTGCATGGCATGGATCCATGGTCAGCTTAAAAGAATGTTGTAGGGGAGGTCAAGATCAAGGACTTGACATTTTGTTTCTAGTATTTTCTGCCCCACATGAATAGGAAGCTTGATGGTACCCTCAGATAGCCGCTCGGTGTCATCATAGCCTTTGATTGTGATGCACTCGCTAGTGTCTACAACCACATCGAAGTATCGCAAGTGTTTTAGTAGTTTAAGAGTGCATATGTTTAGGCTAGAGCCACCATCTATTAAGACTCTTTTGATTATGTGTTTGTGGATATGGACTTCAATGTGTAAGGCATCATTGTGTAGGTGTTTAGAAGTGGGAAGGTCTTTTTCTGAAAATGTGAGATGGTGAGGTGTGGCGATATGTCCTTCCATGGCTTGGAATTGGGTTACATTCAAGTTGGCAGGAACTTGAGTTTCCAAGAGTGCTTTGTCGAGGATGTCTTTGTGAAGGGGGGATGTGTGGAGTAACTCAAGTATGGATATTTGTGCAGGGGTCTTTCCTAGATGCTCTAGGAGGTTATACTGATTGGTAGGTGATGGAGGTGTGGTTGGACGAGGGGTTAGGGGATTGGATGTGGATGCAGGTGTTTGTTCAGTGGTGGGGGCTATGCGGATGGATATACAGCCATGACGGGTTGTGACAGCACAATCAGGTGGTTGTGCCCAAATGGTGACTATGTTAACATGGTGAGATGATGGTTCTATCTGCCCTACGATAGAGTCATAGGATGCGGGTGGTGGGGTGATGTTGTATGCTTGATTGGATGAGGATGCTTTATTATGGTTGGGTAGTGGATCCTTGTAAGCTCTGAGGTTGGTGTTTGGCGATGGTTGGGTGCTTTGATCGAGGCTGACTTGATTTTGATCTATAAGGTCTTGGATGTAATGTTTTAGTTGAATGTAGTCAGCAGTTTTATGACCCGCAATGCGGTGGTATTCACAATAGTCATTTTCATTGTACCATGCAGCTTTAAGCTCATTCTCTTAATGGGGTCTAATAGGTGGGAGTGTGATCAAACCTTTCCTGAGACATCTGTTGAGGATGTCCTCGATCGGTTCCCCTAAGGGTGTAAATTGTCTTCAAGGTTTGCGTGGTTTAGTTTGCCCCCTTTGGTTATTTACATTGGTGGTATAGGTATGTGCAGGTGTTTGATTCTGTATGTGTTGGATGGCTTTCACATCCGTGACGCCGTCATTCAAAGTGTTCTTATTTTTTCCCCAATAGCGTGACTTGTCATTTGATTGCATGTTGGCATTGTTGTTTGTATTGGGGGTGTTGACATGGGGTTTGTTGTTGTTGTTGTTGTTGTTGTTGTTGGATTTGTAGTCATACAATTTGATGGAGCCCTTAGCGATGAGGGCCCATTAGATGGTGGTATCTTTTTCGATGATCTCTTCAAAGGTAGATGCACAAAGGATTTGTAAATGAAACCCTATTTCCTAATTGAGGTTGGTCACAAATATGGTGACGAGTTGTTTTTCAGGAATTGGCCATGGGAGTTTGCTTGCTAAGCTTCTCCATCTCTGCAAGAAGGAGGCAAAGGATTCCCTGCTTTTCTACTTTGTGTTGCGAAGGTCTGTCATAGATATCTCATGCTCAAAGTTATAGGAGAAATAGTTTACAAATTTTTCTACAAGCTCAGGAAAAGACCTAATGCCCGAGGGTAGATGTGCAAACCATTTAGCGGCTTGACCGCCGAGGCTTCTTGGAAAGAGTCTCATAAGATGCGTATCATTATTTGAGACTTCTAAGAAAGTGAGGTAAAACTCCCTAAGATGATCCCTAAGGTCTCCCTTTCCCTTGTATTTGTCAAATTTAGGCATCTCAAAGTTCTTGGGGAAAGGGGGCATATACAATGTGCGATCAAATGGATAAGGGCAAATGTCCTCAAAGGAATAGTTCTTGCACTTGCCCCCAGTTTGAATGTCGTCGACCTTTTGTATCAAGGCCTGTACAATGTTTGTGAGATCTTGTGGTGGTTGTGGTTGGAGTGTGTAGGCCTGTTGATTAGTGAGATGTTGGAGATGAGGTGGGATTTGATGTTGGAGATTTGTTTGGTTGAGGTTTTGGTACTACGGGTTGGTGTTTTGGTTGACTTGTGCCTGATGTTGTTGATATGCGTGGAGTTGTTAGAGAATATGTGGTGGTATTTGGAGATTGGTTTGATGTTGTGTTGATGAAGTTATGGGGTTATGTGGATATGTGACATTGGATGGATTGACGTTGGAGAGGTGGACGTTGGATGGGTTGGACGCATTGTAAGGTGGTTGTGAGAATAATTGTCTTAGGTAAGCGATGGTTTGAGGGTTGGGTGGAGGCATACTCATGGAGGTACTTGCATGTGTGATGTTCCCTTGTATGCCCAAGGTGATTTGTGGAACGAAAGGGTTTATTTAGTTGTGGTAGTGGATGTGATGACGGGTTGGAAGGTGGTAGGGATAGAGGCACTTGTGGGGATTGTTGATGTGGTAGTGGTAGAGCTTGTGGAGGTGGTAGATATGGTGGGTGTTGATGTTTGTGGGATGATGGGTTGGGTGTTTGATGTAGATGTTTGGGTGTTTGATGTGGTAGGAATGATGTTAGAGGTGGATGGTTGTGATGAGGTCATGTTATGGGGTGGTTAGGCACCAATTTTGAGGAGATAATCAAGAAATCTATTTGGATCTGACCTTAGGACTTTGTCAAGCATGTCCATGTTATCAGCGTCTTGTGTGAAGGTCAAGACATCTAGATCATCTTGGGATATGGTGGGGATGTTTTGTGGTGGTGGTGGTGGTGTTGGTGGTGGTTGTTGTAAGAAATGGAAGGGATTTTCATTGGGATTATATGTGGGGATGTGAAAGAATGTAGGTGGGTTGTATGTTTGGTTGATTGGTATGTTGCGGTCATTGGTATTAGGCATTCCTATGCCCTAATATTGTTCTGCCATTACTTGGTTTTTCTTGTGTTGTGATCTAGTTATGGGCATGCAAGTGTATGGATTTGATTTATGAGGTGGAGTGAGATGGGGATGGAGACCTTAGAGAATTTGGATTAAATTGTTGGACCCAAAGATGGAGATGGAGTAGAAGAGAGGATGTGATGGAGGATCGATATGTCTTTCTAAGGTATTAATCTAAGGGTGGGATGAGTGGACGGTATTGACTTTTTGCACAATTTTGGATCAAAAGGTAGGTGGTGGATGATGTTTGTTTTGAATAGATTGTTGATGTTTGATATGAGAGATTAGGATGATGTTTTTCAAAAGCATTTGATGGTCAACAAATTGAGCTTAGGTAAGATCTAGATTTGTGTTGCATAAATGGATTTTTTTCTTTGTTTGGGGTAGACTAATGACCTTAAGCAAAGAAGGATGATTATTTCACTTGGAAGGTAGACTATTGACTCTCCAAGCAAGATATGATGTGTAGGATGAAATCTAGATCTAGCTTTAGCTTAAAGGATGACGAGTTTTTTGATTGGTAATTTTTTGATGAGTGTTTTGATTTTGGAAGATTTTGAATGTGTTTTTGGGATTTTTGGAATGATTTCTTGTGACAAGGATTTTTGTTATGGTCCAAAAAGGTATGCAAAGATCAATGAAGATAAGTGGATATGAAATGAGGTAGATTTGATATAGCAAAAGGGTCCAACAATGATAGTGATTAATCCTCTAAGGTCAAAGTGAAGGTATGATTTAGAAAATTTTGAGAAGAAAATGGATGGACTGTTGTCAGATTTTTGGAAGGTGAATATGGATTATGACAGAGCAGATGGTGAAGATCACAACTAAATGGGTCTTAGTCTCAATCAAGTCAATCTAAAAATAGTGCCAATCCATAGGTAAAATCGTGCCAAAATTAGATAGAGATGGCGCTGATACAGGGCAGTGTTGGTCAAGGTCCTGAAAAAGATAGATTTTGATGGCAAATTTGGATTTGTTTTGATTGAGATTTGATCAAATGGTTTTCGATGTCTCTTGGCAAGTTGTTTGAAAATATTTTAAGCACATTAACACATAATTAAGCACATGAATACACAATAACCAAGATTTATGTTTGTGAAATGATGTGTGATTTTGTTAAACAAGCACTTTGTACAACCTAAGGTGAAGATATGACAGTATTTGTTGAATCTCCTAGCTATGCCTATTCAAAGTGGGTAGCTCCAGGATCTTGGTAGAACCGGCTCCTCCTTACAATTGCACACACTTCTCATGTATGCCAAGATCTGGGTTTCCTATAAGGCTTGTCCCTCACCAAACTTTTGGATTGTTCCTGCTACCTCAGCTAAGAACCACATGAATCAGGGCTGCTTCAAAGGTTTCCCTTCTGCATCAACAAATAGAAGGATTTTGGCTTGCTAAACAAAGGTTCGTAGTAAGTGCTTTCGTTCAGGTGGTTCTACGTCTAGCAGCGCTACTCTCCATTATGGAGTCTCCTAGCCTCCAAGGGTTACGCCTTGGAGGGTTTTGGGGGAGGTTGGCTATCGGTATAACACAACAACACCTATTGCTTGTGACTTTCATCCCAAACACCTTATTTTATATAGCAGCTTGAAAGAGCTTGGCTTTAGCTTGTTGCCGCTTGGGTCATTCCCACCTTTTCAAGCAGGGTGGTAGGCCCTCTAAGGATTTAACAAAAGTGACACAACCACAAAAATACTTTTGATGCCCAAGTTCATATAAAGATGCGAGGGGAGAGCATACGTATTGTTTGTGCTTGCATCACACTAAACATGGTTCATTTTAAGTCTTTGGATTTATGTTGGGGGTGATTAATGTAAGTGTTGTGAAAAAACTTTTGATTCCCAAAGTCACCAAATGGTGCGAGGGAAGAGCATACACTTTTCACACTACAAATATAACCACGAAAACACTTCACACAAATTAGATTGGTTTTCTTGATTATATGAGTGAAGAATGTAGATTGTTGTTCTTTTTAATCCAATGACTTGATTGATGCAATTTGTGGTTCTTTTTAAAGCCCAAAATCGAGGTGATTTGATAGTTGTTGGCACATAATTTGTGAATTTTTAGAACACCAAATTCAAATGTTTGACACACACACACACACACACGCAAAGATTTGTTTGTTTTGTTGATCAATTTTTATAACACCAAATTGAAATGTTGTGTAAACTAGCATGCAAGGGTTCGTTTTAGGTTCCAATTGAAATGTTTGCTAAGCTAGAGATAAAAACATCCTGCAAAAGCTTGTCAGTGTCTGCAAAATGATAGTGATGACCTGCACACAAGTTGTCAGTCCCTGCACAAAGAACAAAGTTAGTCTCATAAAATAGCGCTAATACAGGGACCTAATGGTGCCACTGTGGACAGAAAATGGTGACAATGACAGAAAACAAACTACACCCTATACAGATAGCACCAATTTATCAGATAGTGCTAATATCAGACCCAAAAGGTGCCAAAATATAATTTTGTACTACAGAATAATACAGAAGATGCCACAGAAATAAATAGCGCTAATACAATATATAGAAAGCGCTAAAATGAGTCTAAGAAGGCACCAATGTGCAAGTTATCAAGCAGTCTGGTCAACAACAAAAATAGCGTCAATCTGGGCTCTAATAGCATTGATATAGGCCTAAAAGTGTCCATCCTTCAAACAGAGGTCTTCCAAGTAAAAGAGGAGGTTAGGCTGCACTTAGAAGAGGTCTCATTAGCATTGTTAGCCTTGACAAATGAAAAAGAAGAGAAAACAGAAGCTAACATGCATGTTTAGATGTTATGAAAAATTTGGCATGACCTCCCCTTGTACCTTCCAATATTCCTGCAAAACAGAGAGCAATTAGACAAAAAAACACAGCAGGAAGAACATGGACAAAACAGACACGTGAGTGGGTCTTAAGCAAGAAATGTTTTGCGCAAAATAGTGTTAAAGCAGAAAATAGCACTAAAATAAGCCAGAGATAGCGCCGCTGCACAGGGTATATAGCGCTGCCCCTACAAAAAAACATCCTAAGCAAAAAAAAACTCACACAAACATATTAGATTTGGACCTTTGGATCCCACCCGGCGTGCCAATGTAGATTAGGTGATCAAATTGAAGTCAAATTACAAACTAAATACAAATAACACAAAGAGTTATACCTCAAAACATGAAAACCCAATCTCATCAAAGGGAAGAGGAAACTTGCACCCAAGAGTTCCTAAGACATGATAATCCCTAGAATATGATTCAAATGTGAAATGCTATTACTCTAATTGCAACTCACTAATTAGCTCAATGGATATCTGGGCATGGTAACTTTGCATAAAACTTGGATCCCCAAATGGTTGAGAGATGTTGTATTTATAGATTTTTGGAAGGGATTTTGATCCAAGGGTGGAGATTGATTTGGAAGATCAATGGTGGAAGATAAAAGTGATGTGGAGGGCCTAGATTTGATCTTGGAGGAATGGAGGGCTAGGAATAAAAGTAAATCTTTTATTCATTTTGGGAAAAGGGGTAATTAAATGAGCATGGGTGTGAAGGATTATTTTTATATTAAAGATTCATATGGGGAATGTAAAATGAATTAAAATTTTATTTGAGGATAAGTGGAAATAAATGAGTATGGGTGAGGTAAGGGGTTGTAAGAAGAATTAATTGTGATGTGGGATATTTTTAAATAAAAAGTTGACTTATGTGGATTTATTTCAATTTTTTATTTAGAGGATGTGGGGAAGGGTGTTAAACTAGGTTTGACCACCCAAATGAGAGGTTAGGATTAATTAAACATAGGTTTTATTTAATAAATCCTAGAGCTAGGATGAGGTAGGCTAGGGTAGGTAATTAAATAATAGCTATTTAATTGTCTAGGGTAGGGATAGGTCAATTAATAGGCTGAATTAATTAGTTAAACATGATTTAGCTAATTAATTGGATTTAGTGAAAAGGGGGAAATTGATTAAAAAAATATTACATATTTATTAAATCAATTGGCTAAGGTTTGGACGATTGAATTAATGAAATTAATTCAATTGTTGGGGATAAAATGATGAAAAATTAGATGATGAAGGGATGATCAATTAAATAAAAATGTAATTAATTGATTAGGAGGGAAAATGGTAGTTTTAGGGATGTCGGGAGTCGGTTTGATGGTAAAAGACATTTTTAGGTGTCTACAAATACAATATAATATAATAATAATAATATATTATATTACAATATAATATAATATAATATATTATATTACAATACAATATAATATAATATATTATAATATAATATATAAAATATATTATAATATGCTCACTTGAGTTATATTTTAAACCCTTTTTGCAGAGAACAACCGAAGAGTTAAGAAAATTTCCTGGCGTGAATTTTTTTACGGCGTGAGACAATTTCAAGCACTATAATACTCATATATAAAAGCCTATCGACTAATAATAATATATATTATACAATAATATATTATTATATAATATATCTATTATTATATATATTATATATTATTATATAATAATATAATATAATATTTATATTATATATTATATAATATTATAATATATTCAATATAATATTATAAATATTATATTATAAAATAATATAATATTATATTATTAATATTATAATATTAATATTATAATATATTTAATATTATATAATAATATTATATTATATTATATTTAATAATATGGGCGCCAAATTTAATTTTACCTCCATTTCATTTTAGTGCTTCTCATTTTGGAGAGTAGATCATCAGGCAGTCTTGGCGGGCATAGCTATTCTAAGAGTACTAAGGTTATACTGTGCACTTTGAGCTCCACTGACATGCTCTCAGATGGCAAGGCTTCAAGTGATTTGTCACAGGATTTGGCCAAGAAGAGCTTTGACATGACTGTAAAATTGGAAGCATGGATTGGATTCAAGGTTGATGATTGGACTACTAGGCATTATACCATGGAGGTTTTCTGTGATATCATGATTGACTTGAATGGCTCTTCTAGCCACTTGTCTCACCCTAGAAGGTGTGATGTTGATATATGATTTTAATCTTAGGGTTTGGGTTGATATGTGATGGGGTTACTGAGATTTCTTTGATTCTTTTCTTACTCTGACATGGGCTAGGGGTTGGGTTTTTTTACTGTACATAGAGAAACTTTGCAAATGCTATTATAAGCAGAATATATGGGGTTTGTAATATTCTTTTTATCTATGCCCCTGGCACTTTTTTTTCTGTTAATATGGCAAGGAGTTACCTTACATATTTGGAAATGAAAATATGGCTAGGGTTTGTAGTATTCATTTTAAATGGAGATATGATTAGAGTTTGTAATATTCATTTTAAATGGAAATATGATTAGAATTTTTGGTATTCAGTTCAAATGAAAATATGGTTAGGATTTGTAGGAGTGAGTTTACTTGTTCCATTAGCCTTTCCTGTGTAATTTGCTAAATAATTATTGTTTTTATTTGGAATTTGGCTTTACACCAGCCAATTGCATTTTCTTTAAAATTTCTAAAGCCTTTTCAACAAATTCATTTTGTACATATCCTGCAATCATTGCAGTCCATGAGACCACATTTATTTGAGGCACTCTGTCAAACAATTCATGTGCCTTGAAAATGCTTCCACATTTTGCATACATGTCTAACATGGCAATTGTAACTACAACATCTGACAAAATTTCTCTATCCTTTATGTTTTGATGGATGTCCATACCCTATTCCAAAGCTCCCATTTTGACACAAGTAGGGAGGATGATGGCAAAGGTTGTGGAATTTGGCTTTACACCAGCCAATTGCATTTGCTTTAAATTTTCTAAACCCTTTTCAACAAATCCATTTTGTGCATATCCTACAATCATTGCAGTCCATGAGACCACATTTCTTTGAGGCATTTTGTCAAATAGTTCATGTGCCTTGTCTATGCTTCCACATTTTGCATACATGTCTAATAGGGCAGTTGTAACTACAACATCTAACAAAATTCCTCTATCCTTTATGTTTTGTTGGATGTCCATACCCTATTCCAAAGCTCCCATTTTGACATAGGCAGGGAGGATGTTGGCCAAGGTTGTGGAATTTGTCTTTACACCAGCTAATTGCATTTGCTTTCAAATTTCTAAAGCCTTTTCAACAAATCCATTTTGTACATATCCTGCAATCATTGCATTCCAAGAGATGACATCTCTTTGAGCCATTCCATCAAACAGTTCATGTGCCTTATCTATACTTCCACATTTTGCATACATGTCTACCAAAGCATTTCTAACTATAAGGTATTCTTATTACTTAGCATGCTGGTTTTGGTCCATGTTCAGTCCCACACAAGCATGTTCTGCAGGAGGAGGTGAGACTTGTGCAGAGACTAGAATAAATGTATTCTTCCAGAAGGTATGTGTTTCCTCATGTGTCAGTTGTACTGAAATAGCTACTCATTTAATTCCTTGGGCATGTATTGTGTAAAACACTTCCTAGAATTTTTATCTGATTCATATGTTTGGATGAACAATGAATGTTTTAACATTAAAGTTTTATTCTACCATTCCATGCCCTTTATTGATTGTCTCTCATTCTTTATCTCATCATTTCTATAGGTTCTTAAGCTAGCTACAATTAGAATCAAAGGCTTGTCTGAGAGACTTAATCAACCTATTCATTTTATAGAACAAGTTTATTAGCTTGTAAAATATGTTCTATGCCACGAGACAAGTTTGTTTTTCAATAGACACATTGACCAAGTCATCCTTTGTAGTTGTTATGGAGTTTCAAAGGTCATTGTCTTACATAGGTTTCTTCTAGTTGGAAACAAACTAGAAAAATGTGATTCCATTAATATAACTAGAAGAAATAAATATCTTGCTAAGAGCTTCTGGATATGCTTGTGTATTATTTTTGATTACCGATGTTTTGGGGCTTCCTGTTGGATTTGTCATTTGAGTAAAAAGATTATAAGTTAATCCTTGACAAAGAGATTAGGTTTACCAATGCTTGTAATGTGTGTTAACTCTAATCATTATTACAAAAGTATTGATTAATGCGTTTCACATAGCTTAATATTTTCAAAATGTTTAGTTAATGTATTGATGTAGAGATATGATTAGTTTGATATAGAGTTCATAGATCAAGTCATACTGTTAGATCTATATCAATGGCAATTATTTCTCTACAAACTGTTAGTGAAACCAAAACTTTTGAATGGTGTAAAAGGAAAGTGGTGCCATGAGATGTGGTAACTTGTCTAGTCTTAGAATCTCCCAATATTGGAATAAAATAGTGTGTGGAATTCCCTTGTAAATATTTTTCATGCATGTGTGGTATTATTGCAATTATCAATCTTGTGGTATTTCAAATTCACTTTTTTACTATTCTTTTTTAAAGATTGGGCTATTAATTTTAGAGGGTGTCCAAGAAAGGACATATTTTTATATCTCATGGATTCTTGGTGTTCTAATAACTGCATAGTTTATTTTATAAGCAAACTACTTCAAAGATTCTTGTAAAATGTTCTTCAGTGAATTCTTGTAACACAATGATGTCTCTTATAATCAAGTTAGGATTAACACCCTTATTTTTTGTGGGGTAGTTTAGATAGATGATGATGCTGATTTCAAGCCGTGAAGAAGATAGCATGTCGATCCTCTAGCCACTGACCAAATTGAGGAAGAGCCTTATGAGGTAAATTTCCATAATCATTTAATTCCTCTCATTGTCATCTCAATTATCACATCTAGTAGTTGTCTATTTTATTCATCTTAGAATAAATATTTTGAGACTCTATCTATATGAACTTAAAATTTGCTCACGACTTGTGATGCTTGGCTAATTGTACAATCTGAATGAATACATTTCCATACTTGTCCATATGTCACCTTCTTCTACTCATGCTTTTCCAAGATTGAAACTATGGCATAAATCTTTACTAGTGCAGGTAAGCTATACTTCATTATTTTATCATGTTTTTTTTTTCCTTCTTTTGGTTTTATAGATGGCAAGATTAATTAGGTCACAAAAAGACATTTTCTATGTTTAAATACCCTAGCTTTAAAAATTTTATACTGTGGACTCAAGTCTCTATTGTGGTATGTTCATCAAATTATTCCATTGATTTTTTCAATAGTAAATACTACTCATTTGTATTTTAATCTCCTAACTTGATTGTTATACAGTAATAACTTTATGGAAACTCCATTTTACATTCATGATTTAGTGTATATTGAACTAATAATAGAGGAGTGTGCATCATATAGCCTTTTGGTTTGACTTGTTTTTTGTGAACTTTTAATCCACACACTTTTGAATTGTTCATATTTCTCTACAATGCACAGGTGGAGGGTGGTGTATCCCATCTTCCTATTTTGTATCCCATTTATTTTTGTGTACCCTTCATTAAGTAAATGTCTTACATTTGGAAAATACCCTGTTGCCTTCATCTCCCAAGGCAATTGCTCCAACTTTGCATAGATATGTTGTGTCTGTGGATGTGATCTGTCTCCTATAGAAAAAGCATGTGCTATTTTATGGCCTTCAATCCAACTACATCCAGGGATCTTTTTATTTCTTCTATCTTTCATCAATCTCCTTACCATTTGAACCTCACCCCAGCTGCCCACTTCTACATATATGTTTGAGAGAAGAATATAAGTTGCCATATTTTTAGGATCCAAATCAAAAAGTAACATTGCTGTAAATACTCCTAAGCCTATATTCATATGTGATTTATAGGCACCAAGAAAACAAATCCACACAACTATGATAGGTTTAACTGGCATCTTAATGATAAAGTTTAGGTTGTCCTCAAGATAGCTAGCATGGGCAAGAAGGTCAACTATGCACACATAATGATCGAGTGTAGGAGTAATGCAATAAGGGTTACTCATGTGATTGAAGTATGTACAACCCTCATCCACTAAACCTGAATAGATGCATACACATAGAACACAAGCAAAGCTTACAATGTTAGGATATGGTCCAGAGTGCTTCATTAATTCAAAGATTTTGAGAGCATTCTTGCAAAATCCATTTTGTGCATATCCTGCAATCATGGCATTCCATGAGACCGCATTTCTTTGAGGCATTTTGTCAAACAGGTCACGTGCCTTGTCTATACTTGCACATTTTGCATACATGTCTAACAGAGCATTTCCAACTATAATTTCTGACATAAATCCCCCTTCCATTATTTTGGCACAGGTAGGGAGGATGTTTTCAAAGGTTGTGGAATTTGGCTTTAGAGCTGTCAATTGCATTTTCTTGAAAGTTTCTAAAGCCTTTTCAAAAAATCCATTTTTTCCATATCCTGTAATCATGGCATTCCACTAGACCACATTTCTTTCAGGCATTTTTTTCAAATAGTTCACATGCCTTCTCTGTGCTTCTACATTTCGTATACATGTCTACTAGGGTAGTTGCAACTACAACATCTGATAGAATTCTTTTATCCTTTATGCTTTGATGGATGTCCATACTCTATTCCAAAACTCTCATTTTTATAACAATGTGAATATGGTATATAAAAATTTAAGGCACCACCAGTTATAAAAGCTATTACCGATTTTGGTTCATGATTATTCTCTGGTATATACAAATCCAACCTACAAGAGTTTAAGTCATAGTCTGATCCAATGAGCTGAGGACATGTGTAGAGCATAAAATTTTATCCAATTGGACAAGAAAATGGGCACACACTACTCTAGTCCACTTATCAAAGAATGAGAGAACAGGGCAACCAGTACCTATTCCTGGGTTCTTCTCCATAAACAATGCTTTAATGGACACATTTTGAGAAGCGATAGTAATATCCAACTGTGAAGTCAAACAAGCAATTAGAAACTAAATACCTTACCATTTAATATACAAATTTGAGATTGCAGAACATTGTTATAGACTGGAAATGGTACAAATTTACATATATGAGAATCAAACATTTAAGTATACAGTAACTCTTCCAAGCCCCTTTTTCCAAGAACCATACGTAAAACCAAATGCTTTACATGAAATCTGCCTCCTTATACTATGATACTGCACAATTTTAAATCTATAGAAATATTAGGAGGCTGCTTACCTTGAACAAAACTAGGTAGAAGGAATTCAATCCAACTACATCCATGGATCTTTTTAATTCCTCTATCTTTCATCAATCTCTTTACCATTTGAATCTCACCCCAGCTACCCACTTCTACATATATGTTTGAGAGAAGAACATAAGTCGCAACATTTTTAGGATCCAAATAAAAAAGTAGCATTGTTGTAAATACTCCTAAGCCTATATTCATATGTGATTTACAGGCACCAAGAAAACACATCCACACAACCACCATTAGTTTAATTGGCATCTTAATGATAAAGTTTAGGTTGTTCTCAAGATAGCCAGCATGGGCAAGAAAGTCAACCATGCACACATAATGATCAACTATAGGAGTAATGCAATAAGGATTACTCATGTGATTGAAGTATATACAACCCTCATCCACTAAACCTAAATAGCTACGTGCACATAGAACACAAGAAAAGCTTACAATGTTAGGATATGCTCCAGAGTTTTTCATTAATTCAAATATTTTGAGAGCATCCTTGCAAAATCCATTTTGTGCATATCTTGTAATCATGGCGTTCCATGAGACCACATTTCTTTGAGGCATTTTGTCAAACTGGTCACGTACCTTGTCTATACTTCCACATTGTGCATACATGTCTACCAGAGCATTTCCAACTATAATTTCTGACAAAAATCCCCCTTCCATTATGCTTTGATGGATGTCCATACCCTATTCCAAAGCTCCCATTTCGACACAAGCAAGGAGGATGCTGGCAAAGGTTGCAAAATTTGGCTTTAGAGCTACCAATTGTATTTTCTTGAAAGTTTCTAAAGCCTTTTCAAAAAATCCATTTTATCCATATCTTGTAATCATGGCATTCCACTAGACCACATTTCTTTCAGGCATTTTTTTCAAACAGTTCATGTGCCTTCTCTATGCTTCCACATTTTGCATACATGTCTACCAGGGTAGTTGCAACTACAACAAATGACAAAATTCATCTATCCTTCATGCTTTGATGGATGTCCATACCCTATTCCAAAGCTCCCATTTTGGCACAAGTAGGGAGAATTTTGGCAAAGGTTATCGAATTTGGCTTTACAACTGCTAATTGCATTTTCTTGAAAGTTTCTAAAGCCTTTTCAACAAATCCATTTTCTGCATATTAACATCTCTTTGAGGCATTCTGCCAAACAGTTCACATGCCTTGTCAATGCTTCCACATTTTGCATACATGTCTATTGCAAGGGGGTTTTTTGGCCTTCGCGGTGATGTGCGGAACTCCTATCCACATCACCGCAAAGGCCCAAAAACCACCTTGCAGTGTTGTGGTGACCCTGGCATCAAAATTGTCTTTGCTCCCTGACTACTCATGAGGGCTTTTTCCTCGGCCTTCCCACTTCCTCTACAGCTGCTCGCAGTGGCTTCATTCCTTTAGACACACTCATCTCTAATGTGCTACCTCAAATCAAGACCTCCTTCAATTATGCAGGAGTCATGTTGTGGTCCAAGTACTATGACAAGAAAACCCAATATAGCTTAGCCATTAAGGCTTCTTTGACCATGGATAAGTTTGATTTTGATGTGAGACACCATATTTCTTTGTTGATCCTACTACTCTTGCAATTTTTTATGCCAAGTTTTTTACAAAGTAATGTTTTACCCTTATTACTAGTGCTCAAGTAATTGAGGTTGTATGATAATTCCTTGTTGTGAGCTATTGTTTAGAATTTGCCTCTATTATGTCCATGCATTCTTCTTAGGTTGATGGAGGCTCAATTCACATTCTTATTTGGTCTAGAATCTGGCTTTCCTACCATTTTCATTGGTTGAAGGTTTTCAAGCTTTTCAAACAAATTGATCTTGTGCATATTAAAGTATTGTATGTTTTCCTTTTTCCTTTCAATGAAGTATGTGTCTTGAATCTCGACTTCCTCTTCCAAGCCAGTTTCTCCAACTTGTGCCTCATTTTATGCTTCTATCAATTTGCATATCCCTGTAATTTCAATGTGAATCACTTCTAATGTTTTATTGTATTAAGCAATCAATATTTAGCTTCTGCGCCCTTTCTAAAGTTGGAAATGGATGTGCGAATTGGGATAAATGTCTATCGAATGCATATCTTGAATGTTTCTAAAACTATATCTGCCCCAATCCTTTTTGTGCACATCATGCAATCTTTGCATCCCATGAGACTGTAGGTTTTACAGATCTCATACCATTTATATGCTACCATGTTTTGTAAATGTGTTACAAGGGAACTAAAACTAGGGTAAAAGACCCAATAGGTGAGATAGTTCCAATGGCTGAGAAAGCATATGTGCATTTAAGGCCCAATATTTTTTATGTTTAGTACCAGTATATGCGCATTTGAGGCCCAATATTTTTAAAGTTTAGTACTAGTAGTTGTGACTTTAAGGTTGTTAGTGCTACTATAAGTACTAATAATTAAATGAAATGTACCCCTTAAATTTAAAAAGAAACCAATCATGTGATGCCACATCAGCACACCAATAAAACATGACTTAATGCACACCTATTGGTCCACCCTTTTTTTGGGGAACTATTTGACATCTCAACAAAAAGCATGCTAATGTGGCATCATATTTGATGATGTGGCCCTGAAACCTTAGTTATAAGCAAGGGCATTGCCAAATAAGCTACTGTAAAAATTTTGGAGTGATTTGAAATTGCCACGTATGATTTTGAGAGGCGTGAAGTTAGGGTGCACCACTACTGGGTCCTCTCCCCTACATCGGCAATTTTAAAGTTCTCTCTAACTTGTTTAAATGATTGGAATAGTAAGGTTCCATGAATTATAGTATATTTTCATTCAATTACCTTCAGTCATGAATATCCTGATCCCTATATTACTTGGACTCATTCCCTTGTCTGCAAATAGACTTGTCGTAGATTGAAAAGATAATTTAAATAATTTTGCATTTTAATGATGTATTTTGCTTATTTTCTTACATACCAAAATATGCTATATTAGAGTAAATAAATAAATTGTTTCATATAAAAAATTTATGTAAATTAAACTTAATACAATAATTGAGCACGATTAATTTATATTGTTGGATGAATAAATTGATTTTAGAAATTAAACACAATAGACCTACTAATTGCATAAATTTGGATTTACACCTGCTAATTGCATTTGTAAAGTCATATTACCATTAATTAATAATGGATACCATATTTGTATATATTTATCAGAGATTACAAATTTATATAATTTGTGTGGTTTATGCCAATTACTTCTTGCTTAATTAAGTTGGGCTAACAGTTCTCATTTGTTTTCATACTAACAGACTTCTTTTGCTAGAGTTTCAGCCTTTGGTGGAGCAGCTTATTAGATTCCTTCCAAAAACATGGCAAATTTTATTATTTTCTTCTACATTTCCAGTCACTGTTAAATCTTTTAAGGACAGATATTTGTGCAAGTCATATGTCATCAACCTCATGGATGCACTTACACTTAAAGGTATTACACAGTATTATGCATTTGTTGAAGAAAGGTAGAAGGTTCATTGTCTCAATACACTGTTCTCCAAGGTTAGTTTCAGACATATTCCTTTGATCATACAATAGATGAGTGTTCTTCTGTCAACATTTCAATGACTTTTTTTGTTGTCTTTTGCAGCTCCAAATCAATCAGTCAATAATCTTTTGCAATTCTGTGAACCATGTGGAACTCTTAGCAAAGAAAATAATAGAGCTTGGGTATTCTTGTTTCTACATTCATCCAAAGATGTTGCAGTCTCACCGTAATAGAGTCTTCCATGATTTTCACAATGGTGCCTGTAGAAATCTAGTATCATCAGGTAGTTAATAATAAATATTTTGTAATTACCCATTAAGTGCAATCTATATAGAATTGTTAGTTTATTTTGTTGGTTATGGTTCTTATTGTCCCTTATATCTAGTCACATCAGATCTGTTTATAAGAGGGGTCAATATTCAAGTAGTTAATGTTGTTATCAACTTTGATTTTCCTAAAAATTTAGAAACTTATTTGCACAGGGTAAGTGGTCAAGCCCATCTAATTGATTATGCTGAAGTGTTGCTTACCCATAACTAACAAACTTAGCATCTAGTGACTGTTCAAAAATTGATTACTAGGAATGGGGGTTGTAAGAATGTTTGTCTAAACCTGACTGTTTATAAATTTGACTTACTCTATCTAAACAGATCTAAGAAGATCCGTGGAGTCAAGAAGGTAAATATTCTTTCAAAGAACATGTTAACGTAAGTTACTTATTTTCTTTCTGTTACAAAGGGGCAATTTAATTATTGCATTGTTGGGTTCTGTTTGTGCAGACCAAGGCAAGAGATGCAGCAAAGAAGAAGAAATGCAGCAATTAGCAATATTAAGTGAGTTTTGATATATTTATTCAGATTTTGAGATGTAAAAGCCCATGATGAGATATTTAGGCTTCATTTTGCAAGTAGTTATTTCATGTTTTAGAGTTGTATAAGCAAAAAATAGAGCATTGTAACTCAGTTTTCTCAATCACAGCACTGAGAAACACACTTTGTAACACATTTTTCAAAGCAAAGACATATTTAAGTCTTGTATTTTCTATAAAAACACATTTTCTCAATAAAATTTTAGTATTTTGCCTTCTTAATAGTTGTTTCATTATGTGCAAATGAATGATTGATTATATTTTTTTGTGTTTTATGTTTAAACCTCAAAAACAATTAAATAAACTACCAATTGACTAAATATACCACCAACTAACAAAAATTGATGACTAAATATACTACTAAATTGATGACTAAATATACTACCAAATTAATGACTAAAATTTGTATAGTCATAAATTTGGTCGCGAGATAAATGACCGACAATAAACTACTAATGGTCACGTGACTAAATATACTATGAAATTGATGACTAAATATACTACCAAATTATCAAATATACTATCAAATTGATGACTAAATATACTAACAAATTTATGACTAAATATACTACCAAATTTGATGAAGGGGGTAAATCACAAAACACACAATAACAGATATTAAACAGAGCAAATAGAACTTTCTTTTATTGAACTAGGTAACTCATTACATTACAGAAGCTCAATTACAATAAGAGGATGAATCCTCTACTGGCTGCAACACATTACAGCTTTCCCAACCTCAAGACTCTAGAATCTTCAGCCTTCTGTAACCCCAAATCAGTTAGGGTTTCTGTTTTCCCACCTATTCTTGACTCTACACTAGCCCCCTTAACTCTACTACCACCTAGGGTTCGCAAAATAGTCATAAATGGCACTTTTTGGTGGCCTCCAGCTGAATTTTGAAATTTGTAATTCCCTCCAAAAGTAGGTCAACTTCCGGGAAGCATAACTTTTGATCCGAGTGTCCGATTGATTAACCGTTTTAAGCGCTGAAAAGCTCACAATGTGAACTATCACGCTAGAAATGTCTAAATGGATTTCTATCAAATTTTTAGGATGTTATGGGAAGTTTTAGTGCCTCACATCTCGTTCCAAAAATTTTTAGGGGCTTTTCAAAAAACAAAAACTTTAATATTTTTCAGCTCACAAATGGTCTTTTCCTGATTCCTTCGCCAAAGGTCTTATATTTCCATTATGTAACTTTCTAGAAGTTTTTGCTTCATTATGTGCCCAAATACAAACTTTTTAAAAATAGCAGGTACACTTTCCAAAATAGGCAGGTTGCTGTTTTTAGCAGTTTTGGAAAAACTGAAAGTCCTACATTATTATTCTGGATATTATGGAACCAAAAACACTAATTATGGAAAGAAATGAAAACAAATACAATGATTTTGAATTAACTTCTTTTTGGGTGATACAAGATTGCCCTTACACCACTGGATGCTCCTGCATCAGACACCCAGGGTAATTTGAGAAGTGACCCTATCACATCTCAGATGTTTGTGTTCGGAAAACCCAAACGGTCAACCTCTGCCTTAGACAACCAAGAAGAATCTTCAACAGGCCTTCCTTTCCATTTTACCAGATATTCTTCATATTGCTTGTTCCGAGTACTTCTTCCCACACGGCTATCCAAGATCTCTTCTATCTCCTCCATTGAAGTAGATTCCGGAATACTCCACTGCACTTCTGTTGGTCCATCCTCTGTTCCACCTTTATGATATTCTGATAAATCAGCAATGTTGAAAATAGGGGAAATATTGATCCACTCGGCAGCTCTACCTCATATGCATTTCCTGAATCATGCTTCTTCAGGATTCTGCATGGTCCAAATTTCTTCATTTTCAACTTATTGTATGTTCCAATTGGGAACCTTTCTTTTCTCAAGTGAACCATGATTTCATCTCCTACTTGGAATTCCTTATATCTCCTCTTCTGATCTGCCTTGGCCTTGTACTGAATATTCATTTTATTAATGTGCTTTCTCACCTCTTCATGCAAATTCTTCAGATGTTCTGCAAAGTCTTCAACTTCAGAACTTGTCTTTTCTCCATTGTCCAGCTTCCTTAACTTAGAAGCATTTCTTGGGCTATTGCCATATATAATCTGGAATGGTGATTTACTAGTACTCCTATTGACAGAATTGTTGTAAGCAAATTCTGCCTATGGTAAAATCAAATCCCATCCCTTGGGCTTATCTCCTACTAAGCATCATAGCAGATTACCCAAACTCCTATTCACCACTTCAGTTTGTCCATCAGTCTGTGGATGGTGTGCAGAACTAAACTTCAAATCTGTCTTCAACTTCTTCCACAATGTCCTCTAGAAATAACCAACAAACTTGGTATCTCGATCTGAAACTATGCTCTTTGGTAGACCATGTAGTCTCACCACTTCCCTGAAAAATAACTCTGCAATATGAACAGCATCATTAGTCTTCTTACAAGGAATAAAATGTGCCATCTTTGAGAATCTGTCAACCACCAAAAAAATAGAATCATGCCCTCTCTGTGTCCTTGGTAAACCAAGAACAAAATCCATACTAAGATCATCCCATGGCTTCTCTGGTACAGGTAATGGTTGATACAATCCTGTATTTTGACTTGTTCCTTTTGCCATCTGACATACTCTGCAAGTTTGCACAGACTTCCTCACATCCTGCTACAGCTGTGGCCAATAATAATTTTTAGCAACAATAGAAATGGTCTTATCTCAACCAAAGTGTCCAGCCAATCCTCCACTATGCTTCTCCTTAATCAGGTTCTCTCTCATGGAACACCTTAGAATGCACAACTGGCTTCCTCTAAACAGCATGCTGTCTTGGATTATGAAATCCAACCATTTTGTCCTGTCCAAAGTAACAGGCTCCAGACAAGCTTTCCAAGCCTCTACAAAATCTGGATCTTCAGGATACAAACTTTTGAGCTCATCGAAGCCAACAACCTCTATCTTCATTTCTGTCAACAAATTTTGCCTTCTGGTCAAGGCATCTGCAACTCTATTGGACTTCCCACTCCTGTGCTTCAAAACAAAGGTATAACTCTGCAAAAACTCAACCCATTTTAAGTGCCTTTGGTTCAACTTCCCTTGACTATTAAGATACTGCAAAGCTTGATGATCAGTATATAAAACAAACTCTTTTGGCAATAGATAATGTCTCCATTTCTTCAAAGCCTGAACTATTGCAAAAGTTCCTGATCATAAACAGAATACTTTTTCTTGGCATCATTAAGCTTCTCACTAAAATAGGCAATGGGCTTACCTTCTTGGCTCAAAATAGCTCCTATACCACTACCACTAGCATCACAATCTACCTGAAATACCTTATTGAAATCTCGAAGTGCCAAAATAGGTTGTTCTACAACTTTCTGCTTCAATGTATCAAAGCTCTTGTCTGTTCCTTTAGTCCATCTAAACTCTTTTCTATCCCCTCTCATTGTCTCAGTTAAAGGTGCACAAATGCTACTAAAATTCTTAATAAACTTTCTGTAAAAACTTGCCAAACCATGAAAAGATCTTACCTCCGTTGCACTCCTTGGCATAGGCCACTTAATGATAGCCCTTACTTTTTCTGGGTCCATCTTAAGACCTTCCTCTGAGACAACAAATCCCAGGTATACCAACTCCTTCTTTGCAAAACTACATTTCTTCAGATTAATTAGCAGCATCTCCTCCCTTAGCTTCTCTAGAATTCTTCTGATATGCATCAAATATCATCCCAAGTCTTACTGAAAATCAAAATATCATCCAAATAAACAATAACAAAACTTCCCAAAAATTCTTTAGTACCTCGTTCATGAGCCGCATGAATGTGCTTGGTGCATTGGTTAGCCCAAATGGCATGACTAACCAATCATACAAACCTTCCTTTGTCTTGAAGGTTGTCTTCCATTCATCCCCTTCTCTGATACGGATTTGGTGATACCCACTCTTCAGGTCAATTTTCGTGAAGTACTTTGCTCCACTCAAACAGTCCATGATGTCATCCATTCTTGGCAATCGAAATCTATACTTGATCATTATCCTATTGATGGCTCGAGAGTCTGTACACATCCTTCATTCTCCATCTTTCTTTGGTGCTAGTTCTATAGGTACTGCACATGGACTTAGGCTCTCCCTTATCAGTCTCTAACTCAACAACTCCTGAACTTGTCTATTCAGGTCTTCATTCTTTGTAGGGGTCATTCTGTGGGCTGCCTTGTTTGGCAAACTGGCTCCTCGTATGAAATCCATTTGATGACTTATCTTCCTTACTGGTGGTAAACCTTCTAGTACATTATCAGAGATAATGTCCTGGAACTCTTCCAACATATCTGAAACTTCTGCTGGTACATCTTCACATTTCTCTTGACTAATCTTAGGAATCAATGCAAAGCAATGATGCTCATGTTTCATACCCTGCAAAAATTTCCTACCATCTACCAAACAAATTTTGGCAGTGCTACATACCTTTTCTTCCACCTCCTTCAAGGGCTTCAACTTATGACGAACTCCATCCTTTGTTAGGGAATATGTGTTTGCACGGCCATCATGGATAGTGCTCCTATCATACTGCCACAGCCTCCCCAATAGCATATGACATGCATCCATCGGTATGATATCACACAGCACCTCATCATGGTAGTCACCAATCTTGAGCTTCACTAAACACTACTCATTGACCAAAGCTCTATGGTCCTTCTGCAACCATGCAATCTGATATGGATGCGGATGCTTTCTACTTGTCAACTTCAATTTGTCAACCATCTCTGAAACAAGATTATCAGTGCTTCCACTGTCAATAATAATATCACAACACTTACCCTCACATTTGCAACTTGTGCAGAATAAACTCTTCCTCTGATTGGGTTCTTTCTCCTCATTCAGCAAGGTTCTTCTAACAACTAGGGTTTCTCCCCTTTCAGCATCTTCAGAATGCTCAGAATGTGCATCTTCATCTAATGTGCAACTCATGCATTACCTTTAGGTCTTCTATTTGTTCTTCCTTGATGTTGCAGACACTCATATGCTCGATGCTCTTCTTCTCCACATTGGAAATAGGTTCCTCTGAAACCTCCGCTTCCAGGTCCTTGCCCAGCTCTGCCTCTTCCTCTTCCTCTTTGCTCACCATTGTTCTAGTCACAAGGGCAGTAGGTATTATCCCCTCGTTGATTTCGACTGGTGCCTGCTTCTTCACTTTTGTTTTGATCTTCATTATGGCCTCCATAGGATCTTCCACCAGTCCTTCCACCTTGACCTCTTCCCCTTTGCTTGCTATCAAATCTTTTGTTCAGCTTCTCTTCCACCTTCAGGGAAAACTAGTACGCATCTTCTATGGTGGTCATTCTAACCAAGCTCAACTCCTCTTGAATACTTGGCCTCAACCCATTAATGTAACGGGCTACCTTCTCCTTGTTGGGCTCTGCAAGGCCTATCTTGATAGTAATTTTATAAAACTCTTCTGTATACTCCTTAACAGACTTTTTACCTTGCTTCAGTCCTTACAGCTTCTTCAGCAACTCCATCTCATAGTCCACAGGAATGAACTGCTTCTTCAGTTTCTCCACCATCCAATCCCATCTAGTGATCTTTCCTTTTCCTCTTCTGTTCCTCTCTTATTGGACCTCCTTCCACCAAATATTGGCGTGGCCCTTCAACTTTGTTTTTGCAAACTTAACCCGATTTGGGTCCTCCACATCTTCATACTCAAAATACTCCTCCATGTCATTGATCCAATCAATAAGCTGTTCTGGATTCAAATCTCCAGAATATGTAGAAAATTTGATCTTGGGCCTCTTTCCGATCTTTGAAATGGCCCTCAACAACCTAACTTCTGTAGCATCTTCGGTAGCTTCTTGTTCTTCCTTAGATAGCTCTTCTTCAATTTCATCTTCACTTTCTTCTCCTGTCCTCGGCTCAAACCCTCTTCGTAGCTCCTCTTGCAATGCATCAATTTGCCTTTGTAGGGCTCTAAAACCCTCTTCTATCAAAGCATTCCTCCCAATAGGATTTCTTCGTGGAGGTATCTTGGTCTCCGCAGCAAACCCACAACCTCAGGTCCTGGTGCAAACTGCCTCACGGTCAGCGATCTGTCTACACACTCAGGAACCCTCGCTCTGATACCACTTGATGAAGGGGGTAAATCACAAAACACACAATAATAGATATTGAACACAACAAATAGAACTTTCTTTTATTGAACTAGACAACTCATTACATTACAGAAGCTCAATTACAATAAGAGGATGAATCCTCTACTGGCTGCAACACATTACAGCTTTCCCAACCTCAAGACTCTAGAATCTTCAGCCTTCTATAACCCCAAATTAATTAGGGTTTCTGTTTTCCCACCTATTCTTGACTCTACACTGGCCCCCTTAACTCTACTACCACCCAAGGTTCCCAAAATAGTAATAAATGACACTTTTTGGCAGCCTCCAGCTGAATTTCGAAATTCGCAATTCCCTCCAAAAGTAGGTCAACTTCTGGGAAGCATAACTTTTGATCCGGGTGTCTGATTGACGAACCGTTTTAAGCACCAGAAAGCTTGCGATGTGAACTATCATGCTGAAAATTCAGAAATAGATTTAACATCAACTTTTTGGGACATTATGGGAATTTTTAGTGCCTCATATCTTGTTCTAAAAATTTTCAGCGTCTTTTCAGAAAACAAAAACTTTAATATCTTTCAGCTCACAAATGGTCTTTTTCTGATTCCTTCGCCAAAGGTATTATATTTCCATTATGTACCTTTCTAGAAGTTTTTGCTTCATTACGTTCCCAAATGCAAACTTTCTAAAAATAGCAGGTACACTTTCCAAAATAGGTAGGTCGTTGTTTTTAGCAGTTTTGGAAAAACTAAAAGTCCTACATTATCATTCTGGATATTATGGAACCAAAAACACTAATTATGGAAAGAAATGAAAACAACTACAATGATTTTGAATTAACTTCTTTTTGGGTGATGCAAGATTGCCCTTACACCACTGGATGCTCCTGCATCAGACACCTAGGGTAATTTGAGAAGTGACCCTGTCACATCTCAGATGTTTGTGTGAGGAAAACCCAAACGGTCAACCTCTACCTTAGACAACCAAGAAGAATCTTCAACAGGCCTTCCTTTCCATTTTACCAGATATTCTTTATATTGCTTGCTCTGAGTACTTCTTCCCACACGGCTATGCAAGATCTCTTCTATCTCCTCCATTGAAGTAGATGCTGGAATACTCCACTGCACTTCTGTTGGTCCATCCTCTATTCCACCTTCATGATATTCTGATAAATCAGCAATGTTGAAAATAGGGGAAATATTGATCCCACTCGGTAGCTCTACCTCATATGCATTTCCTGAATCATGCTTCTTCAGGATTCTGCATGGTCCAAATTTCTTCATTTTCAACTTATTGTATGTTCCAATCGGAAACCTTTCTTTTCTCAAGTGAACCATGATTTCATCTCCTACCTAGAATTCCTTATATCTCCTCTTCTAATCTACCTTAGCCTTGTATTGAATATTCATTTTATTAATGTGCTTTCTCACCTCTTCATGTAAATTCTTCAGATGTTCTACAAAGTCTTCAGCTTCAGCACTTGTCTTTTCTCCATTGTCCAGCTTCCTTAACTTAGAAGCATTTCTTGGGCTATTGCCATATATAATCTGGAATGGTGATTTACCAGTACTCCTATTGACAAAATTGTTGTAAGCAAATTCTACCTGTGGTAAAATCAAATCCCATCACTTGGGCTTATCTCCTACTAAGCATCGTAGCAGGTTACCCAAACTCCTATTCACCACATTAGTTTGTCCATCAGTCTGTGGATGGTGTGCAAAACTAAGCTTCAAATCTATCTTCAACTTCTTCCATAATGTCCTCTAGAAATAACCAACAAACTTGGTATCTCGATCTGAAACTATGCTCTTTGGTAGACCATGTAGTCTCACCACTTCCCTGAAAAATAACTCTACAATATGAACAGCATCATTAGTCTTCTTACAAGGAATAAAATGTGCCATCTTTAAGAATCTATCCACCACCACAAAAATAGAATCATGCCCTCTTTGTGTCGTTGGTAAACTAAGAACAAAATCCATACTAAGATCATCCCATGGCTTCTCTAGTACAGGTAATGGTTTATACAATCCTGTATTTTGACTTGTTCCTTTTGCCATCTGACATACTCTACAACTCTACACAAACTTTCTCACATCCTGCTATAGCTATGGCCAATAATAATTTTCACCAACAATAGAAATGGTCTTATCTTGACCAAAGTGTCCAGCCAATCCTTCACTATGCTTCTCCTTAATCAGGTTCTCTCTCATGGAGCTCCTCAAAATGCACAACTGGCTTCCTCTAAATAGCATGCCATCTTGGATTATGAAATCCAACCATTTTGTCCTGTCTAAAGTAACAGGCTCCAGACAAGCTTTCCAAGCCTCTGCAAAATCTGGATCTTTAGGATACAAACTTTTGAGCTCATCGAACCCAACAACCTCTATCTTCATTTTTGTCAACAAATTTCGCCTTCTGCTCAAGGCATTTGCAACTCTGTTGGACTTCCCACTCCTATGCTTCAAAACAAAGGTATAACTCTGCAAAAACTCAACCCATTTTAAATGCCTTTGGTTCAACTTCCCTTGACTATTAAGATACTGCAAAGCTTGATGATCAGTATATAAAACAAACTCTTTTGGCAATAGATAATGTCTCCATTTCTTCAAAGCCTGAACTATTGCATAAAATTTTTGATCATAAACAGAATACTTTTTCTTGGCATCATTAATCTTCTCACTAAAATAGGCAATGGGCTTACCTTCTTGGCTCAAAATAGCTCCTATACCACTACCACTAGCATCACAATCTACCTGAAATACCTTATTGAAATCTGGAAGTGCCAAAACAGGTTGTTCTACCACTTTCTGCTTTAATGTATCAAAGCTCTTGTCTACTCCTTTAGTCCATCTAAACTCTTTTCTATTCCCTCTCATTGTCTCAGTTAGAGCTGCACAAATACTACTGAAATTCCTGATAAACTTTCTGTAAAAACTTGCCAAACCATGAAAAGATCTTACCTCCATTGCACTCCTTGGCGTAGGCCACTCAATGATAGCCCTTACTTTTTTTGGGTCCATCTTAAGACCTTCCTCTGAGACAACAAATCCCAGGTATACCAACTCCTTCTTTGCAAAACTACATTTCTTTAGATTAATTAGCAGCTTCTCCTCCCTCAGCTTCTCTAGAACTCTTCTGATATGCATCAAATGCTCATCCCAAGTTTTACTGAAAATCAAAATATCATCCAAATAAACAATAACAAAACTTCCCAAAAAAAATTTTAGTACCTTGTTCATGAGTTGCATGAATCTGTTCGGTGCATTGGTTAGCCCAAATGGCATGACTAACCATTCATACAAACCTTCCTTTGTCTTGAAGGTTGTCTTCCATTCATCCCCTTCTCTGATACGGATCTGGTGATACCCACTCTTCAGGTCAATTTTTGTGAAGTACTTTGCTCCACTCAAATAGTCCATGATGTCATCCATTCTTGGCAATAGAAATCTATACTTGATCATTATCCTATTGATGGCTCGAGAGTCTATACACATCCTCTATTCTCCATCTTTCTTTGGTGCTAGTACTGCAGGTACTGCACATGGACTTAGGCTCTCCCTTATCAGTCTCTTCCTTAACAACTCATGAACTTGTCTGTTCAGCTCTTCATTCTCTGCAGGGGTCATTCTGTGGGCTGCCTTGTTTGGCAAACTGGCTCCTAGTATCAAATCCATTTGATGAATTATCTTCCTTACTGGTGGTAAACCTTCTGGTACATTATCAGAGATAATGTCCTGGAACTCTTCCAACATATCTGAAACTTCTATTGGTACATCTTCACATTTCTCTTGACTAATCTTAGGAATCAATGCAAAGCAATGATGCTCATGCTTCATACCCTCCAAAAATTTCCTACCATCTACAAAACAAATTTTGGGAGTGCTACATACCTTTTCTTCCACCTCCTTCAAGGGCTTCAACTTATGACGAACTCCATCCTTTGTTAGGGAATATGTGTTTGCACGGCCATCATGGACAGCACTCCTATCCTACTGCCACGGCCTCCCCAACAGCATATGACATGCATCCATCGGTATGATATCACATAGTACCTCATCATGGTAGTCACCAATCTTGAACTTCACTAAACACTACTCATTGACCAAAGCTCTATGGTCCTTCTGCAACCATGCAATCCGATATGGATGCGGATGCTTTCTTCTTGTCAACTTCAATTTGTCAACCATCTTCTCTGAAACAAGATTATCAGTGCTTCCACTGTCAATAATAATAGCACAACACTTACCCTCACATTTGCACCTTGTGTAGAATAAACTCTTCCTCTGATTGGGTTCTTTCTCCTCATTCAGCAAGGTTCTTCTGACAACTAGGGTTTCTCCCCTTTCAGCATCTTCAGAATGCTCAGAATGTGCATCTTCATCTACATGTGCAACTCGTGCATTACCTTCAGGTCTTCTATTTGTCCTTCCTTGATGTTGCAGACACTCATATGCTTGATGCCTTTCTTCTCCACATTGGAAATAGGTTCCTCTGAAACCTCCTCTTCCAGGTCCTTGCCCAAGTCTGCCTCTTCCTCTTCCTCTTTGCTCACCATTGTTCTGGTCATGAGGGTGGTAGGTATTATCCCCTTGTTGATTTCGACTGGTGCCTGCTTCTTCACTTTTCTTTTGATCTTCATTATAGCCTCCATAGGATCTTCCACCAGTCCTTCCACCTTGACCTCTTCCCCTTTTCTTGCTATCAAATCTTTTGTTCAGCTTCTCTTCCACCTTCAGGGAAAACTGATACGCATCTTCTATGGTGGTCATTCTGACCAGGCTCAACTCCTCTTGAATACTCAGCCTCAACCCATTAATGTAACGGGCTACCTTCTCCTTGTTGGGCTCTGCATGGCCTGTCCTGATAGTAATTTTATAAAACTCTTCTGTATACTCCTTAACAGACTTTTTACCTTGCTTCAGTCCTTGTAGCTTCTTCAGCAACTCCATCTCATAGTCCACAGGAATGAACTGCTTCTTCAATTTTCTCCACCATCCGATCCCATCTAGTGATCTTTCCTTTTCCTCTTCTGTTCCTCTCTAATTGGACCTCCTTCCACTAAATATTGGCGTGGCCCTTCAACTTTGTTTTTGCAAACTTAACCCGATTTGGGTCCTCCACATCTTCATACTCAAAATACTCCTCCATGTCATTGATCCAATCAATAAGCTGTTCTAGATTCAAATCTCTAGAATATGTAGAAACTTCGATCCTGGGCCTCTTTCTGATATTCGAAATGGCCCTCAACAACCTAACTTCTACAACATCTTTAGCAGCTTCTTGTTCTTCCTCAAATAGCTCTTCTTCAACTTCATCTTCACTTTCTTCTCTTGTCCTCGGCTCAAACCCTCTTCATAGCTCCTCTTGCAATGCATCACTTTGCCTTTGTAGGGCTCTAAAACCCTCTTCTGTCAAAGCATTCCTCCCAACAGGATTTCTTCGTGGAGGCATCTTGGTCTCCGTAGTAAACCCACAACCTTAGGTCCTGGTGCAAACTGCCTCACGGTCGGCAATTTGTCTACACACTCAAGAACCCTCGCTCTGATACCCCTTGATGAAGGGGGTAAATCACAAAACACACAATAACAGATATTGAACACAGTAAATAGAACTTTCTTTTATTGAACTGGGCAACTCATTACATTACAGAAGCTCAATTACAATCAGAGGATGAATCCTCTATTGGCTGCAACACACTACAATTTTCCCAACCTCAAGACTCTAGAATCTTCATCCTTCTGTAACCCTAAATTAGTTAGGGTTTCTATTTTCCCACCTATTCTTGACTCTACACTAGCCCCCTTAACTCTACTACCACGCAGGGTTCCCAAAATAGTCATAAATGGCACTTTTTGGTGGCCTCCAGCTGAATTTCAAATTTTGCAATTCCCTCCAAAAGTAGGTCAACTTCCAGAAAGCATAACTTTTGATCCGGGTGTCTGATTGATGAACCGTTTTAAGCACCGAGAAGCTCGCGATGTGAACTATCATGCTAGAAATTCATAAACGGATTTCTATCAACTTTTCAGGATGTCATGGGAAGTTATAGTGCCTCATATCTCATTCCAAAAATTTTTAGGGGCTTTTCAGAAAACAAAAAATTTAATATCTTTCAGCTCACAAATGGTCTTTTCCTGATTCCTTCGCCAAAGGTCTTATATTTCCATTATGTAACTTTCTAAAAAATTTTGCTTCGTTATATGCCCAAATGCAAACTTTCTAAAAATAGCAGGTACACTTTCCAAAATAGGCAGGTCGTTGTTTTTAGCAGTTTTGGAAAAACTGAAAGTCCTACATTATTATTCTGGATATTATGGAACCAAAAACACTAATTATGGAAAGAAATGAAAACAACTACAATGATTTTGAATTAACTTCTTTTTGGGTGATGCAAGATTGCCCTTACACCACTAGATGCTCCTGCATCAAAATTAATGACTAAAATTTGTTTGGTCATAAATTTGGTCACGAGATAAATGACCGGCAATAAACTACCAATGGTCACGTGACCAAACTACTGCTCACATGACCAATTTTTTGTAGTTTTTTTAGTCATTTATTTCTATTTTTCTACTAGTGCTTGGGTTGGGTGCGCCCCCTGACCCCGTAGGGATGGAGTAATTAATGACCAGGAGCTTGGAACATGGAACCGTATGAGCCGGGTAACTAGGTATTCAAACCTGCATGCATTGATCTGGCTAGGCATACAATGGGGTGGGTGTTGTGATGTTCACAACACGCCCCATTTTACTCCTTAGCAAAATGAGGACCCCTGCTATGGTTGTTGCTTTTGCTTTTTTGTGTGTGTTTTGTTTTGTTTGGTGGTAAAGGGGAAAAGAGGGTTAAAAATTGCAAACTTTGATAGAAATAGAGAAAAAAATGCATTTTCAGTACCAGGCATGATATGGTTGGATTCCTTGTGAAAAATGAGCTAGGGTTTCTTTTTGAACCATCTTAAAATTTGCCATATTTTGCAAGTTATGATCATTTTGGTAAAATGTACATTCAACTTTGTATATGGCTTTGCATATATAGGGTCGTTTGTATATGCAAAGGGTGTTGTTTTTATACTTATTCGCATTTGCCTTTTGCAGTCAGGTTAATATACAAGGTTAAATGCATAATGGGTCACTTGCATATTGAACATACAATGCCCTTTGTATATTGCTTTCATATACAAAGCCGATTGTATATTCTTTTTTCCTTGTATGCATTTGATAAAAGTTTTGACATATACATACAAGATGGACCTGAAGAAGATTAGAGTGGAAATGAATAGATGTTTTGGATTTTGTTGCATGTATCTCACATTGTATGTTGGTAGGTCAAAACATGCAAACCGAATATATAAACACTTTATGCATGCAGCGCGGAATTCAAATATTTTGAAATATGGTGAATTTGTTGTATGTCCACGAGCTTGTATGTTTGATAAACATACAAGAAAATATACAAGTGCTACATACAACGCAGACGTAAAAGAGTTATCAAACAACGTTAAATCATTGTATAGGTTCTGGCTTGTATATTTACACATACATTGTGGTATACAATAGTTTATACAAGCCGCGGACCCGAAGTATTATGAAATAAGGTTATTTCATTGTATGTATATTCGATTGTATATTGGAAGGTACAAGCACCACATACAACGAAATATACAAGTACCAGACCTGAAAAATTTATGAATTAGAATTAATTTACATGCATTCCAAAATATACAAGACAAATGTACAACGGCTATATACATCGGGCGGACCTGAAAGTTTATCAGGATTGGTTAAATCTATGCATATTTCAGGCTTGTATACAAAGGTTATATACAAGTGATATGTACAAGGGCGGAACTCAAAAGGGATTTAAATCAGGTTAATGCAATGTATGTCAACTTAACGTATATCTGAGATGCATTGCATTATATACATGTCAGAATTGAAAGATTGAATAGACTGTGGTCTATAAAAGGCAATGAGTCCGAATGTACATACAAGTGTGTTTGTATGTATTAACTCGATATGCAAGGAGAATTGTATACATGTCAGATTTGAAAGAAAGGTTCAATAGCGTTAAATCCACGTACATTTCCCGCTTGTATGTATGTTAAGGTATATGCATTTTGGTATATACAAGGCAGATTTCTGAGAGGTTTCAAAATCAATATAAATAATGCATACATTCAAGCCAGAATCCAAATGAGTATAAAGTCGGATTTATCCTATGTATCACACCCGAATGTATATCAGAAAATATAAAGTTTTAAATAGAAAAGGGCCATATCGGCCAAACAAAGGCGATCGGTCGAGAATTTTTTGGTCTCGCCGATGAGTGGATATCACGCCGATAGGTGGGAAAAAAAGAGATCAATAGGAATTTGAGGGCATTTTGGAGCTCGATTGCATATTTTTGGTCAACGATGGTTGACCCGACCAGTTTAACATTGAATATGTATTTTTTGGACGTGATTTTCACAGATTTAGGGCTCGATACTTGTGTTTACACTGTCACGCCTTGATTTAACAAGTGTTTTAATTTCTTGCTAGTTTTATTAATCGATGATACTTATTGCTAGTCTATTTTCGCAGGTTTGCAATTGAGGAAGGAGCTGAAACTTGATGACAATGACATCATGGAGGAGGAAATCTGATCTCAAGAGCTGAGGAAGATAAGGATGAAGGGCGAGGAAGTCAAGGGTTTTCATTGATGAGGACAAAATGTAGCTGAAGACATTATTACAGCAGACAACAGAAGTTATTATTGAGTTGCTAGGGTTTCTAGAAGGGCATATTTTGCCCAGATTTGATGTATGCTCAGAGATATTTTGGGAGACTTGTTCTCCAGCATTTATTACTATAATGAGAGGTTTGAACCATTGCTTAAACTAAGGTTTTGAGCTGTATTGAGGATAACCAAAGTCTATATATTGTGCCTCTTTACACTGTAAAACTTTACATAGGGGCTACATAGGAAATTTTAGAGAATAGCTAGCAGTTGTAATTTATCTCAGCATTTATAATAGAGGAACCTCTTAGTTTAGAAATAGAAGAAGGAGGTCACCTGTGTCTGCAACAAGGAGCGTGTGGAACATCCTACCTCCTTGTATTTTTAAAGCTTGTAAGTTTTCTGTAATCTGATCGATGAAGCTAAGAGTCATTCAGACATTGTAAATCTTATATGACTGTCTGTTTTTAATACAATTGAATCTAGAATCCTGCATCTATCTTTTGAGTGTTTTCTAGCTCTTCATTGTGTTTGAAACATTTTCTCTTAGGGCTTGCAATCTTGGGTGTATGTTTGTGAAAATGCTCAGAACTTACATTCAAGGTTTTAATCTGTGGATTTGATCAAATTGTTGTATGATTTACAAAGTGCATAATAGAACAATTAGATCCTTTAGTAGAATGAATGATGTTTAGTCTAGATCCTTCTAACTTTTCCCAACCCATCTAAAAATACTTAGCTTAAAACATAGAAATTCAAAGAAAATTTGTCTCATATTTAAAAAAGCATGCATAACAGAGTTAAAAGTAGACTATTTTCATAAATATTTAAGAGGAGAAGGCTGCAATAATTCAAGAAAACCATTTAAAGCTTCATAGCACAATAACATTTTTATGCAAAAGAATGAACAAACATGCTGATATTTATGATCTTTTGCATAGTTTGAGTCTAGTAAACCATCAAGAAACCCTAAATCACGTAAGGCCCCTTGAACATTACAGCTTCACATCAACCAACTGAATTTGCCCAACAGGTCAAGACCTGACCATATTAAACTTGGGATTAAGTGAATCTTAACCAATTCCTTCATATCTTTCAAGTCAGTTTTGGTTCATTTTATGTGAATTTTAACTATTGTTATGACTATCTCAAAACAATCATCAACAGTTTCTTGGCACTAGAAGGAGGGCCTGACTTGAGTTAGGGTTTGTTTTAAGTAGAACTAGCTCATAACAATGATAGAGTGACTAGATCTAGATCCAGTTTAGGGGATATATTTGTGCAATTACCTGATATAAGGTGAAGTAAGAGCCCTTTGATTTGGAATCCTAGAATATTGCAAACAGGTTCATCTGGAACACCCTGTGGATCACCTTATACTATCCATAACTTTGTGAGTCTTGACAGATCTTTATTCAGATCTTTAAATCTTGGTTTAGGTACTCCTAGAGGTCCTAGTCCTCCTAAAGATCCTAATCCCCCAGGAAATCTAGGTATTCCTACAGGTCCAAGTCAAGCACAAATATCTGCGATGGCTTATTTTAATACCAACTCTTCCCTACACTTCAATGATTATAATGAGATGACCAAAAATCTAGAAAAGATAGGTCCCAAATATCAGTTGCACAAAGACCCGAAAGACCGTATTAGAATATTCAAGGAGGCATGCTTTAGGGCTAGATTAGAGCACGAGGACGTTGTGTGTAGATTGTTTCCCTATACCTTTAATGAACAAGCCTCTAACTAGTATGTAAACTTACCCAATGGCTATATTTCTTCCTAGCCACTTATGGAAGAGGCGTTTCTATCTCGATTTAGAGGACCCATTGACCCTTGTATCTTGTATCATAAATTGGCTACTATAAAAAGAGGAGAGGGAGAGCTAATTGATAATTTCAATGACAGATTTCAAAAAGCCTACTCTAGACTGGTAGCCCCTTACACCGTAGATGATGATACCTTGTTTGCCATGTACTATGCTGCCTTGGATCCTTTAACTTCCAGGTTTGTTAAAAGAAAACCTGACATAGATTCAATATCCAAAGCCTATAAAGAGGCAGCCTCAGTAAATCAAGAGATAAGGCCTACAACTTATAGCCCATTTGCTAATGGAGGAAATTTTGGGATGCAGAATCAGGTACAACCTTGGAATGGAGTCCCTATGCATCACACTCCATTATTAAATCTAGTTCCTTCATACACACCTGTGTATAGTCCTACCCCAATCCAAGCCATAACTCCTTACACAGGTAACACTGCTAATAACAGTCAAAATAATGGTCAGCCTTTCTTTCGACCTCCTAGAGATACAACTATGGCAAAAGCACAAGAGGAAAAGGAAGAAATCAAAGAGATCACTGCACATTTGAAAAGATTAACCACTGAAGTGACACAACTAAGAAATGAGAACCTCTATGGTAGAGGTAACCAAGGATACAATCAAAATTAGAATTACAACCAAGGCCAAAATCAGAACTATAATTCAAATCTAAATCAGAACTACAATCAAAGCCATAACCAAAATAATAGCCAAGGCCAATGGTCAAATCAAAGCCAAAACTATAATCAGCATCAAGGTCATAACCAAGGGCAACCAATGCAAAATAGAGGACCAGTGGTAGACAATAGGGCCTGGGGTAACAAGAACAGAAATTAGAATCAGCCTAGGCCACCCAAAACATGGAACACTGGACTGTTGATGACTGTTTTGATGCAATCATAACAATAAGTTAAAATTCACATATAATGAACTGAAACTATACTTGAAAGATAAGAAGGAATCATTTGAGATTCAACTAATCCCAAGTCTACAATGGTTCGGTTGGTCAAGTTCAGTTGGTCAATGTGAAGCTGTAATGTTCAAGGGGCCTTACGTAGTTTAGGTTTGTTTGGTGGCTTACTGGACTAAGAATATGCAAAAAGGTCATAAGATATGTCAATACTTTTCATTCCTTTGCATAAAGGTGTTACTGTGCTGCAGGTTTTAGATGGTTTTCTTGAATTTTTGCAGCTTTCTTCTTTATCTATTTATGAAAACTGTCTACTTATAGCTCTGTTATGCATGCTTCTTCAAATTTGAGACAATTTCCTTTAGATTTCTACGTTTTCAGCTAAATATTTCAGATGGGTTGGGAAAAGTTAGAAAGATCTAATCTATACCTCATTTAATCTACCAAAGGATCTAATTGTTTCTGTTATGCACTATGTAAATACCACAGTAATTTGATCAAATCCACAGTAAAAACCCTAAATGTAAGTTCTGAGCATTTTCACAAACATACATTTAAAATTGCAAGCTCTCAAAGAAGATATTTCAAAACACAAAGAAGAGCAGGAGAACACTCAGAAGATAGATGCAGAACTCCAGATTCTATTGTATTAGAAATGAATAGTCATACATGATTTACAATGTAGGAATGACTCTTAGTTTCATTGATCATACTACAAAGAACTTACAAGCTTTACAGATACAGTAAGGCAGCCAGACATTCCACGCGCACCTTACTGCAGACAAACAGGCAACCTCCTTCTACTTCTAAACTATGCTAACTTGCTGTATGCTTCTAAAAGAAAAAAAATCTGTTGTAGCCACTGTTGTTTTCCTAAAATCCCTGTTGTAAAGTATTACAGTGTAGAGAGGCACAATATAAAGACATTCTGATTGTCCTCACTACAGCAAAAAACCTAACTGAACCCCTGGTTACAGCAATAAATACAGGTGAACCAGTTCTCAAAAATATCTCTGAGCAGTGTCAAATCTGGGTGAAATATTGCCCCTTCTGAGAAGTTCCGGCAGCTGGGTAATAACTTCTGTTTGTCTGTTGCAGTAATACCTTCAGCTGCAACCTTGTTCTTTACTTGAATGGCCTTGACTTTTCGCACTTCATCCTTATCTTCTTGCCCCTGAGATCAGATTTCCTTCCTCCATGAGGTCACTGTGTTGACTTTCCAGCTGCTTTCTCAACTACAAGCCTGCAAGACAAGACAAGCAATAAGTATTTCATTTATCACATAAACAGCATGAAATTAAAATAAGCGTTTAAATCCAGGTGACTGCGCAAGATTGTGGAAATCGGATCCAGAATACTCCCAAAACGCGTCCAAAATGCGCTCAGACTGCTCAAAATTCATCAGGTCAACTATCGCTGACCGGGAAAATGCCACAGGCGCCAAAAAAAACACTTTAAAATTCCACCGCCTCATTTCCCGCCCATCGGCATGACTATCGCTATCGGCGTGTCAAAAAACAGGTTGGTCGATATTCACTTCATCATCATGATATTCTAGAAATATGATGCTCTCCCTTTTGAGAAGTTCCAGATGAACTCATCATGATATTCCGCTTCTGCATATTGGAGAAAAGAACAACATCATCATCATCATCATGCTGAAGAAGAATAGGAGGATATGGAATATAATCCTGCTGTTGAGGAAAGGAAGATGATGGTGACGTCATCGTCATATTCGGGTTTCATTAAAGTGCAAAAAATGACGTCATCATCATGTTCAATTAAGATCAGGGGATAAATGCAATATCGGGTCACCTAAGGAGCATGATCAGGATGATGAATGTAATATGACCCCTTTGCGGCCAAGGCAACCCTCTCGAAAGATCAGGATGATGATGATCATCAGGATATTTGGGGCTTTTGTCAAACTTAGAATAAGACGTCATCATCATATTCGTGAACCAGATCATATTTTGGAAAATATCCTGTTGAAGGAAAATGTGATGATGATGATCATCAGGATAATTACCTCTTCGTTTATCAGATCGGGATGACGTCATCATGATATCCGGGGCCTTTGTTAAACTTAAAACATGACGTCATCATGATATTTCGCCAACCAGATCATGTTTTAGAAAATATCCTGCCGAAGGGAAAATGTGATGATGATGATCATCAGGATATTTGCAAAAGGTCTTACTTCATCGGCAGGAGGACTTTACGAAATGTCGGGTGAACAAACAAGATCATGATGATCTTGACAATAGGACAGGATAAAAATAATATGATGATGATCATCCTCATCGAATTATCATGATGACGTCATCATCACATTTTCGTTTTCGGGGCACAAGGATGAGTTGAGGTCATCATGATATTTGCGCTAGGGTGATATTGTAAAATATGATCATGCTGTTGCGGAATGGAATATCGCCTTCTTCTGAATAGATAGGGTGATCATCATGATATTGCAAAAAAAGCGATTAGGAGGATATGAACATGATGATCCCCTTTATCGATTTATGATGATGATGTCTCCATCACTTAGCGAATTTCAGTGAATGATCCTCGTGAAAGATCAGGATGATGATCATGATTATGCAAAAGGAGATCAGGAGGATATGAAGTCGTCATCATCATCTTAGCGAACTTTAGCAAATATCATGATGATGACGCTCCGATAGGTTTTTATCATGCGCATGCAAATATGCCGAAGGTGGATTTTCTAAGTCAGGGTGATCTTATAATATCATCATGATATTATAAGATCAGGCGATGCAAAAATATCATGATGATGCTCGCGATACAAAGACCGCTCGACGGGGAAACTTACCGTGACTTAAAGTTGACATCATCATGATATCTGAACCTCATGATATTATCGGGGGGGGGGGGGGGGGGGGGCGTTTCAAATATGATGATGATGTCTTCATACAGCAAAACCAAGTTTATAAAATATGACCTCCCTAAAAATCATGATGCTGCATAATGCGCATAAGGCCATTTGACGGGTAAAGGGCACTACCACCTAAGATTGACGTCCGGATATTGCGACTGCATGATTTTTATCGGGTGATAGACCAAGATCATGATGACCTTGACAACATAACAAAAATATGATGATCACTTGCGATTATCAGGTTTGACCAAAACTTTGACCATGCATAACTTTGACATATGGACGAATTTTCAAGTGAAGTAAAAGGCAAACCTACATGGAATTTCAAGCTCTTTCTAAATATGAGGTCACAGCAATAAAATATGAACTTTGACAAACTAACCTCATGATGATGACCAACCCTATCCAATATCATGATGATGATGCACCTGACCTTCATTTTTACCAAACCGCCAGAAGGCAGAAAAACACAAGCAGAAGCAAAAAGCAAAACATCAGCAGGGGTCCCCATTTTGCTAAGGAGCATAATGGGGCGTGTTGTGAACATCACAACAACTAGCAACCAAAACAAAACAATTAAATTCAGAGTGTTCAAGGAAACTAGATGAAATGAACTCATAACTTCCAACTATCTTTCCTGCAAATTACTATTCAGCTTGAGACTCAAAGTATTCAATAAAGATGCATGAATTTCTATTTTCAGTTTAGTTGTGTGCATGTGATTAATTATCCTCATCTTGAAGATCGGTTGAACAAACCAGTGATTGACATTAGCCTACGTAGGTGAGGATATTCCCTCATAGCCGACCAGATAGAGCCTTGCTGCCAGCGAGCGTCTATAGCCTCGGCAAGGTTATCGTTACAATTCTCCTAAGTAGAGCCCCACTGCCAGCGAGCGTCCATAGCCCCGGTAGAGTTACTTAGATGGCTTAATCTAGATTTTTAGTATAATCCGCTTTATTTATTCATTTATTTATTTTTTTTTTTGTTTTCTAATTTTGAAAGATTTCATAAGATATAGCAATTTGTAACTTCATGATGCAAGGAGTGGACACTTGCTGAAATTAAGCTGAGAATTGTAATGGTAGCAAGGGTGACCTCTGATTTTTCACCTAATATCTACACTGGTATGTTCAACAAACCCAAGGATTTTAGGTGTGTCATCGTGAGAAACCTGCTTCGAATTCTCAATCACATTTATTGAATACAAAACTTCAGAAGATGAACAACTCTCTACATTCATGATAGTGACAGGTTATGTGTAAATTGAAAATGGTTAACCTGAATATCCTAAATTATATACTGTTTTGAATGGTTGCTAGTTTTGCTCCTTAATACTCTACAGTAAAATAAAGATCCCTGCTGAGGAGACAACAAACAAACCAAACAAACAGGCTGTACAAACAACATAACAAAAGAAAAAACTGTACAAACAGAAAGAAACAAAAAGCAAAAACCAACAGAAGACAAGCTATACAAACAGCCAACCCAAAAGAAAAAATAGCAAAAGAAGAACTGTACATTATCTACAGCACTTTACATTAAGAAAAAAGGGACTGCCTCCCCTTCTACCTCAAGCCTGGAAGTAGTGTTTCAAATGCTGGGCATTAACTGGTAATGGCACATCTTCTCCAGTCAAGGTCTTAAGTCTAAAGGTGTTATCTCCTATTATTTCTGAGATTTGTAATGGACCCAGCCATAATTTATCAAATTTTCCATGGCTTCCTTTCTTTTCATGTGCTTTGTCCCAGCACAACACTAAGTCTGATATCCTAAATGTCTTGACTCTTGCCCTTTTGTCAAACCACCTCTTAACAACCGCTTGGTGTTTGGCAAACTTCTCGAGGGCTTGACCTCTTTTCTCCTCTAGTTGTAACATTTGCACTATTCTGGCTTCCCTATGGTTATCAAAGCCTAGATATTCATTGGTAAACTTCCAGGTTGATATTCTCAGATTAACCGGAAGTATGGGATCAGTCCCATAAACTAAGTGATAAGGTGTGCTACCTAAATCTGTTTTGAACTTGGTCCTGTCTACCCATAATGCATATCTTAATAGGGTATTCCACTCTCTAGGACTTTTGGCAATTAACCTCTTGATGATGTCTAATAAAATTTTGTTTGTTGATTCAGCCAGTCCATTACCTTGAGGGTAATAATTCAAAGAAAACCTTAGAATAATCCCATATTCAAATGCCCATTTAGAAAATTTTAAAGAAGAGAAAGTAGGGCCGTTATCACATACCAATGAATAGGGCGTTCCAAACCTGGTGATAATGTTTTCTTCAAGGAACTTGATAACTACCTCAGTTGTGGAAAACTTGCAGCAGGTGGCCTCAGTCCACCTTGTACAATAGTCTGTTACCGTCAATATAAATTTATGTCCTACAGAAGATGGGGGATTGATGACTCCGATAAAATCCAAGCCCCATTGTGCAAACGGTCTGGACTCGATCACAGGCTGCAGTGGATTGGCCAGATTTCTTCCTTTGTCTGCTGCAGTCTGACAGGTGTGACAACTTCTGATGTGACTCTTAGTATCTTTGAACATAGTGGGCCAGTAATAGCCCGCTCTCAGTATTTTGTGTGTTGTAGCTAGATGGGAACCATGGCCGGTTCCGTACTTGTCATGTAGTTCTGTCAACACCCTATCAGCTTCAGTTCTGTTTATGCATCTCAGATAAATTCCATCATGGTTCTTCCTGAATAGAAGACCTCCTTGCACCATATAATGCTGTGCCTTAATCCTCAAAGCTCTCCTCTGAGAAGCCTTCATCTTGCTTGGGTACTTTCTAGCTATCAGGAAGGTGCTTAAATCATCGTACCAGCCTGATGCGTCTTGGGAATTCAATACATATTGCTATTTTATCAGATTTGGATCCATGTTTGCTATTGTCTGCACCAGCGCCTGCCCTCTGACCAGCTTTGCGGGAATGATCTCCATGTCGAATTCTTGCAGTGTGGTGATCCATTTGGCTCTTTTTTCTCCAGGCTCGTTCTGCATCAGCAACATTTTTACTGCTGCGTCTGGTACTATTGCTTTAATCTGGCTGCGCAGAATATAGTGTCTAAATTTTTTCACAGCCTTCACTAATGCGAATGCTTGTCTTTCGATATCTAGATATCTCAGCTGTGCATCCTTCAAAGGCGCACTCATAAATGCTATGGGCCTCTCTTCATTATTTTCACCTTTCTGTGTCAAGGCAGCCGCAACAGAATGAGAAGATGCAAAGGAGTAGATGTAAAACGGGCTTGTGTAGTCTGGACTTGTCAATACAGGAGCATTAGAAATTGCCTCCTTGATATCTTCAAATGCGGCTTTGGCCACTGGCGTCCATTCCATCTGTGCATCCTTCTTTAACATGGCATTCAACGGCTACACAATCTCTGCAAAACCTGTTATAAACTTTCGAACAAAGTTAATTTTACCAAAAAATGATTTCAATTCTTTCCTACTGTTTGGTATTTGCAAATTTTTTATGGATTCTATTCTATCCGGATCAATTGAAATTCCATTTTCAGAAATGACATGGCCTAATAATTTACCTTCAGTTACGCCAAATATACATTTCTTAGGATTAAGGGAAATCCCATACCTTTCACATCGCTGGAGTACTTTTCTGAGGTCTTCAGCATGGGTGGATGCATCCTTGGAATACACAGTTAAATCATCCATATACACAACAATGCATTTACCTGATAATCCACGAAAAGCAACGTCCATGGCCCTCTGAAAAGTGGCACCTACATTAATTAGACCAAAAGGCATTCTTCTATACGCATAATTTCCCCATTTGCAAGTGAAGGTGGTTTTTAGTCTATCTTCTCCGTCAATTAAAACCTGGTTATAACCTGAAAAACCATCTAAAAAAGACATCATCTTTGCGCCATTTACTGCTTGCAGTACTTCGTCTATTGGGGGCAAAGGATAATTATCCTTTTCAGAAGCCTTGTTCAAATTTCTAAAATCTACGCACAACCTGATGTCTCTGTTTTTCTTCCTCACTGGTACTAAGTTAGCTACCCAGACAGAATGTCTGACTGGAAAAATTATTCCAGCGGATAGTAATTTTTTAACTTCCTCAAAGATTAAAGGCTCTAGAATGGCATTCACAGGCCTCTGTTTCTGCCTAAATGGTTTGACTTCTTTTCTTAAAGGTATTACGTGAGTTATGATGGACTCATCAAATGTTTTCAAGTCTTCATAAGTCCATGCTATGACATGTTTATATTTTTCCAGAATGTCCAGAACCTCTTTTCTGATTTTCTCGGAGCAAGCTTTCCCAATTAGTACATTTTGTGGATTTAGCTCAGTCCCTAAGTTATGTAAATCACACTTACCCCCTTCTGTTTTGGGTAAGTCTTTCTGTCTTATTACTCCGTCGAAGTCAAAGATGTGTTCTAATTCAATTACTCCTTTTGGCAAGAAGTTGCTCTTTAAGTTGATCATATCTTCTTCGTCCCATGTTACTTCAGGCCTTTCTTGTTCATCAATAATTTGGGCCTTAAATGCCTCATTACAAGTCAGAAAATTAATAATTTGCTGATCCTCTCCAAATACCTGAAAGTGTGTAACGTTGTCTGGTATACTGGGCACATTAACTAGCTCAACAGCAAATCGTCTTAATCCTGACAGTGTCAATGGTTCTAATGTACTAGCAGCAACTACTAACGCATCTGGCCTATGGTTTAGCTCTCTAGGAATATGCTCTATGTTAAAAGCATCAAATGAATCCATTAAACTCCAAACTCTATGTCTGTAACTAATCATCTTCTTATAATTGCAGGCATATAGTTTCCTCACTTGTCTGACTACTAATTCAGGGTCTGAAAATACTCTGATGGTTTTTACCCTTTTCCTGATGGCCATGACAAGTCCCAAAATTAGGGCCTCATATTCAGCAATATTGTTAGTGCAGGAAAATTGTAATCTATATGCTGCCAAATGTGATTTACCTTGAGGATTTATGAGTTCAATACCCGCACCTGCGCCCTGTTTTGATTTGGACCCATCACATTTTAACGTCCACATGCCATCTTTACTTTTCTGATCTTTTACCTTGGCATACTTTGTCCCTTTTATTGCCTGTGGGGTGTTGTCTTGTTTATTCATGGGTTTTTCCGTTTGGTTATCTTGCATATGTGTGTTTTTAGTTTGCAACTCAGAAAGATAACTACCCTCGTCCTCTATTTCTTTTCCTAAATCTGGAATCAAAGCATCTGTATTATCCTGAACATATCTCTGTGTTGGATCAGGATTCTCATTTTTCTCTTGTGATTCTACCCTCCCTATGCACCTTTTGTATTCATATTCAATGATGTCTTTGCATATTTCACAATTCTCCTCAGAATGTTGCCTATCATGGACTCTACACCTATTTTTATATAACTTACATTGGACTGGGAGATTGTGTGTAATGCACTCTTCCACCTCTCGTCTAATGGCACGACCAAATTTGTCTATTGCATTGTTTTCCTCATCTGAAGAATTTCCGTCAGACTCAATGAATAGTGTTGTTCTATTGCTGACACACTTCTTTCTAATGTTTAACATCATAATCTCTTCAATCTGCATCCCATTGTTGGTAATTCTATAGACACCTGGTTCAACAGTAGCATATAATATTTCATTAGTTCGATTATACTCTGTTATCATATGTTTCATTCTGGGTTCTGCCCCTATTCTGATCTGGTTTGGGATGCCTCTCCACGGTAACCACATGTGTGAAAAGTCAGTAGCCATATATCCGTTTAATGTCTTGGACCAATCCCTACTTAGCAACATCCCATAATTTACGGGTATATCCACTATTTGAATGTCAATGATTTGGCTTACCCTAGGGTCTGAAGCTAATTGCACTTGTATGTTCATGAGTTCTCCTATCACGCTAACCTCAGTCTTATCTAATTGCGTGACAACCTTGGCAGATTTGGTGGGAGTCAGCCCGAGAGTTTTACATATTCCTAAGGGCATTACGTTGGCTGAAGCACCAGAATCTACCATGCAATTGTGTATATTCTTCCCACACAACCTAACAGTTAACAAGAAAGGTTGAGTATCCCTCTTATCCACATGTATTACCACATTTGTATTGGAAGGCTGCTCAATTTTCTTACCTTTCTCCTTAGGTGGTGAATCACTATTAGGAACAGTTATATCAGCAGACACCTTGTTTGTTATGGATGTATCCAAGGATTTTAAAAAAGCATTTCTGATCCCTGGGGTCTTCAGTAATTCATTTAGAGGTATGCTGACCTTAATTTTCTTTATTTCCTCTGATAAGTAATTCATTAGTCTTGTTGTCTCCATTGCTTCTGCCCTACTTGTTTGATCCTTTTGCACTGTTGTTTCATTATTTGTGTGCTGACTAGCTTTAAGTATGGCAGGATTGTTGCTAGCATTCTGATCTGGGGGTGTATTGATGTTGTTCGGGGGAGTGGAAGTGGTGAAAGGTCCTCCCGGCCTAGGGTTGTTCCTCAAATTGTAGGTGTGGCTTTTATTTGTTTGTTGAAAGGCCTGCACCTCTTCTGTTTCATTTAATATCTCGTTTTCAGATTCAAAAGGAAACTGAAAAGCATTTAACACAAAGGCTGATTTAGGATAAAGACTTTCACAACAGTATGGTTCATCCTCTAGCAATTCATCCTCTTTCTCTTCTGCAGTTGCAAAGGTAAACATTTCTAAGACTAATGCTGTGTCATATTCTGAGGGTACTACCTCATTACCCTTAGGAATGAGAAATTCAGAGGTAGGAGGTTGTACATCTACGTTGAAAATACTAGCTGCCAAGTGGAATTGTGGACAGTCGTGCTCAGCATGGGCATTGGTATTGTGAAATCTGCACCAATTTTTGGGTGTTGTATTGGCCATTTGTATGCTAGTTGTTTGTTTTGCACCATGATTATCTGTATTCTCAAAAGGAGAAGCCAGAGTACCGTTGTTGGGCCCAGTGTTCCATGTCTTGGGTGGCCTAGGTTGATTCTGATTTTTGTTATTATTGCCCTAGGTCCTATTATCTATCACTGGCCCCCTATTTTGCATTGGTTGCCCCTGACTGGGGCCTTGATGCTGATTGTAGCTTTGGTTCTGATTGTACTGCTGATTTTGGTTGAGACTATAATTCTGATTTTGGCCTTGGTTGTGATTTTGAGGTGGATTGTAGTTTTGGTTGCTTCTTCCATAGAGGTTCTCATTTCTTAGCTGTGTCACTTCGGTTGTTAATCTTTTCAAATGTGTAGTAATCTCTTTGATTTCTTCCCTATCCTCTTGTGCTTTTGCCACAGTTACATCCCTAGGAAGTTGGAAGAAAGGCTGACCATTATTTTGACTGTTATTGGAAGTACTAGCCGTGTAAGGAGTTATAGCTTGGATTGGAGTAGGATTATACACAGGTGTGTAAGAAGGAACCGGATTTACTAGTGGAGCATGCTGTACAGGGACTCCGTTCCATGGCTGTGCCTGATTCTGCACCCCAAAATTTCCTCCAAATGGACTGTAAGTTGTATGTCTCATTTCTTGGTTCACTGAGGCTGCCTCTTTATAGGCTTTGGATATTGAATCTATGTCAGGTTTTCTTTTGACAAACATGGCAGTTAAAGGATCCAAGGCAGCATAGTACATAGCCAACAAGGGAGCATCATCTATGGTATAAGGGGCTACTAGCCTAGAATAGGCCTTTTGAAATCTATCATTGAAATTATCAATTAGCTCTCCCTCACCTCGTTTTATAGCAGCCAATTTATGATACAAAGCGCAAGGGTCAATGGGTCCTCTAAATCTTGACAGAAATGCTTCTTCCATAAGTGCCCAGGAAGAAATGTAACCATTGGGTAAGTTTACGTACCAGCTAGAGGCCTGCTCATTAAAGGTGTAAGGGAACAATCTACACACAACATCCTCGTGCTCTAACATAGCCCTAAAAAATGCTTCCTTAAATATTCTAATATGATCTTCTGGGTCCTGATGCAACTGGTATTTGGGACATATCTTTTCCGGATTTTTTGGCATGTCGTGATAATCATTGAAGAATATGGGAGAATTGACATCGAAATAAGCCATTGCAGGTGTTTGAGCTTGACTTGAACCTGCAGAAATACCTGGATTGATTGGTGGATTAGGATTTAGAGGAGGATTGAGACCTCCAGGAGTGCCTGAACCAAGATTTAAAGATCTGAATAGTGATCTGTCAGGACTTACAATACTACGGATGTTAAAAGGTGACCCAGGAGGTGTTCCAGATGAACTTCCTGCTTGCGATATCTTTGGATTCCAAATTAAAGGGCTTTTACTTCGCCTTGTATCAGGTAGTTGCACAAATATATCTCCTGAACTGGACCTAGACCTAGTCACTCTATTACTGTCGTTAGCCAGTTTGAAATAAAACCTAACTCAAGAAGGCCCTCCTTCTAGCACCAGAAAACTGTTGATGACTGTTTTGATGCAATCATAACAATAAGTTAAAATTCACATATAATGAACTGAAACTATACTTGAAAGATAAGAAGGAATCATTTGAGATTCAACTAATCCCAAGTCTACAATGGTTCGGTTGGTCAAGTTCAGTTGGTCAATGTGAAGCTGTAATGTTCAAGGGGCCTTACGTAGTTTAGGTTTGTTTGGTGGCTTACTGGACTAAGAATATGCAAAAAGGTCATAAGATATGTCAATACTTTTCATTCCTTTGCATAAAGGTGTTACTGTGCTGCAGGTTTTAGATGGTTTTCTTGAATTTTTGCAGCTTTCTTCTTTATCTATTTATGAAAACTGTCTACTTATAGCTCTGTTATGCATGCTTCTTCAAATTTGAGACAATTTCCTTTAGATTTCTACGTTTTCAGCTAAATATTTCAGATGGGTTGGGAAAAGTTAGAAAGATCTAATCTATACCTCATTTAATCTACCAAAGGATCTAATTGTTTCTGTTATGCACTATGTAAATACCACAGTAATTTGATCAAATCCACAGTAAAAACCCTAAATGTAAGTTCTGAGCATTTTCACAAACATACATTTAAAATTGCAAGCTCTCAAAGAAGATATTTCAAAACACAAAGAAGAGCAGGAGAACACTCAGAAGATAGATGCAGAACTCCAGATTCTATTGTATTAGAAACAAATAGTCATACATGATTTACAATGTAGGAATGACACTTAGTTTCATTGATCATACTATAGAGAACTTACAAGCTTTACAGATACAGTAAGGCAGCCAGACATTCCACGCGCACCTTACTGCAGACAAACAGGTGACCTCCTTCTTCTACTTCTAAACTATGCTAACTTGCTGTATGCTTCTAAAAGAAAAAAAATCTGTTGTAGCCACTGTTGTTTTCCTAAAATCCCTATTGTAAAGTATTACAGTGTAGAGAGGCACAATATAAAGACATTCTGATTGTCCTCACTACAGCAAAAAACCTAACTGAACCCCTGGTTCAAACCCCTAGTTACAGCAATAAATACAGGTGAACCGGTTCTCAAAAATATCTCTGAGCAGTGTCAAATCTGGGCGAAATATTGCCCCTTCTGAGAAGTTCCGGCAGCTGGGTAATAACTTCTGTTTGTCTGTTGCAGTAATACCTTCAGCTGCAACCTTGTTCTTTACTTGAATGGCCTTGACTTTTCGCACTTCATCCTTATCTTCTTGCCCCTGAGATCAGATTTCCTTCCTCCATGAGGTCACTGTGTTGACTTTCCAGCTGCTTCCTCAACTGCAAGCCTGCAAGACAAGACAAGCAATAAGTATTTCATTTATCACATAAATAGCATGAAATTAAAATAAGTGTTTAAATCCAGGTGACTGCGCAAGATTGTGGAAATCAGATCCAGAATACTCCCAAAACGCATCCAGAATGCGCTCAGACTGCTCAAAATTCATCGGGTCAACTATCGCTGACCGGGAAAATGCCACAGGCGCCAAAAAAAACACTTTAAAATTCCACCGCCTCATTTCCCGCCCATCAGCATGACTATCGCTATCGGCGTGTCAAAAAATAGGTTGGTCGATATTCACTTCATCATCATGATATTCTAGAAATATGATGCTCTCCCTTTTGAGAAGTTCCAGATGAACTCATCATGATATTCCACTTCTGCATATTGGAGAAAAGAACAACATCATCATCATCATCATGCTGAAGAAGAATAGGAGGATATGGAATATAATCCTGCTGTTGAGGAAAGGAAGATGATGGTGACGTCATCGTCATATTCAGGTTTCATTAAAGTGCAAAAAATGACATCATCATCATGTTCAGTTAAGATCAGGGGATAAATGCAATATCGGGTCACCTAAGGAGCATGATCAGGATGATGAATGTAATATGACCCCTTTGCGGCCAAGGCAACCCTCTCGAAAGATCAGGATGATGATGATCATCAGGATATTTGGGGCTTTTGTCGAACTTAGAATAAGACGTCATCATCATATTCGTGAACCAGATCGTATTTTGGAAAATATCCTGTTGAAGGAAAATGTGATGATGATGATCATCAGGATAATTACCTCTTCGTTTATCAGATCGGGATGACGTCATCATGATATCCGGGGCCTTTGTTAAACTTAAAACATGACGTCATCATGATATTTCGCCAACCGGATCATGTTTTAGAAAATATCCTGCCGAAGGGAAAATGTGATGATGATGATCATCAGGATATTTGCAAAATGTCTTACTTCATCGGCAGGAGGACTTTACGAAATGTCGGGTGAACAAACAAGATCATGATGATCTTGACAATAGGACAGGATAAAAATAATATGATGATGATCATCCTCATCGAATTATCATGATGACATCATCATCACATTTTCATTTTCGGGGCACAAGGATGAGTTGAGGTCATCATGATATTTGCACTAGGGTGATATTGTAAAATATGATCATGCTGTTGCGGAATGGAATATCGCCTTCTTCTGAATAGATAGGGTGATCATCATGATATTGCAAAAAAAGCGATCAGGAGGATATGAACATGATGATCCCCTTTATCTATTTATGATGATGATGTCTCCATCACTTAGCGAATTTCAGCGAATGACCCTCGTGAAAGATCAGGATGATGATCATGATTATGCAAAAGGAGATCAGGAGGATATGAAGTCGTCATCATCATCTTAGCGAACTTTAGCAAATATCATGATGATGACGCTCCGATAGGTTTTTATCATGCGCATGCAAATATGCCGAAGGTGGATTTTCTAAGTCAGGGTGATCTTATAATATCATCATGATATTATAAGATCAGGCGATGCAAAAATATCATGATGATGCTCGCGATACAAAGACCGCTCGACGGGGAAACTTACCGTGACTTAAAGTTGACGTCATCATGATATCTGAACCTCAGGATATTATTGAGGGGGGCGTTTCAAATATGATGATGATGTCTTCATACAGCAAAACCAAGTTTATAAAATATGACCTCCCTAAAAATCATGATGCTGCATAATGCGCATAAGGCCATTTGACGGGTAAAGGGCACTACCACCTAAGATTGACGTCCGGATATTGCGACTGCATGATTTTTATCGGGTGATAGACCAAGATCATGATGACCTTGACAACATAACAAAAATATGATGATCACTTGCGATTATCAGGTTTGACCAAAACTTTGACCGTGCATAACTTTCACATATGGACGAATTTTCAAGTGAAGTAAAAGGCAAACCTGCATGGAATTTCAAGCTCTTTCTAAATATGAGGTCACAGCAATAAAATATGAACTTTGACAAACTGACCTCATGATGATGACCAACCCTATCCAATATCATGATGATGATGCACCTGACCTTCATTTTTACCAAACCGCCAGAAGGCAGAAAAACACAAGCAGAAGCAAAAAGCAAAACATCAGCAGGGGTCCCCATTTTGCTAAGGAGCATAATGGGGCGTGTTGTGAACATCACAACATGGACCAAACAATGGTACTCTAGCTTCTCCTTTTGAGAATATAGACAATCATGATGCAAAACAAACAGCTGGCATCCAAATGGCCAATACATCACTAAAAAATTGGTGTAGATTTCACAATACCAATTCCCATGCTGAGCTTGACTGTCCACAGTTCGATTTAGCAGCCAACATATTTAATATAGACATACAACCTCCTACTTCTAAGTTTCTCATTCCCAAGGGTAATGAGGTAGTACCCTTAGGGTATGATATAGCTTTAGTTCTAGAAAACTTTACCTTTGCAACTAAAGAAGAGAAAGAAGATGAATTGTTGGAAGATGAACCATACTTCTGTGAAAAATCTTTATCCTGAATCAGCTTTTGTGTTAAATGCTTTTCAGTTTCCCTTTGAGACTGAAAACAAAGTATTAACTGAAATAGAAGAGGTGCAGGCCTTTCAACAAACAAATAAGAACCACACCTACAATTTAAGGAACAACACTAGGCCAAGAGGACCTTTCACCACTTCCATTCCTCCTAACAACTTCAATACACCCCTAGATTAGAATGCTAGCAACAATCCTGCCATACTTAAATCTAATCATCATATAAATAGTGGAATAGCTATAGAAAAGTCCCAAACAAGTAAAACTGAAGCAGTAGAGACAACAAGATTAATGAGCTACTTGTAAGAAGAAATAAAGAAAATTAAGGTCAGTATAGCTCTGAATGAATTATTGAAAACTCTAGGGATCATAACTACTTTTATAAAATCTCTAGATGTATCCATGACAAATGAGGTTGCTGCTAATATAGCTATTCCTAATAGAGATTCACTACCTAAAGAGAAAAGTAAGAGAGTTGAGTAGCCTTCCAATATAAATGTAGTAATGTATGCTGATAAGAAGGATGCTCCTCCTTTCTTGTTAATTGTTAGATTGTGTGGGAAGAACATACACAATTGCATGGTGGACTCTAGTGCCTCAGCCGACATAATGCCCTTAGGGATATGTAAAACTCTCGGGCTGACTGCCACTAGATCTGCTAAGGTTGTCATACAGTTAGATAAAACTGAGGTTAGTGTGATAGGAGAACTGATGAACATTCAGATGCAATTAGCTTCAGACCCCAGTGTAAGCCAATTCATTGACATTCAAATAGTGGACATACCCATGAATTATGGAATGTTACTAAGTAGGGATTGGTCCAAGACATTAAATGGATATATGGCCATTGATTTCTCGCATATGTGGCTACCTTGGAGAGGTGTCCCAAACTAGATTAGAATAGAGGCAGAACCCAAGATGAAACATATGATAACAGAGTATAATTGAACAAATGAAATATTATATGCTGTTGTTGAACTTGGTGTTTATAGGATTACTAACAATGGGGTACAAATTGAAGAGATTATCATGTTAAACATTAGAGAAAAAGATGTCAGCAAGGAGACAACATTATTCATTGAGTCTGATGAAAATTCTTCAGATGAAGAAAATAGTGCAATGGATAAATTTGGTCATGCCACTAAACAAGACGTGGAAGAGTGCATTAAACAGAATCTGCCAATCCAATGTAAACTATATAAGGACAGATGTAGAGTTCACAATAGGCCACATTTTGAGGAGAGTTGTGGAATGTGCAAAGACATCATTGGATATGAATACAAAAAATGCATGAAGAGGGTAGAATTACAAGAGGAAAATGTGAATCCAGATCAACCACAGAGATGCGTTCAGAGTGATGTAGATGCTCTGATTTCAAATTTAGGAGAGGGAATGAAGGACAGGGGTAGTTGTCTTTCTGATTTGCAAGCTGAAAATACACATATGCAAGTTGACTAAATAGAAATACCCGTGAATAAACAGGCCAGCACCCCACAAGTAATAGAAAAGACAAAACATGCTAAGGTAAAAGGTCAGAAAAGTAAAGATGGCATGTGGACACTAAAATGTGACAGGTCCAAGTCAAAATAGGGTGTGGGTGCAGGTATTGAACTCATAGATCCCCGGGGTAAATCATATCTAGTAGCATATAGCCTGCAGTTTTCCTATATTAACAATATTGTTGAATATGAAGCCTTAATTTTGGGACTTGTCATGGCCATCAAGAAAAAGGTAAAAACGATTAGGGTATTTTCAGACTCTGAGCTAGTGGTCAGACAAGTAAGGAAACTATATGCTTGCAATTACAAGAAAATGATTTGTTACAGACATAGAGTATAGGGTTTAATAGATTCATTTGATGCTTTCAACATAGAGCATATCCCTAGAGAGCTGAACCACAGGCCGGATGCACTAGCAGTTGCTGCTAGCACATTAGAACCCTTGACACTATCAGGTTTGAGATGATTTGTTGTAGAATTAGTTAATGTTCCCAGTATCCCAGACAATGTTACACACTTTTAGGTATTTGGAGGGGATCAGTAAATCATTGATTTTCTGACTTGTAATGAGGTATTTGAGGCTCAAATCATTGATGAGCAGGAAAGGCCTGAGATAACATGGGATGAAGAGGATATAATCAACTTAAAGAGCAAATTCTTACCCAAAGGGGTAATTGAATTAGAACCTATTTTTGACTTCGATGGAATAATAAGACAGAAGGACTTGCCCAAAACAGAAGGGGGTAAGTGTGATTTACACAATTTAGGGACAGAGCAAAATCCAAAAAATGTGCCAATCGGGAAGGCTTGCTCTGAGAAAATAAGAAAAGAAATTGTTGATGCCCTAAAAGATTACAAACACGTAATAGCATGGACATATGAAGACTTGAAAACCTATGATACGTCCATCATAACTCACGTGATACCTTTGAGATCAGAAGTTAAACCATTTAGGCAAAAACAAAGGCTTGTGAATGCCATTCTAGAGCCTTTAATCTTTGAAGAAGTTAAAAAACTGTTGTCTGCTAGAATAATTTTTCCAGTCAGACATTCAACCTAGGTAGCTAACTTAGTACCAATAAGGAAGAAAAATGGAGACATCAGATTATGCGTAGATTTTAGAAATTTGAACAAAGCATCTGAAAAGGATAATTATCCTTTGCCTCGAATAGACGAACTGCTGCAAGTAGTCAACGGGGCAAGATGATGTCTTTTTTAGATGGTTTCTCAGGTTATAACTAGGTTTTAATTGATAGAGATGACAGATTAAAAACTACCTTCACTTGTAAATGGGGAAATTATGCATATCAGAGAATGCCTTTTGGTTTGATCAATGCAGGGGCCACTTTTTAGAGAGGCATGGACATTGTGTTCTTTGGAGTATCAGGTAAGTGCATTGTTGTGTATATGGACGATCTGACTGTGTATTCCAAGGATGCATCCACTCACGCCAAAGATCTCAGGAAAATACTTAAACGATGTGAGAGGTACGAAATTTCTCTTAACCCTAAGAAATGTTCATTTTAGGTAACTGAAGGTAAATTACTAGGGCATGTCATTTCTGAAGATGGGATATCGATTGACCCAGATAGAATAGAATCAATAAAAAATTTGCAAATATCAAACAGTAGGAAAGAGTTAAAATCATTTTTTGGTAAGATTAACTTTGTTCGGAAGTTTATCACGGGTTTTGCAGAAATTGTGCAGCTGTTAAATGCCATGTTAAAGAAAAATGTGCAAATGGAGTGGACCCCTGTGGCTAGAGCCACATTCAAAGATATCAAGAGGGCCATTTCTGACGCCCCTGTACTAGCAAGCCCACACTGTACAAAGCTGTTTTATAGCTATTCTTTCGCATCCTCCCATTCAGTCGTGGCTACTTTGACACAAAAGGGTGAAGACAATAAAGAAAAACCCATTGCTTTTATGAGTGTGCCTCTGAAGGATGCACAGCTGAGATATCTGGATCCTGAAAGATAAGTATTTATGTTAATCAGGGCTATGAAGAAATTCAGACATTATATTTTGCGCAGCCAGGTCAAAGCCATAGTGCCAGGCGTAGCAGTAAAGATGCTGCTGGTGCAAAACAAACCTGGAGAAAAGAGAGCCAAATGGATCACCACATTGCAAGAGTTTAATATGGAAATCATTCCCATGAAGCTAGTCAGAGGGCAGGCGTTAGTGCAAATAATAGTGAACACAGACCCAGATTTGATAAAATAGCATTATGTGTTGAATTCCCATGACACATCAGACTGGTATGTTGATTTAAATGCTTTTCTAATAGCTGGAAAGTACCCAAATAAGATGAAAGCTTCTCAGAGGAGAACTTTGAAGATTAAAGCACAAAAATATTGTCATGCCCACATTTCCCATGCGGTCACAACATGCATCACACGTGTCATGTCCACATCGCCATGTGGTCATGACACAAAATACTAAAAATTTTCCTACTCTTCCCTAGAAATCCCCTCGCACGCGTAGGCGTGCTCGATGGCGTACACTTAAGGCGAAAACAATACAGTTGTCGGCAGTGTACCAAATACATGTGCGCACACCCTACACAAGGAAACATGTAATGTCATGCCCACATTTCCCATGCGGTCACAACATGCATCACACGTGTCATCTCCACATTCGCCATGTGGTCATGACATGAAATACCAAAAATTTTCCCACTCTTCCCTAGAAATCCCCTCACACGCGTAGGTGTACTCGGCGGCGTACGCTTAAGGCGAAAAAAATACAGTTGTCGATGGCATACCAAATACATGTGCACCCACCCTACACAAAGAAATGCATGGTTTCCTGACCTAGGTTAATCTCACAAATTATATTTGAACAACAATTGTTTTAGGTGATAGATCATTTTTCAGCAAAGCACGATCATCTGATTCTTCTTTCCATTTTCTAGAATTTAATATTAATTTCTCATCCTTCAGACTTAGCATTTTCAACCAAGCCCATTCATTTGCCCTCTCTTCCTTTTCTTGGAATTTAGTTTTGATTGTATTTCTATCATGTTCATTTTACCGTTTCTCTGAAATTTAATTTTGATTGTATTTCTATCTCATTTCCCTTCCCGTTGTGCAAGATCTTCTTAAGTTATCCTATTTTTTTCTTCACGTTCTTTATCAAACAGCAATAACACTACATCCTTTACATTATTCCTAATTTCTTGGTAAACCAGATCACTTACACAGGGTTGGTTAACTTCACTTGACTCAGTCCCCCTAGGGTTTCGTTCTAGGTTTTAGTTCAACGTTTGAATTAATTTTAATAATCAACCTGTTCCTAAATAGGATTAACGGTAGGTTAAACTTACTTAGTTCTCTTAGCCCTATTCAGAAATGTCGCACATTTTCTACTCTTTGTTTTCCAAGGTTAGCTATTCTTTCTCTTTCTCTCTCTTTTTTTAATTGGATGTTTATTCTCTAAATCTACAGTTGAGTTTAAAATGGCCACTCATGGAATGCCTGTGATGGCTTGTTTGTGTTTATTTTCAGTGTCCTTTGTAAATGAAAGGATCATACTTTCCTCTCCATTTTCCTATCATTTAATTCAGGATAATTGTTAAAACTTCTGAGAAACTCTTCCTTAAAATTAAAATATATTTACCTATGCTCTTTTTAAATTGTAATTGTATAAATAATGTATTTCTGAATTGCAACTCTGAGTTTAAACATCTATTCAATTCGTATTATACATTATGCATAAATAAATCCTACTTTCTTCGATTAAAATTTCTATTTCAAGTCAAATGTTTTAAACTACATATAGTTTGCCTTCAATGAATAGTGAAAAGTGAATAGTAAAAGTAAATAGTGAATAGTAAAAATAAATAGTGATTAGTGGAAAGTGAATAGTAAATAGTGAAAAGTGAATAGTAAAATGGTCCCCATCCTAGGAAGAGACCCTCAAGGTGGCGGTAATTTCAAAAGCAATACTACAGCCCAAAATTCATTTCTTTCATGGTAGCAAAATTACAACTTGACTTATAACAAAATTTAAAACTAATATTTCTACTAATCTTGCATAGAAATAATACTTTTACAAACTTAATTAAAACATCAACTAACTCACAACTTTGTAAGTAGAAGAAGAAGGAACTAGACAAGTCTAATATCCTTTTAAAAATAAATTTTCTCTTCCTTTCCTCATTTTAAAATGGTAAAACTTAATGAAGAGTAGAATACAAACAACAATCCAATCACAGAGGATTTCCTCACAACTTCAAAAATAACAATTTATACAACAATAGGGAGATAATTTTCTCCTTTTGAAAAATCGACAAGGAAGGAGCTATTAAAAGATCAGGCTCTCCATAAGACTTAAAGAAAATAAAATATTTTCTAAGATTCAATAATCTTCTCCAAGCTTCACAATAAGCTCCCAGAAAACCTGCATATCACACAAGAAAAGAAACACCATACAAGCTGCTCTCCTCCCTACCATAGACCCGCAAGAGGGTCACCCCTGAGCTAGGGAGATCATCCACACACCTAGGGAATCCAAATCTATTTCACAACAGGTAAAAAAAATAACACACCGAAACACACATACACCCATGGATATTTACACAACACAAAAACTCAACAAAGGTGAGTTTACAGAGGGGTAAGAGAGTGGACACACTCAACTCTAGAGTACCACCTTTCACAATAATTCAACACAATTTTTCTCATGGCCTCAAGCCAAACAAGATCATCAGATTTCAAGGATGGTTCGCTGAACTGAAGTTGAGCTGTGTGCCCAACGCCTGATGTAAGGTTCTCCAAAATGATGAAGTGGATACAGAGTCTCTATCAGTAATGATACGGTGAGGTACTCCATGAATTCTAACAATCTGATCGAAGAACACTCTCGCCACTGATGGTGCATTGTACGTTGTGCCTATAGGTGAGAAATGCACCACCTTGGTCAAATTGTCAACTGTCACCATGATGGCATTATGACGACGTGATGACATAGGTAGACCAATGATAAAGTCCATGAAAATGGTGTCCCATTTCCACTTAGGTATCTCGTGAGGGTACAACAATCCTGCTGGATGTTGATGCTCGGCCTTGACCCTCTGACACTCAAGGCAACAAGAAACATATTCTGCAATGTCTCGTCTCATCCCAGCCCAATGATATAACTATCGCAAATCAACATGCATCTTCTTCACTCCTGGATGTGCTGCATAAGGTGCTCTATGAGCCTCTGAAATAATCACTGTATGCAGGTCACCTGCACAGGGTACATAGATGCGCTGTCGATGTCTAAGCAAACCATCAAACTCAAGGGAATATCCTATGAATTTACCCTTAAGGGCCCCTTGATTCTAAATTTCTTGCTGCACCTCAAGAAACCACTCGTCCTCTGGCAGATGCTGTAAGATGCGGTCCCTCAAGTTCACCTTTAATGTCAAGCTCAGGATCTCGTGGCACCTCCGACTTAAATTGTCAGCAACCACATTCTCCTTCCCTTTGATGTAGTGGACATCAGAGTCGTACTCGCATAAGAACTCCATCCAACACCACTGGAGAGCATTCAGATTTGGCTGTGTAAAAATGTACTGTAAGCTATGGTGATCTGAATGGAGCTCAAAGCGTTGACTTAAGAGAAAACATCTCCAACAAACAAGAGCATGAATAACTGCTGCGAGCTCTAAATTGTGAGTAGGGTAGTTTAGTTCATGTGCCTTAAGTTTGCACGATTCGTATGCAATCGCTCTACCTCCCTGCATAAGCATGGCTCCCAAACCCTCTAATGATGCATCTGTGCAAACAACAAAATCCTCTGCAGGATCTGGAACTACTAAAATGGGAGCTCTGGTAAGACGCTCCTTGAGGATCCCAAAGGCCTTCTCACACTGCTCACTCCAAGTGAAACTTTTCCCTTTTTGCTGAAGGGAAGTGATGGTATGTGCTATCCTAGAAAAGCCCTCGACAAATCTATGGTAATAACTGGCTAATCCCATAAAGCTCCTGACTTCTGTCACACTGGTGGGTGCTGGCCAGTCCTAAATTGCTCTGATCTTCGATGGATCTACGGAGATGCCATCGCCTGATAAGATGTGCCCCAAGTATTACACCTCTGTCCTGAAGAAGGCACACTTCGCTAGGTTACCATAAAGCTACTACTCTCATAAGCACTGCAAAACTTGACGCAAATGATCCACATGTTCCTCCTCGGTTCACGAATAAATCAAAATATCATCAAGAAATATGATCATGAACTGATCCAAGTAATTACGGAACACCCCGTTCATGAGACTCATGAATACTGTAGGGGCGTTTGTCAAACCGAAGGTACCACGGTGAACTCATAATGGCCATATCTAGTTTGAAAAGTAGTCTTATGAATGTCTACCTCTGTGATGCATAATTGGTGATACCCAAATTTTAAATCAATTTTCGAGAACACTCTAGCTCCCTGCATCTGATCAAATAAGTCATCAATCCTAGACAGAGGATAACGGTTCTTCACCGTCACCTTGTTCAACTGCCTGTAATCCATGCATAGTCGAAGAGACCCATCCTTCTTCTTCACGAAGATGACCGGTGCACCCCAGGGTGAAACGCTAGGTTGGATGTGCCCCTTTTCAACTAACTCCTCTAACTACAGTTTAAGTTCTGTAAGCTCATGTGTAGTCATTCTGTAGGGTGCATGAGACACAAGTTCTGCACCTGGCACTAAGTCGATGTGGAAATTGACCTCTCTGCGTGGAGGCATAACTGGTAACTCTGGCGGGAATACGTCGGCAAAGTCTCTCAAGATAGGGTGATCATCTAAGGTAGCCTTAGGCTCATCCTCTGATCTATCACTGACCGTAATAGCAAACATCTAACAATCCTTCCGCATGCAGCGCTTAAGCTGCTGAGCGGATATCATATGAACCATTGTGGGCTTCTGAATGCCCACCAACTCAACCAGTGTGCCATGATCGTCTAAGCAACCAATCATCCTCTGGAAACAATCTAATTTAGCTCTATGAGCCGCAAGCCAGTCCATACCCAGAACTACTCCATAGGATCCTAATGGCATAACCCTAAGGTCACATGTTGTAGTGAAGGAACCTAATAAGATCTCACAATCTCTAACCACAGTATCTACTGACATCCTGACCCTAGAGGCCAACTCAACCTCCCACCTAATGTCCTACCTATAAGCCACCAGCCTGCAATGTTCCACTAACGATGTAGACAAGAAAGAATCGGTAGCTCCAGAGTCAAAAAGAATAGAGATAGGGAAATCTCCAATCATACCTACTATCTCAATGACTGAAGCCTGGAAATCAGCCTGGCGATTGTCAACCGTTGCAAACATGCGGTGGGATCTGCCCACGTCACCTATAGTCTGCTAGACAAGAAAGAATCGGTAGCTCCAAAGTCAAAAAGAATAGAGATAGGGAAATCCCCAATCATACCTGCTGTCTCAATGACTGAAGCCTGGAAATCGGCCTGGCGGTTGTCAACCGCTACAAACATGTGGTGGGATCTGCCCATGTCACCTACAGTCTACTCAGATCCTCCTACATGGGGCTGTCCTCCTGCTGTAAATCCCTGTGGACACTCCCTGGCTAAATGCCCTACCCTACCACATACATAGCACGGGCCCCTAGCCTATAACTGTATAGACTAAGTCCTACCTGACTGCTGCTGTCCAGTCTGCCTAGTGGACCCCTGTGAACCTCTATTTGATTGTTGAGACCTTGTGGGTTCCGCAGAAGATCCTTGCTGTCTCGGGTCTCTATACTGGCCCCGTTGCTGCCATCCATGGTTCTGTCCCCCCTGAACCCTCTATTGGGGCCTAGATTTTTGCTGATGCTACTGTGGAGGCCTAGGAGGTAATGATGAGGAATTAAACCCTCCTCTCTGTGGTGTAAATTACGGTCTACGAAAATTCTATTGTTGTTGGGGATTACGATCTTAATACTGCGGGCGTGAATTCTACCCTCATCCCTGAATTTCCTCTGCAATAAGAGCCTTTTCAACAGTCTCGCTCATGGTCTAGGGATTTGCCATACGTACTAGTCCTGCTATCCTGTGATTTAGGCCTTTGATGAATTTGTGTACCAAGAGTTTCTTGTCCTAGAGGTACTTCGCATAACAAGAAAGCTCGATGAACTGGCTCTCATATTGAGCAACAATGAGTCCTCTCTGCTGTAACTCATGGATCTCATCAATCCTGCGCTGTCTATAATGCTTTGACAAATATCACGCATTAAAGTGCTCTATGAAGATATCCCAAGTGAGTGTATCTAGGGATAGTCCGCGCTTGCACTCCTCAGTGTGCCACCAGGTAGTTGTTGCATCTCTCAGGAGATGCACTACCACTCATGCTTTCGTGTTGCTCCCATAAGGTCACAACATGAAACATCTATCCAGACTAATCAACCAAGCCTCGGCCACAGCTCCCTTAGTAGCTCCTTCGAAAGTAGGTGGGTTGAGCCTAAGCAGATCTCTAATGGGATCTCCTCTGTCTCTGAGCCTTATAACCGGCTCATCTAATCCATACTCATACGGTCCATGGTATACCTATCCTACCCTCCTGGTCTCATCTCATCTCGAGTGTCTCAGAGGACTCCTACTTCGTGTAGAGTAGGCTAACCCTACCTCTTCTACTGTAGTGTTAGGAATCTCAACGAAAGGCTCCATGCGTGGCACCTCTGATGGATCTATGTGGGGTTCCACATATGGCTCAGCACGCAATTCCACACATCGCTCATTACATGGCTCTTCTCGTGGATCAACGCGAGGCTCATTACGTGGCTCTGGAATAGCTGGTGGTAACCGCTCTAACAAACCCTCCAGTGTCTGAAGAATCTGTGGGCCTAGGTCAATTACTGGTGGTGCCTGTGGTGCAGGTGGTGCCTGTGGTTCGGGTGGATCTACTATAACTACGGGTCCTTGTCCCTTAGCCAGGGAATCACTATGCACCTCAACAGATGTCGTGTTGCACGATCACGCTCGTCGAGCATGCCGGGGAGGCATCCTACAAAACATGGTAGACTCTATTTAATCAGCATTGCGGAATAATAACGTGCCCATTTATGCCCAGTTTTTAAACTTGGCTCTTATACCAAATGTCATGCCCACATTTCCCATGCAATCACAACATGCATTACAGTGTCATGTCCACATGCGCCATGTAGTCATGACACGAAATACCAAAAATTTTCCCACTCTTCCCTAGAAATCCCCTCGCACGCGTAGGCATGCTCGGCGGCGTACGCTTAAGGTGAAAACAATACAGTTGTCAGCGGCATACCAAATACATGTGCGCACACCCTACACAAGGAAACACGTATAGAGAATGAATTGGGCATTATGAGGATGCCAGAAGAAGATTTCCTAGAGGAAATTAGGCATGATAAGAATGCAAGAATGAAGTCTGATATGGTGTGGAGTCTGATCAGTCTCCAAGTGGGAGATTGTTGTTATATGGAGCCTAATCAGACTCGGAGGTTACTTTTTTCCCCACTTTTAGCCGCGTAGTTTCCCCCACAATTCCTACGGGGTCAAGGGGCAGCGCCCCTTGGGGGGTTTGGGGACAGTGCCCCCAAGACAGGGTCAAGGGGCAACGCCCCTTGCGGGGTCTAGGAGTAGCGCCCCTAGCGCGTTCCCTGTCGCAATACAGGGTGGGGTCGAGGGGCAGTGCCCTCGTGGGGGCTCAGGGGCAGTGCACCCGAAACCTCACATGATTTTTTATTATTTTATAAAGGCACAGGGAGTTATTTTTTGATTGACCAACATAAGAAAACCCTATTTTTGTAACCGACAAAAAGGCTTGATAAAAGCGGCTAAGGGTTAGGGTTTTGATATATTGTATTGTAGCATTTTGCAGCAGTATTGAGTTGCAGGGATTGCTGATTGTAATCAGCTTGATTTACTGGATAATAATATTGGACTCTTTGTTTGGTGGATATAGCCCGAGTTTGGGTGAACCACGTTAAAACTTGTCTCTCGCTGTTATTAATTCTGTGTATTTCCATTTCTCTGTTTAATCTTTATTTGCATTTAATTGATATCTTCTATCGGCTAACCCTAACAAAGTCCCTCTGCAAGAATCAAGTTCCCCTGCAAAAATCCAGTCTTCTCTAATTGCTTAGAGAAGGGTCTTATTTATAGATTTTCTGAAAAGGGAATGGAAGGTGAAGATCAAGAGTTGAGATCATATTTTCAAACTATTAAACCTTATTATGTTAAAGGAAAACTAATAGGGTGATGTTAGTTAGATATTTGTTTTAAGAGAAAACAAATTGGGTGATGTTATATAGATGTTTATTCTATTAAGAAAACTAATTGGGTGATGTTTGATTAATGTTTATATTACAGGAAAACTAATTAGGTGAGGTTAGATAGAAAATTGTCATGTGATTTTATTATGTTTATAAAAACTGTGGTATGCTTTAGAAATACATGTATTAAATTTGCTTCGGCTATGATATGTATATGTGGAATTAACTTTAAGATTGAGTGTGCAGGTATTTCTAATAAAACCACAGATACAGGAGATTATTCCACACCTTCTATCGTAATCCCTTATGAAGCTGATCTAGTTCCACGAGGAACCAAGATCAACTCTGTGTTTGGTGCAATGTTGTAATATTCTAATATTGTCTTGCATGAGGTTGAATGGGTTAGGTCTACCCTTTTGTAAAATTGAATTATGATTTGTGTTGTAAGAATTATATTTGAATTTTATTTTTTTAATTTAAATTTTTAAGACCCTTTTTCTTGTGTCTTAACTTGACCCTCGGTGTCCTAACTAAGTTTAAATTGACCCCGGGTTATACCCCATGGGTCTAGAGTCCCTTTTGACTAGGATAACCCTTGGTTAACCTCCGTATGGTTACCTTAACTTCACAGTGAAGTTAAATGATGAATTTGGAGGCATGGGAAGGATAGGATGAGTGGGATCAACACTCAAGCCCATCATTTCTCCATTTCCAAGGCTTGAAATGACTCCATGGTCTACAAATAATGGAGGGGCTTATCTTCATGTTCCCTCACTTTTGGTGAGAGTCCCCATAAAGTGGTGTGGTCCTTCATGGGTGGGGAAATTTTATTGGGTTGTTGACAGAGCTTCTTCCACTTGGGAGAAATGCTCATCAACTGTGGGGTGTTGACAGAGTGTCTTCCACTTAGGAGAAATGCTCATCAAGTGTGGGGTAAGGGAGGAGTGATCCTCCTCGAGTACATGCCTTGTTTCTTTTGAGATGTTGAAAGCCTTGAGGGCATTTGTGTGAATTTGAGAAAATTGGTTATATGGCTTGAGAGCCAAATATGATATTCCTTGAAATCTGATGATCTTGTTTGGCTTGAGGCCATGAGAAAAATTGTGTTGAATTATTTTGAAGGGTGGTACTCTAGAGTTGAGTGCGTCCACTCTCTTACCCCTCTGTAAACTCACCTTTGTTGAGTTTTTATGTTGTGTAAATATCCATGGGTGTATGTGTGTTCGGGTGTGTTATTTTTTTTACCTGTTGTGAAGCGGATTTGGATTCCCTAGGTGTGTGGATGATCTCCCTAGCTCGGGGGTGACCCTCTTGTGGGTCTACGGTAGGGAGGAGAGCAGCTTGTGTGGTGTTTCTTTCCTTATATGATATGCAAGTTTTCTGGGAGCTTATTATGAAGCTTGGAGAAGATTATTGGATCTTAGAAAATATTTTATTTTCCTTAAGTCTTATGGAGAGCCTGATCTTTTAATAGCTCCTTCCTTGTCGATTTTCCAAAAGGAGAAAATTATCTCCCTATTGTTGTATAAATTGTTATTTTTAGAGTTGTGAGGAAATCCTCTGTGATTGGATTGTTGTTTGTATTCTACTCTTCATTAAGTTTTACCATTTTAAAATGAGGAAAGGAAGAGAAAATTTGTTTTTAAAAGGATTCATTTCCGTACATGTGACTATTTAGCTTACTGTTGTTAGTATTTTTATATTTATGGGACTGTTGTTCCCAGATTTTCAAACTATTAAACCTTATTATGTTAAAGGAAAACTAATTGGGTGATATTAGTTAGATATTTGCTTTAAAAGAAAACAAATTGGGTGATGTTATATAGATATTTATTCTATTAGGAAAACTAATTGGGTGAGGTTAGATAGAAAATTGTCATGTGATTTCATTATGTTTATAAGAACTGTGGTATGCTTTAGAAATACATGTATTAAATTTGCTTCGGCTATGATATGTATATGTGGAATTAACTTTGAGATTGAGTGTGCAGATATTTCTATCAAAACCACAAATACAGAAGATTATTCCACATCTTATGTCGTAATCCCTTGTGAAGCCGATCTAGTTCCACAAGGAACCAAGATCAACTCTATGTTTGGTACAATGTTGTAATGTTGTCTTACATGAGGTTGAATGGGTTAGGTCTACCTTTTTATTCACTATTGAGAAAATTGGTTATATGGCTTGAGAGTCAAATATGATATTCCTCGAAATCTGATGATCTTGTTTGGCTTGAGGCCATGAGAAAAATTGTGTTGAATTATTGTGAAGGTTGGTACTCTAGAGTTGAGTGTGTCCACTCTCTTACCCCTCTGTAAACTCACCTTTGTTGAGTTTTTCTGTTGTGTAAATATCCATGGGTGTATGTGTGTTTCGGTGTGTTATTTTTTTTACCTGTTGTGAAGTGGATTTAGATTCCCTAGGTTTGTGGATGATTTTCCTAGCTCGGGGGTGACCCTCTTGTGGGTCTACGGTAGGGAGGAGAGCAGCTTGTGTGGTGTTTCTTTCCTTGTGTGACATGCAGGTTTTCTAGGAGCTTATTGTAAAGCTTGGAGATGATTATTGGATCTTAGAAAATATTTTATTTTCCTTAAATCTTATCAAGAGCCTGATCTTTTAATAGCTCCTTCCTTGTTGATTTTTCAAAAGGAGAAAATTATCTCCCTATTGTTGTATAAATTGTTATTTTTGGAGTTGTGAGGAAATCCTCTGTGATTGGATTGTTCTTTGTATTCTACTCTTCACTAAGTTTTACCATTCTAAAATGAGGAAAGGAAGAGAAAATTTATTTTTAAAAGGATATTAGACTTGTCTAGCTCCTTCTTCTTCTACTTGTAAAGTTGTGAGTTAGTTGATGTTTTAATTAAGTTTGTAAAAGTATTATTTCTATGCAAGCTTAGTAGAAATATTAGTTTTAAATTTTGTTATAAGTTAAGTTGTAATTTTGCTACCATAAAAGAAATGAAATTTGGGCTGCAGTATTGCTTTTGAAATTACCGCCACCTTGAGGGTCTCTTCCTAGGATGGTGACCATTTAACTATTCACTTTTCACTATTTACTATTCACTTTCCACTAATCACTATTCATTTTTACTATTCACTATTTACTTTTACTATTCACTTTTCACTATTCATTGAAAGCAAACTATATGTAGTTTAAAACATTTGACTTGAAATAGAAATTTTATTCAAGGAAAGTGAGATTTATTTATGCATAATGTATAATACGAATTGAATAGATGTTTAAACTCAGAGTTGCAATTCAGAAATACATTATTTATACAATTACAATTTAAAAAGAGCATAGGTAAATATATTTTAATTTTAAGGAAGAGTTTCTTGGAAGTTTTAACAATTATCCTAAATTAAATGACAGGAAAATGAAGAGGAAAGTATGATCCCTTCATTTACAAAGGACACTAAAAATAAATGCAAACAAGCCATCATAGGCATTCCATGAGTGGCCATTTTAAACTCAACTGTAGATTTAGAGAATAAACGTCTAATTAAAAAAAGAGAGAGAAAGAGAAAGAATAGCTAACCTTAGAAAACAAAGAGGAGAAAATGCGCGGCATTTCCGAATAGGGCTAAGAGAACTAAGTAAGTTTAACCTACCGTTAATCCTGTGTAGGAACAAGTTGATTATTAAAAATAATTCAAACGTTGAACTAAAACCTGGAACGGAACCCTAGGGAGACTGAGTCAAGTGAAGTTAACCAACCCTGTGTAAGTGATCTAGTTTACCAAGAAATTAGGAATAATGTAAAGGATGTAGTGTTATTGTTGTTCGATAAAGAACGTGAAGAAAAAAAATAGGATAACATAAGAAGATCTTGCACAACGGGAAGAGAAATGAGATAGAAATACAATCAAAATTAAATTTCAGAGAAACGGTAAAATAAACGTGATAGAAATATAATCAAAACTAAATTCCAAGAAAAGGAAGAGAGGGCAAATGACTAGGCTTGGTTAAAAATGCTCAGTCTGAAGGACGAGAAATTAATATTAAATTCCAGAAAATGGAAAGAAGAATTAGATGATCGTGCTTTGCTAAAAAATGATCTATCACGTAAAATAATTATTGTTCAAATATAATTCGTGAGATTAACCTAGGTCAGGAAACCACGCGTTTCCTTGCATAGGGTGTGCACACATGTATTTGGTACGCCGCTGACAATTGTATTGTTTTTGCCTTAAGCGTATGCCGCCGAGCACGCCTACTCATGCGAGGGGATTTCTAGGGAAGAGTGGAAAAATTTTTGGTATTTCATATCATGACCACATGGCGCATGTGGACATGACACGTGTGATGCATGTTGTGATCGCATGGGAAATGTGGGCATGACATTTAGTATCAGAGCCAAGTTTAAACACTGGGCATAATTGGGCACAATTGGGCACATTATTATTCTGCAACATTGATTAATTAGAGTCTACCATGTTTTGTAGGATGCCTCCCCGGCATGCTCGACGAGCGCGATCGCGCAACACGACATCCGTTGAGGTGCATAGTGATTCCTCAGCTGAGGGACAAGGACCCGCAGTTATAGCAGATCCACCTGAACCATAAGCACCACTCGTACCACAAGCACCACTAGTAATTGACCTAGGCCCGCAGATTCTTCAAACACTGGAGGCTTTGTTAGAGTGGTTACCACCAGCTATTCCAGAGCCACATAATGAGCCTTGCATTGATCCACGAGAAGAGCCATGTAATGAGCCACGTGCGGAATTGCGTGCTGAGCCATATGTGGAACCCTGCATAAATCCGTTAGAGGTGCCATGCATGGAGCCTTTCGTTGAGATTCCTGACACTACAGTAGAAGAGGTAGGACTAGCCTACCATGCACAGAGTAGGAGTCCTCTAAGACACTCGAGATGAGATGAGACCAGGAGGGTAGGATAGGTATACCATGGACCATATGAGTATGGATTAGATGAGCCGGTTATAGGGCTCAGAGATAGAGGAGATCCCATTAGAGATCTGCTTAGGCTCAACCCACCTACTTTCGCAAGAGCTACTGAGGGAGCTGTGGCCGAGGCTTGGTTGATTAGTCTGGACAGGTGTTTCACGTTGTGACCTTACGGGAGCAACACGAAAGCATGAGTGGTAGTGCATCCCCTGAGAGATACAGCAGCTACCTGGTGGCACACTGAGGAGTGCAAGTGCAGACTATCCCTAGATACACTCACTTGGGATATCTTCATAGAGTGCTTTACTGCGCGATATTTGTCAGAGCATTACAGACAGCGCAGGATTGATGAGTTCCATGAGTTACAGCAGAGAGGACTCACTGTTGCTCAATATGAGAGCTGGTTCATCGAGCTTTCTCGTTACGCAGAGTACCTCTAGGATGAGAAACTCTTAGTACACAAATTCATTAGAGGCCTGAATCACGAGATAGCAAGACCAGTACGTATGGTAGATGCCCAGACCATGAGTGAGACTGTTGAAAAGGCTCTTATTGCAGAGAAAATTCAGGGACGAGGGCAGAATTCACACCTGTAGTATCAAGATCGTAATCCCCAACAACAACAGAATTTCTGTAGACCGCAATTTACACCATAGAGAGGAGGGTTTAATTCCTCATCATTACCTCCTAGGCCTCCACAGCAACATCAGCAAAAATCTAGGCCCCAACAGAGGGTTCAGGGGGGACAGAACCGTTGATGGCAGCAGCGGGGCCAGCATAGAGACCTGAGACATCAAGGATCTTCTGCGGAACCCGCAAGGTCTCAGCAATCAAACAAAGGTTCACAAGGGTCCACTAGGCAGACTAGATAGCAGTAGTCAGGTAGGACTCAGTCTGTACAGTTACAGGCTAGGGGCCCATGCTATGTATGTGGTGGGGCAGGGCATTTAGCCAGGGAGTGTCCACAGGGATTTATAGTAGGAGGACAGCCCCATACAAGATGATCTGAGCAGACTGTAGGTGACGTGGACAGATCCCACCACATGTTTGCAGCGGTTGACAACCGCCAGGCTAATTTCTAGGCTTCAGTCATTGAGACAGTAGGTACGATTGGGGATTTCCCTATCTCTATTCTTTTTGACTCTGGAGCTACTGATTCTTTCTTGTCTACATCATTAGTGGAACGTTGCAGGCTAGTGGCTTATAGGCAGGACATTAGGTGGGAGGTTGAGTTGGCCTCTAGGGTCAGGATGTCAGTAGATACTGTGGTTAGAGATTGTGAGATCTTCTTAGGTTCCTTCACTACAACATGTGACCTTAGGGTTATGCCATTAGGATCCTACGGAGTAGTTCTAGGTATGGACTAGCTTGCCACTCATAGAGCTAAACTAGATTGTCGCCAGAGGATGATTAGTTGCTTAGACGATAATGGCACACTGGTCGAGATAGTGGGCATTCAGAAGCCCACGATGGTTTGTATGATATCCGCTCAGCAGCTTAAGCACTGCATGCAGAAGGGTTGTCAGGTGTTTGCTATTATGGTCAGTGACAGATCAAAGGATGAGCCTGAGGCTACCTTAGATGATCACCCTATCTTGAGAGACTTTGCCGACGTATTCCTGCCAGAGTTACTAGGTATGCCTCCACACACAGAGGTCAATTTCCACATCGACTTAGTGTCAGGTGCAGAACCTGTGTCTCGTGCACCCTACAAAATGACTACACATGAGCTTACAGAACTTAAACTACAGTTAGAGGAGTTACTTGAAAAGGGGCCCATCTGACCTAGCGTTTCACCCTGGGGCACACTGGTCATCTTCGTGAAGAAGAAGGATGGGTCTCTTCGACTATGCATGGATTACAGGCAGTTGAACAAGGTGACGGTGAAGAACTATTATCCTCTGCCTAGGATTGATGACCTCTTTGATTAGATGCAGGGAGCCAGAGTGTTCTCAAAAATTGATTTAAAATCTGGGTATCACTAATTGCGCATCACAGAGGCAGACATTCATAAGACTACTTTTCAAACCAGATATGGCCATTATGAGTTCACCATGGTACCCTTTAGTTTGACGAACGTGCCTACAGTATTCATGAGTCTCATGAACGGGGTGTTCCGTACTTACTTGGATCGGTTCGTGATCATATTTCTTGAAGATATTTTAATTTATTCGTGAACCGAGGAGGAACATGTGGATCATTTGCATCAAGTTTTGCAGCGCTTATGAGAGCAGCAGCTTTATGGTAACCTAGCGAAGTGTGCCTTCTTCAGGACAGAGGTGCAATACTTGGGGAAAATCTTATCAGGTGATGGCATCTACGTAGATCCATCGAAGATCAGAGCAATTCAGGACTAGCCAGCACTCACCAGTGTGATAGAAGTCAGGAGCTTTATGGGATTAGCCAGTTATTACCGTAGATTTGTTGAGGGCTTTTTTAGGATAGCACATCCCATCACTTCCCTTCAGTGAAAAGGGAAAAGTTTCACTTGGACTGAGCAGTGTGAGAAGGCCTTTGGGATCCTCAAGGAGCGTCTTACCAAAGCTCCCATTTTAGCGGTTCCAGATCTTGCAGAGGATTTTGTTGTTTGCACAGATGCATCATTAGAGGGTTTGAGAGCCGTGCTTATGTAGGGAGGTAGAGTGATTGCATACGAATAGTGCAAACTTAAGGCACATGTACTAAACTACCCTACTCATGATTTAGAGCTCGCAACAGTTATTCATGCTCTTGTTCATTGGAGACATTTTCTCTTAGGTCAACACTTTGAGCTCCATTCAAATCACCATAGCTTACAGTACATTTTTACATAGCCAAATCTGAATGCTCGCCATCAACATTGGATGGAGTTCTTATGCGAGTATGACTTTGATGTCCATTACATCAAAGGGAAGGAGAACATAGTTGCTGACGCTTTAAGTCGGAGGCACCACGAGATCCTGACCTTGACATTAAAGGTGAACTTGAGGGACCGTATCTTACAGCATCTGTCGGAGGACGACTCGTTTCTTGAGGTGTAGCAAGAAATTTAGAATCAGGTGGCCCTTAAAGGTAAATTCACAAGATATTCCCTTGAGTCTGATGGTTTGCTTAGACATCGGCAACACATCTATGTACCCCGTGTAGGTGACTTGTGTACAGTGATTATTTTAGAGGCTCATAGAGCACCTTATGCAGCACATTCAAGAGTGAAGAAGATGCATGCCGATTTGCGACAGTTATATCATTGGGCTGGGATGAGACGAGACATTGCAGAATATGTTGCTCGTTGCCTTGAGTGTCAGAGGGTCAAGGCTGAGCATCAACATCCAGTAGGACTGTTGTACCCTCACGAGATACCTGAGTGGAAATGGGACACCATTTCCATGGACTTTACCGTTGGTCTACCTATGTCATCACGTCGTCATAATGCCATCATGGTGACAGTTGACAAGTTGACCAAGGTGGCGCATTTCTCACCTATACGCATGACGTATAATGCACCATCAGTGGCGAGAGTGTTCCTAGATCAGATTGTTAGACTTCATGGAGTACCTTGCTGCATCATTACTGATAGACTTTGTATTCACTTCATCATTTTAGAGAGCCTTACATCAGGCGTTGGGCACATAGCTCAACTTCAGTTCAGCGTACCATCCGGAGACCGATGGACAGACAGAGAGTTAATCAAGTGTTAGAAGATATGCTGTGTATGTATGTTATGGACCACTAGTCTAGATGGGAGGAGTATCTGTATCTGGTTGAGTTTGCCTACAATAATGGGCATCACAACTCGTTGGGTATACCTCATTTCCAGGCTTTATACGGCAGACCGTGCAGGACATCATTGAGTTGGGATCGGATAGAGGACAGGGTCACCATTGGTCCAGAACTAGTTTATGACATGGAGCAGCAGATTGCACTGATTAAACAGAGACTTCAGGAGGCACAGGATAGATAGAAGAAATATGCCGATGCAAAGAGAACTGATCGGAGCTTCTCACTAGGTGACAGGGTATTTTTGAGAGTGCGACCACACAAGAGTCCAATCCGTTACAGAAAGGGCTCTATACTCGCACCTCAATTTGTAGGACCTTTTGAGATTTTGGAGCCGATAGGACCTGTAGCCTATCGTCTCGCCTTGCCACCTAGCCTGTCGTGTATCCACGATATTTTTCATGTTTCAGTTTTGCGTTGGTATATCTCTGACTTATCTCACGTATTGGATTGGAGTGCTCTTCAGGTAGAGGCAGACCGACAACTGGCGTTGGAGCCAATTCGCATATTGGCTCGTTGTACGCTGGGCGTTCGAGATCGAGAGCTGGATAAGGTGAAGGTCCAGTGGGACATGTATGATGAGGTCACTGCAACATGGGAGGATGTAGCGAGACTGAGGACTCTGTATCCTCACCTCTTTGATGACTTCCAGGAGGAAGTACAGTCTTAAGGGGGAGGATGTGAGGCCAACACTTTTTCATTTCCATACATGTGACTATTTAGCTTACTGTTGTTGGTATTTTTATATTTATGGGACTATTGTTCCTGGATTTTCAAACTATTAAACCTTATTATGTTAAATGAAAACTAATTGGGTGATGTTATATAGATGTTTATTCTATTAGGAAAACTAATTGGGTGATGTCCGATTAATTTTTACATTACAGGAAAACTAATTGGGTGAGGTTAGATAGAAAATTATCATGTGATTTCATTATGTTTATAAGAACTATGGTATGCTTTAGAAATACATGTATTAATTTGCTTCGGCTATGATATGTATATGTAGAATTAACTTTGAGATTGAGTGTGCAGGTCTTTCTAACAAAACCACAGATACAGGAGATTATTCCACACCTTATGTCGTAATCCCTTGTGAAGCCGATCTAGTTCCATGAGGAACCAAGATCAACTCTGTGTTTGGTGCAATGTTGTAATGTTGTACTATTGTCTTGCATGAGGTTGAATGGGTTAGGTCTACCCTTTTGTAAAATTGAATTATGATTTATGTTGTAAGAATTGTATTTGAATTTTATTTTTTTAATTTAAATTTTTAAGACCCTTTTCTTGTGTCTTAACTTGACCCTGGGTGTCCTAACTAAGTTTAAATTGACCTTGGGTTATACCCCATGGGTCTAGAGTCCCTTTTGACTAGGGTAACCCTTGGTTAACCTCCGTATGGTTACCTTAACTTCACAGTGAAGTTAAGTGACGAATTTGGAGGCATGGGAAGGATAGGATGAGTGGGATCAACAATTAAGCCCATCCTTTCTCCATTTATAAGGCTTGAAATGATTCCATGGTCCATAAATAATGGAGGGGCTTATCTTCTTGTTCCCTCACTTTTGGTGAGAGTCCTCATGAAGTGGTGTGGTCCTTCATGGGTGGGAATTTTTTTAATTCCACTTGGGATAGTGGGGATATTTTTTTAATTCCACTTGGGATAGTGGAAAAAGGAGTGGGGTTATTTAAATATTACAATCTTAAAAAAATTCATAAATATTACAATCTTTAATTCATTTTTGTCCTCACATGTGAATTTAAAATTCACAAATAATGTGAGCCCGTGATGTCATAATCCACTCTTCCCAAAAAAATAAATTTTTAATTCATCCACTATGAATTTAAAATTTACAAATAATGTGAGCCCTTGATGTCATAATCCACTCTTCCCAAAAAAATGAATTTTTAATTCATCCACTATGAATTTAAAATTCACAAATAATGTGAGCCCTTGATGTCATAATCCACTCTTCCAAAAAAAATGAATTTTTAATTCATCCACTATGAATTTAAAATTCACAAATAATGTGAGCCCTTGATCTCAACTCTTGATCCTCACCTTCCATTCCCTTTTTAGAAAATCTATAAATAAGACCCTTCTCTAAGCAATTAGAGAAGACTGGATTTTTGCAAGGGAACTTGATTCTTGCAGAGGAACTTCATTTTTGCAGGGGGACTTCATTCTTACATTCTTATCATGCCTAATTTCCTCTAGGAAATCTTCTTCTGGCATCCTCATAATGCCCAATTCCTTCTCTATTCTCCTCTTCATAGCCTCATAATGCAGAAATTATTCTAGCCATCCTATATCCTCCATTCATTATCCCTTGCTTGTGATCATAGAAAGATTATTTTTTTTTTAGAAGGAGAGATTGGAAGAAGAGACTAAGTGTGGAGCTCTTCATCAACTTCATCCATTAAAGGGCTTTTTAAGGTTGGATTTCATGGCTTTTCCTTTATATATCTATTTGTTGCATGAAGGATGTGTGAAAATTATTTATTTGTTGCATGAAGGATGTGTGAAAATTATTTATTTTGCTTGTGTTGTAAATTTTGTTATTATGGGAAAATTTTATTGGGTTGTTGACAGAGCTTCTTCCACTTGGGAGAAATACTCATCAACTGTGGGGTGTTGACAGAGCATCTTCCACTTGGGAGAAATTCTCATCAAGTGTGGGGTAAGGGAGGAGTGATCTTCCTCGAGTGCATGCCTTGTTTCTTTCGAGATGTTTAAAGCCTTGAGGGCATTTGCGTGAATTTAAGAAAATTGGATATATGGCTTGAGAGCCAAATATGATATTCCTTGAAATTTGATGATCTTGTTTGGCTTGAGGCCATGAGAAAAATTATGTTGAATTATTGTGAAGGGTGCTACTCTAGAGTTGAGTGTGTCCACTCTCTTACCCCTCTGTAACTCACCTTTGTTGAGTTTTTGTGTTGTGTAAATATCCATTGGTGTATGTGTGTTCCAGTGTGTTATTTTTTTTACCTGTTGTGAAGTGGATTTAGATTCCCTATGTGTGTGGATGATCTCCCTAGCTTGGAGGTGACCCTCTTGCGGGTCTACGATAGGGAGGAGAGCAGCTTGTGTGGTGTTTCTTTTCTTGTGTGATATGCAGGTTTTTTGGGAGCTTATTGTGAAGCTTGGAGAAGATTATTGGATCTTAGAAAATATTTTATTTTCCTTAAGTCTTATAGAGAGCCTGATCTTTTAATAGCTCCTTCCTTGTTGATTTTTCAAAAGGAGAAAATTATCTCCTTATTGTTGTATAAATTGTTATTTTTGGAGTTGTGAGGAAATCCTCTGTGATTGGATTGTTGTTTTTATTCTACTCTTCATTAAGTTTTACCATTTTAAAATGAGGAAAGGAAGAGAAAATTTGTTTTTAAAAGGATATTAGACTTGTTTAGTTCCTTCTTCTTCTACTTGCAAAGTTGTGAGTTAGTTGACGTTTTACTTAAGTTTGTAAAAGTATTATTTCTGTGCAAGCTTAGTAGAAATATTAATTTTAAATTTTGTTATAAGTCAAGTTGTAATTTTGCTACCATGAAAGAAATGAAATTTGGGTTGTAGTATTGCTTTTGAAATTACCGCCACCTTGAGGGTCTCTTCCTAGGATGGGGACCATTTTACTATTCACTTTTCACTATTTACTATTCATTTTCCACTAATCACTATTCATTTTTACTATTCACTATTTACTTTTACTATTCACTTTTCACTATTCATTGAAGGTAAACTATATGTAGTTTAAAACATTTGACTTGAAATAAAAATTTTAATCAAGGAAAGTGAGATTTATTTATGCATAATGTATAATAGGAATTGAATAGATGTTTAAACTCAGAGTTGCAATTCAGAAATACATTATTTATACAATTACAATTTAAAAAGAGCATAGGTAAATATATTTTAATTTTAAGGAAGAGTTTCTCGGAAGTTTTAACAATTATCATAAATTAAATGACAGGAAAATGAAAAGGAAAGTATGATCCCTTCATTTACAAAGGACACTGAAAATAAATGCAAACAAGCCATCACAGGCATTCCATGAGTGGCCATTTTAAACTCAACTGTAGATTTAGAGAATAAACATCTAATTAAAAAAAAAAAAGAAAGAGAAAGAACAACTAACCTTGAAAAATAAAGAGGAGAAAATGCGCGACATTTCTGAATAGGGCTAAGAGAACTAAGTAAGTTTAACCTACCGTTAATCCTATTTAGGAACAGGTTGATTATTAAAATTAATTTAAATGTTGAACTAAAACCTAGAACAGAACCCTAGGGGGACTAAGTCAAGTGAAGTTAACCAACCCTGTGTAAGTGATCTGGTTTACCAAGAAATTAGGAATAATGTAAAGGATGTGGTGTTATTGCTGTTCGATAAAGAACGTGAAGAAAAAAATAGGATAACATAAGAAGATCTTGCACAAGGAGAAGGGAAATGAGATAGAAATACAATCAAAATTAAATTTCAGAGAAACAGTAAAATGAACGTGATAGAAATACAATCAAAACTAAATTCCAAGAAAAGGAAGAGAGGGCAAATGAACGAGCTTGGTTGAAAATGTTAAGTCTAAAGGACAAGAAATTAATATTAAATTCCAGAAAATGGAAAGAAGAATCAGATGATCGTGCTTTGCTGAAAAATGATCTATCACCTAAAACAATTGTTGTTCAAATATAATTCATGAGATTAACCTAGGTCAGGAAACCACACGTTTCCTTGCGTAGGGTGTGCGCACATGTATTTGGTATGCCGCCGACAATTGTATTGTTTTCGCCTTAAGCGTACGCCATCGAGCACACCTACGTGTGCAAGGGGATTTCTAGAGAAGAGTGGGAAAATTTTTGGTATTTCATGTCATGACCACATGGCGCATGTGGACATGACACGTGTGATGCATGTTGTGACCGCATGGGAAATATGGGCATGACATTTGGTAAGGTAACCATATAGAGGTTAACCAAGGGTTACCCTAGTCAAAAGGGACCGTAGACCCATGGGGGATAACCCAGGGTCAATTTAAACTTAGTTAGGACACCCAGGGTCAAGTTAAGACACAAGAAAAGGGTCTTAAAATTTTAAATTAAAAAAGTAAAATTCAAATACAATTCTTACAACACAAATCATAATTCAATTTTACAAAAGGGTAGACCTAACCCATTCAACCTCATGCAAGACAATATTACAACATTACAACATTGCACCAAACATAGAGTTGATTGTGGTTCCTCGTAGAACTAGATCGGCTTCACAAGGGATTACGACATAAGGTGTGGAATAATCTCCTGTATCTATGGTTTTGTTAGAAATACCTGCACACTCAATCTCAAAGTTAATTCCACATATACATATCATAGCCGAAGTAAATTTAATACATGCATTTCTAAAGCATACCACAGTTCTTATAAACATAATGAAATCATATGATAATTTTCTATCTAATCTCACCCAATTAGTTTTCCTGTAATGTAAACATTAATCAGACATCACCCAATTTGTTTTCTCTTAAAGCAAATATCTAACTAACATCACCCAATTAGTTTTCCTTTAACATAATAAGGTTTAATAGTTTGAAAATCTGGGAACAACAGTCCCATAAATATAAAAATACCAACAACAGTAAGCTAAATAGTCACATGTACAGAAATGAAAAAGTGTTGGCCTCACAAATATATGGTACAAGGAGGTCTTCTGTTCAGGAAGAACCATGATGGAATTTATTTGAGATGTCTAAACAGATCTGAGGTGGATAAAGTGTTAACAAAATTGCATGACAAGTACGAAACTGGTCATGGTTCCCATCTAGCTACAACACACAAAATATTGAGAGCAGGCTACTACTGGCCCACGATGTTCAAGGATACAGAGAGTCAGATCAAGAGTTGCCACACCTGTCAGACTACAGCAAATAAGGGAAGAAATTGTTACAAGTATGGGCCTAACCAATGTTGTCATTGATGTCAACATACTCATGTTGCAATAATGAGAAGGATTAGATGAGCTCTGTGCTAAGGATATTGAGAAAATTAGTCTCAATCAGGAGACCAGTGAAGAACAATGATGACAAGAAGGTAAAATTCCTTAATAGGTTGAGGATCAGAGGATGCGGTTTAAAGGGTTTGTAGATATAAGTCTTGAGATACTCCAATCAATTTTTCAGAGGTCCGCATGAAGATCTGAGAAAGTTATGGTCGTTCAAGTAGAACCGATTCCGACAGGTGTTCAGAGGTGACAAAGTGCCACAGATAGGTCCGGTGAGATCCAAAAATTTATTATCCCGTTCTGTGGATTTTAGGAAGTGTTGAGGACGTCCCTGTGAAGTATCAACTAGATTGGTTCATGGTTTGAAGGTCTGGAAGAGCCTATTCTTTTGTGACAGTGATGACAGACTGTGTTCTTGAAGCTCCGGATGAAGGAAAGAAGAATTCTAGCAGGCTGATGAAGTGCGGATGTTCTTGGTGATTCAGGGAAGGTTATGATGATCATTGGATCATGTCCAGTTCATGTTGGTGGTCCGCATTGAAGTTAGAGTTTGCATTTGAAGAATAACCACCAGATATTGGTGTTCTTCTTGAGACTGGCCAACCAGATGTTCTTGTAGGTGTTTGCCGACTTAGACGATTGTTTCTAAGTCAATGCCTTGTATAAATAAGGGATTGTGAAGTCATTTTGAAATGTGTCTTGTGAAGATGAGTGAGTGGTAGAAAAGAAAAGAGTGAAAGGCAGAGTATAAGTATTGAGCTTAATGGAATTGATTCAAGCATGGTGAAGATGCTATTCTCCAGTTCATGTATGTGATACTTATTTCTTTATAGACAGTGTGTCTCTTGTAAGCAGTGAGCCTCTTGTGAGCAATGTGCTCAGGCAGTAAGCCCTAATTGGCATGTGCCATTTTGTTCTTTCTATTCTTCTAATAGAGAATACATTCTTGGGTTAATCACCCCATGGTTTTTCCCTTAACTGGGTTTTCCACGTCAAAATATTGGTGTCTCATGTGTTGATGAGTTTCTATTTTTGATTTGAATGCATTATGTTTCATATTCAATATACTGCTAATCACTAAAAGGATTTAAGAGTGTAAATTGGAGAAAGCTTTACACAACTGATTCACCCCCCTCTCAGTTGTGTGCCCTAAGGATAACAATTGGTATCAGAGCTAGGTTCCTCTAAAAGGAGATTAACCGCTTGAGGAGATCCAGGATGTCATCATACAAGAAGGATAGTCTGAAGTTTGATAGAACCAACTTTTCTCTATAGAAAGGTCGCATGAAATGTCACTTGCAGTGTATGGGAATGGTGTATTGGTCCATGGTTACAAAGGCATATGTACCCCCACAAGGTGGTCTGACAACCCTAAATGAAATCACACATGCTGAAAATAATCTGCGGACCAAAGAGGCTCTTCTAAGTGCATTATCTGACTCAGAGCTCTCAAATGTTATTGACCTACCAACTGCCTTTGAGATTTAGAATAAACTGAAACTTTTACATGAAGGAGATCAGTATGTTAAATGTGCAAGGTTACAGAGTCTAAAAGGAAAATTTGAAAAATTGAAGATGAGAGATGATGAAAATATTACCACTCTTATGCCGAGAGTGAATGAGCTAGTTTGTGGAATTAGAAATGCTGGTGGAGTCTTGGATGAAAATGAGATTGTTGGTAAAATTCTCAGATCCCTTCCTGTTTCTTACAAAATCAAAGCTGCTGCCATTGAATAATTCAGAGCCCATACAACTGTCACAAGAGATCAATTGGCTGGGAAATTGGCTACATTTGAAATGACAGAGTTTGGAGACGACCCCCCCAATATTGAATTTGCATTCAAAGTCAGTGCCTCTATTAAAGGTAAACAAAGGTTTGATCTGGGAGAGAATTCTTCAAGAAAATTGTCTTGGTATGAAAAAACAAGAAAAGATCTAGAAGAAGAAGTAGAAACTGCCCAACTTGAAGCCCTTATTGCAAAGAGGCTGCCAAGAGGATCCAGTAAGTATGAAGGAAAATTACCCTTTAAGTGTTTTAACTGCAATAAGATTGGTCATTTTGCCTCAAGGTGTCCGAAAAAATTTTCAAGGCAAAATCCTAACAAGCCAAGGTTCCAAAAGAACTGTTACTATGTACATGAAGATGATGATAATGAAGGAGTAATAGATGATGAATCATAGACAAGAAACCAATCCGGAAATGAATGGGTGTTCATTGCCATCAAGGAAGAAAATCCAATGTCCTCTGTATTTGTCAATCTTAAGAGTGTGGAAAGAGCTCTAGCTGCCCAAATTGAAGAGAATGATGATTGGGTCATTGACAGTGGATGCTCTCACCATATGACAGGTGACAAAAATAAGTTTGTAGATTTGGAGAGGTATGAAGAAGGAGTGGTAAAGTTTGGTGATAATTCTACTGGTAGAATCAGAGGAAGAGGAACTATTTCTTTTGATGGAAGAAACAAAACTAGTAATGTACTATATGTTGAAGGTTTGAAGCACAATCTTCTCAATATTGGACAGTTGGTAGGCAAAGGCTATGATCTCTGATTCAAGGATGGAAAATGCAAAATCTTTGAAAGTTCCAGAACAGAGATTGCATCCAGTACTCAAACTAAAGGTAACATCTTCCATTTGGTTGGTACTGGTAAAAACTGCTTATTTGTTCAAGTTGATCAGAGTTGGTTATGGCATAGAAGGATGTGTCATGTAAATTTTGATAATATCATCAAGATAAGCAATACTCATGCTGTAAGAGATCTTCCAAAATTGGTGAAACCTACTAACAGCTTGTGCAAGGAATATCTATTGGGTAAACTAAGCAGAGTCACATTCAAAAGCAAGGAACTGTCTTCTACCAGATTATTGGACTTAGTTCAGACTAATCTTTGTGGTCCGGTAAGAACCAGGAGTAGTCAAAGTGACAGATACTTCATGCTGCTAATTGATGACTATTCCCAGATGATGTGGGTAACCTTTCTAAAGGAGAAATTAGAAGCTCTTGAGAAATTCAAAATATTCAAGGCTATGGTAGAGAATGAAATAGGAATAAAGTTGAAATGTCTAAGATCTAACAAAGGTGGAGAATTCACATCTGGTGAGTTCATAGAGTTCTGTGAGAAACATGGAATTAAGAGACAGTTGTCTGCTCCGAGCACTTCACAGCAGAATAGATTAGTGGAGAGAAAGAACCGAACCATCCAGGAAGCATCTAGGACCATGATGATGGAAGCAAATGTTCCTCAGATCTATTGGAGAGAAGCTGTCAGCACTACAGTCTATACTCTTAATCAAATTCAAATCAGAAGCAATACCGGTAAGACCCCTTATGAACTCTGGTTTGGCATTACTCCTACTGTAAGATATTTTAGAGTCTTTGGTAGCAAATGTTACATCAAAAGAGATGAAGATCTAGGCAAGTTTGATGCTAGAAGTGATGAAGGAATATTCTTGGGTTACTCTACTCAAAGCAAAGCATACCGGTGTTATAACAAGAGACTAAGAAAGATAATAGAAAGTACAAATGTGAAGGTTGATGAGGGAATAGAAAAACCCTCAAGGTTTTATGAATATGATGAAGATGATCAAAATGGTGTTCTAGTTCAAGGAGTTCAATCCTCTTATGAAAGTCAGATTCAGACTGATCCGGTAAATCAGGAAGAAGAGATAGGTCTGAATGACCCTGATCAAGAAGCAGAAGTGCAAGAAACTCCCAAAGTTTCAAGGTATGTAAGATTGAACCACTCTGAAGATTAGATCATAGGTGACAAAAGCAAAGGTGTGCAAACTAGAAGGAAAATTGCTCAAAATTTAGATGAATATTGTCTGATTTCAAAGATTGAACCTAAGACAATAAATGAAGTCTACAATGATGAAAACTGGACCAAAGCAATAGAGGAAGAGTTGATGCAAATTGAGAAAAATTACACTTGGGATCTTGTTCCTAGACCTAGAAAGAAGAATGTGATTGGAACCAAATGGGTCTTTCAAAACAAACTAAATGAAGTTGGTGAAGTAATCAGAAATAAAGCCAGATTGGTCTGCAAAGGCTATTCTCAAATAGAAGGAGTTGATTTTGAAGAAACTTTTGCTCTAGTGGCAAGAATTGAAGCAGTTAGATTATTTCTTGCATTTTCTGCCTTCAAAGATTTCAAGGTGTATCAAATGGATGTCAAATCTGCCTTCCTGAATGGTGACCTAGAAGAAGAAGTGTATATTGAACAACCGGATGGATTTCAATTATCTGAGCATGGTGATATGGTCTACAAATTAAAGAAAGCATTGTATGGACTGAAGCAAGCCCCAAGAGCCTGGTATGAAAGATTGGATAAACATCTTTTGAAGATTGGTTTCAACAAAGGTACTGCTGACAGTAATTTGTATTTCAAAATTGATCATGAAAACATCTTGATTGTTGAAGTGTTTGTTGATGATATCATATTTGGAGGAAGAGATAGTATGTGTAAAACTTTTGCAAATCAAATGAAAAGTGAGTTTGAGATGTCCATGCTTGGGGAAATGAATTTCTTCTTGGGTCTACAAATCACTCAAACAAAGAAAGAAATCTTCATTTCTTAGACCAAATATGTGAAATAATTGTTGAAGAAATTTGGGATGGAAGACTCAAAACTAATGAACACTCCCATGGCAACCAGATGTAAATTGAGCAAAGATGATGATTCCCCTAAGGTTGATCAGACAAAGTATAGGTCAATGATTGGAGGGATCTTTTATCTCACTCAAACCAGACCAGACATAATGCAGGCTGTTGGTCTTGTTGCAATATTCTAGGCTAATCCCAGAGAATCTCATATCATGGCAATCAAAAGAATTTTTAGATATCTAAAAGGAATAGTTGAGTATGGTTTGTGGTATCCTCGAGATCATGATTTCTCTCTTCATGCATATACAGATGTTGATTGGGCAAGAGATGTAGATGACCGGAAGAGTACCAGTGGTGGAGCCTTCTTTTTGGGAAAGAGACTGGTTTCTTGGCTAAGCAAGAAACAAGAGGCAATATCCTTGTCTACAACTAAAGTAGAATAGATAGCAGCAATAGGTTGTTGCACTCAAGTTTTGTGGATGAAGCAGATGCTAAGAGATATTAAAGTAGAGTATGAGGAGCCTATCCCAATCCTCTGTGATAATTCAAGTACTATAAGTATATCCAAGAATCCGGTGTTGCATTCTAAGACTAAGCATATATCTATCAAGTTTCACTTTCTGAGAGAACAAGTGAACAAGGATGAAGTCATATTGGAGTATGTACCCTCCAAGGATCAGATTGCAGATATCTTTATTAAACCTCTTCCCAATGACTCTTTTGAGTATCTCAGGGAGAAGTTAGGGGTTATTGCCCCTTTGGTGATGAACTAGGATGCACTGATGTGCATCAGTCTGGTGGATATCATAGTCATATCTTGTGATCTGGATTGATGATAAGGAGCTGCTACTCAGGGGGAGCAGCTGGTATGTTATGAAGTGATGGAGTTGCAAGTACGAGCCCTTTGCCATTAATGTCAAAGGGGGTGAGAAGACATGTGAAAAACAAATGGTTGCTAATCAAAGGGGGAGCAATAAAGGAAGAGAAGACATGTGAATAGCTGATTACTGTTAGGGAGAGCTGTGACTATAAGGAGAATTTCTTGTCTTGATGGTTTTTCACATCATATGTTGCCATCAATGACAAAGGGGGAGATTGTTGCAAGTATGGGCCTAACCGGTGTTGTCATTGATGTCAACATACTCATGTTGCAATAATGAGAAGGATTAGATGAGCTGTGTGCTGAGGATATTGAGAAAATTAGTCTCAATCAGGAACAGTGAAGAACAGTGATGACAAGAAGGTAAAAGTCCTTAATAGGTTGAGGATTAGAGGATGCAGTTCAAAGGGTTTGTAGATATAAGTCTTGAGATACTCCAGTCAAGTTTTCAGAGGTCCACATGAAGATCTGAGGAAGTTATGGTCGCTCAAGTAGAACCAGTTCCGGCAGGTGTTCAAAGGTGACAGAGTGCCACAGATAGGTCCGGTGAGATTCAAAAATTCATTATCCCGTTCTGTAGATTTTAGGAAGTGTTGAGGATGTCCCTGTGAAGTATCAACTAGATTGGTTCATGGTTTGAAGGTTTGGAAGAGCCTATTCTTTTGTGACAGTGATGACAGACTGTGTTCTTAAAGCTCTGGATGAAGGAAAGAAGAATTCTAGCAAGTTGATGAAGTGCGGATGTTCTTGGTGATTCAGGGAAGGTTATGATGATTGCTAGATCATGTCCAGTTCATGTTGGTGGTCCGCATTGAAGTTAGAGTTTGCATTTGAAGAATAACCACCAGATATTGGTGTTCTTCTTGAGACTGGCCAACTGGATGTTCTTGTAGGCGTTTGCTGACTTAGATGATTGTTTCTAAGTCAATGCCTTGTATAAATAAGGGATTGTGAAGTCATTTTGAAATGTGTCTTGTGAAGATGAGCGAGTGGTAGCAAAGAAGAGAGTGAAAGGCAGAGCAGAAGTATTGAGCTTAATGGAACTGATTCAAGCATGGTGAAGATGCTATTCTCTAGTTCATGTATGTGATACTTATTTCTTTGTAGACAGTGTGTCTCTTGTAGGCAGTGAGCCTCTTGTGAGCAGTGTGCTCAGGCGGTGAGCCCTAATTGGCATGTGCCATTTTATTCTTTCTATTCTTCTAACAGAGAATACATTCTTAGGTTAATCACCCCATGGTTTTTCCCTTAACCAAGTTTTCCACATCAAAATCTTGGTGTCTCATGTGTTGATGAGTTTCTGCTTTTGATTTGAATGCATTATGTTTCATATTCAATATATTGTTAATCACTAAAAGGATTTAAGAGTGTAAATTGGAGAAAGCTTTACACAACTGATTCTCCCCCCCTCTCAGTTGTGTGCCCTAAGGATAATAGAAATCAGGCCAACCCATTACAACCTATGATTGAATAAAGACCATTTGCACAATGGGGCCTGGATTTCATTGGAGTCATTAATCCTCCATCTTCTGCAGGACACAAGTTCATACTGACAGTGACGAACTACTATACAAGGTGGACTGAGGCCACATGCTGCAAGTTCTCCACAACTGATGTAGTTATCAAGTTTCTTGAAGAAAACATCATCACTAGGTTTGGAACTCCCTATTCATTGGTTTGTGACAATGGCCCTACTTTCTCTTCTTTAAAGTTTTCTAAATGGGCATTTGAATACGGGATTGTTTTAAAGTTTTCTTCAAATTATTACCCTCAAGGTAATGGATTAGCTAAGTCTACGAACAAAATTTTATTAGATATAATCAAGAAGTTGATTGCAAAGAGTCCTAGAAGTGGAATACCTTGTTAAAATATGCACTATGGGTAGATAGAACCAAGTTTAAAACAGCTTTAGGTAGTGCACCTTATCATTTAGTTTATGGGACTGATCCCATACTTCCAGTAAATCTGAGAATACCAATCTGGAAGTTTGGTGCAGGAGCACCTTCATAAACTAATGCTTCATGGACTAATTTTAGGAGTTTGATTAAATTTTAATGATTCAAAATTGTAATAAGGTTATTTTGAGTCATTGTTATGTGTCTAGGAGACTAGGAGTCTCAAATATGAAAAATATTGCAAACCATGTAAAGGTTGCCAATATAAAATTGGAAAAAAAAGTCAAGTTACTAAAAAGACAGTTTTGGGCAGTTGAAAGGCCGTTATAATTTGTAGAGACAAGTTGGAATGCCTTTATTAAGGCTTTGTAACCATTCTATACATGTGGGTGATTGAAGGAGTGGAAGTTTAATAAAGAAAACCATTGTTTCCTACATATTCCTTCAGAAATTTGTTGTTTTCTGGTGTTGTATGGCACTGTACAGGCATGCATAGATGTCTAACTGTATGTAAGTGTTAGATCCTTCAACCACCTTCCATATGAAGTTGGTCCCATTCATTTTGATGTTGTTTTGAGTTAGATTTTGCATTTTTGGTGAAAACTGCCAAAAATAGTTAAAACCCTGTTCTAGGGTAACAGTTAATAGTTTAATGAAGGATTCTTGGATATTTTATGAGATGAGGAGTCCTTGCATGAATGCAATGTTGTGAAACAAACTATATTCTTCTTGTGATCAGTGTTTAGTCTAGATAGACAAGATTTAGACAAATTTGATAAGGATCTAGGACTGTTCTGCTCTGCTGTTGACTGGTAGAGGACAGTCTTGGAGTTGTAAACTAGGTTTTCGTAAAATGTCAGATGGAATGGACTTTTGATGAATTAGTAAGCATGTGAAGACCTTGTGTGAAGTGTTCCAAACACATGCAAGGTGTGGGGAGTCATGGTATACCCACTTTCAATAAGCCCTTGGTAGGGTAAAGTCTAATAGGCCTAATTGGCACTGCTGCAGCCCATTTTTGGATAGTTCCTTCCAAAGTAAGCTATAGTGATTTCTTGATATGTTTGAGAACACCTTAATGGGTACTCAAAACACCCATCACAGTTCTAAGAAGAGTCTTATGGTAAAATTTATGAGTGACTATCCTTCAAAATAGGGCTACAAGGTGTTATGACAGTCCATGAAGGAGATAGTTGCATGCATGATGAGACAGCTGGGTAAATGATTATTTTGATTGAATTAGTATTCCTAAGGGATGTGAAGGCATTGTGAAACCTTGTGTGGGTCAGAGATGTTGAAGATCCAAATATGCTTGAGTAGAAGCCATTGCATGGTGAAGTTCTCTTGTGAACTTGAAGCATTAAATAGATTGAAACCTATTGTTGAGCAATATGCTAGTAAAGAGTTGAATTGTTCTATATCCTCTGCATCAAAGTTTGCCAATGAGTATTTAGGCTTTGATAATCATAGAGAAGCCACGGTAGTACAAATGCTACAACTAGATGAGAAAAGAGGTCAAGCCATCGAGAGATTTGTAAAACACCAAGCAGTAGTAAAGAGGTGGTTTGATAAGAGGGCAAGAGTCAAAATATTTAGGATATCAGACTTAGTGTTGTGCTGGGACAAAGCACATGAAAAGAAGGGGAGTCATGGAAAATTTGACAAACTATGGTTAGGCCCATTGTAAGTATCAGAAATAATAGGAGACAACACATTTAGACTCAAGACCTTGACAGGGGAAGATGTGCCATTCCCAGTTAATGTCCAACATTTGAAACACTACTTCCAGACTTGAGGTAAAGGGCAGTCCATTCTTTGTGTGGTATAGTGTAAGTAGTGTACAGTTTTCTTTTGTTGTTTCCCTTTTGTAGGTAAGTTGCTTGTATAGTTTTTTTTTTTCTTTTTGTTTGCTGTTTTGTTTCTATTTTGCTGTTTGTATAGTCTTCTTTTGCTTTGTTTTGTTTTTCTTGTACAGTCTGTTTATTTGGTTGTCTGTTGTCTCCTCAATAGGGATCTTTGTTTTTCTTTAGAGTATTAAGGAGAAAGCTAACAACCATTGAGAACAGTATAAGATCCAGAATATTCAATTTAATCATTTGCAATTTATGCATAACTTGCTATGACTGTCATGAATGTAGAGAGTTGTTTAGCTTCTGAAATTTAGTATTCAATAATAGTGATTGAGAATTCGAGGAAGGTTTCTCACGATGGCACACGTAAAATCCTTGGGTTTGTTGAACTTACAAGTGTAGATATTAGGTGAAAAATTTGAGGTCACCCTTGCTATCATTACAATTCTCAGCTTAATTTCAACAAGTGCTCACTCCTTGCATCATAAAGTTACAAATTGCTATATCTTGTGAAATATCTACCAAACATCAAATAAATATGAGAAATCAATAAAGTATAAAAATATAATAAAGCAGATTATACTAAAAATCTAGATTAAGCCATCCAAATAACTCTACCGAGGCTATGGACGCTCGCTGGCAGTGGGGCTCTACTTAGGAGAATTGTAAGGATAACCTTGCCAGGGCTATAGACGCTCACTGGCAGCAAGGCTCTATCCGGTCAACTATGAGGGAACATCCTCAACTATGTAGGCTAATATCAGTCACTGGTTTGTTCAACCGATCTTCAAGATGAGGATAATTAATCACGTACACACACCTAAACTGAAAATGAAAATTCATGCATCCTTATTGAATACCTTAGATCTCAAGTTGAATAATAATTTGTAGGAAAGACAGTTGCAAATTATGGATTTATTTCATTTAGTTTTCTTGAAAACTTTGAATTTAATTGTTTTGTTTGGTTACTAGTTGTTGTGATGTTCACAACATGCCCCATTTTAATCCTTAGCAAAATGAGGACCCCTGCTGTGGCTGTTGCTTTTGCTTTTTTTGTGTGTTTTGTTTTGTTTGGTGGTAAAGGGGAAAAGAGGGTTAAAAATTGCAAACTTTGATAGAAATAGAGAAAAAATGTATTTTCAATACCAGGGCATGATATGGTTGGATTCCTTGTGAAAAATGAGCTAGGGTTGTTTTTTGAACCATCTTAAAATTTGCCATATTTTGCAAATTATGATCATTTTGGTAAAATGTACATTCAGGTTTGTATATGGCTTTGCATATACAGGGTCATTTGTATATGCAAAGGGTATTTTTTTTATACTTAGTCGCATTTGCCTTTTGCAGTCAGGTTAATATACAAGGTTAAATGCATAATGGGTCGCTTGCATATTGAACATACAATGCCCTTTGTATATCGCTTTCATATACAAAGCCGATTGTATATTCTTTTTTCCTTGTATGCATTTAATAAAAGTTTTGACATATACATACAAGATGGACCTAAACAAAATTAGAGTGGAAATGAATAGATGTTTTGGATTCCATTACATGTATCTCACGTTGTATGTTGGCAGGTCGAAACATGCAAACCGAATATACAAACACTTTATGCATGCAGCACGGAATTCAAATATTTTGAAATATGGTGAATTTGTTGTATGTCCGCGTGCTTGTATGTTTGATAAACATACAAGCAAATATACAAGTGCTACATACAACGCAAACTTAAAAGAGTTATCAAACAATGTTAAATCATTGTATAGGTTCTGGCTTGTATATTTACACATACATTGCAGTATACAACAGTTTACACAAGCCGCGGACCCGAAGTATTATGAAATAAGGTTATTTTGTTGTATGTATATCCCATTGTATATTGGAAGGTACAAGCACCACATACAACGAAATATACAAGTGCCGGACCCAAAGCATTTATGAATTAGAATTAATTTACATACAAGACAAATGTACAATGGCTATATACATCAGGCGGACCTGAAAGTTTATCAGGATTGGTTAAATCTATGCATATTTTGGGCTTGTATACAAAGGTTATATACAAGCGATACGTACAAGGGTGGAACTCAAAAGGGATTTAAATCGGGTTAATGCAATGTATGTAAACTTAACGTATCTCCGAGATGCATTGCATTATATACATGTCGGAATCGAAAGATTGAATAGACTACGGTCTATAAAAGGCAATGAGTCTGAATGTACATACAAGTGTGTTTGTATGTATTAACTCGATATGCAAGGAGAATTGTATACATGCTGGATTCGAAAAAAAGGTTCAATAGTGTTAAATCCACATATATTTCCCGCTTGTATGTATGTTAAGGTATATGCATTTTGGTATATACAAGGCGGATTTCTAAGAGGTTTTAAATTCAATATAAACAATGCATACATTCAAGCTAGAATCCAAACAAGTATAAAGTCGGATTTATCCTATGTATCACACCTGAATGTATATCGAAAAATACAAAGTTTTAAACAGAAAAGGGCCATATCGGCCAAACAAAGGCGATCGGTTGAGAATTTTTTGGACTCGTCGATGAGTGGATATCATGCCGATAGGTAGGAAAAAAACATATCAATGGGAATTTGAGGGCATTTTGGAGCCCAATTGCATATTTTTGGTCAACGATGGTTGACTCGACCAGTTTAACATTGAATATGCATTTTTTGGACATGATTTTCATAGATTTAGGGCCCAATACTTGCGTTTACACTATCACGCCTTGATTTAACAAGTGTTTTAATTTCTTGCTAGTTTTATTAATCGATGATACTTATTGCTAGTCTATTTTCATAGGTTTGCAGTTGAGTAAGGAGCTGAAACTTGATGACAATGACATCACGAAGGAGGAAATCTGATCTCAGAAGCTGAGGAAGATAAGGATGAAGGGCAATGAAGTCAAGGGTCTTCATTGATGAGGACAAAATGCAGCTGAAGACATTATTACAGCAGATAACAGAAGTTATTATTGAGTTACTAGGGTTTCCAGAAGGGCATATTTCACCCAGATTTGATGTATGCTCAGAGATATTTTGGGAGACTTGTTCTCCAGCATTTATTACTGTAACCAGAGGTTTGAACCATTGCTTAAACTAGGGTTTTGAGCTGTATTGAGGATAATCAAAGTCTATATATTGTGCCTCTATACACTGTAAAACTTTACACAGAGGCTACATAGGAAATTTTAGAGAATAGCTAGCAGTTGTAATTTATCTCAGCATTTAGAATAGAGGGACCTCTTAGTTTAGAAATAGAAGAAAGAGGTCACCTGTGTCTGCAACAAGGAGTGTGTGGAACATCCTACCTCCTTGCTATATCTGTAAAGCTTGTAAGTTTTCTGTAATCTGATCAATGAAGCTAAGAGTCATTCAGACATTATAAATCTTATATGACTGTCTGTTTCTAATACAATTGAATCTGGAATTCTGCATCTATCTTTTGAGTGTTTTCTGGCTCTTCATTGTGTTTGAAACATTTTCTCGTAGGGCTTGCAATCTTGGGTGTATGTGAAAATGCTCAGAACTTACATTCAAGGTTTTAATCTATGGATTTGATCAAATTGTTGTATGATTTACAAAGTGCATAACAGAACAATTAGATCCTTTAGTAGAATGAATGGTGTTTAGTCTAGATCCTTCTAACTTTTCCCAACCCATCTAAAAATACTTAGCTTAAAACATAGAAATTCAAAGAAAATTTGTCTCATATTTAAAAAAGCATGCATAACAGAGTTAAAAGTAGACTGTTTTCATAAATATTTAAGAAGAGAGAGCTGCAATAATTCAAGAAAACCATTTAAATCTTCGCAACATAGTAACATTTTTATGCAAAAGAATGAACAAACATACTGATATTTATGATCTTTTGCATAGTTTGAGTCCAGTAAACCATCAAGAAACCCTAAATCACGTAAGGCCCCTTGAACATTACAGCTTCACATCGACCAACTGAATTTGCCCAATAGGTCAAGACCTGACCATATTAAACTTGGGATTAAGTGAATCTTAACTGATTTCTTCATATCTTTCAAGTCAGTTTTTGTTCATTTTATGTGAATTTTAACTATTGTTATGACTGTCTCAAAACAATCATCAACAGTGGGTAGGTAGAATTTTCAGTAGGGGTGGGCCCCTATGCCTCTCCTCCTCCCACCCACCCTGTAGGCTTTACTGGAACTGGCCCAACCAACTATATCCCCCCTCCCAGCCCAACTATGTCCCCATATTCTAGTAGGATAATGTGTGTGGGGATGGGTGGGGGGCTAAAGGTGCTCTAGCAGGCTTATTAAGCTATTATTCTAGTGTATTCTAGCAAGTTGATTAATGAACTACTATGCCCCCCACCTAGGTTTGGGTGTTGGTGTGGACTACTTTTGCTAGTGTCCTTGCCTTTAATGAGTTAATGCGTTATTTCCGGTAGTCCTTTGCCTCCCGTTATTTCAAGTTGAATGGGTAATGAGTGAATTGCGTACCTTGTTCCTCCCATAAGTAATGAGTCCCTAGCTTTTTGGAAAAGTGGTGGTATTCAAACATCAAGATCATCCAGTCCTTTCCTCCCCCACTCAAATACTTGGAATCCAAACCTATCTGAATGAAGAGGAATATATCTCCTATGTCTAGGTACCGCTACTGAAGAAGCTACTTCTGGCAAGCCACCACGCTCTAATCCACCCTCTGATCTTCCCCCACTGAGAGTAGGTCAACTGAGACATGGGCAATGGGAGAACTTCGACGGTGCTTGTGAAATAAATAAATCTAGGTTGAGCCCTCTCTCTATCCTTGTCTGATGGCTCCCTTCCCTCCTAATTAAATCACCCATCCTCCGCACAATATAGAGTAGAAGGGCTCCCAGGGTGGGTGGGAGGATGAAGGCTGACACATCAGAGAATTCCTTTATCAATTCGATAGATCACTCGCTCCTACTAAAATCACTACTCAAGTTGATCATGTGTCAGGAGCACACCCAGCATGGATGGAAATTGATTCAATGATGGTAGACTAAGAATAGCCAGTAGCAGATTGGGCAGGGGAGAGAGAAGCAGATATGGTGGTAGGGGAATAGGCCATCTTGGAACTGAACCGGGATCTATGGATGAGCCTTTATGCTCCAATTTGGGAATGGATGGGATTCTATGCTTGCATATCATAGAGATGATCAGGGGATGGGACTATCTATCTGGTTGAAGGGAAGGGTTAGTTGGTCTGCTCATGTCTGAGTCCTGATCCTGTCAAGCGCCTTCCTTCCTTTATCTCTCTCCTCCTCCCACCCACCCCTATCTTAGAAGGTGCCCAGGTGGCTAGTATAGTTCTTCATCCTCCCTCCCTCCCCAAGGTGGGGAGATTATCTCCCTATACCTTTTTCTATATGCAGAATATCAATCTCCATAGTTGGGGACTGATGCATGCCCAACCCTCAATATAGTTGGTTAGGGCCACCTGGAATTATAGTCTCTGTAGGATCATACTGCTATAGTCAGATCTACACCACTCGGGACATCCATATCGATACCACTTCTTTCCCCCACGGCTATAGCAGGACACTCCTATCAATGCCATGATCTCCATTTAGATTACTGTCTCCCCGTAATGTTGAACTCCTAACAAATCACAATATAACCCTCATTTGAACTTCGTGAAGAAGAGTGTCTCCCCATAATAACTGAACTCCTCAAGATTATGGTCATACCTAGGAAGGCATAGAGATCTATCTGGAAGGCTGGAGAAGATGGGGGGCAACTATTCTAGTTAGTTGGGCAACATGGTGCCACTTTATGGATATGATCTGGAAGTCCCACCCAGAGTATAAGATGAGGGCCCCAGCTAGATAGTAGGGCTGCCAACTATTCTAGTTGGGAAATGTGGAACTAGAATTATGTTCCCCTAACGATCACTGATGCCATGTTGCAACATGTTATTTGGCAATACATTATATACATGAAGATCTTATGGTGCCCATTGGACCTTAGACATTAGGCTGGAAACATGTTCAACAGCTGATTTCGAGCCTGCATCACTAGCCGATTGGTCAAATGGTCATTGATTGGCCCCATCATGTCCTAGGAAGAATGGCTTGGTCTATCAATTGAGCTACTTACGCTAGATGTAACATGATGTGATGGAGCCTCATGTTATGTCTAGAGTATGCATCTTTCCTTACAGGACCCACTATCTAGTGTGTAGGCTAGTATGCATATGTCGTGTTCAAATGCCAATCACCAAATGACCATCCCCAAGCACATCACCCCATTGAGCATAGGCAGCTATCCACTGCTATGGATAGGGCATTCTCCACTGCTATTCTCCTAACCAAGGCCCAACAAGTACCAAAAGGTATTTGATGCGCTCATCCAGCCGTCATACTGCTGCTGAAGGATCTGATGAAGCCAATTAGTGATACTATATTCTATGTTGCCAGTAGGTAAGGTAGAGGAATAGCTGCATACACTTCAGCCCTCACAAATCTTCCTGAATACTCCACCTCCTTAATTTAGCAATGCCCACTTTAGGTTTTAGGAACATCACCCCATCCCCTCGATGAAACTAGCTTCCCGTTCATGATCGAGTGACTACCTGCAACCTCCTATCCTCCATCATAACTCATGATAATCTCAGATGGGTGGGAGCTATAGTTTTGCCAATAGATTACCTTCTCCCTCTCACCCCGACCCAGTTCCTCCTCTACTCGAGCGAAGCCCCTACCTTCTATCTGGGATGTTCATTTATGAAAGGTAGGGGGCCCTAATTTCTAAAATGAGAATGGTAGGGTGATAGGGAGAGGGATAACAACCACTCGAGCACCTACAAAGAACAACTAATTAGGGGTGGGTGGAAGGCAATAGTTGGGGGGGCCGCAGCTAGGAACTATAACCACCCACCCACCCCTGTCTGGGAACAGTTGGTTCCCAGGTGGGAGGAGGATTATAGTGGCTTGGCATTTATTAACTTGATATGGTGTTGGTTCAAAGATTAGCCAATGTTAAGGAGAATGAATGAATGAAGAGCCCTGATGTCCATTCTTACCTACTGATTGATGGTGGTCATTCATGCGATAGATCGAGGGAGACTAGGCTATACTCTAGTCGGTAGTCGGCACCTGCCTTAATGCCCTTCCTGGTCATGTACCCCCCATCCCCCACCCCATAGTAGATTTAGATTAAGTATAGATAGGGGCCCTGCCCTACACTATCTATAATTCAACCACCCCTCTCTCGTATAGTTATCCCTGAACTTGCCAACTATAGGAAATCGCGAGTCCTAGGCAGGACATTCATGTTATGTATAGAATCAAGAAAGGGCACCTTCGGCCCCTCCCCCTAGGAGAACTGACACCCCCTAGGGTTGGGTGGGAACTATAGTTGAGGTTAGATGCCATTGTGGGAACTATAGTTGAGAGTAGATGCCATTTGTGGGAGGCTATAGATTGGGAGGGAGGGCCCCAGGTGGGTGGAAGGAGATAGTTGGGCTACCGGGGTGAGAGGGAATTTGATGTAGGAGCATCCCTAGTTCAAGAGTAATCTTGCATCAACCAAAAACATTTGCATTTCAATTTGTTGTAGTTCAGTTTGTTTCTTTGCCTTTTCTAAGTACAGTTTAGGCAGTTCAGTCAGAAGTAGTTTCAACTTTTGGTCTGGTATTTGGACAAAGTTTCATTTCACACCTTGTGGATCTGGACTTAGCATCTACATCATATCTAGAATTCAAAGCATTTGGATCAAGTACTAGAAAGATATCGCTATTATAAGATCGACTATTCAAAGAGCAGAGCATCATGACAATCTCAAACAATCACCAAGTGGTAAGATTTGCAGAACATTCCTTGACTTGCAGATCTTAATGACTTATCATTTGATGATCTTTGGTTCATGGCCAACCTTTCCCAAGGGTCCACATGTTAGTCCATTCATTTGAGGAAGTGTTCTATGCATTTAGGTCTGAACTATCTGTGTACACATGTTACAGCTCTTCATTGGAGTTTGTGACCTTCCTTGGCTGACGGGGAGGAATCTATTGGTTTGGAAAGGATATATATTGATGTAATAGACCCTTAGGAAAGTAGTTTTCATGATTTAAAAGATTGGATTTTGTGTGAAGGAGCTTCAAATCTTTATCTTGTGCATATATGTAGTCAGGTTTATGAGCCCTAATTGTAAGCTTGCATGTTGCCGGCCGATCTCTCTTTGAATTCTATGATATACTGAATGACAAAATCTATATTTTCTTTATATCTTTGAGTTGTTTCTATTGTGTTTACTCTTGCTGCATGGTCTGGATAGTTCATTATGTGAACCCTCCTACCGTGACTGCACCAAGTGGTTTTAGAGCAAAAGTTTGAATCTTTGAGAGTGAATTGAGTGAAGTTGGTGAAGGAATTTTGTAAGATCTTGCTGTGGATAGATTGCCAAATTGAGGCAGGTTACTTGTGTCACAACTGATCACCAATTGTGAGGCAGTTGTCACCTTGTAGCCCGATCGTCGACCTAAGGCAGTTCACACTTGATCCGAGGAAGAATGCCGCTGAGGAGAGTTGTTGACATTGGAACAATGAATGGTAGAATGGATGAGATGATGGAGATGATGAAAACATTGTGAATTCATTTGGATGTTGTTGAAGAAGATAGGCGAAGAGGATTGACACTGAGACCTAATGTTGAAAGCGATGATGAAGAAGAATTTTAATCTGTTGAACAAATTGGTGAAACACTAGGAGGTGATGAAGAAGAAGAATTAGATCAAGTAAAGATGTTACGAGCTATTTCAAAGATTGGAAAGAGACCTAGAGTTGATGTGCCGAACTATACTGGTAATTTGAATCTAAAAGAATTGATTAACTAGATAAATGACATGGAAGAATACTTTGAGTATGAGGAAATTGAAGATCTGGAGAAGGTGAAGTTTGCAAAGACAAATTTGAAAGGACATGTTGCTATTTGGTGGAAAGAAGTTTAGTTGGAAAGAAATACAAAAGAAAAAGAAAAGATTACAAAGTGGGACCCGATTGTGACAAAGTTGAAGAATCAATTCATACCTACTGACTATGAGTTGGAGCTATTGAAAAGATTGCAAAACCTGAGACAAAAGGAGAAATCTGTGAAGGAGTACACTGAAGAATTTCATAAAATGATCATAAGAACAAGACATAGTGAAGCAAGCAAGGAGAAAGTGGCTAGATACATCAATGGACTAAGATTGAACATTTAAGAAGAATTAAGCCTGGTAAGGATGACATCTTTGGAGGAAGCATATCAATTTGTACTAAAAGTTGAAGAGAAGCTAAATAAGAGGAATGATCACAGATAGAGAGGTAGAGGATGTAAATTTCAGAGAGGAAGAACATTTTCTAGAGGAGACAGATCATATCCGGAGCAGAATAGGGTTGAAAGCTCATTTAAGAAGCAGGACAGAGATAACATTGCTTGCCAGAGAGATGACAAAAATTTTTACTAGAGAGGAAACCATAGTGCATATCAGCATGAAGGATATAGAAGAGAAGGAAGAGGATTTGATAAGAAAATATTCAGAGGTACTTGTTTCAAGTGTGGAGGTGAAGGACATAGAGCATTGGAATGTAATCAAGGTAGTACAAGTAAGAGGATAGAAAACAGTGGAAGAGCAACCTATGTGGAAGAAGAACCCATTGGATCACCTAGTTCAGTTGGCAAACCTGAAAAGGGAGAATCATTGGTGATGAGGAGAGCACTATTTCAAATAGAGACAAATGAGGAACCACCGTAGAGGAAGAGTTTGTTTAGACTTAGATGCAAATCAAGAGGTAAGTGTTGTAAAGTTGTAATTGATAGTGGTAGTTCAGATAACCTAGTTTTAGAGGAGATGGTGACTAAGCTGAAGTTGGAAAGATTGAAACACCCTAAGCCTTATCAGATAACATGGATTCAAGATGATCATAAGGTACTGGTGAGTGAACAATGTCTGGTGAAATTTCATATTGAATCTTATCATGATGAAGTCTTGTGTGATATTATGCCTATGGATGTTTGTCATATCTTGTTGGGTAGACCTTGGCAGTATGATAGAAAAGCTATACATGATGGGAGAGAGAATACATATACTATAACAGCTAATGGAAAGAGAATTACCTTGATTCCTTTGGAGGATGATCCTAAGAGTGAAGTATGTGGGAATGCTAGAATCTATTTGGTAGATGGAAGAAAATTTCTAGATGGTTTGAGACATGAGAATATGTGTTATGCCTTGATTCCTAAGAAGCCTAAAACAGTAAAGAAAGAAACTGAAGAGACACAACTGGAGGAGATAAAAGAGTTGTTGATAGAGTATGAAGACATCATAGTAGATAATGTACCTGAAGGATTACCACCTATAAGGAGTATTAGTCATCACATGGATCTTATACTGGGAGCAAGTTTGCCTAACAAAGCTGCACATAGAATGACACTAGCAGAGAATGAAGAACTGAATAGACAGATCAAGAGTTGTTGAGGAAATGTTTAATTAGAGAAAGCTTGAGTCCTTGTGTAGTACCTACAATTTTGCCACCTAAGAAGGATGGAGAATGGAGAATGTGTACTGATTCTAGAGAAATAAACAAGATCACAGTTAAGTATAGATTTCCTTTACCTAGGATGGATAATATCATGGATTGTTTGAGTGGAGCAAGATATTTCACAAAGATAGATTTGAAGAGTGGATACCATCAGATCAAAATCAGAAAAGGAGATAAATGGAAGACTACTTTTAAGACAAATGAAGGATTGTATGAGTGGTTAGTGATGCCCTTTTGATTGACAAATGCACCAAGTACTTTCATGAGATTGATGAATGGAGTCTTGAAGAAATTCTTGGGTAAGTTTGTGATTGTATATTTGGATGATATTCTAATTTTTAGTAAGACAAAGGAGGAACATTTGTGGCATATTAGACAAGTTTTATAGAGTCTAAGAGAAGAGAAATTTCTAATAAACATCAAGAAGTGTAGTTTCATGAAGGAGGAGTTGGTATATTTGGGATTTATGATTTCTGTGGAAGGATTGAAGATGGACCCTGAGAAGGTGAAAACAATAGTTGAATGGCCTACACCGGAGAGCATTGGAGAAGTTAGATCATTTCATGGATTGGCTAGTTTCTACTAGAAGTTCATTAGAAATTTCAGTTTAGTTATAATCCTATGACAGAGACAATGAGAGGCGATAGAAAACATTTCAAGTGGACATCAGGAGAAGATAAAAGTTTTGAGTTGTTGAAGCAGAAAGTGATAGAGCAACCTATTTTGACATTACCAGATTTCAATAAGGTATTCCAAGGTGATTGTGATGCTAGTGGGAATGCAATTGGAGCAGTATTAAGTTAAGAAAGTAGAAAAGTAGCATATTTCAGTGAGAAGTTGAATGATGCAAGGAGAAGATATTCAGTTAATGATCAAGAGTTCCATGCCATAATTCAAGCCTTGAAGAAGTGGAGACATTATTTGTTGCCTAAGGAGTTTGTGTTGTATACAGATCATCAAGCTTTGCAATATTTGAATAGTCAAGGTAAGTTGAATCAAAGACATATGACATGGGTAGAGTTCATGCAAAGTTATACTTTTGTGTTGAAGCATAGGAGTGGAAAATCAAACAAAGTTGTTGATGCATTGAGTAGGAGAAGAAACTTGTTGACAGAGATGAGAGTTGAAGTGTTGGGTTTTGATGAATTGAAGAACATGTATGAGGGAGACACTAATTTTGCAGAACCTTGGAAAGCATGTAAGGAACATGTTGCGACAAATAGAAGTAAGTGGTTGGACTATTTCATTCAAGAAGATATGTTGTTCAAAAGAAGTTAGTTGTGCATACCTAAAAGTTCAATGAGAGATAGTTTGATCAAGGAGAAGCATATTGGTGGATTGGAAGGACATTTTGGCATTGATAAGATAGTGGCTTTCATAAGTGAAAACTACTTTTGGCCTCAGATACATAAGGATGTTAGGAGATTTGTTTAGAGTTGTAGAGTTTGTCAAGCTACAAAAGGGAGTAGTCAGAACACTGGATTGTATAAACCTTTGACAGTACCAGAGAAACCTTGGGAAGACAAAAGCATGAATTTTGTAATGGGATTGCCTAAGACACAGAGAGGACATGATTCAATATTTGTTGACAGATTTTCAAAGATGGATCATTTCATACCGTGTAAGAAGACAATTGATGCAGTGCATGTAGCTGACCTATTTTTCAAGGAGATTGTGAGATTGCATGGATTACCTAGGAGTATAGTTTCAGATAGAGATACAAATTTTGTTGGATACTTTTGGAGGACACTTTGGAAGAAGATGAAGATAGATTTGAAGTTTAGTTCAAATTTTCATCCATAGACTGATGGACAGATAGAGGTAGTGAATAGGAGTTTGGGAAACCTATTGAGATGTTTGGTTGGAGAGAAAGATAGAAGTTGGGATTTGATTCTTTCACAAGTAGAGTTTGCATACAATAATTCAGCAAACAGGAGTATCGGAAGAACACCCTTTGAGATTATGACCAGAGTGAATCCTAGAGGAGTTGTGGAATTGAGAGATATTAGCATGGAAGACAAGAGAAGCGTAGAAGCAGAATAATTTGTAGATCATATGAAGACATTTTATAGTTAGGTGAAGAAGCATTTGGAAGACATGAATAGTAAGTACAAAGAGAAGGTAAATGAGAAGTGAAGACATAAGGAATTTGAAGTGGGAGATGAAGTAATGGTGTACTTGAGAAAAGAAATATTTCTAGTTGGGACTTATAACAAGTTGAAGATGAAGAAGTTTGGACCTTGTAGGATACTCAAAAAATTTGATTTAGGAAATGCATATGAAGTGGACTTACCGGAAACATTGGGTATATCACCTATTTTCAACATTGTAGACATTTATTAGTATCATGAAGTAGAGTTTAGTGACAACATGGAAGAAGACTTAAAGAAGTAGTTACCACAACAAGCACCGAAGTAGATTGAAGACATCTTGGACAGTAGAGTTGGACGCAGCACAAGAGGAAGACAACACAAAGAATATATGGTGAAGTGGAAAGGTAGACTGGAAGAAGATTCATCATGGATTTCTTAGGCTGAGGTGGACTATCTTGGTTCTCCCCTAGCCCCAACAAAGTGAGGGACTCACTTTTTCAATAACCCTAGATGTCTGATGCAGGAGCATCCCTAGTTCAAGAGCAATCTTGCATCAACCAAAAACATTTGCATTTCAGTTTGTTGCAGTTCAGTTTGTTTATTTGCATTTTCCCAGTACAGTTTAGGTAGTTCAGTCAGAAGTAGTTTTAGTAGTTTTAGCAGTGAAGTCCTTGCAAATCTGGACTTCACATCTACATCTTATCCAAAATTTAGAGCATTTGGATCAATTACCAGAAAGATATCGCTATCAGAAGATCGATTGTTCTTAGAGTAGAGCATCCTAACAGTCTCAGACAATCACAAAGTGGTAAGATTTGTGGAGCATTCCTTGACTTACAGATCTTAATGACTCATCATTCAATGATCTTTGGTTCATGGCTGACCTTCCCCAAGGGTTCACACGTTATTCCATTCATTTGAGCAAGTGTTCTATGCATTTAGGTCTGACCTATCTGTGTACACATGTTATAGCTCTTCATTGGAGTTTGTGACCTTCCTTGGTTGACGCAGAGGAATCTATTGGTTTGAAAAGGATATATATTGATGTAATCGACCCTTAGGAAAGTAGTTCTCATGATTTAGAAGATTCATAGGTTGGATTTTGTGCAAAGGAGCTTCAAAGCTTTATCTTGTGCATATATGTAGTCAGGACTATGAGCCCTAGTTGTAAGCCTGCATGTTGCTAGCCGATCTCTATTTGAATTCTATGATATATTAAATAACTGAATCTTCATTTTCTTTATATCTTTGAGTTGTTTCCATTATGTTTACTCTTGCTGCATGGTCCAAACAGTTCATTCTGTGAACCCTCCTACCATGACTGTACTAGAATTATAGGATGGGTGGGAGGAGATAGTTGAGATAGTTAGACCCCTTTTTTCTAGGGGAGAGAACAGGAGTCAAAGGCCTAGGAATAAGAGGCTTTAGTTTACCCAAGCACAGGGATAGGTGAGAATATTTCCATACTCCCACATTAGCTAATTGAAAGAGGGGTCCACCCATCCCTCTCACTCTGTTCATTATATCGGATTGACCCGACTCTACTCCAGCTAATGATTTCACCTAGTTCTTGAGAGGGGAGTCCCTCTATTCCTTTATTGGTACAAGTCTTATATCCCACAACCTTTCAAGACCTGAAGTTAAGGTTCCTCCTTCACCTCCCCCACCATTCGATCCCATCTTCTATGTGGCATGCAATCGAGCTATTACTCCATAGGCAATCAAAAGTAGTGAATATCAGATTGATCGCATGATAAGTAAACCTGATGTGTCTTAGCATAGAATCCCAGGAGAAGATGTCATAACTCTATGGTTTTGTCATCCAGAAGGTCAAGTAGAATTCCCCCCCAACAAACTAAGATTCCAACTAATCTACCAGGCTAGCAAGCTTCTAAATGGTAGTGGATTATAGGCCCCTACTATTTTAAGGGGCCTAAGGGTGGGGGGCACCCCTTATAATAGTAGGGAAATTCCCACCAACTATCATTTGAGGGAAAACTATAATCTTCATAGAGTTCACGATTTCGAAAATCAGAATCTAAATGGAGATTCCTAGTTCTAGGTAAACCCTCAAGTTGGGAATTCTAGTCGGTATATAGTTGGAGAGTGGTGGGAGGATAGTCGATGCCGATGGGGGGTTATATTTCTAGGTTGGTTCATTATGAATAGAAAGTTCCCGTGGGTGGGTATAGATCTCTGTCTGTGAATTTAGTAGTGGTGGAGGAACTTTAGCCCCCCAAGCAAGGCGAGTGGGAGGCTATAGATCGGGGTGGGTGGGTAGGGGTGGGTGGGAGGAGATAGCTAGCTATCCTCCTAAGTTCTGAACATTCCAACTAATCTACCTCCCCTTTAGAATAGTAGGGCCATAGAATTGTAGGGGCCCTCCCACTTAATTTATTAACTTGCAGTGAATAACCAACCCAACTATATCTTCCTAGGGTGGGGGAATTCTAGTTCGTAGTTCGAGATGGCTTCTATGGTATTATCAGATGTGTCAAATGCTATTGATGTGGGGCACTTTAGGAACTTGAAAATGTGTTGAGTGCCTTCCAGCTCATACAAATACAATTTGGTTAGGCCCTACTATTCTAATAATTGGGGCCCCACATCTAGCCTAATAAATTGAAGGGGAAGAGAGAACCAAATAATTGATGGAACTGCCTCTTTGTCCCCATACACCATGTTGTCTCATGCAATTCGTTCTTTCTCTCCCAACCGAATCGCCTAGCCACCTGGCAATAATAGGCCGTGGGGATGGCACTTCAGCACACAAGCATAAACAAGTCCTTCAAAGAATAAGTCCATTATTTGATGGAGGAGGGTCAACTATAAACCCAACTTTCTCCAAAGGTCCATCAACTACCATAGAATTTTAGGGGCCCTTCCTCACACCCGGGACCCAAGTACTGATTCTAGCATCAGCAGAGTCTTATTGGATACAATGGAGTAGACCATGATTGCAAGCATTCGGTATTCATCCTATATGTCTATTAGTTTAGCCTTGGTTTCTCACCCAGGTCATTCCTCCATTTGGGAGGAATGGTGGAATGCTAATACTAGCTTGGGGGGGAGGGAGAGATAGATGTTCCCTAGCCCTACGATTAGAAGATTATGGACTTAGAGGTACGTACTATCGGAAGGATCCAACACATACCCTAGCCCTTCACCCCTACTTACAATAATAAGAAGGGAATAGATGTGGGACTTTCTCCTATTGGCCAAGCAAAGAGATGGGAAAAGCAATAATAGAATGCGAGGGGGCCCACCCAACTATAGCAGCCCACCCACCCCCAACTCAAATTCCCTCCCCCCGCTGGGTTGGGTGGGAACAATATAGTAGTTGGCTCATAATAATGGCCTGTGTGTGCGCCTGGCTGCTAGTATAGTTGGGAATATATATGGCTTATGGGTGGTTCGTAAGTGATGTTGCGGTGAATATGCAAGCCCCTTCCATATATAGTTACAACGAATATTTAAAGATCTTCTATTGCTAAAGAACCTAACCCTATTCTTGATCCTAGCTGGGGAACTATATAGTAGAATTGAAATCCCACCCGCTAAGGTTCTCCCACCCAGCATGCAACATGGGGACCTCCAACTACCATAGCCTTATTATTCTAAGGGTAGGGGCCTCCACTAGACTATAGAATGGTAGGGTGTGTGTGGGGAAATTGTTGTGAAGGTTGGGTGGGACGAGAAGGACCATAGGGGTTCTATTCTATAGTTGAGAAGATTTCTCGCTTAGTGAAGAATTCCTCATAGTCGCATTAGTTGGCCCTACCTTTCTAACCAGAGTGGGGGGGAATAGTAGGCCCAACAATAAATATTCTTTGGATTTTAGCAATGCCAATTCACAGATTTGGTTCATTCAAATCCACAACTATTGATTGAAAAATAACTATTGACTATTGAACATTTCCTTTAAGGAACATTCTTCATAGTAAACTTAGTACCTGACCTTGGGCTTTGGTAGTGACCTTAGCACCCGGAAGGTAGTAACCTATGACCCTAGTATTTAGTAGTAACCTTAGCACTTGACCAATAGATGGTTCCTAAGATCCTCCCTAAGGCAGCTCGGGGGTCCGGCATCAGAATAAAGAGTTGCCTGTGCTATGTTCAAAAACCATGCTAGTTATGCGGTGCTCTATAATGATTGGTAATGTCCTGTTATTGCTAGTCTCAGTCTGTTTCTCTCTTTAGTGCATGATTCCTTTACCCTTCTCTCTCACAGCTTCCTAATCTATGCATTATATAGTGGTTGAACCCTTAGAATGAGATCCCTTCCAATAAAAAAGTTGAGTGCCTAGGATGGGTTAGGGAACATAGGGTGGGCAGGAATAAGAAGTAGTGATTGCGGGTCCTACCTATACCTAGGCCCCTACCTCAGCTATTGGGGTAGCTACTCCAATTCAACATCTATCTTTTCTTATAATGCTGGTGTGACACTACCATAGAATAGTAGGGGCCCTCCCACCTGCCTAAAGAAATAATAGGGCCCACGATAAGCACGTAGATTGGTAATTCCCTATGCTAGGCACAATGATTACCTATCAATGATTACCTACCATACTCTGATGGAAGAGGGTGTTCTTTCCTAGCTCAACCTTCTAATGATGACATATGGCTAAAGCGTAGGTGCAAAAACACAACTATAGTAGTCTTTGAATGGGCGTCTACTAAGATGAAAGTGTACGCGAGATATTAGATCAATGCCTATCTATAGATAGTGATCATTTCTAAGCTGAAAGCCATCACTATTTTCCTCCTCCCACCCACCCCTAGGGCTCATGGATGGTGGACCTAGATGAAGGCGCCCACCACTAGTAGGAGGTGGGTGGACGAAGGTGCCACCATTGGGGGTGGGTGAGAGGAATGATAGTTGGGTCTTGATCTCTAATTGGGACAATTGAATCTGTTGGTTGGGAACTAATTTTTGAGCACATCACATGAATAAAAACATTAGAATTCATAGTGATGATTATGTCCAGTACTACATACTAAAGATTTGTAATTGCTACATAAGTAGTGGGCTACAATGAAGAAAGGGACGGGCGATAGAAGCAAAGCTTACAACTGTTAACTTATAGTTCACCACCCTTAAAATAGTAGTGGGTAGCGGCCCCCGGCTAATTCTATGGCCAGGGCCTCTAAGAAAGGAATGAAGGGCTCTCTCTACTATGCCTACCATCATCTGGGCAATGATCTAGTAGGGTTTCACATGCATCATCTCATCTTCCAATTGATCTCAACTTTTGTCGTCTAAATATAGCCAGGTGCAAGCCCCATTTTGTTAGTAAGACCTTCGCAGCTTAGCTTTCTCCTTTTTTTACATAGGAGGAAGAAAGGTGATGGGGAGGACATCGAACGAATAGGCAAGAAGATGAACATGAATTTGAGCATGAATTTGAGAGAGAGAACTAGCCAATATGCATCTATCTCCCAGATAAGGGAATGTACACATCATGTGGGTGGGATATAGAGAGCCTGGCATCAGGATTGATAAAGATCCTAGGAACCAGAATTAAGAAAACTTATTCATCCAAATAGATCAACTAAAATTTCTTTATGCCCAGATTGGGAAAAATAACGGCTCTCAAATGCGGATCAGAAAGAGTGAATCAAAGAAATAGGTATGATGGATAGGACATAGGTTCATGTATGTCTGTGATTCTTTTCCCACCATATGAGGCCGACATGAAAAGAGCATACGAGTTGGAATTCACTGACAAATATTTGGGCTTTTCCTTCCCCCAAGCACCATTTCCCAATTTCGTTCAATTCTTTATATAGTGTTCAGAAAGGAGCCCTACTATCTATAGGGAATCTATGAGAGAGGAAAGGAAAGAACTTGTTATATACATCATAGTTTTGGACTAAACAAACTCAACTGTGGGGAGGTTGGAGTATTTGTGTGAGCCATATGTGGTGAGAGTTTCATGTATGGTTACTGGAGGTTCACGTTTATAAATCAGGGGAGCTCACCCGTGAATGAATCTTGTGTGGTGTTAGTTGAATTGATGAACCCCCCTTTTCCATGAGTGTAACAAGACCTAACTAGATACTAGGGGCCACGCATTAGAAGCTGCTACTCTACTTAATAATTAGGGTAATTCTCAAAGTCATAATTCAGGATGATGAATGGAAAGATTTGGAGCCAAATAAAGATTCAAGAAGATTTGGTTAAAATATTTGGAAAAAGAAATAAAGTAGGTTATGGTTTCACTTATATTTTGACATTCAGCCATTCTCCGGTGGGGCGTACAATGCACAGGAAACTACCGAGAATGGCCAAAAACCTAAGAATTGAGGTAACAGACATGAAAAACTGTGAGAAAGAGATTCATGCCCACCTTACTATGAGTGCAAATTGAGAGGCTTGGGTAACCTAGCTCCTTCTACTCCACAATATAAAATAACCATTTTGATGGCGCTCGCTCACTAATTTCGTTCGTTCGCCTCATTTTGATAGTGAAATGAGGCAGGGGTACTGTGTTGGCAAGAGACACTACTTCGCATGATAGGTGTTGTCATTAATGGAAACTAAGACTATTTCACTCATATGTATAACATAATTTGTTAATACTGGAAGTCAGAATCAAAATTTATCTAAGTCCGGGTAGCCAGAAATAGAGCATGTGACAGGGTCCAGTATCCTAGTCTGGATCTCTCTGGTGGTAAATTAGAGTATGTTGTAGATCTGAAGAAGTCATAAGGATTGTCAGGGCAATCTAAATCCATAATTTTAACCTCCGGTGATGAAGGACTCAAAAGTTATTTGCATCTGAGTATGGGGTTACAATTTGACAGTGCAGATAGCAGAAGAATGGGTCGACCTTGTAATTGATCTTGGTTTCAGATAAATGAAAGTTATCAGTTGGATGATTTGTGATTATCAGTGATAGTGGCCAACATGATTAATGATTTGTAAATGCAAGTTTTGGTCCACATTACAAGTTATGCATGGATTTAGCCGATAGAGCAGAGTCTCCAACAAAGTTCTAAGTGTTCTTGAAGCCAACTAAAAAGTGATTGAATATCATAATGCGGATATATATAGCCGATGGATTTAAGTGATTTGTTGGTGTGTGTGATGCGACTATGGAGTAAGTGTGAAAAGAGCAGAGATCTAAGGTTCAGATGTTAGTAGAATAGTAAATAGGGCAGAGTGAGGATGAAGTGTATCAAGTCAGTATTATGTGCTTAACTGGAATTGAATCCTTGCATTGGTAGATGCTAATTATCAGTTCAAACTCATTGTAATTTTCTTTCTATAGGCAGTGAGCCTTATTTTGAGTAGTGAGCTCTGGGTAGTGAACCCAAATGCATGTGCATTCCCAATTATAATACTTTTAATAGAGTATAATCTTTGTGGGTTAACCCCCACCGTGGTTTTTCCCTTAACTCGATTTCCACATTAAAAATCATTGTGTCATCTATGTTTATTTATTTCTGCTCATGTGTTTATGATTCATGCTTTAAATGTTTTAATCAGTTCTAAGTGATATTGTTGCAAATGATAAAGTTGTGGGACAACTGATTCACTCCCCCCCTCTCAATTGTCTAGCCTAATTCTAACAATTGGTATCAGAGCAAGGTTCCTTGAAAGAAGCCTAACAACTTGAGGAAAGATCTTGGAAAGAGTTTCAATGGGTTCACTCAAAGATCAACTTTGGTAGGCCCTAGAAGATCTTGGTTAGTCCAAAGTAGAAGTATCTAATCTAAAAGATGAGCTTAAAGATGTTGATGATACCATTGAAATGTTAAAAGATAAATTAAAGAAATCTATGGAAAAGAGAAAGGAGCTACTTCTGCAGTTATCTAGTTTAACTGAAGAAAATGGCATGAATGAAGCCCTGGAAGAAAAGACAAAGGAGTGTGAGAAGATGTCAAAAGAAGTTGCTATTCTGAAAGTTGAGTTGGAATATGGGGCAATGAGGCTAACCAAAGAAATTGAGAAAAAGAAGAAGACTGAAGAAGACTTGAATCAAACTCTAAAAGAAAGAACTAAAGAATGTTGCAGATTGGATAGAGTAGCTGGCCATCTAGAGTTTGACCTACAAGAAAGCAGAGACAATGAAAGAGAACTTGAAAGGCAAATTGTCATTCTCAGAGATGACCTAGAAGTTGCAAATGAATACAAGGAGAAGTTCAAGATAAGCTCAGCTAAACTTGAAGCACTTCTTGAAGGTCAGAAAAAGGTTGATGGCAAGCATGGTCTTGGATATGAGAAAGGTGAAAGCTCTGGATCTGAACAAAGAAATTTCCAACCAAGGAATGGAAGAAACAGACCTAGAAGACCTCTAGTAAGACAACCTAATGCTCAGAGATATCCATCCTTCAATGGAAATTGTTTCAATTGCAATAAATTTGGTCATAGAGCTACTCAGTGTAGAAGCAAAGTAAATCAAAATAATCCATCCTTCTCTAGTCAATGCTTCAAGTGCAAGAGGTATGGTCACAAATCAAATGAATACAGAAGTATGATAATGAATTACCCTAACAATAAAAGAAATGGCAATTCTTTCAATGGCTACTATTTTTCTTTCAATAGATTTGGACACATGGCTAATCAATGCAGATTAAGAAGAAATCAAGTATATAAGCAAAGAAATGTTGTGTGCTTTAATTACAATAAATCTGGGGGTGGGGGCCTTGGCTCGATTGGCTAAGTAATTCCATTGCAGTAAATATGGTCACGAGGTCTAGTCTCCCCCATCCCCATGGTACCAGAGGGCATGTCATGCCAGCATCACCAGTCACGTGAAAAAAGTTTACCAGGTACAAACAAAAAAAAATTACAATAAATCTAGTCATATTGCAAGATTTTACAGAAGTAGGATTAATGAAAGAAGAGGTTCGGTAAACAGAAAATAGGATGAGCAGAGACAAGAAAAAGGTAAAATAAAAATTGATGTGAATGAGATCCAGAATAAAATGAGCAAGACATGGGTCAAGAAAACAATTGTGAATGTTAATAATGGGTCCGCAACAGAATCCAGTGTTGATAATCCCTCTGGGAATTGAATTAGGAGCTCTGGCTCAGGGGGAGCTGCATTGAAAATCAAATTCCCCCATCCAGTAAGTGGATGCCTGAATCTGGGACAAAGGGAAAAGATAATTTGGGTCACTACAAATCATTTGAAAGAATTTCTAGAAGAAAAGAAGTGGATTTAATGATTTGTGGAGCAATTAAAAGTCAACTATGTACAAAAACAAAGCAATCAGATCTGTTAGGGTAGAGCATTTATTACAAGGACTAATTAGGTCTTGCAGAGCATAAAAGGGTCACTCATTCTTCATTCGAATCACTTTGCATTAGAAGAAAGCAAAAAGAAAGAAAGTGAATGAGTTCTAAGCTGAGAATTTTCAAGAGTTGAAGTGCGAAGAGGATTTCCAACCAAAACCCTAACCTGCGGAACAAGGTACTTATGTTTTCTGTGAAATCTCTTGTAATTTCAATCTCTGCAAATGGCTACACCTCTGGTTGTTGATGTAACTAAAATACCCCGACCAATATTTAAGAAGCACCCATACAAAGTTGAAGTTGAACCGTTAGGTGCATTTTTTGATGTCCCATATGGCGTGCTGCATGTTGAGGATATTAGGGCATACATCCACTATAGCATTGATGAATTTGGAAACTTGAAACTCTTGGTTTTGTTTAACAACTACCTAAGGGATGATATCTATAAAGTGAAACTGAAATACAAATCCCTAGAAAGAAAACACTTTATGCAAGTCATTAAATTTCCAACATTTGATGAGAATGAGTGGGTTTAATATATCTTGAGCCAAATACATTATGAGTTCATATGGCTATTGAAACTATTCAAGATTACAAAGGATGTTATCAATATTGTAACTGGGTTAAATTCAACTGGTGGATTACTCATGATGAAAGCTGTGAAAACCCAAACTGTTATTGATGCAACCGGTGCAAAGTTTGACAAGAGAGCAATGACCATTAACGACATTATAGAACTAGATGTCAAGTTTGCATCTATGGTGATTGGATACAAGGTCTACCACTCTAGCAGGGAAAATTTTGTCTCCAGAACTACAATATATGTAGCCTATCAAATGTTGAAGGAGAATGTTGATTATGACCTATGTGAACTGCTACAAAATTAGTTGATTGAAAATCTGAGCAAAATAAAGAAGGATAAGAAAAATACCTTCAAGTATGGTTCCTTGATTATATGTTTGTTCTTCTATTTTATGAATGAAGTCCCTAGAGTTCAAGGTGTGCACTGGACAAATGATAGGCTAGTTGCATGGCAAATAAAAGATCATCTACTCATCCTTGGTGATTCCCAAGCTCAAAAGAAATCCATTTGGGGTTACTTCAAAAACTTTCAAAGTATGATGCATGCAAGAGAGAGAATCCCTAAGTTGTTGAGAAATATGAGAATGAAATATGCTTTATGGTTGACACCGATCAGTGCGTGATGGAAGTTGTGGAACCCAGAACCATATGGATTATGTCAATGGGCTATGAGGTTGATAAGAAAGTTTTGGAAATGTATGCTCAACATCTCCTGAGAAAATCAAAAGACACATCTATAGAAAGGTTTGGAACATACAAGGAGCTAAGTTTAAAATTGCATGTGGAGCTCATACTGCTAGAGACCAAAAGGAAAGTGTAGAAGCAAGTTGAAAAATATGCTGAGAGCATTAGATTAACCAAGGAAGCAGTGAAGCAAAATAGAGAAAGAATTGAAAAGGTTGAAAAAGAAAGGCAAGACAAGAAACAAGAAGATGCTTCAGTGGAACCATCCTCCACTTTAAGGACTACTAGAAGCTCTGTTGCTGCTTCTGTTCCCCCTAAACCTGCAAAAATAGAAGATAGACCATCTGGTGAAGGAAGTAAGAGAAAGAAAACAAAGGCCACAAGAATGTATGTGGGCACAAAAGATGATGAAGAGACAAAGACAGATGAAGAAGTTAAAGAGATGAGATCCAAGAAAGCCAAGACTTCAAAGGCTTCTAAGGACTGACCTTCCAAAAGCAAAAAGGCAAGTAAAAAGCAAGAAATTGGTAAGATTGCTATGACAGTTGATGAAATTGTAGAAACAATTACTATTCATGGAAATCTAAGGCCTATCAAAGATTATTATGATAATTTTGATCAAGTAAGTAAGAAAATTTTGGAAGATGCCACCATCATGTACTTGAATAAATTCAATAGAGCTCTACTGGAAATTTTACAAGAACTTCCTAAAAGTTTAAGGAAAATACTGGAGATGAGGAAGGAAGCAGCCAAGGCTAAAGACCTAGAACTCAGGGAATATGTCCTCTCCACTTTGTGTCCAGTAATGTCCAAAAAGGAAGCAAATAAAATACTCAAGAAAGTAAAAGATGATTTCAGAAGCAAAGTAAGGATGACCAAGCTAATGCTTGGGGAAACTAAGCAAATTGTAAAAGAAACAGAGGAAATTTTAAGGAAGGCCCTGGATAAAGATAAATATTATGTTGTCTCTGAGGAACAAGTTGAGGACGATAATCCTACAGTTCCGGAAATAGAAACCTCAAAAGAAGAAATTGGAAAGGGAAATGATTACCAAGATGATACTCTAGATCTTCCGGAGCAAACCTATGAGGAGATAGATGATGGGATTGATTCATCAATTCCAGATGTTGAAAAAGTAAACATCAGTGAGCACCAAAATGAAGTTGATGACTCCTCTATTCCAGAAGAGGAGAAAATAAACAAAGAAGACACAGAGATGGTGGATACAACTGTTGATGCAGGAGATACTCTAACTCCTCCTAAACAATCTAGAAAAGAAGATAGTGTTGAGATTACTTCTGCTACACAAAATCCTTCTAAACAGATTACAGATGGTAAGGATGCAGGAAAGAATTCCCCTATAGATGGCACAGAGAAAGATAAAGAAGAGGAAGAGAAAGAAGAAGGTAAGGAAGATAACATAGAAGAAGATGGTACAAATGTTGATGCATCTAAACAAATTAGTCCTGATACTAACATTGACAAATCTCAAGGAAAGGAAGGTGGTTCAGGAATTGTGGCAAGAGACACTACAGATGCAGTAAAAAGTCTCATGAGTAAAGAAATGTTTGAGTTTGATAAACCAGATCTGTTTCAAGGACCAATCAATCTAGATTCTCTCTCTCTGGTTCAAGTAATGAAGATAGCATCCTTCACACAAGCCAAGGCAAGAGAAAAGATGTTGAGATCTCACATTGAGGACAGTGAGCTGCTAGGCCTTGCAACCAGAGTATTGGAGAAGATAATGCCAACCTTCCAAAAGAATCCTTCTGACTCTCCTTCCAGAAATCTAAAGAGTCTTGTAAGTTCTGTAAGTACACATTTTGAGTCTTTTGAGAAGTCTGTAGAGACTAAGTCATAAATGATTTTTTTGATAAGAAATTTAGTGAATAAAGAGCCTAATAAGGAATGATAGGATGATACTTGGTATCAGTATAAAGAGTATTTAAAATGCTCTAAGTGATGGAGGTGATATATACAATTTTGTCTATCCTGGCCCAAAGTCAGTAAGGATATTGAGAAGAAGATAATAGAACAAGAACAAAAATTGTCAAATCTATCTCAAAATTTTGATCCTCTAATAGTTTCTCCTACAAGTCAGGAATGTCAAGTAATCAGCTTCATTGATGAAATAAAGAATCTTGTTAAAGAAAAAGGCAATATTGTGAAGAGAATGTGTGATCTCTGGGGATTGATTGCCCCCAAGTTAGAAACAATGTTTAATGCATTATCAGAAGCTCAAACAGTAGTTCAGACAAGTGATCCACTAGATCTGACAAAGGAAGAAGCATACACATTTCTTCTAAGTGGAAACATCTCAATTTTGGATGGCATGAAAAGAAGTTGGGCCTTCAAACTTGAGCAATTGAAAAGTAGTTTTGCAGATATTCTCAAGTTCATGTAAATATAACTTATTGATTGGGTGTACATATGCAGCACTATATACAAAATTTTTGAGAAATTTGGCTTGCGGACCCTATCCTTTGCCATTGATGTCAAAGGGGGAGTGAAGAACAGTGAAAAATGAGGAATCCAAAAAAGGGGGAGCTCTAGAATCAGTGGAGAGCATAAGAGTATAGAGTAAGGGGGAGTAACACTTAGTCATTTTTCACGAAGTGTTGCCATCAATGCCAAAGGGGGAGATTGTTGGCAAGAGACACTACTTTGCATGATAGGTGTTGTCATTGATGGCAACTAAGACTACTCCATTCATCTGCATAACATAATTTGTTCATACTAGAAGTCAGAATTAGAATTTATCTAAGTTCGGGTAGCCAGAAACAGAGCATGTGACAGGGTCCAGTATCTTGGTCTGGATTTCTCTGGTGGTAAATTAGAGTATGCTGTAGATCTGAAGGAGTCATAAGGATTGTTAGGACAATCTAAATCTAGAATTTTAACCTTCGGTGATGAAGGACTCAAAAGTATTTGCATCTGAGTATGGGGTTACAGTTTGACAATGCAGACAATAGAAGAACAGGCTGACCTTGTAATTCATCTTGGTTTTGGATAAATGGAAGTTGTCAATTGGATGATTTGTGATGATCAGTGATAGTGACTAACATGATTAATGATTTGTGAATGCAAGTTTTGGTCCACGTTACAAGTTATGCATGGATTTAGCCAATAGAGTAGAGTCTTCAACAAATTTCTAAGTGTTCTTGAAGCTGACTGAAAAGTGATTAAATATCATAATGCATATATATATAGCCGATGGATTTAAGTGATTTGTTGGTGTGTGTGATACGACTATGGAGTAAGTGTGAAAAGAGTAGAGATCTAAGGTTCATATGTTAGTAGAACAGTAAATAGGGTAGAGTGAGGATGAAGTGTATCAAGTCGGTATTATGTGCTTAACTAGAACTGAATTCTTGCATTGGTAGATCTTAATTATCAGTTCAAACTCATTGTAATCTTCTTTCTATAGGCAGTAAGCCTTCTATAGGTAGTGAACCTTCTTTTGAGTAGTGAGCTCTGGGCAGTGAGCCTAAATGCATGTGCATTCCCAATTGTAATACTTTTAACAAAGTATAATCTTTGTGGGTTAACCCCCACCATGGTTTTTCCCTTAACCAGGTTTCCACATTAAAAATCATTATGTCATGTGTGTTTATTTATTTATGCTCATCTATTTATGATTCATGCTTTAAATGTTTTAATCAGTTCTAAGTGATATTGTTGCAAATGATAAAGTTGTGGGACAACTAATTCACCCCCCTCTCAGTTGTTTAGCCTAATTCTAACATGTTGTACCACTTTAACAAATCTAAGGTACAAGGAGTAAAGGCACTCTGATTGGAGAAGGTTGGCTGAGGACGAGAAGCAGGAAAAGAAGATTATTGGTAACCGAATGAACCGAATGAAGTATATGTGTTGGCTGACATATCTGGATAAAGTAACTAAGTAGGGCCCTTGATCGGGGTGGGTGGGAGGCCCCTACTATTTGCAAGGGGTGATGACAAGCCAAATCAATATTGTTTGGGTAGTTAGTGTCAGGTGGGACATAATAGGAGAATGATTGGTTTCAGAGGGGATTGATTCTCTATTATGTAGCAAAAGGGAATTATGTAGCAACCGCCTCCTACTATACTCTAGAAAGGGGGGATTGATTCTCTAATTATGTAACAAATGTGATTATGTTGCAACGCAACCTAAAGTTTCTAAATCACTCAACCCCACTATGAAGGTTGGGGGGGGCCTTAATCAATCTAGAATGGGTGGAAATATCTTGCCCCGTAAGGGGTGAGTATTCTCCCAGTAGAGAAATAAAGAGGAGGATAAAAAGAATAATCTTAAAAAGTGGACTTAGGGTGGGATTCCTTTAGAATAGTAGGGCTTCCAGAAGAAATGTGTTGGCTTGGAGAATGAGTTGGTAGTAGGCATCTGTCGATGAATTAAGTCATTCCCATAGAAATCTCAGAAAAAGAGATTGTTTCTCTCTAGTTCCTGCAATCCCTATAGGACCCAGAGGCCCCTACTCTATAATGGGGGGACCTGCCTTCCATGGTAATTAGAACCCAAAGCCAAGAAATGGTGCTAATGGCATATAGGAATAGTACCATGTCAACTGTCAACAACGAACAACAGGTGGTGGTAAAGTTATAGTAGGATACGCCACTTTGAGAAACAGGATGATGTGGCACTACCTGGAATCTCTGATTGACTATCCTTGGCCACAGATATACTTGTTTGGGCTAGAGAGAGAGAAAATAGACTCTTTTGATTAACTGGGATAGATTTCTAAGGTTCCAGCACTAACTATATATCATATATCATATATACAATCTATAAATAGATATGTGATATAGAAAGAGCAGGTACATCTGTCAATTCCTCCAAGAGGCCAAGAGCAAGCCCTCAATCAATCTAAGTAGCTAGAGTAATAGGTTTTGAGCTAACCACTAGATTTAATGTCCTCATTCTTCAAATTGGCTAACATGCCTCCACTTGGTTTAGAAACTGTCTCTATTTAGGTGGCATAAGGGTGAGCCCACCATAGAATAGTAGGGGGTTGGGTGGGACTGATTATTTTCTACACATTCCCTTCATCGCATGCCTTTTCTCTCTCTAGCTCTTCCACCAATTGGGAGAAGAAAACCCATCTCGGATGCCTACTCTCTATAGGTGAATTTGGAAATAGATTATGAAGATTTAGAAATAATGAACCGTTCAAGGGTTGTATTCCCACTCACAGGCATTTCATTGGATTGGCTCCCTCAACCCCAATAGTTTGGTGGAATCTTTTTGTCTCTATTTAACCCTTTTCTGATTTTGATCTCCCCTTGCCATTACCTATTCCACTTGTCCTATACCCCACCTACCCAATAAATGCTAGGTATGGGTGAGCAAACAAACAATAGCCCATTATTTCTTTAGGTGATATGATTGTGGTGCACGCAATTGGTTTTTGTTGGACCGTCTCCAGCCCAACATCTATCTATACTCCTACCCATAACTATCTCTCCCAACAGAACCATAGATTCCCTCCCACCCCGCCCTGGAAGAATTATTCTATGGAGCGGTGGATATAGTTCTGTGATTCTGGGTTCAAAAGTTCCTTCTAGTGATCGATGTCTTACCCATACCTACTAGACCTGAATGAATAAAGTAGCTTGAGCCTAGCCTACCTATTTTGACTATGGATAGATAGATAGCAGGACCGGCCAGAAACAAAATTGATGATTTGCCAGTTTTCAGCATGGGCATTGAATTCGGACACCTCTTAAATGTCAGTTGAGGGTGCTTTGTTTAGAAACTCTCTTTCCCAAAACTCTCTACAAGAAGAATGGTGAAAAGGATCCAAATAGTCCTCTTGAAATAAATATAGTCCTCAGGTCCAGAAAGCTATTATGGTTCTATTCCAAGCTAAAGATTGGGTGTAGCCGACATCATTGGTTTCTAAAGTGTTGGTGAAAGCTTTGTTTGGTCTAATGCCTATCTAGAGTAGGGGCAAGCAGGGAATGTGGCTTAGAGCTTCTATATTTCCACCAACCTTTCTTAAGCATTAGGAAAGGAAGCTAGCTTTGACTACTATAGTAGAATTGGTTATGGAGATTCTGTTCGGTCAGAGAGCAAATTGAACACATAGCTGGAACAATTCGAGCACATCTAGGACATCCACTAAAACAAATCCAACACATCTTGGGGACATTAAACACCATAAATCCCTCCCACGACCCTCCCTATCTAGGAACTGCCAAGAAGAAAAAGGAAAGACAGGTTCAAAAGGTTGTTGGCAGGCTAGGCTTGTTTCTTGGTTGCTCCTCCGCTTTAGGGTAGTAGCACCCACAATCCTAGGTACTCTTACCTATTTCTAAGATTTTAGAAATGAATCTTTCTTGAGACCCCCTACTATTCTATGGATCTCGCAGCAAGATCATCTATCTAGGATCTAGTGACCCATGAAACAATATCCCCTACGGGAATCGAACCTGTGTCTTCGACATGAAAAGACGATGTCCTAACCACTAGATGAAAGGGACCCGCAAGACTTGAACTCCATCTGGAGTGGTCTTGACTAAACTGATGGGTATAGATTCTATCATACCAAAGAACCCTTATCTAAACTACTATTATAAAAGGGTGGCGGGGATTGGGATCTATCATACCGAACCCCTATCTAAACCATTGTTATAAAGGGGTGGGGGGAATGCACCTGATGAACCCTAATAATTTATAGTGCCGTCTAGGACTAACCAACCCTCTGGCCATCGGGGGCTTGGGGGATGGAGAGCGATAGAGAGCCCCCCAGTGGCCATAGCCATTTCAATTTTAGTGGATTAGATTATATACATAACATGACTATAGGCTATAGGTTGTCTGCTTCCCCTATAGATAGTAGCGCCCGTAGGGTGAGAGGGCCAAAGAAACTATAGGCCTACCTACTGAGGTGGGTGGGAGGAAATAGAGGGCCCACCTAGTAGTTGTTGTGGGGAGTTCAATTTCCTACCCCTACTATTCGACCACCCACATGGCCCCAGCTCTTCCAGCCACCCACCCCTAGGCATGTTACATATATAATCTGGCCCCTACGTAGATGACTAATTCTCTAGTCTCCATGGGTGGGTAGCTAGCCTAACTTCTATATCCATGTGGGGGGAATAATAGTTTCCTGGGAGGATAGCCATTGTAGGGGCCCAAGTGGGAGAGAACTATAGCATGTTACATAGAGAATCGAGAAAGGTCTAGAAAGATAGAAGGCCATAGGGGTGGGTGGGAGGATATAGTGGAGTAACATGGGTGGAGGTCCAACTAGAATCACCACCGTGATGTGCTCCAAAAATCTAGGCTGACTAATCTATCTAGAAGGAAGGACTCCAGGTTAGGATGTTGATCCATTGTTGGGCTCAAGAAGTAGGCTTCTCCCAGGGTGGGTGGGATATGGTGGGTTGGGAATTCTAGTTGGTAGATTAATTGAATTTAGGTAGGATCTAAACTCTATGAAGAGAGTAAGTAGTTCTATCCTTCTTGCCTCAACATGTTCTAGTTGTAGTTGCTCAAGAATAGTTTTTAACTAACCATCTAGCTAACTAGAAGGAACTAGCTAGTTGACTCAAAAACTTTCTTGAGTTCAACTGAGTACGAGCTTCCATCCAACTCTTTGACAAGCTTCCATTCCATCTGGGCCACCTGGGGTGGGTGGGAGGACAAAAGGGGGCCTTCCACCCTTGGTACTTAGTTCTATACATCCTGAAATGCTGGAGTAGAGAGATTAATTATTCACTGCTGGTCCTCCATTCTGAACTACTGGAGTGGCCACCCAGCCTACTAAATATTAATTTTTTGGCTCTAACTCCCAGGAGGCAGGGAAATCTAGTCTAACGAGGAGGGGGTGAGAGATGGAGTAGCCTAACGAGTGAGGAGAATTCAATTCCCCTCATATCTCCTCCCACGCACCCCAGCAAGGACACTAGATAAGAAAGCTAGATGTTTGGATGGATGGAAGGCAAGGGCAAGCTCAAGGGATAGATAGTGAAAACGGTGGTGCGGGGTTGTTTCTTTCACTCCCAAGATCACGTAAGGTTATCGAACCAATTGTCATATATAATTACTAGTTGTCAGTTAGCTAGCCAATTGGACCGAGGGATAGTTCAATAGCTGGACCAAGGTTGGGATAGTTCTATAACTCTTCAGCAAGGAGTTCAAGTAATTTGAATTAGGAAGGTTTTCACTCGGGGGTGTAGGCTAGGAAGCTTCATCCCTCCATCAGCTTCAGTGCGAGAACAACTACCTAAGTTAGCTCCAATGCTAGCTGGTTGGAAGGCAAGCTTGAGGGATAGTGAAACCGGTGGCTACCCAAGCTCAACCCCAAGGAAAGGAAGAGAATGAATGAGGGAGGAAGGAAGTTCTGGAAGAAAGGTAGTAGCAAATTAGTCCTTCATTCACTCCCTCCATACTAACATCAGAGCTGAACAATCAATATTCTTTCAACAATAAATATTCTTCCATCTCGTTGGTCCTCCTTTCTCTCTGCTAACCAGAGATCCAATAGAGTTTATCATTGCCACTAGTTCAAAGGATGGCCAATTGGAGAGTAGGTAGTTTTGGTTAGGTGGGAATAATAAGGTGCCCCATGGGTGGCTATAGTTCCATGTGGGAATTTTACAACTGAGAGTTCAGGTGGGTGGGTGGGTGGAGGTTACAGTCGGGTGGGAGGATATAGATTGTGAGGGAGGGAACCTTAGTATGGGTGGGGGGCTAAGTTGTTGTTGTTGTTATCCTCCCACCTAGCACAATTGGCCAGGGAACAACTAATATATATATATATCAAAATGTAGAGTTTTAACTCTACACATCCTTTGTTGGTCCCTTGTCTGACAAGTCATCCCTGTCAAGAATGTAGTCCTTGTTAGTGGAGTTTGAGTTGTTTACAAGAACTAGTCCATGGGAAGGAGCTCCTCTCCCTCTCCTCTGTCCTCCTCTCGAAGTCCTAGCAACTTTGGTAATCAAAACTCTAGGAATCAAAGGGATCTAAGAAACTATCCTCTGGCCAATCTCACCCATCTCCTAGATGGATTTGTAACAAGTACTCATTGGGGATAACTCCTCAAGGAAGTCCTCACCAAACTATTGTGAGATGCACTCAACACAATGAGCCTCGACTAGACCATTACGATCTGAAAGCTTCAATATGCTAAGACAGTGCTCCCTGATCTAACCATCATGAGACCATACACCCTCCATATCTACATCTATAAGGGTAGCCATAGCATGTAAAGAAGTATCAAAGTGGCCCACATGAGCCCACCTAGCTGCTCTTAGTAGTCACCTATCATGAAGAGGAAATTCCTTCTGATAAGGCATGATATGCTCAAAGATCCAAGTCATGATCAAAGAAGAGTGGCTAAAAGTAAGAGCTCTCTGTTGTGTACTATGATATAAATCCCTATAGACCATGGCCAAGATGTCTAGTTCCCAAGTGTAGACCCTGCCCTACTCAATACCCTGTATAATTGGTGCCTAGTACCATCCCAAGTGAGAAGAGGCTTTGTCTCCATATAGCCTCCATGAAATCAAACCAATCAAAAACTTTCCAAAACAAGGAATGCAAAGTCATGGCATAAAGGTAAGTTAAACTTGAGTTTGATCCTTAGGGTGACTCACCCCCATGATATGTTCCCAAGAAGCCTTGTCCTCGAAGGACTCGCTAGTTGGTAGAACGAGTGGGTGTCCTCTCACAAGAACCCCTAGAATATGGTATACATCGTACAAAGTGATAGTCCTCTCTCCTGAAACCTAAGGGAACTTGAAAGTGCTCATGTCTACATTCCAATAAGTTAGAATATCACAACAAATGTATGCCATGGGATGTACAACTGGCACATGGCAAACCCTAGCCAAGATTGCTCTCTTAAAGATAGTAAGCTCATTGGTAGACAATGAAGCATACATCTTCAAAAGCCATAACTACTCCCAGTAAGAATTCTAGTGAATGCACATATCCTTCTAGTCAGAAAAAAACTTTAGATTAGATCTCATCAACTCAGAAAATCCCTAAAAATCATAAAACTTGCAGCAAATCACACCAAAAAAGCATATAAACCATCAGAATTGCAATAAACAGATGAATTCAATAATCAGATTAGATTGAAACAAAGTGAAGTAAGCTTTAGAAAACATCAAATTTTAGTCAGAATTGATTTGTCAGGGTTGCCCCTTTCATCAGAATAGATCTCCCTAGGCAACCCAGATGTTCAGCAGGATCTCCCCCAGGTGACCATGTTGCATAGCCAAATCTCCACCAAGTGACCCAGATGTTTAGTAGGATTTCCCCTGGGTGACCCTGTTGCATAGGTAGATCTCCACCAAATGACCCTATTGCTTAGCCAGATCTCCCCCAAGTGACTTGCCTGGGAAAAGGGGCGACCCTATGTCATGATCCCCTAAGCTAAAAAATCTCTAAAAATCTTGTTTCTTAGCTAATTTAAACAACAAAAAAACAATCTTACTCTAAACAATGAAACAAAGACAATGTAATAGAGAAAATCATCAAAAATTGATAATTTCAAGAGATTTTTCACAAAAATTAACCTAGGGTTTAGAGAAGGTTTTTCACTATTTGTGTACCTAATTCTCAGTGCCAAAAAAGAGGCATCCATTTTCACAATCTCCTCGGTGATATCTATCCAACGACTGCTCACATGATCACTTCTATTGTTGATTCACTCAAATTTCACTAATTTGCTTACTTTTTCCTCTCCTTTAGCTTAATTTTCTTTATGTGTTCTTAGATTAGTTTTTACTTGTATGCATCTCTCATGTGTTCATTTTAAGAGCATTCATTCCTATAGGTCTCATTGATAAAGGCAAACAACTAGTCAAACTCAAACGATCTACGGTATGTTCGTCATTTTAGTTTTCATTACTCATTTTGATATATTTAGTTGTCAGATTAATACTAGTCATTGTAAGTACAATTGCAGGAAAATTGATAATAGGTAAGGCCTAGTTCAGGAACGATACATACCTTTCATGTAGACTACCATCCCCGAGGGGGAAAATATGTAAGCACCAAAATCACACACACCCTCCACAAGGACCCCAATGATGAGTCATAATCCTTGTCACATACATGTAAGCATGAAATAATATCCTCTTAGCAGCAATTCTCTTGGTGATGTGTCTTTCCTTCCTCCTTGTGTTGTTTCCCCTTTGTCATTTTCTCTCTCTTCACTTTTCAACACTTGTCGATTTGTGTTTCCTGCACTTGTGACCCCATTCCGAAGCCTTGTATGTGTCTTGTAGGTGAGTTTTCACCTTTCCCTAGTGTTTTTCATCCATTCCCACCCCAAGAAGCCTTATATAGGTCCTCCCAAGCCATCTCCCACTTTTGGTTTTCAATTTCACTCAACCAATCCAAATCTTCCCCTATTATTTCTAGATCTCCCCCAGAAGATCCTACTTTTGCAAGTGGAGATTTAGATTTTCACACATGACTGGCTTGTTTCCAGAGGCAAATAACCTCCTTTTCATCTCTTCTACCATCTCCCATCATGCATTTCCACCCATGTGCCCTCCTCTGAGGGTCGCCCATGGTCCCCCCTGGGTGACCCTGACTGGTGAAAGGGGCGACCCCTGACCCTGTCATGTTTTCATCAGTGAAAAGACTCGAGTTTCTAACTCAAATTAGCTATGTTTTTGCATGTTTTTCTTCCTATTTGCATGGATTTTTGTGCCTAATATAGAGTTAAATATTTCATGCACCCACACATACATAATTAGCGCTATTTCATCTTTAATTAACAACTCATGCATTCTCATGCTTTCCCACACACTCCTCTTTCTTCACTTCTTCTTGAGTGATAAGCTTTTACTGGGTAGATCACTCCAATTTTAGCCCAAATCACCCTTGGGTCTTTTAAGTTAACTCTCCAATCAAATTCAGTTAACTCTCCTTCTTCACCTCTCATCCCTTCTTCTAACCTATAAATACCCCCTCTCTCAAACACAAAGGGAGGCAATTTCATTTGTGCACACAACTCTTGCAAGTCATTGCTCTCCACATCAAGCATTATCATGCTCATATAGGACATAGGAGCCTTTTCTTTTCATTCCTTATAGCTTTCATACAAGCTTGTTACGTGTCCATACGTTGCTCACGTCAAACCACAGTGCTCATCAAATCTCTCTTTGTGCTCTTTTCAAAAGCTTTAAAGCTTATTTTGCTTCCATTTTCATCTTGTCGCCAAGAGGATCACCCCACTGCTACAAGAGGATTTGAGGTTTCCATCACAAATAATTTCTAAGGGTAGTGGAGGCTCACATGTCTCCAGGTTTCTTCATGCTTTCTTTTCAATTTGTAGTAATTAGACAATCAAAATTTTTCTTGGTAATCTTGTTGCTTTTTCCTTGATAGAATAGATAGATCTTACATTCTTAGAGTAATTTACTTTCCAAGTTCATAGATCAATTCATTTAAAAGAAATTTATTTTCTTAGATTAATTTGTTCCAAATATTCAAAAACCCCAAAAACATAGTTTACATTGCATTAGATAAAATAATCATAGCTTGCATACATTCTCTAATTACTAGATTAAGAAAAAGCACTTTGATTTCCAAAAACATAAAAAAGGACAAAAAGAAGTTTTGCATCCATTTAGGCTTGCATTCAAATAAAAAAAGAAAAAAAACATTAAAAACATACAAGGTTTACAAACCCTTGATCCCATCACAAGGTCAACCATAGTCAAGCATTGGTCAAAACCCCTTGATTTCATCACAAGATCCAAATGAGGTGAAAACATTAAGTCAAGCAAACCCTAATTCAAACCCTAGGTCAAGTCAAGGTTAGTTCAAATCACCTATTTCTTGTCTCAGCTCACGAATGTGCCCTAGACTTAGAGGTGAGTGGGTGAGGGCAATTCTTGATGAGATAGAGGAGATCCACCCAGGATAAAAACAAGATCCACTTGTCCTACAACAACAAGAAGAATTTAAACAACCCATGATACAACAAGAATACATCCAATAGCACGAATGACAACATGACATCAATGAGAACAATAATCGTCCCATCCAATAGTGCAATATAAGGAATCCAAATAGGTGAACGATGACCAGTGACCCTTTGGGTCATATAGTTATCTTTACAACCATAGTCACACTACACCGTATCCACACGAGCGTACAACAACATAGGCCCCAAGACTACCCAACCCCTCTCCACAATGTCTAGCTCTCCAACGAGCCACACCACCCCCATGTCTAGCCTCCTCAAAACTAGCTACTCCCACAAGAGAGAGAGAGAGTGTGTGGCATGACAATTCACCCCATGGCAAGGAGGGAAGGGTCTATGTGTGCACCAAAACTGACTCGACCGCCCCAAGGCCACTGACATCACAATTTTGAGCATACAGTATCTATTGTTGGTGTTACTGTGACTATGGACTCTGATGTAGAGCATGCAGTGAATCGTACAAAATGGTTATTAGTCACTCGCAACATATATTTTCCTTCATATGGTGTTCCATCGGCGAGCCTAAACTCTTTCACGCTGAGATCCTTTCTCTGGCTGATCGAATTTGCTCCTATCGGCGGGACCGTCACTATCAACGAACTCCTTGTCGCTCCTACTGATATGCCGATGGATGTACTTCACTTTGGTTGTCTATCGGCAACACACAGACTGTCGGTCGCCTTCATAAATCTCATACCCACAGTCACTCCGATGAACCTTTGAACCATTCAAACTAAAACTACCCTGTTGAACCTACGGTCATTGGACCGTTGAACCGGCGCACTAACCAAACTTTCACTGTTCACTGAACTCTTGAACCTTGGTACCTTCGTTGAACCATTGAACTGCTAAACCAGTTCAATATTCAGTTCAACTATCGCTAACCCTTCACACTATCTCCATCGCCAAACCATTGAACCAAACGGTCAGTTGAACCATTGAACTGGTTCAAAGGTTCAATCAAACAATTCACGTTAACTGTGAACTGTTGAACCTTTCACTAAAGGTTCAATCAAAGACTTTCTGCCCAATTTCTACTAACTACGGAACCCGATATTGAAACTTACATCAACACTTCCTCCATTGAACCAAAACCCATTGAACCATTGAAATTGGTTCAAACATAGAAAATTTAATTATCTACCAGACTTTAACTTCACCAATCTGCTTCTCCTACAATCAAACACACTTTCTGAACTTTACGAACCTAGCACATGAGGATGCTAGGGTTCCTCAACGCATGTTGTAAACCGATCCTGCAAGCACAAAATGAACAAAAACAAAATAGAAAATCTAAACTACTATGTACAGCCATTCCACTGATTCAAAGAATCTCACCGGTGGAATGGGTTAACGATCCATCTCGATTCCAAAATAGGTAAACGATTTGCATAGAGGGAAACCCAAAGGTTTCGAATGACAGAAAAATGCACAATACAGAATTTTATTATGCCCTTCCAGAAATGCGAATACAGATGCTCTGTTTCTCAAATACAAATCTCATTGTTTGAATCTCTCTTCTGACTCCTCATTAGATTCAATGATCTAGGGTATTTATCTACTTACCCACAGTAGTATAGAATTGTCTCCAAGCGGCTGGGAAATCTAACCGATTAACAAACTCTAACAACTTCCTAACTGTCTAACAACCTACAGATCAGCAAATGTCCTCAGGACATACAATTGCACCTAGATACAAACTAAATCAACATGCATTGGTCAAACAGACCTTATTACAATAAATGGTCTTTTAGGACCTTATTGGAAATAGTAAAATGAACATAAAACAACTAATGCCTCATGGAGGCCACCGTGGGTTAGGTGCACCTGCACCAGACTCATCCATGAATTCTAATTAAGCAATGGTTGTTCTGTTGGGATAGGTACATTGGCTAACTGATTAGAAATTACTTGTCCTTTGACAGCTTTTCATTCTCTGTTCTCAATGTCAAACTCACTTAGAATCATAACCCACTTAGCCATCCATCCAGTGAGAACTGCTCTAGTCAATAGATATTTTAGCTGATCAATTTTGACAATGAGCTTTATCTTATTATTGAGCATATAGTGTCTTAGTTTCTGTGAGGTAAAGATAACTATGAGGCATGCTCGTTCAATAGGAGTATAATTCATCTCATAGGTCACCAAAGTGTGACTGATATAGTATATGGCTCTCTCTTTTCCATTTTCATCATGTTGTATTAGCCATGCCCCTACTGTTGTTTTGTTGTTGAGATGTATAAAAGGAGGGGTTGTCCTTGCTTTGGTGAAATAAGGATGGGTGGCATAGTGAGATATTCCTTTAATTTCTCAAATTCTTTCTGACACTTTTCATCCCATAGAATTGTAGTATCCTTTCGAAGAAGATGTTGAAATAGTTGAGACTTATCTGCAAATTGTGCTATGAAGTGGTGGATAGATTGAAGTTTCCATTGAAGGCTATAGAGTTGTCTGAGTGTCTTAGGTGGAGGCATCTCCACTATATCCTTAACCTTAGTAGGGTCAACTTCAATTCCTCTTCTTGATACAATGTACCCTAGTAGTTTTCCAGAGGTGACCCCAAAGATGTTGAAATAAGGGTAGACAACTGAGAGGGGGGGTGAATCAGTTGTCACAAAAACTTTTATCCTTTGCCACAATTAAACTTCTTTACCACTTATTAACATATGAATGATATAACCGTGAAAGTGTGAATCAACAAAACATGAGCAGAAACAAAATCAGCACACATAACACTAGGATTTTTACGTGGAAACCTAGTTAAGGGAAAAACCATGATGGGGGTTAACCCACAAGAATTAATACTCTGTTAAAAGTATTACAAATGGGGAAGACACATTGCCTTCGGGCACACTTCCTAGAGCTCACTACTCAAAGAGGCTCACTGCCTACAAATCAATTACAAAAGTTCATTGGAATGTTTGAACTGAAGGATAGCATCTAACAATGCAAAATTACAGTTCTGGTTAAGCTCAGTATACTAACTTCACACACTTCATCTTTTTCTACCCTATTTTACTATTTTTCCATAATCAGAGGATCAGATCTCTGCTTCACACTTGATACTACCTCCCTTCGCATCTCTTACTTCATATTCTCACAACAACAACCTCAAATGCTTGAATCCATCAATCATATATATCCACTTCATGAGATAACATCAACTGCAGTCGGCCTTGAGAAAAACTTAAAGTCTTTTTAAGAACACTATTATGTCACCTGAATCCATGCCCAAATACCAATGCAGACCAAAACCTATACATCCAAGTCATCACACATGTCAGCCAATACCACTGGATCCCATAGATTACTTAACCAACAACTTTTCCTAATCTGTACAATGATCAAACACTAAGTCAGTCTATTCTTCACTGGACTAAACTGTTTAATCAGATCCACAGCACAATGTGATTACCTATGGAGAAATGTAGACTAATATTTTGAACCCTATCAAATGCTCTATTCCTATCTATCCTGACTTAGATAAATCTGCACTCTGACTTCCAGTATGATCCACTAATGAGATACAGATGTGTAAAATAGATTTTGTTTCCATCAATGACAACACCTGACATGCCTAGCAGTGTCTCTTGCCAACAATCTCCCCCTTTGGAATTGATGGAAACACTTAGTGAAAAATCACTAAGTGTTAGAACAACTCCCTGTTGATGATTGTTTTTACACATTCATAACAAAAGTTAAAATTCACAAAATGAACCCAACTGTCTTGAAAGATATGAAGAAATCAATTAAGATTACTTAATCCCAAGTTTCTGTATGGTCAGGTCTTGACCTTGTGGATAATTCAGTAGGTTAATGTGAAGCTGTAATATGCAAGGGGCCTTACTTGATTTAAGGTGACTGATGACTTACTGGACTCAAATTATGCAAAATATGACAAATATCAACATTCTATTCATTTCTTTGCATAAATCTGTTATTGTATCACTAAGCTTTATATGATTTATATTAACACAAGCTTTTCCTTTCAAATATTATGAAAATTATCAAATATTAACTCAATTGTTCATGTTTCTTTCAAATATCCGACAATCTCCTTTAAATTTCTGCGTTTAAGCTAAGTATCTCAATTATTTTGGAAAAGTTAGAGAAATTTAAATTGAACTTCATTCTGCTACAGGATCTAAATGCTCTATTATTCATGTTTGTAAACAATATAGAAAACTTGATTAAATCAACAGACTAAACCTTTAAATGTAAGCCCTAAGTATTTTCATGAACATACATTCAAGATTGCAAGCTTTTGAAGAGATAATATTTCAAATACAAACAAGAGCCAGAAGACACTCTAAAGTAGATGCAAAATTCCAAATGTATTTGTATTCAAAATATATAGTCACATATGATTTACAATGTATGAGTAACTCTTTGCTTCATTAATCAACTTACAGATAACTTACAAAACGTCTTACAGATACAGTAAGGAAGCTAGATGCTCCACGCATTCCTTAGTTCAAACATAGGCGACCTCCTCTAAACTAAAATGCTCTTCTAAAATATTCAAACAATTACAATTGCCAGCTATATTCTATAAATCCCTATGTAATTAATGTACAAATAGAAAAGTTCCTTATATAGATTCTGAAACTCCTCATTGCTACAGCTACAAACATCATCTATGGTTGAGATCTTTCCCTTATTAATCAATGGTGCACATTCATCTCTAACTGTCTGCCAAAATATCCAAATGGCATCTTTTCCCTCTCAAAGGATGCTGTTGGAATCTTTCAAAATAAGATTCCCCTTTTCTTTGACTTATGCTCACTGCTACTCTTTACTTGACTTTTCCCAAAACTGTTGCTTCCTTCACAATTTCTATTCTTTCAAGTATGTTTTGAAATTATTGATTACACCTTCCACAAAGGTGCAATTTCCTCCTAGACTCTTTGTCCATATATACTCTTGTAGTTTAACTCCTTCTTTTAGTTTCTTTTCTCTATTTTCTGATCCTTCACTCCTTTTCTTGTACTTCCTCATTGTAGCATTGTCTTCCATTAATGAATCCATCATCTGTTTGCTCAAATATGCTTCAGGATTCTCTATGCATGGTGTAAAAATGACATTAAACTCTGTTAAGGCCCTTTCTAGTGCATATGCTGGTATGTCCATCCATTCATGCTCTAAGAGTCTTTCTACTATCTTCTTGTGCATTCTAATCATATCATTTGCTTTTTCCCCTAAATCATGAGCAACTGTTACACATTTTCTCAGATTATCTTCCTCAAATTTGAGTTCTAGTCTCACCTATGATATTTGATTTGCCATTGCAAGAGTAATTACTCCTTCATTGATCAATTCTTCTGCTCTTTCTTCAACTTTTGTCAACTGTTCCAGTTTAGAACTGCATTCCTATTTTCTAGATTGGCAATTATGTACAAGTATCATGCATTTTCTCTTTTCTCTTGCAACCATTTCCCAACTCTTCACAGCCTACTTTATTATTTGCTCACCTTCTTGTATAAAATCCTTGAACCATTCATCAAAAAAATTAGCCTTGAGATTTTTACTTTACATATCCCTTATTTCTTCTTTGGATATAATTGCTATGTCACTGGGCAGTTCTAGGATTGTGGCATTGGGATCAAATATCCCTTTAATAAACCGATGTAATTGGACAATATGTCCTTTCAAATACTCTTGCTTGTCTTTATCTTTTCTTAGCATCTCTTCTATCACTTGGTGCATATCCTCCCACTCATTGATGTGATGTTCCCATGTAGTATGCCCAAGGTCCACATTTAGTATCTTATACTCTTCTATAGTTATCACACCTTTTGTTTTTTCTTTCTGTGGTATGGCTAGGTTCAGCATTCTAGATCCATCTAGACCTTTCTGTATAGCTGACATTGTCCTAGGTTTTCTTCTTTCTTTCCTTGGTGTGGTCTCACCTAACAAACTTTTAATGTCAATTGGTACCAATTGTACCTCTTTTTTTTTCCTTTCTTATCTCCTCTCTCAACCATGCAAGAATCTCCTTGGTGCCTTCTGCAGTTTTAACTTCATCAATTATCTCTTCGTGAGGTGTTTCTACTTCTTCTTGTTGATATTGTTCCTGTTGTGGATTTTGCTGTTGAGGTGGAGGCTGTTGTTCTTCAGGTGCTTCTTCTTGAACCATGGGATTATCCTGTTGTTTGGATTCACCCTCATTTTCTTCTTCTTCTATTTCTGTGTCCCCTCCATCATCATTTTCTTCTTCAGGACCTTATTCTTTTGATATTTCCTTCTCTTGATCTTCCTCTATATGTATTTGTTCTACATTTGGCATATTTATGTCTTCTGTTTGTTCACAGCTTTAATTTCATCCATCTTTTCTAACTTTTCTTCATCTTCAAGCCTCTTGATTATGTCTTCTGTATTGATTGCAGCCCTTGTATCTTCACTTTTTTTTTGTTCCTTTTCAGACATTTTAATTTGTTATGTAGGTGCAGAGGATCCTACCACTGTACTTTTCTCTTTTGCTTCTTTTTTCTCTTCTTGTCTGCTTTCTGTGTTCTTCTCTTCTTCACTTTGCTCATCATATATATTGAGCATATTCAAGACATCTACTCCTGATGTGTCAGCTTTTGTTTCATCTTTTGCTTGATCATGCTTTTCTTTTGTTGTCTCTTCAGATACTTCCCTTTCAACTTCTCCAATCTTATGTGCCTCCTCTTGCACATCTTTAATGATTTCAGGAGGGACCAAGGTACCGAATGGATCCACTATTCCTATTTCTTCTTGTACCCTTTCTTCTTCATGCTCTGGGCCTTGTTCTATCTCCATTTCAACTTGAGTGCCTTGTTCTTCCTCTTCACTTAGGAAATCACTAGATCCCTCCTCTATTTCAATCTCCTTTCCAACATACATTCCTCTTTCTTTGCTTTCACTAGTATCACTCCCAATGTGCACAGTTTCAACAGTTTGTTTGGCTTTGTGTGTTTCTGACTCTTGCAGTATTTCTCTAGCCAACTCTGTCTTTAGTTGAACATATGTTGTCTTTTTTCTGATGAAGTAGAGGCACTAGGCATTTTATTCAACTTTTCACCTACTTTCTATGCTCCTATTCCCTCACTTGTTTTAGAAGGCTCCCCTTTTGATAAACTTATTGGTATTGCCTTCCTAATTTGCTGCCTACTACCCCTTTGGAAGTTTGTGCTTCCTTTGCCCTAACCTAATGACTTAGTGATTTTGCATCCACAAAAGTATCGGATGCCACTGCTACTATTATTCCCAATGCATAGAGATCCATTAAAGTAGCATTCTTATCCTTTTCAATAATCTTAGCCTCTACAACTTTCCTTTTCTTCTTATAAAAACATTAAAGATCTTCACTGGATTCTTTTACTCTTTTCCTCCCTTTCTTCGGATAGGTGATTTCTTTTCCTTCAGCTTTGAGTTCCTCAATTCTGTCTTCTAACCATGTTTTGAAAATAACATAATTGGTTTGGACAATATGTCCAAAGATGTGTTCCAAGGTTGTGACCAATCAGGCTCTGTAATAGGAGTCAGTCTAGCCTCTGCATAAATGTGATGCAGTTGTTTATCATCGTCTTGAACTTCTAGGGGAACATATATGTCACCTACGGACCTCATTTGCTCAATGGTCAATCTTTTATGGGCTCTTTTCCTCACTTCCCTGTCATTTTTGCAATTGGCCCAAAAATCCTCAATATGTATCTAATGTTTATACTTTTTATCCACAAAATTCTAGATCCTATGGAAAGGATCAAATCTCCTAACTAAATCAAATTCCTGAAAGCCATAATATCTTAATTCTTGCTCTGAATATCCTACAACTTCCTCGCTAAAATAGAAGTATCTGCCAATAGCCCAAGGCAACTTTGAATTCTTGAAAGCCATAATATCTTAATTCTTTCTTTGAATATCCTAAAACTTCCTCCCTAAAACAGAAATATCTACCAATAGCCCAAGGCAACTTTAGATTTCCACTATTGAACTTCCTCTTATACATTTTAAAGACATTCAAATTCTATCTTGAAAATTCTAAAACAATCAATTTATCAGAAGGATACTGAGGTAACATAAAGGGTTTTCCTTCAAATCCTTTAGTCCTAATATAAGTAAAATGTTCAAATTGAATGAACCAGGAACTATGCAATCCAATTGCATCCTCTGCATTTGTAGATAATCTTTTATCAAGTTCCTCTCTTAAAACTCTCACCATGTAAGTATAAAACACATCATTGACTAAAGCAAACTTCTTCAATGCATTTTCCTCTTGTAGGTCAGGATAGTGCTCATATAATAATTTCTGACCAGGACCATTCCCTAGGGTACCAACCCTTTCTATTCCATGTATGTATGGTCTAATCTCTGTTGCACATGAATATAGCAAGTAAGAAGACTATTCATAATTGAGAGGGGGGGTGAATCAGTTATCCTTAATTCGCTTTTAGTTCAAACACTTAAATCCACTTTGTTAATCAATAGCATAGCAATTAATCATTCATGAAGGCATAAGACATAAACACCAGAGCAGATACACATCAACACATGAAACACCAAGATTTGACATGGAAAACCTGGTTAAGGGAAAAACCACGGGGTGATTAACCCAAGGATTATTCTCTGTTAGAAGAATAAGGAAAATAGATGGCACATGCCAATTAGGGCTCACTGCCCAAGCACACTGCTCACAAAGAGGCACACTGCCTACAAGAGACACACTGTCTACAAGATAACAAGTATTACAAACTTGAACTAGAGTTTGACATCTTCACCATGCCTGGATCAATTCCATTTGAGCCCAAAATGCCTGCTCTGCCTTTCGCACTTCTCTTCGCTATATCACTCTCATCACTACAAGACACACTACAAAATGAATTCACAAACCCTTATTTATACAAGGCATCGATTTAGGAACAATCATCTACATCGGCAAACACCTACAAGATCATTTGCAAGACATGTAATACATCCGGTCGGCCAGTCTAGAGAAGAACACCAAAATTCGTGGTTATTCTTCAAATACAAACTCTAACTTCAATGCGGACCACCAATCATGAACTGGACACAATCCACAGATCACCACAAGCTTTCCTGAATCACCAAGAACATCCACACTTCATCTACTTACTGGAATCCTTCTCTCCTTCATCCGGAGCTTCAGGAACACAATCTGTCATCACTGTCATAATGCAAAAGGTTCTTCCAGACCTCCAAACAATGTAGAAATCAAATTGTCACTTCACACTAACTTCTTCAACACTCCCTCCAATCCAAGAATGAGATAATGTAATTCCAGAACTCACAGGACCAATCTGTGACGCTCTGTTACCACTGAATGCCTGCCGAAACCGGTTCTACCCAAACAGCCATAACTTCTTTAGATCTTTATGCGGACCTCTGAAATATTAACTAGAACATCTCAAGACTCATATCTAAAAACCCTTTAATCCATATCCTCTGATTCTCAACCTATTGAGTACTTTTGCCTTCTTCTTATCACGGTTCTTCACTGTTCCTGATTGAGACTAATTTTCTCAATATCCTCAGCACATAGCTCATCTAATCCTTCTTATCAATGCAATATGAGTATGTTGACATCAATGACAACACTGGTTAACCTCATACTTGCAACAATCTCCCCCTTTGTCATTGATGGCAACATATGATGTGAAAAACCATCAAGACAAGAACTTCTCCTTTCTGTCACAGCTCCCCCTATCAACAACAACTCTTCACATGTCTTCTCTTCCTTTGATCATCAACCACTTTTTTTTCACATGTCTTCTCTCCCCCTTTGACATCAATGGCAAAGGGCTCATACTTGCAATTCTAACACATCAGAATCCTACTAGCTGCTCCCCCTTAGTAGCAACTCTCCATCAATCTGGATCACAAGATATGACTATGATATCCACCGGACTGATGCACATTAGTGCATCCTAGTTCATCACCAGAGGGGCCATGACCCCTAACTTCTCCCTGAGATACTCAAAAGAGTCCTTGGGAAGAGGTTTAGTAAATATATCTGCAAGCTGATCCTTGGAGGGCACATATTCCAATCTGACTTCACCCTTGTTCACTTGTTCTCTCAAAAAGTGAAATTTGATAGATATATGCTTGGTCTTAGAATGCAATACCGGATTCTTAGAAATATTTATTGCACTTGAATTATCATAGAAAATTGTCATAGGCTCCTCATATTCTACTTGAATATCTCTTAACATTTGCTTCATCCACAAAAGTTGAGTGCAACTACCTGCTGCTGCAATGTATTCTACTTCTGTTGTAGATAGGGATATTACTTCTTGTTTCTTGCTTAGCCAAGAAACCAACCTTTTTCCCAAAAAGAATGCTCCTCCACTTGTACTCTTCCTATCATGCACATCTCCTACCCAATCTGCATCTATATATGCATGAAGAGAAAAGTCATGATCTCTAAGATACCATAGGCCATACTCAACTATTCCTTTCAAGTACCTAAAAATTCTTTTGATTGCCATGACATGAGATTCTCTGGGATCAGCCTGGAATCTTGCCACAAGACCAATAGCCTACATTATATTTGGTCTAGTCTGAGTGAAATACAGTAATCCACCAATCATTGATCTATACTTTGTCTGGTCTGTCTTAGGAAAGTCATCATCTTTGCTCAACTTACATCTGGTAGCCATGGGAGTGTTCATTGGCTTTGAATCTTCCATTCCAAATTTCTTCAATAGTTCTTTCACATATTTGGTCTGAGAGATAAAGATTCCTTTCTTTGTCTGAGTAATTTGCAGACCCAAGAAGAAATTCATTTCACCGAGCATTGACATTTCAAACTCACTTTTCATTTGGTTTGCAAAGGTTTTACACATACTGTCTCTTCCTCCAAAGATGATATCATCAACAAATACTTCAACAATCAAGATGTTTTCATGATCAATTTGAAAATATAGATTACTATCAGCAATACCTTTGTTGAAACCAATCTTCAAAAGATGTTTATCCAACCTCTCATACCATGCTCTTGGGGCTTGCTTTAGACCATACAATGCCTTCTTTAATTTGCAAACCATATCACCATGCTCTGATAACTGAAATCCATCCGATTGTTCAATGTACACCTCTTCTTCTAGGTCACCATTCAGGAAAGTAGATTTGACATCCATCTAATACACTTTGAAATCTTTGAAGGTAGCAAATGCAATAAATAGTCTAACTGCTTCAATTCTTGCCACCGGAGCAAAGGTTTCCTCAAAATCAATCCCTTCTATTTGAGAGTATCCTTTGCAGACTAATCTGGCCTTATTTCTGATTACTTCACCAACTTCATTTAGTTTGTTCCGGAAGACCCATTTGGTTCCAATCACATTCTTGTTACTAGGTCTAGAAACAAGATCCCAAGTGTGATTTTTCTCAATTTGCATCAACTCTTCCTCCATTGCTTTTGTCCAATTTTCATCATTGCATGCTTCATTTATTGTCTTAGGTTCAATCTTTGAAATCAGACAACATTCATCTAAATTTTTAGCAACATTCCTTCTAGTTTGCACACCTTTGCTTTTGTCACCTATGATCTGATCTTCAGAGTGGTTCAGTCTTACATACCTTGGAACTTTGGGAGTTTCTTGCACTTCTGCTTCTTGATCAGGCTCATCCGGACCTATCTCTTCTTCCTAATTTACTAGATCAGTCTGAATCTAACCTTCAGGAGAGGATGGAGCTCCTTGAACCAGAACATCATTCTGATCATCTTCATCATACTCATAAAATCTTGAGGGCTTCTCACTACCTTCATCAACCTTCACATTTGTACTTTCTATCATCTTTCTCAGTCTCTTATTGTAACACCAGTATGCTTTGCTTTGAGTGGAGTATCCCAAGAAAATTCCTTCATCACTTCTAGCATCAAACTTTCCTAGATCTTCATCTCTTTTAATGTAACACTTGCTACCAAATACTCTAAAATATCTCACAGTAGGAGTGATGCCAAACCAAAGTTCATAAGGAGTCTTATCGGTATTGCTTCTGATTTGAACTTGATTGAGAGTGTAGATTGCAATGCTAATAGCTTCTTTCCAAAACATCTGGGGAACATTTGCTTCCATCATCATTGTCCTGGATGCTTCCTGGATGGTCCGGTTCTTTCTCTCAACTACTCCATTCTGCTGTGGAGTCCTAGGAGTAGACAACTATCTTTTTATACCATGCTTCTCACAGAAGTCTATGAATTCACCGGATGTGAATTCACCACCTCTATTAGACCTTAGACATTTTAGTTTCAATCAGGTTTGATTCTCTACCATAGCCTTGAAGATTTTGAACTTCTCAAAAGCTTCTGATTTCTCTTTCAGAAAGGTAACCCACATCATCCGGGAATGATCATCAATCAATAACATGAAATATCTATCACCTTGCATACTCTTGATTCTTGTCGGACCACATAGATCAGTATGAACTAACTCCAATAATCTGGTAGAGGACTAATCCTTTCTTTTGAATGAAACTCTGCTCTATTTACCTAGCTGACATTCTTTGCACATACTATTTGTAGGTTTTACCAACTTTGGAAGATCTCTTACAGCCTGAGTATTGCTTATCTTGATGATGTTATCAAAATTTACATGACACATCCTTCTATGACATAACCAACTCTGATCAACTTGAACAAATAGACAACTTTTATTAGTACCAACTAGATAGAAGATATTACCTTTTGTTTGAGTACTGGATGTAATCTTAGTTCTGGAGCTTTCAAAGAGCCTGCATCTTCCATTTTTGAACCGGAGATCATAGCCTTTGTCCACCAACTGACCAACACTGAGAAGATTGTGCTTCAATCCTTCAACATACAGTACATTACCAGTTTTGTTCTTTCCATCAAAAGAGATAGTTCCCCTACCTTTGATTCTACCAGCAGAATTGTCGCCAAATTTTACCATTCCTCCTTCATACCTTTCCAAATCTAAGAACTTGTTCTTGTCACCTGTCATATGGTGAGAGCATCCACTGTCAATAACCCAATCATCATTTTCTTCAACTTGGGCAGCCAAGGCTCTTTCTAGAACCTTATGATTGATAGATTTAGGGAATATTGGATCTTCTTCCTTGATGGCAATGAACACCCATTCATTTCTAGATTTGTCTCCTACCTCTGATTCATCATCTGTTACTCCTTCATTATCAGCTTCTTCATGAACATAATAACAATTCTTTTGGAACCTTTGTCTATTAGAATTTGATCTTGTGGATCTTTCCAGACATCTTGAAGCAAAGTGACCAATCTTATTGCAATTGAAGCACTTAAAGGGTAATTTTCCTTCATACTTACCGGATCCCCTTGGCAATCTTTTTGCAATGAGGGCTTCAAGTTGAGTTGTTTCTGCTTCTTCCTCTTCCATGTCTTTTCTTGCTTGATCATACCATGACAACTTCCTTGAAGAGTTTTCTCCCGGATCAAATCTTTGTTTGCCTTTCACATAGGCACTGGCTTTGAATGTAGATTCAGTCTTGGGGGGATCATCTCCAAACTTGGTCATTTCAAATGCAGCCAGTTTGCCAGACAATTGTTCTCTTGTGACAGTTGTATGGGCTCTGAATTCATCAATAGCAGCAACCTTGATTTTGTAGGCAGCAGGAAGGGATCTAAGAATTTTGCAAACAATCTCATTTTCATCCAAAACTCCACTAGCATTCCTAATTCCACACACCAGCTCATTTACTCTTGGCATAAAGGTAGTGATATTTTCATCATCTCTCATCTTCAATCTTTCAAATTTTCCTTTGAGACTCTGCAACATTGCACTCTTAATAAACTCATCTCCTTCATGCAGAAGTTCCAGTTTAATCCAGATCTCATAGGAAGTTGGTAGGTCAATAACATTTGAGAGCTCTGAGTCGGTTAATGTACTTAGAAGAGCCTCTTTAGTCTGTAGATTGTTTTCAGCATCCATGATTTCATTTAGAGTTGTCGGACCACCCTGTGGAGGTGTATATGATTTTGTGACCATGGACAAGTATGCCTTTCCCATACATTCCAAGTGACATTTCAAGCGGCCTTTCCAAAGTGTGAAGTTGGTTCCATCGAACTTCGGACTGTCCTTATATGATGACATCCTAGATCTCCTCAAGCAGTTAAGCTCCTTTCAGAGGAACTTGGCTCTGATACCAATTGTTGATAACTGAGAGGGGGGGTGAATCAGTTATCCTTAATTCGCTTTCAGTTCAAACACTTAAATCCACTTTGTTAATCAATAGCATAGCAATTAATCATTCATGAAGGCATAAGACATAAACACCAAAGTAGATACACATCAACACATGAAACACCAAGATTTGATGTGGAAAACCCGGTTAAGGGAAAAACCACGGGGTGATTAACCCAAGGATTATTCTCTATTAGAAGAACAAGAAAAATAGATGGCACATGCCAATTAGGGCTCACTGCCTGAGCACACTGCTCACAAAGAGGCACACTGCCTACAAGAGACACACTGTCTACAAGATAACAAGTATTACAAACTTGAATTGGAGTTTGACATCTTCACCATGCCTGGATCAATTCCATTTGAGCCCAAAATGCTTGCTCTGCCTTTCGCACTTCTCTTCGCTATATCACTCTCATCACCATAAGACACACTGCAAAATAAATTCACAAACCCTTATTTATACAAGGCATCAACTTAGGAACAATCATCTAAGTCAGAAAACACCTACAAGATCATTTGCAAGACGTGTAATACATCCGGTCGGCCAGTCTAGAGAAGAACACCAAAATCCATGGTTATTCTTCAAATACAAACTCTAACTTCAATGCGGACCACCAATCATGAACTGGACACAATCCACAGATTACCACAAGCTTTCCTGAATCACCAAGAACATTTGCACTTCATCTACTTACTGGAATCCTTCTCTCCTTCATCCGGAGCTTCAAGAACACAGTCTGTCATCACTATCATAAGGCAAAAGGTTCTTCTAGACCTCCAAACAATGCACAAATCAAATTGTCACTTCACACTGACTTCTTCAACACTCCCTCCAATCCGCAAAATGAGATAATGTAATTCTGGAACTCACCGGACCAATCTGTGACACTCTATCACCACTGAACGCCTGCCGGAACCAGCTCTACCTAAACAGCCATAACTTCTTCAGATCTTTATGCGGACCTCTAAAATCTTAACTGGAACATCTCAAGACTCATATCTACAAACCCTTTAATCTGCATCCTCTGATTCTCAACCTATTGAGTAATTTTGCCTTCTTCTTATCACTGTTCTTCACTATTTCTGATTGAGACTAATTTTCTCAATATCCTCAGCACACAGCTCATCCAATCCTTCTTATCAATGCAATATGAGTATGTTGACATCAATGACAACACTGGTTAACCTCATACTTGTAACAAAGACAAATAAAAGGACATCATCTTTTGTTTTCTCAACATGGCCTGTTTCCATATTGTTGTGCTTATTGCTTTGGCCCAGTGGATCTACCCCTGCTCTTTTTCTCCCACTCTTATGAACTCAATAACAATGAACATCCATGGTTCACATTTGGTGTCATCTCTCAGTCCTACTAATCTACTTAGCATTGTGATCATCAAATAGATTTCTTCCTTGAAGTATATTCTCATCAGATTCTTGTGCACCCTGGCTACAGCTTTGGGTTTATTTTCTAGGCTGTACCAACTGTGGAATATTTTACCTTTGCACTCCCTTTCATTTGTATGAAAGTCTTCATTATATTTATCTATATCAATATCTCTCATTTTCTCATTGATTTCTAATCCAAATGTCCTCGCAATCCCCTCTGTGGTTAAATCAGCAATAAGTCTATCATACAACATAATCTTCTTGGTAGCTAGATCATATAGAGTTACACAATCTAAACACAAATCTCTAGCCTCCATAGCCAATGGGAAACCTGCAACCTTGTATAGTCCACTCTCCCATATACATTCATATCCTGTGAAGCATCTGCAATAGTGATTTTCTGTAAAACATCATCTGCATCATAATTTCCTATGTTCGTATCGGTTCCCACACCACTCATACTGGTTAAGGATGGATATCCTATGTGCAAGGGTAAATCTTCTTTTTCTATTTCTTTATGCAGTTTTCTTTCTTTTTTCACCTCGCCCCCTATGTCTATCTTTTTCTGACTCGAGGCCATCCTGTGAAACAATGCATTTTTTAAATTCTTCATTTTACCTTTTACCTAGGGTTTTACTACAAATTTCTGTTTTTTACCATTTTACCCAAACCCCATTTGTCCTTTCTATTTTGACTTTTAAATTTGTTAAGCTCTACCTAGTTAATTAACATTTAAAACAATAATTTGACAAATGCTTATGTTTTATAATGAAATTACTGAAATTAACATGTAATTTACCATTTGAAATGTAACGGTGTTTTAGGATAAATATCTGTATATCTTGACCACTTGACTTCAATCGTTGACTTACTTTTACCATTTTGCTTTCATCTAGCTACTATAATTCCTTCGCTCTGATAAGCTTTGTTCAAATCACTGTAACAAATTCCTTCTCCTGCAATTTTAACTCTTAACAATGTATATCTGAAAGCAAAATATGTTAAATTTACCCTAACTTTCATTGAATTTTACCCTTTTTGAGTGTTAGATCGGCATTGATTACAGCAATTAATGTGCCAAAGTTTAGCCTTCTATTTCAGTGTTTTTATTTTTTAAACTTTTGACCGTTAGTTTAATTTCAACATACATCATGTTCTCTTTGTATTTTCTCTTGTATGTTTTCTTTGTATCCTTTAACATACAAACATATATGTAAACAACCATGACTAACATTCTTTCCCTTTTTCCCTTTTGTTCGTACTTGTATCTTTCATTTTATATATCGCTCTTTGCATGTCTCATTATATACAAGCGCATATACAACAACCTATACAAACCCTCTCTTTACCTTTTATCCCCCCACAATGCTTTTTATTCCTTTGTATCTCGAATATGTATATCATAAACATACAAGCATTTAAATATACAAAGACTTTTCTATATTGAACTTCCTTTTTGACATCTGGCTTGTATCTCATATTTGCATCTTTTAACTTGTACATCAGTTTGTATATCAAAGATATACATTGTTATTATACAATCCTGATATGCAAGCATAGATACAAGTCAAGATACATACAAACATATAAGTATCTCCTTTTTGGACTTCTCATCTTTATAAACCACAGTTTACTTACTTTTCAGCTCCACGATGTATATAAACTAAAATGCATCTTTCGATATACATTAAGGTATGATGCGTCGTTTATATCGGATTTTAATTTTCCCTGAGTTTCGCATTGTATGTATACCGGAATGTATGTCTCTCAAAACATACATACAAAGCACGAAACATACCTCCATAAAACTTTATTTCATATTATTTTCGGTTCCGCGATATGCATATACTGTTGTACATCACCTTGTATGTTTCCTTTGCCAAACATACAAACTTAAAATACACCTGACGGACTTAACCGATTATTCATTTAAACTCTGAACTCTATCAGACCCGACTTGTATGTAAAGGTAAAGCGTTAGCAAAATACATACAAGTATAACAATGTAATAAACATGATGACTCCCTTATATGACTCATACAACGACTCGACATACAAACGACCCTTGTATATGCAACATACAAACCTTCCTATAGTGCATTTTACCTAAAAACACTCATATCTTGTAAAATATTGGGAATTTTAAAATGGTTCAAAAAGCAACCCTCACTCATTTTGACAAGGAATTCACCTATATTCTACTCTGGTACTTAATATTGTTTTTCTTTATTTTCAACAAGGTTTGTACCTTTCACTCCCTTTTCCCTTTTACCACCAAGCAAACCCACACACACAAGTAAAAGCCACAGCCACAACAAGGGTCCTCATTTTGTTAAAAAGTAAAATGAGGCATGTTGTGAGCATCACAACACTCCCCTTTTACTTTATACACTTGTGATTTCCAATGGATCCCCTTAGATTAATTCTTCATTTTTCATTTCTTTTCCCCTCCCCCTTTGACATCAATGACAAAGGATGGGATCCGCATACCAAAAGTCATGCAAAAATTTTATGTACAAGGGTCAAAACTTTACATACTTCTGCATATGAACACATAGTTCTTAGGATTTATTCATTAGGAAAAAGATATCACCAAAAATGTTTTTCAGCCAAGTCAATTCATTGTCCCAGTTCTTCTTTATGCTACCCAAAATGGATATATGTCCACTGAACAAAAATGCCCGTGATTCTGCCTTTTGAAGATCAGAAGGATCACTAGTAGCAGCTATTGCTTGGGATTCTACCAATATATCATACATGGTTTCTAACTTAGGGAAGATTAGTCCCCGAAGCTCATCCAATCTGCCCATAATTTTGGCCTTTTCCTTCTCCAAATCACTCAATTCATTCCGCAAACTCACTACTTGACATTCTTTGGTAATTACAGACTCAGTTAAAGGACTATATGACTAAGAAATATTAGACAGTTTGAGCTCTATGTCCTTAATCTTTTTCTCAATATCTTCAACATCTTTGGACCGATTTAGACAAAACTTGTGAATCTCTGCACCTTTAGAGAGGGCTTTTCGATACTCTTTACACTATTATCAAGCCCTGATCTATCATAACTAATTATCTTCTTTATTTCAGCAAATTTCTTCACATTAAATTCATTTTTAACTTTAACTTCTGCTGACTTCTCTAAGGTTTCAAAATGAGAACTTACAGAGTTTATCAGGTTCTTTAACTGACCGGAAGGAGAGTTGGATGAATCCTTTTGAAGGGTTAGCATAATCTTTTCTAGAATTCTAGAGGCAAGACCAAGTAACTCATTGTCCTCAATGTGAGTTTTCAGCATCTCCTCTCTTGCTTTTGCTTGTGCCACAGAAGCTAGCTTCATCTTTTGTAGAGGGGAAAAAGTGTCAAAATTGATAGGTCCTTGAATCAACTCTGGTTCATCAAACTCAAGCTTGTCTTTCTCAAGTAATTCCTTCACATCATCTGCAGTGTCTCTTGCCAAAAATGTAGCTCCATTTTTTAGATCATTGCCAGTACTGTCAACTTGCTTTGGTTCTTCAATATTCTTTGTTTTTTCTCCTTGTCCTTATCCTCCTTTGATTCTTGATCTTTATTCTTCATAGAGGTATCTTCACCAGGATCATCTACTTTTGTAGCCATTCCTGTATATTCTTCAGGAGATTGGTCCGAAGGAATTTGAGTGTCCTCTGCACCATCAAAATTAACTTCCTCCACCATCTCTTCATCTCCTTTGTTCAATGTTTCTTCTTCCAGAATGGAGTCATCTGAAATAACAAAAAACTTGTTCTTGTCTAGAGCTTTTCTTAGAATCTATTATGTTTCTTGGACAACTTCATCAATGTCTCCAATCATCAGCTTGTTCATTCCTTTCTTGCTTCTGAATTCACTTTTAACTTCTTTAAAAAATTTATCTACATCTTTATTGGAGATCACCAGATATAGACTAGATAATACATGTTTCCTCAGCTCCAAATCCTTTGTCTTGGTAGCTTCTTTTCTCATTTCTAGAATGTCTCTTAAGCTCTTTGGAACTTCTGACAAGATCTCTACTAGTGCTCGATTGAATACATTCAAATATTTTATAGTAGTATCCTCCAAAATTATTTTGTTAGCATCACTGTAATGATCATAGAATTTAGTAATTGGTTTTAGGTTTCCATCTACAGTGATTGTTTTAACAATGTCCTCTAAAGTAGGAATTGGCTTCTTAACACTGGCTTCTGGCTTATGCCTTTTGCTTGACTTTGTGCTTCCGAAGGGCTTCTCCTTAGACACTAGTATAGGAGCACCAAGAAGAACATTCATCTTGCTTTGATGTTCATCTTGTTTTGTTTAATAAGGTCCTAGAGACCATTCTCATAATATACTAAGGCCATAATGCCATGTTGTAATAAGGACTTGATCCATAAGTCTATTGTTGTCATAACACCATAGAGGATAGTCATGTAATCTTCATGTTTTAAGCCTTGTTAAGGCATATTCAAAGAGCCTAAGGCATATCCAAAGAAGTCTAAGGCATTTTCAAAGCCTAATGACATTGTAAACATGTTTGAAGGATCATAATCACCAATGGTTATGCAAACAAACAAAAGATTGGTTGAAATTTGCAAACTATCCAAAGACAGTTTAGGGAGTTCGAGTAGTTGTGGTCTCTTTCCATCGACCAAAACTAATTCAATGGGAGTTTCAAGGAGTATGCAACCATATACACCCTTGATCATATCAAATGTACCAGAAGGAGTTCTATCCAAACAAAATACCATTATCTTGTTTTCTGTCATTTTTTGAGTTTTCTATAGAATCTGGCTGTACTTCTCAGTGGTACGGAATTTTCACGCTTTCTATATTATTTGCAAGTGGAGTGTGTTGAAATACCTTTCTTCCAAGTGTTTTTTGAAGCCTTGACACTGGAGATGAAGCAAGTTATAATTGACAATTAAGGGATTGTTCTTTACAACTCTGTTTTCCTAGTAAAATTCACTGTCCCAGGCCGTACAAAGAGAAGGTATTGAACTTTTGTCATTTCTCCATGTATTGATTTATTAGAGAACTGAAGTGACTTGCATTTAAATATATTTTGGAGGTTTGAAGTTGTAGTTTAAGAGAGTTATAAGAATTTGTTCAAAAACAGTCCCATAGAACCCTAAACAAGGGTTTTGCCTCCATTTATGGGAAATTGACCATCCCACAGTCTTCCAAGCCATAAGACCTATGGGATGGATGTGTTCAATTGTATTTTGAGTATTTTATTTATTGTAGAGGTGGTAGAGTTGATTTGGCCAAGATTTGTTGAGAAGGCTTAATAAAACCATGTATTAAGCCATTGGAGGAAGCTTGTGAGACAACAACAGTAAGGAATTTGAGAACAGTCAGTTCTAGCAACATATGAATGTTGGATTCCTTGGTTTTGGGATGTTATTGACATGTCTAAGTGGTCAAGAGAGTTACAAGTCACCATTTGAGGGTACTTGCTTCATAAACTAGGCATAATTAGGGCTTAAAACCACTAGGAGGGCTATTGGTTAGGGCATACTTTCCAAAACAACCCAAACACATTCTTGGATATGTAGTAGAGCATCATATTGGGTATCTTTTAGTTGTTTGAGATTTGTTTTTGAAGGTCTGTATAAGAAGATATCAGGGCTATTCTCTATTTTTAGCGGTACTAGCCATTTTTGAGGTTTATGAAGGAAGTGTTGGTCCTGAGGGTGATCTGCCTTAACCAATGGATGGAATGAGTCCTCTAGCATCCCAAATTAACCTTTCCATGATGAGCCAAGGGTTTCCTTCTGTTGTTCCCACTTTTCCATGAAGATCTCTAATTTTGGGCTTATAGGTGTAGTTGAACCTTGTCAAGTTTGTCCTCCTCCTATCCGATTTGCCTCTACATCAGACACTTTAGCAGCTTTAGTTTCAGAGGCCTTAAACTCTTTAACCTCATCATCTGAATCAATCTTTTCTTCATCCTCCTTCTCCATACTACCATATGACCTCTTTCCCATTATTTTTGTTCTTTTTCCTTCCTCACCAGTAAGATTTTCTTTGGATTTCTCTGCAATAGGAGAAGGTGATGCACTTGAGGTTGAACTGGTACTCCTAGTAAACCTTGACATGAAAGGAGGTTCTATTGAAACACTTTCATGTTCCCTGTCCTCCTTCTCCTTCTTAGCCTTTTCTATTCTTTCCCTGAATTGCCTCACAACTTCCTTAGTCAGGCCTAGATACTCAGCCAACTGCTCAACTTCTTTCCTTACTTTTCTTTTGGTTTTAGGAGCCTTGAATTCAAGATGCATTTTTTGTGAAATTTCTTCATAAGTTACAAATATCTCTTCAACCAGATCCCAAGTCTAACTTCATAAATGTTGTGCATATAGTTCCAACACACACCCATCCACTTCATACCCCGTGGGCATGATCCACACAACTCTAGGCTCTACTTCTTCCATTTTGCATTGATCAATAGTAACCATAAAATAGATGGTGTCCTTGTATTTTTCAATAACAGTTCTAGGTATTCTATCCCTAGAATGCATCGTACCCTGGAAGTTTTTGAAGAATCCCCAAAGTGCAATCTTTTGTGCATCATGACTACCCAAATCACTCAAATAATTCCTAATCTGGACTATTACCGGTTTGTCACTTTTCCAAATTATATTTTTGTTTCCTGGAAGCTCACTTAAGAAATAGAAGAAGAGACACATAATTAATGTACCAAATTTGAATGAGTATTTTTTGTCCTTCTTTATCTTGCTTAGGTTCTCCATGAGCTGGTTCAATAGCAGTTCACAAAGATCATAGTCTACACCTTCTTTCACCATCTTATATGCAGTACAGATTGCTATTCCAGAAATTGAATTTTCTCTGCTAGAGTAATATATCTTGTATCCTATCACCATTGATGTGAATCTGACCCCATGATTCTCTATGTCATTTATAGTCATGGCTCTCTTGTCAAATTTTGATCTAGTTGCCTTGGTGACTTCTTGATTCTTCACAGCCCTCAACTGAGGCAAGGTACCAGTTGAATTTGGTCTTGTAACTGCCCTTATTGCATCCTTTATGATTTTGAATGTATGATTTAACCATAGAAACTCATCATGGATATGGCTCAAGACATACCGGACCCACTCATCGTCCACAAAACATGGAAACTCAACAAATTGTATGAACTTCTTGTCTTTCAAGGCTTGGTATTCTGGTTTGAGCTCAAAATCATCACCTTTTAGTGATTCATGAATAGATCAGCAAACCTTGAGTTGCCATGCTCTTCTAGAGATGCGTGAATATAATCCTTAATGTCCTTTGTATGAAGAACTCCATATGGAACACTAGAAAATGCTCTCATCATATCTACTTCAGTAGACTTGAAAGGATGCTTCTTAAATTTTGGCCTAGACTACTCAGTGATGTTCACAACCAGAGGAGTAGCCATTTCAAAAGATTACATGTTCAAAGCTTCACAGAAAAATACCTTTTTCTTTCATAGAATTAGGGTTAGATGCCGAGTTCGTTCTTCACACTTCAATTCTCTAAAATTTTAGGTCAGGTGCTCTTCTCCTTGTTCTCTTTGAATGCAAAGTGATTCAAGTGTTTGAATGAATGACCTTTTATCCTCCACAAAACCTAATTCTTCATTGTAATAAATGTTCTACCCTAATACATCTGGTTATATTATTTCTACATATAGTCGATCTTCAATTGCTCTGCAATCAATCACATTATCTTCTTTTCTTCCAGAGTTTGCTTCAATAGGTTTTCAATAGGATTCTTTATCTTCATTCATCATGCCAGATTTAGGCACCCACTTACTGGTAGGGGGAATTAGATTTTCAATGTAGCTCCCCCTGAGCCAGAGCTCCTAATTCAATTCCTAGAGGAAATATCAGCACTGAATTCTGGTGTAGGCCCATTGTCAACTTTCATTTCACCTTTCTTCACCCATGTTTTGTTCATGTCATTATGGATCTCATTCAAATCAACTTTGCCCTTGCCTTTGTCCAACTTTTGCTCTACTTTTCCTTTACCTGCCTGTGAGTTCTCCTTTTTTCTTCTACAAAATTTAGTAATGTGTCCAGATTTGTTGCAGTTGAAACACACAATCTTACAATCTTATTTTTCTGACAATTACATGTTGGAGCAGGTTTAGATCTGCATTGCATTACAATATGCCCAAACTTATTGCAAGTAAAACATCTTCCATTGAACACTTGTTTATTCTTAGGAGGATTCCTTGATCCACTTCTACATTCCTCAGCCTTGTGACCTATCCTTTTGTAATTAAAGAATTGATAGGAGAAAGATGATGCATTTTGATTCATTTGACTTCTACATTGATTAGCTCTATGACCATACTTATTGCATTTGAAACAGTTGCCATTGAAAGATGGATACCTTTGAGCATTAGGTTGTCTAGGATTCCTTCTTTGATTTCTTACTTCAGGATTTCTTTGACCAGATCTAGAGCTTTCACCTTTCTCAAATCCCTGACCATGCTTATCATATGCCTTCTTCTAACTATCAAGCAACACCTCAAGTTTAGTTGAGCTTATCTTGAATTTCTCTTTATATTCATTTGCAACTTCTAGGTCATGTTTGAGAATGAAAATTTGGCTTTCAAGTTCTTCCTTATTGTCCCTACTTTCTTGTAGATCAGACTCTAGATGTCTAATTATTTTATCCAATCTGCAACATTCTTCTATTCTTTGTTTCAGAGATTGATTCAATTTTTCTTTAGTCTTCTTCCTTTCTTCAATTTGATTAGTTAGCCTCATCACCCTGGATTCCATCTCATGTTTTAGGACAACAACTTCTTTTGCTAACTTCTCACATTCCTTTGTCTTCTCTTTCAGGGCCTCATCCATGTCATTATCTTCATTCTAATTTGCTAGTAGAAGTAGCTCCTTCCTCTTTTCATTAGATTTGCTCAATTTTTATTTTAAGGTATCAATGAAATCTTTAGCATCTTTAAGGTTCTCTTGTAGATCTTTGATTTCTACTTTGGACAGGTCAAGATCATCTAAGGCTACTTATAGTTATTGATTGATACCATCAAAATGCTTGAATGAACCCATTGAAAACACCTTCCCAGATCTTCCTCAAGCTGTTAAACTTCTTCTAAGGAACCTTTCTCTGATACCAATTGTTGAAATAAGGGTAGACAACTAAGAGGGGGAAGGGGTGAATCAGTTGTCAAAAAAACTTTTATCCTTTGCTTTAATTAAACTTCTTTACCACTTATTAACATATGAATGATATAACCATGAAAGCATGAATCAACAACACATGAGCAAAAACAAAATCAGCACACATAACACTAGGATTTTTACGTGGAAACCTGGTTAAGGGGAAAACCACGGTGGCGGTTAACCCATAAGAATTTATACTCTATTAAAAGTATTACAAATGGGGAAGGCACATGCCTTCGGGCACACTGCCTAGAGCTCACTACTCAAAGAGGCTCACTACCTACAAATCAATTACAAAAGTTCACTAGAATGTTTAAACTAAAGGATAGCATTAACAATGCAAAATTACAATTCTGGTTAAGCTCAGTATACCAACTTCACACACTTCATCTTTTTCTACCCTGTTTTACTATTCTTCCATAATCAGAGGATCAGATCTCTACTTCGCACTTGATACTTCCTCCATTTACATCTCTTACTTCATATTCACACAACAACAACCTCAAATGCTCGAATCCATTGATCATATATATCCGCTTCATGAGATAACATCAACTGCAGTCAACCTTGAGAAAAACTTAAGGTCTTTTTAAGAACATTGTTCTATCAGCTGAATCCATGCCTAAATACCAATGTGGACCAAAACCTATACATCCAAGTCATCACACATGTTAGCCAATACCACTAGATCTCACAGATTACTTAACCAACAACTTTTCCTAATCCACACAATGATCAAGCACTAAGTTGGTCTATTCTTCACTGGACTGAACTGTTTAACCAAAACCTGATACTCAGACGCTTGTAACTTACAATCCCTTCATCACTGAAGGCTAAAATCTTAGATTTAGGTATCCCTGACATCCCTTAACATTCCCTCAGATACATAGCACAATGTGATTAACTGTGGAGAAATGCAAAGTAATATTCTGAACCCTGTCAAATGCTCTATTCCTATCTATCCGGACTTAGATAAATCTGCACTCTAACTTTTGGTATGATCCACTAATGAGATGTGGATGTGTAAAATAGATTTTGTTGCCATCAATGACAATACCTGACATGCCTAGCAGTGTCTCTTGCCAACAAAAGACAAATTTCTTAGGATTTAGCTGCACCTTGTACTGCACTAATCTGTCGAAGATTTTTACCAACACACTCAAATCATCTTCTCTACTCTTGGATTTTCCCAACAAGTCATCTACATAGTCTTCCATTATGTTGTGGAAAAGGTCATGGAAGATAACTGTGATGGCTCTTTGATATGTCACTCCTACATTTTTCAACCCGAAGGGTATCACAATCCAACAGTAGGTTCCCCATGGACATATGAAAGAGGTCTTATGTTGGTCTTCTTTTGCTATCCTAATTTGATTATATCTGTAAAATCCATCAATGAGGGATTATATTTCATGTCTGGCGGTGAGATCCATAATGATATCTATGTTGGGTAGTGGAAAGTCATCTTTAGGGCATGCCTTGTTAAGATCCTTGAAGTCTGTACAATAGTGGATTCCCCCAGTGACTTTTTCTATGGGTACAATTTTTAATATCCATTCAGGATAGTTGATAGCTTGAATGAATCCTACATACAAGAGCTTTTTGAGCCTAGCTTTGATCGATAGCACAATTTGAGGATTCATCTTCCTAAGCTTTTACTTTACCGATTTTGCATCAGGATGAATGATGAGATGGTGCCCTACCAATGTAGGGTTCAACCCTAGCATATCAACATATGTCCATGTGAAGTTATGACTCCTTTGTTTGAAGAGGACCAAGAAGGCCTCTTGCTCTACTATTGTAAGGGATTCTACTCGAAATGTGATCATGGGTGTTTCTTTTGTTCCAAGGTTCATTTCATGTGATGCTTCCACAAGGATTGGTGACCTTTCTTGATAAAGCTCAGGTACCTTGAGGAGATCCATTCTCTCATCCCCTAGTGCCTCTGGAAGGTTTTCACTAGGGGATATGTCCTTTATTTTGATTTTTTCATCATTCAAAAGTACCACAAGGTGGTTTTCACTAGGGGATGTTATTTTTATTTTCATATTTTTCCAACTAAGAGATTGGATTGTCTCCCCAAAGTAGGTGGATGTATTTAGTTCCATTATGTAGGTAGTTTTATTATCTCCAAGGTGAAAGTGATCTCTAACCCCCATTAGTCTGGCTATAGCTTCATCATTTTGTGTGACATCAAGGACAGAGGGTCCATGTTCATCCCAGTCAATGAGTTGTTGCTAGACAAGAAGAAGGTCATTGGATGTTGATAGCATGGTTGATAGGGTACATAGATGGTGCAAATGGAGGACTCAAAGAATTTGGTGAAATCAGAAAAGGAGTCTTGATGGTCCTCTTCGTTAATATTATTGATCGTAGGGAAAGCTTTACCAACCTCACTCAAGATATACTCAATTTTAGTGGAGGTGGATTCTTGTTTTCCATAGCCTAGTCCATGGAGATAAGGATTCCTTGTTGCTTGAATGGGATCAATAATTCCTTATTCATGTAGGCCTATGCCACCTTGTCCTTTATAACCCATGTATTTGACAGTTTTGAGACCTTTTCCATAGATCTCGGTGGGGAGGGTGGGAGCTTCTTCTTGTTCATATTCACCTTTGTATAACCATGAGGATATATCTTAAAGGATGTCTTACTCAAGAAGGTGTTTTCTCTCAAAGATTGATGATGGCTTGCTTTTGATGACTACTGTGGAGATGTTATCTTCTTTAGGAGCACCAAATGTCTTGGGGGATGGTGGAAGTAGGCTCATGAAAAATTTGCCATGTAGATCATACTCACCACATCCCATGTCACTCATCTTGATCTTGACCTCAGGAGGTGCTGGTTCCCAAAAAGACTGCAACCCAAAACTCTAAAACATTACTAAATCACCTAGGCTAGGGATTGTCCTCAAGGTGATAAGAATAGGTTTATCAACAATTTGAGGGGGATTTTGGCCAACTAACAGGAGTGGGTAGACTCCTATGCTCTTCAAGCTCAGCTTAAACTCTGGAGGGATATTCCAAGGGGTATACCAAAATAGGTATTAACACAAAAACCAAATGAACAACTAAAAACATTTGAACAACCAAACCCAAATCGCTTTCTTAGCCATAAATCTGTCACTGAACTAAGAACACCTGGTTGTTATAAGACCCCTATATAGATAATAATGGTAATCCTACATAGTGAGGATGCAGGGTAAATGTACAAAGATGAGTCCACTTAAGGTAGAAGTTTCAGACTTAGAAAAAAACCCGAAATCAGGAAACCAAAATAGGATCTTTCTTTTTATGAAATGGGATCCCATTTTGCTTCGAGATCCCGAGCCAAAAGTGGGATCTCATTTTCTAGAAATGGTATCCCATTTTGAAATGGGATCCCATTTTAAAATGGGAACACGTTTCAAAACAAGATTCCATTTTAAAATGAGATCCTGTTTCATAAAAGTTTAAAATATTAACCTTTTATGAAATGGGATCCCATTTCAAAACGAGATCTCGTTTTGTAGAAATAGGATCTCGTTTCTAGAATGGAATCCTGTTTCATAAAATTTAAATTTCTGACCCAATTTTTGCTATGGGTTTTGGGTTGGAAAAAAGGCTTGGGAACCCGACCCTTGGCTTTGGACCTGGTTTGACCTACAAGTTGAAGGTCATATCAATCTCACAACAAAATAATGACTTTGGGCATATGTCTGAAGGCCTTTTTTGCATAATTTTTTGATGAAATTAAAACCCATTATAGATGAGATAGTGTAGATTCCAAATATGTAATTTTTTTACAATTGGATTATTTTTTCTATTTTTCAATTAATTTATGATGAAACATGTCCATAAACTTGAATTATTAGGGTTTTTTAGTATTTCAATAACTTTTTATTAAAATAATTTTTTGTAAAAAAAATTGTACGAAAACGTACTTCAGACAATTCTTTTCAATATGAAAAAAAAATTCAAAATGATAAGTTTAGGTCATCTTATGCGTGATGTACATGACGATTTTTTAAAACACCAAAAATGGCCAATAAAAAATTAACAAAAAATATTCAATACAAAATTACAAAAAATAAGGAAAATTTGCTTTAGTGAGTTACAAATCTTTCCCCAAAAGCATTTAAAAAAATATGATTATATATGTCAAAATATGGATGACGTACACGTGCATGGTATAGTAAAAAAAGTGACTTTTAAATAGTGGTTTTTAGAAACACATATTAAAAGTCAATTTGTATCATCTGAGTATTAAAATAATTACATATTTGGAAACTAGACTCCGAGTACTACATTTCATATTTATTGACTTTTTTCAAAATTCCACTTTTAAGTGCTTCAAATTTTTAGGTCAAATGTGACAAATTCTGAAAAATCAAGGAAAACACTTCCACTTTTTGGCCAAAAAGTGGACTCAACTTCTTGCACACACCCTACATAAAAATTACTTTTTCTTCTAAAGTTAGAATGTATTGTTTTGTTTTGAAAATGGGTGATCCAAGGCTACTCAAACCGTGACCTATCCATTGGGCTATAAAGTCCAATATTCAAAAGAGGAAAACAACCACACATAAATGTATAACTTCCTATTTGATAAATCAAATGCATAGAAATCAATACCAAACTACTGAGAATACTTAATAATCCAACACCATACCATGTTCTTCCCTAAGAAATACTGAAATGACCATTTACAAAGCTTGAAAATAGATTAAGAACTGTCACATTCATTCAAACCAGAGCTTACATTCATACTACTAAATATGACATCAACAAACTATAACTACGATTATGGTTTTCTAAGAAAAACACCTACAACAATGGAGAAAAAATGTGGCTTAATACAAAGATTTGCAAATATATTACATACATTTCACAATTGTTTCATGCTAAACAAAGACTGTAAAACAAACTACTTCTATTCTACCTTCCGGAGCTCACAACCCTGCTAAGAAATGGCCAAAATGACCAACCGTTCCTACATCTTAAACACCTGCATATATAGAATTTCAACTTATTGCACTCTCCTAGGTGCCACACCTTTTCAAGGATTTCACCCATGCTATCATAAATTCATTTTCCAGTCTTCCAAAAGATTTGCATTTTTAGAAGAGAAAACCAATGCTCAGTAAATTCTAAAAATGTCAGAGGAAGATTGCTTGCACTCTTCCTGTACTCAAAGCAATAAAGAGGGAAGGTTCTAATCCTTTCCCTAGCATCCACAACATTTCACTTATCTGATTTGTCCTTTATGCATTGAAGAATTTTACTATGCCAACCATCTGCACAACACTATTTTGCAGGCTCATTAAACTAGTTTGTATATCCCTGCAATCATGGCAAATATTTAGGGAAATACCCATTTCAAGTATTTATAACACTCCCAATGTGTTGTCATGCTTTTCTATTTAAGCCATCTAACTTGACTGTACCACTCTATGTGTTGGGCACCCTCTATCATCTATCGGCCACTTGCTATTTTCAAAAACTTCTTCATTTCATTTCCTTCATATCGGCAAGTTTTAACTTTACCAAAATTGGCCTTTGTCGGCAAATTCCTCCTGTGCCAAACCATTCTCTTCTTTCTTCTTATGTTTATCAGCAATTTTACATTTTGGAAAACTTTCCTCTATCTCCCACTTTGTGTATTTTCTTTGTCGGCAAACTTCACTTTTTGCCGAACCAAGCCTTCTTTACTATCTCATTACTCGCCCCTATCAGTAAATTTGTGTTTTTCTAAACTATCTCTTTTTCTTCATATTGCACCCCTTAGTAGGCAAAACACAGTTTCTTCTAACTAGCCTTACTTGCCCTTTATCAGAAAAAAATTACTTTCCAGAACCATGTTGCCTTGGCTTTTTTCACTCTATCAGAAATTTTGCCTTTGCGAACTTGATCCATTTTGCCTTTCATTGGCAAATCTATGATTTTTAAAACCAAGAAACAAGCACACCTATATTGCCTTATCAATGAATTATGAAACTTTCAAACTTTTTGAATAGTTCTTTCTTCTTTCAGTTTGCCGATAGACTCTTGCCTTAGTCATTTTTTCCTTCTATCAACAAACATTCCTTTTCTCTAACTTGCCACTTCCCCTTCTTTCATGCCTTAGAAAATTCATGTCTTCATTTTTTCTTTATCAGAAAAAATGTTATTTTCCAAACTAAGCCTTTCTTTGCCTTTTTCATTCTCTATCACCTTATCAATGATCTTTCAAAATATCAAACTTTATGAAAATTTCTGCCTTCTGTTAATTTGCTGATAAGACCATCATTTCCATTTTTTCTTAGCCAAATTATGGTTTTATCTTTGTCATATTTTCCTTGTCGGCATATCTTTCATTTCTCAAACCAAGGGCCTTGCTGCCTTTTATCGGCAAAAAATGAACTTTGATAACCTTTTTCCTTTTATCCTTTCCCTGTCTCTTTATTGGAAACTTTGCTTTTTCTAAAACCATGGGGAAAGCATTCCTTTATCACCTTATCAGTAGATTATGAAACTTTAGAACTATTTGACTAGTTCATCCTTTCCTCTGATTTGTCGATAAACACTTTGCCTTGGTTATTTTCTAACTTTTGGTTTGCCTTATAGGTGAACTTGACCTTTTGTGAACTTCTTCATTTGGCCTTCTTTACTTTCCAACTCTACCATATCACCTTATCAGCAAATCTTAAAACTTTCAAACTTTTGGATAGTTAGGACTTTCACCAATTGTTAGATAAAGCATAGCCTTTTATTTCTTCCTTAGTCATTTTCTAGTTTATCAAAAAATGTTCTTCTTTTCAAACCTTTATTTCTTCTTTCTTTTTATGTTTAGTCAAGGAAGACAACATTGGGGAAACCACATATTGGCAAACTAACAAGTTTGTGAACCTAGGCCCCCACTGATAAAGCCTTCTTCAATTTCTTTCCATGACTTAGAAAATTTTCACTTGCCACTACTCCCTTCTTGTCCTTTCCCTTAGTTGGTGAAGTGGTCATCGGTCAAACTTTTAATTGGTGAACCTTGGGGTTTTTGAACCAAAAAATAGGCCGACAAAGCTATCCTTTGCTCTTCATCATATTTCCACAACTCCTTCCTTCATTATTGTTGAGGCCTTATCAATGTGTTAGTAAACAAGCTAACTCCTGAAATAGTTAGCAAGTTTGAAAAAATGCCAACTAGCCGACTAAAGGTAGAAAATGATGAATTTTTCTAAGGTAAGAAAGAGGAAAGACTTGGGGACTTGACTTAGTCTTTATTTTTAGAGTAAAGCCCCCTAAAAAAAGCCCCCTAAAAACTATCTCTGATTGGATTTAAACAAGGGGTTTTCAATTGTAATAGCAAAATGGGGATTTTTTCATGGATTTTGGGGAAAAATAATGCATGGTTACAAGCTAAAAAATATAGGTGCCAACACTGGCTCTGGTTGGGGACATGTGACAAGCATTGTCACAATGAGGATTCAGATCTTCGGGCAGACCAAAAGGCACAAAACTCACAAAACACAAACATGTTTTCAACAAGGCCTATATACAAGGCAAAATACAGTCATAAACATTAGAGCACATAATACTATTGACTCTATTCAAAATTTAGAGGAAGCACTTACTTACAAAAAATAAAGCTTTAGATGTTGTTGATGAATGGGCAGCTCCAGAAATTCTTAGTCCATGTTTCTAATGTAATATGTGTCTTTTCCAGCTTTTTCATCAATTTAATAAGGGCCTAGCCACAAAGGCTCAAATTTTCCATGCTTACCCTTGACTTCTGATTTTGTGTTCCATAGGAGAACCAAATCACCAATATGAAAGATCCTTTTAACTATTCTCTTGTTGAATAGATGCTCAGCCTTTTGTTGTTGAAGTAGGTTTTTATCATGTGCCAGCCTTCTGGCCTCATCCAACAAAGCCAACTCGTGCATTCTCAGCATCAAAGCATCATCCTCATCCTCTCAATTTGTTGCAGCATCTGATATATAGGCAATTCTAATGACATTCACATTTTTTTCCTTTGCTCCATATACCAACTCAATAGGCTCCTTCCAATGGATTTCTTGAAGGTTATCCTGTTAGTCCATAGAGCATACTTCAATTTATCATCCCATCTTTTCTTATTCTAATCCAATGTCTTCTTTATGATCTTCATGAGACTCTTATTACTGGACTCATCTTGTCGATTGCTCTGGGGATGATATGGTGATGAGTGAATCAAATTAATTCCATATTTAGAACACATATCAATATATCTTGAGATCTGAAGCACATGGCATTGTTTGCAACAATTCTGTATGGCATTTCGGATCTAGTTATCATATTGTTCATAAGAAAATCAATCACCACCTTGGATGTGGCATCATGAGTGGGAATAGCCTAAACCCACTTGGTGAAATAGTCAGTGGCTACAAGGATCCACTTAAATCCATTGCTAGATTTATCTTGAATTTCTCCTATAAAATCAATGCCCCATTATTGAAATGGTGCTTCAATTGCAACTGGCAAAAGGGGTAATGCTTTAGCGAATTTCATCTTGCCATAAAAACATTTGCAGGAATCACATTTTCTTATTTGTTTGGCAACATCTTTAAATAAGGTAGGCCACCAATACCCGACCCTAAGGATTTTATGGGTAGTGGTTTTGACATGGAAGTACCCACCACATACTCCTTGATGGTATTCTTCAATAACTACCTTTGATTGTTGCTGGTCCAGACACTTCAACAATAGTCCCTCATGATTTCTCTACATTAATACACCTTGAATCAAGACATACTTTTGAGACTTAGACTTAAGTATCCTCTACTGATTAACATTCATGCCTAGGGGACAATGTATGTTAACAAGATAAAAAATAATATCTCTATACCGTGGATCACTTGTCAAAGCACATGCATCAGCAGATACAACAACATCCATTTTGTTCACCTCAACTACCTCTAAGTTGGAAATAGTGACCAACTTAGCCAACACTAACCTCTGACCAGTTTGGTGACCTGCACCTCAATGCCATACTCTTGGATCCTATTTATCCACCTACATCTTCTTCTAGATGCCTCCTACTATGTGAAAATATCTTTCACAGCTTAATGGGGCACATATGCAATTGTCTTTGCACCCATGAGATATGGTCTGAGATTTTTTACTACCTTAACCAAAGCATAAGCATGCTTTTCCATAATTGAATAATTCAACTCAGTAGCTTGCAAAGACTTGCTAAAAAATCATATTGGTTACTCAAATCCATCCTTATTCTTTTGCAATAATACAACAATAATAGTATAAAATTAAGCGAAGGAGAAATAATGGAAAGGCTTGGAATACTCTGGGCTTACCAACACATGTGCATTTTTGAGAGCCTCCTTTATGTCAAGAAAAGCTTTAGTTGATTCCTTGTCCCATGTGATGGACTATCCCTTCTTGAGTATCTTGGAGATGGCTTTATCCTTCTCAACGAAGTTAGGGACGAATCTCCTCAAAAAGTTAATTTTCCCAAGGAAGGACTAAATACCTTTGATTGTTTTGGGTTGAGGGATAAGTTCAATAGCCTTAACTCTTTCTAGCTCAATTCTAACCCCATCCTTGGACATAATATGTCCCAACAACTTTCCTTATTCCACTCCAAACTAACATTTTTTGGGATTTAAAGAGATCCCATACTCTAAACATCTCTCAAAAATCAATTGCAAATGCTTTCAATGATCATTCATATCCTTTGAAAATGCAGTTAGATCATCATGGTAAACAACCATGATCTCATCAATGAGGCTAGCAAAGGCCACATCCATTGCTCTTTGAAACGTAGATCCTACATTTTTTAGTCCAAATGGCATTCTTAGATACACATACGTACCCCAAGGAGTGGTGAATGTTGTTTTGTATTATTCAGACTCCTTGATCAGCACTTGATTATACCCTAAGAACCCATCTATCATAGACATCAATTCTAATCCAACCACCCTCTGCAAAAGATTGTCCATTTAGAAGGGGATAGTTATCTTTGGGGGATTTGATGTTCAAATTTCTGAAGTTGACACATAGTCTAATCTCCCCATTCTTCTTTCTTACTGGGACAAGATTAGACACCCACTCAGAATGTCAGATTGGTTTAATTATACCTCCCTCTTTCATTTTTGACAATTCCTTCTACATTTTGGGAGCTATGGTGGGGTTTATAGGCCTCTATTTTTTCCTAAATGGTTTTGCATCAGGTTGAAGGGGAATAGTATGCTGAAATAAATCCTTCCTATAAGCTTTCAACTCATCATATGACCATGCAAAAAACTTTCTAAATTTCCCCAATAAATAAATTGACATTTGCTTTTCATGAGGCATTAGCTTCTTACCTATGTAAACCATTTTTTGGTGCCTCCTTAGTTCCAAGGTTGACACCTTCGACATTGTCTTCTTCTACAAGTTTACCTTTACTCTTCCAGTGGTTTGCATTGTCAAACATCCTCTATAGTGCCACCAATCCCTTGGGAATGTTATTTGTCTTCAATAGCACCACCTTGCTGCCAAATAATGTTTCCTTAACATTTTCCATTTCTACCATAGGCTGCTAGTCACTCACTTGGCTGTCAAACTTGTCCTTACAATTGAGGAAATAGAAAATCTAGTTGTTTTCATTAAACCCCTGCCAACTATATATGTTATCAAGGATTGTTGGCCTTGCAAGTATTTCAACAACTTGATGGTCATGAGGAAAATCTGATTGAGGATCAAATTTTGATGTGGCCATAGCTAGGGAATCTGCCTTTTCATTTTTGGTTCTATCAACCCATTTAATGCCAATGGAATCATATAGCTCCAGGGTATCACATACAATGTTCCTGTATGCCCTCAACCTTTTATCCTTGGCATCAAACTTATTTCTAATTTGTTGTACCACTAATTCTGAGTCACCATAAATTTTTAAGCACTTGAATTTATGCTTGTGAGCAATATTCAAACCTAACAACAATGCCTCATACTTAGATATGTTATTAGTGTATTGAAAATCAAGTCTGAAAGACATACCAAATTGTTCACCATTAGGGGATAGAAAAACAATTCTAGTGCCTGAGCCTTCTCTTGAACACACACCATCAAAATATAGTGTCCATAAATTAGATGCAACACAAATGGGAGTAATAGAATCAGAAGGTAAGACATCCAGGCAAAGATTATCATCACTGCAATATCTCATAAAATGGCCTATATTAGTGTCAAGGAAATTTGTATGATCTTCCTCTATTTTATATATATATATATATATATATATATATATATATATATATCCTCTATGTTTAGGTCTTCCACCTTCTCCCTATACAACTTCACCTCCACTCCTTGAACTGGAATGGTGACATATGACAGATCCATTTGAATGCTTACATCCATAGAGTCTATCCACTTTCTTGATAATAGAATGCAACATTTAGCTGGGTAATCCACAATAATGATGTCCATTAGGAATGATTTGTTAGGATATGCAACTAATTTAACCTCAACATCTTTGATAAGACCAATCACATTCACCTCCCTATAATCCATAGCAAAACACTTACCAAAGGATTTGGACACCTTCAGTCCCAATTCATTCATGATGTCAAGGGGCATGACATTACTAGATACCCTTGAATTAAGCATATAGTTGTGTAATAGCCAACCATTTATGAACAGGGTGGTGTAAAATGGGTCAACTCCCATCTTGCTATTAACCATGGATGACCCTAAGTAAACCACTACTGTTTCATCATGATCTACACCCTCATCATTTTTGTGCATCTACAGTATTAATAAAAGACTCTGTCCTATCTTTGTGTTCAAGGATTCTAAGGAGTTCCACTATTGGCATAGAAATTTTGATTTTGCTAAAAGATTAAGCCATATCAATAGGGTTATAGTTCATCAAAGGAGTATCACATGAAATAGTTACATCATTTTCACAAGGAATGTAAGGTATTATTTGATCGGATCAAATATCTTTACCTTTTTCCTTTGTATTTTCCTTTTCAAGTTCTTTTTGTGCTTGAGGCTGATCATTCTTATTGTTTCCTTTTGGATAATGGACCCCTAGAATGGGTGTAGTAACTAGCTGCATCATTGGTGCTGGATTCTTCTAAACATACTTCTTGTTTGCGGCTGGAGACTATGCTAGAACCTTTTTCTTTTCAATCACAGTCTTCCTTGGAGCACTATTACTCTTCTGCTCCACATTCCCTTTGGATCTATCCCTATCCCCATTCAATTTTTGTTGTTTTGATTCTTTGGCATGGGTGTTATGCATAGGGACAGTCTTATTTCTCAGTTGATAGCCTCCTTGGACTTGCAAAATGATTGCATCAGTCAAGGCTTTCATGTCCTCTTTTGAAGGTTTGGACTACTAATATTTTTTTGCATAAGGTACCTCAAGTGCCAAAAATCATGAGCTGGCAACTAATACATTTTTGGACCTTCATCATAATCATATTGGAAAATATGATCATCTTCCTTATGGATGTCACAATTAGCACCCTGACCTATATGCTCATAATATTCTACATCAAACTGATTTATTTCTTCTTCATAATATTTAGTTACACCTTCTTCATTGAGAAATTCTTCCTCTCTACGCAATGAGTGAGCCACCACATAGTTTGCTAGGTCATGGGGGAGAAAGCAAGCTTGGCATCACAAAGACTCATCTTGACAATTAACTTGATCCTTTCTTAAAGGATCAGGGATATCCCTTTCAGGCTATTTGAAACTTACATGCCTGGGGGCAGCTTGTTTGTCATTTTGTTGTGGTCTCTTAGACCAATTGGTATTATAAGGTCTATTTTACAACCTTTGACCTTCATCAAAATGTATTGCAGCACCCTGAGGTGGCAACCCTTTGTCATTTCTAGCAACTTTATATGACAAATCTTTCACAACCCCCATGAGTTTATCTAATTTGTCATCAGTATTGAGGGGTTTGTTGAAAGATTATCTAGTTGGGAAAATTTTACATCAGACATTTTGATATGCTTCCCTGATGCTCTCATATTACTTTATGTGTTTATGGTTGTAGCATAAGCCTTTCTTAATGTTTGTGGACTCTTATCCCTCAAACAATAACCTATTTTTGAATCAAAAGCACCACAATATAAAACCAAGCATATAGATTCATTGGGTCTCATATGAGGAGGTACCTTTCTCATTGTCATGATGAATTAGCTATTGAAAGCAGCTACCATCTCATTGATGGCCTTTCTGATGACTGTGAGTTCATGAATGGAAAAATTGGGGTCAATCTTATCTTCATACTACAATCTGAACACCCTCACAAATTCCTCCCAAGAATCAATGTTGTTATCAGGGAGAGCCTTATACCATTCTTTGGCACTCTCTTCCAATGAGTGCACAAATAACTTCATCATTACATCTTCGTCTTCAATCTCATACTCATTAGTGACATTGATAAAATTCCTAAGATGTTCCTCACCTATGACAACATTATTGCCCTAAAATCTAGGAATCTTCCCTCTAATCTCAGTTGGAATGGGATTAGGAAAATCATGTATGCCAATGAAATCAAGATGCTTATACCTCTTAGCTCCCAGTGGCTTCCTCTATGCAATAAACCTTTGTGTTTGTCTTCATTGTGCATGCCCAATGTTATAAATGTTGTCATGTTGCTAGTTAACTTGGTTTTGTGGTGGATGAGTGTTGATATTTTGAACAAGGGCTTGATTCACACCCTATTGTCCCATTTGATGTTGTTGTTGTTGTCTTTGGTTATTTTGTTGATTGTAGTGTTGTTGAGGTGCATGTTTCTGCTATGCATTCTGCTTTTTCTAGGCCTGCGGGTCAAGCTGAGCTTGTTGTTGATCAAGTAAGGTCTACACTTACCTTTGTCCTATTTCTAAGATGATCAAGTAAATCCAATTCATCTTGGATTCTTCTTTCTCTTTCCTCATTATCAGGTTGTTTCTGCTCACCCTCATTAGGGATAGTGTCATGTTGACCTCCAAATGATCTAGTGGGGGAATTAGGTGTTGGAAACAAGGCAAATAACTGAGAAGGGGGGGTGAATCAATTATCTAAAACTTTCATACTTTTACTTCCTTTATTTATCTTAACATTTAGTGAAATATCAAAGCATGAAAGAATAAGCAACCATAAGAACTGAAATGAAATCAACACATATAACACAGATTTTTACGTGGAAACCCTATTAAGGGAAAAACCACAGGGTGATTAACCCAAGATTGTATTCTCTGTTAAAAGAATAAAGAAGTACAAAATGGCACTTGACAATTAGGACTCACTGCTTGAGCACACTGCTCACAAGAGGCTCACTACCTACTGGAGACTTACATATGATAACAAGGTGTTTAAAGTAATGAAAAGCATCCACATATGCAAGAATTTAGTTTTGGTTAGGCTCAATATACCAATCTAGCACATTTCATTCTTCCTCTGCTTAGTATCACTTTTCTGTCACATTCTAAACTTGGATTAGTGCCTTCACACTTATCTCTGCTTTTCTTCACAATTAATCCATACTCCTATCACTGTCACACCTTTACAAGCTTGAATCCATCGGGTATAAATATCTACATTAAAGGATTTCAAATAACCTTCTAGTCGGCAAAAAGAACACTTAGGATATTGCAAGATACTATTTTGTTAGCTAAATCATACTTGATAGATGATGTGTACTAAAAACTTAGGCATAGAAGTCATTACCTAAGTTGGCCAAACTCATATAACACCTTAAGTTACTTGATCAGCACCTTCTGCATATCCGGATTAAGGTCTAATACCCTGTTGGCTAGTTCTTCCTCTGTCTGTACTGTCTAGCTGAAGTCGATACTTAGATGCTCATATATGTCACATGCTTTGTTATCGAAAGCTAAATATCTGGAATACAATAGTTTAGATACTTCTTATTTCTCACCCATATCCACATGTTGGGTTTCACCATCAAAGAGTTCCAGACCCAATTTGTCAGACCTTCCCATATGCTCTGTTCTTGACTACCGGATCAACTTATCTTCAAACTAACTTCTGATATGAGTAATTTATGCACTACGGATGAGTGGGATATACTTTATTGCCATCAATGACAACACTTATGAATGCTAGTAGTGTCTCTTGCCAAAAATCTCCCCCTTTGGCATTGATGACAACACTTAGTGAAAAATGACTAAGTGTCGCTGTAACTCCCCCTTAGCTTGTGCTCCATTTCTCCACACTACTTATCGGTGCTCCCTTAAAACTAGATTCCTCATTTTTCACTGCTCTTTACTCCCCCATTGACATCAATGGCAAAGGGTGGGATCCACAAACCAAAAATGTGCAAAAATTATTATATAAGGCTGTATATGTACATACAATCCATAAGATAAACTTACATATACTTAAGTATATCTGCAAATGTGGTCTTCAACTGTATAAGCTCTGTGGTCCAACTTCTCTTCATCCTATCCAAAATGGAGATGTCTCCACTCAACAAAAACACATATGCTTCTGCTCTCTTCAAATCTGTTGGATCACTGGTCCGAGCTATACTTAAAGCATCTTGTAAGGCATCATGCATTGCCTCTAACTTAGGGATGACTATCCCTCTGAGTTCACCAATTCTATCCATTATATTCTTCCTCTCCTTAGCCAGTTTCTTCAGTTCACTTATTATAACAACTACTTGGAATTCTTGATTTACTAGAGAGATAGTGAGAGGATCAAAATTTTGAGATAGATTTGTCAATTTTTCTTCTTATTTTTTTATTTTCTTCTCAATGTCCTCTGCAACGTTGGGCCAGGATAAACAAAATTTGTATATGTCTCCACCATCCTTCAGAGCATTTTCAATACTTTTTATGCTAATGCCCAGGGTTTTTCTATCATTAACAATTATCCCTTGCACCTCACTGAATCTTTTTGCTAAGAACTCATTCCGGACCTTAGTTTCTACTAATTTTTCTAAAGACTCAAAATGTGTATTGACAGAATTAACTAAGTTCTTCAAGTTACCAGATGGAGAGGCAGATGGATCCTTCTGATATGAGGGCATAATCTTTTCCAACATTCTAGATGCAATACTCAGCAGCTCACAATCCTCCATATGAGATTTCAAGAGTTTTTCTTTGGCTTTGGCCTGAGCAAAAGATGCTATCTTCATTATCTGAACTAGAGAGAGAGAGAGTCTAGATTCAGTGGGCCTTGTATCAACTCTAGTTCATCTAATTCCACAACTTCCTTGTCCAAGAAGCTTTGTACTGCTTCTACAATGCCTCTTGTATTCTCAAATTCCTTTTCTTTGGGGACATCCAAACTGATTTGCTTATTGCCACCAACAGAATTTGTTTCTTCTTTCTGCACTTCCTCTTCTGGAACAGAGGAGTCTAAGGCCTCAAATTGTTCTTCATCACTTTTCTTTAGTCCTTCAACATCCATGTCAGAAGGCTCTTCATCAATCTTCTTTAATCCTTCAACATCCATTTTAGAAGGCTCTTCATTTGTTTCCTCTACAATGGGAAGATTGAACCTTTTTAGGGCACACCAGAGAATTTCTTTTGTCTCATCAGCTATTTGGTCAGTTTCTTCAAGCATGAGCTTATTCATTCTGGACTTGCTCTAGAATTCTTCTTTGGCATCCTTGAAAACCATGTCCATTTGTTTTTGAGTGATAGATGGACATAACTGAATCACTATATGTTCCTGGATCTCCAAGTCTTTTGCTTTTGCACTTTCTTTTCTTAACTCCAAAACTTCTTCTAAGCTCTTAGGAATCAAGTAAATTATTTCAATGAAAGCTTTGTAATAAATGTTCAGGTACCTTACTATTGCTTCATCAAGAATTATCTTATTTACATCATTGTACTCATCATAGAATTCTATTACTGACTACAGGTTTCCATCCACAGTGACTGCTTTAATGATGTCTTTGATTGAGAGAGTGGGTCGCTCAACAAACTCTTTTGTCTTTTGCTCCTCATCAGTCCTATCATTCTTGGAAGGTTTGTTCTTGGTTTTCTTTAAATCTCTGATCTCTACATCTGATTCTGTCTCTTCATCATCCTTAAGGCTCACATATGTTCTTGTGGCCTTGTACTTCTTTCTCTTTTCAACTATAATAGATGGTTTGGTTACTGGTTTTGCAGTTTTTGAGCTTTTAGGAGAGACAAGGGTAGAACTCCTAGTGTATCTTGTCTGGGTAGAGGCTTCCATTGGGACACTTTCTTTCTTTGCTTCTTCTATTTCCCTTTCAATTTTCTCTATTATTTCTCTATTAGCATCCACTGCTTCCTTTGTTATGCCAAACCTCTTAGCAATTTCTTCAACCTCCCTCCTCACTTTTCTTTTTGACTTAGGCTTCCTTAATTCAACATGTATTTTTATGTTTGGGTCATCAAAGGTGTCAAACCTCTCTGCCTCAGTTTCCTTGGGTTGGCTTAGTAAGTGTTGAACATGTACTTCCAATATGTTTTCATCAACTTCATAGCCCATGGGCACTAGCCATACAGTTCTTGGCTCGACTGCCTCCATTAGGTATTGATCTATGTCAACCATGAAGCAAACTGTGTCCTTGTATTTCTCAACTATTGATTTTGTTATTCTTTCTCTTGCATGCATCATGCTCTAGAAATTCTTGAAGTAACCCCAGAGAGCTATCTTTTGGGCTTGTGCATCACCAAGTCCATACAAATAGTCTCTGATTTAAATTGCAATAGGTCTATCATTTTCCCATATCAAACCTTTTGTTCCCGATAACTCATTCATGTAATAGAAGAATAGACACAACACCAGATTGCCATATTTGAAGGAATTTTTCTTATCTTTCTTAATCTTCTATAGATTCTCCACCAATTGATTCAACAAAAGCCCACACAAATCATAATCTACATTTTCTTTCACCATCTGATATGCAGTATAGATTGAAGTACCAGATACAAAATTTTCCCTACTTGAGTGGTAAATTTGTAACCAGTTACAATTGATGCAAACTTGACATCCAGGTCAGTAATATCATCTATAGTCATTTCCCTCTTGTCATATTTTGATCCGGTGGCATCTGTTACAGTTTGATTTTTCACATATTTGAGTGCAGGCAACCCACCAGTAGAGTGCAATCTGGTTACAGCCCTGATGGCATCTTTGGTTATCTTGAATGGACTCATTAACCACATAAAGTTATCATGCATCCAACTTAACACATACCGGACCCATTCCTCCTCTGCAAAAGACAGGAAATGTATGCAATGTGCAAAGTGCTTGTCTTTTAGGGCCTTGAATTCTGGTTTGAGATCAAAATTTTCATCTCTTAACTATTTGCGATATGTTTCCATCAATTCCAAGTCTCCAAAGTCTTCAATGTTTGCATGAATGTAAACCCTAATATCTTCTACATGCAGAACACCATACGGGATTCAGGAAAATGCACCCAAGGGATCAACTTCTATAGATTTGTGAGGGTGTTTCTTGAATTTAGGTCTTGGCCTCTTAATGACATTCACAACCATGGGAGTAGCCATTCTAGTAATGAAATTCAGAGAAATTTTACAGAGAAGAAATACCTTTTTTCACCTTAGGGTTTCTTGAAATTGCTAGAGCAAATTTCTGCTTGATTTCGATCTTTAGCTCCAACTTTAATAAACTGCAGGATCTCTTCTCAGAGCTCTTCTCTCTTCTTCGTGAGTGCAAAGTGTTGAAAATGATGAATGGAAGGCCTTTTATCCTTGCACAAAAACCTAATTCCTTGTAATAAATGCACATTTTAAGTTATCTGGTTACCCTGTTTTGAGTGAATTTCTTATGAATCATTGTGCGGATCTTCAAATTATCATCTAAGTGAGTTGACAACATAACTTTAGCCTTTCAAAACATGCCTCTAAATCTGTAGACCATAAAATTGCATTTTCAGATCATACCGGATCTATTTGTGTAATTTTTTTTACCAGATAGTTGTCAGAACCAGACCTACTCACAACTTCTTCAAATCTATAAGTAGATTTCTCAACTCTTAACCAAATGAATTTCAAATGAACCTCCAAAAATCCCTTTAATCTGCAACCTCTGATTACTTAATGTGCCAAATTCAGGCAATTACCAGCTGGCTGAGGGAATTTTGATCTTCTTTGCAGCTCCCCCAAAGCCAGAGCTCACTTTTTAATTTCCAAAAGGGTTACCAGCACCGGATTCTAGTACAGACTCATCATCAATGTTCATCACACTCTTCTTTACCCAAGTCTTGCTCATCTCCTTCTGAATCTCATCTACATTCATTTTACCTTTGCCTTTGTCTTGTTTTTGATCATGTTTTGCCAAACCTTTTCCATCATAATTTATGCTCCTACAAAATCTAGGTCTATGACCAAATTTATTGCAATTGTAACACACAACATTTCCTTTCTTATTTGATTGATATCCTCTTGATCTGTACTGATTAGCCATATGCCCCATTCTATTGCATGTAAAGCATCTACCATTGAAAGAATTGTTCATTTGCATATTTTTGCATTCATGAGATTTGTCACCATACCTTTTGCAACTAAAACATTGACCAGAGAAGGATGGATTATTCTGATTCATTCCATTCCTGCATTGAGTTGCTTTATGACCAAATTTGTTGCAGTTGAAGTAGCTTCCATTGAAGGATGGATATCTTTGAGCATTAGGTTGTCTTACCAGAGGTCTTCTAGACCTATTTCTTTGTCTTCCTGATCCAAAGTTCTTTTGAACAAATCCAGAACTTTCACCTTTCTCATACCCCAAGCCATGCTTATCATCTATCCTCTTTTGACTTTCAAGAAGTACTTCAAGTTTGGCTAAGCTTATCTTGAATTTTTCTTTGTATTCATTTGCAGTTTCAAGATCTTGTTTAAGAGTGTCAATTTGTCTCTCAAGTTGTTCTTCATTGTATCTGGCTTCTCCAAGATCAGACTCAACATGTGTAATTATTATGTCCATTTTTTAGCAGTCTTCTACTTTCTCCTTGAGGGATTGTTTTAAGTTATCTTCAGTCTTCCTCTTTTCTTCAATTTCTTGGGTAAATTTCATAACCCTTGATTCCATTTCATGTCTTAGCATAACAACTTCTTTTGACAACTTTTCACATAGCTTTGTTTTCTCATTCAAGTCCTTATCAGTATTATAGGTTTCATTCTGATCTGGTAGCTTCTGAAGTAGTTCCTGTCTCTTTTTCATAGAATTACTGAGTTTTTATTTTAGCTCATTGATGAAATCATCAGCCTCCTTAAGTCACTCTCTCAAATATTGACTTCAGACTGGGATTGTTCAAGATCATCTAAGGTAGATTGAAGTTTCTCTTTCATACCATATGCATCCATTGAGATTCCCAGATCCTCCTTAACCTGTTAGGCTTTTCTAAGGAACTTATCTCTAATACCAATTGTTGGAAACTAGGTAGATAACTAAGAGGGGGGCTGAATCAGTTATCTAAAACTTTCTTACTTTTACTTCATTTTCTTATCTTAACATTTAGTGAAATACCAAAACATGAAAGAATAAGCAACCATAAGAACTGAAATGAAATCAACACATATAACACAGAGATTTTTACGTGGAAACCCTATTAAGGGAAAAACCATGGGGAGATTAACCCAAGATTGTATTCTCTGTTAAAAGAATAAAGAAGTACAAAATGGCACTTACTAGTTAGGGTTCACTGCTTGAGCACACTGCTCACAAGAGGCTCACTGCCTATTGGAGACTTACAAATGATATATTAACAAGGTGTTTGAACTAATGAACAACATCCACATATGCAAGAATTCAGTTCTGGTTAGGCTCAGTATACTGATCTTGCACATTTCATTCTTCCTCTGCTTCGTATCACTTTTCTATCACATTTTGAACTTGGATTGCTACCTTCACACTTCTCTCTACTTTTCTTCACACTTAATCCATAATCCAATCACTATCACACCTTTACAAGCTTGAAACCATCAGGTATATATATCCGCATCAAGGATTTTAAACAACCTTCTAGTCGGCAACAAGAACACTTAGGATATTGCAGGATACTATTCTGTTGGCTAAATCATACTTGATAGATGATGTGTACCAAAAACTTAGGCATAAAAGTCATTACCTAAGTCAACCAAACTCATATAACACCTTGAGTTACCTGATCAACACCTTATGTATATCTGGATTGAGGTCTGATACCCTGTTGGCTAGTTCTTCCTCTGTCTACACTGTCTAACTGAAGTCGATACTTAGATGCTCATATCTGTCACATGCTTTGTTACTACAGGCTAAATCTCTGGAATACAATAGTTTAGATACTTCTTATTTCTCACCCAAATCCACAACATGTTGGGTTTCACCATCAGAGAGTTCTGGACCCAATCTATCAGACCCTGCCATATGCTCTATTCTTGACTACTGGATCAACTTATCTTCAAACTAACTTCTGGTATGAGTAATTTATGCATTGCAGATGAGTGGGATATACTTTGTTCCCATCAATGACAACACTTATGAATCCTAGCAGTGTCTCTTGCCAATATTAGGATGCCTTGTATTGTGATGCATCTCTTCATTCTCACTAGCATTCCTAAACGACCTCAAATATGGAGGCTGAGATCTATCTCTACTTCCTCTACCAATAGTATTCTCATTTCTTCTAACATCATACTCATTTCTATTTATTCTTCTATTTGTTCTGAGAAAGTTATCTACATAGTCCTCAGAAGTATAATTGTATTGGCTCCCGAGGTCAACAAATATGTTGTCTTGGGCATTCCTTTGAGGTACCACATTAATTTCTTCTTGGTCTATATCTACTCATATTTCCTACATTGCTAGAGGATTCCTCACATTCAGGATGCTCCTGGTTTCTTCCTGTAAAGCCTCACAAATCATGAAAAAACATTTAAACCAATTCAAAAATAAATGAAGTAAATAAATCTGCTTAAATACAACATTGCAATAACCAAAATAGAAAAGAAGTAAATAATCCACTTAAATACAACTTTCAAGATAATAGATGTAATTAACTCGCTTAATCACAATATCTCAAGAAAAGATAATCTCAAAAATATGAATCTCAACGACAGTAAATCTTACATATTCATGTGCTTCATCCAGGTAACAAGCACTATAAAGTAATATACATAGATCCTTGGGCAACATGCCATAATACATCCAAAGTAGGTACAATAAACAAGTACATCAATAATGAATAAATCAAATACACTCTCCATCTGCATGAACCAAGTGGTCCACCACCTGCAAATTGAGAGACAAGAACATGGCCCAGGTGCTTTCCACCCAACCATGAAGTATTTACACTTCCCTGGATCCCTTCCTGAAATGAAGGAAACCCAACGCTGCACGAAATGTCTAGCTACCTAGTAACAACTGCAGGAGGGAACACCCGATGCAACCCTGATGTCTGAATGTGCAATTCTAAGTAATAAAAAGCAAATTGTCTCACAACAGGATGTGGAAGAGATAATAATAATAAGTTTGCTAGACAATAAACATCTATTTCAATGTCATTTTGATTAGATCTAATCGTTTCAAGTAAATTGGTCAATTCCTGAAAAGAGGAAAAGCCATCTCTGATATCCACATTCGGCATCGCCATCCCAAAAGTAACCTAATACATTTCTATATAAAAAATACTTCTTTCCCCAAGAAGCAAGAAAGTGAAATAAAGAATCATAAATTCAAGATTTACAATAAGTCAAATCAATCCCTTTTCCCAAATCATCAAAATAAGGAAAAATTACATACACTTTCAAGCAATAAACTATCTTTTGTTCCTACAATTACAACCATAAGTTAACAGTTTGATATAGTTTTCATTCTTGTATTTCAGTCACAATGTCTTTAGTAATAATCATTCTAAAATAATAATCTATCTTGCAGTGTAATTATGTGACAAGAAGTTTCAAGAACAATAAAAAGAGTAAAGACAGTCTTCCTGTCGCTGTTGTGATAGGAACTTAGGCAGTAATAAAGAAAGAACTCTTAATATAGTTTTAAGCTGATTTTTTATCAAAAAAACATTATAAAAACTCATTCTCAAATTACTCTAACTTATCTGTCATTCTGGTGACAAGTAACTAATCCATTTAAGCATACAATTTTAAGCACATATATCTTTCTAAAACCTTCTTGTCGTTGTGGCAGTAGAATTTAATAAATAAAGAATAGAATTTTGAAGTAATCTTCTTTCATCCATTGAGAATATTTCCACAAAGTTTTGATCAGCAATTTCATAAAGAAAAGTATCTACATAAAAATACAGGAGTTTCATCTAATCTTTTTTAGAGTTTAAGTTTTATCAAAGAAAGGTCGAATTACTATTCTACCATAGCCATCATAAAAAAGAAATATAGTCATAATATTGTCTGACAAGAATTGATTTAGCAGCCATCTGGAGAATTTGGCAAGGGTTTTAATAGTTTCTAATCTGTCATATAATTTTGAAGATAATACTAAGTTTAGGGTAGTTTTAAACAATGAAGAAAAATATGTTTATTAGTCACATTTTAGCCATGATACAGATCTGTGACAACAAACTGGATTGGGTCAAATTTATTCAACATAGGATCAACCAGGGAGATTTTAATTACCAAACAAAAGGCACGATGGCCAACATGAAGGCATCGCCTAGCAAAAGACTCAAGTGGCCAAGAAAATGTAGTCAACAGCCCATAAAAGGGGCCACGTCCATAAGGAGAATGGACGACCAGGCAAATAAAGAAAACCACAGCCATTCAGAAAGACATCTCCTAGGTAGTGACAAAAGGAAAATGACTCAGAAAAGGCCAGGCAGCTAGAAGAAGACAATGTCCAGGCAAAAATAAGATAAACAACCAAAAGGAGGGACAGAAATTAAAGGTCGATCTTGGTTAGAATACTGGCCAGAAGGAATATTACAAGTCGCCAGACTAAAAACAAGAGGGAACAACTAGCCTGAAATAGAGAATTACCCAAACAAAAGTAGTCGCTCACCCAATTAAGCAAAGAAAACCAAATTTCTGTTGGAATTAGGGCAAACAACTGAGAGGGGGGTGAATCAGTTGTCACCAAATTTTTAATACTTTTTGCATTTAATTCTTTCTTTTACCTTTTAACAATAGATCAATAATTTAACCATGAAAAACAAGAATATTAAACATATGAGTAGCAACACAGTAACACACAAGTGACACCAAGATTTTTAATGTAGAAACCCAGTTAAAGGAAAAACCATGGTGGGGGTTAACCCAAAAAGATTAATACTCTGTTAAAAGTATTTTACAAATGGGAATGCACATGCATTTGGGCTCACTGCTCAAAAGAAAGGCTCACTACCTACAGGAAGAAGATTACAATGTGTTTGAACTGATAATTAGCATCTACCTATGCAAAGATTTAGTTTCGGTTAAGCACAAAATACCGACTTTATACACTTCATTTTTATTTTGCCTTGTCTACTACTCTGCCATAATCTGGGTCTTAGATCTCTTTCCCTTTTGCACTTATATCTACTCTTTTCACTCTTACTTCATATTTGTACTACACACACACAAATCACTTAAATCCATCAGCTATATATATTTGCATCATGATATTCAATCACTTTTCAGTCAGCTTCAAGAACACTTAGAACTTTGTTGAAGACTTTGCTCTATCGGCTAAATCCATGCATAACTTGTAACATGGACCAAAACTTGCATTCACAAATCATCAATCATGTTGTCTAGTATCACTAATCATCACAAATCATCCAACTAACAACATCCATTTATCTGAAACCAAGATCAATTACAAGGTCGGCCTATTCTTCTATTGTCTGCACTGTCAAACTATAACCCTATACTCAAATGCAAATAACTTTTGAATCCTTCATCACTGGAGATTAAAATTCTAGATTTAGATTACCTTGACAACCCTTAAGACTCCTTCAGATTTACAGCATACTCTGATTTACCACCGGAGAGATTTGGACCAAGATACTGAACCCTGTCACATGCTCTGTTTCTGGCTATCTAGACTTAGATAAATTATGATTTTGACTTCCAGTATGAACAAATTATGTTATGTAGATGAGTGGAATAGTCTTAGTTTCCATCAATGATAACACCTATCATGTGAAGCAGTGTCTCTTGCCAACAATTTTAGACAGTCACAACCATACCATTTTAATGCAATCAAAATAAAGAAGAAAAACTTAGAAAATTCATGGTCGAGAGTATATATGGAGTTGTTGTCGTTACCTCACTATCTTTCTCCTGTCGCAACTACAATTCTCCTTCCTGTCATTCAGGTAAAAAGTTGCCTTTGCTGCTAAAACGTGGTTTGTTTCTGCTGAGCAATCCCTTCTTTTGTCATACCAATTCCTTCTTATTTTTGGCGATCTTGCTTTAGGTTTACAACTGAAGTTATATTTTAGTTTGCATGCAGTTTCGGCCAATAGAATCAAGAATAAAACTATTTAAAACATTAAAATAATATCTTCTTCACCACTTACTGCTGCATGAATGATAGTAATAAATATTTAATTCCTTTATCAAAAACTCTAAATATAATAATGTTATTTTCACTATTATTAACTATTGTTATTTGAAACAAAACTAATTAAATATTCAAAAAGAGATTTGCAATATAATATTGCATATTTATCTATATAATTTAATATAAAATATCTATTTATTTTCATAATTCAAGAAGTAACAAAAGTACACACATATTTTAATATAATATAATTATTTAAATTTATTTCACATATTATCTTCCAAACATCTTTTAAACAATATTTTATTATTTATTTAAATAACACACAATACATCATTTGAATATATTTCACAAAGATTTTAAGTTAAAGTAATCACATCATGCATTCGAAAATGATTAAAATTTATGTATTAAAGCAATCAAAGCCATTCAATAATGCATATGCAACTACGTGATGTGTGTGATTGCATCAGGGTAATCCATCCATTAGTTCTTGCCAAGTGGCTAGAACATCTCTACCTCAGCCATGCTCTTGTCTTCGACGAGTACCTGCATCCAATTGCACTCAACACGACGTCAATAGGTTAGTGTCTCCAAAATACAGCCAAAGCAAATCATTATAATCATATCTACATTATTCAATATTGAAAACAATTTCTAATTTTCATCAATATATCTCATAATATTTACTTTCACACATTTGAAATTACTCAAAGTAAATCAACAATGGTAAGTGTTCATTAATCTAGAGTAATCATATTGTTCATAAAAAATGAGACATGACACTTCCTCTATTCATTATGAAACCTTTTTTAAATTGAAATTTCATTTCTAGGTTGTAAAATAGAGTCGCCACTTCCCTTGCTAGGAAGAAAAAACTTGAACAAACACAATATTTCAATATTGCAGCAACTAGAAATAAAATTCATCCTCCCAGTAATGGCGCCAAAATGTTGGCGTAAGTTGATGGGGTACCAAACTTACACAAAACAACAGATTTCACCCAGCAATGGCTGTTACAGGGGTCTTAAAAATATTTCTAGCCACCTAAAATCTGATAACGACTACAAAGTTCCTTTGATGACTGTGTTGCAAAGGTACTCAAAATAATTCAACCTTTTAATCCTTCCTTGGCAATGGTGCCAAAATGTTGGTTCTCAAAAAGACTACAACCCAAAACTCTAAAACATTCCTAAATCACCTAGGCCAAGGATTATCCTTAGGGTGATAGGAATAGGTTTATCAACAAGTTGAGGGGGATTTTGGCCAAATAACAAGATTGGGTAGACTCCTCTACTCTTTGAGCTCATCTTAAAATGTGGAGGGATATTCCAAGGGGTATACCTAAGTAGGTATTAAAAACAAAACTAAATGAACAACTAAAAATATTTGAACAACCAAACGCATATAGCTTTCTTAACCCCAAATCTGTCACTGAACTAAGAACAACTGGTTGTTATAAGACCCCTATATAGCTGATAATAGCAATCCTACATAGTGAGGATGCATAAAAGCTAGTTTTTCTTCTAAACATAGAATGTATTGTTTTGTTTTGAAGATGGGTGATCCAAGGCTACTCAAACTAGTGCCTATCCATTGGGCTACAGAATCTAATATTCAATAGAGGAAAACAATCACACATAAATGTATAACTACCTATTTGATAAATCAAATGCATAGAAATCAATACCAAACTACTGAGAATACTTAATAATCCAACAGCATACCATGTTCTTCCCTATGCAATACTGAAATGACCATTTACAAAGGTTGAAAATGGATTAAGAAAGATCACATTCATTCAGATTAGAGCTTACATTCATACCACCAAATATGGCAAGAGCAAACTATAACTGCAATTATGGTTTGCTATGAAAAACACCTACAACAATGGAGAAAAACAGTGGTTTAATACAAAGATTTGCAAATATATTACATATATTTCACAATTGTTTCATGTTGAACAAAGATTGTAAACTAAACCTCTTCTAATCTGCCTTCTAGAGCTCACAACCCTGCTGAGAAATGGCCAAAATGACCAATCATTTCTACATCTCAAACACCTACACATATAGCATTTCAACTTATTGCACTCTCCCAGGTGCCGCACCTTTTCATGGACTACACCCATGCTATCATAAATTCATTTCCCAATTTGCCAGAAGATTTGCACATTTGGAAGAGAAAACCCATGCTCAGTAAATTCTAAAAATTGAATTCATTAATTTTCTACAGTCCATAATGTTAGATTCAGTGCTTCTGGATTTGACTGTGATAGAGCTTTTTCTATTAATGTTTCGGATCACACTCCATGATTCATCATTAGGAGAAAGAAAGCAAGAGAAGAGAAACAATTGTGATAAATTGTAGACTTAGACTGAATAAAAAGAGGGAGGGAGTAAGGTGGTGCGGAAACCAAGAATCACACAGTACCTTACTCCCTCCCTCCTTTTATTTAGTCTAAGTCTGCATCTTATCACAATTGTTTCTCTTCTCTTGTTTTCTTTCTCTTGATGATGGATCATGGAGTGTGACCTGGAATGTTGAGAGATAAAACTCTATCACAATCAAATCCAAAAGTACTGAATCTGAATTCTAAAAATGTCATAGGAAGATTGCTTGCACTCTTCCTGTACTCAGAGAAAAAAAGAGGGAAGGTTCTAATCCTTCCCCTATGATCTGTAACATTTGACTTATATGATTTGTTCTCTATGCATTGAAGAATTTCACTATGCCACCATTTGCACAACACTGTTCTATAGGCTCATTAAATTAATTTGTATATCCCTGCAATCATGTCATATATTCAAGGAATTACCCATTTCAAGTATTTACAACACTCCCAATGTGTTGTCCTACTTTTCTATTTGAGCCATCTAACCTTGACTACATACCACTCTATGTGTTGGACACCCTCTATCCTCTATCGACCAATTGCTATTTTTAAAAACTTCTTCATTTCATTTCCTTCATATCAGCAAGTTTCAACTTTGCCAAACTTGGCCTTTCTTGGCAAATTCCTCCTGTGTCGAACCATTCTCTTCTTTTTGTTTATGTTTATTGGCAATTTTGCATTTTGGAAAACTTTCCCTTATCTACCTCTTTCTCTATTTTCTTTGTCGACAAAATTCACTTTTACCAAACCAAGTCTTCTTTACTATCTCCTTGCTCACCCCTGTCGGCAAATTTGTGTTTTGCCAAACTATATCTTTTTCTTCATATTTCATCCCTTAGTTAGCAAAACTTAGTTTCTTCGAACTAGCCTTACTTGCCATTTATCGGCAAAATATTACTTTCTAGAACCATGCTACCTTGGTTTTTTTCACTCTATTGAAAAATTTAGACTTCTGCGAACTTGAGCCATTTTGCCTTTCATTGGCAAATCTTTGATTTTCAAAACCAAGAGACAAGTGCACCTTTATCACCTTATTGGCGAATTATGAAACTTTCAAACTATTTGACTACTTTGTCCTTCTTCTGGTTTGCTGGTAGACTCTTGCCTTAGTCATTTTTTCCTTCTATCGACAAACATTCATTTTTTATGACTTGCCACTTCCCCTTCTTTCATGCCTTAGAAAATTCATCTCTTCATTTTTTCTCTATCAACAAAAATGTTGTTTTCTAAAGCCTTGCTTTTCCTTTTTCACTCCCTATCACCTTATCAAAAATCTTTCAAAATATTAAACTTTATGAAAAGTTTCACCTTCTGTCAATTTGGCGATAAGACTGTCATTTCCATTTTTCCTTAGCCAAATTCTAGTTTTACCTTTGTCATATTTGCCTTGTCAGCAAATCTTTGATTTCTTGAACCAGGGGCCTTTCTGCCTTTTATTGGCAAAAAATGAACATGGAGAACCTTTTTCCTTTTATCCTTTCCTTGTCTCTTTATTGACAACTTTTTTTCTCCCAAACCATGGGAAAAGCATTCCTTTATCGCCTTATCAGCGAATTATGAAACTTTCAAACTATTTGACTAGTTCATCCTTTCCTCTGATTTGTCGATAAACACTTTGCCTTAGTTATTTTATAACTTTCTATTTGATTTATTGGTGAATTTGACCTTTTGCAAACTTCTTCCTTTGGCCTTCTTTACTTTCCAACTCTACCATATCGCCTTATCAAAGAATCTTAAAACATTTGAACTTTTTGAAATTTAAGACTTTCACCAATTGGCCAATAAAGCATACCCTTTTATTTCTTCCTTAATAATTTTCTAGTTTATCAGCAAATGTTCTTCTTTTCAAACCTTTCTTTCTTCTTTCTTTTTCTCTTTAGTCAAGGAAGACACTGTCAGTAAACCACATATCAGTGAACTAACAAGTTTGTGAACCTAGCACCCCCCAATAAAGCCTTTTTCAATTTCTTCCCATGACTTAGAAAATTTTCACTGTCCTTTGCTCCCTCCTTGTCCTTTCCCTTAGTCCACGAAGTGGTCGTCAGCCGAACTTTCAATCGATGAACCTTCAGGTTTTCAAACCAAAACATAGGCTAACAAAGCTATCCTTTACTCTTCATCATCTTGCCACAATTCCTTCCTTCATTGCTACTGATGCCTTATCGGTGAGTCAGGAAATAAGCTAACTCCTGAAATAGTTAGCAAGTTCGAAAAAATATTGACTAGCTGACTAAAGGCAGAAATGATAAATTTTTCTAAGGAAAGAAAGAGGAAATACTTTGGGACTTGACTTAGTCATTATTTTTAGAGTAAAGACCCCTGAAAACTATCTCTGATTAGATTTAAACAATGGGTTTTCAAATTGCATTAGAAAAATGGGGAGTTTTTCATGGATTTTGGGGCAAAATAATGCATCTTTGGGAGTAGAAAAATACAAGTGCCAAAAGGAGGGGTAGGTGATTGCGATGTGGATGCAATGTTTGAGGGATTAGCATATGAGGTGGAAGATGTTGGATTGGTGTTAGTGGTGGATGATTTGGTAGCATTGTTGTAAGGGCAGAAGGTCTTTTCATGTCCTTCCAAAAACCTACAATATTGAAAGGGATGAGGATCAGCATAGATAGTATTTTATGTGTTGGTGTATGGGAATTTTAGGCATTGATGGAATGTGGATGGGACAACTTGCATGGCCTGGACCCATGGTCAGCCGAGAAGGATGTTGTATGGGAGGTCAAGATCAAGGACTTGACATTTTGTTTCTAGGATCTTTTGTCCCACTTGAATGGGAAGCTTAATGTTGCCCTCAGACAATCTTTTAGTATCATCGTATCCTTTGATGGTTATACACTCACTAGAGTCCACAACCACATCGGAGTATCCCAAGTGTTTTAGAAATTTTAGAGTGTAAAGATTTAGGTCAGAGCCACCATCTATTAAGACTCTCTTTATGATATGTTTGTGAATGAGGACTTTGATGTGAAGGGCTTCATTATGTGGGTCATTAGATGTAGGAAGGTCTTTTTTAGAGAATGTTAGATGGTGAGGTAAGGCAATGTGTCCCACCATGGCTTTGAATTGATCAACATTCAAGTTGGTAGGGACTTGGGTTTCCATTAAGGCTTTGTCAAGGACATACTTATGGTGAGGAGATGTACGGAGTAGTTTGAGGATGGAGATTTGTGTGGGATTTTTTCTGAGATGTTCAAGGAGGTTATACTTGTGAGTGGATGGTGGATTGGTAGGTGTGATGTAGAAGGCTGTCATTGGTGGGAGCTCCATGAATGGAGATGCGGCCACGACGAGTAGTGATAGCACAATTGGGTGTCTTGGCTTGGATTGTAATGGTGTTAACATGGTTGGAAGATTATTCTATTCAACTCATAATGAAATCAAAAGAGGTAGATGGTGTTACAAAATTATAGGCTTGATTGGAAGATGAGGCTTCTCCTTTGTTGTGATCTGGTAGGGGATCCTTGTATGCTCCTAAATTTGCATTTAGTGATTTTTTGGATGGTTCATCAATGGTTATATTGCCTATATCCACAAGGTCTTGAATGCAATGTTTTGGCCTCATACAGTTAGATGTCTTACGCCCTTTCACGTGATGGTATCCACAATAGGCATTTTCATCAAACCAAGAGGGCTTGAATTGATTTTCTTCATAGGGGCGAATAGGTTGCAATGTTATAAAATCTACCTTTACAAGGTTTTTAAAGACATTTTCGATGGGTTCCCCTAAAGGTTATTATTTTTTCTTAGCAGTCCCCTAGGAACATTTACATTATTGTTTCTTCTGGATGCACTTGGTGGAGTTGGATTTTGTATATTTTGGATGGCCTTTACATCAGTGACACCATCGTTGAGGGTGTTTTTATTTTTTCCCCAAAAGCAGGGCTTCTCATGGGATTGGTTGTTGTTGTTTGTGTTGGAGGTATTGGTGTTGTTGTTGTTAACATCAACTTTGTTGTTGTTGTTGTTTTTGTTTTCATTGTTGTGAATGTTTATGGATCCCTTAGTGATAAGGGATCATTCTATGGTTATTCCTTTGCCTATAACTTCTTCAAAGGTTGATGCACATTGGATTTATAAATGGAAGCCCATTTCTTGGTTAAGGTTACTCACAAACATAGTGACTAGTTGTTTTTTGGGAATAGGCCAAGGGAGATTGCTTGCTAAGCTTCTCCACCTTTGTAAAAAGGCAACGAAGGATTCCACATTCTTTTGTTTCATGTTACAAAGGTTAGTCATGGATATCTCATGTTCAAATTTATAGGAGAAATGGTTTACAAATTTCAATGCGAGTTCATGGAATGTTTTGATGTCGCAGGGAAGGTGAGAAAGCCATTCGATGGCTTGACTACCGAGGGTTCTAGGAAAGATTCTCATCAAATATGTGTCGTCATATGAGACCTCTAGGAAAGCAATGTAAAGCTCCCTAAGGTGTTCCCTAGGGTCCCATTTCCCTTTATATTTGTCAAATTTTGGTGTTTCAAAATTCTAAAGGAAAGGTGGCATGTGGATGGTTCTGTCAAATGGGTATTGGGAAAATATTTTTAAAGGAATATTGCTTTCTCTTGTGCCCATGTTGGATGTCTTCGACCTTTTGAACTAAGGTTTTCACAATGCTAGATAAATCTTGGGTGGGTGGTGGTTGTGATACGTTGGATTGTTGTTGATTTTGGATGAGGTGTTGGAGAAAATTGGGAATTTGTTGATGTTGGGGTGGGGTTTGATTCTAGATGATTTGGTTTTGTGGAGTTTGATTTTGTTGGAAGGCTATGAGTTGTTGTAGGATGTGAGTTGGAATTTGTTGGTTTTGATTTGGATTTTGTTGTAGGGTTTGGGTGGAAGATACAATGGGTGGTTGTGAAATTGGAGGTTGTATGTATGTGAAGTTAGATAAAAGGTTGTTTCATGGATTATTGTTAGGGATGTTGGATGTATTGTAAGGTGGTAGGGAGAATAGTCATGTTATGAAGGCTATTGTATTGGCATACAATTGAGGTACACTTGTGAAAGCACTCGCATATGTGGTATTGGTGGGGATGTTAAGGGTAATTTGGGGTGTAGATGTAGTGATGGTGGATGTTGATATGGATGTGGGGATTGATTTAGTTGATGTGTTGGTGCTTGATGATGAGGTTTGGGATGTGTTAGGGACATTTTTTTATGAGGATGGTTGTGATGTTGAAGGGACATTATTTGAAGGTTGGTTGGGTATACTAGCACCATTTTGGATGAGGAATTCAAGATATTTTGTGGGATCTGACTTTAGGACTCTATCTAGTATGTCCATGAATTCGACGTCTTGTGTGAAGTCTATGACATCTTGATCCACATTTTTTACGGTTGATGGTGGTCTGAATTGTTGGGCTGTGAAGGGGTTTATCATAGCATTGGCATCAAGGGATGATTATTGTTGGATTATAGGGACATTATTTTGATCAGTTTGAGGCATCCCAAAAATAATCTTAAAGGGTTTCATTTCCTTATTTTTCTTATCTTGAGACCATGTCAAGGGCATGCAATAGATTGAGTATGGATTGATTTGACGTTGAAAGGTTGTGACCTTAGAGAATTTGCTCCAAAATACTAGACTTAAAGATAGAAGGATGAATTGAAAATGAGAGGTAATGGATGAGGTATGGATTTGATTTGATTTTGATGTATGTGAATGAAGGTTAATACCTTAAAGGTGGGTGAATTGGTGGATGAACAAAGACTTTTAGACCAAAGATAAATGCATGTGAAGGTGATTTTGAGAATGATTTTGAGGATGACTTTTGGATGGAGTTGAATGATTAAGGGTGTTGGAAAAATTTGATGATGTTTTGAAAGGATGACCAAATCAAATGAGAGCTCAAATAAATCTAGATCTTTTGGATTGCAAAGGATTTCCTCTTATTACATAAGGTAGACTAGAATGACCTTAAGTGAAAAGGGGGAAGGATTATTTCACTTGGGGGTAGACTAATGACCACCAAGCAAAATGGGATGCCTTAGATTTTATCAATTTAGGAGTTGTCTAGGCTCCCAAATCAATTTATCTAAGGGTTGATAAAGGGCTAATTTATAAAAGAACTTAAGGTAGACAAACTATTAGGCTCCCTATAAATTAGAGAATGATGAGATCTAGATTTAAATTTTGCACAAACTTGATTTGGAGGATGTTTTTTGGATGTTGGTTTGATTTTGATTTTTGGATGATTGATGTTGTTGATGTGGTTGTTTGGATTTGGATAAGGTTTGATTTTAGATTGATGTTTGATTTTTGGATGTTGGTTGATGTGGGGATTTGGATAATGTGATTTGATACTTGGAAGGAGGTTGATTGATCTTGGACTAAGGTTGGAATGATTTTGGAATTTTGATTTGGATAGGGGGTTTGTGAAATGTTTGGACAATGAACAATTTGAATGAGATGGATGGAATGCAAAGGTCCAAAATGGAATTTAAGAGATTACTCTAAGCTTGAATAGATGATGGAGTACTATGGACTTGGGTTATTGCTTGTGAAAAAACCCTTTGGAAATGGAATGAAAGGTTAGGGACACTAATTGATTTGAATTTAGGATGGGTGGACTAAAGTGAAGGGTCCAATATCAAGGTGATTTTCTCTAAAGTCAAATGAAATGATGTGGAGAGGTGTGGACAAAGGTTGAAAATGGAAATATGGACAAAGATTGGACTCCAAAGAGGATGATTTTATTTTTGGTGATTTTGACAAGGTTTCAGATGCTAAGCTCAAATGAAGCTCAGGGATTTAGGAACAAATCAGATTATGGCTTTTGGACATGGTCTACAAATAGCACTAATATAGAGTAGTATGGTGCTAAAATAGAAAGAAATGGCATTGCCATAGATGAAAATGGCATTGATTGATGGGAAGATAGCGCTAATAGAATGGCACTAACAAATTAATTTATAGCACTAAATAGAGAGTATATGGCATTGAACAACAAAAAGTGTTTGGACTTTGATTGGATTTTTTGTCAAACTTGGAACTTTTGGGTTCTTGGCTCAAATTTTGGGTTTCAAAGGCTCAAAATTTTTGATTTCAAAGGTTCAAATGTTTGATTTCAATTGTTCAAATGTTGGAGCTGGACAATGTCGAAAGTTCTTGGCAAGCACATTAATCAAACAAGAGAACACAATGGATTTTTTTGACTCAAGGTGGACTTTGGATAAATTGGCTTATACGGGTTTCAACAAGAAGACACACCAAGCACATGAACATCCTAATAATTATTCAAGTAGGAGTGATTCCTAGTGTGGGCCCACATGATTAAATACCTATCCATGTTCTTACCTAACTAAGAACACTTCACCCTATGTAGATAGATAGGGATAAGGGAGTTGCACCCAATACCCCTTTCCTTGGAGGCTTTCAATCCCTTCCCAAAGAAAACTTCTATCTCGACATCAAGGACACATGACAGTGAGTAACTTCAGGGGGTAGTTTGTGTCCCTTGCACCACACTAGGAAATGGTCGAAGGTCTTAAACTAGGATATTACAAGCTTCTAGGGAGTCCCCTTCATACACAAGGTATATGAGACCAAAAACCCTAAACACTAGTCCATTGAAGGCATGTGGGAAACCCATGTCACCTTGTGTCTAGAATTACTTGGGGCCCCAAGGCTATGCCAATGACTACACAACTAGATTGGGGTACAAGTTTCCTCCTCCCCCCTTTGATATACCCCCAGTACACGTGGTTGAGATCATCCCTTGGGGTGATGAAATCCCCAAGCAAGCCTCCTAAGAACAAATCACCCTTGATTTTGATCACCCAAGATCACACTAGGCGTGAGGGGAGAGCATACACAATAAGTGACCCCTTCAGGAAAACACTTAAAAGCAATAAAGTGTTTGAATAAAGAATTTTGATTCCCAAGATCACTCTAAGGTGTGAGGGGAGAGCATAGGTCTACAAGAAAACTAAACACGACACACAATGTTAATTTCCCACTAAGCTAATTTAGTGCAACTACTCTAGTATAGCAAACAAAGACTTTGACAAGCATAATATACACCAAAATGTTAGTAGTTTGGAAAAGTGTCTTGGACAAATGTATAGAGTACTTGCACAACACATGTTAGTTACTTGCATAGATCTCAAAAATTGTTGTAAGAAAATAGCACTAATATAGGATAAAATAACACTAAAACATACTAAAATAGTGTAGAAACATACTTAAATCATGCTATAGAATAGGAAAATAGCGTTGAACAGTGAACAAATAATGCTAAAATAGTCAGTTTCTAGGTTAAGGCAAACACATGTAGCAGAACAATGACTCAAAATTGTGCTAAAAAATAGGCAAATCATGCTAAAACAAAACATAGCACTGAAATATTAGGAAATAGTGCTAAAGGAGTTATACCTATTTTACCTATCTGTCAAGGAGCTGTATGGCCCTGTTCTGGGAAGGGATAGCACTATTCCATAGAAAGACTCAAAAACCTACATAAAATAGACAATAAACTTGCACAAAATGATGAGGTAAGTTGTTAATGTATACGCCTAAAAATGACACAAATCATCCTAAATAAATATTCTAAATATTTATTCCATTCTTCTACCAATTAAATAAATATTCTAAATTTATTTAGTCAATTCACTATCCCATAATTAAATAAATTCTATTTATTTAATTAAAATTCTTCTATTTGTCCTACATAATTAAATAATCATAAATTATTTAATTAAGCCTAATTCCTCTATCCTAAAGTTCTAAATTCAAAATTCCACATCACCTTTACACCTCACCTTTTCCACCTCACCTTGTCCACCTCATCAGGTTGCACATGTAATTAAATATATTTAATATTTAATTGCCTTATTTTCCCTCACCCACATGGCCTATTTCTTCTCCAATCAGAGGTCAGTTAACCAATCAATCAAATCTGTTAACTAACCTGTCAGTTGAGTCAAATCCTCAATCAATCCAGTCAGTTCCACAATCCACTCTTCTAACTGATCAGTCAATTCTGTTAACAGACCAGTCAATGGAGTTAACTCTCCAATCAGTTTTGTCACATCCCACCTTTCATGATGGAGCTGGGACACTTGGCACGTTTCCACTGGTTGCACATTCCTCAACCATCCTCAGCCATTGATCTTCATATCTCCTCTCAACCGTTGATTCCCATTCTTCCAAATCTATAAATGAAGCTTCATTCTTCCATTCTATTCATCCAGGCTTTTGACATCGTTACTCTGTAGAAATATCACCAGCGCGCCTTGGGCACCCACTTGTCATCTACAAGCTTGAGATCACCATTGTTGCATTGGAGCTCACCTTCATTGCATATCACACCATAGCCGTTCACCATCGACTTCCTCAAACAGCTTTAAAAGATTGCACTCTCTGAGGGCTCATCTCATCTGCGAAAGGATGATTCGTGATAGGTGAACAACAGAAGTTTCGAAACGGAAGGGGTTTGCTGTGTTTGTTCATTGCTTTATTCATTTGAATCTTCTTTGTTTCTCTATTCTGTTGATGTTTGGGTCTTATTTAATTCATTTGATTGATTCGACATTTTGACCTTACAGATGTGACAAAACTGATTGGAGAGTTAACTCCATTGACTGGTCTGTTAACAGAATTGACTGATCAGTTAGAAGAGTGGATTGTGGAACTGACTGGATTGATTGAGGATTTGACTCAACTGACAGGTTAGTTAACAGATTTGATTGATTGGTTAACTGACCTCTGATTGGAGAAGAAATAGGCCATGTGGGTGAGGGAAAATAAGGCAATTAAATATTAAATATATTTAATTACATGTGCAACCTGATGAGGTGGACAAGGTGAGGTGGAAAAGGTGAGGTGTAAAGGTGATGTGGAATTTTGAATTTAGAACTTTAGGATAGAGGAATTAGGCTTAATTAAATAATTTATGATTATTTAATTATGTAGGACAAATAGAAGAATTTTAATTAAATAAATAGAATTTATTTAATTATGGGATAGTGAATTGATTAAATAAATTTAGAATATTTATTTAATTGGTAGAAGAATGGAATAAATATTTAGAATATTTATTTAGGATGATTTGTGTCATTTTTAGGCGTATACATTTTGCCCCTCTTTGATGCAATGCAGTTTACAGCATTGCTTCAAAGAATAAATAGTCTGACAGTGATACATGCCCCAGTTTGCCCCTGGTACAAGTTATGATGATAGAATGCCCCCTCGGGAGATTGGATGGGAAAAAGGGCAGAAGGCGTGAGATGGACAATCTCACGATGAAGAAGGTTAGATTTGAAGAAAATGGGTGAAGAAAGAGCCGAATGATACGCGATGCAAGAGAAAATGATAACACAGACAAGCAAGCGAGCAAGTATGCACAAATGATTCAAGAACAAACAAGGTATTGCCCCTATCAAGCAGTAAACCAATGATATACTGATAACGATATACAATAGTGTTGTCATGGTGGGGAACGATATATCCCTAGACCAACACGGCAGGCGTGTTGTCATGGTGGGGAACGATAGATCCCTAGAGCAACATGAAGGATAGTGTCTGGTTTCAAGAAATGAAGCATGTCATGTAAGATGCGTGTGTTGGTCTGATTTCGACAATGCAACATCCTGTATAAGACAATTGATTGATTAACTGATCGAGTTGGTTTACGACCAGACAAGGATCAAGACCACTGATTGTGATTGGATCATTTGTGCAAGATTGACTTGACTTGATTGGTATGGATTAAGGATGGACCTTGCATTTGGATCATTGCTCTGACTGGCTGATGAAAGATATGATAGATAGAATATTGATTGATAGAAGAAAGACTCGATAGAAGGACTCACAAGCTTTCGTAAACATTGATACTCTGCATTGTTGGATCTTTATTACATGGGGTATGGTATGGATGTATAAATGGATATAGGATGGATGCTTTGCTTTTAGAGTGCTTTATTTCATCATTGGGCATTTTTTTGGTACATTTTCTGAAATGTTGTAAGTGGATACAAGCATCTAGGTATAATTGAACCGAGATGACCTGAGTACCGCTTACATGGATTGTGATTTAGCAAGTTAATACAAGCATCTAGTCAAAATTGAATCTAGATGACCTGAGTACATCTTGCGCGTCAACAAACAAGGATTGCCCCCATTCATGTTATACCTTTGATGTCCTCGATGATCTTTTGCCGATCATGTCCTTAGACAAGGCTTCACATTACTAAAGTTGAATCCACAAACAACAAACAAAGAAAACAATCATGCCCCCATCATAGCATCTCTAGCATTTGCATCCTTGAGTAGCATAGAAAGACATGATAATAAAAATCAAGACTCTGTAACCTAAACCTAGTTCCAATCCACAGAACATTCTTGCCATTAGATGTGTTTATTTCTTACTGTAAGTTGAATAAAATCATTTAGAAGACCTTGGATAGTTGCTTTGCATTGGATAGGTTTAAGGTGCTCATAGTCAAGATTTTTGCTTGAGGCTCAGGTTTTGCTTGCATTTGCTTGTTTGGTGAGAAGATTGCACAATCCTTATTGGTGAGACGGACCCTAAGGGACTGACCTAGTGCCTCGGGGGCTCATTACTAAATGGCCTTGCCTACGTGACGGCGCAGAGGCAACGTAGTTCAGGGTAAACCCTAATGGACCATGGACGGACTAGAAGAAAGATGACAAGAATGAAGACAAGAAAAGGGGACGAATGGGACCGTGGGAGAAATGGAAGCCTCGGGGGTGCATTAGAATAATGGCCTTGCCTACGTGACGGCGCAGAGGCAACGTAGTTCACGTTCTTGGACCATGGACCTAAGATATGGATCAGATATGGAATAGCTATGGATCAGATATGGAACAGATATGGATAGGCAAGACATGATATGGAACAGATGATACCGATGATAAGGAAACACCATGGATAGGTAGATGTATGGGTGATAAAGAATGGAACGGGTAGGTATGAGGATGGGCAATAGTGGATAGAAGGAAACAAGGATGTGATCTCCAAGGACCATGTCGCATAAGTATAACATGCCCCATTGTAGGTAGAGTACGTAGGATTTTTCATGACAATGCTAAAGACGATAGGAGGATGAGAGGATAATGAAGGATTTGCATGGTTTGGAGGGATAAGGTATGCCAAGAGATATCTAAAACATTTGTCAACATTGTGCCCCCAATCTTTATCAAGATCAAGAAAAATAGAGAAATGGAGGATTAGGATGGATGGATGGGACAGTATAGGTATGTAATGGAGAGAGGATAGGATAGGAAATGGTATGAAAGGAAATTGGTAGGAGAAAAGTGATATGCCGATGAGACAAAGTGCCCCCAAGTGTAGGTGACATAGGAGATCAACTTACACATGATGCCTGTTTGCCAGGTTTTCATCATGGTACTTATCCAAGGCGCCTGTTTGCCAGATTTTCACCATTGGATGAAGGGATTTTTCTTTACTCTTTTTTTTTTTTTTGGATAGGAGAAGGTGGAATACAGAAGAGAGGGACCCGAGTGCCTGGTTTCATGAATTGTGATAGTCCCGCTAGAAAGATGTCATTGCATGGACCATGTCAAGTGTGCTCCTAGATGTTGGTAGGGGAGTGCATGAAAGTGAGACAAAGTAGGTAGATAGTGGATTATGGAAGGTGCGATAGTGGATGATGATGAAAAATATAGAAGGACTTATGCAAGGATGGAAGGAAGGTTTATGCAAAAGCATGGACCATAGGATGAGGGAGATATGTAGGATAGTAGTGGAGGGGAGGGGAGATGGAGTTATACGGAAGTGTTGTGGAATGGAAGGGGATCATGACCAACGGTTGCACATACTGTGATAAACATTGAAGCTGATGATGGGAAGGTGGTGTAGGAAGCAATGGAGAGTTTTTTTTGGTGGATGAATGATATAGGCCTTTAGGGATCCACATAGACTTTGCATTGTTTTGATTTTTGTTTGTCATGTGGGATGGAAGGATTTGATACTTTTGGATGGAATTGGAGAAAGTGAATGGTTGAAATTCTTGAGAGGTGGATGCCTCATGTAACTTGAGGGCTTTTTGCTTAGGTACCCAAACCATTTTGTTTTTAGATAGTACCTGTGAAGGTATGGGTTTGGGTGTATGCAACTTTTGTGTAGCTTTCGGAGTAATCATTTGTTGCTTGGGGACCCACACTTTTTTCAATTTGGCATTGAGGTGTGTGGGTGTATGCAGCTTTTGATATGGATAATTCTTTGATTCTTGGCTTTTATATCCTAGGTCATGAGGACTCTTAGGATTTGTGATTTTATAGGTAGAGGCATCCACATATTTGTCATGGAATCCCCGTGGGATGGTGGAAGTGAGGTTGGTGAAAGCTCCTTGTTTAGACAATATGTGCATTTGTCGGCCATGATTGGGATATTTAGAGGATTCATAGATGGATGGATAAGGTGTTGGAAGAAGTGGTGGTAGGATGCATAGAGGGCTATTAGGAGTTGGAAGTAGCGGAGGTAGATTGGATGGTGGAAGGTGTATGGTCACATGCTTTTGACAAATGTAGGATGATGGAGGTGGAATGGCGACATATGTTTTGGGGATATGATAGGGTTTGCGATGGAAAGTAGTAGACTTAGGAGGAGTGGAAGAAGTACCAACATCTTGAGATTGCTTACCTTGGGGTATGTATCCAAGGCCATATGGAGGTGGAGGAACATTGACATGGATAGGTTCCAAAATACCTTGTTCATGAAGGCCTAAGCCTTTACCTTGATAGTTCATATTCTGGAGTATGCGATGGACCATGGGATTATGTATAGGTGCATTAGCAGTGAGTTCCTTATTGGATGAGGAAGGCGAGATAGCGGATAATGGTTGTTGGTGTTCTAAGGAAGAACATTCATGCATGAAGGTAGTAAGCCCAAGGATATAAGATGATGGATTTGTAGTTTGGTCAATAATGGATGGTGAAGGATCGTTAGAATCTTGATCATCATTATGCTCTTTAGGATCTAAGTTATTGGGTTGATCCTTCGTGTGCACTTGGGAGGCAAGTGTCTCATCAGAGGGAGTGAAAGTTGTTGGATCATGGATGGGATTAGATGGAAGAGGGATAGAAGAAATGGAGGCTTCTTGCTTACGAATGGGTATGGGATCAAGTTGTTCAAGGACATCTTCCTCATAGGGAATATCTTGATCATAGAGAAGGTATAGGTTATGCATGGGACGGAATTGGATTTCCTTCTCATGTATAGGTGGTGAGAGATGGATAGGATCAAGTGGCTCATGGAGAGGTTCATTATTATGGATATCATCTTGATCATGGAAAAGATACGTGTTATGGATAGGTTGCAAGAAAGTGATTTGATCTTGACTTAGACTAGGGATTAATGTTTCCTCATGCTTAGGATTAGACTCTTGACATACCTCTTGGGTTGCTTGAATGGAAGTGGATAGCTCTTGGATAGCTTCTTGGTTGACAACATAGATGTTTGATGGACCTTGACTTTGGCACATGGTAGAAGGCTCTTTGATAAGCTCAAGGAATTGAGGATCACATGAAGGGGTTGTAGGATTTGACATGTTATTGGAAGCATCTTTTGTAAGGTTGAGTACCGAAATTTGGGGACATGGTTGATTCTCTGCTAGTAGCCCTTGGATCACATCCTTCATAGGTGTATGGATAGGTGAATGAGGGGATTTTGCTTTCTCCCTAACTTTTCTTTGGTTGTATAAATTTGGAAAAACTCTTTTCCAGAAATCATCCAAGGATTCCTTGGTTGTCGGTTTAGAGTTTGGGGAACTCGATGATGGTGTTGGTGTAGAACTGGTACATTTTGGAATATGTGTCTTAGAAAGTGGTGAAGGAGGACTAGTAGTGAAGCCTTGTCTAAGGACATGATCGGCAAAAGATCATTGAGGACATCAAAGGTATAACATGAATGGGGGCAATCCTTGTTTGTTGATGCGCAAGATGTACTCAGGTCATCTAGATTCAATTTTGACTAGATGCTTGTATTAACTTGCTAAATCACAATCCATGTAAGCGGTACTCAGGTCATCTCAGTTCAATTATACCTAGATGCTCGTATCCACTTACAACATTTTAGAAAATGTACCAAAAAAATGCCCAATGATGAAATAAAGCACTCTAAAAGCAAAGCATCCATCCTATATCCATTTATACATCCATACCATACCCCATGCAATAAAGATCCAACAATGCAAAGTATCAATGTTTACAAAAGCTTGTGAGTCCTTCTATCGAGTCTTTCTTCTATCAATCAGTATTCTATCTATCATATCTTTCATCAGTCAGTCAGAGCAATGATCCAAATGCAAGGTCCATCCTTAATCCATACCAATCAAGTCAAGTCAATCTTGCACAAATGATCCAATCACAATCAGTGGTCTTGATCCTTGTCTGGTCGTAAACCAACTCGATCAGTTAATCAATCAATTGTCTTATACAGGATGTTGCATTGTTGAAATCAGACCAACACACGCGTCTTACACGACATGCTTCATTTCTTGAAACCAGACACTATCCTTCATGTTGCTCTAGGGATCTATCATTCCCCACCATGACAACATGCCTACCATGTTGGTCTAGGGATATATCGTTCCCCGCCATGACAACACTATCGTATATCGTTATCAGTATATCATTGGTTTACTGCTTGACAGGGGCAATACCTTGTTTGTTCTTGAATCATTTGTGCATACTTGCTCGCTTTCTTGTGTGTGTTATCATTTTCTCTTGCATCGCGTATCATTCGGCTCTTTCTTCACCCATTTTCTTCAAATCTAACCTTCTTCATCGTGAGATTGTCCGTCTCACGCCTTCTGCCCTTTTTCCCATCCAATCTCCCGAGGGGGCATTCTATCATCATAACTTGTACCAGGGGCAAACTGGGGCATGTATCACTGTCAGACTATTTATTCTTTGAAGCAATGCTGTAAACTGCATTGCATCAAAGAGGGGCAAAATGTATACGCCTAAAAATGACACAAATCATCCTAAATAAATATTCTAAATATTTATTCCATTCTTCTACCAATTAAATAAATATTCTAAATTTATTTAATCAATTCACTATCCCATAATTAAATAAATTCTATTTATTTAATTAAAATTCTTCTATTTGTCCCACACAATTAAATAATCATAAATTATTTAATTAAGCCTAATTCCTCTATCCTAAAGTTCTAAATTCAAAATTCCACATCACCTTTACACCTCACCTTTTCCACCTCACCTTGTCCACCTCATCAGGTTGCACATGTAATTAAATATATTTAATATTTAATTGCCTTATTTTCCCTCACCCACATGGCCTATTTCTTCTCCAATCAGAGGTTAGTTAACCAATCAATCAAATCTGTTAACTAACCTGTTAGTTGAGTCAAATCCTCAATCAATCTAGTCAGTTCCACAATCCACTCTTCTAACTGATCAGTCAATTCTGTTAACAGACCAGTCAATGGAGTTAACTCTCCAATCAGTTTTGTCACATCCCACCTTTCATGATGGAGCTGGGACACTTGGCACGTTTCCACTAGTTGCACATTCCTCAACCATCCTCAGCCATTGATCTTCATATCTCCTCTCAACCGTTGATTCCCATTCTTCCAAATCTATAAATGAAGCTTCATTCTTCCATTCTATTCATCCAGGCTTTTGACATCGTTACTCTGTAGAAATATCACCAGCGCGCCTTTGGCACCCACTTGTCATCTACAAGCTTGAGATCACCATTGTTGCATTGGAGCTCACCTTCATTACATATCACACCATAGCCGTTCACCATCGACTTCCTCAAACAGCTTTAAAAGATTACACTCTCTGAGGGCTCATCTCATTTGCGAAAGGACGATTCATGATAGGCAAACAACAGAAGTTTCGAAATGGAAGGGGTTTGCTGTGTTTGTTCATTGCTTTGTTCATTTGAATCTTCTTTGTTTCTCTATTCTGTTGATGTTTGGGTCTTATTTAATTCATTTGATTGATTCGACATTTTGACCTTACAGTTAAAACCTGTAAGGTTAGTCCAAAAGACCAATATATTAGTTTTGTTGGTGGGAAATTAGGGTTATATGTGTTAGGTAATGAAAAATTTTATACTAGTTATTTCTTACAAACATGTCAAGAAAAATTCTAGCATTATAACCCATTTGGATTTGAAGACCCAGTCAAAAAGAAGAGAACAAAATGATGTAGGTAGTGATGAAAAGAAAAAATCCAACATAAAAAATTTTCCTAAAACAAAAAAGTTAGCACAGTTGTGGTGAAATAACACTAAAATAGAGCAAGATAGTGCTAAAATAGTTGGAAATGGTGCTAAACTATGGATTTATACCATGACTGTGGGAGACTTTAGTGCTAAACTGACTTGTCAATCAAGAAACCTTCAAAAACACTTGAGGAAAAGTTAGTTTGGGACCAGGGCATCCCATCGGACATGCCAAATGAACATGCAACGAAACAAGTCATAAAAACAAAAGAGAATGAAAGCAAAATGCACAATTACACCTTCAAAAGCCTTTAAGAGTCGTCCACTCCATGATAAGGTGGAGAGTGTTGTGTTGGCAAGAGACACTATATGGATTCATGGTTGTTGTCATTGATGGCAACAAAGGTCATCCCACATATCCGCAAGTCATGGTGTGTCTCTACCGGAAGTCAGAATGAAGATTGTTGTGGTCTGGTGAACAAGAACAGAGCATGTGGCAAGGTCCGACAGATTGGTCCGGATCTCTCAGAGGAAGTGTCTTGGTGCAGTGCGGATTTGGGGAAGTCAAGAGGACTACCTTGAGTAGTATATTCCAAGGATTTAGCCTTCGGTGATGAACAAAGAAAAAGATATGAATAGTTGAGTACCGGATTCCTGAGAGACAGTGAGAACAGAGGAAGAACTGACTGACAGAGTATCAGACTATTTTTCGGATGTGTTACTGTTGATGGTAAAGGTTGTGAAGGCATGAATCCTATTTGGCCGACATGATGAATGACATCTACAAGTATATGCTTGATCCGCATTACTTGATATGCAAGGATTCAGCCGACAGAACAGAGTTTGTGAGAAGATAGATTATTCCAGGTGCCGACTAGAAAGATAATGAAATCACTAGTGCGGATATATATAGAGGATGGATTTAGTTGTGAAGATTGTAATTGTGTGATGGTGTATGCGAATAAGTGTAGAACAGAGCAGAAGTAGTAAGAAAGATTCGGTATGTGAAAGGATAGCAGAATAAAGAACAGAGGAAAGATGAAGTGCAGCAGATCAGTGTACTGAGCCTAACCGGAACTAAACTCCAGCATATGTAGATGCTTCCAATCAGTTCAAGACTGTGATTCTTATCACTTTGTAGACAGTGTGTCTCCTTGTAGGCAGTGGGCCTCTTTGTGAGCAGTGTGCTCGGGCAGTGAGCCCTAATTGGCAAGTGCCATTTTGTAATTCCTTATTCTTCTAACAGAGAATAATCTTTGGGTTAATCACCCCATGGTTTTCTCCCTTAACAGGGTTTCCACGTCAAAAATACTGTGTCATGTGTTTTTCATTTCATGGTAATGTTTGTTTGTTTGATTCAATGCTGCATTGATTAATAAGAAAGTTCAAAAGAAGAAATAAGTAGGATAACTGATTCACCCCCCCTCTCAGTTATCAACAATTGGTATCAGAGCTAAGTTCCTCCTAATAGAGCCTAACAGCTTGAGGAAGATCTGGGAGTTCAAATGGATGCATATGGTTTAAGGGAGCAACTCAAGATTGCCCTTGAGGATCTTGAACAGTCAAACTCTGAAGTCAATGAATTAAAGGAAAGACTCAAACAGGCTGATGAATTCATGAGAGAACTAAGGGACAAATTAAGTCTCTCTATGAAAAAGAGAAAGGAGCTGCTCCAACAATTGGCAAGACAAAGTGAAGAAAGCAATACAAATGAAGAATTGACTGAGAAAACCAAGTTATGTGAAAAGTTATCAAAAGAAGTCATTATGTTAAGACATGAAATGGAATCAGGAACTATAAAGTTTACTCAAGAGATTGAAGAAAAAAGAAAAGCTGAAGACAATCTAAGACAATCTCTTAAAGAGAAATCAGAAGAATGCCACCAGATGGATAGAATTATCAGACATCTTGAATCTGATCTTGAAGAGGCCAAAGATAATGAAGAAAAACTTGAGGATCAAATTGTCTCTCTCAAAAGAGATCTTCAAACAGCAAATGAATATAAAGAAAAATTCAAGATAAGTTCTGCCCAACTTGAAGTACTTCTTGGAAGTCAAAAGAGGACAGATGACAAGTATGGTTTGGGATATGAGAAAGGAGAAAGCTCCGGATCCAGTCAAAAGAATTTTGGATCAGAAAATCCAAGGAATAGGCCTAGAAGACCTCCGGTAAGACAGCCCAATGCTCAAAGATATCCATCCTTCAATGGATACTGCCACAGCTGCAATCACTTTGGTCACAAAGCTAATCAGTGCAGGAAGAGAATGAATCAGACTAATTCATCCTTCTCCGGACAGTGCTTTAACTGTAAAAGGTATGGACACAAGTCTCATGAATGTATAAATATGCAAATAAACAAATCATTCAATGGTAGATGCTTTGCATGCAATAGAGTAGGTCATATGGCTAATCAATGCATATCAAGAGGTTATCAGTCAAATATGCAAAGAAATGTTATTTGCCAAATCTGTAATAGGTCCGGTCATAATGCAAAAGTCTGCAGAAGCAAGAATCAGGACAAAAGAGGTCCGGTATATAATCAGAATCAAGACAAGGGTAAACAAAAGATGAATGTGGATGAAGTTAGGAATCAGATGAACAAGATTTGGGTGAAGAAAAGTTCAGAGAATGTAGAGGTTGGATCCGCACTAGACTCTGGTGCTGATATTTCTTCCAGAAATTAAAAAGTGAGCTCTGGCTCAGGGGGAGACTCAAAGAAAATCCTGTTCCCCCAGCCAATCAAGTGGTGCTGGATGTGATACAAGATGCAGAGTAAAGGGTTTGAAGATATAAGTCCTGAGATGATCCAGACAAGATTTCAGAGGTCCGCATGAAGATGCAAAGAAGTTGTGATCGATCAAGTAAGACCTATTCTGAGAGATGCTCCGGAATGACAGAGGACTACAAAAGGGTCCGGAGAGATCCGGAAGTACATTATTTTGCTCTGCGGACTGGACAGAATGTTTGGGATGTTCTTGTAATGTGTCATCATGATTTATTCATGATTGAAAGATCCGCATGATGTTCATAGATCAGGACTGATCTGGGATACTCCAAGCTATCCGGACAAGGCAAACCAGAATAATATAGGTGAATCATTTATTGCAAACAGATATTAGGGTTTGCAAAATGATATAAGGGATTTCTCAACAATCACTTGATCATTCCACATCCAAGAAGAAGTGAAAAGCGGAGCTCTGAAACAAAATTCATCAAGTTCACCGAAGATCTCCTGCCGAAGTCATTACATACAGAAATCAATCCAGCCACTCCGTGCAACCGAAGACACAAAAGGTATTTTCCACTTTTGATATCTTGCTACAAATCTTTTGAAGAAATGGCTACTCCAAATATAGTAAAAATCTCAGATAGGCCCCGACCTAAATTTAAGAAACATCCATACAAGTCATTGGAGGTAGATCCCTTAGGAGCATTTTCCAGTGTTCCTCATGGAGTTTTACACACAGAAGACATTAGGGTTTACATACATGCAAGCATTGAGGAATTTGGGGAATTCAAATTGAGAGATCTCTATCACAAACAACTGATAGACAATGCTTTTGAGCTTAAACCAGAGTATAAGGGTATCCAGAAGAAATAATTTGATCAATTCATTCATTTCCCCTGCTTTGAAGAAGATGAATGGGTATGATATATACTGAGCAGGATGCATGACAACTTCCTATGGCTGGATAGACCCTGCAAGATCACAAAAGAGGCAATTAGGGCAGTAACTGGTCTATACTCTTCCGGAGGGATACCTATCCTCAAATCTGTCAAAAATAACATTGTAACTGAGGCCACCGGATCAAAATTTGATAAGAGGGCAATGACCATTGAAGATATTTCTGATCCGGATATCAAGTATGCATCCATGATAATAGGATACAAGATCTATCACTCCAGCAGGGAGAATTCTGTATCTGAAACTGCAGTGTATACTGCCTATGAAATGCTAAGGAAGAATGCAGAATATGATCTCTGCGAACTGCTCTTAAGCCAATTAATGGAAAATATACAGAAAATCAAGAAGGACAAAAAGAATTCCTTTAAGTATGGTACTCTTATATTATGTCTATTTTTCTACTTCATGAATGAGCTGCCCAGATCAAGTGGATGGGCATGGCAGAATGACAAACCTGTTGCAGTCCAGATAAGAGACTATCTACATGGGCTTGGGGATGCCAAAGCAAGAAATACAGCCCTATGGGGATACTTCAAAAACTTCCAAAGCATGATGCAAGCAAGAGAAAGAATTCCCCAGTCTCTTGTTGAAAAATACAAAGACTCAGTGTGCTTTATGGTGGACACTGATCAGTGCCTAATGGAGGCAGTGGAGCCAAGGACTGTCTGGATCATGCCCATGGGGTATGAAGTGGATGAACAGATAGTGGAGCTGCATGTTCAACACATGCTAAGTCAGCCCAAAGATCCAAAGGCAGAAAGGTTTGGAACCTTTGAGGAGCTGAGTGTAAAGATACATGTAGAACTCAGGGAACCTGAAATAAAGAGGAAGGTGAGAAAAGAAGTAGAGCATATTGCTCAAGGCCTAGGCATCTCAAAAGAGGCACTTGATGCCAGCCAGGAAAAGAGGAGAAAGGCTAAGGAAGAAAAGAAAAGTAAAGAAAGTGTTCCGGTTGAAACTTCCACCCGGACCAGATCATCAAAAAGATCTACACCTCCCACAACCAAAAGTTCAAAACTGGAAGTCCAGGCATCCGGTAAAAGATCTAAGACAAAAGCCACAAGGGCTTATGAAAGCTAAAAGGATGAAGAGGAAACTGAGTCAGATGAGGGAGTAAAAGAAATAAAGAAGCAGAAGAAGAAAGGATCTGGGAAACCCTCCACAGGCCAAGACAAGGAAGAAATGGCAGAGGAATTTGCTGAAAAGCCCACTCTGTCTCTAGACAGTGTAGTCAAATCAGTCACTATGGATGGGAACCTTCAACCGGTGGCTGAATTCTATGATGACTACAATGAGGCAGATCAAAAGATCCTGCAAGAAGCTATAATAAGGTACTTGAACATCTACAATAAAGCTTTTATTGAGATTATCTCTGAAATCCCAAAGAGCCTAGAGATGGAACTAGAAATAAGAAAGAACAATGCCATGGCAAAAGACCTTGAGATCAGGGAACAGATAGCTATTCAGCTATATCCTTCAATTGATCACAAAACCATGAACATGATATTCAAGGACTGCAAGGATGAATTCAGAAGCAAAGCAAGGATGAATCTGCTTATGCTTGGTGAGACCGACAAAGTAGCCAAGGACACTGAAGAGATCCTCCAGAATACATACAAAAGGTTTAATATTCCTATTACAGAGGACTCAGGTGCAGAAACAGCTGCGGACTAGGAATCATCTGCTCCGGAAGAAGTGCCACTAGAACAGACTAACATCTCTTCTCCGGCTTCTCCTACAGTCTCCAGATCCCAAGAAGAAGAGAAACTATAGGAGAAAGAAGCAGCAGTTAAAGAAAAAGAGGTTGACAGCACCAAGGATGCAGAGAAAGAGAAGACCCCAACAGAGAAAACCACAACTGAAAGTGGTAAGAGTAAGGAAGGAGAAAAGATTCCAAAGGACAAAACTGCAGAAGAGAAGAAACATCTGTCTCCGGCAAGAGACACTGCACAAACTGTTCAAGAATTCTTGACAAAAGCCACTATAGAAATTGATGAACCGGACCTGCTAAAAGGACCATTAGATTTTGACTCTTTGTCACCAGTGCAAACAATGAAAATAGCCTCATTTGCAAATGAGAAAGTCAAAGAGAAACTACTGAAATCTCACATGGAAGACTGTGAGCTTATGGAGGTAGCATCTAGAGTGCTGGAAAAGATCATGCCATCTTTTTAGAAGGATCCCACAGCCTCCTCTTCCGGTAATCTCAAAACCTTAGTCAGCAGTGTTAGTACACATTTTGAATCTCTAGAAAAATCAGCTGAAGAAAAGGTCCGGAAGGAGTTTTTGGATAAAAGGTTCTCTGAGGTTCAGGGTTTGATCATTAATGATAGGAGAAACATGAACATTGGGATAAAGAGCTTAGAAAATGCTCTTAAGGATGGCGGTGAAATATACAAATTTTATATCTCCTGGTCCAAGGTAATAGTGGACATTGAGAAGAAAATAAAAGAGCAAGAGGACACACTACTAAGCTTGTCTCAAAGTTTTGATCCTCTTTTTTCCTCTATAACAAATCAAGAATGTCAGACTATTGCAGTCTTGAGTGAAATCAAGAAATTGGAGAAGGAAAGGAAAAATAGAATAAGCAGGTTGAGTGAGCTCAGGGGGTTAATTGTCCCTAAGCTAGAGGCCATGCATGAGGCCATAGCAGAAGCTCAAATCACAGCCCAGACAAGTGATCCAAAAGATCTAAAAAGGGCAGATGCATTTGCATTTTTGTTGAGTGGTCACATTTCAATTTTGGATAGAATGAAGCAAAGTTGGGCTACAGAACTGATCCAACTGAAGACATCTTTTGCAGACATTCTTCAGTTTATGTGAGTACGTAAATATGCGGCTATGTATAGAAAATTTTTGAAAATTTTGGTGTACGGACCCTACCCTTTGCCATTGATGTCAAATGGGGAGTGAGGAGTAGTGAAAAATGAGGAATCCAACTAAGGGGGAGTTCCGGAAATTGTATATAAAGATAGAGCATCAGCCAAGGGGGAGCATAGTGTAAACACTTAGTCATTTTTCACTAAGTGTTGCCATCAATGCCAAAGGGGGAGATTGTTGGCAAGAGACACTATATGGATTCATGGTTGTTGTCATTGATGGCAACAAAGGTCATCCCACATATCCACAAGTCATGGTGTGTCTCTACCGGAAGTTAGAATGAAGATTGTTGTGGTCCAGTGAACAAGAACAGAGCATGTGGCAAGGTCCGACAGATTGGTCCGGATCTCTCAGAGGAAGTGTCTTGGTACAGTGTGGATTTGGGGAAGTCAAGAGGACTACCTTGAGTAGTATATTCCAAGGATTTAGCCTCCAGTGATGAACAAAGAAAAAGATATGAATAGTTAAGTACCGGATTCCTGAGAGACAGTGAGAACAGAGGAAGAACTGACTGATAGAGTATCAGACTATTTTCTGGATGTGTTACTGTTGATGGTAAAGGTTGTGAAGGCATGAATCATGTTTGGCCGACATGATGAATGACATCTACAAGTATATGCTTGATCCGCATTACTTGATATGCAAGGATTCAGCCGACAGAACAGAGTTTGTGAGAAGATAGATTATTCTGGGTGCCGACTAGAAAGATAATGAAATCACTAGTGTGGATATATATAGAGGATGGATTTAGTTGTGAAGATTGTAATTGTGTGATGGTGTATGCGAATAAGTGCAGAACAGAGCAGAAGTAGTAAGAAAGATCCGGTATGTGAAAGGATAGCAGAATAAAGAACAGAGGAAAGATGAAGTGCAGCAGATCAGTGTACTGAGCCTAACCGGAACTGAACTCCAGCATATGTAGATGCTTCCAATCAGTTCAAGACTGTGATTCTTATCACTTTGTAGACAGTGTGTCTCCTTGTAGGCAGTGGGCCTCTTTGTGAGCAGTGTGCTCGAGCAGTGAGCCCTAATTGGCAAGTGCCATTTTGTAATTCCTTATTCTTCTAACAGAGAATAATCTTTGGGTTAATCACCCCGTGGTTTTCTCCCTTAACAGGGTTTCCACGTCAAAAATACTGTGTCATGTGTTTTTCATTTCATGGTAATGTTTGTTTGTTTGATTCAATGCTGCATTATTTAATAAGAAAGTTCAAAAGAAGAAATAATTAGGATAACTGATTCACCCCCCCCCTCTCAGTTATCAACATGTTGCACCCAAACACTCTAGTTTTACCCAAACTTAATGAAACTATGTGGATTGCTCTCAAAACACAAAACTAAATTAGCATGGTAAGGATGAGATGAAAGGAATTTTGGCATTATGGAATTGTATGAAATGAGATGATGAGAATGGCTTATGGAGGGTCTTATTTATAGGCAAATTTGGAGGGATTTTGATCCAACGGTTGAGATTAATCATTAAAAGTTGAGATCAAGGGTGGAGATTGCATAAGAGATGGAGGGTTGAGATTTGATCAAAAAAATTGGATGCTAGAGAATAAAAATGAATTTTAAATTCATTTTTGGGGAAGGCTTTGCATTTAATATGATACTGACTTGTGAGGAAATAAAATGTTATTTCCTTGGGAGGATGTGGAATTTTTAATTCTATTTCATGTGGAGTTGTGAGGCACATGTGACACATGGGTAATTTTAGAACTCACATGTGTGAGCCCAATTTTGGAGAAGAGATTAGCATGGAAATAGTAAGGTAAAGTGGAAGGGTCATGTGACCCATGGGATTATTTTGCAATTTTAATTTGTGGGTTTTGGGAAAATGAGTTAATGATGCTTTGACCAAGTTAATCAGGGTGATTAACTTAATTAATGTGGCTAGAGAAAATTAGGGAATGGGATAATCAGGGTTTAGAATTAATTAAATAATGATTTATTTAATTAATCTAGGTCTAGGGGTCATGTAGGCTAGGTAGCTAATTAAATAATAGCTATTTAATCAACTAGGCTAGGTATAGGCTGACTAGTAGGGTAGATTAATTAAATAAGTATGATTTATTTAATTAATCAAGTATATGAAAGTGGACAATTTATCCAAATAAATATTTTCTTATTTATTTAGTTAGTTGGGTTGATGTTGTAAGCTATAGTGTTGAATTAAATTAATTAATTTAGAACTAAGGGTTAATTAATGATGAATGGTTAGGGATAAATGATTAGGGATGATGTAGGGATAATTAATTAAATAATTATAAATTTATTTAATTAATCAGATGAATGGGGAAATTAGTGATATCGACGATGCCATAAGAATGGTTAAAGGGTCGAAACATTTTTAGGTGTCTACATTAACCACTAATAAAATTATTCCAAGTGGAAAAGTATCTCTTAACAATTGAAATTATTTTTCTTGCCACTTAGCATAAAATAAATGATGTATGTATGGTTCTATCAATTTACAAAAAAATTCCATAAATGTTCCAATAGGTACCTCCTATTCTACATAATCTAACCTTGTGGATTCTTTCCCAATTTTTGTTTCAAACTTTATGTACTTGTAACTCTTACAATTTACCATCTTCATCATGTCACTATCTTCATTTCTCAAAGGAATTTTAGCCAGATTTCCATATGTTTCACAAAGTCCTTTTATTCATTCCATTGGACCATCTTCATCATCATAATATTTATCACATAAGATGGATGTTATGAATTGACTTACCCATTTAGGAGGTGCATTTTGAGAACCATCACTTTCTTATTTGATATTTCAAAACACCTGATAGTAAAGATCAAATTCAATATGATAATGACAATAACAAGTTTCAAAAACCTTGTTTTCCTTCACATAATGTGGCCTTAACATTTGAAACAATGTTTATCCAATCTTTATATGAGGATTTGCATCACAAAACATCACATACATCTCATGTTGTGTTATGTCTGACCAATGTTTTTATGCAGTTCAAAATTGTCTCCAGGCCTAATCTTGTTTTTAAAACATCTCCTTTAATTGATGAGGGACGAGTTTGTTCATTCCAAAAACATGAGATCAAGTTCCTAATACAATCTTCAATCTTGTTAGAATAAGGAGCCCTACACATCAATGGTCAATTGCCTTCTATAGTAGTATCATCCAAAACCTTTCTCCTTTTCACATATCTTGTTAGTGTCTTTCTACTTAAGCCAATTTCACTTGAAAGTGAAGAGATTTGATTCTTTCTTGACATTTGTGGACTTATAATAGATGTCAACATCACTCTTCTTGAAATTCTCTTACTCACTGATGGAGATTGTTTCCCAACGGAACCCAAACCTTTTTTAACATTTTCAACAATATATTTTTCTAAGCATCTTTTCCTCTTATTTTTGAAATCTACACCCATCATTTGTAATGGCTCTTTAGATCATCACGAGAAATCAATGTTGATAACAATTGGGCTTGACCAAGTGTATCATGATTTTTGAAATAAGCCTCAATTATTTCAATTGAAGTTCTTGGCAGTGCCCTCTTAGTAGTTTGACGAGGTTGTTCAACATAAAATTTCAATTTCTCCATATCCATTTCAAGCAAATGATCTATATTTTTGTAAGAAAAATTTCTCTTCACCTCTTTAATTAGATTCATAGTATCAATATCGGTAGAAGGAAGCGATCCTGACTCCTATCCAACATCAACGTGTACATAGGCCTACTCTCTGACATCAGTTGTTTGTGCTTGGGTCTCCTCCCTGACATCAACTATGTGTGCTTCAACCTCCTCTGCTCTAGTAACTAAATTAGGCTAGACCTCTACTCCAATTTATGTATGTTGAGCCCCTACACATATCATATAAAAGAGAAAATCTTAAAATATATAAAAGTTAGGTTATTAAACTATTGCTAAATCATGAAGGTGATTATGAGTTTAGAATGAGAAAGTGTTAGGGATGTAGTATTCATTGTTGGTGAAAAATCATATTTTCACTTTTACATAAGTTAATTAGGGAGATTCATTTTCTATTTTGAGCCTCATGACATGTATCATAGGCTTTCTTTTATCTTAAAAGCATTGTGACATGTGTCACATGCTTTCTTTATGCTTTCTTTCCCCACTTTGTCTATTCTTGGACAGTGGTTGTGTATATCCTTTGTATTTATTTCTGAATAATGCAATGGAATGTGAAGCACATAATTAAATTCATGCATTTGGCTTTTGCAATATTTTCTTACAGCTCTCTCTTGTAGAAGTTTTCCTGCAAATGATTTTGGGAATCTAACAATCCTTACAATTTTCTCCAACTTTGAACAATTTTAAACTATAGATCAAGTGCATGCATGTCAAAATATTTGTACAGGAAAAGAAAATAAACATGTAAATGGAAATAACATCTAGAATGATATGTCCATATGGATGGTCATGTGCACAAGTTCCATCTAAAGTTGACTTTTCATGTCCCATTTATGTTACAATAAAAAAAAATTAGGAGTATCATCTAATCAAAATATTAAATTAGATCATTAACAAATACTTGCTAAAATTAAAAAATAACATTGGAAGTGGAGAGAGCTCTACCTCTACATGTGTTTCTAGGGTTTTGTCTTGATGCAGTCTTTCTGTCACATAGGGATGGAGGGTACTGCCTCGGGTAGTACCTATGGGCCCCTGCCTAAGATGGGCGATGACTATTCCAAGATCTAGAAAAATGTTTTGATAGGACAAGAGTACTCTTCTCCTAAAGATACCTCTGCAGTCCCAGTCTAGAATGAAATGGTTGCAAGAACATCTCTAGACATACCAGATGATTTGGTTGAGGAAATCACTACCTCCATGGATCTCTCTCTTGTGGGTGAGTTCTTTTCTCTTTGGCCTAGTATTGAGATGGTTCTGAAATGGGTTTTCAATTGTTGGCACATTAAGGGTAGTGTGACTATCATTGCTATGGCATGGGGGCTTTTTCTTTTTCATTTTACTAGCAGAGAGGATATGATAGCTATTTTAGTAGGAGGGCCATTGCTCTATGGTACTCACTCACTTGCACTATGTAGTTGGTGACTAAGGTTTGATCCCAGCTCTGACTTGAACCGTACTGCCCCAGTCTGGGTGAGACTTTGAGGGTTCCCCTTGGAATACTGGGATGAAAAGGCTTTTTCTGCTATTGCTAATACCTTTGGTTATTTTTTCACCTCAGATAATACCACTTGAACTAAATCCTGATGTGTTTATGCTAGATTTTGTGTTAATGTGGAAGTACACAAAACTCTTCCTATGTCTATTGAACTAAACTTGAAGTTTGGGGTTTGGATGCAGCTGATATTTTATGAAAATGCGACCACTTTTTGTCAACTCTGCAAAAAGAAGGGGCACTTGATGTCCCATTGCAAGCTCAAGAAAGCTAAGGAACCAACTAATCAGGAAAATAAGGAGAGTAACCCTAGTTCCTCTGAGCAGTCTCTGGATAAGAGATTGGATGACAATCAAGATCTGTAGGGAATGGGCGGTAATGGGGAATGGCAATTTGAAGATGGACAAATCCACAATGATGGAGAACAAGATCTTCATTATTCTTCAAAAGATCCACTGGTGTTGGAAGATGGAAAGACCCACAATGATGGGGAACAAGTTCTTCAGCATTCTTCAATAGATCAGTCGATGTTGGAAGATGGAGAGATCCATAAAGAAACTCATTTGGAAAGATAGCAAGTTCATGGTGGAAATAAGGAGGTTCAAGTTTCAGACCCTCCACCTCTTCTGGATAACATTCCAGAGGTTGTCCTTAATATTGTGAGAATGAGTTCTCAACCCTCTCCAAGATAGAGTCCAACTCCTATCTATCCTAGAGTAAGGACTATCAAAAGCTAGCATGCAGACCCTATTAAGGAAAGGTTAACCCCGAAACAGAATATTGACCCAAATCCACCCCTTAGAGTAGGGCCCAGTGGTAAAAGTAGTGACCAAGATGAATGGATTACTCCAAAGAAGTAGGGTTGTAAGCCCAAGAAGTCTGCTGATGTTGGAATTGATCTGAAGTCAGGTCGGCCATCTTTAAGGGAAATAAGACAAAGGAGGTCCATTCCCAAAAACTCTTTAAATGAAGATTTTATCATGGAACATGAGGGGTCTTAACAGCCCTTCAAAGAAATTTGAGGTCAAGAATTGTATTTTAGATCATAAAATTGATATTCTCTTACTTCAGGAGGTTAAAATGTTGAAGGAAATTTTTAAAATGATTACTGATAAGATCTAGCCTAATGTTGCTTATTGTATTAGTCCTGTTGTTGGTGCCTCTGGGGGGATTGCTACGATGTGGAATAAAGCTAGGTTTAGAGGTATGCTTACCTTCTTTAATAAGCATTGTCTTATGGATAACTTTTCTTTACCCTCTTTCCATTGGACTTTGGTCAATATTTATGCCCCCAACACTAGGGTGTTGCAAAACACTTTGTGGGAGGATTTGTCTATTCACCTCTCTTCTTCCCCTAATTCTCACTGGATGCTTGCAGGTGACTTCAATACTCCTTTATACCCCTCTGAGAAATATGGAGGCATCCTTGACTAGTTTGATAGTATGCTTGATTTAGCTAAATTTACCAATACTTTTGGGCTCCTAGATATTGAGTTGCAGAATCAGAAGTTTACTTGGTCTAACAGAAGGAGAGGTGATAAAATGATTCAAGTTAAATTGGATAGGTTCCTCATTTCCAATAACTAGGATAATAATCTTAACCTCAGTCTTACCACCATTCCTAGGACTGTTTTAGATCATAATCCTATTCTCCTCAGCTGGGTTGATCAGAGAAGGAGGGGTCCTTTCCTTTCAGATTTGAAGCAATGTGGATTAAACACTAGGATTTTAGAAGTCTTCTGGCTAGATGGTGGCAACTCCCAATCCAAGGTACCCCTATGTTTAGACTGGTTAAGAAGCTCTTGCACATTAAACAAGAGGTTCGTGGTTGGAATAAGTATAGTTTTGGGAATGTGTTTGCATAGAAGATCATTTCTAGAAAATTGGCTGACATTCAATCCAGGATAGCCCATGGGGATTCTACTGAGGATACTACCCAATCTGAAAACAACTTAATTACTCAATGGAAGAACCTTATGAATAAAGAGGAACTCTTCTGGAAACAGAAATCTAGAGTTCAGTGGCTTAGAGAAGGGGATCACAATATTGCTTTTTTCCATCTTTCAGCTATGAAACATAGGAAATCTAATACTATTTCTAAATTATGTGTGGAAGATGGTATTGAAATCACTGATGATAATGAGATTGGTAATCATGCTGCTAGCTTCTTCCAGAACCTGTTGTCAGAACAAGCTGTCAATGCTGATAATAGGTGGATAATGGATCAGCTTCTTAATAATATTCCTTCCCTGATTATAGAAGAGGATAATGTTGAAATTCTGAAACCTATTTCTAAGAAAGAGGTTTGGGGAGTTTCTTCTCAATGGGACCATTTAAAACCCCTAGCCCTGATGGTTTCCCTCCAATATTCTTTCAAGAATTCTGGGACATTGTGGGCTATGATGTTACTGTTGTTGTTTGTGACTTTTTTAGAATAAGAAAACTCTTAAAACAGATTAACAATACTTTTATTGTGCTAGTCCCTAAGAAGCCCAATCCTGAGTTGCTTGCTGATTTCAAACCTATAAGTCTATGAAACACCATTTATAAGTTATGTACCAAACTACTTGTTTTTAGAATCCAACCCCTTCTGGATAAAATCATTTCTCCTTCTCAAAAAGGTTTTGTTCCGAGAAAATAGATTTTGGATGTTGTTTTAGCCACTCATGAAACTATTCACTCAATGGCAAAAAGTTAGATCCCAGGTATGGTGCTAAAACTTGATATATCTAAAGATTATGATAGAGTTTCCTGGCAGTTTCTTTTTAAAGTTATTCAAAAGTTTGGTTTCAATGACAAAGTATCCCTCCTTATCTGGGAAGTTGTTACCACTGCTAAGTTATCGGTTCTTGTCAATGGGATTCCTCAAGGTTTTTTCTCTCCCACTAGAGGTATTAGATAGGGAGATCCTCTCTCCCCCTATCTCTTTATCATGTTAGCTGAGGCTCTGGGGAGATATGTTCATTTTAAGGTTCTTGCTAAGGAAATTGTGGGGATCAAACTAGCTTCTTCTCTCCCACCTATGTATTTTCAGCAGTTTGTGGATGATACCATCCTTTTTAGCATCTCCTCAGTTTTGGAAGCCCGTTGTTGGAGAAATATTCTTAATGATTATGCCAAGGCTTCTGGTCAACACATCAACTTCCATAAGAGCAATGTTTATTTCTTCAACACTCCCGGAGACCTTTAGAGGAAAATTATTAATATCCTGGGTTGTGCAGCTGTTGATCTTCCTCTAGTGTACCTTGGCTTCCCTTTAACTATTAAGGAATTTACTCTGGGCTTCTAGAATGGTATTTTGGAAAGAACTCAAAAGAAGTTGATTGGCTGTAAAAGTAAACTTCTGAGTAGTGTTGGTAAATTGCAACTTCTTCAGGCCTCTCTGTAAGGTATTCCCACTTACTTCCTCTCTCTCTTTAAAATACCCAAATATATAGCTGAAAAGCTAGAACAAATTCAAAGAACTTTTTTATGGAGAGGTGTGGGAGAGAAGAAGAGAATGTCCCTGGTCAAATGGGAGAGGGTCTGCCTTCCCAAAACTCATGGTGGCCTCAATATTAGAGCTATAAAAAATTTGAATAAAGCTCTTTCATTCAAAGTCAAATGGAACTTTATCAACAACAATAAAGAATGGGGGATAATTATGCAAGCTAAATATTTACAGGTGCTAATAATTATAACTTCCTTCATCAAGAGGGTCTCCCTCAGGGTTCAGTGATTTGGAACAAAATGATCAAATCTAGAAGCCTTATCAAAAAGGGCTAAAGTGGAAACTGGAGATGGTAACCTCATAAACTTTTGGGAGGATCTATGGGTGGTTGATAAAGCCCTTTTTGTCCAAGAGGGTAATGAGGTTATTGTTGAGATTGCCAAACATTATTTTGGTACTAAATTTTGTCAGTATTTCCAACAGGGGAATGGAGTTAGACATTGGAAAAACCTTCTTGAGTATTGCACCAATCATCCTGAGCTTCTCCCTCGAATGAATTCTATTCAGCAGATGTTGTTCAGAACTAGAATTCTTCTCTTTCCTAGATCTGATGAGTTACTTTGGACTGCAGATAAAAAAGGGCTCTTCTCTGTCAAATCTGCTTACCATCTACTGATTTCAAATGGTCATAGGGATGAGCTTTGGAGGAAAGTTTGGAACCACAAAATTATTCTTAAAGTTAATATGTCCTGGTGGACTATGGCCCATAACAAGATTTTAACTCAAGATAATCTTCAAAGAAGGGGTTTTTCTCTGGTTAATAGATGTGTGTTGTGCCTTAAGGAAGAGGAAATTGTTCCCCATTTGATTCTATATTATGAGTTTACCAAAGAAATATGGAGTAGAGTGCTTCTGAACTTTGGATTGCAGTGGGTCTGCAATAAAGATATTAAGGAAGTCATTACTAACTGGGTTCCTACTTTTTCTCAACCCTGGTTAGCAAAGCTATGGAACCAAACCCTTCCCTTTATTGGTTGGACACTATGGAAGGAAAGGAATAACAGAATTTTTAGAGATTTTGTTAAAGATTGTTCTCAAGTTTTCTAGTCTTTCGCTAAGAGCCTTATTGAAAGTGTTTCCAATTCTCATGTCAAAACTGCTGACAAACCTCTCACCCAACAAGAGGAAAGTATGGCTATTAATTGGGGGATTCTAAATCAAATCCCTATTTTTGACAATTCTAAGCATCTCTAGAGATTAAATACTAGGTGGACCCCCCCGAAGTCTGGTTGGCTCAAATTAAATTTTGATGGAGCTTCAAAATCTAATGGTAAGGCTAGTGGTGGTAGGGTTATCAGGAATGACATTGGGGAGTTTGTTGCTGCCTATGCTAGAGGATTAGGTATTCAAATAATAACTTTGCTAAGGCATTAACACTTTTATGGGGTATCAAACTGGAAATCACGTTGGGTATACAGAAGTTGCATATAGAGGGAGACTCTAAACTTGTTATTGATGTTGTTACTATGTATCAGTTTGTGGGTGGCGGCTTAAGGATATAATTGTTGGTATTCAAATGCTTATTCAGAGTATTACCCAAGTGGATTTCTCTCACATCTACAGAGAGGGGAATGATTCTAATCATGGTCAACAATTTGAAAATTGGCGATGTTGGCACCAACACAATAATATCCCCCATGCTATAGGGGAATTAATTCAAAAAGAGATGACTTTCCAATGATGCCACATCACAATGTGAAAGCCAACTTGGCTCAGTCAATCCCTTGTGGAAAGATGAGATGGCTGCCAAAGGACATTATAACTATGATGAAGCGTACTTTTCTGATAGATGCCAACTCGGCACTGATGATCTCCTGCAATATGTTGAGTTAGATGTTTGATGTTGATAGGAAGTTTAAATATATGATTTTGGAGCATGGGAAGGACTTACAGAGATTGGAGAATGAAGCAGCGTATCTAAGTAATGATGACTTAAGGATGCTGAATAATTTTCTCATTTATTTCTTATTCATGCTTCTTTGTGCCTGTAAAGTTAATACTCAGGGGTATTTTGAAGTAAAAAGAAGATGCAACAATTTTCCTAAGTGCTATTTCTCTTTGCTCTGTGGGTTTGAAGGAAAGGTGATTATGGGGGTGATAGAATTTGCACTGAACCCATCTCTTGCAGTGAATTCAAGAATAATGTTGTTGTGTGGCATTATTGTAAAGAAGGGGGCATTATTCCTTTCCTTGAATGCCTCAATGGGTACGATGAAAACCTTTCTATGCAGTGTGCCTATCGTGGGATAACTGCAGAGTTAAGATTAGCAAGATAGGGTTTGAAATTTCTAAGGAAGTCATCACAATGGCGACTAGCATTTCCATGAAAGGCACAAAATTGATGAGAAAGGCTAAGGTTGCTGACCACCATAGTCAGTGTTGATAACTGAGAGGGGGGGTGAATCAGTTATCTTAATTACTGTAACTTTCTATTTTTCTTCAACAACTAATGCAGCATCAAATCACATAAGCATGCATAACCATGAAAGCAGAAATAAAATCAATACACATAACACAATGATTTTGACATGGAAAACCCTGTTAAGGGAAAAACCACGAGGTGATTAACCCAAGATTGTATTCTCTGTTAAAAGAATAGAAGTACAAAATGGCACTTGCCAATTAGGGCTCACTTCCCGAGCACACTACTCACAAGAGGCTCACTGCCTATAAGAGACTCACTGTCTACAAGGTATAAAGAAAGTAACCAGGTGATTGAACTGATGAGAAGCATCCACATATGCTGAGGATCAGTTCTGGTTAGGCTCAATATACTGATCTACTACACTTCATTCTTCCTCTTCTTTGCTGTTGTTGTTCTATCACATACCAGACCTGTATAGCTGCTTTCATGCTACTCTCTGCTTTTCTTCACACAACACAGCACACCACACACATCTTCATACTGAAATCAATCTGGTATATATATCTGCATCAATGATTTCAATCATCTTTCTAGTCGGCACCCAGAAAACTCAAGATATTTCTAAACTCTAGTCTGTCGGCTGGATCCATGCTTGCTAAGTGATGCATATCAATAAGATAGTTATAGAAGTCATCAATCATGTCGGTCAATCATGAATGATACCTCAAGAAACTTGATCACCATCAATATTTCATCTGGATTAAGGTCTGATGCACTACCAGTTAGTTCTTCCTTAGTCTACTCTACCAAACAGGAACCCAATGCTTAGGTGTTCATATCTCTTCACTCTTTCATCACCGGAGGCTCAATCTCTGAAATCTATCAGTGATGGTACTCCTCTTGACTTCCCCAAGTTCACACTTTGCCAAGATACTTCCTCTAAGAGATCCGGACCTGATTGCTAGACGTTGCCGCATGCTCTATTCTTGGTCACCGGACCAAAATACTCTTCAATCTGACTTCTAGTATAGACATACCATGTCCTGCGGATGTGTGGGAAGGACTTTGTTGCCATCAATGACAACACTCATGAAGTCACACAGTGTCTTTTGCCAACAATCTCCCCCTTTGGCATTGATGGCAACACTTAGTGAAAAATGACTAAGTGTTATAGCATACTCCCCCTTGGCTGGAGCTCCCCCTTAACTAGATTCCACATTTTTCACTTCTCCTCACTCCCCCTTTGACATTAATGGCAAAGGGTAGGATCCGCATACCAAATTTTTCAAAAACAATCTATACTTGGTCGCATAAATATATATACATAACATACTTACATATACTGAAGTATATCTGCAAAAGTTGTCTTTAACTGGACAAATTATGTTGCCCAACTCTACTTCATCTTGTCCAAAATTGAGATGTGACCACTCAACAGGAATGCAAAAGCTTCTATCCTCTTTAGATTTGTCGGATCACTGGTTCAGGCTATGGTCTGAGCATTAGTTAGGGCCTCATGCATGGCCTCTAACTTAGGGATAATTATCCCTCTAAGTTCACCCATCCTACTTATTATATTCTTCCTTTCCTTTTCAAGTTTCTTTAGTTCATTTAGAATGACAATAGTCTAACATTATTGGTTTATTATTGATGAGGTGAGAGGATCAAAATTCTGAGATAAACTTGACAGTTTATCCTCTTGTTCTTTCACTTTCTTCTCAATATCCTTTGTCACTTTAAACCAGGATAAACAAAATTTATATATTTCTCCGCCATCTTTAAGAGAATTTTCTAAGCTCTTTATTCCAATATCCATATTTCTCCTATCATTTGTTATTAGCCCTTGTACTTCAGAGAATCTCTTACCCAAAAACTCTTTCTAGACTTTCTCTTCTGCTACTTTCTCTAAAGAGTCAAAATGTGTATTAACAGAATTAACAAGAGATTTTAGATTACCGGATGAGGAGGCCGAAAGATCCTTCTGAAAGGATGGCATGATCTTCTCCAATACACCAGATGCAATCTCTATTAGCTCACAGTCTTCCATGTGAGACTTCAGAAGTTTTTCTTTTGCCTTTGTTGAAGCAAAGGATGATATCTTCATTGTTTGAACCGGGGAGAGGCAATCAAAATTGAATGGTCCTTGAAGCAGTTCTGGTTCATCTAATTCCATCGTTTCTTTTGTTAGGAAGTCTTTGACTGCTTCTGTAGTGTCTCTTGCCAGAGATAGAGTTTTCTTCCCTTCTGTGGCCTCAGAGTTGTCATATGGGGTTTTCTCTATTTGATCTTTTTCTCTTCCCTTGACTTCTTCTTCTTGACAACTTTTCTCATCTTTTCTTTCTTCTCCTTTAGTTCCAGAGTCAACAGGGGGATCTGGAAGAGAGATGTTTACTTCTTCAGGGACTTCCTCTTCCAGGGCAGAGGAATCTAGATCCTTAGTTTTCTCCTCACCTATCTCCTTTGATTCTTTTACAGTTTTCTCTGAAGGATCTACCTTTGATGTACTTAGTCCTTCATCATCCATGACAGAAGGTTCATCACCTAAGTCCTCTATAACAGGGAGATTGAATTTCATGAAGGCATTCTAGAGGATGTCTTTAGTATCTTTTGCCACTTTTTCAGTCTCTCCAAGCATAAACTGATTCATTCTTGCTTTGCTCTGGAACTCATCCTTGTAATCCTTGAAGATCATGTTCATTTGTTTTGGAGTGATGGAAGGGTAGAGCTGAATAGCTATCTATTCCCGGTTCTCCAGGTGCTTTGCCTTAGCATTGTTCTTTCTTATTTCAAGTTCCTTCTCTAGTCTTTTGGGAATTAAGGAGATGATTTCAATGAATGATTTGTTATAGATGTTTAGATACCTAACTGTAGCTTCTTGTAGGATCTTCTAATCAGCTTCACTATAATCATCATAAAATTTAGTCATTGGTTTCAAGTTCCCATCCACAGTGACTGATTTGATGATATCATCAATGTGGAGAGTAGGCCTTTCAACGAATTCTTCTATCTCTTCTTCCTTGTTATGACCAGTAGAGGGTTCACCAGATGTTTTCTTCTTCTTCTTCATTTTCTTGATCTCCTCATCAAATTTTGTCTCTTCATCATCCTTCTGACTTGTATAGGACCTTGTTGCCTTTTTCTTTGTTCTCTTCTCTCCCTTTCTAGATGTTTGGGCTTCTAGTTTTGATGCCTTTTAGCTCTTAGAGGTGGCAGGTGCAGAGCTTTTGGAGGATTTGGTCTAGGAGGGGGCTTGCACCAAAGCACTTTCTTTTACTATTTCTTGCCTTTCTTTCTCTTCCCTTTACATCTTCTCTCTGTTGGCATCAACTGCCTCCTTTGATATTCCATGCCTCTTAGCGAGTTCTTCTACTTCCCTTCTCACTTTTCTCTTGATCTCAGGCTATCTTAGTTCAACATGAACTTTTACACTCAGCTCTTGGAAGGTTCCAGACCTTTCTGCCTTAGGGTCCTTGGGCTGACTCAACAAGTGTTGGATATGCAGCTCTAGGATTTTCTCATCAAACTCATACCCCATTGGCATGATCCATACTATTCTCAGTTCCACTACCTCCATTAGGCATTGATCAGTGTCTACCATAAAGCACACTATATCCTTGTATTTCTCAACCAATGATTGGGGAATTCTTTCTCTGGTTTGCATCATATTTTGAAAGTTCTTGAAGTATCCGCAGAGAGCTATATTTTGAGCCTTTGCATCACCAAGCCCATGCATGTAATCTCTGATTTGAATGGCAACTGGTCTATCATTTTACCATACCCAACCACTGGATCCAGGTAACTCATTCATAAAGTAAAAGAACAAACACAGTATTAACCCACCATACTTGGATGAGTTCTTCTTGTCCTTCTTGATCTTTTGTAAGTTTTCCAACAGTTGGCTCAAAAGAAGATCACAAAGATCATAATCTGTATTCTCCCTTAACATCTGATAAGCAGCATAGATTGTAGTTCTGGATATAGAATTCTCCCTACTGGAGTGATATATCTTATAGCCAATTATCATAGATGCAAACTTGATATCTGAATAAGTGATATCTTCTATAGTCATTTCTCTCTTATCGAATTTTGATCTGGTAGTCTGACTTACAGTTTGATTTTTGACTAATTTGAGAGCAGGCAACCCACCAGATGAGTGCAATCTAGTTACCGCCCTAATTGCATCCTTGGTTATCTTGAATGGCCTCATCAACCACATAAAGTTGTCATGCATTCTACTCAGAACATACTAGACCCAATCATCTTCAACAAAACAGGGGAAATGAATGCAATGTCAAAAATGCTTATCCTGGATGGCCTTGTACTGAGGCTTGAGTTCAAATGATTCATCTATCAGTTCCTTGTGGTAGATATCTATTAGCTCAGACTCCCCAAATTCTTCAATTTTTGCATGTATGTAAACCCTAACATCTTCTACATGCAGAACTCCATGCAGAATGCTAGAAAATACACCTAGGGGATCAACTTCTAGAGATTTGTAGGGATGTTTTTAGAATTTAGGGCGTGGCCTATCAGTGATCTTCACAACATTTAGAGTAGACATCTTTCAAAGATTCAGAGAGAGATATTAAGAGTGAAAAATACCTTTTACGCTTCTAGGGTTCACGATATGAGCTAGATCAGATTGCTGGATGAATCAACTTTTGTGGTTGATCTTTGAGAGGTTTGAGAAAATTTTGTTGCAAAGCTCCTTTTCACTTCTTCTTGAATACAAATGTGTAAATGATGAATCAAAGAACCCTTTTATTTCTGCACAAACCCTAATTCCATTTTGCAATAAATGCACAACCTAAGTTATTTCGGTTGCCTTGTTTTCCTTGTTCTAAGAGAGATCTTTCTGGATCACTGAGATACACCTAGAATGATAACTTACAATGTATCTCCCTTTCTCCAATCGTTCCATCTAATGGCAAATCCAAATATTTCAATTTTGAATTATACCGGATCTAACTGTGAAAGTCCTGCTTTCGTCGGATGACTGTCAAACCAGATTAATCTTAGAAGATTAACCTTTTCAAACTCCTTGCGGATCTTTCAAATCTTTACCAAGGGTTATTTAGATGTTTCTCTGAGGGCCCTTTTAATCTGCAACCTTCCATGTGCCAATTTCAGGAACCAATTGACTGGCTGGGGGAACTTGTTTTCTTTTGTGACTCCCCCTGAGCCAGAGCTCATCTATTTAGTTTCCGGAAGGAATATTAGCACTAGATTCTGGTGCGGATCCATCCCCAACATTTTTTGTACTTCTCTTCACCCAAATCTTGTTCATCTCCCTTTGAATTTCATCCGCATTTACTTTTCCTTTTCCTTTGTCTTGGTTTTGATTATGATGTATCGGACCCTTTTTGTCCTAAATCTTACTTCTACAAAGTTTAGCAATATGACCAGATCTATTGCAATTGTACCAAACAACATTTCTTTGCATATTTGACTGGTATCCTCTTAATCTACATTGATTAGCCATATGTCCCATTCTATTGCATGCAAAGCATCTACCATTGAATGAATTGTTCATTTGCATATTTCTACACTCATGAGATTTGTGACCATACCTTTTGCAATTAAAACACTGACTAGAGAAGGATGAATTAGTCTGATTCATTCTTCTTCTACACTGATTTGCTTTATGACCAAAGTTATTGCAGTTGTGGTAGTATCCATTGAAGGATGGATATGTTTGAGCATTTGGTTGCCTTACCAGAGGTCTTCTAGGCCTGTTCCTTGGATTTCCTGATCCAGAGTTCTTCTAAACGGATCTGGAGCTTTCCCCTTTCTCATACCCCAAGCCTTGCTTGTCATCTACCCTCTTTTGGCTTTCAAGAAGAACTTCAAGTTGAGCAAAGATTATCTTGAATTTCTCTTTGTATTCATTTGTTGTTTGAAAATCCCTTTTAAGAGTGTCTATCTGATTCTCAAGTTGTTCTTCATTGTCTCTAGCTTCTTCAAGATCAGATTCCAGATGCTTGATTATTCTATCCATTTTGTGGTAGTCTTCTGACTTCTCCTTGAGAGATTGTTTTAGATTATCTTCACTTTTTCTTTTCTCTTCAATTTCTTGGGTGAATTTCATAACTTATGATTCCATTTCATGTCTTACCATAATTACCTCTTTTGATAACTTCTCACATAACTTGGTTTTCTCATTCAGATCTTCATTAGTATCATTGGCTTCACTTTGACTTGCTAATTGTTGAAGCAGTTCCTTTCTTTTCTTCATTGAGATACTTAGTTTTTCTTTGAGTTCATTTATGAAATCATCAGCTTGTTGGAGTCTTTCCCTCAGGTTATTTACTTCAGAGTGAGATTGCTCAAGATCATCTAGGGTAGACTGAAGTTGTTCCCTCATACCATACATATCCATTGAGATTCCCAGATCTTCCTCAAGCTGTTAGGCTCTGTTAGGAGGAACTTAGCTCTAATACCAATTGTTGATAACTGAGAGGGGGGTGAATCAGTTATCTTAATTACTGTAACTTTCTATTTTTCTTCAACAACTAATGCAGCATCAAATCACATAAACATGCATAACAATGAAAGCAGAAATAAAATCAATACACATAACACAATGATTTTGACATGGAAAACCCTGTTAAGGGAAAAACCACGGGGTGATTAACCCAAGATTGTATTCTCTGTTAAAAGAATAGAAGTACAAAATGGCACTTGCCAATTAGGGCTCACTGCCCGAGCACACTGCTCACAAGAGGCTCACTGCCTACAAGACACTCACTATCTACAAGGTATAAAGAAAGTAACCAGGTGATTGAACTGATGAGAAGCATCCACATATGCTGAGGATCAGTTTCAGTTAGGCTCAATACACTGATCTACTACACTTCATTCTTCCTCTTCTTTGTTGCTGTTGTTTTGTCACATACCGGACCTGTATAGCTGCTTTCATGCTACTCTCTACTTTTATTTGCACAACACAACACACCACACACATCTTCATACCAAAATCAATCTAGTATATATATTTGCATCAATAATTTCAATCATCTTTCTAGTCGACATCTGAAAAACTCAAGATATTTCCAAACTTTGGTCTGTCGGCTGAATCCATGCTTGCTAAGTGATGTGTATCAACAAGATAGTTATAGAAGTCATCAATCATGTCAGCCAATCATGAATGATACCTCAAGAAACTTGATCACCATCAATATCTCATCTGGATTAAGGTCTAATACTCTGCCAGTCAATTATTCCTTAGTCTACTCTACCAAACAAGAACCCAATGCTTAGGTGCTCATATCTCTTCACTCTTTCATCACCAGAGGCTCAATCTCTAAAATCTATCAATCATGGTACTCCTCTTGACTTCCCCAAGTCCGTACTTTGTTGAGATACTTCCTCTAAGAGATCCGGACCTGATTGTTGAACCTTGCTGCATGCTCTGTTCTTGGTCACCGGACCAAAATACTCTTCAATCTAACTTCCAGTATAGACATACCATGTCCTGTGGATGTGTGGGAAGGACTTTGTTGCCATCAATGACAACACTCATGAAGCCACATAGTGTCTCTTGCCAATAGTCAAAAGTTTTTTCTGGGTGAGGGAGAGGAACTTGTCACTTATCAAGGAGGGTTTGATCGTGCAAAGCATCCAGAGCCATGGGATGAGATGTGCTACCTTCTGATGAAATATTTCACCCTAGAAGGATGTTTTACCAGGTTCTATAATTATCACTCATTTTAGGAGAAATACTCTTATTATGTTTCCTTTTTATTTGATGTCTTCTTTGGAACACTCTGTTCACCATGTGAAAGCTAAATTGGATAAGAAACCCTCTAAGCGTCTAGTTCCCCTTCACCAAGGCCTTATCCATCATCTATGTAAGTTTCATCTTGCCTTAGACCTGCCAAAACCAATTCTTCCATCAATTGTTGAAATCCCTGTGGATACTCCCACCGATGTTGCTATTCCTTCTGAGGAGACCTATTCTACCCCCAACAACTAGAAACTGAAAGGAGTTTCCTTTTTTGAAACCCTAGAGGATGGGACTGAGAAGGACATTCATACTCCTACCTCTAAAGGAAGTGTGAAGGGGAAGAAACAGAAATTTAAGGAGATGGTTTCTACTGTTGAGGTCACTGAAGTAAAGGATATAATGGGGGCCCATAAAAATCAAAATAGTGACAATGAGGGACCTTCGAAAAAAGATAAAGCTAAAACTGCAGTCAAAGCTAATAATGAATGTTACTCTTCAGGTGTAAGAAGTTCTAGAAGAATTGCTGGAAAACTGGCCCCTCCAGCTAAACTAATTAATTATTCTAAAAGTACCTCTGGGTCTTCTAATTAGGGAGATGAATAGTCTAAAGGTGATGACATTGAGGTTTTGGAGGAGACTGAAGGGGTAAAGGAAAAGGAGGATACTAATGGAGGGGATTTTGGACCTGATTATAATGCTCAAGAGGAGGAGAGGGTGACTGTTGAGGAAGCTGAAGAGGCTACTAAGGAAGAAGGCAATGGTCAGGAGGATGGAATTACTATTCTCAGAGGCCATGTGGAATCTCTGGAACAAAAGGTCTAATCTATGAAATACTTTATCAACAATATGCTCTATCAATCGGCTATGCTCAATTTGTCTCTACTGTAGGAGCACGACACCCTTGCCAATGGAGCTGATGAAGAGAAAGTTAAAGAGTTTGACAAGACTCATGAATTTATGGCTAAAGGCTGGGAGGATGTTTCTCCTTAGCTTTGTTTATTTTCTTTATGTTTATCTGTTGTTAGACTTCTACTTTTACTATCTATTTTTTATCGGTTGTTAATGTTGTTTTTGTTGTTGCTAGGTTCGATGGTTCTTTTTGTTCTTGAGCCTTTGATGTCCTTTTTTGGGCTTCTGTTGTAAGGGTTCGGCCCCTAGTTTTTACCGCCTTATATTATTAAAAACTACTTGCTAATTTGTCAAATTATAATTTATATGTAGGTCAAGCAAACTTATAGGTACATATTCAATTACTAGATCATTTAACCTAAAAAGATATTCAATGTAATAAAGATTTAAGTTTCTACCTACAAAATTATATTTCAATATATAATATAGTAGTAGAGGAGGAGATAATATTACATGTTGCATGAATAATGTTAACTACATGTCCTATGAATAAATAATCAATCTTAGAACCATGGTGAATGTGGTGAAAAATTCCTAGAGGCCTACAATAATCATATGTGTGTATATAAAACATTAGTTCAATATATTATATATATGCATGTATATAAAATATTAGTTTAATATTATTATATATGCGTTTATATAAAATATTAGTTTAATATTATTATATATGTAGATTTAAAACTCAATAATATTTAAGGTACAAATAAGGTTTAGGGTTTAGGAGTCTAGGGTATATAAGAAATGATCACAATTCTTTAATTTGTAACTATAATTTATTTGTAATTATAATATTTAAGGAACTTAGGGATTAGGATTTAGGGTTTAAGACTTAGGCAAGTTAGGACCAGGGATGTTTCAAGGATAGTTAAATTACATGTCTCCATTGGGGAAGGGTCCTAGATAAGACCTAGGATTTATCATAGATTCACTTAGCAAGTAAGGTACAAAAATATAGTAGAAAGGAATTTGATTAGTTTAATATAGTGGAAGAAAATTTAGCCAAAACATCTAATCATATATTTATCTCAATAATATTTCAAGTTTAGGATTTAGGGTTTCTAGGGTAAATAGGGTTTAGGTTTTAGTTAAGTAGACTTAGGGAACATAGTGGTTTTAGTATAGGACTTAAGAATGGTAATGGAATCCGCAACATTTAAATAAATGAATATATTTAAAAAATACTTGAATTGAAAAAATTACTTCAGTTGAAAACAATTTGATCCTATTGATCCTAATCTTATCTAGAAGATAATTTAATTAAAAAAAATTCTTAATTTATATAAAATATTCATACCTTCTCTCTTAGCATAATATCTTTGCATCCTTTCTTAACACAATTTTTGTTCCCTTTTTATTGAATGATATTTAATAGTGTATATATGTTTGAGTGAATTTTAAAATAATATATATTTTTTGTTTTCCATTTTTTGAAAGTTAGTTCTCTTACATATATTTTTTAAAGCATCTCAAAGTAAAGTAAATGATATAGGATTTAATATAGTACCCTAAAATAATATTTTATAAATGAGGGTTTTACCTTTTAAAATTTTTAGCATTATATGTATTATTAGGGTTTTACTTTTAAATTCTCAGCACTATATGTATTAATGCAAAAGCTACAAACTTTGGGTTAGTTGTTTACATATATTTTTAAAATAAAAAATTCTTAATCTAGGATTAGTTAATAAAACCCAAAACATTCAAACCCTAGCTAAATTAATTACATATTATACATCACAAAATTTTCATAAATAACTCTTTTAATATAATAAAGTTTACAGAAAACAAAAACAAAATGCACATATTTTTTTAATATTGAATTTGAATTTTTTAATATTATAGCAATATGAAATGATTAACACCATTATTTCAGAAATTCATACCTATGATTTTCGTTGATTCTTCCACTTCTTGTTTTTATTTTCTGGGTTTGTAATTAGTGATTTTATTTTTGGTTGTTTACGGAGACTTTCAAACATTTATGTTTTATATATGTTTTAATTATTAATTTTGCATTTGTTGGCTATTATTTTTTTAATGTTTGGAAAGTTATTTTTCTTAACCCACTCATGTCATTTCACCCCATGCTTCCACTATAGTTACGCCTCTCGATGTAATTAAAAACTAGCTATTAAAAGAGATGTTGAAAAATTCATGATTTATTTTTAAAAAACATTAAAAATATATATTTAGAATCTAGACACAAATCACCACAAATCACTAGTTTGCATCATCTTCAAATTCTTAATGGTTTAGCTGCTATAGGTCTCAAAAAGTAAAATTATTGGGGATTATCGGTCTCCATTTCTTCAATGCTTGAACAATAACATAAAATTCTTGATCATAAACAAAATACTTCTTCCTAGCATCATTGAGTTTTTCACTAAAATATGCAATGGGTCTTACTTCTTGACTTAATACAATGCCTATCTAGCACTACCACTAGCATCACAATCTACCTGAAATTCCTTGTTAAAATCTAGAAGTACTAAAACATGTTGCTCTGTAATTTTCTGCTCCCACAAATCAAAACTATTGGCTGCCCCTATAGTCCACTTAAATTATTTTCTATCTCCTCTCATTGTTTCAGTTAAGGGTCCAGATATGCTGTTGAAATTTCTAATGAACTTTCTGTAAAACTAGCCAATCCATGGAATGATCTTACCTCAATGGTACTTCTCGGTGTAGGCCATTCTATGATAGACCTTACTTTCTCTAGATCGATATTAATACCCTCAGTTGAGATCACAAATCCCTGGTACACTAATTCCTTCCTCACAAAGTTGCACTTCTTTAAATTTATCAATAGTTTCTCTTCCCTCAACCTCTTAAAAACTCTACAAACATGCATCAAATGTTCCTCCAAAGTCTTGCTAAAAATTAGAATATCATCTAAATAGACAATATCAAAGTTACCCAAAAATTCTTTTAGTACCTCATTCATGAGCCTCATGAAAGTGCTGAGTGCATTGGTTAATCCAAATGGCATCACTAGAGCCACTCATACAATCCCTCTATTGTCTTGAATGCTATCTTCCATTAATCTCCTTCATGTATCCTGATCTAGTGAACTTGCTCTTCAAATATATCTTTGTGAAGTACTTCGCTCCATTCAGGCAGTCCATGATATCATCCATCCTTGGCAAAGGAAATATGTTCTTGATTATGATTTTGTTGATGACCCTAGAATCTGTACACATCCTCTATTCTCCATCCTTCTTAGGTGCTAGTACTGCAAGTACTGTAGATGGACTCAAACTCTCTCTAATTAGCCCCTTTCTCAATAATTCCTGAAGTTGTTTGTTCAATTCTTCATTTCCTGCAGGAGTCATTCTATGGGCTGCCTTGTTAAGCAAACTAGCTCATGGTATCAAATCCATCTGATGACTTATGCTCCTCACTAGTGGAAATGTTCAAGTACATTATCTAAAAAACTATCTTAGAATTCATCCAACAAAATTCTAATTTCTACAGGTACTGTAGCTAGGGAAAATTAGATTTAGTGTCCAAAAATAGAAAACTAACTAAACCCTAACTATGCACCATGAAGGACAAACTAGAATGAAAACGAAAATAGAAATGCAAAGCAAACCGAATCCATGCTAGGTTTGATTGATCTCCATGGCTCTTCTCGATCTTGCATGAGGACACATGATGTCGAAGGGTTGTTGATTGCTCGTGCAGCTGCAGCATAACGATAAGATGAAGATGATAGAGGAAAATAGATAAATGGGTGATGCAAAGGCTCAATTGGGATTTCAACAACATAAAGATACTCGAAACTTAATGCATGAAAATGGCTTCGATGAGAGTTGATTTATACGTAAAAGATGATAGGATTCGATGGATAAGATTAAAAGTCAATTATGTGATGTGTATGGATAGGATTAAAAGTTGATTTTAGTGCCTATGACACACATGAAGTGGATTATGACATGAGGTCAAAATTAAGATGTGAGGGAATAAGTGGGATTCTTTTATTTATTTTGGAGGAAAAGATGCATATGACACACAAATAAGTGGGGCTAAAAATAGGATGTGAGTGGGAATCTCATAATTTAAATAATAAAATTATTTAAATTATTTGTGCATGAGAAGAGTTGTAGTCATGTGACACATGTTGTAATGTGGTAAAAGATAAGGGATTTAATTCAAATATTTTATTTGAATTATTTGAGATAAGTGAGGGGGAATTAATTAAATAAAAGGGTTTATTTAATTAAATGGTTAGGTGATTAAGTTGGATTATAAGTGGGATCATGCAAGGACCTAGGAAAAAACATGTTGCAAGGCATGGACAATTTTAAGTGTACATTTTTTCCCTCTTTGAGATGATGTTTGAGATGATGAGATTTATGTCAAGTAACATCATTTCAAAGAAGTTAAGGTATGGATAGAAGATGAAAGGATAGGATGATGATGCCCCCTCGAGAGGATAGGTGGGTTGGATAAACACGAGTATGCTCTCGAAATGAAAAGGGTTGGTCAAGGAAGAAAAATAAGGGAATGGATAGAGGAAAGAGAAGGATGTGTTATGTTATAATTAAAGTGAGAAACCATGATGTTTGATATAGCACTAGACATTATGCACCAAGGTATAAAGACCAAAGTGATGATGTGTCTCGTGCCCCAACATAATACAACCTTGTCTAGATACAAGATATGAATATTAGCTGGGAATGACTCAGATTTGATACAAATTCAAGATAAAATGATAACACACACAAGCAAGAAAGCAAGCATGCACAAATAATTCAAAAATAAACAAGGTATTGCCCCTATCAAGTTGTAAACCAATGATTGATTGATTGATGATTGATAACGTTGTTGATGTGGGAATGATTTATCTTGAGAACAATGTGAGGATTGTGTTGTTGATATGGGAATGATATATTTCGATAACAACACAAGGATTGGGGATGATAAATCCCATTGATTATGATGATGATGATTCATAGATTGATTTGGTTGACAGCAAGATTAGGATCAAGACCATTCATGCTATTGGATAATTTGGCAAGATTGATTAACTTGATTGGTATGGATTGATGATTGATTGATTTGAATTTATTGCTTGGAATGATTATATGATTGGATTGAATTGATTGGATTGAGTTAATTAGAAGAAGTGATTTGATTTTGAGGAATTTGATAGAATGATTTGGATTTTGATGATGTGATTGATATGACTAATTTGATTTGATGATGTGATTGATTTAAATGATTTGATTTGAGTAATTTGAATTGATTGGAAGAATTTATTGGAAGAATTGATTTGAAGAATTGATGGTTGGATTTATTTTGAAGAATTGATTTTATTGCTTGGATTTTTGCATATTTGATTTTTTTTGTGTTTCTAAAAATATTTGATTTTTTTGAATTTTTGAAATGTTTTGATTTTTTTGGATTTTTGAAAATATTTGATTTTTTTGGATCTTTGAAAATGTTTTGATTTTTTTGGATTTTTAAAAATATTTGATTTTTTTGGATTTTTGAAAATTTTTGGATTTTTTTGGATTTTGAAAATGTTTGGTTTTTTTTGGATTTTGAGAATATTTGATTTTTTTAAATTTTTGAAAATGTTTTTATTTTTTCGAATTTTGAGAATATTTGATTTTTTTGGATTTTTGACAATATTTGATTTTTTTTGTGTTTTTGAAAAGTTTTGAGAAATAGCATTGGATGACAATTTTAATAGCCTTTGTCCTAGATAACAATGACAAGGGAAAACCAAGTCAAGGATGAAAGAAGGATTGGATAGATTGATAGAAGGGTGGGAAAAAGCTCATGATAAGGGGATGGATAAAAGGACGAGCAATAGTGAATGGGGTAGGTGCATCATAAAGGAGCAAGGATGTGATCTCCAAAGACTATGTCGCATATGAACAACATGCCCCATTCTAGGTGCAATACTTAGGACTTTTCATGACAAAGCTTATGACAATTAGGATAATGATAGGCTTGTTTGGATAAGATGAAAAAAATGGGTAATGACAAGAAGGTAATGATAGGATTTATCTAGAAAGGACAAGGCATGTCAAGAGATATCCAAAACATTTGTCAACATTGTGCCCCCATATCTTAGTCAAGATCAAAAGGAGGAAGGGAGGATGAATGGATTCAATAAGACAGGGACATGTAGGTGTAATGGATAAGGATGGTAGGATGGTAAGGTAGGATATGGTGGAGAATGATAGAAAGTGATATGATAGGATAGATAGTGTGGATGAGACAATGTGCCCCCAAGTGTAAGGTTTTCATCATGGTACCTATCCAAGGTGCCTGTTTACCAAGTTTTCACCGTTGGACTAAAGGATTTCTCTTTTTTTTTTTTGATAGGAGAAGCATAGGAGGGACTTAAGTGTCTAGTTCCATGAAAGGTGATAGTCCCGCTAGATCGATGTCGTCACATGGACCATGTCAAATGTCATTATGCTCATAGATGTTGGTAAGGGATGACATAAAAGAGGTAGATGGAGTAGGTGGATAACAGATTATGATTTGGATTATGAAAGGTATATGCCAGGATGGATGGGGGATTGTGGATTATGATGTGGATTATGGATTACTTATGCAAGGATGGATGAAAGGTTTATCCAAAAGCATGGACCATAGGGATAGGATGAGGAAGATATGTAGGATAGTAGTTGAAAGATGGGGTGATGGAGGTATCTGGAAATGTTGTGGAATGGAAGGGAACCATGACCAACAGTTGCACACACCATGATAAATATTGAATCTTTTCATGTGGAGGTGGTGTAGGAAGCAATGGAGATGATTACTTAGGAGATGGATGATGTAAGCATTTAGGTACCCACATAGACTTAGTATTTTTTATGATTTTTTCTTTTGATGTGGGATGAAGGAATGTGATTTTTTTTAATGGAATGGATGGAAGTGGATGGTTGGGATTTTTGAGAGGTGGATGCCTCATTTGACTTGCCTTCTTTTTTCCTAGGTACTCATACCATTTTAGTTTTTTACTTTGCTTTTGAAGGTATGGGCTTGGATAGCTTTTTTAGATGGATTTTTGAATGTACTTTGCTTTGACTTTTTGAATTGATGTGGTAAGGAATTAGTATCTTTATGATTTTTGACTTTATGGAAGGAGGCATCCATTTTTTTTATTTTTGAATCCCATGGGATAGGTGGAATGAGTGGAATCTTCATGTTTAGACAATATGTGCATTTGCTAGTCATGATTAGGAATGTAAGGGGTTTTATGGATGATAGGGATATTAGGTGTTGGAAGCAATGGTGGTAGAGTGGATGGAGGTATATTAGGAGTTGGAAGTAGAGGAGGTAAATTGGATGGTGGAAGGTGTATGGTCACATGATTTTGACCTCTATAGGATGATGGAGGTGGGATAGCAACATACATTTTGGGTGTATGATAGGATTTATGATGGAAAGTGGTGGACTTAGGAGGAATGGAAGAATTACCAACATCTTTAGATTGTTTACCTTGGGGCATATATCCAAGGCCATATGAGCGTGGTGGAACTTTGACATGGATGGGCTCCAAAACACCTTGTTCATGAAGGCCTAAGCCTTTGCCTTGATAGTTCATATTTTGGAGTATGCGATGGACTATGGGACTAGGTGTAGTTTGAACATTAGACGCGAGTTCCTTATTGGATGGAGAAGATGAGGTGATAGACAATGGTTGTTGTGTTCCTAGGGAGGAACATTCATGAATGAGGGTGGAAAGACCAATAGGATGTGATGGCTTTGAAATGTAGTTGATAATAGATGTGGAAGGATCATTAGGATCTTGATCTTGCTAATTAGGATCCAAGGTATTTGTTTGATCTTCTATGCTTATGTGTTCTTGGGAGGCATGTGTCTCATCATGACAAGTGGATGTTGGTGGATCATGGATAGGACTAGGTGGAGGTGTATTTGGGATATCTTGATCATGGATAGGTACATGATCAAGTTTCTCATAGATAGCTTCTTCATGGGTAATATCTTGATCATAGAAAATATATAGGTTATGGATAGATTGGATGAAAGTGATTTGATCTTGAGTAGGACTAGGGCTTGATTTTTCCACATGCTTAGGATTAAACTCTTGACATAGGTCTTGGTTTGCTTGAATAGAAGTGGATGACTCTTGGATAGTCTTGATAAGCTCTTGACAATCACCACTATGAGGGTATAATGGCTCTTGACTTGGACTCATGGTGGGAAAATTTTCAATAGGCTTGAGGGGTTTTGGACCACATGATGGGGTTGAAGAAGTGGACATGTCATTAAAAGGATCTTTGGTAGGCTCATCAATGGGTGCTTGACATGGGGATGGTTTATTCCTTGCTAGTGGCCCTTGGATCACATCCTTTGTAGGTGGAGGAGTGATGGAAGTTGAAGGCTCATGATTGGGATTAGATGGAAGGCTAATTGGATCAAGTGGATTAGGACTAGGAGTAGATAGATCCCATGGTGGAAGGACAAGAGGGGTGTTAGATGGATGAGACTTAGGGCTTTGACTTTGATTAAATGGAGGGCCAGAGGGATTAAATGGATTGGTGGATTTGGATAACTCCATAGCTTTTCTTTTGCTTTTAGATTTTGCAAAGAATCTTTCAAAAAAATCATTTGAGGATTTGTTGGTTGATGGATTAGAGCTTGAAAGGTTTGATGATGATGTTGATGTAGGACTAGTAGACTTTGATATGGGCATTCTCTTGGATGATGATGGAGGACTAGTAGATGGAGTGGTGTATGATTCCAAACTTAAGGTGGTATTTCCATTGTCAAGAGTATCATTAGAGCTTGAGGACATTTGATCTTGTTTCAAGGAGTGGCTTAGGTTCACATGTGCTTGTTGTGATGTAGATGGATATGAATATTGGTTGGCATGGAAAGAAGTGGGATAGTTGGTGTGGCATTGACTTGATAGGTGGGTGGATTTGGTTGGATTTGATGAGTAGCTATGAATTGTTGGGCTTGGGCTTGGAGGTGTTGTATTTGAGGTAATTGGATTTGTTGAAATTTTTGAATGATGGTTTGGAATCTTTGTATGATCTATTAATCTAGGTGTTGGGGTACTTGGTGAAGTGTTTGATTGAGGTCTTGGAGTTCTTGTGCTTTGATCTTTTGCTCTTGTGTTGGGATGGAGTTACACATAGATTGAAGTTTTTGGATTTCAGTTTGTTCTTCCAAGTATGCCTCAAAATCTACAATATCCTCATCATCACTAGGATCTACAAAGTCCTCATCATCACTAGAAACAAATTTTGGGTCACCTCGGAGTATGTAAGGTTTTGGATTGTTGTCATGATTAGGAGGGGCTCCTTGAAGTATGACCTTGGGCTTTGGATTAGGATTAGGCTTGCTTAGAATTATGACCATTTTGACAAGTGTTGACTAGGATTAAGATGATGATGTGAAATGATGTGATTGAGTGATTAGGATGAAATTAATTGGATATGACAATAATGATTGTGTGGAAAGAAATTTTAGAATGACTTGTTTATGTGTTTGGTGTTTATAGCTTGATTTGACAATGATCAAATAATGAATTGCACATGAACACACACGATTCACTCACACAAGTCACATAAGAAAATTTGAATTTGAAAATGAAATGTTGCGATGATTAAGCAAGCACACGTGGAAGACACATCAATAAGCCTATAATTAGTCAAGTGGGGTATGGCCAATTAGGTCTTAAGCTAGGATTCACAGGGTTGACTAGGGAAATGAATTGAAAGTGAAATCCTAACACAAAACTAGAAGAAAGGGGAAACCCACCCTTTAGCTTCACTTCCCAAAGGTATAAAGTTCTTTGGGGCTTAGCCAAGAGTGACAAGATTTACAACTTCCAATGAGGGTGTCTTTCGATTCAACCTCGGTTGAGGTCATCCCTTGGATTGGTGTGTCTCCAACTAGGCCTCCTAAGATAGGGTAAACAAAATCAAACCAAGTGAGTTGTCACTTGATTCACACTCGTAGTTGTTAATTAACCCTTAGAAATGAAATGTGTGTCAAATAGTTCAAGCACTTTTTCTTTTTATATCCAAAGCCAAAAGTGTAAGAAGACATTGGTTCATTTTAAGCCTGATTTTTGATGTGTGATTGAAGACAAGATTCATTTTAAACCTAAAATACAAATGTGTTTACAAACAATGATTAAGAGATGAAAGATAAAATGTATGCACCTGATTATTTTCTCTTTCCCACTTGTTGTGTGACTAATCCCAACATTGCTCCAATTCCTTTGATTCAACTACAAGCCACAAAATTAAAAAAGAAACAAGTAAACTTGCATAGAAAAGCATGATATGAAAAAGATGATGTCTGATAAAATATGATTAAAATGATCTAATACAACTGAATAGATAGCGTAAATAGAAAGTACATGAAATTTTATGCACTTTTTTAAAAAAATTCATTGAAAACGGATCAATTTTGCTCAAGTTATGATTGTTTGAAGTTTAAATACAAGTTTGACTTTGACTGATAAAAAAACATGAAAAATGACACATTCACCTGATAAAATTTGCACCACTATGAAGTTCATCAAGCCAGCTTTCCGATGAGCCCTTGTTTGCATGATTTCGATACCGTGTGGAGAAGTTATGATCAAAAGAAGAAAAAAATGCCTCCTTTAGGGTTTTAAAGGACATGAGTCAAGCCAGACAGTTAGCATAAACTACCAATGGTTAACATGAAAAGTGGTCATATGATAGAGTTTTATCTCTGGTGGTTCATGTTTATGCTACAGTTAAGTGTTTAGCCCCTAACACTAACACTAATACTAATACTAACCCTAACAGTTAACACTACACTAACACTAACATTTAAGTTAATATTAACACTAACATTTTAAGTTAATACTAACATCTAACATTTAAGCCGAATAGTAATACTAACATTTTAGCTTAACCTAATGGCTAACCCTAACTGCTAACAACTCACCTAGACCTAATGATTAACTCTAATATCTAATAACATAATCTAGACCTAATGGTTAACTCTAATAGCTAACAACATAATCTAGACCTAACGTCTAACCTAACACTAACACTAATAGCTAACAACCTATCAACCTAACAGCTATCACTAACACTAACCTTTAATCTATATTAACACTAATACTAACCCTAAACCCACCATTGAATTTAACACTGAAACTCCCACCTGTAATTGTGACAGGATACAAGTACAAGGTTTTTTAAAAGAGTCGACAGATGTATTGGAGATGTCGACGTGACCACTGAAACGACGATCGGGGGTTATGTTCGATGGCGACAAGCAGATATTAGTTTTTTTTTGCAGCAATGGCAACAACATTTGAGGCAAGTGGTGACAAGTCTGTGGGAGGTGGAGGAGATTGGGGTTTTTCAGAGCATTAAGAGGTGGCAGCTACAACAGCGATGCAAGCAAAGATATTAGGGTTATGCAATAGGCTTGAAGGAGTCAACCAAAATTTTCATATGTTAAACTCTACAAACCAAACCTATGATAGAGAGATCACATCCTTCGAACAAAAAACACAGAGGCAAGTGAGATACATCTATATGGTACAGATCCATACTATACGGAACAAAAAATTTAAAAAAATTAAAATTTTCCAAAAATTTTAGTCACCTTACATAGGCAAATTTATAGTTAAAATTCATGGAAATGGCCTCCCAGACGCGATGGTGTAGTTGTTTTCAGCCCAGGAGGTCACTTGCAACAAATCACTCACTAAAACTCAAGTAAAACATTAGATTTTTGCATTTTTCACATCACGTTCACCATTTTGTAGCTAGGGAAAATCATATTTAGTGTCCAAAAATAGAAAACTAACTAAACCCTAACTATGCACCATGAAGGACAAACTAGAATGAAAATGAAAACAAAAATGCAAAGCAAACTAAATCCATGCTAGGTTTGATTGATCTCCATGGCTCTTCTCGATCTTGCATGAGGATGCACGATGTTGAAGGGTTGTTGATTGTCACAGCTACAGCATAACGATAAGATGAAGATGATAGAAGAAAATAGATAGATGGGTGATGCAAAGGCTCAATTGGGATTTTGACAGCATAAAGATACTTAAAACTCAATGCATGAAAATGGCTTAGATGAGAGTTGATTTATAGGCAAAAGTCGATAGGATTCGATGGCTAAGATTAAAAGTTAATTATGTGATGTGTATGGCTAGGATTAAAAGTTGATTTTAGTGCCTATGACACATATTAAGTGGATTATGACATGAAGCTAAAATTAGGATGTGAGGGAATGAGTGGGATTCTTTTATTTATTTTGGAGGAAAAGATGCCTATGATTCACAAATAAGTGGGGCTAAAAATAGGATGTGAGTGGGAATCTCATAATTTAAATAATAAGATCACTTAAATTATTTGTGCATGAGAAGAGTTGTAGTCGTGTGACACATGTTGTAATGTGGTAAAAGATGAGGGATTTAATTCAAATATTTTATTTTATTTATTTGAGACAAGTGAGGGGGAATTATTTAAATAAAGGGGTTTATTTAGTTAATTGGTCAGGTGATTAAGTTGGATTATAAGTGGGATTACGCAAGGACCTAGGACAAAATGTGTTGTTGCAAGGCATGGACAATTTTAGGTGTCTATAGGTACATCTTCCCCTTCTTCTTTATTGATTTTAGGATCAACGCAAAACACACATGTTCATGCTTCATTCCATCCAAAAAACATTCTACCATCTACCAAACAAATTCTAGAAATGTTACATACCTTTTCCTTTTCTTAGCTCACAAGTTTTAGCTTGTGTCTCACTCCATCATTTGTCAAAGAATAGGTGGAAACCATTAATTTTCCACAGTCCATGATATTGTATTGAGTGCTTCTAGATTAAACTATGCTAGAGTTTTTTTCCCCTCAACGTTTCGAATCACACTCAGTGATTCATCATCAGGAGAAAAGAGAAGAGAGAACAATTGAGATACAATTGTAGACCAAGCTCAATAAAAAGTGGGAGAAGGGTGGTGCGGAGCCCAATGGGAGAAAAGGAAAAAAAAGGAAGAGAGGAGGAACAAGGAATACAAAATAGAAAAAAATAATAACCTGACCCAAACAAGCCACAAAAAATATAAAAAACAAAGAACATGAAGCAAATCACCTAAATAGAAGAAAAATAAAAAGAACAAAACGAACAAACCAAGGGATAAGAAACGATAGAATAAGAAATCAAAAATAGAAATAGGGGGTAAATAATGAGTAAAAATAATAGGTGTTAGCATGACTATCATGAACATCACACCTATCATATTACCATGACCTTCCCAATAATGAGTAACATACATCCATTGGTATAATGTCACATAACACTTTATCATGATAATCTCCAATCTTAAACTTTACCAACCACTGTTCATTTTCATTAACCAAATCCTTATGATCTTTTTGCAACCAAGCAATTCTATAGGGATGTGGATTCTCTATCCTTTTCAAGTTCAGCTTTGTAACCATTTCTTCATAAACTAGATTATATGTACTTCCACTATCAATACTACATTATAACATTTACCCCTTGACTTACACTTTGTTCTGAATAAGCTCTTCCTTTGGGATGGTTTTTCTTTTCCTTCATGATTCAACTTGAGACTTTTCTAATGACAAGGGTCTCTCCTCTTTCCGCTTCTTCTAAATGTTCAGGTTCTAGCCTCCTCATTGACATGAACAACTCTAGCATTACCCTTTGGTCTTCTATTTGACCCTCCTTGATTTTTTCGACAATCATAAGCTCTATGTCCTTTCTCACCATGTCTAAAACATGTTTATCTAAATCCTCCTCTTGTATGTCCTCTTCCAAATATTCAACTTCCTCTTTAATATCCATCATTCTAGTCCCTAGGGCAATATGTGTTTTCACCTCTATAATGTTGGCTAGTGCTTCCATCATCATTTTTCTTTTGCTCATCTTGTTGTCAGTGACCTCCATATGATCTTCCACTAATTCTTCTACCACGACCTCTTCCTCTTTGTTTGTTTTCAAATTTCCTATTCATCTTTTCTTCTACCTTCATTACAAACTGATACACTTCTTCAATATTTGTCAATCTGACTAGGCTTAGTTCTTTTTGAATATTGGGCTTATCTAGCTACTTTTTCTTTATTGGCTTTAGAGTGGCCTACTCTAATGATAACTTTGTAGAATTCCTCAGTGTATTCTTTCACTATTTTTCTCATCTGCCTCAAACTTTGCATCTTTTTCAAGAGTTCCAACTCATAATCCACAAGAATAAATTGCCTCTTTAATTTTTCAACCATTCTATCCCATCAGGTGATCTTTTCTTTTCCTCTTATGTTCCTCTTTAATTGTACTTCCTTCCACCAAATGCTAGTGTGGCCTTTGAGCTCAGTCTTCAAAAACTTGACCCTCTTAGGATCTTCTATTTCTTCATATTCAAAATATTCCTCCATATTGTTGATCCAATCTATCAATTCTTCTGGATTGAGACTACTAGAATATGTAGTGACATCCATATTTAGCCTTTTTCCAATTTTTGTTATGCCATTCAATAGTCTAACATTTTTAGGTTCTTCTTCTTCATCACTCTCTTCATATCATGCATTGTCTTGGGATACATCATCTTCATCTTCACTTTCATCTCTCCTTCTTAGTCCAAACCCTGTTCTTAGCTCTGTGTGGATTGCATTGATCTGCCTCTGTAGAGCTCTAAACCCTTCTTCATTCACAACAACATTTCTACCACCATGGTTTCTTCATGGAGGCATCTTGATTTGATTATTCTTCTCTTATAGTTAATGTAAAAATTCCTTAGTGAGAAAATGCCTCAAATCAATGGTTCTGCTTCTACCTTTAAACCCCCTACCACAAGGTCCTGGCACAAACTACCTCACTGTTCGGTGATCTATTTGCACTCTCATGATAACCTCACTTTGATACCACTTGATGAGGGTAGACTACATCCTAAACACATACAACAACAATTTATAGGTTTCAAATAGACAAGAACAAAATCTCAAGAAAGACTAATTAAGCAAACTATAAACCATTTCATGATTTCTTCATTAAACTTGTCAATAAAATGCTACAAATCTGAAATACAATCATTGATGTCATATGCCCTCTTATTACAAAAATATGGGTTGTATTACAATAGAAATATCTAACATACAGAACCTTTTGGAGCTATCTTCTGATATCTACCTAACCTCCTTATCCTCACGAACAAGACTTGCCAATATCTCCCAATATCCCACTATCTTGGAACTATTAAAAATAGGCTATAAATACACAACACCTCTTAGGGTAATTCACCCCAATTTTGGATTTCTTTGAAATGTGTAACTCCCATTTGGGAACCAAAATGAACTCAACTATGCTTTTTCCTACCTAAGAAAGAATTTTCAAATTTTAAAATTGAGAAACTAGGTAGTGCAACTTTTGGGAACCATTAGTTTTGAATCAGGCATCTGATTGATGAACTGTTTGATTAATTAGAAAGCTCACAAAAAATTGAATCTCTGAAAAATATCCTGTTTAGGAAAATTTTGATTTTTGGCCAATTTTCAGGGCATTACGGAATCTTTAAGTGCCTCAAAATTGATTTTGAAACTATTTCCATAACCTCAAAAACTAACACTTTAATATCTTGAAATTGAGACATTATCTTGGGCTAAAATCAAGAATGTTTATGTTGCTATTTCAAAGCCTTGGGGAAAACTTCTGACCCAACTGCTTCTCCAATATAGGGCTGCTAAAAATAGTAAGTCCTGGTATTCTTAGTGTTTTTAGAAACTTTTAAGGTTCCAAATCATTATTCAAGCAAATGGGTATCCAAAAAAGCCAAAATTGAAAGAAATAGAAAAGAAAATCAATTTTTTTGTGATGCAAGATTTCTATACACCTCTATATGCTCTTGCATCACTTTTTGATGTTTCAAAAAGTTTGTGAACTGACGAACTTGCCGAAACATTTTACTTTGACTTCTTCTTCTCTTTTTAGTTATTTGGCAAGCTTGAAAACTTGTGAACTCGCTAAAAATTTTGGATTCATATTTCTTCTTTGTTCACTTTCCTCTTTGGAATTGCATGCTTCTAGATTTCGAGCATATTGAGAACTTAAAACCCTTTTTGGTAGGTTCACTAGTTCGCAAACCTACCAAAAAGCTAAACATTTCTTTCTTCTTCTTTTGTTTTAGGCAACATGAGAATTCACGAACATTTTGATAGATTTGTGAGTTTGTGAACATATCAGAAAGCTAAAACATAAGGGTTTTCAATCTTTGGTATGTTCATGAACTTGTAAACCTATGGAAATAGTTCCATACTTAGAAGATTGTGTAGGATTTTTGAGGGTTTTTCAACATGGGTAAACACTTATAGGATTAAGGGGGACAAGTACAACAATGACCAAATACCATATCCAAAAAGGGCCCATAGAAAATCTCTTTGATCAGATATAATTGTTGGGCACATCACAAGAAGGTAATAAAAGGGGGCACAACACTTAAGATTTTGGCAAATTGTGAAAAATTTAAGGCACGTGCCAATAGTAGGAGTGGAATCTTGCTTCATCTTTCTCTTTACCTCTTTTCTTTGTGTGCAACCTATTAGTAAACAAATTTGTCACTATAATATTTTGTGGAAACTAGTGTGACTTTCCAAAAGGATGGCAGCAAACATTCATAATAGCTAGAGAAATCATTATTAGATTAAAAAATTTCTGAGCTATATTTGAGAGGGACAACTCCCTCATATGTTTTGGGTTTTTGGGGTTTTTATGTATTTTTAACTAGAAAATACAAAAGGAACACAAAAATGGGAGAGAAAAAAATATTGAGAACCTATAGATAGGCTCATATGAAATGCTACATAAGATTCATTAGGCAAATGTGGAAATAATAGTAAAATAAAAAATAATGTGCAACAACTAATGGAGACAAAAAGTTCCCCAGTTCATGCGTCCAACATTGACAAGAGAGAATGCTTGATGGTTTACCCTTTCAATGTAAAAAGACAATGAGAGGAACACATTAGACATATGAATAATCTACTATAAATGAAAAACATAAAGACACAAATTTATAAAATATTCTTCTTGTCCCTTCAGATTAGAGCACAAAGACTTTGTTCCACTTCCTATGTAGCCAAAAGTGTTGGCATTGATTGTCATTTATGTCAATAGTTTCTAGAGATTGTCTACATATGTAACATCCTGCTACGTAACCCCCAAAGAGTAAGAGTCAAAAGGGAACTAGAATACTTTTTTTTTTACAAAGTAGATAACCATACACAAATTCAGTTGCCAATTTGAAAGATCGACAGCATTCATGGCCAAGTATGGCCGAATGCGCAACCCGAAAGAGGACTAATTCACTCTCCAAAGGAAACATTAAAAAAACTACATTCATTTTAAACACCAAATTAAATGTTCCTAATCCCATATCAAATATAAACATGAATCCAAAAGCATCATAGTAATAGAGGATCTGATACCCACATCAGAATCTGTAAACCAAAAAGGAAACATCTCATTTCTTCTGATTAACTTGCATGATTTTATGTTCTCTCTTAAGAAAGTACAATTACATAAATGAATATACAAATACAATGATATAGTCTAGAATATGATACAAGTACAATAACATAGTCCTAAATATTATACAATGACTGAATGAGTACAATAATTGAATGAAGTAATGAAGAGAGAGAACATCTCCAACTGGTGCTCCAAAAACTGTTCATTGGTCCCCAATGGCAGTGGCAACTCCTCCCAACCATGTGGACTCATACGAGACCACCACACCGTGCTCAAAGATAGTCACAAGGCCCAAACTGAAGAACAACAACAAGGGGATACAAGATGGCCAACACTCACATCAATCATGGAGCAGACACAGAGAACAATGCATACAGCCAAAGTCATAACATAGGTGTACTCATCCAAGTCATAGGTCAGGTACTACTCATGACTACTAAGGTGCTAGATTCTAGAGTGTAATCAGATGGAGTTTCATCATGCGTGCTCAAAGGGATGGCACCACATGGAACCAAGTACTCCTCTCATGCAAACAGAAGACTCAATCATGCCTTAATCCACGCCCCGTAGATGGATGACTCGACGCCCCGCAGACGGATAGGCCTTCTCATTGCATCCTTAGCCCTTACAAGCGCTCAAGGCCATGCACGAGGTCTAGTTATCTTATTAGTGTTTTTACTCCAATGTTTTCATTTAGTTATCACTTATTAATGTAACTCTGCTACTATTTCCCCTAGCAGACCTTGTAGGCCCTGGGCCCATAGAGAGCCACTCTAGATGACCACTCTAATGCCTAGACCTAGTTCATCTCGTGTAACCAACGAGGAATCCAAAATGACTAAAAAGACTAAGTTATAAGTTTAAACAAGTAATGATGAAAAAATATGATCTACAAAACCCAAACTCTTATGGACAGTGTAATTTATTGAAAACAACCTTTTGATAGTTAGATCAATTGTGTAATAACTCCAGTAACCCCAAATTTAGTCACAATTCACAAAGGTATGCACGAATAATATAAAAAGCATGGCAAGGAGCATTGCAAGTCTTCTCATAGCCTATTTTTGCATATTGTCTACCACTTTTATCATAACAAAAACAAGAATGTTTAAGATAATAACAAAATGGAGATCTTAATTTTCCTTCTCCAGTGGTTTCCCTTTTTTCTCTCCAAGACAAATGTTCTTAATTAGAAATTATGTAACCAAATTTCAATGCCCAAACACAGCTCAAAAAAACTAAGGTATTTTAGTACCATTTCATTATTTAACTCAAAGACAGAGTTTTCCACAAGGCTGGTGTATTAGCAAAACATGACCATAATGATCAAAATAGAGGACCAATCAATTTTATTTAAGAGTTGTAATAAAATTCTCTATGGAGGAGTCATCATATAACAAAAGGGTTACATGGGCCTTAGATCTCTGCAATCTCTATTAAACATCCCAGCTTTGTGTATGGTTGCCCTCCTTATATTCTCTATAAAATTGAAACCCTCTATTTTATTTCAATAAAATTATAAATCAGAAACCATATGACCTTCCTTTAGAAACCCATCTATCAACGAATAAGAACATCATTCTGTAGATTTTTTAAAAAAAAATTCAAGGAAAGCAGCAATGTAAATATCTTGCATTGAAATAATTTCTGGCATGAATACTTTTAAAAGGTAGCGATGGGGATTTTAGCTTTCTATGCTTAATGAAAATGCAGCAAACATGTTTGAGTTTATAGAAAGGCAATAATAAAGTTTCAGTTTCTCTGTGCCTAATGAAATAGCATCTAACACATATTAGATTTTGTGCTGGAAGAACAGAGAACTGAGGTGAATACCTCAAGTCTAGTCGCGCTCCTCTTAGCTTCTGATTGCACTCCCCTTTTAGCATATCTCAGACCTTGAAATTTGATATGCTTGTCTCAGTGTTATGGTCTCACCCCTACACTTCAGCACACCTCTGATCTTCCAATTTGATCACTTCCCTCAGTCCAACTGTTCCCTATTTCTTTTGTGTTTTTATCTCTCAAAACACAGTTTTTTCCAAAAATGTGGTGTCCTTCAAAAACAGCGAGAGTCCTCTTTTCATCTGCCCCCTAGAGATATTTTTCCAGCATTAACTCTCTTCTATCTTCCCCCAAAATGTTGACTCTCTCTATGCTACCTCATAGATATTTTCTCCATTTAATATCTACCAACTCTCATTGCCAACATAGCAAGGAGGTTGTTACAACATAAGTTGTCATTGATGTCAATTGTGTTCGAAGATTGGTAGTATATGTTGTATTGATGTCATGCACAATAAAAAGTGTTGTCCTTAGACACAAGTATTGCACAGATTATGCATTAATGTCATTGGAAAAAGAAGACTACTATATATGCTCTTTCTTGTTGTAAGGTGCAGAAATTTACCAACTAAAAATAGTTTTTGAAAAGAAAAGCATATTTCATAAGTAAGATAATCAACTAGTAATAGTTTCCAATTATCCATAATAACATAAAATGGCAAGAATCCATGAGTAAGAATAATGATCCATATACCAGAATGGATTACAAAATAGTTTCCATACACCCAACTTGGTGTTACAATACATCTATTTCAATGTTACACAAGGAAGGACTATCACCAAGATATCCATAAATCATTTTACAGTTGTAACTTCGCAATGAAGCCATACAAAGAAATATATAAAGCAAATATTCATATCAATAATAATATATGAACTTAGTTGCCTCGATCCTTTGATCATTCACAAACCAAGACCAAGAGAGTGGTTGAAGTGTTTTTTCCACCCAACCATGAAGTACTGAACTTCCTCGGGTTTCTTCCTAACTCAAAGGAAGCACCAACCCTGCACAAGGAGCCTAGTAACCTGAAATGGTATAAGCAGGAGGGAAACACTCGATGTGTGCATGTTGCCTATATGCATCCTACTACTAGAATGATATAAACTCTTGCAAACAAGATATGGCAGAGACAAACAAAGTTCTAGGCTTTTAAACAAATCCATCTATTTCAATGGTACAGTAGCTTGGCCAAGCATTTAAATAAAATGATAGTTTTAGAAAAAGTAAAACTATCATCTCTAGGAGCCCACATTCGGCAACCTTCCCTGAAAGTTTGTACTTTACCAAAAATACACAAAGCACAGTTTCCTATGCTTGGTTTTCTATAGTCATAAATATCTATATTTCAAATTCAAACATTGTTTCCATTATTCAGTTGATCACACTAGTTTGCATGTTGACAAGTTTTACCATTTTCCTCATTTTAAAACAATTTTTCCTGACCTGCTATTCCAGATGTGAAGATTCTATCAATTTAATACAATGCATTTCTTTCATAAAACAATGGTTTTGATATATTACTAGTCTTTCTAAGGGAAATGTAAAAATAACATTTATCAAGAATTCAATAATTCAAAAGTTCATACAGGTCATTTTCATCGGTACAAATATAAAATAGAAGAATATATCTTTTTCTGCAGTACAATAAATTCAATTTCATATATTATATATATAGATACTCATATCATTCTATTAAACAAATTAGAATTCAATCGGCATTGTAGTTCTCTTTCATCATATACATTTTCAAATAAACATAATCAATACGAGTATATATATATATAGATAAAACTAAGTAATCAAATGTATAATCGATTACAGTCATAAACCATTATGTTCCAGATAATAAAAATTACAGTCAATATATCTAATGTTATCAAATGATATAATCGATTTCAGTTATAAAACCATTCCACTTTCCAGACAATAAAATTATAGTCAATATATCTAAATGCTATCAAAGGATATAATCGATTACAGACTTAACCTTACTATTTTCTAGATAATAAAATTACTATGCGAATGGAATGATATATATATACATATACATATATATACTAACATATATACATATATACATATATATTTATACATACATTATCAAATAACTAATGTTCAGGAGATTATCAGCGCACAGGCGTTACAAGAACAAAGATATTATTTTATGCTAACTATTTACGAGGGTTTCAGATATATGAAAAATAAAATGCAAGAAAGAATTTTTTTTACATTCTAACGAATGCAATCTACAACAGAGAGAATTAGGAGTTGTCGTCCCAAATCGAGTCGCAGTCCCTAAGGGACTGCGGCACCATTTGGTGACACCAGTCATCCTATGATGGCCTAAGTGCATCTATAACAAATGTGTAGTAAATTTATTATGAAATGCATTTGATCTTACAGTCAATGTAGTATGGAAAATACAGTTGATTGTCACATACAATTCGATCAAATATTACATACAGTTGATTCCACATACAATCAATCCATTGTAAAAAAACATATAGTCGATCCATTTGAATATATATATTGCATATATTTACAGTCAATGCAATATAGAAAATATAGTTGATTGTCACATACAAATCGATCAAATATTACATACAGTCGATTCCACACACAATCGATCCATTGTAAAAAAATATACAATCGATCCAATCGAATATATATATTGCATATATATATAAAAATTTGTATACATATATATTTATATATATAAATAAATAAAACATTTATTTTACAAAGTTATAGCCTGTTGATTTATATAACAATTGCAGGCATAAGATCATGGTTTTGTATAAAAGAAAATATTCATACACAACCACAGATGATGTAAAATAAGAACTTGGAATTTGCTCGTTATTTCAAATGAATGCTAGATTCCTATAGATTTTTACAGAGACTTCTTGATCTGAACTATTCCCTCCTGGTGCCCAAAATACTTTCACAATGCAATTTCAGAGATGATGATCCCCCTCCTTTTGAAAATGCAAGATGTTAAATAGAAATTTTTGGTGAGCAAGAAATGAATTATAACTCCTCTCTTATTGTTTCCTCTTCCTCAAGTGTTTCATTTTCTAGAGCTTTTCTTTTCCTATATTATGTTTTTGTTCAAAAACATGTTTTATTCTATTTCTAGTTCTAAAAATATTATTAAAATAATTCACATATTTATCACAATGTATCTATAAAACTAATAATTAAATAGAATACGATTATTCTCTAAATAAAACAAATTAAATAACTAAATCAATTATTCTATTTTCTAAACACTCAAGATATTTATATAACAATGAATTAAATAATCTAATTAAATCACCATTAACTAACTATGTGGTATATAATTCAAATAAAATAAAAATGAATTTTAAATTAAACTATTAAATCATTCAATATGTAACATATGCAGCTACATGATACTACGTGAAGTGTGTGAGTGATATCCCTCCATCTTAACCCTACCAGGATGCTAATCTCATTTACCACAACCACCCCTTGTCTTCGACAACTTGCAACTCATAATAAACTCCATTTTCTCATTAATAGATTTGTAACCCAAATAACCGAAGCATAGCTAAAGCATTGCTAACATGAATATTACATTTATTTCATTACATCTTTTCATATCAAAATATTCATAACAAATTATTCATTTATTCACATATAATTATAAATGAAATATTTCCATTTTAAGTAAACCCAGATGGTATCAAAATTTGAGACGTGACATCCTTTCCCCCTTAAAAGAATCATCGTCCCGATGATCAACTTAACTGAAGATAAAATTTCATACCTCTTTAATTCTATTTTACCTCAAAGTCAAAATCAGCCTACCTGACAATGTGCCGTTGCTCCAAGCACCTGTTTTTTCATAACTGCATGAATTCCTCTGTCTAATATTCATTCACTTACACACATCATTAACATGCCGTTGTTCATCAAATAGACAAATAAAATCATGCAAGCTAAATCATTTTCTTCATAGAATCTTATTCATATCCCAACATTTTTATAAAATAAAATATTTATGTTCATTTTGTCAACATGCCTACTCGCATGAGACAGCATAACAATTGCCCTTATGATGAAAAACAAGCATCCCATACTACTTGTTATCATCATTGGCAAACCAAAACGTCTCAATAACAGAAATATTACAATTTACAACAAGGTCTTCAACTTGAAACATAAAAGATAAGATCACAGGTTTTCAACATGTAAAAAGATCATTCATGATTAGAAAGATCAAGGATAAGAAGTTTATCATGATTTCAATAATAATTCCAATGGTGTAATATCCTTCCCCACTTGGAAGAGACATCGTCTTGATGTCTTATTACAAAACATCTACACAAAGAATCTTATGCATCAAATATCAATAATATAATAAATGTCATCATATGAAATCTCAAATGAGGAGTTGATCTATCAGTATCCTCTACATTTTCCAGGTGGCACTATCCACCAAATTTTGGTCCTACTCGACCATACATAGAATAACATCATAATTCACAATTAACATTGCATCCATCAAATAATTCCTAGTATATAATCAGTCAATCACTTTTCATGGCACAACTACCTATTTAATGTCCAATCCATCTTATGGTACAACTACCATACAACTATATTCATTTTATCATAAAATAATAATCACAAATTTAGTTAGATGCCAAGTAAGGCATAAATCAGTTCACTTAATCATACTTATATATAAGCATGAATCAGCACCGCATGGCCTATAAAATCTTACAGTAACACAATATAATATCAAGGGATCAGTCCCCAAGAAACCATTGGTTGTGACCTCCAACAACAAGGCAAAACTTATAAAAATTTGCACCATCTAGATCATATCCCATCATTGCGCAAACAACATCCTTGAAAATATACTATGCATATTTCCTATCAATGGAATCAATTTCCATTTCATTACCTACAATCAAATTGCATTCTGAACTACAATTCAAATTCCTGGAAAAATTATTCCTTATCTTTCTCATGCTTCTATACAATACTATAAGAAATCAATCTATTCAATCTCTTTACTATTTTTTTACTTCTATTGTCAAATTCTTTTCCTTTTCTTAAAATGAGAAGTCTTACATATTCAAATCATACCAGTAATATTCTTTGCCAATTAAATTCATGCAATCCAATTTCAAACAACTCATCATCGATTCACTTTCAACTCTCTACTAATCATGTCTCTTTGCTATAATCTTACTAAATCACAGTATTTTTGTAAGGATGAAAATTCCAAAGATTTCATTCTCCATGTTCTTCTCCATCAAAATGAAAACAATATAAAATCATTTAAAGAACACCAAGCATATGTGTCACAAGAAAACTTTAAACAAACTAACAGCTTGATTTCAACATTCACTTTCCTTTAACTTTCATCAATTCCTTATTACCCCACATCCTTTAATTTCTAAAAAAAAAAATTGACTTACTTAAAATGATACATAATGACACCAAAAATCAGAACTTCCTCAATTCTTCACATGATGTCCAATGTTTCTAACAATAAATTAAAGAACTCAACTTATCAAAATGCTTAGCAACACACTTGCTATGAAAATAGTATATTCCCTGCATCCTACTCCCTTACACAACCTATCAGTGGCCCATCATGGACATGATAGAAACATAATAGGACACATGACCAACAGTTAAACCTTTAAGCATAGCCACCAATAATTATTAAGTAAATAAAGTCCAAAGAAAAGAAAATCAATTACAACGATAAAGCATAAAAATGCATGCAATTACAACAGTAAATACAACGTGACCATCAAGGTCATAAGATAAATAAACATCAATTGTGATGGCTATACTTTTTCCATAAATAAAAGAAATAAAAATTTCAAAGTTGATCATTACAAAGTCAAATTAAAATCAATATTCACAAGTTTCACATTACAAAAACTATGTGACTAATTCTAGCCACTACAAAGGGAGTACAATGCTACACTACACCTAGATCCAAAATTGGGTGAGTGAAGAGAACACACTTAATCGCACAAAACAACAAGTTTTTCCAAGACTCCAAACTTATCTAAAACATAAAAACACTTCTATTATCCACAAAACATCACTCTCGACACCTAAAATAAAGATCACATTACAATCATCATGTAAAATCATACAGTCATACACCAATAAACATTTAATTACCAAGATATCACAACTTACCCTGTTATCGTTTCTCACTTTAAAAACTTCAATAAGGCACACTATATGGTATAAAAGTCCCACCGGATGCGCATGCTCAGTCTTAACTTGTTGTCATTCAAAACATCGGCTACAAATTACATGATATCCTTTTATCATTTTTTGTTACACCGGGGTTCACTGAATAAAGTGTTTTGTAAAATTCTTCAAGAACAAGCTTCCTTAATTTTTAAGAACATATATCCATCTTTCCAATAAGTAATGGTTGATACTTCTCATCTATCACGGTTTGCTACTTTACACAAGATTCCAACTCCCAAACATCACCAAGCCTGTACAATTACCCTTTTACATTTCCCTGTTCCGTAATGCAACATAGAATAAGTAGTGAGGTTCCACATGAATTCTAGGGGTGAGTACAAAATAGGTTCATAAGTCATTACCCACCTATTTATCTTATGACTGCAAAATGAATCCATACTTAGGATCATGCTCTCCATGAGACAAAGCAATTTTTTTTTTCAATCAAGCATTTACCAATAAAGTAATAATTAAAAGTATAAACAGTGATCATTCTTTTCCATATACCAAATTCAATTATACTCAAGAACATGGTATTCCCTTTCACACAAAGTTTTGTCATAACTCCACTATAAAAAAATAGTCACATAAGCATTAACATGACCCTACAAAGGTCACTCGAGTATATTGAAATACTACAAACCTTACACACAAGCAACTTTTATTAGGGTTTCATCAATGAAAATCCTTATGACATCTGAACCTTGCATCCCTTAAAGATCTTTGTGGATTCTACTAGATCCATGCTCATATCCTGAAAAGATTAATATATTGCTCAAAAACTATCTTATCCAAAACCTAATATTGCTTTAGACACTCTTGTCTTTAAACATTATTCCATATTTCCTCTTCTAAAAGCTCGATAAATATTATCCATCATTCTTAGCTTTACTTATTTCACATTTGATTTTATTTCTTTCTCTTATCAGGATTATATCTTTTCATATTAATTCATTTTCATTTTCACATCACCACTCATAGGTTGTCACCATATACAATCCATCTTTAAATCATCTCAATTCCCATTAAATCACAAAATATTTTTGTTGTCACATGGAATTGCACCCTGCTTGAATGGGACTCCAAGCATTCCAATGACACAATGGGATTGATCTCTAAGTGTGGTACTTTGCTAAATGAGATCAAACCTCCGGAGAAGGCCGGCTTCCTTGTCTAGCTATCACCTAAACTACTGAATTTTGGGGTGAAAAGGGGAAGAAATGTGCTGAAATGAAAGATAAAGCATCAATACTTAAAACATGAAAGGGTGATGCACCAGACAGATCTAAAGAACCCTTCACAAAACTAAAGCATGCATAGCACAACCAGATACAGCAAGCAAATATACACAAAATAGATGACTAACAGAGGTAAGAAGCAAGATGATTGAGAGGAACAAGAAATATTCACAGACAACCATATGCAGATTCACACAGAGATAGAGAAATTAGCAAAAGGCATGATAGCTTGCATATATCTAATGAAAGGCAAGGTTACAACATGAAAAGTTCTGTTTGGAAATAGGGAGAACAAGATGCTCCAAAAAATTTCCAACCCTTCTTACATCATAAGCCTCAGCTTATATAGCATTTCAAAAACTAACCTAGGTTAGTTACAAAATCCGCTCAGGGAGCTGCATCTAGAAAAAACCTCGGGAAGAACGCCCCAGCTGACAAGAGTAATGGCATTGAAATCTAGAATAGGGGCAGATGGAATGTATCACTAAGTCATTAATGCAAATAGCTGCATTATCAATCTGATCCTCAGAAGTGGCGGAGGATAACCTAGCATTGAATGCGAGCAGCTGCCTCTGACAGTTCCCGACAATCAGGCGGCGGAGAAAGGACTGGAGATGAAGCGGTGACAGGATATTTTGGGCCATCAATGCGAGCTGTGCCCTCCTATGCAGCAATAAATGCAAAAAATATCTTCACCAACTCAAGAAAGTCACTGCTGAAACAATGCACCCGACTGACATGAAGATGCGGATGAGAAACAGAAGTGGGAACCTTCCTGAAGAATTCCCACCAAAAGGTTGTCATCCAGATATTTTCAAATTTCTACAGGACATGATTATCCCACATGCACCCAGAGAAGATGCCTCCATCACTTTATAAGCTAGGCCATGAGCATATATAATATTGGTGCTTTTGCTCCCGACGGCATCATCATAAGCCCCATCATCATCTCCCTCTTCATCATGTCCCATCGGCAAGACTCCTTACATCGGCGGGCCGATTGCATGTTAGCTCGATATAGAATGTCACCCTGATATTTGAAATTATCCCTGAGCCTCATCATCATCTTCAAGAACCAAAATATCCTCTTCTCGGAAGTAACATGATATAAAATATCACCCCGATGTTTGAAAATCAGGATGACGTCAGCAGGATGTCGGGGAGGAAAGATCCTACTGATCATGTTCATACAACATACCTCTTCATATCCAGGTGACGTCACTAGAACATTAGAGTAGGGTGATATTTGGAAGCAAGAGCGATATTTGCAAGGTACCTGATATTCAGAAATATCACCCTGATATTCAAAAATCAGCCTAATCTGAAATATCTGCCAACATCCTGATGACGTCAGCAGCATGTTGGAAAATCAGGATGATCCTCGAATGCTGACTGATGTTAAGAAAATATGAGCTCCTTCAAACCTTGAAGACATCATCATGATATAGGGGCAGGATGATATTCGGAAATATCATCCCTGCAAAATATCAAGTTGCACTATAGCTTCATCGTAAGATCGGGGTGATCTTGGAATATGACTGATATTTGGAAATATCACCTCGGCAGGAATATGCATGAAGCTGTGAAACAAGTGGATATCGCCCTGACATAGGAATGACGTCAATAGCTATTGGGCGATCTAGCGAACATGAAGTGAAAAGATAACATCAGGATGATCTTCAACTAAGATGACCCGATATTCAAATGTGATGACCCTCCATAACTTCCTCATCTTAGCGAATTTCAGGGTGATGTAAAAAACAAACCTGCCTATTTTTCCAAGCTCTTTCACATGGTAAACCTCTTCAGGCAAGCTTCAGATTTGAAATTGGGTTAAGACCTCAGGTCACAAACATGGCTTTCATGGGGGGATGCATACTGACTGATCCTGCTTGAATTATTTTGACTCCTGCTAGAGGAAAAATAGGTCAACAATTTGGCGACCTCTATGGGATGTTTGCCTAGTAAACATGAGATCAGTGGCCTTAAGCATCCATTGGGCATGGAGTCAAGTTTAAAATATGCTGGGGAACTAGGACCTGTCTCTCAAAACACAAAAAGGGGAGAAGGTCTGCTTTCTCCTAATGACAAAGCAGCCTGTGCAAAAGCACTTAGGGAAGAAAAGACTCTAAACTACTGTGCAACAGCACTTATTGAAAACAAGAAGTCTAACCTACTAATTTACAGGGTGCTCATACCTCAAAACATCTTTTCAAGTGTATCCCATTGACTGGGATATACAGATTTTCTCCATTCATATTTAACAACTGAAATGCATTGTGTTCCTTGCATTCAGTAATGAGAAAGGGGCCACTCCACATGCTGTCAAATTTGGAATGCTTCCCTAGTCTACTCCTCAGCTCATCCCATTTGAGCACCATATCACCCACTCTAAAATGTCTGTGGGTGGCCTTCTTGTCAAAGTTTCTTTTTGTTTGCAGCTGATGATGTTCGATGGCTTCCATAGCCTTATCTCTGCTTTCCTCCTGCTCCATAAGCTGAGCATATCTTACATCCATGGGGCTTTCTGCTTCAAGCATTTCTAGATGATGCATGGTGTCTAGTGTTGGTAGTTCCATAGACATAGGCAACCTTGCCTCATTTCCATACACTAGCAGATAAGGGGAGTTCCCAATAGACCTCTTAGGAGTTATCCTATCAGCCCACATAGCAAACTTCAAATCAGTGTACCAGGGCCTCTGATTACTCTCCATTCCCCTCTTAATAATCCTGATGAGATTTTTGTTTGTGGATTTAGCCAAACCATTAACCTGTGGATAATAATTTGATGAAGTATTCAAATAAATCCCATTCTTGATAGCTCAGTCAGTTATTCTTAGGCCAACAAAAGCCAAAGCATTATCAGAGATGATTGATTCAGGCACTCCAAATCTGGAGACCAAATAACAATAAAAATTCAAAACAACACTCTCATTAGATTCTTTCAAAGCCACTGCTTTAGTCCATCTTGTGAAGTAGTCTGTGGTTGTGAGTATCCACCTGTGGCCTGCACTTGATGGTGGGTTGATAGGTCCAATAAAATCAATGCCCCATCTCATAAAGGGTTGCTCTACCTGTATTGGGTGTAGAGGCAAAGTTGGCAGCCTCTCTTTCCTTGCAAAAAGGGCACACTTAACACACTTTCTAGCCCATGCATGGGCATCCTTAAATAAGTTAGGCCAATAATAGCCAACTCTCATTACTTTCCAAGCAGTAGTCCTTGGGGCAAAATGACCCCCTGTTGTTCCATCATGGAATTCATGTAGCACCCTGTCAGTCTGATCAGTATCAAGGCATCTAAGCAAGACACCATTAAAGTCCTTTCTGAAAAGGATGCATTCTATTAAAACATATGGAATGGATTGTAGCCTAAAGTATCTTCTTTTAGCTTTATCTAAGCCTGCAGGACATCTACCAGTTTGCAAAAATTGGGTCATATCATTAACCCAATTAGTACCAACTATTGTTGTATCATCATGATGCTCCTCGTCTATGATCAAGAGCACCTCTTCTTCCTCCTCTACCTCATCCTTAGAACTGGTGGCAAGCTGCTCACTGAGTCCTCTGCCTCTGACCAACTTGGTTATCTTGATCTCCACATCATATTCCATTACCTTGGTGACCCAACCAGCCCTTTTCTCATTAACATCTTTACTCAGCAAGAACCCCTTCACACTAGGATGAGTCACCATCAGGTGTATCTTGTTATTGGAAACAAGATGCCTAAACATTTTTAGGCTCCTGACTACTACCAGGACATGCTTTTCAATGAAGCTATACTTCTGCTCATAGTCCTCCAACCCTTGGCTGAAGAAGGCGATTGGTTGTTCAAAACCCTCACTCTGCTGCTGCACCAGAATCACAGAGATGGTATCTAGGTTGCCATAAGCATACAGGATAAAGTCCTTAGAGAAATCAGGATTGATTAGGGTTGGTGCAGTTGCTAATGCCTCCTTTATGGACTGGAAGCTAAGTCTGGCCTCTGGTGTCCAACTGAAAGTTATGTTCTTTTTCAACATAGACGTCAAGGGTTTCAGGAGATTTGCCATATCAAGTATGAACTTTCTCAGAAAGTTAATCCTACCAATGAAGCGTTGTAGTCCCTTCTTATGAATGGGTAAGGGCTATTCCAAAATGGCCTTTATTCTCTCTTTATAAATGGTAATACCCTCCTTTGACACAACATCCCCCAACAACTTGCCCTCATGTACAGCAAAAATGTATTTCTTTGGATTGAGGGATATCCCAAACTCCCTGCATCTTTCAAAGACTAGCCTTAGGTGGGATAAATACTCATATGCATTTTTAGAGAAGACTGTTATGTCATCCAGGTAAACCAGCACTAGCTTATACATCAGACCCTGAAAGGCCATGTCCATGGCTCTTTGAAAAGTGGAGCCAGCATTTGAGAGGCCAAAAGGCATCCTCTTGTAGGCCATAGTACCCCACTTGGTTGTGAAAGTGATCTTGAATTGGTCTTCTTCCTTGACTAGCACCTGGTTATAACCAGAAAATCCATCCAGCAAAGAAAACCTTTATGAGCTAGCCACCACCTGCAAAATTTGCTCCATTGAAGGCAATGGGTAGTGGTCTTTTAGGGAGGCTCTGTTGAGGTCTCTGAAGTCAACACACAGCCTGACCTCCCCATTTTTCTTCCTCATAGGCACAAGGTTAGAAACCCAAGAAGTGTGTTTGATTGGAAAGATGATCTTCCTTTCAATCAACTTGGTCAGTTCTTTGATCATCAGGGGTTCTAGCTTTGGATTCAGAGGTCTCTGTTTCTGCCTCATAGGTTTTATACCTGGCTCTAACTCTATGGTGTGTTGGGCAATATGAGGATCAAATCCCTTTAATTCTGCATAATCCCAAGCAAACACCTCTTCAAATTCCTTACAAAGAGCTATGAACGCTCTTATGTCTTCAGCTGAGCAGATTTTACCAATTTTAAGGAGTCTACCCTTGAAAACTTCTAGCTCTTCATAATGCTCCTCCTTTACCTGCATGCTAGTTTTTGTCTTCTTCTTTTGGTCATCAGTGCCAAAGATAGATTCCAAGGTGACCAATCCCTTGGGCAGCTTATTTGTTCTCAGCTGAATGATTTGATCATTGTCATACTATTGTTTGAGCTTATCCTGATTCATCATGGAAAACTCATCCTCCTCTAATAGGAACCTTAGGATCTGCTCATCACTGTCAAAAACTTGCCAATGAATATTGTTATCATGGATAGAAGGCCTAGAAATTATTTTTACATGAGGCTGAACCTTCTCCCTTTGAATATCACTGGAGATGTCAAATTGAGCCCCAATTGAAGCTAATCTGTCAGCATGATGGTTCTGACTCCTTGGAATGGAGATCAAATTGAAAGCATCAAACTCTTCAATCAAATTCCATACCCTGTGTTTGTAGCACTTCAGGGCATCACTTTTTGTAAGGTACAATCCCCTCACCTGATTTACAATGAGCTCACTATCTCCAAACACCTATAGACAGCCGATCTTCCTCCTTCTTACCCACTGCAGGCCTTGGATCAACCCTTCATACTCAGCAGTGTTGTTAGTACAAGAAAAGGCAAAATGAAAAGCAACATAATAATTTTCACCTTATGGTGACACAAGCATTGCACCATCACCAGATCCATTTCTGCTCCTAGAGCCATCAAAATACATTTTCCATACCTCATCATGATGCTCTACCTGCTGCTCTATTTTCTTCAGAAGATTTGGTATTGTTGTTTCATGCTCATGCAATATGTACACTCCCAAGTCAGTTTCTTGGATATGTCCCTCAGGGTCATCCACAACATTTTCAGAGGCCCACTCCCTCAAGAGTACCTCTGGTATGCTCTCAGCTTGTAGTTCCTGAGCAGCAACTAGTTCAAGGTCATCAGAGATAATGCAATTTGTATTAACAACACTGGGTGTGTAAGGCTCTATGTGATAGTCTGAAAGTAACTTAGATTTCAAAGTTACTTTGGTGCCATATCTAGTCCTGAAAAATATGTGGGACCAGTCAGAAGATAGATATCCTCCTATTTTGGCTGTAAATTCCCTTGATAAGCACATGGCAAAATGAGGAGGCAAATCTATTATGAACACCTCCTGTGAAATAGAAACATTGGGGCAGGTGTGTAGGGTGAGACCTAGGTCTCTTATGATACCCATAGTATTAACAGACGTACCATCCAACTGGAGTACACCTTTCTCAAGTGGCTGGTACTTAAGCCTTAACTGATCTGCAATCTGCTTAGGCATGACAGAACTACTTGCTCCACTATCCACCATGCAATTGTGTACTAGTTTGTCCCTAATTATCAGTGATACATAAAAGGGAAGAGGTTTGGCAATTTGGTTAGGCTGCTTGATGTCATCTTGGGATGAATTAGCAAGGACAGTCATATTTGGGGCAACAGTGGTATCATTGGATACCTTCAAATCAGACAAGGCAGACTGTAACATCTTCTTTTGGCCAGGGATTGCTAAGGAATCCCACATAGACATGGTTACATTCATCTTTTTCATGTTTTCAATAATATTGAAAGGTGGAGAGGCACCTACCTTTTGACTTGACTTTGTAGCAGCAGTATCAACCTGCAAATGAGGCATCTCCCTTGCTGTTGCTGGTGTACTTCTTTGCAAGATGAGAGGGATATGGGATGTAGAAGCATCAGTATGTCCTCTACCTTTGCTTGCTGATGGCTCAACCTCATAACCCCTCTTCTTAGCCCTTGTATTGGCAGCAACTGGATTACTATCACTGTTTACCCCATAGAATTCTCCTTCCTGCCAATTCATGAAAGCAGAATCATTTTGAGGTTGTTCTTGTTGTTGTGCAGCTCCATCATTTGGTGTGTATGGTTGTGTGGCTGCCACATTTTGTGCCATCAGACCCTGATTTAGGACTCCACTTGAACAAGCTGCCTGATTATGTGGCATATGGCATGGGACACACCAATCATAATCAACTGCAATGTTATTTTGAACAGGGACAAGGTCCCTTACTGCATTAACAAGTGCTGGGTTGTAAGGCTGAAAAGGCCTTTGGTTCATATTTTGCCTGACACCTTGGTAGTTATTCTGATAAGATGGCCTATTAGCCTGGTAAGGTTGACCCTGCCCCTGATATGCTTGGTTCTGCCCCTGATATTGTTGTTGATAAGGCTGCCTACCTTGAGACTATTGCTTCTTAATGTTTACTAGATCATTCCCAAAACTCTGCAGAAGATTTTCTATTTTCTGCTGGCTACTTTTTATCTCCTTTAGCTCTTGAGATGAACTAGAGGCAGCAGGTTTAGAAGTGGAGGTACTTGGTAATGCTGCAACCACAGGCGTAGGGACAAAATATGGGGTGGGTAAAGGCATAGAAGCCTGGATCTCAAGAAAGATGGGCATAGGGGGCCTGGGTGCTATCTTTTTAGCCTGAATTAGATTGTTCTCTGCTCTAATGGCTATTTCATAGGCATCAGGTAGGCTTGCACCTCCTAGTGATTGTATCATCACTGCAATATCACTATTTAAAGCTTTCAAGAAATATAAGAATGCATACTTAGCTAGAGGTCTTACCATGGCAGGGATCCTGTCCCATGTCTTCTAAAATTTGAAGTTGAAATCCATCATTGGTTCTTGAGGAGCTCTCTTTATGGTGGTCATCTATTCCACCAATGACAGATTATCTGATTTATCCTAGAACTGCTTATTCAGCTTGTCTCCTAAGTCATCCCACGTTCCTATAGTCTGAACTGGTAGACTTCTGAACCATTGTAATGCCTTCCCTTTGAATGAGGCAGCTAGTAATCTGATGGCTACATTCTCTTGTGTTACATGATGTACTCCACATAGAGAAGCCACATCTCTTATGTGTTCAATAGGTGTAGTTTGGGTTTCCCCTGTGAAATAGGGCAGGCTCTTCAAGGCTGCCATAGGTATGGCATCATGTACTGCTAGGTTCAAAGGGCTTCCCCCATCAAAAGCCACAAATGGCTGATTTATTGCCATCTGAGCAGCTGGAGGTGGGTTTGCTTGAGTTACTACAAGGACTATGGAGGCAACTGGTCTAAAATTTGGTGGAGTTGACAATGTCCTCTTAGAATAGGGAGTTCTTACTACAGTTCTACTCTGCCTCCTAGGTGGAGAAAGCTGTAGATAATCAAATGAGCTTGAACTTGAACTCCTAGTTTATATCCTTTTCATAAAAGTAGATCAGCAGAACTGGTTTGCCTAATCTTCCTCAGTATGAGTCACCAGATATGCAATTTTTAACCTCCTATAGGTCAGAAAATCACCGGTTGCACATCAAAACCAGTAATAAGCATTTGTATGGTCCCACCGGGTGTGCCAGAAACTGTTGTCACATGGAATTGCACCCTGCTTGAATGGGACTCCAAGCATTCCAATGACACAATGGGATTGATCTCTAAGTGTGGGACTTTGCTAAATGAGATCAAACCTCTAGAGAAGGCTGGCTTCCTTGTCTAGCTATCACCTAAACTACTGAATTTTGGGGTGAAAAGGGGAAGAAATGTGCTGAAATGAAAGATAAAGCATCAATACTTAAAACATGAAAGGGTGATGCACCAGATAGATCTAAAGAACCCTTCACAAAACTGAAGCATGCACAGCACAACCAGATACAGCAAGCAAATATACATAGAATAGATGACTCTAACAAAGGTAAGAAGCAAGATGATTGAGAGGAACAAGAAATATTCACAGACAACCATATGCAGATTCACACAGAGATAGAGAAATCAGCAAAAGACATGATAGCTTGCATATATCTAATGAAAGGCAAGGTTACAACATGAAAAGTTCTGTTTGGAAACAGGGAGAACAAGATGCTCCAAAAAATTTCCAACCCTTCTTACATCATAAGCCTTAGCTTATATAGCATTTCAAAAACTAACCTAGGTCAGTTACAAAATCTGCTCAGGGAGCTGCATCCAGAAAAAACCTCAGGAAGAATGCCCCAACTGACAGGAGTAATGGCATTGAAATCTAGAATAGGGGCAGATGGAATGTATCACTGAGTCATTAATGCAAATAGCTACATTATTGATCTAATCCTCAAAAGCGGTGGAGGATAACCTAGCATTGAATGCAAACAACTGCCTCTGACAGTTCCTGACAATTAGGCAGCGGAGAAAGGACTGGAGATGAAGCGGTGGCGGGATATTTTGGGCCATCAATGTGAGCTGTGCCCTCCTATGCAACAATAAATGCAAAAAATATCTTCACCAACTCAAGAAAGTCGCTATCGAAACAGTGCACCCAACCGACATGAAGATGCGGATGACAAACGAAAGTGGGAATCTTCCTGAAGAACTCCCGCCAAAAGGTTGTCATCCAGATATTTTCAAATTTCTGCAGGACATGATTATCCCACATGCACCCGGAGAAGATGCCTCCATCACTTTATAAGCTAGGTCATGAGCATATATAATGTCAGTGCTTTTGCTCCCAATGGCATCATCATAAGCCCCATCATCATCTCCCTCCTCATCATGTCCCATCGACAAGACTCCTTACATCGGTGGGCCGATTGCATGTTAGCCCAATATAGAATGTCACCCCTATATTTGAAATTATCCCTGAGCCTCATCATCATCTTCAAGAACCGAAATATCCTCCTCTCGGAAGTAACATGATATAAAATATCACCCTGATGTTTGAAAATCAGGATGACGTCAGCAGGATGTCAGGGAGGAAAGATCCTCCTGATCATGTTCATACAACATACCTCTTCATATCCAGGTGACGTCACTAGCACATTAGAGTAGGGTGATATTCAAAAGCAAGAGCGATGTTTGCAAGGTACCTGATATTCAAAAATATCACCCTGATATTCAAAAATCAGCCTGATCTGAAATATCTGCCAACATCCTGATGACGTCAGCAGCATGTTGGAAAATCAGGATGATCCTCGAATGCTGACTGATGTTAAGAAAATATGAGCTCCTTCGGACCTTGAAGACATCATCATGATATAGGGGCAGGATGATATTCAGAAATATCATCCCCGCAAAATATCAGGTTGCACTGTAGCTTCATCGTAAGATCGGGGTGATCTTGGAATATGACTGATATTTGGAAATATCACCCCGGCAGGAATATGCATGAAGCTGCAAAACAAGCGGATATCACCCTGACATAGGAATGACGTTAGCAGCATGTTGGGCGATCCAGTGAACATGAAGTGAAAAGATAACATCAGGATGATCTTCAACTAAGATGACCCGATATTCAAATGTGATGACCCTCCATAACTTCCTCATCTTAGTGAATTTCAGGGTGATGTAAAAAACAAACCTGCCTATTTTTCCAAGCTCTTTCACATGGTAAACCTCTTCAGGCAAGCTTCAGATTTGAAATTGGGTTAAGACCTCAAGATCACAAACATGGCTTTCATGGGGGGATGCATACTGACTGATCCTGCTTGAATTATTTTGACTCCTGCTAGAGGAAAAATAGGTCAACAATTGTAAAACAAAGTCTTATTTCATTTAGAAGATTTTTTCATCCTTATTCACTATAGAGGTTCTTGAAAACAATACGTTTACATATCACTTTCAAACAAAGGAAACTCTTCTGGTTCCTCTTCCTCTTCACTTGAGACAATTTCTATTATATCAGGAATTCTAAGATCTCTATCCACCATTATAGGAGTCATGCACTATTTTCCAAAGGCAATTCCCTAATGAGAGGTAAGGGAGTTGGTTTGACAGCTTCCTTCATTTCCTTTTTCACTTGACTGACCCGAGCAATTGCATGACTCAAGGTCTCCTCATCTCTAAGCCATATGTCTCTATCATCATTAACTCCTTGGATGGTTCACACTATAGCTCTCCTTGCCCTCTTGGCTCTGTGGTGGCTCTCACTTCTCACCAACTTCCTCGCAGTCATCAAGAGATGCACCATCCTAGCACAAGATTTTCCAACATTATACCTAGGTATCCATTATGCGTCAATAGGCATAGGTCCAAGAGTTGAACCTAGTACTCTAATACCAAATGTAAGGTGTAAAAATTTACCAACTAAAAATAGTTTCTGAAAAGAAAAGCATATTCCATAAGTAAGATAATCAACTAGTAATAGTTTCCAATTATCCATAATAACATAAAATGGCAAGAATCCATAAGTAAGAATAATGATCCATATACTAGAATGGATTACAAAACAGTTTACATACACCCGACTTGGTGTTACAATACATCTATTTCAATGTTACACAAGGAAGGAATATCATCAAGATATCCATGAATCATTTTACAATTGCAACTTGGCAATGAAGCCATACAAAGAAATATATAAAGCAAATATCCCTATCAATAATATCTGAAATCGGTTGCCTCAATTCCTCCAATCATCTACAAACCAAGACCAAGAGAGTGGTTGAAGTAATTTTTCCACCCAACCATGAAGTACTGAACTTCCCTGGGTTTCTTCCTAACTCGAAGAAAGCACCGACCCTGCACAAGGAGCCTAGAAACTTGGAATGATATAAGTAGGAGGGAAACACTTGATGTGTGCCTATTGCCTGTATGCATCCTAATACTAGAATGACATAAACTCTTGCAAATGAGATGTGGCAAAGACAATCAAAGTTCTAGGCTTTTAAACAAATCTATCTATTCCAATCATACAGTAGCTTGGCCAAGCATTTAAATAAAATGATAGTTTTAGAAAAAGTAAAACTATCATCTCTGGGAGCCCACATTTGACATCCTGTCTCAAAAGTTTGTACTTTACCAAAAATACACAAAGCACGGTTTCCTATGTTTAGTTTTCCATAGTTATAAATATCTATATTTCAAATTCAAACAGTGTTTCCATTATTCAGTCGATCTCACTAGTTTGCCTGTTGACAAGTTTTACCATTTTCCTCATTTTAAAACAATTTTTCCTGACATGCTATTCCAGATGTGATGATTCTATCAGTTTAATACAATGCATTTCTTTCATAAAACAATGGTTTTGATATATTACTAGTCTTTCTAAGGGAAATGTAAAAATAACATTTATCAAGAATTCAATAATTCAAAAGTTCATACAGGTCATTTTCATTGGTACAAATATAAAATAGAAGAATATATCTTTTTTATGCAGTACAATAAATTCAATTTCATATATATATATATATATATTTGTGTGTGTCTGTGTAAAACTAAGTAATCAAATGATATAATCGAATACAGTCATAAACCATTATGTTCCCAGACAATAAAAAATACAGTCAATATATCTAATGCTATCAAATGATATAATCAATTTCAGTTGTAAAACCATTCCGTTTTCCAGACAATAAAAATTATAGTCAATATATCTAAATGCTATTGAAAAGGATATAATCGATTACAGACTTAACCTTACTATTTTCTAGATAATTAAATTACTATGCAAATGGAATGATAATTGTATATATATATACACACACACACATTATCAAATAACTAATGTTCAAGCTATTATCAATGCACAGGCATTACAAGAATAGAGATATTATTTTATGCTAACTATTTATGAGGGTTTCAGATATATGAAAAATAAAATGCAAGAAAGAATTTTTGTTACATTCTAATAAATGCAATCTACAGCAGAGAGAATTAGGAGTCGTCGTCCCAAATGGGGTTGCAATCCCTAAGGGACTGCGGCACCATTTGGTGACGTCGGTCATCCTATGATGGCCTAAGTGCCTCTATAACAAATGTGCAGTCAATTTATTATGAAATGGATTTGATCTTACAGTCAATGTAGTATGGAAAATATAGTTGATTGTCACATACAATTCGATCCAATATTACATACAGTTGATTCCACATACAATCGATCCATTGTAAAAAAAACATACAGTCGATCCAATCGAATATATATATTGCATATCATATATATATGTGTGTGTGTGTGTTTATATATACAGAAATTTGTATACATATATACATATATATTTATATATACAAATAAATAAAACATTTCTTTTACAAAGCTATAGCCAGTTGATTTATATAAGAATTGCAGGCATAAGATCATGGTTTTGCATAAAAGAAAACATTCATACACAGCCATAGATGATCTAAAATAAGAACCTGGAATTCGCTCCTTATTTCAAACGAATGTTGGATTCCTACAAATTTTTGCAGAGACTTCTTGATCTAAACTATTCCCTCTTGGTGCCCAAAATGCTTTCACAATGCAATTTCAGAGATGATGATCCCCCTCTTTTTGAGAATGTAAGATGTTAAATAGAAGTTTTTGGTGAGCAAGAAATGAATTATAACTCCTCTCTTATTGTTTCCTCTTTCTCAAGTGTTTCATTTTCTAGAGATTTTCTTTTCCTAAATTATGTTTTTGTTCAAAAAATGTTTTATTCTATTTCTAGTTCTAAAAATATTATTAAAATAATTCACATATTTATCACAATGTATCTATAAAACTAATAATTAAATAGAATATGATTATTCTCTAAATAAAACAAATTAAATAACTAAATCAATTATTCTATTTTCTAAACATTCAAGATATTTAAATAACAATGAATTAAATAATCTAATTAAATCGCCATTTACTAACTATGCGATATATAATTCAAATAAAATAAAAATGTAATTTAAATTAAACTATTAAATCATTCAATATGCAACATATGCAGTTACATGACACTACGTGAAGTGTGTGAGTGATATCCCTCCATCTTAACCCTTCCAGGATGCTAATCTCCTTTACTTCAACCACTCCTTGTCTTCGACAACCTGCACCTCATAGTAAACTCCAATTTCTCATTAATAGATTTGTAACCCAAATAACTGAAGCATAGCCAAAGCATTGCTAACATGAATATTACATTTATTTCATTACATCTTTTCATATTAAAATATTCATAACAAATTATTCATCTATTCACATATAATCATAAATGAAATATTTCCATTTAAAGTAAACCCGGATGGTATCAAAATTTGAGATGTTACACTTGCATTTTCAAGTTGTTGGGATGTGATCCGGTATACTTTTGAATATATACTTAGTGTATTTTTGTAAGAGTTTTGGTTACTCTGGATCTGTATTTTGCTTCGTGTTTTACCTCTATTGAAGATATGGTTGTTGCAAGTATGAAAAGTAACTGTTGTCATTGATGTGAACACATAAGGAAGTTATTTAAATAAGCTAAACAAGTATTTGAGGAATTAGTACAAGTGAGAATTGCTTTATCTCTCAAGTATAGTGCAGTGTTTTGCTCCGCATATCCTATAGATTGAGTATCTTTACCTGCAGATTGGAAGTAATGTTAAGGGATGTATGTAAATGCTTAATTTCAAGTTTGAGCCTCCGATGTGAAGATTTAAGCAAGTTGTGTTCACCAGAGTAAAAACTATTTTTCTATATATTTAGTGGTGATAGGGCCAATGTATTCTGCTCCACATTTCTCCGCATTTAAGTTTCACAGTCTGCGATTCGGAAATTAAATTTGTGATGATGTTATGTGCCTTTAGTTCAAATGGTTTGTGATTTGGTGCTCCGCAAGCAATCTTTCCTTTATGGCAGTGGCCGACAGTAATGTTCAAGTGCTCTGGTTTGAATAATCTTATGGATTATGAGATTAGAGGTTGTGCGAATGTTCTTGGTGATTGTAATTTTCTTGTAGGAGTATCTAGATTGTGTTCCTATCTTTAGATTGGTCTGCAAAGTATCTGGATCATGCATGAAGCATGTTCCTAAAAATCTTAGTGTTAACTCTAGTCTTGGCTGACTTAGTTGTTCTTACTACTTGTGGTTATGATTTGAAGATTGTGGAAGTGTGTTTCTATGTGGAAGATTGTAATTGAGTCCCAGCTAAGCCTTGGCATGATTTGCATTCATTCTTTTCTCTCTTAATTCTATTTAGGTCCAGACCTATCTTAATGTATGTATGTTTTCCAACCTTGGAGATTGTTCCAAAGGTTGATGATTGTAATGTCGACCTTGATGTAAATTCCAAGGTTGATAAATTGTATAAAAATAGGTAATGAAGTCATGAATTTGGTATGAGGATGTACAAATGAAAAGATAATTTGTGAAGTGTAAAAGAAGAGCAGAGCAGAGGATACTTATTGTGCTTCAATGGAACTGAATCCTAGCATGGAATAGATGCTAATAACTTAGTTCACAAATCCAGGCAGTGAGCCACCCACGGGCAATGAGCCACCCACCGGCAGTGAGCCACCCCATTGGCAGTGAGCCTCTTCTTGCAGTAAACATTTTTGGCAGTGAGCCTCTAATTTTTGGTATTGTTATAACATATTATTTTGTGATCTAACACTCACCGTGGTTTTTTCCCTATGGGGTTTTCCGCATAAAAAATCTGGTGTCTCCTATGTTGAATGTGTGAATGTGTTTAAGTTTATGTTTCATGCTCTCATGGTTAAAATACAAACACATTGTTAATTGGTTGATGTGATGGTTTTGAAATATTGGTTACAATTGATTCACCCCCCTCTTAGTTGTATTGCACTTTTCAACAATTAGTATCAGAGTGGAGGTTCCTTGGTAAAGAATCTAATAGCTCAAGGTAGATCTGAGATGGCACACAAGAGGGCAATTAGACGAAATAAATTATGCCCTTTGGAAGGTATGGATGAAAATTTATCTTATCTCTCTTGGTTATAATGTCTGGAAGATAATAAAGAAAATGTATACTATTCCTAAAAATGGTCCATCAGATGATGATTAAGTCAAACAGTATAAATTTAATGGAAAAGCTAGAGATGCTCTGTTAAATGCCTTATCTAACAATGAGTTGGTGAAATTTATGGATTTGGAGACTTCTCATGAGATCTGGGATTAGTTAAAAAGTTTATATGAAGGAGATGATTCTGTAAAGAGTGCCAAATTACAAAACCTGACGGTGAAGTATGAAGCCCTGAAGATGAATTAAGATGAAAGCATAACTATCTACATGCAGAGAGTTGATAAAATTGTCAATGGAATCAAAGCTCTTGGAGGTACTACAAATGAGGATGAGGTTGTGATGAAGATTCTTAGGTCATTGCCTAAATCCTATAGTCACAAGGTGGAAGCAATTGAAGAGATTATGAGTGTATAGAAGGTTTCAAAGGATTAGTTGCTTAGGAAACTTATAGCTTTTGAAATGAGAGAATTTGGTGATGCTCTACCAAAGATTGAGACTACTTTCAAAGCCAGCACTTCAGAAAAGACTTCAAGAGCTCAAAAATATGATGTGGAATCTGATGATGACCTAGATGAGGTTGAAGGTAACTTTGTGGATAGAATGCAAAGAGGTTCCAGTAAGTTCAAAGGCAAATTACCATTTAAATTCTTTTCTTGTGGTAAGATTGACCTCACTATGCATCTAGATGTCTGGAGAGAATTGAAAGAGGTAAGAAGAAATTTGAAAACAAACCTAGAATTGTCAAGAAATGCTATTATGTTAGAGATCTTGATGATGATGTTGTAATAGATGATGAGTCTAATGATAATAATACTAGTGCAAATGAATGCTTGTTTATTGCTGTTAAGGAAGAACCTGTGTCTACTAATCCTACTACCTGTGTGAAGGAAGAAAAAACTAGTGGAAGAAAGTGCTCTGTCTGTCCAGGTTGAGAAGGATAAGGATGAATGGATCATTGACAATGGATGTTCACATCACATGACTGGTGACAAAAGTAAGTTTGTAAGTTTGGAAAAGTTTGATGGTGGATTGGTTAGGTTTTGAGATAATGCAGCTGGTAAGATCAGTGGAAGAGGATCTATTTCTTTTGATGGTAAGCATAATATAGATGATGTTCTCTATGTGAAAGGTCTAAAGCATAATCATTTAAGTGTTGTTCAAATGTGCGATAAAGGGTATGATTTGAGATTCAAGGATAATGCAAGCAAGATCATGGAAAGCTCTAGAACAGTGATTACAACTGGTAAGAAAACTAGAGGTAATATTTATCACTTGAGGGGAACTGATAATTGTTGTTTGTTGGCTCAGATAGATGAGAGTTGGTTGTGGCATAGAAGGATGTGTCATATCAATTTTGATAACTTGGTGAAGATAAGCTCAGTACAAGCGGTGAGATATTTTCCTAAACTGGTGATGCCTGCCAATACTATTTGCAAGAAATGTCAACTGGGAAAACAAACAAAGACAAGTTTCAAGAGCAAAGAACAATTTTCTACTGAATTGCTTGAGTTGGTACATATAGATCTATGTGGTTCTACAAGAACAAGAAGTTTACAAGGAGACAGGTACTTTATGTTGCTTATTGATGATTATTCTAGAATGACATGGGTCACTTTTCTAAAAGAGAAATCAGAAGCACTAGACAAGTTCAAATCTTTTAAGGAAATAGTTGAGAATGAGTTAGAATTGAGGATCAAATACTTAAGGTCTGATAGAGGATGTAAGTGTTGGGAATTAAGGTGTCTCAACCTTTGCAAATTCCTAATGTTGTATTTATTTATCCCATGTTGAGTTGGCATAGTCGGCACCTTGTGTTCATGCAATAGGATAAATTTTGGTGACTTTAGCAGTCGCGGTTTCCCCCTTGAATAATTAATGGGGGTTTGGGGGTAGCGCCCCCAAGACGGGGTCTAGGGGCGGATCAAATACTTAATGACAAGTGTCAGTGAGTATCTTTGTATGAGAGAAAGGCATCTTTGGGCAATCAAGGGAGGTTATGACATGTTGTAAGAGGAATATGATATTTCTAGTTAGTGTATGACATATTCTCTTACAGCTATAAGTGTTGTCAGTTATAACAGATTCTATGATAGCTGTAAGGTACGTAAGAGCATTTGTCATAGCCTATCTTGGGACAAGGCACCCGCATTGGGATGGGATGTTGGACAAGTGTCCTTAGGCATGGGTTTTGGGGCATGAGTTCAAGATGGATGCCCATCTCTAGAAGGTTCCATATTTTCATTGTAAACTCTATAAAAACAAGTACTTGGATAGGAGATATATAGTTTTTTATAAAAGTACTATTATGCTACTGGAATATCTCTAGATTCAACATTTGAAGACTCCTGAAAGAGCATTGGCTCTGAAATTGTATTGTAATCTATTATTGTTTACTGTAATACATTTGAGCTATGTTTTGGAGTGTGGGGTTTTTCACCCATAAGGGTTTTCCCCACATATATCTTGTCTCTCTCTCTTCTATCTACTTTATGTGTGTATGTGTATTGCTGCAATATCTCTATTATTATGTTAATAATGTTGTAACTGAAAAGGTTAATTTGAATTTGCATTCTACTTCCCTCATTAGATTAGCGTAGGAAGTGTGTTTCACGTACCTTGTTTCCTTTCAATTGGTATCAGAGCTTGATCACCTTTGGTCCTAGTTGTTGGGTAGGGGTTTTTTGAGCTAATCTTAGTTTGAGTGGGAGTCATGTGTAGAGTATTCTGTAATCTTGTTGCAGGAAAGAGATGGCAGGCACATCTGGAAGAATCGAGGTGGAGAAGTTTAATGGCACTAATTTTGAGTTATGGAAAATCAAGATGCAAGATCTACTTGTTGATCATGACCTATGGAAAACTATATCCGATGTAGAACCAACCACAATGTCACAAGCAAATTGGGATCTCAAAGATCGAAAGGCTAAGGGTCTCATAAGACTCAGTCTAGTTGATTCTATCCTATTAAATGTCCATTAGAATAAGAGCATAAAAGACCTTTGGAAGAAGTTGAGTGATGTTTATCAGGCTAAATCCCTGGTGAACAAACTTTTTCTGAGAAAGAAGTTCTTTTCTCTGAGGATGGAGGATGGAGGATCAGTTGCATATCACCTGAATACTTTTAACATGCTAGTTGCATAATTGACATCCGTTGGTGTGAATATGGAGGAGAAGGATCATTGTATGACCTTGCTTTGTTCTTTGCCAAACTCGTGGGATCATCTTTTTATGGCTATTGGGAGCACCACATCCACATTCAAAATGGATGAAGTGGTATCTTCATTGTTATCTGAAGAGATGCGGAGAAAGTCTTCTGAGGCAGCCAAAGTGGCTCTTGCGACTCATGCAAGACCCAAGGAGAAAGGGAAAAAGAAGGACAAGAAAGTTGAGAAGGGCAGATCCAAATCTCATGGGAGATCTAAATCTCCTAGAAAGTCCAAGGCTCTTTGTTGGAACTGTGGCAAAACTAGGCATTTCTGAAAGGAATGCAAAGAGGAGAAGAAAAAGAAGAAGAAAGCTCCTAATTCAGATTTGGACAAGTCACAAGATGATGGTGCTGCCTTCATCGTAGCCCTGGCTACTCATGCATCTGATGATGTGTGGTTGATTGATTCTGGTGCATCATTCCACATGACCTCTCATCGAGACTGGTTTACAAAATATGAAGAGTTCAATGGTGGAAGAGTGTACCTAGGTGACGATTCTCATCTAAAGATCACTGGTCGTTGAAGAGTCTTAATCTGATTCCTTGATGGATGAGTGAAGGGGATCACTGGGGTTATGCACATCCTAGGCCTAGAATAGAACCTACTTTCTGTAAGCATGTTGAATGATGTGTTGGTTATTTTTCCTAGACTGGATGCTTATGCCCAGTTATCCCTACAAAGTAGCCATCATTGATCAAACAGATTCTCAGGCCAGGGGCCAACAATACAGGAGATAGACCTATAAATATCTCCTCTTCTTCTTTAGGCTCTACAGAAACTAGGGGGTATTCCTTATTCAACATCTATGAAATGCATCTACAAGTTAGCTAGGATGTTGACACAAAGCAGATAAATCCTCTCTTATGCAGACCAAAACTGTGAAATAAGTGCAAAGGGGCTAGCTTTGGGCCTATGTTCAGTTGTGAGATAGAAGATTTCGCTCATAAACTACTCCTAATGTCCTAAAAGGTTTGTATTAAAAGTTTGAGTTTGATTTTTGGTATTTGGATGCAAAACTAGGACCTTGGTTGTAACCTTAATACAAGACCAGATTGGTGCCTATCCAAGGCTCGGAGTCAATAGACATACACATGTGAATGGTTGTCATAATCTTAGATCATTGACTAGATTTCAAGGGGATTTTTAGTGTCTACCTTATAGATACTTCCCAAAAATTAAGTGCTTAATCATTCATACTTGATGGTATCCCTGTTGCAACATACTTTCTCAATGATTAACCTGAAACATTTAATTTGTTCCTTGAACAAAGGTAGGAGATTAAACATTCAATACAGAACACCCATATCCCTGAATCTTAAATAACCCTTAGCTATTCTGATTCAAAAGAGAATATGCCCACAACTTGGAGACAAATAATTAAACACATGCAACAGAGCATTTCTCATATAAAATAGCATGAAACTAGTTATCTTATGCATAAAACATAAAACATGAGATTCATAAACTCACAAGACACCCAAAATAGAGCCACCAAAGAAGTTGTATTTCATCACAACACCAAAATTTGTCTAGTTTTCAACCACCAAAAAAAATGAGGCACACACCTCAGATATACTCAAAGTGTGCCCTCAACAAAACTGTACAAAATCCAAATCAAAATTCTTCCAATTACAATGCACCAAGAATGGCGCCCAAATCAATCAATGCAATAGAAGACAAAATAGGAAGAAGTAGAAGAAGGGCGAGGAGTAGTTGAACTCGAGCCCTGTGCCACCGCTAGAAGATTTTCCACTTGAAGGTGGTAGCTGACATGTCCCTTCAGCCCATACCTATTTGCAATCCTTCCATTAATGGCATACCAACTCGCAGCTACCGTGGAAACGTAGCAGCAAATGCATAAACAATTTTCCTGCCAAGAATGCCACTGCATATGCATGGGAAAACCCTCGCCATCGAACATTTGAACACAGTCGTCAATCCTTCTTTGCACCTCCCAAATCTATAGTTCAAAACAAACAGGCAAGTCACTAGCTAATGAGAATGTGCCATACAGATGTTTCCTTGTCATCGCTGACTTTTCCCACTTCTATTTTACCTTTACCACTTTTGTATATGCAAACGCATATACAAGAGATTGTATATACATACAATCACTTACATACAAGGCGGAACCCACGATATTAAAAAACAAATTTAAACCTGCACTCAGGTCCAGGTTGTATGCATCTCCCTTTTGCACATTCGACATATACAACACACTACATACAAGCCACGGACTTCAGATTATGATGAAGCATATTGCAATTGCTTTGAAGTCCATCTTGCATTTTAACCTTTGCATCTTCATTTTGTATATGCAAACATACAATCGCAATATACATTCTGCAGACCTCAAATGACTATGAAGCACTTTGAAAGTCAAATCGGGTCTAGTTTGCATCTCTTTACTTGTATATCTCCTTGCATATCGCATCATACAAATGCGATATACATACAATGGACCCTAGCCACTTTATCCATCGGATTTGAAAAACTTTCAAATCCGGGCCTTGTATCTCCTTTTGTTTGTATATCGACATATACAATGCCATATACATGCAATCTGTGAATTTCAACACCTTATCTACTAGATTGGAATATCCCCTGGAATCTGCATTGTATCTTTCCTTTGTATCATTGTTTTGTATATCGCAAACATACAACGCGGATATACAAAACAAAACATGCAATCCGGATCTCAAACTTGCATCAAGCAAAATGTAAAACTCCTCGAGTCTGGGCCTTGCACATTTGATTGCATGCGCCAACATACAATTGCCTTTGTATGCAACTGGTGGGCCCGACCCTTTGTCTTTCTCCTTTGCACACAATTTTTTCTTTGTATGTGCCTCTTGCATACTTCTGATGTACAATCAGCTTTGTATATCCATGGGCCCCACCACTTTTATATCGGCCCCTTGTACATTCTTTCCTTGCATATGCATCGGCCAATGATACATTGCACTGTAGCAAATGCATGTCTATGCCTTGTATATTTTCCATTGTATATTTCCATATGCATTAGCTACAGTGAACCCGATATACATTCAGCACAGTAACCTCCTTGTATGCCGCCAATGCATCTTTTCATTGCATGTTTTCTAATGTATGTAGTTGTTGTATGTTCAAACATACAACATAAATATGCAAGCAAACCCGATATACAACTACAGAATATTCTTGGGAATCTACAATAGATTCCCCCTTGTATATGCAAACTCAATCTGCATCCCAAAATGCACATAACTGATTTTTTTACCATTTTTGAAAGCTGATATGCATTTTTGAGCCCCCCAACATACATTCGCACTTGTACATATAAAAGCTTAGCATTTTTCTTAAGTATGACAGGAACAAGCAGTAAAACATTGCATGTGGGTTGAGGAACAATTTAACCTAAGGCACTAGGGGTTTGAAGGGATAAAAATAGAAGCCTACAAACTCAATTTCAGAACCCTAACCCTAGGTGAGCACCACCAGTGGCTCTGACTGGGGACATGCAGATGCAAGACTGCAACAAGAACCAAGCTACTCTAGGGCAGACCAGACAAAACACCAAACCCAAAACACGACCGACTATACAAGGCACATACAAAATACTTACATCTAGTTTACAGTGTGCACAGAAGTTACCCGTTTATGAGAAGTAGGGTTTCAAGAACTGACCATGCATAGGCAATTCCAGTAATTCACCACTTAGGACCTGGAGAAAATAGGAATCTTCTCCATGAGTGTCACTGATTTGGTACGGGCCTACCCATAAGGGCTCAAATTTACCATGCTTGCCCTTATCCTGGTTCTTTGCATTCCATACAAGGACCAAATCACCTATCTGAAACTTTCTTTCTGTAGCCTCTTTATCAAACAGATATTTTACCTTTTGTTGTCTCGATGTTTTTTTTTTGTGCCTCCCTTCTCATTTCATCTAGTGCAACCAGCTGATTTATTCTTTCATTCATTGAGTCCTCAATCTCCTCCTCATTTTCTTGTATGAATTTAGAAACTGGTAGGAGGTTGTTCACAGGCAATTTAGCTGCCGCACCATACACTAGTTCAAAAGGTGACCTTCCAATTGCTTTCTTCACTGTTACTCTGTCAGCCCACAATGCCATTTTCAGCTTTGAATCCCAAGCCCTTTTGTTTTTGCCTACCATCCTTTTGACAATTTTCATGAGGCTTTTGTTGCTTGACCATTTCCATGTGGATGATATGGTGATGCATGTAACAAATTTATTCCATAATTGTTACAAAAATTAATAAATTCACCAGACCTGAAGCACATTGCATTATCTGTGACCACTTTGGCTGGTACTCTAAATCTGATAACAATATTTTCTAGAATGAAATCCATCACCACTTTGCTTGTAGCTTTTTTAGTTGGAATGGCTTCAATCCATTTGGTGAAGTAATCAGTAGCAACCAAAATCTAGCTATGTCTTCCACTTGATTTCTCTAAGATTTCCCCTATAAAATCAATTCCCCATTACTGAAATGGAGCTTCTACAATTATAGTCCTAAGGGGTAATGCACCTTCATATTTTAGCTTTCCTGAGAACCTTTGGCAAGGATCACATTTTCTTACCATTCTTTGTGCATCTAAGAAGAGGGTTGGCCACCAGTAGCCTACCCTAAGAATTTTGTGGGCTGTTGTCTGGGCAGTATAATGTCCACCACACACTCCATTGTGCATGTCACTTAAAATATCCTTAACCTGATTTTCATCCATACACCTGAGTAGTACACCATCAGGATTTTTTCAATACAACTCTCCTTGAATTATGATGTATTTAATAGCATGTAGCTTCAAGGTCCTCTTCTAATTATCACTGAGATGGGAAGGACAGTTCAAATTCTGTAAATAATGTACTATGTCCTTATACCATCCAGATTCTAACATATTTATAACTTCACTATACACTACATTTAATTGGCATGCCTCTAGATTTGACTATGTCATCAATTTTGCCAAACCTTGTCCTCTTACCAATTTTGTGATCTGTATTTCAATGTTGAACTCCTACAGTTTGTTTATCCATCTGCATCTTCTTCCAGTTACCTCCTGCTGAGTAAAGATATCTTTAACTACTGCATGAGGCACATATGCACTATCCGAGAGCCTACCAAATATGGCCTGAAACTTTTGACTGCTCTAACCAGTGCATATGCCTGCTTCTCCATGATGTCATACTTCAACTCAGTAGCCTGCAATGACCTACTAAAGAAAGCTATAGGTTGTTCAAACCCTTCTTTATTCTTCTTTAATAAGCATGTAGCAATAGTATGGAAAGAAGCAAATGAGAACAACTGAAATGGCTTAGAAAAATCAGGAGACTTTAGTACAGAAGCCATCTTTATAGCCTCTTTGATGTTCTGAAATGACTTAGTTGCTTCATCTTCCCATTTGACCATTGCACCTTTCTTCAACATTTTGGAGATAACTTTTGGGGTCTCTGCAAAGTTAGGAACAAATCTTCTAACAAAGTTAATTTGTCCAAAGAAGGACTGAATACCTTTCACTGTTCTAGGGATCTAAATTTTGTCAATTGCAGCGACCCTTTCAAGATCAATCCTGACTCCATCCTTGGAAATAATGTGTCCAAGCAATTTTCCTTCCACTACCCCAAAAGCACATTTCTTTGGGTTGAGTGAGATGCCATATTCCAATGCTCTAATAAAGATCTGCTCTAAGTGCATGCAATGTTGCTCCTCCTTTTTTGAATAAGTTGTCATGTCATCCTGATATACAGCTAGGATTGAGTCAATCAATCCTGCGAAAGCAACATCCATAGCCCTCTGAAATGTAGCACCTGTATTTGTCAGTCTAAATGGCATTCTCACATATACATAGGTTCCCCATGGAGTGGTGAAAGCAGTCTTGAATTGTTCAGATTCTTTTACTTTCACCTGATTGTACCCTGAAAATCCATTCATCATGGATAAAAGTTCACAGCCAGTCACCTTCTACAACATGGCTTCCATGTTTGGCAATGGATAGTTGTCCTTCAAAGAAGATACATTCAAATTTTGAAAGTCCACACAAAGTCTTATGTCACCATTCTTCTTTCTAACAGGGACAAGGTTGGACACCCAAGTTGAGTGTCTGATGGGCATAATTATTCCAGCCTCCCTAAGTTTCATAAGCTCCTCTTGCATTTTCGGAGCCAGAGTTGGATTAATAGGTCTTTGTTTTTGTCTGAATGGCTTAGCTCCAAGCTTCAATGGGATCTCATAAGCTTTCAGGTCCTCATATGACCAGGTAAAAACATGCTTATATTTTTTCAGTAGTGCAATCAGCATAGTTCTAATATGTGGCTTGAGATGTTTGCCTATATATACCTTCTTGGGGGCATGAAATGTCCCCAAGTTTATCTCCTCCAAATCATTCTTATTTGTTGGAGATGCCTTTGTAACAAATTGGTCCCTATTGTCAAAAGATCTCTCTAATACAACCAACCCTCTAGGGATTTTATTTATCCTGAGTTGAATTACCTCCTTCCCTAAGAGAGTTTCTTTCCCATCCACAACTTCTACAAAGTTCGGAAAATCCACTTCTTGGTTCTCATATTCATCAATGTAATGTAGAAATCTCAGCAAATCTTTGTCATCATCAAACACCTGCCAACTACATACATTATCTGGTACTGCAGGTCTTAGTTTGACTTTGACATTTGTAACATCTGACAGAGTGATATCATCTGGCCTTATGGCTACATTAGCTAGAAAATCTGCCCTGACATTTTTTGATCTCTCAATCCAGTTTATTGAAAAAGCATCAAACAATTCAATTGTATCCCAAACAGCATGCTTATACTATTTTAATCTCTTATTCTTTTATGCATACTTATCTCTGACTTGGGAAACAACTAACTCTGAATCCCCAAATACTTTGAGCATCTTGATCCCATGCTTCAAAGCAACATTCAATCCTAATAATAGAGCTTCATACTCTGCGATATTATTTGTATAGGCAAACTTCAACAAGAAAGAGAATTTTAGAAGCTTACTAGCTGGAGACAGAAATACAATTCCAGCACCAGAGCCTTCCTTTGCACAAGCTCCATCAAAATACATGGTCCATAGACCCTATTGGTCAAGCTCTTGAATGCAAACATCTCTCTCTTTACCCCCTTGATCATCTGAGACAACACTGAAATTATCACAGTCAGTGTCCACAAAACATACCTGTTCCTCTGACTCTTGATCCTCAATTGTGTCTAGTGACCTTTCTTCTCTAATCAATTTGACATCCTTGCCATTCATAGGGATCATAGCATATGACAAGTCCAATTACATACCCCCACCAATTAATGCTGCCCATCTTCTTGACAACAACATGCCATACTGTGGCTTGATATCAACAACTCTTATATTCATTTTGTAGGTCTTTTCAGGATATGCTGCCAGTCTGAAATCCACATCTTTCATAATTCCAATGACTGGTACTTCTCTAGCATCCATAGCATAGCATTTCCCACATGCCTTATCTATCTTTAACCCAGCTTGCTGCATAATAACCAGAGGCATGATATTTGTTGATGCCCCTGAATCAAGCATACAATTCTTAATCACTTTTTCATTTATGACAAGGGAGACATAAAATGGTTCAACTTGTGAAGGGCATTTTGTCATGGTCACCCCCAAATATATTTCAGGAGTCTCATCCTCATCAATACACATAGCTTGTTTGTTACCCTGAGGTTCATCATTAGGCTTGGCTTGGCAGGGTACACCTAAAATCAGGGACAATGTTTTATTTCTGAATTCTTCAACTTTCATCAGCTCCATCAATGGAACAGAAACCTTTACCTGGGACAAGACCTGAGTTATGTCAAACGGAGCATAATTTTGTATAACAGTTGTAGCCTGATCTACAGTTTTATTTTTATCTTGATATGATCCAGCTTTAATTTTTGTGGCTCCCTGACTGTCATCTTTGATCTGAAAATTTTTGTTTTGATCCTCAACCTGGGGAATTCTATTTTCTAATCCTTGAAAATCATGACCTATTTTTTGCTTAAAATTTTGTTTATTATTTCTCCATTGCTTCTTTTGTGGTTCAGTCCCTTTATGACTGTGCACTAGTTGGTTCACAAAAGTACTCTCTGGTTGGTGTGAGTTACTTACCTGAACTTTACCCCTGAGATTTAATTGCTTTTGACTTGAGCCACTGCTGCAGTCGTGAGGGCTCTAATCTCTTCATCAGAAGGTCTCCTCAAGTTATTCAAGAAGATATGTGAATTCTGAGCATAAGCATAATTATCCTCATCATCTTCATCATAGGGAAACTACTGGCAGACCTGAATCTCATTATTTGTGCTTGCATCAACATCATGAGAAGGATACTCCCTGTTTGTAGACAACATATTGACATTGTCATCTTCCATGCAATGTGGTTCATTACATTCATCACAGGCAACAACATTATTATATAGAGACTGAGCAATCATACATTGTGACTGTGAGTGAGGCATCAGACATATTATGCACCATGGGGTGTCATTAACAATATTAACAGCCTTCTTCAAAGGGTCAGGTGTTTCCTTAACACTTTGATTCCTTGGATTTGTGTTGTTGTTTGGGAGAATGGGTTTACCATTATGCCAATTGGTATTATATGGCATATCATGTAATGATGGTCTTCTTTCTTGCCTTTGGTAAACCTGTTTGTCAGGACCTATCCCCTTTTCATTTTTAGCCATTCTATAACTCAGGTCCTTGACAATAGTTGTCAATTTATCTAATTTATCCTCAGAAGTAGATGCATTGCCTTGGGCAATTTGAGATTTAGTATTTGGATTTTGCAAAATTTTTACATCATCTCTTCTGTTTGTCTTACCAAACACTTTTCTGTTATTTTCAATATGTGTTGCAATTTTGAAAGCATCTATAAGGCTAGCAGGACCTTTATCCCTTAACCCATGGGTTGTTTTGGCATCAAAAGCATTTATGTATAACACTATGCACATAGGTTCATTAGGCCTCAAGTGATGTGGCAATTTGTTCAATACCTTAGTGAATCTAGCATTGAAATCAGCAACCTGTTCATTTGATCGTTTGGTAATGCCAGTGAATTCATTAATGAAGAAACTTGGATCAGTTTTGTCACCATATTGTTCTTTGAAAATTCTTCTAAAGTCATCCCATGATGAAATACTCCTGTCAGGCAGACCCTTGTACCATTCCATTGCCTCATCAACTAAGGATTGCATAAATAATTTCTTAAAAACATCCTCATGCTCAACCTCAAAGTTGTCCATGATATTCTAAAAAGCTTTAAAGTGGTCTTCCCCTGACACAATATTATTTCCTAAAAACTTTGGCACTTGCGGCCTCACATGTTTGTCAATAGGATTGGGGTAACCAGGAATGCCATCAAAAACTAGTTGTCTGAATCTATCCAGCTGCATAGGTTGTCTATCAAACTAATTTGCATTTGCATTTCTATTTGCATTCTAATTTCTTACATTATTCAATGGTATTCTAGCATTATTTGCATTCTGTCTTTGATCATTATGCTGATCTTGAACTTCATTTATGTGATGGTTTCTCAACACATTTATATTGTCAAGGGTGGGAACTGAATCATTCTAAGCAGTTCTCAGAGCTTGCACTTTCTATCTCATGTCATCTCTGATTTTTACTACTTGTAGATATTCTAATTCTGCCCTCAGACTTTTGATTTCTTCTACTAATTCCTCATCTCTAGGAATAGAAGAGGATGATTTCATTATATTCTGATCATCATTATCATCCCTTGGGGATTCAGCTTCTTCAAATCTATCAGGGGAATCAAGGAAAGGGCATTCTTGAAACACCTCTGATCTCATTCTCAATCCACTACCCTACTGTCTTTCATATACGTTCTGGATTTCAGCCTCAGTGTTTGAGAAATAAGGTATTGTCTACTCTGAAGATCCTGGATTGTCCTGAATATTATCATTACTTCTAGGAGAACCCTCTCGACTGGCTTGAACAGTTCCTTTTCTCTTGTACATCATTTTTATGGATAATTCTTCAAATAGAGGATTACACAAGGATCTTCTCCCTTGCATACAAATTTTTACTTTACCGGTTGGGAGATTTGTTCAGAGTCGCCACCTATAACTAGGAATTGTTTTCTTTTAAAATCAGGGCTCTTTCACAAAGCAGTCCCCAGTAGAGTCGCCAAATCTGTTGGTTATTTTTCTCAAACTGGATGCTTATCCCCAGTTATCCCTACAAAGTAGCCATCATTGATCAACAGGATTCCTAGGCCAGGGGCCAACAGTACAAGAGATAGACTCTATAAATATCTCCTCTTCTTCTTTAGGCTCTGCAAAACCTAGGGGGTATTCCCTATTCAACATCTATGAAATGCATCTACAAGTTAGTTGGGATGTTGAAAAAAAGTAGATAAATCCTCTCTTATGTAGACCAAAACTGTGAAATAAGTGCAAAGGGGCTAGCTTTGGGCCTATGTTCAGTTGTGAGACAGAGGATTTCAGTCTTAAACTACTCCTAATGTTATTTGAATGCAAAACTAGGACCTTGGTTGTAACCTCAATACAAGACCAGATTGGTGCCTATCCAAGGCTCGGAGTCAATAGACATACACATGTGAATGGTTGTCATAAGCTTAGATCATTGATTGGATTTCAAGGGGATTTTTAGTGTTTGCCTTACAGATACTTCCTAAAAATTAAGTGCTTAATCATTCATAATTGATGGTATCCCTATTGCAACATACTTTCTCAATGATTAACTTGAAACATTTAATTTGTTCCTTAAACAAAGGTAGGAGAATAAACATTCAATACAGAACACCCATATCCCTGAATCTTAAATAACCCTTAGCTATTCTGATTCAAAAGAGAATATGCCCACAACTTGGAGACAAATAATTAAACACATGCAACAGAGCATTTCTCATATAAAACAGCATGAAACCAATTATCTTATGCATAAAACATACAACATGAGATTCGTAAACTCACAAGACACCCAAAATAGATCCACCAACGAAGTTGTATTTCATCACAGCACCAAAATTTGTCCAATTTTCAACCACCAAAAAAAATGAGGCACACACCTTAGATATACTCAAAGTGTGCCCTCAATAGAACCGTATAAAAGTCAAATCAAAATTCTACCAATTATAATGCACCAAGAATGGCGCCCAAATCAATCAATGTAGCAGAAGACAAAATGGGAAGAAGCAGAAGAAGGGCGAGGAGTAGTTGAACTCAAGCCTTGTGCCACCGCTAGAAGATTTTCCACTTGAAGGTGGTAGCTGACATGTCCCTTCAGCCCATACCTGTCTGCAATCCTGCCATTAATGGCATACCAACTCGCAGCTACCGTGGAAACGTAGCAGCAGATGCATAAATGATTTTCCCACCAAGAATGCCACTGCATATGCATGGGAAATCCCTCACCATCGAACATTTGAACATAGCCATCGATCCTTCTTTGTACCTCCCAAATCTACAGTTCAAAATAAATAGGCAAGTCGTTGGCTAATGAGAATGTGCCACACAGATGCTTCCTTGTCATCGCTGGCTTTTCCTACTTTTGTTTTACCTTTACCGCTTTTGTATATACAAACGCATATACAAGAGATTGTATATACATACAATCACTTACATACAAGGTAGAATCCACGATATTATAAAACAAATTTGAACCTGCACTCGGGTCTGGGTTGTATGCATCTCCCTTTTACACATTCGGCATATACAACACACTTTACGTACAAGCCACGGACTTCAAATTATGATGAAGCATATTGCAATCACTTTGAAGTCCATCTTACATTTTAAACTTTGCATCTTCATTTTGTATATGCAAACATACAATCGTAATATACATTTTGCGAACCTCAAATGACTATGAAGCACTTTGAAAGTCAAATCGGGTCTGGTTTGCATCTCTTTACTTGTATATCTCCTTGCATATCGCATCATACAAATGCGATATACATACAACGGGCCCTAGCCACTTTATCCATTGGATTTGAAAAACTTTCAAATCTGGGCTTTGTATCTCCCTTTGTTTGTATATCGGCATATATAATGCCATATACATGCAAGCTGCGGATTTCAACACCTTATCTGCTAGATTGGAATATCCCCTGGAATCCGCATTGTATCTTTTCTTTATATCATTGTTTTGTATATCGTAAACATACAATGCGGATATACAAAACAAAACATGCAATCTGGATCTCAAACCTGCATCAAGCAAAATGTAAAACTCCTCGGGTCCGGGCCTTGCACATTTGATTGCATGCGCCAGCATACAATTGCCTTTGTATGCAACTGGTGGGGCCGGTTCGCCCGACCCTTTGTCTTTCTCCTTTGCACGCAATTTTTTCTTTGTATGTGCCTCTTGCATACTTCTGATGTACAATTGGCTTTGTATATCTGCGGGCCCCACCACTTGTATATCGGCCCCTTGCACATTCTTTCCTTGCATATGCATCAGGCAATGATACATTGCACTGTAGCGAATGCATGTCTGTACCTTGTATATTTTCCATTGTATATTTCCATATGCATCAGCTACAGTGAACCTAATATACATTCGGCATAGTAATCTCCTTGTATGCCGCCAATGCATCTTTTCATTACATGTTTTCTAATGTATGTAGCTATTGTATGTTCAAACATACAACACAAATATGCAAGCAAACCCGATATACAACTACAGAATATTCCCAAGAATCTGCGATAGATTCCCCCTTGTATATGCAAACTCGATATGCATCCCGAAATGCACATAACCGATTTTTTTACCATTTTTGAAAGCCGATATGCATTTTTGAACCCACCAACATACATTCGCACTTGTACATATAAAAGCTTAGCATTTTTCTTAAGTGCAACAAGAACAAGTAGTAAAACATTGCATGTGGGTCAAGGAACAATTTAACCTAAGACACTAGGGGTTTGAAGGGATAAAAACAAAAGCCTGCAAACTCAATTTCAAAACCCTAACCCTAGGTGAGCACCACCATGATGCAGGTGTGTAAGTTATCTTTTCGAAGGATGGATACAAGATGACTACAAGATCTATGGTGCTTACTAAGGGTACTCAGAGAGGTACTATGTTTCAACTAGAGACATGCACTTCACAGTGCAATAGTTCTTTTGACTCAAAGAAAAGAGCTGCAGTCACTTCATCCCCATCATTGGAAAACCTTTACTAGACATACATATGATTCTGAGACTCAGATAGAGATGAAATTCAGTGAGAAGAATCCATGCAAGGGTGTATATCAAGAGTAGAAGAAAGAAATTGTGGTAGAGGAGATTGATAATAATGAAGAAGAAGTAATTTCAAAGAAGCAGAAGGGAGAACATAAAAAGAAAACAAGGATCAAATAGAAGGCCAAAAGGAAGAAGGGACAATGTGTTGAAGTAGGTGAAGAAGGAGAGGAGCCAGCTTCCCTTCTCAAAAAGAACAAGAAGAGTGTCACCCCTGGAGGTACTATCACCTCCTCCTAGAGAACCTATGTCTTTAGATGTAGTTTATAATGGCATTATTTGTTTCAATTTGTTTGATGAAACTGATGAAAGTTGTTCAAAAAGGTTGGTATTCCACCTAGAGGTTTCACTGCATATAATGATGCGCAATATGTAGTGTCACTTGCCTCTAAGCATACTACACCAAGAAAGACAAGAAGATCTACTTCAAAATCTACTACCAGTGGTCCACAACCTACCTCTTCTGCAAGGAAAACCTCTACTAGACATACATGTGCTTCTAAGACTTAGACAGAGATGAAGTTTAGTGAGAAGAATCCATCCAAGGGTGTATAGCAAGAGAAGAAGAAAGAAACTATGGTAGAGGAGATTGATAATCATGAAGAAGTAATTTCAAAGAAGCAGAAGAAGGGAGAACATAAAAAGCAAACAAGGATCAAATAGAAGGCCAAAAGGAAGAAGGAACAAGGTGTTGAATTAGGTGAAGAAGAAGAGGAGGAGGAGCTAGCTCCCCTACTTGAAAAGAACAAGAAGAGTGCCATCGGACTGGAGGTACTATCACCTCCTCCTAGAGAACCTATGTCTCCAGATGTTATTTATAATGGCATTATTTGTTTCAATTTGTTTGATGAAACTATGCAACTTCATCTAGGAGCTCCTCCTGAGGATCAAGCCACTATTAAGAAGGCAATTTATATGTATATGATGAGATACAACAAGCCCCTTGATGAAATTTTTCCCTAAGTACCAAAGAGTTTATAGAAAGTTCTAAAGAGAGATAGAGAAGGAGCTATTTCCTTGGATGAGAGACTGAGACAAGAAGCTTTGGATAAAGTTGGTGCTTCCCTGTTTGAGAAAGAAAAAGAAATATTGGTTCAAAGGCAAGCCTAATAGCTCATAACTAAACGTAGAGTAGATACTCTTATACAGAATAGAGAAGAAGACATTAAAAAGATTACAAAGGAAATAGAGGAAATTACTCAAAATATACTTGAAGAGGTAAGAGGACCAAAGAAAGTGGAGAAGCCACATGATTTTCTATGACAGTCACCACATCAAGCTATTGCATCTCCTCCGCAAAACACAAAATAGGTTGGAGAGGAGAAGGATGAAGAAAATGTGTAAGGAAATGTGAATACTTCTACTCAAGAAAATGTTAAGTCTACTCCGCAGAATAATATCAAGGAAGGTGAAGAGAAAGGAAAATAGAGTGGGCAAATTTTTGAGAAAAATAAACAAGTTTCTAAGCAAACTAACAATACTATGGACAATACTCCTCCTCCTATAGAAAGCACTGAGCACCATGCCAAGGACAAAGAAGATGAAGGGGAACGTGATGATAATATACATAATGGTAATGATAAGGACAATTCCCCTCCAGAGAACCTAGAATCACATAATATCATTGATTCAGGAGAAGGGCAAGTGAATACAGATGCAGGGATCTCTTCTCATGACTTAGAAACCTCTCCAATTGATTCCATTAACTAATTCTTAGCGCAACAAAGATAGATTCAATCTATTGCTTCTCCATAATTATTTTAGTTACCTATTCTAGATGGACAAATTAATTTGCCCAATATTTCTCCTCTACGGAAGCTTCAACTATGAAATATATTCCAAGCCACTGCTCAAGAAGAAATTTTGCAGTCTCAAGTAGAAGAAAATGATCTTCTGGAACAAACAATGAGAGCCATTGAGAAAGCGATACCGGAAGCCAAGAGGGATGTTTCCCTAACTCCTGTTCAATAGATGAAACAACTATTGGAGTCATTCAACAATCACTTCGCACTTTTAGAGAAAGAATCTGAGAAAAAGGTATTGGAACAAATAAACAATAAGAGATTGACAGCTTTATTAGAAAAATGTTCCAATGCACATAATATGTTAGTAGATAGTGTAAAGAGCATTCAAAAAGTTCTAGAAGAAGCAAAAGTATTATATCAATTCTGCCTAACATGGCCTATGACAACAAAGGGTCTAAAAGACAAAATTGATGGCCTTGAGTTGCGGATATCCAATATTTCTACAACATATGCACCATTAAAGGATAAAAATGGAGAATTAAGGGTTCAAATTGAAAAATCTCATGCACTCATTAAGCATCTTTAGAGTCAAAAAGAGTAGACCAAGGATCAAATAAGTCAGCTGAGAGATATTTTTAGTTTGAGAATGACAACACTGACAGGAATGTTGGCAAAAGCTGATAAGGTACTCCAGATGGCAGTTGCACCATCTTCAAGAGAAAAAGCATAAGATCTATATTTGTAGATCATTTGGCAGGCACAAATACTTACTTCTGCTAAGAAACATTGGGACTCCACACTACTGCACTTGAAAGCCATCTACAAGAACATTCTTCCTGTCGGTAAGTAAAGTTTACTCCTTTTGGTTTATTTCTTGATGCAATGTACATAAGCGGAAGAATAGAAGGTATCAATTTTGTGTACATAGATCCAATTCTAGAATTATATATGATACTTCTTGGGGGAAGTATGTAAATATAAATGATAAGATCAATTTTGAGATAGGGGGAGAAATTTTGTTATGATCAGTGTATATAGTGCACCCTTTGCCCTTGATGTCAAAGGGAGAGAAGCTCTGGCATTTTTGGCGTGTGTTGCCATCAATGACAAAGGGGGAGATTGTTGGCATTGATTGTAATTGATGTCAACAGTGTCTCGAGATTCTCTACATAGGTTGTCATTGATGTCAATTGTGTTTGAAGATTGGTGACCAGTATATGTTGTATTGATTGCATGCACAAGAAGAAGTGTTGTCCTTAGACACAAGTATTGAATAGATGCTGAATTAATGTCACCGGAAGAAGAAGACTACTATATATGCTCTCTCTTGCATTTTCAAGTTGTTAGTATGTGGTTCGGCATACTTCAGAATATATACTTAGTGTATTTTTGTAAGAGTTTTGGTTACTATAGATCCATAAATTTTGTTCCGCTCTTTACCACTATTGAAGATATGGCTTTGCGGATTTGAGGATAGGTAGATAATGGTATTATGAATGTATGTTTCAAATTTCATGCCATTTGGACTTGTGGAAGGGTGTTTTTGGTTTAGTAGTTTGGAAAACAGGGCTTTAGTGTTTAAACAGTCATAAAGGAGAACATATTCTACTCTGCATTTCTTCGCAGTTATAGATACAACTTTACAGTTTGGATAGAAGGTGTATACAATTGTTTTATATGTTATATCCAAGTATCAAGTGTTTTGGGTCTCTACAAAACATTTTTGCAGTATTGGAAGGCAGAACAGTGTGTCAAACCCATTGTAAGGAATAGTTCTTCAATGTTCTATCAGTGGTTACTGCATGAGTCTGTAACAAAGAAGTTTTTGATAATGATTTCAAGGATTGTAATGATTATATCCTACTCCACATGTTGATACTTTTCTCTCTTGCATCACTTCTTGATTTGAATTCTTGGCTAATACATTGAGTGCTAATGAAGTCGACATGATGAAGACTTGTGAGTATTGCGATAAAATATTTGTTATGCACACCATTAGGATAACCTTTGAAAGTGTGTAGTAAGTCAAGCATTGAGATTGAAACACTTAGGGAGATATCACTCCTTCTCTGCCGCATAGCTCTTTGGAGGCTAACAGGGCTTGTTGATCATACGTTTCATCATTAAAGCTGACCTTATTCATATTTTGTGTGAAGCATATATATATATGAAGAGAAATGTTTTGTTTTGAGAAGAATGAAGGGAACAATGCGAAAGTGATAGAAAAAGATGATAAGTATGAAGTGTGTGAAGTCAGTATGATGGGGTAATTGTGTAGAAAGGGCCCGACTGCAACATCAGCATTAGTCAGATGCTTTTTTCACAGAAGTTCATGTTTATGTTCTCATTGTAATTTTCATGTATCTTGCTATCAGAAAGTGAGTCTCCTCAGCAAGTCCTTGTATCTTGCCCTAAGGTTGTAGCCTTAGTCTGCAAGTCCAACAGGGAGTAGTAACTTCCTTGGGTTCTAGCCCTAAAATAAAGTTGTAAATCTTTATAGAAGTGAGCATTATATATTGTGAGCTAACACTCATAGTGGTTTTCCCATTTTGGGTTTTCCACATAAAAATCTTGTTGTTATTGTGTTGATTAATGTGGTGCATACTTTACTTTCAGTTCTCTAAGTAATTTGATTTAATATGTAAATGAAGTAGTTAAGTTTTTGTATATGCCGATTCACCCCCCCCCATCCCCCCTCAACATTTAAGTGTGTTCAACAAAAAGTAGAAGAAAATTATGAAGAAACGATTACAAGTCAAACATGTAAAAACTTGCAACCAATGGAGAATAATTAACACAAAGTTCAGGAAAAATCTTCAAATTTCTTTAAAAATGGAGCACAAAGTCTCCTTACAATTTTGTACAATCATTGTGTTGAGAGGAGAAAAACCTCCAAGAGTTAACTAACTCGTAACTACTTTATAACTACTTGAAATTATAATTTATAATTTAAAGTTCACTTTTTGAGTCATAAAAATGACCTAAGTTACAATTTCAAAAAAGTGCAATGAGTAAAAAGAACATAAAAGGGGTACTTTATGGCATTAATTGAGAGATGAGAGAGAATTTGTCTCCTTTTCTTTCATAATAGCAAGTTGCAATTCATCCTCAATTTCAATAATCTCTTCGTAAATCTAGTTACTTTGATGGTAATCAAATTAATTACTAACATTGCTATGTGCTTCACTAAGATAGCCTTTGATCGTGTTTCCATGACTAATTGGTGGGTTTTCAATATTTAGCTTATTGAGATGACCAATCTGTAAACTATAACATACATTCTTCTCAAGAATTTTGGTCCTCCCACCCCTTGAATATATCTAATGTTCTTACATTTAGATATTGGGAGCTCTTATTATGGCCATTAAACAACACATTCATTGTAGCATCGAACCAATGTATCTACACTTATATTCATGAATTTCTCATACCAATATCAACACCAAACTCTACTTCTGTCACAACAAACCCTCTTAAATATACTAGCTTCAGAGTAAGCTTGTTGACTAAAATAGAAGAATTTCCTAACAAACCCTCTTAAATATACTAGCTTCAAAGTAATCTTGTCGACTAAAATAGAAGAATTTCGCTGAATAAGAATTACAAAGGGACTAATATGAACAAGCACTGGTGTTCCCTTAAATGTGGGGTGAACTATATCTTGCATAAGGACAATCAAGGTGCCACCAATTCCATGATTGTAAATAGTAACTCGATCTCCAACCTCCTCGTCATAAGTGACACCTTATGTAAACTAAAAAATATCATGACCTTTGTTGGCCTTTTAAACTTATGAAACTCTTTCTTAATAAATTTGTCATAGTTTTGATATATCCTCATTGATATGATGAAGGTAGTACCTGTGCATTGTATCCATCACAATCTTTCAACAAGATGGAAGTCTAGCATAGTTTGGTACAAATCTGTTGGAAAATTAATCTTCCGTCAGTGCATTTAATTCCCCTGCCCCCACATCAGTTTTTGGGGATCTCCTCAAATCTGCTCCAACCGTTTGCACCTACCAGCATTAATTTTGGTAGGTCATTTTGAATTTGAGAGAAGAGTTTGAGCACCACTTTTGGCTTGCATGGAATGAGATAAAATAGAGGGAAAAGGTATGGCCCGTTAAATAAGAGATAGCCTACAGCAGCAGAAGAAAAGTTAGAGAGAAAAAGATGGAGAGAAAGAAGCCTACAGCAGTAGCAACAACAGAAGGAATGCTTTGAAGGTTCCAGAAGAGAACAACAAATAGCAGAAGAATATTGCATCCATAGTAAGGGAATGTGCAGTAGCACAGTGTATGTTTTGTGAAAGGTCCAGTGATTGGGCAAAATCTAAAAAATAGAGCAGCATCTCTGCATCAAGTTTGTAACAAAGTCTTGAATGTATTTTAAAGTGGAAAATATAAATATATATTGTTGTCATTGTGTATTATCTCTCTTCTCTATTTATGTTTGTTTTACATTGTCCATATTGTTGTAGCAATCATTTCTGGATAGCCATCTTTCCTCCCCTACCAACAAGTGGTATCAGAGCCCTATTTTTTCTGGGCAGTTAGAAATTTTTTGTGGGTGTTTTATGTAAGCCCTAGTTTGTCTAGGCATTATCAGCCTTCTCAGATTTGAGAAGCATGCCAGGTGGGGATAGCAAAGGATGGCAGCAGCCACTAAATTTTGATGGGCAGAACTATGACATATGGGCTAAGAAGATGAAGACTATACTGGTTGCTAATGACCTATGGGATTTGGTCATCAATGGGTTCACAGACACCATAGACCCAGCAGCCTATGCATCCCTAACTAATGCTCAAAGAAACCAGTTGAAGGAAACAAGAATGAAGGATGCAAAAGCCCTCAATCTAATTGAGGTAGCCTTGACAGAGGCTATTTTCCCCCATATTGCAACAGCAAACTACTCAAAACAGGCATGGGAAATATTGCAAAACAGCTATAAGGGAATTGACAAGGTGAGATCAGTCAAACTCCAGCTGTTTAGGAGAGATTTTGAGGCCCCTACAAATGAAGGAGAGTGAGTCTATTTCAGACTTTCACACTAGGGTTTCTACCATGATAAATCAGCTAAGGATAAATGGAGAAACCATGGATGATCAAAGGATTATTGAGAAAATCCTAAGGAATCTACCTTCTAGATTTGACCCTATTGTCATAACCATTGAAGAGACTAAGGACCTGTCCAAGATGACAGCGGATGAGTTGATGGGTTTTTTACAAAGCCATGAGCAACAGTTGAATAGATCTGCTCCTTCCCTTGAGCAAGCCTTCAAGGCTCAAACCAATGCAAGAGGTAGGGAAGAGGAAGAAATAGCAGAGGTAGAGGTCAAAGAGGTAGAGGAAGAAACAACTCTAGAAGAGGAGTTTCAAATAGCCAAGAAGAGGCAAGCAGCTCATAGTCAAGCTATTAAGAAAAGAAGAAGAAGAACAGTTCTAATCAGAGGTATGACAAAAGTAATGTTCAATGTTATTACTGTCATAAGTTTGGTCATTATGCTAGTGAGTGTAGAAAGAAATAACATGATCATGGAGGCCAAAATTCTAATGTAGCAAATGAGAACAAGGCTGAAAATGAAAAACAGTCAAATGTTTTTATTGTTTGCAACCTTGCTGAGAGGAGTAGTGATGAGGTATGGTATCTAGATAGTGGTTGTAGCAACCACATGAGTGGAAATAAAAACTTATTTGCCTCCATAGATAGCAGCATTAAGACTAAAATAAAAATGGGAAACAATGAGCAAGTTCCCATCATGGGAAAAGGTACAGTCAACATTCAGTCCAAGAATGGTGAAAGGAGGGTGATCCAAGATGTTTACTATGCCCCTAGCATAAAACATAACCTATTGAGCATTGGACAGATGGTCCAAAATGGTTATAAAATCCTGATGGAAAATGGAGAGTGCACAATATTTGACAAAAGAGGCAGTAAAAAAGTGATTGTAGCAGTGCAGATGACAAGAAACAGAATGTTTCCTCTTAGGATACACATAGAGTCTCCGGCACCATCTCTGGCGCTATCTCTGGCATAGTTCCCAGTACTATCTCTGGCGCTCACAACAGTGGGATAGCAATCATCCTTTAGGACAATCATCAAAGACCCATCCAAATTGTGGCATTTGAGGTATGGGCACTTAAGTTTTTCTGGTTTGAGTTTATTGTCTAAGAAAGACATGGTTAGAGGGATACCAAACATTATAGAGCCCGATGGAAAATGTGAAGCTTGCATTTTAGGAAAGCAGCATAGAAAACCCTTTCAATCAAAGTATTCTAGGAGAGCAAAAGCACCATTGGAGTTTGTGCACTCATATTTGTGTGGTCCCATGAAAACCCACACCTTGGCTGGAAATACTTATTTTATTACATTCATAGATGATTACAGCAGAAAAATCTAGGTTTTTTTTTTGAAGAATAAATCAGAAGCCTTCGAGAAATTCAAGTGATTTAAGACATCAGCTGAAAAGCAAAGCGGTCACTATATCAAAGCCCTAAGAACAGATAGAGGGGGAGAGTATATCTCTAAGGAATTTCTGAATTTATGTAGGAATGAAGGCATTGAAAAGCAGTTTACAACTAGGTATACTCCACAGCAAAATGGAGTGGCTAAAAGGAAAAACAGAATGATTCAAGAGATGGCAGCATGCATGCTGGAAGCAAAAGGACTATCACATGATTTTTGGGGTGAAGTTGTAGCAACAGTGGTTTACCTATTAAATAGGTGTCCTATAAATGTTGTTTGTGATAGGATTCTACAAGAGGCATGGACAAACAACAAATGGAGTGTTGAACACCTAAGAATCTTTGGGTGTGTAGCATATGCATTCATGCCTAAAGAGAAGAGGTAGAAATTTGATGATAAAGGTGAGAAATGTATCTTCATAGGCTATAGTGAAGAGTCAAAAGCCTACAGACTGTATAATCCCATCACCAAAAAGGTTGTGATCAGTAGGGATGTTGAGTTCATTGAGAATGAAGCATGGGATGGAATGGTGGATAGCACCACAAGTATTTTAGTGACACTACCCCTTAAAGATGGAGAAGCTCTGGATGACACTAACTCTAGAGGAACTACGGAGAGCAGTAGCTCAGGGAGAAACTATCGTAGAGCATTGCAGAATAGTAGTTATGGAGGTGTTCAGTAGAGCAGCTCCGGAGGTGAACAACAACATTGCAGCTCTAGAGATCAGCAGTTCCAGAGGTCTGCAACTCTAGAGATCTGCAACTCTAGAGCTCCGCAGAGCAGCAGCGCCGGAGGTCAGCAGTACAGTAGCTCCGGTGGTCAGAACAACAGCAGCTCTGGAGGTAATTCAGACCCTACACTCGCATCATTGATGCCATGGAGGACAAGGAGTGTGAAGGAGATTTATGACAGCACAAGGTATGCTGATATGGATGAGAATTTGGATTTTGCATTATTTTTTTGTAGTGATCCAATGTAATTTGAAGAAGCTGCGAAAGAAGAGAAATGGTGTAAGGCTATGGATGAAGAGTTGGATGCCATAGAGAGGAATGACACATGGCAGCTAACTGATTTATCCAAGGGTAAACAAGTGATTGGAGTTAAGTGGGTCTATAAGACTAAGTGCACTGCTGAAGGAAAGATTGAAAGACATAAGGCAAAACTAGTTGTCAAAGGGTATAAATGATAGCCTGGAAGAGATTATGATGAGACATATGCACCAGTTGCAAGGCTGGAAAAAGTTCAGGCAGTCATAGAAATAGCAGCCCAACACAAGTGGAAGGTGTTTCAAATGGATGTAAAGTCAGCCTTCTTGAATGGAGTGCTAAAAGAAGAAGTGTATGTGGAGTAGCCACCTGGCTATGAAGTCCCAGGGTAAGAGGACAAAGTATATAGGCTTCAGAAAGCCCTCTATGGGCTGAAACAAGCACCTAGGGCATGGTACAGCAAAATACACTCATATCTAGTGAGTAATGGCTTTAGCAAAAGCAGTAGTGAGCCCACTCTTTACATCAAAGCAGCTGAAGGTAACGTTTTAATTGTTGTTTTGTATGTAGATGATCTAATTTTTACTGGCAATAGTGATCTTTTCATTGCTGATTTCAAAGAGGCAATGAAGAATGAGTTTGAGATCACAGACTTAGGTCTACTAAAGTATTTTCTTGGCATTGAGGTCAAACAAACAAAGCATGGCATATTTATTTCGCAAACTAACTATGCCAAACAGATTGTGAAGAGATTTAAAATGGAGAATAGTAAACATGTCCCTACACCAACAGCTATAGGTTTGAAATTGAGTAAATAGGACAGTAGCAAGGAAGTAAACCCAACCCTCTACAAGAACATGGTTGGAAGCCTCATGTACTTGATAGCCACTAGGCCTAATTTGATGTATTCAATAAGCCTAATTTCTAGGTTCATACAGAAGCCTAAGGACACACATTGGCAAGCAAGAAAGAGGATCCTAAGATATGTGAATGGCACAACAGGTTATGGCATCTTGTATGGTGTTTCTAATGAGTTTAAGTTGGTTGGTTTCATGCATAGTGATTGGGCAGGAAATGTAGATGACCGGAAGAGCACATCCGACTATGTATTTCACATGGGTTCAGGCATGATATCATGGGCATCCAAGAAGCAACCCATTGTCTCTCTACAGCAGAAGTTGAGTATATTGCAGCAAATGCAGCAGCTTGTTAGGCTATTTGGTTGAAAAGGATCCTTGCAGAATTGAATGAGCAGCAAGAAGATGGTACAACCATTCATTGTGACAATGTTTCATCAATAGCCCTGACAAAGAATCCAGTCTTCCACAGATGAAGCAAGCACATTGAGATCTGTTATCATTTCATAAGGGAGTCGGTAGAATGAGGAGAGATTGAGTTACAGTATTGCAGATCCGAGTAGCAACTTGCTGAAATTTTTACAAATGCATTTCCAAAAGATTCTTTTGAACGCCTAAGAGACAGGCTTGGCATTGTTGATAGCTCCGGAGGTGTGCAGCCCTACAAAGAAGACAACTCTAGAGGTTCAGCTCCAGAAAGACAATAGCAGAGCTCTAGAGGTTCAGTCCTGGAAAGTCTGTGCAGCTCCAGAGATGCTCTAGAGATGCAAGGTGTCAACTCCAGAGATGCAAACATAGTGATCCGGAGATGCAAAAAAGAGCTTCAGAGGTGATCCAAAATGGTACAAACAGCTCCAGAGATCTGCTCCAGAAAGGCAAATGCAAAGGTATAACTCTGGAGATCAATTTTGGAAAGAAAATTGTTGAATGACATCTAACTTCAGATTAAGGGGGAGTGTTAGAAAATTAATCTTCCATCCATGCATTTAATTCCCCTGCCCCCGCGTTAGTTTTTGGGGATCTCCTCAAATCTACTCCAGTCATTTGCACCTGCCAGCATTAATTTTGGTAGGTAGTTTTGAATTTGAGAGAAGAGTTTGAGTGCTACTTTTGGCTTGCATGGAATGAGACAAAATAGAGGGAAAAGGTATGGCCCATTAAATTAGAGATAGCCTACAACAGCAGAAGAAAAGTTAGAGAGAAAAAGATGGAGAGAAAGAAGCCTGCAGCAGCAGCAACAGTAGAAGGAATGTTTTGAAGGTTCTAGAAGAGAACAACAAACAGTAGAAGAATATTGCAGCTGTAGTAAGGGAATGTGCAACAGCACAGTGTATGTTTTGTGAAAGGTCCAGTGATTGGGCAAAATCTAAAAAATAGAGCAACAGCTCTGCATCAAGTTTGTAACAAAGTCTTGAATGTATTTTAAAGTGGAAAATATAAATATATATTGCTGTCATTGTGTATTGTCTCTCTTCTCTATTTGTGTTTGTTTGTCATTTCTGGACAGCCATCTTTCCTCCCCTGCCAACAAAACCATGTACTCTTAATGAGAAGCCAACTTGGAATTTTCTCATTATCATCATCATCATCATCACAAGTGCAAATAAATTTGATTGATTCATATAGACTTTAGATATTGAACACATTCCTCTATGATCTTCAATGCTTTCTAAATATGTTAATAATTTCTTGAATATCTTCATATTTCATGATGAATGGAGGGGACATCATAATTGTATCCCTAGCGACATGCATAAGCATTTCCATTTCCATACATTTCCCTGCAAAGTATGTTCCTATACCCCACTCAGCTAAAGATGTCATTGCGTGACTTATTATCTATAAATTCTACTCTCATGATATGTCTCATTCCATGTATTTCTCCCACAATAAGGCTCTTAGCCAATGCCCTCATGTCATTTTAGAGTAGAGGTGAAATACTAACAGAAAATAGTGATTGTAGACAAAAATAGAGATTAGAAATATACACACAAATCCACACTTTATTCTTTATTGATAGAAATATTTATATACGTGAGCTATCTATATACACTAATAGTTCACTGCACTAATAGCTCACCATTACATTTATTCATGTTGAAGCATATATTCCAACACCCCCTCTTAATGCTACAACACTAAACTGACAATAACATAAAAAAAAAATAACAAAAAATACATTATTCAAAGTTGTTCTTTGAAAAATAGTTCTCTGACTAGTAAGACTTCTTCAAGCTGCTCCTAGGTATAGTAGGCTAGCTGTAATCCAAGTTCCCAACATCATTGGATACCATTTGCACATGAAGTGTCTCATTACCCTCCTAAAGGTATGATTCTAAACTTCTAGATTTCGGATCTCCCCTCAATTATTAGACATCAATCCTCACATGTATGTCTCATAACCCAAATGAGAAGCATCTTGAACTATTGAACATCTATCTATGAAGTCATCAAACTCAACATGGCAGCCGCTACATAGTAAGTTCAAATCTTGATTGACATGTGATGTCTTCTCGCTGAGGATTTAGAGCACACCCAGTGGTGCATAAAACAACTCACAAATTGTAACATGAATTGCCTCTTATCATTTCCAAAAGGGAGAAACAAGTCCACCGAAGAAAGAAAAATTGTGGCACACCAATCCCAACCACAGCAATTAGATTTCTGCACAAACAGCAAACACCACTTCTTTTTCTATGTTTTCTATAGTCAATTTACACCTGCAATTCTAGCAAAGAGAAAATTGCAGCAGAATCTCCCTCCTGCAGTAAATCTGTGCAACTCCAGGTGCACACACCTACTCTACTTTTTCTATTAACAATCTCAAGATGCTTTCATCTACCTGGGTGCTCCAATGATGGAGTCATGCTCAGTCTAGTTCTATTACCACAATAGAAAACAGTGATTGCAGATCAAAATAGAAAATAGATATTAGAAATATACACACTAATCCACATTTTATTCTTTATTGATAGAAATGTTTATTTATGTAGATACAGTGGTATAATCATAGCAGAAGTCTCAAACCTCTACACTAATAGACCGCCCTATAATTACTCATAAACCTACACCTAACTGCTCATATAAGTGAGCTATCTATATACACTAACAGTTCACTACACTAACAGCTCACCATTACATTTATTCATGTTGAAGCGTATATTCCAACAAATACTATGTACACAACAATGTTCTTTTCCTTCTGCTAATGACTTTCCCTTTAGGTTGATTGCCTTTTATGTCCCCTTCCAGAATAGACACAATGCCACTATCCACTTTTTTTTTAATGATCAGTAAATCGCCAGAACCATCAAAATTCCTCTTTTTTACTATTAGCAACTGCATCAATCTTTAATTCTACAGCCTTTTCAAAAGGGGCAATTAGATTAATGAAAGGCCTGCTTTCATCACTGTCATTTTCGTCCATTTTTCTCTCCTTTCTATTTTCACCCTTGCTTCATTAGAACGTCTTTTACGAATAGTCTCATGTCCCTTATACTTGTGAGTCGTTAGATTTGCATTTATATCATTGGCATCCTCACTGAAATCCTCCTGATCATTTCCCTTCCGTGATCTATAACTTTTCTTCTGGTGATTTTGAAAGCTTACAACAGGATGTACACCAAGAATATACAAGTTTGGAAGCAATTCTTTGATCTTGTATTGATATTGTTGGTCTTCACATACACCATTCTAATGTAAATTGAGGTTTTTTAATTCACTTAGAACACCAATAACCTGCACTAAATTGTGGACCATAGGCGAAGATAATTATGTCCCAAGTCTAGGATTTGAAGCTTGCCATTCCACTCCGATGCATTAGTTAATTACGAGCAAGATGGAGCTCTTTCAAATCTACACAACACTTTAGTGATGTTCCAATTGTTTGCAATCAACAATATGACAGGGACAGTTTCAAGATTGATGATATCCTTACCAATGAATTTCCCAACTAATGAATGGGATTGTATGAGAGCACAAGAGTATTGAAATTAATATGTTGATCCAACCTGCAAATTGAATCTATCTCATTATCATTCAAGATGAGAGGCCGAAAATCCATAGGGATTGAAACTTCATCCATGGATGTAAGTTCATTATGACTTGCATTCAGTATAATGAGCTTCTATAGACCTTCAATTCCTCTTAAACTCTGAAGATAGTTTCTTGCAACTGAAACCCATTTTAGGTTTGAACACAATGCAAGTCCCAATACCATCAAATTTTAGTCCTGGAGCTATCCTTGGCCTTAAATTCTAAACTTCTTGAGAAAGACCATTTGCCATTGGAAGATGATTTGCATACAAATCTACCTGTGTGGCTGCAACAACAACATTTCAACAAAAGATTCCTTCCACTATACTCTTATGGAGCCATGACCTATCCAAAATGTGAAACATTTTCAACGAACACATTTTGTATATATAGGTTCTTTAGAGCTTGTTGCGCACCAATGGAGAGTTAGGTACCACTCAAAATGTCGAAGGACGTGATTCATTTCTGTTTTGTGTTAGACTACCAAGGAAATCGTGGAATCAAGCTTTAAGCTTGCCAATTGCATTTGCTTGAAAGTTTCTAAAACCTTTTCAATAAAGATGAAGTAGGAGGAATATGTTATTCTTAAATATCATCCATTTCAATAGTCAAAGGTCAATTTTGGCCAATAAAAATAGGACAAATATTCACCACTTTTTATTGTAAATAAGGTGTAAAATTGATATTGACTATTTAATGATATTTAAGTAGAGTGTTAGGAAGATAGTAATGGACCAATAATGAAGTTTCTAGAACATTCCAAGAAGTTGATTGGATACCTTAAGGAACCTAATTTCCTTTTTTTTGCTTCTTTTAACTTATAAGCCTTGAGAATCTTAAGAGTGTGTGGAGGATAGAGGGGGTTGAGGAACCCTTTAAATTTTGTACTTTTCTTTATAAGCTTCGAGACTTCACTCTTCCGCCCTTTATAATGGGCCTTCAACCTCTTCTTTTTATTATTTGTAGGAAAATGGACATTTGGAGATGACAATTAATATATGTATTGCAACACAAATCTCACCTTTCCTTGGTTTTAAATTGAAATGTTAGAATTTTTTAAAACTAGCATACCATCACCTTTATAACTTGAAGCAAGTGTGTATGAGCCTTTGAGGATAAACTAACAACTTTGTGTGAATAGTCTTCTAATGTCCTAATGGATATGAAGACTCCAAGACCTTGTGTTTATGCCAATTAGATGAGTTAATCGATCATGCAATTAATTTTTTGTTAAAATTAATGATGTCACATTGTGAAACCAACTTCTGACCATATCCTGTACTTAAAATTTCTGCAAATTTGTATTTACAAAATAATTATATCAGAACTTGAATTAGAATTTACACTCAAACCAGTCATGTCAACACCTCCAACATAATATAAAACTTGCTTACCAACTTTCCAAGTGATTTTGTGATTTTATGAAATTGCGAATTATGAAAGCGCTGAAGACATTGGAACGTACCACAAGATGATGCATTTGTCAAATCACATTAGAGAGCATGCACTTCTACCACTAGAATTATTTAATCATCTTGCATAGGTTATCAAGTTGATAAGGTTATTAACTTGACTCATATGAACATGAGACACTTGAGGGGGATTCAACTTGATTGCAAACCACCTATAACTATGACCACAATTAACAACATTGACTTGATAAACATGTTGACATTGCGAAACAATTGAGAACATTCATGAATGAGGCTAGATGATGGAGACATTAGTGTTTTCAATTTGACCAAGCCAAGGGAATAGACATAATTTGCATGTGACTGGAAGATCGACATGACTTTTAGGAAATTTATTTAATGACACATGGTGCTTAATGGATGTAAAAGTTTAAAAAATTTTGAGGTTAAAAATGAGGAAAACATGGCCTAGATTTGACTCATCTACTATTGGTATAAGGTGGGGTCCCTTATAACCATTACATTATGAGGCAATTGGGCAACCCTGGGGAAAAGATTAGCATTATTGGGGCTAATTATTGTGTAGTGGTAGAAGAGGTGAGTGTTTGGGGATTGGGCAGCTACAAATCCCTTCTGGGTGAACCTGATTGGGAATCCAAGGCATGGGGTGTCGAGATAGGCACTTGGAAGACCGAGAAGTGATAGCCTCTAGTTGACAAAAATTGGAGTATATGGCTGGCTGGTGAGGGGGTTCTATGGGTAGTAGAAATGTGGGGGTATTAGAAAGGAGGGGGTGGTTGCATGAATTGTTTTTATTGAGAAAATTGAGAAGTTCTAGGAGTAGGAGCTTGTAGTGGAGAGAATGGAGGGGAAGAGGAAATTATGCATACAGGGAAGAGGGAAAGGGAATGGATTCAAACTATGGGGAAGACAAGATGTGGATTTGTGGGGATGAGGGAAGGGGAGGTGGGATGTATGGAGAGGGAGGTAGGATATTAGATTGAGAAGAAGATGGAGGAGGGATACTTACAGCCCTAGGCAGAAACTATGTTGGCTAAATTTGTTGTACACCTTTGCTAGCTTGCTCTTGCTCTTTGGCCTCCTCCACCTTTTTAGTTTTCTTCCTTGGTGGTTTGTTCACCTTTTCATGTTTAGATTATTTTTCTCCTCTTCAGGATCATCATCCTCAACCATGGAAGCTTAAAACAAGCTTTGTCTCATTATGGATGGTCTTTGGGATGATGAAGTGGGAGTGCTAGCCTGCCCCTTTGTCTTGGGTGATCTTCTAGCTACTTAGAACTTGTCCCATGATCACTTATATGGTGGGTGATTCTCATGATAGCTTTCTTGTAGGTGGTTTATCTGCATGTTGTTGTTTCTTGGCATGGGTGGTTGGTTGAGACAGACCCATGCCTCCGATGGATGCCACAAATGGTTGGGTTTCTATCTTTTGTGTTGCCACTTAAGTCCTAGTGTTGTCCCATGTCCATAAGGTCTTAATTGTGATTCTTCTTCTTCCTCTAAATAGACAATTCCAATTCTTCCCCTCTCTTAAAAGAGAGTATCCAATGAGGCCACAATGGGGTAGGATTAATTATAGTAATCTTCCCAGTTAAAAGCACAAAGTTGTGTCACACTTTCAGCTGACTTATCAGCACAAGTGAATTTAAGTATTTCTAACTATAAATCAATTTTGGTCAAACATATGATCTTGTAAGATTCATTATAGCTAAGTTAGATATGTCCACAACTTTTCCAACTAAAATTGTTGGCTAAATGCATATGTAGCACCACTATGAGGCCAATTTACCAAAAAAATAAAATTATTTGAAAAACTTGATATTTCAACAACTTCTAGTCATGTAAATAATATTTTTTTTAAAATATAAAAATACCCTTTTGTAGATCTATAAGTTTAGTTTTCAAAAATATATATATATTAATAGTTTAATTATTATTTATATTTTCCTTTCCATTTTTACTAAAGGTAGGTTATCAGCACAAAACATTAGGTCGATTACCATGTCAAGGAAAAATAGTAAAACTTATTTAAAAAAATTGAAAAAAATATGATGCACTAGATAAAAAAATCTATATCAAGATGGTATAATTTTTTTTCTATTTTAGATAAATAGTTAATATGAAAGTTGATGTTGAATGGAAACAACTATGTTTTAATACACACACATTTATTATTTATTTAAAAATATATATTTATCAAAATTGGAAAAAAAATGTATCCATGCACTAAAGTTTCAAGTTATAAATACACAAAAAAATTGAAGAAAAAAAAAATTACTATATAAAGATTGACGTCTCGTGTAACTTCATTTTACAGCAATTTATCAGCAACTAAATTATAGTGTCAATTTATCAAAAAACTATATTCAAATAACTTTTTAAAAATTTTCAAAAAATACAAACATAAAATATACTAAAAAATAAATATTTTATTAGTTTACATCATTTCAAAATTCAAAACATATATGTCACTTTTTAGTGATTCAAGTTTAAAAGTTGGATCAGCGTTGGCCATTTCCTTTATAAAAGTGTGACACAATTTTGTGCTTTTACCCCCAAAGTATCATCCATTGTGAATTCCTCAGGCTTCTCTCCGATGTTGTTGATCTCCTACCTATGCTTCCACCATGTAGCCATCTTATGGTTGCTCGAACCTATCCTCAAGGAGGTCTTCTAGTCATTGTATAGGTCCAACTTATAGGTTTTAACCTTTTTGTAAAATCTCTTGTAGGGCTACAAGATTGGGGTTGGGACTGCAATAGGCTAGGGCCCTATAAACTTATTTATCTCTTCCTCCCTTAGGTTTATTTTGTCCTCTATCTATGGGTGGGGTTGATGAGCAAATTTATTTTTCTCACTACTATTAATTTTCTTAAGCCACACAATGAATGAACCTATTAGATCATAGTTCCATTGATCCTCCACCTTGTCTAGCTGCAACTCCCTTAATTTGGAATCTAAGACCTTGATAACCTTCTTGTTGATGACTACAATTTCATTGTAATGGTGCAAGAGATGATGGAAGGTAGCCTTGCCTCTATCATTTCCAAATTGTTGGTCCACAGTGTGTACTTGGTGCATATACTCCAAGGAAAACACCATCATGATGACATACCTAGGAAACTTGTAAACTCTACCACTATATCCATAGACCCTTATTATTACTATGTTATCCTTGTTGAAGTACCAATCACCCTTATAGAGAGGTTTCATGATTGTAGTACAAGACTTGGTAAGTCAGGGAGTTTTCTCATTAAGGATGAGGGAGAGGGTGGGGGTTATAAATTATTGAATTAATGTGTAGTATTTAGGTTTGTGATTGAGGTGGGAAATCTAGACAATGATTAGGTCATAGATCTTTGATGAATGGACAAGTATGGGATTTAGGTGGAGGTAGAAGTTATAACATTAATGGAGGATCATATGAAGTAGCAAGGGGGGGCATTTGAATGTCTTGGTAATACTAAAGTTTGCTAGCTAGGATGACATTTTCTCTTCTAGGTGGTGGTAGAAATCATGCCATAGAATCTCACCAGGTGGAGTTTGGATAAACTTGTAGACAATGGCCAACTAATCTAGATACAAATTATTATCCTCCATCCCTAAAAGGTAGGCCACCATGCTTCACACTACTTGATTATCGATTTGAATTGGTTAAGGGTCATGGAGAACTTCAAGGGAGATTAGAGTATTTGCTTTGCGTAGAGGCTGCTTACGAAGGCAAATTGGTTGTGCATGTATCACCCATGCAATAAAGAGACTATTAGCACTAAAAAAGAAGAAGCCCAATTGGATTTCCAACATTTTATGGACCATTTTTGTAGTGACTGTGTAATTTAATTGGTTTCTCTAACCCTTCCCCTTTGTAGTTTGGGAGGCTTCATCTTATTGCTTAGGACATGTAATTATGATTTTAGAGTAAGGGTGGACAGTGGGGACTACATGTCTAGCTAGGAATGATGTCCATGTCCTATCAACATAACTATTTGTAACTTGTAGGAGGATTTTTTTGAATGTGGCCTTATCCTGCTCAAATGTGCCTTCTCTAATGGAAGTAGGGCTAGTGGAAAGGTGAGTGTCATATATGAGATTTGCATCATCCTACACTATTTTACCCTTAATAATGTGTGAGTAAGGGTTATGATTACTTGGTTTAGCCACCTCAATTAAGGGTACATGGACATGAATGAAGCATATACCAGGTCCAACTCTAGAACCTAGCTAACTTTCCATTTCCAAATGATGGAGTAGTAGGAGGCATATGCTTGGCTTGTCTCTTGCCATTCTTAAATTTGCTCATCTTGACTTTGTTTTGATGACATATTTCTCTTCATAATCTGATTAAACAGTGTAAGACACTCTTAGTCTAGTAGCTCATGGTGTATGAATGGATTTGCATAGTTTAAAAAACTCACAATAGATCTTCTTATGCAATTCTCATAGTTGCCAAATAGAAGAATTTCTCACATCTCATGTTCATAGCATCAAATTCAAACCCAGGCGATCCTAATTAGACCTATCTTCAATTCCATAATGGAAGTAGTTGGTTCACACCAGTTCTAAAATTTCAATTATCTTTGTATTATTAGTAGCTGGTGATGATATGGCATGCAAATGTGAGATCCATCACTAATATTTGTTAGTTTGGATAATCTCTATAGTGTTGACATATGGTCATTTGATATGATGAGTCGGTTCCCTTGCTTTCTAAATGACCAATCTTAAATTTTTTGAATGGATGGTGGATATTAAGATAATTGATGATACATCTAATGGTTCTTGAGACTTTTGGCTTTGATAACACTTTGGAGCCTTTCAATAGATGTTGGATCAAGTCTCTGTGGCAAGATCAACAACTCACATTTGAGCTTTGGACTTCATTTGAAATGGATGGCTCACTTTTGTTGAGTTAAAAGTGCAGATTGAAGATTAAACTAAAATAGAACAACAATTAATAACACATATAGAGGCATTAAAGTATAACAACCCCCATGGTTACATGGTTCACCAAAGTATGGCTACATCCATGGGAAAAGCACGGAAATAATTCTTATTACTTGCATAATAGTGAAAATACAATGTGTCATCAATCAATCCAAGTGATTGAAATGAAAATATATAATGTTCTCTTCAAGGCAAATGAAGAGTCATGAGAAGGGGTTCAGATAAATAGGTAGTGATGGTTGGACTTCACAACCAAAAATCTCCCACTTGAAGTCCAAACCACACTGCGATGTACATAGTTGTCCCCTGCTTTTCCAATCTCATTATCACGTGATTACCAGACCAAGAGAAGCTCTACAGAACTCCAGCTTCTCTTGTGAAACATGTTTTGTGCAAGCATCTACAGGATTCAAATCAATGTGTATCTTCTCTAAATTGACTTTTCCCTCTTCAAGAATACTCCAGAAGAAATGGTACCAAAGCTCTATGTGCTTAGTAAGAGAATGAAAGGCTGGATTTTTCTCCAAATGAATAGCACTATTACTGTCACTAAACAAAGTAAAAACTTGCTATTTACAACCCAATTCACCCAATAAATGTTGCAACCACAACATCTCTTTATCTCCTTTGGTCATTGCAATATATTCCACTTCAGCAGTGGAGAGATCTACCACTTGTTGCAATCTAGAAAGCCAACTAATCGCTGCCCCTGCAAATGTCAAAACATATCCGGTGGTAGAGCATCTTTTGTCCAAGTCACTAGCCATGTCAGAGTCAAAAAAACCTTGTAGCTATGCATCTTTACCTTTGAACCTCAAAACATGATGTGAAGTGTCCTTGAGGTATCTCATAATCCACTTTAATCTTGCCAATGAATCTTACTAGGATTATTCATGTACTTGCTGACTACTCCCATTGCATGAGCAATGTCCGGTCTTGTGCATACCATCACGTATATAAGGCTCCCAACAACAGAGGAATAAGGCACTTATGCCATGTACTCTTTTTCTTCTTGTGTCTTAGGACGCATCTCAGAGGATAACAAAAAATGATTAGCTAGAGGTGTGCTTACAGCCTTAGCACCCTTCATGCTAAACCTGTCCAAAACCTTATCAATGTATTTTTCTTGTGACAATTTGATTTCTCTTTTCTACCTATCTTTGATTATTGTCATGCCAAGGATTTTCTTTGTAGCCCCCAAATCCTTCATCGAAAACTTTTTAGCAAGTAAACAAACAAATAAAACATAAAGTGAATTCTGCATTGATGACTTTCACAAAACATAAACCCTGGGTCTTCAAGGTTCTTAGGATATAGATAGTCTTAGGGTTTTCAAATATGAAAGGAAGCTAGGTGTGCAGAAATTGCTTCCTACACTAATCTAAAGAGGAGAGATGAGTGCAAATTCTTTTTAACCTTTACAATTACAGTGTTATTAACCCAACAATGGAGATATTGCAGCACTACACAACATAAGAATGTAAGATAGAAGAGAGAGAGAGAGAAAGACAAGATATAACGTGGGGAAAACCCTTATGGGTGAAAAACCCCACACTCCAAAACCTGCACAATGTATTATTGAAACAAGGTTTACAACACACTTGCAATGCAAGTCTTTACAGGAGTCTTCGACACTCATATCTAGAGACAAACTGGTAGCATAACAGTACCTGTCAATCACATAATACATCTCCTCTCAAAGCACCTTCTTAAATAGAAGTTTACAAGGCAAAAATAAACTTTCCTTGAGATGGGCGTCTAACTTGGCCTCATGGCCCAAAACCCACGCCTAGGGACACTTGTCCAACACTATAGCATGGTCATGACACTTGTCACATCACCCCATCCCAATATGGTTGGCTATTCCCAAGTTGAACAATGACAGATGCTCTTATGCATTTTACGATTGTCATAGAATTTGTCATAACTGACAGGTCTTACAGTTGTAAGAGAATCTGTCATAACTGCCTAAAAATAGCATATTCTCTTACAACATGTCATAACCCTCCTTGGGGCACCCAAAGATGCCTCCTTCCAAGATGCCTTGTGACACATGTCTTCACCTGTCATAGAACATTCCATTTACAACTCTTACGCGTCATAGATTATGTCATAAGAATCTGTCATAACCGTTTCAGTCAAGATTCACTTACACACTAGTCAAAGTGCCGACACATGGAAAAATACCTCTACCACTAAGTGGGATGCCTATCTCCTCATGTGAGGACAAAATTACATGTGGTCACCTTCCATGTAGGATGACACATCACTGTGCCAACTCCCACAAGATGACGAAACCGGACTTGCATCCAAAATACATTAATAGGCAATAAATAAATAAAGACAATTAATTAATACAAGGAATTACCAAGGTTGAGACACCTTAATTTCCAACATTCTCCCACTTGTCAAACACCTTGTAAGAGCCAATGGAAAAGACAGGATTTAACTGCTATAGGCCGAGAGGCCCATAGACTCCTAACACCATCTGAACTTGTTTGTGCCCACTGGTTTCGTCAATGCATCTGGAACATTCTTCAAAGTGTCTACCTTCTCCAAATTCACCTTCCCATCCTCTACCATGTCTCACAAGAAATGAAACTGTACATCAATATGCTTTGTTCTAGCATGGAAAGTTAGATTCTTTTCTAGGCAAATCGCACTCTGACTGTCACAACAAATTGTAATCTGTCCTGCATCAATACCAATATCTGAACACAATCTCTTAAGCCAAATGGCTTCCTTGCAAGCATGAGTTTCTACCATATACTTAGCTTCTGTCATAGATAAAGCAACCACATGTTGCCACTTACTCGTCCAACTAATTGCACCACCGAACATAGTAAACACATAAGCATTGGTGGATCTCCTGCTGTCAATGTCACCCGCCCAATCAGAATCCATGAATCCATGAATACAAACTGAATGTAGAGGTCATGTAGGATTACTAAGATAGCATATGGAATACTCAGAAGTACCCCTCAAATAGCTGAACACTCTCTTTACTACATCCCAATGTACCCATCCAGGATTAGCCATAAATCAACTAAGGACTCCCACTGCTTGGGCAATGTTTGGTCTTGTGTAGACCATAGCATACATCAAACTACCAACATCACTAGCATAAGGTACTCTGGTCATGTCCTCCACCTCACTAGGAGATTTTGAACAATCATTAACAGATAACTTTGTCCCCAAAGAAACAGGAACACACAATGGTCTACAATCTTCCATGTTGAACCTATCCAACATGGTCTTCACATACTTACTCTAGCTTAACCAAAGTTTTATGTTGGCTCTGTCTCTTCTGATTTCCATTCCCATAATGTACCTGGCTGCCCCTAGATTTTTCATCTCAAATTGCACTGACAACTAAGACTTCAAATCAGAAATCATATTCTTACCATTCCCAATTAATAGAATATCTTCAACATACAATGCAATAATGAGAATGCGATCATTGTCAAATTTATAATACACACAATGATCTGATTTTGATCTCAGAAATACAACCGACAACACAAAGGCATCAAACTTCAGGTACCACATTCTAGGAGACTACTTCAAACCATACAAAGACTTTTTCAACTTGCAAACCAAATTTTCTTTACCTTTCTCTATGTAATTCTCTGGTTGTGACATGTAAATCTCTTCCTCCAAATCACCATGAAGGAATGTTGTCTTCACATCCATCTGCTCCACCTCTAAGTCATAAGCTGCTATAAGAGATAACAGGAATCGAATAGATGTCAGCTTTGCAACGGGAGAGAAAATTTCACCATAATCAATTCCCTCCACTTGTGAGTACCCCTTCGCAACCAGTCTGGCCTTGTACTTTTCAACACTCTCATCTACACTGAATTTCTTCTTGAACACCCATTTACATCCAACAGGTTTTTGTCCTTCAAGCAAAGGCACCAAGTCCCATGTTTTGTTCTTCTCCAAAGAAGCCATCTCATCTTCCATGGCCTCCTTCCAAGAACATGCATCTTTCATGCCCATAGCCTCTGTCACAATTCTAGGCTCATCAATGTTAGTAAGCAAGGCAAAAGCACAACTAGAATCAAGCAATGAATAACCAAACCTATCAGTTTGCTTCCTTGTTTGTGTAGACCTCCTCAATGGCTAAGGTTGAGGTTATGCTTCTTCTTCTGAACTTTCAGAGCTGCTAGATCTCTCCTCATCATCAAGCCTCACAAGGTCTGTTGGTTCAGTCTTCTCATGGGTAGAAGGAAACTGAACCACATCCTCTTTCTTTTTTGTTTCTTCTGGCTATGGAACAACGGGAGAAGGTGTTAGCTCTCTGAAAATAAAACTTTTGCTATACAACACTTTTTCAGCCACAAGATCCCAAATCTTGTATCCTTTCACATCGACACCATAGCCAATGAAAATACACTTAACATCCTTATTCTCTAATTTAGACCATTTCTCCCTAGGCACATGTGCATATGTCTCACAACCAAAAACATGAAGATGTCTAACTAGAGGCTTCTTACCAGACCACACCTCCATAGGTGTCTTACCAACAAGAGATGATGTAGGAGACCTATTTACCAGGTAGCAAGCAGTGGCTACAGCTTCAGCCCAAAACTTTTGTTCGAGTCTTGCTCCACTAAGCATACTCCTAGCCTTCTCCATCAATGTCTTGTTCATCCTCTATGCAACTCCATTTTGTTGTGGGGTGTATGGAGTTGTCTTATGTCTTTCAATCCCTTGCTCTTTATAGAACTTATCAAATTCTACCAAATAAAACTCACCACCGTTGTTAGTTCTCAAACACTTAATCTTTTAAATTACTAGTCTGATTCTCAACAAAAGATTTAAACTCTTTGACCCGACTAAAGACTTCAAACTTGCTTCTGAGAAAATAAATCCATGTCCTTCTACTGTAATCATCTATAAAAGATACAAAATATACAGATTTGGAAATTGAAGGAACACTAACAAGACCAAACACATCAGAATGAATGAGGTCCCACACACCAGAAGACTTGTGAGAACTAGAGTAAAACTAAACACAGTTTTGCTTTCCATATATATAATGTTCACAAAAGTCAAACTCGATATTACAATCATTTACTCCTCAATGAGGTTTTTATTTTTTAGGGTTCTAAGACCCTTCTCACCAATGTGGCCAAATATCTTATGCCATAACATTGTCTTTTTAGCAGGAAGCTTAACTTCCAAAGCATGAGCACCCTTGGGTACCCAAAATGCACTACCATCAAAATTTGATACAACATATTTCACTGCTGGTTCAAATGGTGGGGATGAAGTGACTGCAGCTCTTTTCTTCAAGTTAGAAGAACTATTGCACTGTGAAGTGCATGCCTCCAGTTGAAACACAATACCTCTCTAAGTACCCTTCGCAAGCACCATAGATCCTCTAGTCATCTTGCATCCATCCTTTGAAAAGACAACCTGCACACCTGTATCATTCAATTTACTTATAGAAAGTAGGTTTTGTGCCAAGCCTAGGATGTGCATAACCCTAGAGATCCCTTTCACTCGTCCATCAGGGAATCAGATTGAGACTCTTCCATGACCAACAATCTTTAGATGAGAATCGTCACCCAGGTACACTCTTCCACCATCAAACTCTTCATAATTCATGAACTAGCTTCAATGCAAGGTCATGTGGAATGATGCACCAAAATCAATCAACCACACATCATCAGATGCATGGGTGGCCAGGGTTGTGATGAAGGCATCACCATCATCTTGTGACTTGTCAGAATCTGAGTCTGGGACATTCTTCTTCTTCTTTTTCTTTTCCTCTTTGCATTTCCTTTCAGAAATGCCCAGTTTTTCCACAGTTCCAATAGAGTACCTTGGACTTTCCAGGAGATTTGGATCTCCCATGGGATTTGGATCTACCCTTCTCAGCTTTCTTGTCCTTCTTTTTCCCTTTCTCTTTGGGTCTTCCACGAACTACAAGAGCCTCTTTGGCTACTTCAGAAGACTTTCTCTGCATCTCTTCATATAACATCAAAGATACCACTTCATCCATTTTGAAAGTGGATATGGTGCTCCCAATAGCCATAACAAGATGATCCCATGAGTCTAGCAAAGAACACAGCAAGGTCATACAATGATCCTCCTCCTCCATCTTCTCACCAACAGAAGTTAACTGTGCAACTAACATGTTGAAAACATTCAGGTGATCTGCAACAGATCCTCCATCCTCAAAGGATACAACTTCTTTCTCAAAGAAATCTTGTTCACCAGGGATTTGGCCTGATAAACATCTCCCAGCTTCTTCCAAAGATCTTTTGTGGTCTTCTCCTCATGGACATTTAATAGGACAGAGTCAGCTAGACTAAGTCTTATTAGATCCTTAGCTTTCTGAACTTTGAGATCACAATCAGCTTGTGCCATTGCAGTTGGTTTTACACTAGAAACGGTTTCCCATAGGTCTCGATCAACAAGCATGCTTCCATCTTAATTTTCCATAACTCAAAATTTGTGCCATTGAACTTCTCCACCTCTAATATTCTGGATGTGCCTGCCATCTCCTTCCTACAACAAGATTATAGAATACTCTGCACAAACTCCCACTCAACATAAGATTAGCTCAAAAAACCCCTACCCAGCAGCTAGAACCAAAACTAGCCAAGCTCTGATACTAACTAAAAGGAAGCTAGGTGTACGGAAATCGCTTCCTACACTAATCTAAAGAGGAGAGATGAGTGTAAATTCTTTTTAACCTTTATAATTACAGTGTTATTAACCCAACAATGGAGATATTGTAGCAATACACAACATAAGAATGTAAGACAAAAGAGAGAGAGAGACAAGATATAACGTGGAGAAAACCCTTACGGGTGGAAAACCCCACACTCCAAAACCTGCACAATGTATTATTGAAACAATAAGGTTTACAACACACTTGCAATGCAAGTCTTTATAGGAGTCTTCAACACTTGTATCTGGAGACAAACCAGCAGCATAATAGTACCTGTCAATCACATAATACATCTCCTCTCAAAGCACCTTCTTAAATAGAAGTTTACAATGCAAAAATAAATTTTCCTTGAGATGGGCGTCCAACTTGGCCTCATGGCCCAAAACCCACACCTAGGGACACTTGTCCAATAGTACAACATGGTCATGACACTTGTCACATCACCCCATCCTAATATGGTCACCTATTCCCAATTTGGGCAATGACAGATGCTCTTACACATCTTACGACTGTCATAGAATCTGTCATAACTGACAGCTCTTATAGTTATAAGAGAACCTGTCATAACTACCTAAAAATAGCATATTCTCTTACAACATGTCATAACCCTCCTTGGGGCACCCAAAGATGCCTTCTTCCAAGATGCCTTGTGACACATATCTTCATTTGTCATAGAACATTCCATTTACAACTCTTACGTGTCATAGATTCTGTCATAGGAATCTGTCATAACCGTTTTGGTCAAAATTCACTTACACACTAGTCAAAGTGCCGACACATGGAAAAATACCTCTACCACTAAGTGGGATGCCTATCTCCTCATGTGAGGACAAAATTACATGTGGTCACCTTCCATGTAGGATGACACATCACCGTGCCAACTCCCATAAGATGATGAAACAGGACTTGCATCCAAAATATATTAATAGGCAATAAATAAATACAATTAATTAATACAAGGAATTACCAAGGTTGAGACACCTTAATTCCCAACAGAACAATTCCAAGAGTTTTAGATTATAAGGTATATACAAAACCCTAAAATGGGATTACCACCATATTAATTTTCCTTCTATAAGACTCTGAAGCAAGAAATGGAAGCAATGCCAACTTTGTTTTTAAAAGGTAATAAACAACAACCTTAATCCTCATAAGAACACCAAAAAAGGTTAAGATAATTCTTAACAGTGATCACCTTGCAACTTTCTGAGGGTCTATTATGTAACAGATATAAATACCAATCTCTGCCCATATCACTCATGCTTTTATACAAAACTATCCATAGAATACCTGATCTGATTTATGAAAGATGACAACTTTGTGTTATGATGAAGGTTTCTTGTGAAAAGAAGACTTCATGTTGAATGAACAATAACCCTATCAAATCACCATCTTATATACCTCTGAATGATCAACAATGACATCACTTTGAAATGAAGCAACTCTATCATTAAAATGACAACAAAGGACAAAGACGCCTTTTGCATCAACACTGACCTTTGACATTCTTGTATATCACCACTGTGAAATGAAGGTTTGTACCAACACAATGAAATGAAGGAACGGGAGCAAGTACCTTCACTATTGCATCAACAATATGAAATGAATGACCTTTGACATCAATGACAAACATCAACATGTGATAGTTCCACTTGGCGCAACCATGCACCATTTCAAAGAGGATAGAACTGACACACTTCCTTTGTCACGCCATTGGTTGTTTGATACCAATTCAAAGGCAATGGGTTCCTTTTTTCTTTGTGAGGCATCGAAGGTTCTAAACCATCGATTGTAGATTGAAGATATACAATGGTTCGTGCATCACTAAGATAGTGTCTGAGCCAACAAGTGCTAAGCATTGAGCCATTAATCAAAGTAAGTGAGTCAGCAAGTATTTGACAAGGCTTTATGCTTCATCCCACTCACTAAAGGATATAACATTATTCTCTCACTCATGAACTCTCTACAAGTGAATAGCACATCAAATTCTCAAGATATCTATGGATTTGAAGTTTTAATCATTATTTCTAATTCTACATCTTTGAGAGGATCTCTCTTAGCTCTCTTTGCTTGGTATTATAGTAATTAGAATCTATATATTACAAATATAGTCTATTCGCCCTTAAATCATTTGGTTCTCTCTCTCTACAACTTATCATGTAGAAAAATAATGAAAGGCGGTTATATGTAGAATTTGCATGAGCTCCTTTTTTGTTAAAGAATGAGAGATGGATGAGGGAAATGGAGCAATGAAGGAGATGATCAAGATGGATGTGGTGGAAATATCTTATCCAAAGTATGGAAAGAATGTATTATTGCACTCAATATAGGCCATTGGTGGACTCATGAAAAACTTTTAAAGGGTAAATGTTTAATATGGTAGATGTGTGGAAATTTAAAATTCTTTGATAGCACATGACATCATGAAACTAGGGACATGGATTCCATTTGGATGTTCATTTAAAGTTATTTAAAATATCAATGTGGCCCATTTTAAAGGGAAATCAATAGTTCCATGTCCTACAATTATTCTAGTAGGATATGCATTACTTTATTACAATTGAAATTTGCCAAAATGTGTAAGTATTTGCTTATGATATTTTTTGTTCTAGAGTTTATCATATCAATGTTAGCATATTGGCATCTTCTACTAATAGTGGTGTTTTTCAATCATCCTTTGCAAATATTTCTCTCTTAATGATCAATGATCTTTTAGTCTAGTAAAAAACTATCAACATAATTAAACATATGGTCCTTGACTCTTTAAGGGATGGAATTGTAGCAGGTGTCTCATAATTAGACATACCAACAATTTTACAATTATTTGAGTTACTTTGGTTTATGTATTTTAACTCACACAAAATTGTAAGAAATTATAAATTAATAGAATTCGTTGTCTTTTATCTTGATGTGATTGTATTTATTTACATGCATAATGATTTAGATATAGGTTTCTATGGCTTTGTTTTATCACTTTAACTTGGTTTTCAACATGTTTACAAAATAAATTACAAATTGACTTAATTTTGTGGTTATTCTCCATACATTTTATAGAATACATATTTGATGTATGTTGTAATCTAGATTTATATGCATGGGAAGTAATCAAAGTAGATAATACTAATAATCTATCAATAAGTAGTTGCATAAACTACAAAGGGTTAGTTGAATAACAATGGTTATCTTATTTCATTTTTTGTTAAAGTAGTAAAGGAGATGATATGCATTAAATGCACAACCTTTTCTAGATCAAAAGGGTGTTTTAACAACTAAAATTATTTTGAAAACTAATTCATACAATCTAAGATTATTCTTATGGATTGAATTTTAGTTATATACCTCAACAATTTATATTTATATTGGACTCCTCTCAATCCTTCATTATAATTGTTTTAATTTTAGTCCTTGCCATTCCCAAGTGCATATATGATTACATGACATCATGTCTGAAGTCCAATTCAAGATAGGAGAGCCTGGAAGATGACTCTTTATTACTTTATTAATTTATTGTCTAGAGAACACAAGTATAAGCATAGCAGCAGCCATTTAATGGTGAACAGCATTAAATTTTGTTACGACATTGATCGTGAGGAGAAGATAAGCTATGATATTGAGAAACACAAATAATAAGAAAAACCATGTTTGCGTTGGGTTTAGTTGATCTATTTTGTGATAGATGAGATACAAGAGGAGAGCATACATTGAAGAAAAAACAATGAGACAGATGGTCAAAAGCACCAAAGACAAGAGGCTCTAGGAATTAATGAAAGAGAGGCCACAGAATTGTATACAAATTCCCAATACTGTTAATGCGGAAGCGACATATTCAACAAATTCAGAAGCCATCTTATTCGATTCAGATGTGAGTGTAGGCTTTGATGACTTTTGGGATCTTTGAGGCCTCCTTTTATAGGAGAGTCCAATTGATCGGATGGCTAGGCAACTCCAGATTCCTTCCTTTTGCAACTCCGAGTTACAAAAGGAATGTTAGCAGGCCTTAAACTACGTACTTTAAATATACAACATTTTCTGCATATTACCTTTATTTATCAGTGTATAACTGACACTGAAATCCAAATTTAAAAATATAGACAAACCTTGATCTGATGCACTCTGTATTTTCTTTGACAGGTGTAAAACCTCTTCGTGAGTAACTAACTTTTGGCTTAGCATAATACCCTTCATTCAAGTTGTCATGGTACCCCTTAGTGATCCCACTCGCACAACCACATGCTCCTGACTGTTTTGATTTGCTATTTGATTAATGAGTTCTAATTTAACCATATTCTGAGTTGAACACTTCCTTCTTGCATCCTGTCGTCGCTGCCCAACAGATATGGACAATTTCTCTTCTTCCATGGCTGTTCAAATAATCAAATTTTCTGAATTGCCTAGAATAACTACTTTGTTAGGATCATAGTGCTCATGTATCCATCTTTGAGATTGGGCTATCTAACTATTTGGTTGTAATGAGGAGATGGAAAACGTGGTAGATTTCAATAATAGTGTTTTAGATTCGGGGGAATAGAATTCAGAATAAGAGAATTACTCTACTGAAGAAGAAATTGGAGAAGTGGAAGAAAGAGCTATAACCCAAAAGAAATCAAAGATCAAAAAGCCAAAGATGGGAGAGAAGTTCCACCTAGTTTTTGTTAGGGGCATCAATGCCCCTAACAAAAGATGCATGCTCAAGTAAAACTCAAGAGACCTATCTAGTTGTTGTGAATGCTGAGTATACCCATCTGGTTGTTGTTTATGTTAAGTGGACCTTCTTAGGAGATGAAGTGGAGGTTCTAACTCCTCTTTAAAATATTTGAACTATCTAACCTCTCATCCTATTTAGGTCCTTCATGAGCTTCTAGTTCAACTTTCTTGGTCATTAGGGGTAGCTAGACTGCATCTTTCTTCTTATTCTCTTCTAGCTAGAAAATTGTAGGAGAATGCTTAGTCTCTCTAAAAATAACACTTTTGCTATGTAGGGCTTTATTATTCACAAGATCCTAAACTTGCCTTGTTTTTCCCGCACTTGCCTTGTTTTTCCCAAAATCCATCCAAGTCCAAAGTTTGTACCTCTGGTTTGCCTTGGCCCATTTTACCCATAGTTGATAACTAATCCGAGACATCCTAAATGGGTCTCCTGTGTGTCAAAGTGCAAGAAAATATCCATAATAGAATATTGTCTAGTATCTTTCCTTAGTCTTCTACTTTTGTAAGTGTTTCAGGGTTTCATATGCCGGCATGCCATCCTTATCAGCTCTGAACTCTATCTTGGTTCCTTGCCTTTTTATCTAAGTCCTTTGACATCGTGGTGTCAGACTTACCCACTTTCCTTTGACAATCAGGTATGAGTTTATGGACTTCCCCAGTCTCTAATCCCAAATGTTTCATGTCTGTCTAAGTCTTTTAGGTTCATCATGTTGGGTTGTCTCATTTCCCTCTTATGCTTTGGCATGTGATTTGAAGTCACCCTAACTCCCGATCCCCAACTCGTGTTCTTCATATTTCTCTACGTATTTCAGGATCATGATGCTATGCATTTTAATTCATTGGTTGGTAATTGTGTTCTAGGGATTGGGAAGTTTTTAAGGCAAACATGTGGTTGATCTAGGGTTTGGGTGGCAATGGTCATTAAGTGTGTCAGTATTGAGATTGTATTCATTTATGTGTTTACTATTTTTGTTTTATTTGATGATTTTGGTTATTAAAATAGTCGCAGATGAATTAGCGTCCGATACCAAATATAAACATGCGGCTGAAACAAGATCAAGTTACTGGTGAAACCTTTCATCCCTTATGCGTGATTTACAAATAATAATAGGAATATTAAATTACATAGGATTTACAAGGTTGATGGCACCTTAATCCTAACATTCTCCCACTTGATATCATACATTTTAAATACCTATAGGAAAACAATAAAATAATCAGGCACTAGAAATAAGGCCCATGGCCTCTTTGCACCAAATAAATTTCTCTATGCTCACATGCTTGGTCAAAGCATCTATAACATTCTCCTAAGTGTCTACCTTCTTTAGCTCAATCTGTCCATTTGTAACCATTTCTCAAACAAAGTGATGTACTGTACATCAACATGCTTAGTCTGAGCATGATAGGATTCTTGGCTAAACAAATAGCACTCTAGCTATCACAACCAATCTGAATGATCCTACAATCAAAACCAATACATGTAAACAATCTCCTCAATCAAACTGCCTCCTTAGAGACATGGATAGCAGCCATATTCTCTGCTTCGGTGGTGGACAAAGCAACCGTGGGCTGCCTTTTGCTAATCCAACTTACTGCTCTACCAAACAAAGTAAACACATTGCCATCGGTGGACCTTGGACTATCCAAGTCACCTGCCCAATCTACATCAACAAATCCCTATATGTCCAAAAATCTACTAATAAACCAAATAGTAATCAGGAGTATTTGCTAGATATCTAAACACCCTTTTTGATATAATTCTAATGCTGTCTACCAGGGTTAGACATAAATCTTCTTAAAACTCCCACTACTTGGGCAATATCTGGACTAGTGCAAACCATTGCATATACCTAGCCACTCCAAGATCCTTCATATTAAATGCACCTGAAAGTCTAGATTTTAATTTCCTGATCATACCCTTAGTATTGCTAAAAAATAACATGTCATCAACATACAATGCAATGATCAGAATAGAATTATCAATACAATGAATGTACACACAATGATCCTCCTCACTTCTAAAAAAATCCAATTTCAACACAAATGAATCAAATTCCTGGTACCATATTTTGGGGGATTGTTTCAAACCATAAAATACCTCTTCAATCTACAAACCTAATGTTCTTTCCCTTTTACCTCAAAACCTGTAGGTTGTTGCATGTAAATTTCTTCCTTAGGATCTCCATGCAAGAATGTAGTCTTAACATCGATTTGCTCTATTTCCCAATCAAAAGCTGCATAAATGGATTAAAAAAATCTAATAGAAGTTAATTTAGCAATAGGAGAGAATATTTCACTAAAATCTACTCCCTCTCTCTAGGAGTAGCCCTTGGCTACTAGTCTAGCCTTATACTTCTCCAATGAATTGTCTACTCCAAACTTCTTCTTGAAGACCCACTTGTAACCTATGGCCTTTCTTCCTTTGGGCAAATGAACAAGATCCCAGGTGTTGCAAGAGTCTAAATCCATCATCTCCTTCTACATGGCTAACTACCAAGACTCCCTATCATCTACATGAATAGCTTCCCTATAGGATCTAGGATCATCGTCAATACTCAATAAAGTAAATACACAATAAAAATATGGTGGGCTATACCTGTCAACTGGGTTTCGTTGTCTTGTGGATCTTCTTAGAGGTGGAGTTACAAGAGACTCTTTAAGTTCTTCTACATGCTCATTTGTACCAACTTCTTCTGTCACAATAGATTAATCCTCATTAGAACTTTCACTTGAGTCTTCTTCTACTTCTTCACCCCCCAATCCATCATTATGTTCTTCCTAAGGTGCATCTTCATGCTCTAATTCAAAATGCACTCTCTTCACCTTTTCTTCTTTTTCTTTTGGTTATTCAGGTTCTAAAATAACACTAAGTTCCCTGAAAATAACATCTCTAGAATAGATAATCTTTTAGGTTAGTGGACTCCAAAGCTTATAACCTTTTACATTATCACCATATCTAATGCAAATACACTTTTTAGCTTTTGGACCCAACTTAGTTTATTTTTCTTAAGGCACATGAACATAAGCCTCACAACCAAATACCCTTAAATGTGAAACAGAAGGTTTCTTACTTGTCCACATTTCATAAGGAGTTGAAACAAGAGCCTTACATGAAGATCTATTAACCAAGTAGTTCGAAGTACACACAGCTTTTGCCCAAAAGCATTTGTTCAACTGTGATTCACTCAACATACTTCTGGCTCTTTCCATTATTGTTCAATTCATCATTTCTACCACTCCATTTTGTTGTGGTGTATATGGAGTTGTCTTCTGTCTAACAATACTTGCATGCTTACAGAATTCATCAAATTCCTTAGAATAGCATTCCCCTCCATTGTCAGATCTCAAAACTTTTATCTTATGATCTGATTACTTTTCAACTAAAGCTTTAAATTCCTTAAATTTAGTGAAAACCTCATATTTGTGATGCATCAAATAAATCCATGCAAACTTTGAGGCATCATCAATGAAGGAAATAAAATATCTAGATTTTTCAATTGATTCAACATCCACTGGACCAAAAACATCCAAATGATTAAGTTCCAACTTATCATTAGATTTATTACTACCTAAAGGAAATGGAGATCTATTCTATTTTCCAAACTCACAATGTTCACAGAATTTGAAACTCTCATCAGAATAAGATAAACCATCTAACAATTTTTTATTTAAGATAGTATTTAAATGAGACTTACTTATGTTGCCCAATCTATGGTGCCACAACATACATGTATTTTCAGTATTAGCCTCAGACGCATAAGAGGCATTACAAACAGTAGTGGCTTCTAGCTTAAACAGAGTTCCCAATCTTTTCCCCTTCGCTATCACCAAGTTTACTCTCACCGATCTACAACCATGCTTATCAAATGGCACATGCATCCCAAATCATTCAACTTTGAAACATAAATCAAATTTCTAGCCAATCCAAGAACATGCAAAACACCGGGGAGGGTTTTAATTCTCCCATCACTAAAACACATCATTACCTTCCCTCATCCAACAATAGGATATGTAGAGTTGTCCCCGAGGTACACATTTCCTCCATCATAATCTTCGTATGTGGAAAACCATTCTTTATGCAAAGGTCATGTGGTATGAGCATCCTAAGTCAACCAACCAATGATCATGAGAAACAACATTACATGCAAAAAGTAAAACCTCATCACTTGCATTCGAAGACTTATCAATAGCAAAATCCCATTGTTTCTTTAGGTTTCTACATTCATTTTTCACATGTCTTCTCTTTCTGTTGTTCCACCACTTGACTCTGTTCTTCTTTCTAGGAGTCTTAGAATGACCCTTAGACTTGTCTTTACACCCCTTTTGATCTCCTTTTGGTCCTCTTTGCATAGACCTTCCCCTAACACTGAGAGCATCCCTTAAACTATCTGAACTTTTCTTCCTCAATTCATGTGACATCAGAATTGAAACTTAAGAGCATCCCACTTTGGATCTATGAGGTTAGCAGGGATACCCAAAATAACATTCTCCCATGACTCGGGTAAAGAATAGAGAAGCAATATACATTTATCTTCCTCATTCACATCAACATCTACATATGCTAGTTGACTCAATAACAAATCAAACAAATTTAAATGCTCTACAACTGATTCACCCTCTTTCATTTTCATGGAAAATAATTTGCACTTTAAATAAAGTTTGTTTACCATACTCTTGGCTTGGTAGATCTCACCCAGATGCTTACACAAGCTATGTGCAGACTTCTCACTCACAACATTCAGTAGAGCAAAATCTGCAAGACACGGTCGGATTGTACCTTGTGCCTTTTTATCTAGTCTGTCCCACTCATCTTGAGCAACATCATCAAGTTTCTTTTCTTTCATAATAGCCAACCATTGATTTCTTTCCTCAAGCAAATCCTCCATCTTTAGCTTCCACAATTCATACCCTGTACCATTGAACTTTTCAATGTCCAATTGAGAGGTAGAAGCAATAGTGGATGCAACCATGATATCTACACAAGATCTGCAAACAAAAAATAACAAAATCTCCCACTACAGCTAAAAAACCTTCACACTACCACCTAAGAGTCAAAACTAGCCAAGCTCTAATGCATAATGTTAGAAATGAAGGTGCAAACCACACAATAGAAATCTGATTCAAACCTTATTTATGTCCTCTAAACAATGTAGAATCAATGGAGATTGTAATAGAAATAAAACCCACTACACAGAAATAACATGCATTAAGAACTGACCACATAACACAATATGTAACGTGGAGAAAACCCTTCCAGGTAAAAACTCCACCAAGAAAAGAGGCTCCAAGTTGTATTATCTTCAAATATAAGATTACAATACATGCACTTCCTCTTCTTCTTTGGTCTTCAATCCAGTAGTGCCTGTTACTCTCAACTCTACTAAAATGTAGTTCAAATATCCTTATAAAAGGGGGTTGCCTTCTAAGGCAAGAAAACTGACATAATATTGACTATCAGATCTATGACCTAATGATGAATGTTCCAGATTTACAATGATAAAATATAAATAAAATGTGGTTTCGAGGCTGTTGCCGATCCCCTGTCGAGGCGCACAACCCCCAAACCCTCGCAGGGGAAACCCCCCCGCGACCCCCCGTCATAGATGAATTAGCCTCGGGTACCAAATATAAACATGTGGCTAAAACAAGATCAGTGCTAGTGAAACCTTTCATCCCTTATGGGTGATTTACAAACAACAATAGGAATAATAAATTACATAAGATTTACAAGGTTGATGGCACCTTAATCCTAACAAGATCTTTTTTCTACCTCTCTCCATAGTAATTATCTTTTTCTTGTGCTTTTTTTAGGGCCTTCAAAGTAATGGTACCTTTTTAATTGGCTAACTAGCATTTCTTGAATTACTAGGCACTGGACTTCAATTGATTGATTATGTCCACTATGATGCTATATAATTGTTTAGGAGAGCAATTTAAGTTGGAGACATCTCAGTCTCCAGAGTCCTAGCCAAAAATAATATGAATGTTTGGGTGGAACACTTCCTAGGAGCACAATGAACATCAAAGAAGCCTTAATAATAAAATATGCAAACAATCTTTCATGGCAATTCTCTTTCACATATAATCGTACATGACCCTCATATTTCTTCCTTCTTCTCTTTTTACTTTTTGTTTACACCCATCACCAAATAGCAATCCTGCAATTTATATTGATGGTTTCACCCTCAATTTTGGCAAATAAAACTTACCCTCCATTGAAGAAAACATTATGAAAAGTATATGGAATAACAAGGTAGAAATTAACTCATCATGAAATGATAGCATATTAGTTGTTGGACTCTCTCTACTAAAACATAGCCTCCATTAAATAAAACATCCTTCTTTGAACCATAAGATTTAAAGGTGGCAATATGTTGGTTGGTTTCTATTTAATGCCACATCAATTGATTTTACATCGACATATTATATGTTTGATTGCATGCTTCAAACATGTCTTTACAAACTCTAGGGAAATTAATGCCTATACTTCTACAAAAATAGACATGGAGATCTTTAACATCGTTAAGACAAGAGAATTTCTTATTTTAATACTTCTCATGTCCGTTTTTCCTTTTATATTGCCCAAATGTTTTTAGTCATTGGATTTCTCAAGGAAAAAATTATATTGTTCATAAATATGTAGATTTCAATCAAATTGTATTTTAGATTGATTTGATTCTAAAAAATACCTATATCAAATTCTATAAATTCTTTTGTTCAAGTGTTCAAGTATACAACAAAGGAGGAAACCCAAGTTGTAGAGGCTTTGAACGATGAAGGAATGGAGGCAAAAGGTGAATGAATTTTCTCTCTCCTTTCAAAGTTTTATGGTGGGGGGCTTGCAATGAGAGTAAAAACATGAGTACATGGATGTTTGTGAACAACGTGCCCAATGAACCAAAACAACAATAACATTAGTAGTAAGGGAATTGAAGAAGGGAGAAAGGAAGGAGGCCTTGGAGCCATGAGGGTTATTGTGCATCTTCAAGGCATTGTTCAATGACATGAAGGGTTTATTTTGGGTTCAGTTATTCCTTGTGTATTATTTTACTTCTTACAAATCTATCCCAAGAAGAACCACTCTCCTCCTCCCATTTCTCCTCCTCTTGAATCTCAATCACAGTCTCGGTCATCGCATTCTACTACACCAAGTAAATCAACAAGGAGCCCCACCAAGCCTCCCTTTGTCTCTTCTAGGGCTGCTCATGTCATCAATAGGGATATTTTCCTCTATTACTTTGGATGTGTTAGACTTTGTAGTTAAAATAAAAATGCAAACTTTTCTTATAGCATTAACTGTTAAAAAATATTACCCAATTCATTTATTTTTATATTAAACAAAGTTACAAATTTCCAAATGCAAGTCATTCCTGTTTGTGCATCCAAAGCTATATTTTTTCTTCAAATACTAGATTAAAGTTGTACAAATTTCCTTATCAAAAATATTGTATGGGATGGTGTACATGTACTCCAAGCTCTTTGTATTGAATCTGAAACTTTCATGTTTGGAAATTTGCCCAATTTAAGGGGTTTTATTACAATTTCCTAAGAAGCAAAAGAAACAATAACAAAGACAAAAATTAATAAAAAGAATTCAAACATATATATTCATAAGCATTATTCATGGTTTGAGATGAAAACATGAGGGTATTTATAAAGATTTTACCTAGGGTGATTACGGTTTTCTCAATTTTGTCATAGTGTTCTTTCCCTATTGAGTAATTGGTATGAAACCAAATCAATAGTCACTATTGAGCAATAATTTCATATGGAATTTGGATTATAGAGTATCTCTACAATCTAAAATGTCCTATATTGTATTTGTTATACTCAAGAGGCATGTTTATCTTCAATACACTATTATAATCATGAACTATAGGGTTAAAAGTTGGAGAGAAGTATTTCTTTGTTTAGAGAGAAGTATTGCATTTTGGACAAGAAATAAAGAATATTATATTTACTACAAATTCAAGTATTTACCCTAAGAGTCAAGGAAAAAGAGACCTTAATCACATATTTCTAATAACGTGTTTATAAACATTTGTATACAATGTGCCTATAATGCAGTTGCAAGCAACAATGTAAACATCTATTAGCACAATATTACCAAATGGAAGATAGGAGTGGACAATCCCCCAATGGCTACAAGAGAACATTCTAATCAGAACCAAGATGCTAATAGTGCAAAAAAAATAAAAAGGACATTCAATCATGAAATGTAGATTCTAATAGTAACAAAATAGCTTGAGATAAGAAGTCATTTCGATATTTGACCACTATAATTTAGTCTCAAAGGTTCTAAAACTAATTCCAAAGAATATTTCAAATATATACTTCAAGTATAGCTCTTTGTTGCCTTTATATTTCTACATTCACGAGTTGTTTAGGTATCCTGATTTAGAGAGAAGTATTTCTTCATTTAGAGAGAAGTATTGCATTTTAGACAAGAAATAAAGAATATTATGTTTATTGCAAATATAAATGTTTACCTTAAGAGTCAAGGAAAGATAGACCTTAATCACATATTTCTAATAATGTGTTTATAAACATTTGTATATGGTGTTGCCTATAATGTAGTTACAAGTAGTAGTGTATACATTTGTCAACACAATATTACCAAATGCATTGATAAAGAGTTCCTAGCACGTAAAGAATATGAGCAATGCAACTTTCCACGACTATGAAATAGGATTTAACTTTTCTAATAGTATGGGTCATTTTTCACTCAATAATCATACGGTCAAACATCTATTGGATCAGTCATTACAATGGCGAGAGATGTCTAAAACTTCTACAAATGCCTTATTCATCACACAGAGGCACTTCAATATTCATCGAGCAGAACAAAAATGTTTGATAGACCTTTAGCAGTTGGTATCACCATTCAGCATACATTCTACAAATAAACAATGTTTAATGTAGATGTAGATTCTTCATCTCATATAGAATGCATTTATTATGTGTTGTACAAATTTTACACCCATTATGACAAACGTCTTTCTTCAAGATATTTGCAAGTAAATAAAATTGAATGAATCTACACCTTTCATGCCTCGGCCAAAATTTTTGCTGAATAAATCTACATTTTGTTGTAATTTTCCATTTTTTGACATAAGGCAATTGTACAAATTTGCATCAAAGGGCATGAGCTCATACAACACTATTAATACCAACAAATGCAACAGTACCACCACAGGAGTTTTTATTTTTTTATTTTTGTGAAGTTTACAATAAGATTTCAAACATTTCAAGCAATAGAATTGTAAAAAAAAAAAAAAATTGGTAAAAAAATTATGCATATTTATATTAATCAGCATAAATATAAATTTTTGTTATGAAAAATTATAGCACATAATTGGTTGTTAGGTACAAAATTTAACAAGAGATGCATTGTGAATGAAATGAATCTTGTAATTAATTAATGTAAATATTGCGTTGGATTTAATGATTCATATTTTTTTAAATCTATCTATTGTTAGAAATGAAGGTGCAAACCACACAACGGAAATATGATTTAAACCTTACTAATATCCTATAAATAATATAGAATCAATAGAGATTGCAACAGAAATAAAAATCGCTACACATAAATAACATGCATTAAGAACTAAATGCATAATACAATATGTAACATGGAGAAAACCCTTTCAGGTAAAAATTTCCAAAAAAAAGAGGCTCCAATTTGTATTATCTTCAAATATGAGATTACAATACATGCACTTCCTCTTTTTCTTTAGTCTTCAATCCAACGGCCCCTGTTACTCTCAACTCTGTTAAAAACATCGTATAAATATCGTTATAAAAATGGGGTTGCCTTCTAGGGCAAGAAAACTGACATAATATCAATCGTCAAATATGTGACTTAATGACGAATGGTCCAGATTTACAATGATAAAATATAAATAAAATGTGGTCTCAGGGCACTGCCCTTAAACCCCTGCTGGGGCACGCGGCTCCCAGACCCTCGCAAGGGGGAAACTGTTGAAGTTGATAAACCAACCTCACAGATCCCAATGAACACCTACAAGCAAATAACCTATCACACAAAGGAGACCAAGAGGCACAATAATGGTGCTCTACAAACCTGAAACAAAATACATAAAAAATGAATAGTTACAATAAGATCAATCCTTATGAAAGGAGATCGAAACCTTAAAAGTGAGAACCCTCAGATTAATAATAAATTATTAAAGTGCCTAAGTTTAGCTTAAGTGAAATATAGTAAAAGTGACTTAATTAATTAAGTAATTAACCTATTACTCTAACACACCCCCCCCTTAAGATGAACTTAGGCAGAAGCTAAAAAATTAAGGACTAAATGCATGAAAACAAAGATGGGTCTCGATAACTAGGCCTGATGAGGTACCCAAATACAACCAAATCTCTACAAAGCAGAGAAAAAGGAGAAAACACGGTGAGAAAAAACTCCTCTCCAAAAAGAGATGAAAGCATGTCTGAAAAAACATGAAGGAAGGCCTCATAAAGACCCCCCAAGGACAACTTCCTTCACCCCAAGCATGGATCACAACTGAAGATAGTGAGGTGATGCCAAAGGTTTTGTGAAGATGTCTACAACCTGCTCCTCTGTAGGAATGTCCTCCAAGATGAGAGAACCATCCTGAATCAACTGCCTAATGAAGTGCATGTGGATCTCAATGTGCTTAGTCCACTGATGCTCCACTGGGTTGTGTAAAATGTGAATAGCACTCTGATTGTCACACCAAAGAAGAGTGGGACTATTAGGAGGAAAACCAAACTCAGTCATCAACTGTCGAAGCCATAAAACCTCTTGGCTAGCTAAAACTGCAGCTTGATACTCAACCTCTGTAGATGATAATGCAATAGTAGATTGCTTCTTACAAGACCATGTAATTAGACAAGAACCAAGGCAAAAAAACAAAGCCAGAAGTAGACTTTTGATCATTGACATCACCAACCCAATCTAAGTTAGTGAAGCCAATAATGTGAGGTGCTCTTGATGTATAGTGAATGTCGTAATGAGTAGTGCCCTGAATATACCTCAAGATACATTTGGCATCTTGCCAATGGCTCTCATGTGGATCATGTGAGAATTGAGAGACAAGACCAACCACAAAGAAAAGATCAAGACGGGAATGTGTCAGGTACAATAAGCTGCCAACCAACTACTTGTATAATGTAGAATCTACTAAAGGAGTAGTGCAAGTGGAGGACAAGACAACACCTGATTGAAATGGTGTGGGGGAAGGCTTATAATCAAGCATGCCAAATCTCTGAAGCATATCAAGAGCATACTTCTGCTGAAATATGGAGATCCAATCTGAAGACTGAATAACCTATAGACCAAGAAAGTAGTGCAGAAGACCAAGATCTGTCGTCTCAAACTACTCCATCAAAGCTCCCTGAACACTCTGAATCATGGAGGATGAGCTTCCTATAAGAATCAAATCATTAACATATAGCACAAGGATCAAAAGATCACTCTCCTGATGCTAAATGTACATTGTGTGATTAGAATGACAGCGAGTGAAGCCAAAACAAAGCAGAAAAGTGTCCATCTTTTCATACCAATCCTAAGGGGCTTGTTTGAGGCCATATAATGAATGTCGAAGTCTACAAACCAATGAAGTGTCCTACACAAATCCCTGAGGCTGCTCCATATAGATCTTCTCATGTAGATCTCCATGAAAGAAGGCACTCTTCACATCCATCTAAAAAACTCTCCATCCCTATGAAGATGCTAGAGAAAGTACAAAGTGAATAGAATTCATCTTGGCAATAGGAGCAAAGGTCTCAGAGTAATCAATATCTTCAACCTGAGAAAACCCCTTTGCAATAAGACAAGCCTTATACTTATCAATCGAACCATCTACAACATATTTGGTATAGTACACCCACTTGCACCGAACCAACTTTCTTCCCTTAGGAAGATGAACAAGATCCCAAGTATTATTCTTCATCAATGAAAAATACTCCTCCTCCATAGCCCTATCCCACTCAGGATTACCTATCGCATCTGAAAAATTTTGAGGGTCATCCGAAATGGCATGACTCAAAAGACTAGCACTTGATGTCTGTGCACGGGTATGACAGGAATCTGAAGGATCACAGACCAAAGGTCTAGCTGCATCAATAGTATTGCGAGCCCACTTGGGTAAAGGCTGAATATCTGGAGGTGGTGGTGCAGGTGGAGCATCATCAACATAATCCTCACGAGATAAGGAATCCTTAAGAGATGAAGTGGGAGGAGTAGGAAGTGAGGGAGAAGCTGGTGATGGAGAATCCATCTGAACAAAGTGCTCATCAAACTAGACATCTCGTCAAAACAAGACCTCTCTAGAATCAAGATCAAACAACCTATACACCTTAACACCTTCACAATAGCCAACAAATATGAGTGGTCAACTTTTCCTCTCCATGGCTTTCCACTGAGCATCAGGAATGTATGCCCAAGCCTCACTACCAAAAACTTGAAATGTAGAAACATTGGGCTTGACATGGGTCTAAGCCTCTTCAGGAGTCATATGTCATAATGCCTTATGAGGCATTTGATTCTGAATGTAATTGGCACAATTCACTGCCTCAACCTAGAATGAAGAATCCATATCACGTGATTGAATCATACAATTGGCCATCTCCCGTAAAGTTCTATTCTTTCTCTCAGCAACACCATTCTTTTGAGGGGTGTAAGGAATTGTAAGCTGATGCTGCAAACCATGCTTAGTACAAAAGTCCTTGAAAGCCTGATTGACATACTTCCCCCATTGTCTGTGTATCCTCCTACTAGAAAATCCATACTTCTTCTCCACAAATGTCTTGAAGATCCTGAAAGTATCAAAGACATCGCTCTTGTACTTAAGAAAGTACACCCATGTACACCTAGAGAAATCATCAATAAATGTGAGCACAAATTTGGCCCCTGAAAATGAAGAAGTCAAAAAGGACATGAAGTCACTATGTACCAACTCCAAGGGTGCCTTAGCACATGTGGCTCTACCCGTAGGAAAAGAATCTCTGTGATGTTTGCCAAGTACACATCCTCGACAAACACCATTAGTACAGTAATCTGAGGAAGCCCAATCACAAGTACCTATGTACTCATCTGCTATAGATATTTGTAATTGACATGGCCAAAATGCTCATGCCAAAGCCTACTCACTATGTCTACATATGCTATAAGTGATGAGCTAGAACCATCTGAGCTCTCAAAGGCATCAAATTTGTATAAGCGGGATGTAGGATCAACACTCCCAGTAGCCACAACTAAATTAGGATCATGGAGGTCTCGAATAACCACATCATGTGGTGAGAACTCTACTGTCTTACCAGTGCCAGAATGGCAAATCTGGTAAATGGAAAGGAGGTTTGTTGAAATGTCAAGAACAACAAGAACATCTTGAAGACAACCGCCGTCCAATGGAACAAGACTTGAACCCATAACTAAAAGCTGTGTAGAATCGCCAACTACAATCTGTGAAGTGCCATAGTGGGCAAGTGTGGTAACAAACTCCTGAGTATGTGTCATGTGGTGAGAAGTACCATAATCTAGAATACATGTGGATGTTGAAGGTAAGGCCCATGCAAAAAGAGCATGACCTTTCCCTATGTGTGGGGAAGAAGACTGAGGTGAAGAGATATGATGTTGCTACATGGCCTCCTCTAAAGCCTATAATCTCTTCCAACACCAGGTAACTGGATGACCTTCCTTGCCACAAAAACTAAAAGGATCACCTAATTTCTTCTTTGTCTTGGAGGAAGACTCAACAGAATTAGAAGACTTATCCTGCTTAGGATTATAGTGTAGTTTGGAATCTCACTTAGGAGGTGGCTTGGAGGAACTCTCACTGCCTGCTGAATCTGACTTGGGCTTCTATTTCTTCTTTGGCTCCCCTTTACATGTCTGAGCTACCAAGGCTTGGTTCCTTGATCCTATGAGACCATCCAACTATGATAGATTGGCCTGTTCACGAGTCAAACAATCATAGAAAACATCAAAGGTAAACATGGTAAAAGTTGGACCCAAAGCATCCATGGTGGAATATAATGTAGAAGAAAAGATCTAAAAGGAGCCTCAAAGCTTAGATAGAATCAGGGAAATATACTCTGTGCCAGTTTTGATCTTACCACAACCTTGCAAAAGTGATCTAAGTGATTTGAATTTCATCAAGAAATCCTCAATATATGGAAACAATTATGCCTCAATCTGAAGTGCTCTGAACTGGTTAATGGTGCCAAATAGATCATTGAACTTGGTCCACATTGCTCAAGGAGTTGTGCAACTCTCCAAGTGAAATAAAAGACTGTCTAAAACATGCAATGATATCAAACCCATGGCCTCATTCATTTTGTTTCTATGTTGTAGAACCTCAAACTGGCATGTCAACTGAGGCTAAATGTCATCCAAACAGGGCCACAAACCCTTTGACATGAGCAATCTGGTCATATGTACTTTCCAGATGTGATAATTATGTGGGGTAAGACAGTCAACTGATGAGGTATCTGCCATGTTGTTTGAGTTTTTGAAATGTGTTTAAGAGAAGAGTTTTCTGTTCTCTGATGTGTATATACATAAAGCGAGAAAAAACACCCCCCACAACACAAAAAACCAAACCCCAATGCAAATCTAAAAGCTGGAAAGTGAAAAAAAATAAAAATCACTTCAGACAATTCTTTGTATACCTAGTAAATTTTCTAATGAAAAAATCTACAGATCTGGAAAGAGCACTAGAAGACCTTTCCAATGCCTATTCATTTTTTAAAAACAGAGTCCGCATGCAAAAGTTATGCCTCCGGAAGCACGGAAACGAAGATCTGACTTTGACTAGAAATAAATGTAGCAAAACAGAAAAACTAGGAAAAATCACCTATACCACTAGATTGGTCTCAAAACTAGCTTTCTAGTGATATCTCATTTTCAAAAATCAAAGTTCGGATGCAAAAGTTGTGGCCAAAATACCAAAATTGCTCCAAAAAGGGTTTGGGGTGAAGCCTAGCGATTAGGCTAGCCGCTAGCATTAACCGCTAGCGGTTAACTGACTACAGCACCTGTAACTCTATGCTTTTTTTATTTTTTTCTTGGATTTCGTGTCATACCATGGCGTACGATATAGAAATGAAAAAAAATTGCCTCTCGGAGTCACTGTGTCCGATTTCGACAATTTTATAGTTGATTTTTAGGTTTTTGGGCACTCTGAATGTGATGATGAGGTCCATTTAGGCTGAAATAGCTCCAAAATTGTAGGTACCCTCTGGATCTGGAAACCCTCTCAAACTTCAAACCCTCATAGATTAGGCACCATATAACTGATGAAACAAAGGTCAATCTTAACTATTTTGAACCTTTTGGATGCAATGGTGAGGTCCAAATTGACTCAATATGCACTAAAATGTCATTTTAAGGCAAGATCCCTCAAAAAATAAATAGGAAGCTGCAGATCTAGAGCTCTAATACCATGTTGAAGTTGATAAACCAACCTCACAGATCCCAATGAACACTTGCAAGCAAATAACCTATCACACAAAGAAGACCAAGAGGCACAATAATGGTGCTCTACAAACCTAAAGCAAAATGCATAAAAAATGAATAATTACAATAAGATCAATCCTTATGAAAGGAGATCAAAACCCTAAAAGTGAGAACCCTAGGATTAATAATAAATTATTAAAGTGCCTAAGTTTAGCTTAAGTGAAATAAAGTAAAGGTGACTTAAGTAATTAATCAATATGATTAAATTAATTAAGTAATTAACCTATTACTCTAACAGAAACCCCCTATGACACCCCATCGCGGACAAATTAGCATCAGTTACTGGAAATAAACATGTGACTGAAACAAGATTGCAACTGGTGAAACCTTTCATCCCTTATGGGTGATTTACAAACAATAATAGGAATAATAAATTACATAGGATTTACAAGGTTGATGGCACCTTAATCCTAACATCTATATGTTTTAACTGCACTTTCTTTTATTCAAGTTTTAAATTTGTTTTCTTTGCTAAGGATAATTGGGAACATGACTCTGCTAGGCATTCTTTTTCTCAAAAAAATTGGACTATTTTGCTTTATTATTTTTTGAACTTTCAAGAGTTTTGTTCGGTTTTCTTATTTTGGTTAAGGATAACTTATAACATCAATTGACCAGGCCTTTTTTCCTAAATTTTTGGATCTGATTTGTAGGATGTCCAAAAAGTGACTGACATAAGAAGATAAGAAATATAGGGATCCAATTCAAAGTACAATTAACCACAATAGGGACACTAGGACTAGAAGCCATAGGCTTTACCAATTGATAATATAAGGGAAATTCCAAGGTTTCTCATTGACAAAACTGCAAATTAAGGTGTACTAATGGAGTGGAAGAGTCGTTTCAAAAAATTACCTTCACTCTAGTTTTAGAACCAAGGCGAATATATTTTATTGCTTGAAATTATATATATGAACATTTTTTTTAAAAATTCTAACACTTATATTTTCTGTGTTTTACTAAATTCTTCTGGGGAGTCTGAACTATTAATAATATGTGTTAGTTCTTAGTTTTATTGGTATGTTAGATACAAGCACATTCATATGCGACCATATACTTTTCTTAGAAGTGGACTAAAAATATTGAAGAGGTATATGGTTACATGTTAGCAAATAATAACTCTTATTTTATTTTATTTGGTTGAAGAGGGTTCATAGATGTTGAGTTTCTCAACTATTATATGCCACTAGTATCTATCCTTCATGTCCACTTTTAGGCCCATCTTTATGGAATTTATGTGCAGTTTTCCATGTTGAACAAAGAACTTAATCTTATTGTATTTTTACCTTTAGGCTTCTATGAATTGTTGGTTATGAACTAAGTTTTTTCTCTGGAGGTTATTAGTTTGGGTGATGCATTTTAGAATGGGGATATAAAAACAAAAAAAATTATTCGAGCAAAGGAGAATCATGGACTAGGATAAGCATTGTACAGATAGAAGCCTACAATTGGGAGACTTTTTTGAATCCCCATCCCATGAAGGTGACAATGATGATCCAACATATTAGCAAGCCCTTTGTTGTTGCTTTCTCTCCTAAATATTTTATAGGCACGTAGTGGTTCTATCTAGGCTTTATGTCCTTTGAGTTTGCAACTTCAAATATAAATTTTCAAATTTCAATTTTACTACTATAGTTTCATATTAAATAAAAACAACATTTCTAAGAGTTTAATGTTGGACAATGGATATTGTGTAGGAAAGAGAGAAGGCCATAAGGCAAACTCCATTACTTATAATTGTTAATTGATACAAATGAAAAGAGGGGAATTTGTTGTGTGTTATAATTTTTTTGCCATAATTTTTTTTCATTTTGTTTGTTACTCCATAGTAACATGCCATAATATTGAAGGAGATCCCGTAGATATAAATTAGAGATAGAATTAAAAGAATTGGAACTAAATTGTTCAATTAGAGTTCCTTTTTTTTCTCTACATGGAAGATTCCATTTGTTATCGTCGTTGCTAATAATCAAAGGTTTTTTTTAGTGAACTTTGTTTTGAATTGTGTATGAGCTAATAAAAATAGATTGTTACAATGGATCCTTACGAGACTTATTTGGTACATAATACTCTCCAATCATTTTTTATTAGCACATTTCTACTCTTCCAAATCATTTTCATATGCTTTGTCACTTTCAAATACTTAATATTTAAAAGATTTGCCTTTTCAATATTAGATTACACATCTTGATTGGCTTTCAAGTTCTTTAGTAAGCATATTTGATATTATAAAAAAATGATTTTGAGCACCTATTGATATGTCTATGTAATAAGATGTGAGGCCTACATTTTTCATTTCCGTACATGTGACTATTTACCTTACTGTTGCTGATACTTTTATATTTGTGGGACTATTGATCCCGGATTTTCTAACTATTAAACCTTATTACATTATAGGAAAACTAATTGGGTGATGTTGGATAGATGTTTGCATTAAGAGAAAACAAATTGAGTGATGTTAGATAGATGTTTATTTTATAGGAAAACTAATTGGGTGATGTCTAATTAATGTTTACATTATCAAAAAACTAATTGGGTGATGTTAAAGAGAAAATTGTAATGTGATTTCTTTTATGCTTATGAGAACTGTGGTATGTTATGGTAATGCATGTTTTAAGTTGCTTCGGCTATGATATTTATATGTGAAATTGACCTTGTAATTGAGTGCGCAAGTTTTAGCTAACAAAACCACAGATACTGGAGATCATTCCGCACCTTATGTTGTAATCCCTTGTGAAGCCGATCTGGTTCCACGAGGAACCAACATCAACTCTATGTTTGATTTGATGTTGTAATGTTGTCTTGCATGAGGTTGAATGGGTTAGGTCTACCCTCTTGTAAAATTGAATTATGATTTGTGTTGTAAGAATTGTATTTGAATTTTATTTTTTTAAAATTTTAAATTTTTAAGACCTTTTTCTTGTGTCTTAACTTGACCCTGGGTGTCCTAACTAGGATAAAGTTGACCCTAGGTTATACCCCATGGGTCTAGGGTCCCTTTTGACTTGGGTAACGCTTGGTTAACCTCTGTATGGTCACCTTAACTTCACAGTGAAGTTAAGTGACGAATTTGGAGGTATGGGAGGGATAGGATGAGTGGTACCAACACTCAAGCCCATCCCTTTTCAATTCCCAAGGTAAGGGATGACTCCAAGACCCACCAATTATGGAGGATTTGACTTCAAGTCTCCCTCACAATTGGTGAGAGTCCCCATGGAGTTGTGTGGTCATTCATAAGAAGGAAGGAAGGAGAGACATGTGTCACCCTTTTCCCCCTTTAACTCCTTTTTTTTCTCCCATGTGTAAGAGAGGTGACATGTGGTAAGGGATAAGGAAGACTTTAGGGATGGGTGAGTGACATATGCTAACACTCATCCCTTGGGACACAATAGTAGTTTGGGGAAGAGTGAGGAGGTGACAAGTGTCACCTCCCCATTCCTCTAAACTCATGGAATTTGGGTTATTTTAATCCCACTGGGGATAGGGAGAGGGGTGGTGGAATTTGGAGGATTTTTGTTTATTGAAAACTGCTTTTTGGAGAAGAAGGTGAGAGGGAGTTTGGTGGCTTAGGTTGGAGGAGATTTTAGTGGAGCTCTACATCAACTGCATCCATTAAAGGGATTTTTAAGGTTGGATTTCATGCCCTTTCCTTTGTATTTCTATTTATTGCATGAAGGTTGTGTGAAAATTATTTATTTTGCTTGTGTTGTAAATTTTGTTATTGTGGGGAAATTTTATTGGGATGTTGACAGAGCTTCTTCCACTTGGGAGAAATGCTCATCAAGTGTGGGGTAGGGGAGGAGTGATCCTCCTCAAGTTCATGCTTTAGTTTTGGGATGTTGAAAGCCTTGAGGGCATTTGTGTGACTTTGAGAAATTGTGTTATATGGCTTGAAGCCAAAATATGAACTCCTTGGAGAATTTTGTTAACAAGTTTGGCTTGAGGCCATGAGAAAATTGTGTTGATTATATTATTTGAAAGGGTGGCACTCTAGAGTTGAGTGTGTCCACTCTCCTACCCCTTGTTAAACTCACTATGGTTGAGTTTGTGTTGTGTAAATAGCCATGGGTGTAATTGTGTTTTTGAGATGTTGTAGTGTTTGTTCTGAAGTAAATTTTGGAATACCCTAGGTGTGTGGATGATCTCCCTAGCTCGAGGGTGACCCTCTTGTGGGTCTACGGTAGAGAGGAGAGCAAGTTGAGTGGTGTTTTCTCCCCTTGTGTGATATGCAGGTTCTTGGAGCTTATTGTGAAGCTTGGAGAAGATTACTTGAAACTTGGAAAATATTTTATTTTCCTTTACTCTTAAGGCTCTATAGGAGAGCTTGGGCTTGTTATTAGTTTATCCTTGTTGATTTGCCAAGAGGAGAACATTCTCTCTCTTTTGTTGTAAAAATTGGTATTTTGGGGTTGTGAGAAAATCCTCCTTTAGTGTGTTGATAGTTGTAATTTTATTGTTCATTAAGTTTACCATTTTGAAATGAGAAAGAAGAGAAATTTGTTTTTAAAAGGATATTAGAATTGTCTATTTCCTTATATCCCTATTTGAAAAATTGTGAAATTAGTTGTTGTTATAAATAAGTTTGTTAATATTTATCTCATTACATGATTGTGAAAACGATAATTTTAATGTGTTATATGAAGTTGTAGTTGGTTATTATGAAAAGAAATGAATTTTTGTATTAGTCATACATTTGATTTTGTTGTGAATAAATACAATCATTTCTGTTCCATTTTAAAATGATATGTTGTTATTTTCAAAAAAAATTAGTGACTTGAAATTGAAATTGCAAATTGATTAAGAGATAATCAGATTTAAATAGCCTTGTAAATTACTCTATATTATAACTTTTGTGTTGAATTATATTTGGAAATAAAATAGTAAGGAAATTCAACATAAACATTATTTCATTACTCTGCCCTTCAAAATTAATTGACAGAGATTAATTAATAATCATATATATATATATACAAGTTAAATGTGCTATTAATGAAACTGTGAAATTAAATTGTTGGGTAATAAAGAGGTGTATATATATATATATATATATATATATATATATATATATATATATATATATATATATATATATATATATATATATATATATATATATATATTATAGATTTTAAATAAACAAAAATTGCAATGGGAAAATATATTAAGTTCACAGATTTTCTGTGTTAAAAAAAAATAGTCAAAAAAAATACAGGGAAAGGTGGGGGGAATCGAACCCCCCCACCATTGTTATACACAAGGGTGTGGGGAGGGGGCGGAGCCCCCACCCACACCCCACTAAGTGGGATGTGGGTGGGGGCTCCGCCCCCTCCCCACACTCCCCACTCCACCGTGCTCCCACAGACATCCCTCTGCCGCGAACTCCTCGCTCCCTCGTTGGTTTCCCCTGCAAGCCATGACTCTCCTTTGCTCGCGGTCCTCTACGCTCCGTCCTCCACCGCTCCCTGTAGCCACCACAACATCCCTCTGCCATGGCCTCTCCTCTCAGGCCCGTCCCTCTCCCTTCCGCTGCCTGATCTCCCCTCTGCAGCATTCTCCAATCCACGGCCCTAGCTCCATCAACGAGCCCTCCGCCCTAGAGCTGCCGTCGCTCCATCATTGCCGCCACCGCTCCACCAAACCCTGCACATTTCCATAAACAAGACACAAAATATGTTAGGGTTTGTGCAAAGCAAAAAGGAAATAAAATATGAAATGAACATAATGCTTGGGTGTTTATAAAGGAAAACCTATTATATTTAAATACTATAAGATATTAATATATATATATATTAATTATTTGTTATAAATTTATAAGAGAGGCCACATTTTTTTTAAAAGAAAGAAAGAAATTTATATTAGGGGATTTTTAACGACAATAAGGAAAAATATATTTATAAATTAAAAAGAATATTATATTATGTATATATATATATTATTTTTAAGAAAATGTATTTCGAAAGTTTAAACAATTATCACAAATTAAATATCAAGAAAACGAAAAGAAAAATATGATCTTTCATTTAACAAAAGGCACTTTGAAATATAAATGCTGTAACAACCAAAACCGAAATGACAAGAAGTAACTGAGTTTTCACAATGGTAATTTTTTTTTTTTTACAAGGTAATCAAATACAAAAGTTACTCATCTATAATCCAATACAACATTTTTCATTTTAACATAACATGATCTCCTTTTCATAAAACTGAAAGAAATGATATACATAAAACACTTTGTTTTCTAACAAATGAAATTTACTTGAAACATCAAATATTGGAAACATACCATTTTCATGCATCTTGATTGTCGACCCATCACATTCAAGACTCGGCATTCCTCAGTATTTGGAAGAGAAAGTATCTTCAAGGAGCTTAACCTCCAACCACAGACCGTCGGTCTCCTGCACTCCTTCCTAACCAAAAGTGGCCCTACCCTACTCAAGAGGATAGACTTAGGATAACCATCGGTGTTTGCCATCTGAGCTCTGGTGTTGTAACCTACGTGTCTTGTTATCGTGCAGATCCCTAGATACCCTCTAGTCATGCACGACACTCCACAAGAAACGCCATCCAGTTACGGTGAACGTTCGATGCACTTGAGGATAGTACACCACCTTGGCCAAAGGATTTGTATTTAGTTAGCGTTCTAAAAATGCATGAACTTGGTTCACCCACCCTACTCGACTTGAACTGGTCGAAATCCTACAGTTTCCAATTTGTATAATTTGAACTAATTGACGACCTTGATGACCTCAAGGTTTTAGGATTTCCTCCTATAATGGCGCTTGGCGCAATATTTACTCTAATCCTGAGTTCATAGTTTCATAAACTCATATTCATGTAAAAACACTGTTTACTAACGACCACTCCTAAGTGGTTTCACAATTGTTTACTCATTTTCCCATGTTTGCACAATACACTCGAATATCTATAACAATATCCTGTTATCCCGGAATTCAAGGGTTCTAGACTCATAAGGCCTACAAAACGAAACTAGAATTGTCGCATGCAACAATAATCAAGATTCCACATGCAGGTATTCCACTCTACATGCCCGTCATAAAAGCATGACGTTCTACGACACAAGTAAATTAACTCCCTACTTCGCTTTTAAGTCAATTAATTTTGCATAAGTTATTGAGGTAAGAATCACACAATATAATAATAAAAGATTCGATCTCTTTCATAAGACCTTAGAGATGACCCACACACACGGTCGACCTCTAACAAAAGATAAAAGACGGAAACGACTCAAGCTAGTTGCAACTTCAACTTCAGCTATCAAACACATTAAAGTTTTCATCAAATAAGACTTATATCTATGGTTTTAATCTCCCACGCAACATGCTCGTGGAGCAACGCGATTTCTCACAATGCAGCTATTGTTTTAAGTACTCTCGAGTGGTTTTACGTTGTTATCTCTGTCTTAAAGGAAACTCTTAATATTTTACGTCTTTACCAACGGTTTAAAGTTTGCAGCTCACATTTGCATCATACAGTGATCATTCTTAGGTGACTGCACCTCGAGAGCTAAGTTTTATCATAATACATCGTCAACCAAGAGAGATAAGGATCTATTTTCTAAGTTCTTGGACACTAACAGACAGCAGCATTTATCGTTTCTAAGGTTTCTATTACCATAAGATAGCAATGAAGCATTTATAACAATAAACCTCACACAGATTCGCAGTAGTAGACATTGTCTTCACATTTCATCCATTGTAACATAATTATTCTTGTGCAAATAAGACACATTTACTGGTCTATACCGAGAAACAGAAAAGAAAATGGAAAGAACCTGTTGTCAGAGAGTGAGATTACTGCGGCAAACTTCACTTCTCCTTTGGCTGGTCATCCTCCTCCGGTTTACAAAGCTCTTCCTATCTCCTTCTAACACAATGACCAACCACTTCAATATATCCTCCTCTCTGCCGAACACTACTCCAGACAAAGGCAGGTCTCACAGTTTCTTCTCTGGCGAACACTACACCGAAGCTTCCATCATTCTCTCTCTGTCTGATGACGACGCAGAAGCTTCTCTCATAGCTCTCTCTCCGTTTCTCCTCAGTTAACTCACCTACCGATAAAAAACTCTGCAGTTCTTCCTATTCTTTTCCACCCTCCGACAGACTCTCCTCTCTATCCTTTTTACACAGCGATTCCCCACCTCCTAAAACTTTCTGTCTGATCCAAAACCTCTCTCCAAAAACTACTGCCCTTTTCCCACACTCTCTTCTCTGCCGTCCCTCTCTCTCACGTTAACAACTACCTCCCAAAACTCCTCTACACACCCGCAGAATCTCTGCCTTACTCCGCAGTTCTAACTGCCCCCGTCCATATCTCTCGATACAATTTTAACCTCCCTCATTCTACCACGAAAGACCCTTATCCCTCCTGCTCGGCTGACTACTAACCTCCTCCACGTTTCGCAGACCTTTCTGCCGTTATCCTCCATCGAAATCTCCCTTCTACAAAGCCACGACGGCCTCTATCTAGCACTCCCTCTCTTCCCACGCAAAAAAAGGAATCTTTCATTTAAGTTTTTCCTTCTCTAAAGAAACTTCCACTCCACATACTAACATCCCATGCAGGAAAACCTCCGACCTATCTGCAGTTTGGTTAAAGTTTCCCACCATCACAAAACCGATGCCTTTGCTGTCTTGATGATGGGCAATCCCAAAATATAGCAGTTACACCTAACTTAACCGCCAACACTTCACTTACCTTAAGTCTACGATGAAGAGGAATCTTTCTACAAACTCACAGTCATCATACTCATAAATACTTGAGTCGACATAACAATCTTTTACCTACTTCACTTAACATGACCACAAGAAGTTAAACTGACCTCAATACTTATTACGACCATAAGAAAGATTAAGTTCCTTCAGTGATGAGGCTTGCCAAAGGACATAACAGCCCATCTTTACTAGGATAAAAAGGCATCAACCTTCCAAGACCAGCTAAATATTGAATTGAAGAGTTAAAGCTCGCCACGGCAATGGTTACGAAATGGTTTGAGCATCGTTGGGGTCGAGAAGGAAAGAGAGGCAAAGACCATTTTACTAAGAAACTCAAGGTCAGATTGATAACAACTCGCGGTCAAAGTTGGAAGAAGAGACTCACGTTTAAACGACGACTAAAATAAATTATTTCACACTATGGCTTCAATTCGACATTCGTCGATCTACCAGAATAGAATAAATTCACGAGTTCAACGCGTTTTACGTCAATCGCGACGGATTGATCGTAACGCTAACAAGTTCTAACAACGTTAGATGCACAAGGCTGACTTCTCGCGTCTTTCGACTACGAGACAAGATTTACAATTTCGCTACAAGATGGTTCATTAAATACTGATAAACAAAAATAGCAAACGCCTAACCAAGTCGACTTGCTATTATGAACTTACGACGCCATCGACGACTCCAAGATTCTATAAGATGACTTTCGACTAGGAAGTTATACTTTATCCTTTGACGTCGACATCTAGTCTAACTAATCCCAACCGACAAGCAAGACTACTGATTGGTTCCAAGGTTTATCTACCTGTTTGGCGATCTCAGTAACAAACACCCATGGTTAATTTCCAGAGTCTATACTCCCTCTCGAAGATACTTTCTCTTCCTGTCGGACACGGTCCACCTATTCCTGCATTGACAAACTCGCATACAATTTTGTGGTCAAAGCATCTATGATCCAAATATAATATATTCAAACATCATTGCATTTATTATAAAGACTTTTAGTCTACATATCACCTTGATCGTAATCAATAGATTCCGCAATTTCATATAACAACTTTGTAAGATAAATTGTCAGTTTTCATGTCATTCTCAACATAGTAATTTACTGAAATTTGCAAGAAAGTAGATAGCATAATTGTTTTCAAAAGGAGGGATGTAACAAATGCAAACAAGCCATCACAGGCATTCCATGTGTGACCATTGTAAACTCAACTGTAGATTGAGAAAACGTCCAATTGAGAAAAAGAGAGAGAAAGAGAAAGAAAAGTTAACCTTGGAAAAACAAAGAGGAGAAAATGTGTGGCATTTCCAAACTAGGCTAAGAGAACCAATTAAGAATTAACTCTCCGTTAAACCTGATTAGGAACAATGTAAAGGATGCAGTGATAACTCTGATTGATAGAGAACGGGAAGAAAAGAAGGATAAACATAAAGAAACCTTACAAAACAGGAAAGAGAATGTGATAGAAATATAATCAAAATTAAATTTTAGAGAAATAGAAGAGAGGGCAAATGAACAGGCTTTGTTGAAAATGCTAAGTCCGAAGGAGGAGAAATTAATAATAAATTTCAAAAAAAATGGGAAAGAGCACAGATGATCGGGCTTTGTTGAAAAATGATCCATTAATGAGATCAAGTGTAAATTCATTATAATTAGGGAGTCATAGGAAGTTTGTTAACCCTATCAGGAAACCACGTGTTAAGATTAGTGTTTGTGTAATAAATCCCACTCACGCCCGTGAGGTGTTATGCTGCCGGATTCTTCCAGAATCTAGGGTTTAGAAGCTTAGAAGGTTCAACCCTTGTAGCGATGTCAACCACATTGCGAAGACCCCCTTGTTGGCCTTCTTGTGTTTGGGTGTGCGCACGTGTGTGTGCTACCCCGCTAACAACTGTTTGTTTATGCCTTAAGCGTATACCACCGAGCATGCTTACCCACCGAGCATGCTTACGCATGTGAGGGGGTTTCTAGAGAAGCGTGGGAAAATTTTTGATATTTCGTGCCATGTGAACATGACACGTGTGATGCATGTTGTGACCGCATGGGAAAATGTGGGCATGACATAAGATTCTTGGGTTGCTAAGCCTCATGTTGTAGATGTCCTTATAAATTAAAGATTGCTATTCCAAATATGTAATGAGATCTAACATTTCTAAGGAAGCGGTCCCATGGGAGTGGGCTTCCTAAATTATCTTAGTAGAATTGCTGAAATTTTTTAAGAGCATTTTATAGCAGGTGGTCCCATGAATTTTGTATTTGTCGGTATGCTTAAAATTTTAAGCAAGGGGGTGGTCTCATGAATTTTTTTTAACAATAGTTTATGCTAAATAATTTAGCAGAGATTTTTTAAGAAACTGGAAAAATTCCCTCCAAAATTTCCCCTAAATTAAGTGGCAAAGTTTCAGCCCCACCCCATCTAGAAAATAGCTATCCAGCCCTGTATTTGCACAGGGCATGGATGCCTATGCATGTCCCATCCATATGTATGTCATACTCAAAGCGTATTGTATCCTCAGTTTTTACCACTTACTCATGGAACTACAGTAAATATTTAATGGGATAGTAAATCATACTTAACACGTGTCACGCAGGGATATTTTATTATCTAGTCAGGTATATACAAATTTGTATTTTGTAGATTGTTGATTTATTTTCGTTTAAAATTTTAAAACCAATATAAGAAAGATGAAAAGGAATAAGTGTTGATGAAATAAGGATAATTTTTTTTTAGTTTGTTGTGTATGAGACATATAAGTTAAAACTTTAAAAATAGGTGGGATGGATTTATTTTCTTATAAATTAAATTTAAAATAGCATATGATTTCTTACTTTTTTAAAGTAATATAAAAAAATATTTTTTAAATTTATTTAAATTTAAATTTATGAATTAGTGGATGTTTGAGAAGACAATCACATTAATATATAATTAATTATACTAATTTTTTAATCAATATTTTAATTTACATTCTATTATCAATATATAATTAATTATACTATTTCATTAATATTTAAAATATCAAATTTATAAATTATACATATCGAATCAAAATTAAATAATCACATTAATATGAATGTTATATTAATATAAATATTAGAATTTTGTTATAATATTTATATAGATTTTTAAAAAAATATTTGTTTAACATTAAAAAAATATTATTTGTTTAACATTACAAAAACATTATTTGTTCCCCAAAATCCCTCCTTAAAAATGGAATATAATACAATATAAAATATATTATAAATATAATTTTTTAATATTATATTATAGTATAATATATTTAATTTTGAGTTATATTTACCTTATATATAATATTAAATATAATCATAGATATTATTATATTCTATATTTTATATATTTTAAATTATTAAATACATTTTAAATATACTATTATATTATAAAATCATATATTGTATTAAATATATTATATATTCAAGATCTATATATATTTATTATTAAATTAAAATTTTATTTTATGTATAGAATATATATTATATTTTATTGTATATTATATTCTTTATAGTATATATTATTAAATATAAATAGAATAGAATACTTAATTAATATATATGATATATTTTAAACCTAATACTAATTGACATTTTTCAAAGTAAAAACAAAACAAAATTTTTACTAAAATAATAAATGGTGATTTTTTCAAAGTAAAATAAAAATTTACATAATAAAATAGTTTTCAAATAAAATAAAGTAAACAATATATTATTAATAAACAAGTGACACATAGTGGCTAATACCTGCCTTATTGTGTTATTATAGTATTTGTTTAGTTGTAATTTTTTTGTTGCTTAGCTATTAGTTGTATATGGTGTTTGTTTAGTTGTAATTTTTTTGTTGATTAGATATTGATTGTATACACAAATTGCATTCCAATAATTGAAAATTTAATTTTTGAAGAGTGTTGAAATGTCTTGGGTAAATAAAATTGAAATCTCAAAAATAATCTAGGACTAAAATATTTCCTTAACTATAAAACTAAACTTTACAAAGTCTATTAAATAACACAAATATTTCCTTAAAATCTAATAATACTAATACTTTTATAATTTAAAATACATTAAAATATTGTAAGTTTGAAGAATAAAATAAAAAATGTCTAGATTTTTAACTTTTGGCTAAATAAAATTGAAATCCTAAATTTTTAACTCTTGAGTAAATAAAATTGAAATCCCCAAAATAATCTAATTTCATAAAATAAAATGTGTAGAAACCTAACCCTAGTTGGGTTTGGAGAGATTTGAAATGTCTCCTATCAAATTAAAATGTAATAATTATGTTGAATACTATTACAATTTAAAATACATTAAAATATTGTAAGTTTGAAGAATAATTACACAATATAATAACAATAACATATTCATATTTAGATCACTACAGTATTTTATCTTAGTCACTTAATTTTTTATTTAAGTAATAATAGTAGGTACTTTTTTAAGTAATAATAGTAAGTACTTTTAGAGAATATGATTTTAATTATTTTAATTAATCTAATATTGTGGTTTAGTAATAATTTTCTCTAAAGATAAAGAATTGTTTATCATTTCAAATTTGTAACTATTATATTTCTAGAACTAAATTTATAAGGAAAAATTTATGTGAACTCATTTTGAAATGTCTTGGGTAGATAAAATTGAAATCTCAAAAATAATTTAATTTGCTTTACTTAACTATAAAAACTAAACTTTATGGAGATTTGAAATGTCTGCTTAAAATATTATATAATATTAATACTATGATAATTTAAAATGCATTAAAATATTGTATGTTTGAAGAATAAAATAAAAAATGTAATAACATGGCGAAATATTTTTCATGATACTATAGATTTTTAAATTTTTAGTAAATAAAATTGAAATACTATATTTTTAACTCTTGAGTAAATAAAATTGAAATCTAAAAATAATCTAATTTCATAAAATAAAATGTGTAGAACCCTATATTTTTAATAGTATTATTAATATTATAACTTTGTCCCTTTGACAAAAAGTATTTTTTACATTTAATTAATGAATCAAAAAATTAAATTTATAAAAACCCATGATTCTTCCCTATACTATATTTTTAACTCTTGAGTAAATAAAATTGAAATCTAAAAATAATCTAATTTCATAAAATAAAATGTGTAGAACCCTATATTTTTAATAGTATTATTAATATTATAACTTTGTCCCTTTGACAAAAAGTATTTTTTACATTTAACTAATGAATCAAAAAATTAAATTCATAAAAACCCATGATTCTTCCCTCTCATAATTATCATCATCCATTTAGGCATGACTTAATTAGTGGGAGACAAAATTTGTGTTCATAATTTGTATACTTGCCACAACCTCCCCTCAAACCAAAATTTGCCGACAAAAAAATAATTAATCCTGTCTTTTGATTGGTTTGCAATACTAGCCAAAGGCAAGCACTAAAAAAACTAGCATAGATATCGTACATACAAAACTCGTATATTGTACATACAAAACTCGTAGGTGCCCAGAGATATCAATTTGGAGGCACCTAGAGAGAGAGAGGAGAAGATATATAAAGATATATATCAAGACAGAGTTAGAGAGAGGGGGAAGAGAGATAGTAGAGAGAGAAGAAGAAGAAGAAGAAGATATATAGAGAGATAGGTAGATGGAGAGAGAAATAGAGAGGGACACATAGAGATATAGAGATCTAGGGAGATTGATAGAGAGAGGAATAGAGAGATAGATTACCTTGTAGTGAATCAACACATTATAACTTGGTAGAAGTGTTGTGTTTGTAGATTTTAGAGAATAACATGTAACAGAGAGAAATCAACATGTATCACAGCTCAAATATACATTCAAATTGTCCTATACCTCATAACAAAAGAAAATTAATAAACAAGAGAGAGATGGTATAAGCTTGTATTTTATACTTTTGTTTTACATTATTTTAAATATATGTCATAAATATATATAGTTGTAATTTTCAATTTATTTATCCCACAATTAAATTAAATTACTTTTCACAAATTTTAAATATGAAATTACTCATAGTCTAGTTTGTGAAGTATATGTGATGTAACTAAATATTTAGATAAAATAATTGTAAGGGAATAACATCTCTTTTACATAAACTTAGGTTAACTTAATAAATGCAAACAATAAAGTATACATAATATTTACATTTAACTAATAATTTATTTGGGAAATGATAATTATAATAAATGAATTTTCAAAAATTAAGAAAAGAAGATCAAGGGAATTAGCTTTTCAAATAATGATGAATAATTTCATGCTACATAGAATTTGGTCATTTTAGTATAAAAATAGATATTCTTGATCTACTTGTCTCAAGAATGTAATTGTCAATGGATTTCATGCATGTAAGATCTACATTGTGCATTCTTGATCCCACATTTCAAAAAAAAATCCTAATGTGTGAAACCATTCTACTATCTATTGGATTGATCTACCAAACCATGTACCTACATGACTTGATTCACCCTTGTATTCAATGTTTATCAATGTGCAAGGACTGACAATAATGAACAATACCTTGGGGAGATCACCAGATGATGTAAGATTTGTGCTCTTCTAGGTTGGTCCCCTTGATTACACCGACTTCACAATTGTTGAAGAATATTAAAGACAACAAGCTCAAGAATGAAAGTGTCCTAGATGATTTCATGCAAATTTGACTTGTTCTTCAATATATATTTTTTAAGGATATGTAAAGTGGTGGAATATTGAGAGAGGGATAGAGACAGAGAGAGTCTCAACAAAACATATCACTACATTCTTTCAATTCTACTGATGGATGGACAACCATTCACCATCAATAATATTGTGTGCTCTCATCTCAAAAACTTACTTATTACTTTTATCTACATGCTATCTTAGCTAGCAAATAAACATGATGTAGGTGGTGGCCATATTTATATTTTCAAGAGAATGCCTATTAAATGTAGGTGTGAAAATACATGCATGCTTCAAATAATATGCATAGGTGACAACTAATGGAATGTAAGTGAACACATGTGTAGAGCATGAACAAGAATATAGAAAGAGTATCATGAAAATAGAGACTACACACAAAACATGAAAGCTCACACATTTGAAGTAGCTACTAAGAAAAACACAGGGATCTTAAAATCCATTAAAATTATGAAAATAAATTCACAACACTCATGAAAATAAAAATGGCATGGGCCATAGAGAGAGAGAGAGACTACCTTTTGATCAGTCATTTCATGCCAACAACCAAAAGATGACACATGTATTGAGTATTCCAAATTGGAGGTTAGTACTACATTAAAGAACATGAAGTTTTTTATGGGTTGTTCTATATCATCTAGCTCCATTGGAGCCTCATGAAATGGTACTTTTCATGCAAATGATCCAACAATAGAGAAAAGAGAGTGTGAATTTCAATCAATTATTTCATGCCAACAATCCAAAAATACTGCTATTAGAGATAGCTACACTTTAGTGCGCAATGGGTACACTAAAGAGGTCTTTAAGGTGAATTATCAAGTCCTTTAGAAAATGGTGTGTTTCCCTAATTATAGTTCCCAATGCCACATGTCATCTTCAAATTGTTGGTATGAAATGACCAATTGAAAGTCACTCTCTCATTTATTTATCTCTCTTTCCCTTTATATAGATCTTATCTCTAGTTATATCTCTTACTCTATCTCTCTTTCTCTATTCCTCTTTCTCATTCTCTCTATTTTTGAAAATGTGCCATTTCATGAGGCTCCAGTGGAGCTAGATGATTTGGACCAACTCACACCAAGCTCCACTTTTTACATTATAAAAGTACCATAGCTTGATATTTAATGTAGGGTTTTCCATCAAAATGTTTGACCATAGCCCCAAGTCTACCACACAACAGAACACTTTTTTCTACTATGTTTATGTAGTTAAACTAAGTTTTATAATCCCATAATGGACAATGATATTTTATTTTAGCAAATGTCTCTTCAATTGTCATGGATGTAAAGGTAAAATCTAAAAAATAATTATTCATAGGAAGGTTATGCATGTAGCCATGTTTTCTACTTGAAACTAAAAATTACTTCGTATCCATAAATTTTAGTTCAACATCATACAAAAATAAGGATATGGTTTTCCCATACACCCTTTGGCATATCATACACATATTCAAAGTAAAAGTATGATGGGCCTTGCTCAAACTCTTTAAGCTTCCACTACTAACCCAAAAGGTGATTTAGAACTCCAAATCCAACCAATCCTTTAACATGGTATGGAAAACAAAAAAAATATATCTTTATTCTCTATAGACAAACCTTTGGAAGACATACTTTCTTTGAGATTTATCTTTTGAAATGGTTTCTTGTGATGGGTTTCATAGTAATCATTTTCTAAATATAGACATAAGTGATATAGAGGGAAGGAGAGATAGAGAAAAGAGAAAGAGATAGAGGAAGAGAGAGTGAGAGAAATAGGGAGGGCAAGAGGGAAATAGAGATGGAGATTGATAGAGAAGAATAGAGAAACAGATATAGAGTAGGAGAGAGAGATAAGTGATATAGAGGGAAAGAGAGATAGAGAAAAGAGAAAAAGAGATCTAGAGGAAGAGAGAGTGAGACATGACGAGGGTAGGAGAGAGAAATAGAGAGGGAGAGATAAAGATATAGAGAGGGAGGGATATTGACAAAAAGAGGAATAGAGAAAGAGATATTTTTGATGGTCTGTCTGCCCATTTTACATGTGTCGATTTCTATTTTTAATGCCTTAGTGTCAATATTTAGGGTTTTGGAAGGGATATAGAGTTGGAGAGAGAGATAAGTGATAGAGAGAGAGAGAGAGAGAGATTTGATGCCCTGTCTACCATCTTTTGTGTCTCAATTTTTTTTAATCCCTTAGTGTCAATATTTAGGGTTTTCGAATGTTAAGGAAGAGAAAGGTAGAAGGAGAGGGGGAGAGAGAGGAGGGAGAGATAGAGATAGGAATAGAGAGGGAGAGGGAGAGGGAGAGATAGAAATATATAGATATAAAGATAAAGATAAAGAGAGGGAGGGATAAAGAGTTAGTTAAATAGATAGATAGATAGATAGATGATGCAAGAGGGACAAGGAGAGATATAGATAGAGAGACAGAGGGGGAGAGAGTGAGGGAGAGATAGAGATAGAAATAGAGACAGAAAGATAGAGATAGAAATAGAGACAGAAAGATAGAGATAAAAATAGAGAGGGAAAGATAGAGAGAGGGAGAGTTAGATATATAGAAAGGAGAGATAGAGAAAGGGATGGGGAGATAGAGATACAACTTGGTATGAGAAAGAAATATAGAGGGACACATAGAGATATAGAGAGGAGATTGATAGAGACAGAGGAATAGAGAGATAGACTACCTTTTGATTAGTCATTTCATGCCAACAATCAAAAGATGACATGTAACATTTGAACAATCCAGCTTCAAGGTTAGTACTACATTAAAGATCATGGAGCTTGGTATGGGTTGGTCTATATCATCTAGCTCCACTAGAGCCTCATGAAATGGCACTTTTTCACGTGAATGATCCAATGATAGAGAAAAGAGAGATTGACTTTCAATTGATCGTTTCATGCCAACAATCCAAAGATGCAATAAGCTATTTTGGGAGATCAATGGTTGATAGTTTACTATAGATCAATAGAGACTATCCCATGAAAATGGATTCTCTTTTCAACTCCTTGTGCAATCCTTATTGCTTCTCTTATATGACATTTAATAGAGCACTCCATTTTTTATCCATCAAATTGTTTACTAGACATCCATCCTATGTAAATACTTTTGGTAGATGGTTACCTGGACTAGATAGATATTGAGCTTGTACTCATGTAAAATGGGCCATAGGGATATTGAGCTTATATATACTATACCTAGATCACGACTAATGGAATGCAAGTGAACTTCATGACACTCGAGAAAACAAAAAATGACATGGGCCATAGGGATACAAGACAATCATCATTCACTTAAAGACATGGCAATTGAACTTCCACAACTCTTCGGCATACCCATTGCACAGATTGCTAGTTAAATTATGAGTGACTAAATTCTCAATTATTAATCACCATTGTATAGTTATTATTCTAAATATTAACATGAAACAAACACCTAAAATTGAGGAGAAAATGGGTGGAATACTAACAAATTAACAATTCTTTCCCCATTATTAAATAAATACTTTTTGGTTATTAAACAAAAAAAATTAAAATATTGTAGTATTAATGTGAAACAAACACCCAAAATTGAGGAGAAAAAATTAACTTGTTTAAATTCTTGTCAGATTATTAAAAAAAATTGTAATATTTATATTAATATAATATCCATATTGATGTCTGCCAATGACGGCATGGTTCGGTGGTTAAGTCACTCAGTTGTAGTAGCAGCCACTAGAGTTCAAACCCCCGCTGGGCCAACGAGCTCACAAGGCTTTACGCCTTCGCTGGGCCAACGAGCTCGTGGGTTTGAAGTGTTCTTGCTAGGGGATGAGGTCCCCCATGTTGTGGCCTCATTGCTCTGGGCAAAAGCATTCAGGTGGAGCCGGAGGGCGTGTCACACCAGCATCGCCAGTCATGTTAAAAAGTTTACCAGGGGCATTTTTGTTTAAAAAAATACCTTGGAATGAGTTTTTTTATTTAGTGATTAATCTATCTAGAGTAAACTAATCAAAATAGAATATTATTTTTTATGTTGAACAAGTTTTAATTTTTCCTAAGTCTATATGACAAAATTTTTACAAAATATATTAAAAAAGTCACATATCTATGTTGTGATTGGCTCAAAATTTGACCTTTTAAGGAGGGATTTTGGGGAACAAATAATTTTTTTAAATGTTAAACAAATAATATTTTTTTAATGTTAAACATTTTTTTTTTAAAAATCTATATAAATATTATAACAAAATTCTAATATTTATATTAATATAATATTCATATTAATGTGATTATTTAATTTTGATTCAATATATATAATTTATAAATTTGATATTTTAAATATTAATGAAATAGTATAATTAATTATATATTAATAATAGAATGTAAATTAAATTATTGATTATACAAATTAGTATAATTAATTATATATTACTGTGATTGTCTTCTCAAACATCCACTAATTCATAAATTTAAATTAAAATAAATTTAAAAAATATTTTTTTATATTACCCTAAAAGGGTAAGAAATCATATGTTACTTTAAATTTAATTTATAAGAAAATAAATCCATCCCACCTATTTTTAAAATTTTAACTTCTATATTTCATTCAAGGAAACTAAAAACAAAAAAATTATCCTTATTTCACCAACACTTATCCTTTCCATCTTTCTTATACTAGTTTTAAAATTTCAAACAAAAATAATTCAACAATCTACAAAATACAAATTTGTATATACACTGACTAGATAATAAAATATCCCTGCGTGATGGGTGTTAAGTATGATTTACTGTCCCATTAAATATTTACTACAGTTTCATTAGTAAGTGGTAAAAATTGAGGATACAGTACGCTTTGACTATGACATACATATGGATGGGACAGGCATAGGCATCTATGCCCCGGGGCTGATAGTCGTTTCCCCCCATCTCCACCTGTTCAAAAATAACCTCCTAAATAATAGTTGCTCCTATTTTGGAGGAAAAGATTCTGATCTATTATGAATGAATGAATGAATGAGTTTTAATAACATCCACGAGACCAAAACAGTCGATGGGACCAAGTGCCCAAAGCGCTAGGATTTCTTCAGGTTTCTTTCGATGTCATCCCGCCTTCTATGAATCTTTACCAACAGCCGGGCCATGTTGTGAAGCCTCTCTTCCTCAAATAATTCACTAAAACTGCCAACATTCACATTGTTATCCTGCTGCATACGGATATCCTTGTACGCATCGCACTCCCTAATGAAGTGCCACTGAGTTTCAACCACTCTATCATTGCAAAAAATGCAAATCCCATCTTCCCACCTTTCCTTTGGAACCGTCCATCTACCAGTTTCGCATCTAAGATGATGTGAACCAGTCCTCAATTGTGCCACTAAAAGCCTAGCCTTACCTTTAAGATCGGTGTAAACTTTTTTGAGTTCCATGGGACCCTTTGCTCCACAAAAATAGATCCTCTAGCAGTTCCATGGGACCGCTTCCTAAGACTCCTACTATAGACAAGTGTTGATGAGATCTATTTTTTCTTATTCTTAGTTCTGGGTTTTTAGTTCGCTAGACAGGTGTTGATGGAGAACCATATGGAGTTTTCCCACACGTGTTTTTCACACCTTCGCTGCGCTGTCCAATCAGAAATTGGGGTAGAGAAATTGCTCTGTTTTCTAATGTCTTGCATGGACCTGGATGTGGCATGCCCATGGTTTGCAAAGTTGGGCCAGAGCAAGTGTCAATGTTGAAGAGCTCATTGCAGAACAAGTGTATCTACAGTTGGCTGCTGCTCAGAATGCATGGACCTGGATTTGCTATGCCTCCTGAGATCTGGTGGGTTTCTATTGATTAAGGCTACCTGTAGCAACAACACAAAGTCTGCTCTGTGGGATCTTTTTATTTTTATTTTCTCAAATCTGGATCTGAGCTTGATTATGATCTTTTGAATTTGTTTAATGGCTATGGCATCCGCCCTGCTGACCTTTTTTGGAGATTTGTTCTGCCAGGTGAGTTCTTTTTTGGGGGGTCCTGTGATTTATAAATTAAGCTATATTGAGATATTTGGATATGAAAAATCTCTGAATGGACACTTTAATGCATTTTATCTTTCTCCATTCATCATTATGTGATATCATTCTTTTGAAATCAAGTGTCTGTCAATATGAGTCAGTCTTCATGATATGTCTTTCATGGGTGACTACCAATTTGTTGCAAGCATTTTCCAAGGAGATATCTGTGTACTCTAGGGTTGAAAAATTTGCACCTTATTTTCCCCCCTTGCAATGTTGCTACGCAGCCTATAGCTTGCTCTACAGGTTACATGTCAATCAGAAGCAGTTCTACCCAAACACTTAAGTCCTTTTCAACCTGGGCTCCATAACACCAGTGTCTTTTGAACTCCTTGTTTTTGGTTACATAAAAAACTTTTATAATGCAAAATACAAGAGCAGAATAGTATCCTTAAGTGATTAGGTGGTGAAATAAATTATGTAGCACACAGGAAAAAGGATGTATAATTTGCTAATAGATTAATATTAATGTTGGCCTCGAATGTCAGAAGCGACAGAACATGGTTCTCATTTGAAGAAAGCAAAGAGTCAATATTCAATAAAATCAGAGTATCCAACATTCAATGATTATCGAGACAATATTTCAAGATTGGTTGCTTTGTAAGAAGGTTATGGTCTTGTGTGCGGATGAATAAATCAGCAAGCTGTCCAAACTACAAACAAGTCTAAATAGAAACATAGCTTATACTTTAAGTCATGAATTAATATGCTTGCAGTTGCATCCTTTCTCAGTTTATTTTAACACTACCGATCTGATTCTGTACCAGTGCATTTATAACATTTTAATTGTGTTGAGTAGTTTAATGGTTATCGTTATTTATCTGTGGTCCCTCGCTTTCCTCCATTTTATTTGAGTGGAATTAAATAATCATTTTAGTGGCCTCCACTTACAGTCACTTGACATTATTTCATTTCTTCTTGGAAACAAATAAACCCAAAATCAATTACTTGTGAAGCAGAGTCCTTAACCAAAACTTCAAATCGAGTTCAGTTTCTATTTCTGACCTTGATGATGGCAATTGAGAAAAAATAGAAAAAATATGGTTCAGGGTTTCTGCTTGAATAGAAGGGCATGATATAATGCACAGGGGTACAAGTTACATATTATAAGACCAAATAACAATTAAACACATGGCCATCATGTTACAGTTGAACACAAAATAGCTCACAAACTCACCATAGACATATTGGCTTATCAAGCATAGTCCAGGTCACTCTACTTCAACAAAATAAGTTGCAGAGATTGTACTGTTTTGGAATTTTTTATCAGATCAAGGATATGTTCTTACTCCACTTTGAGATCAAGGTCTTTTTATTGTATTTTGGCCTTGATGAGCACATTGTGAATGTAAGAGGTAGTTCAGGAATGTTTTGACTTTGAGTACTTCTACAATATCTAGGATACTCATGGAAATTACATCTGACCCCAGCTAGTTTTGTACACCATGTGACTACTGAAAATCAGGAGAGGGACCACAGTATAATGAGTAAATCAGGAGAGAGGAGAGAAGAGGGGTTATTAATGTGATACATGTATGTAGCTTGGATATATGCTAAGTAGAAGTCGATAGCTTGTAAATTTTCAATCAAGAAAGCATCTCAATGAAAAAAACTACAAGGCAAAAGCATCCACAAAAGACATAGGCCACCCTAGGAAATACTATCAATAAAATGAATTGATTACCATGAAATAACAAGATAGTAGCTATCCTACATTGAGATCTAAATTGTGCATTTTGTTTAGATTTCTTCTTCCATGGCTATCTTAGACTCTCAATTGGGGTTTATATATTTAGGCATGGGGAGGAAGATTGACCAAGGAAACCCTCGAGTTGGGATTTATTCTTTCAATCATTTTTATCTCTAAATTGTCTCTTGCTATTGTCAATATGGTTTTGCAGTTCTGAGCCACAATGTCACCTTTTTATTTGGCAATCTTTGTTTATTTCAGTGATAAACTCATCCGTAGGATTGGCATGTTTGGTTTTATAAGTAGAACAACTGTCTAAATGCTTATTTCAAGGATTAGCTTTAGATAATAGCGAAGATTTTGGGGTTTCATACTCCTTTTTCTTTCTCTGTCCATGCTTAAAGTAATCAGTCTCAGCTTTAGAAGATAGAAAAAGCAATTGAGTCTAATACCCATTAGTAAAGTAATTTTGATTTTGAGTTTCCCACTGCCCCGTTTAATTGGGAGTGTCTTTTAGTCTCTGAAAGGTACAATGGCCATTACTGATTTTGGGGTTTGGTTAAAGAGCTAATTTGAACCCTGAACCCATCTAAATCAATTGTATACAAGTGTTCTTCTTCTTAGATGGTACTCTGCTGCTGTTATCATTGTGCTCTTGCATTACCATTTATTCAACATATGTTGTTGACAAGCAATTTTTCAAACACTTGGAGTACATTCTATGCCATGTCATGCTTGCAAAGATAATAATCTCAAATCTGGCCTTTTTGCTCTCACCATGAATCCCAATTTTGGTGCCTCTAGTGCTGCACATGCTTGAGACAACTAGCAAAGATGTACTAGCTAGACCAAAGTCTGTCTAATTTCAATTTCTGAAAAAGATTTCCAGCCTTGTCACCCTATAATGATTGCATTCCATGATACTTTGTCCCTTCCTTGCTTTTTTCCAAAGACAGTTAGTCACTCTAGCTTCCTGCATCGCCATCAATTGGCTTTTAACATGCATTCTATTTATGCACTTGATTTCAAAATAAGTTGAAGCACATTAATGGCTAAATAAAATATATTTCTTGTAATTAATGGAAATTAATATATAAAATTTAGTCAATTAAAATTAAAAAGCCTTAGTAAATTAGGCACCCTAGCCTTCCCATGTCTTGTCTACTTCCCCATTCACAAGTCACCTCTCCTTTCATTGCACAATTCTATTTCTGGAGTACGTAGGCCACACTATTTTATATACAGTATATCTCTGAGGTTTTAACCAAGAGTTGTTGTGTTGCTACTTCAAAGTGGATTGATGAGTCCGTGGTGTTTGAAGAGGTAGATCAGTTGATGTACCTTAAAGCCACACTTTCTGAGACCCTAAGGCTCTATCCCTTTGCTTCACAGGATTTCAAATATGTTCTAAAGGATGATATGTTGCCTAATGGCACATTTGTTCTTGGGGGTTCCACTATAACATACTCAATTTATTTAGTGGGCAGGCTGGAATCCCTCTGGGGACCTGATTGCTACGAGTTCAAGCCAAAGAGGTGGATATAAAATGGCAAGTTTGAACTACCCGAGGGTGCTTACAAGTTCATCTCATTTAATGGGTGGGCTAGGATTTGCTTGGGGAAGGACCTAGTCTATTTGCAAATGAAATCTATTGTTGCTGGAATTCTCCTACACCATCACATTTCACTAGTTCCTGGGCATCCAGTGGAGCAGAAGATGTCACTTACTTTGTTCATGAAACATGGCCTCAGAGTGTTTGTTGAACAACGGAATCTCTCTACTTGATAAGGTGGGCGACTATGCCTCAAATAGTCCTTAAATTCAATATAGTACTGGTGCAGGAGCACCCCTTCAAAAAGAAGACTAGGTCTTAATATAGTATGTTTTATGCATTTGAATGTAATAAGGTCAGTTTGACCAATTCCTGTTTGTAAGTCAATCTAGGTTTATGTGCAAGTCGGCTAGTAAGTTGTTATGTTAGTTGTCATCTCCCAGCCACTTGGAAGTGTCTCCCAGCCACTGGAAATCAAATCTGTACTACTCTCAGGAGTAGATATTTATAACCTAGATCAGATTGCTTTAGAGATCATCATAGATAGATTGGAGATTCGACAATGTGGTAGGTGTACAATCAGTTGTGAAACTAAACCAGAGTGATTGTATACATTTTCTGAAATCATAATCAAGGAGATTCTGTTGGTGTTGTTTTGCTGTGTTTCAAATGCACTATGTAGTCAATTTTCTGGTCTGCATTTGAGATGGGTACTTAACCCATTCCACCAGTTGGATTATTTCATAATCGGTGGAATGGTTGTATATATTAGTTTAGGGTTTTATTTTTTTTTGTTTGTCCATGTTCAGATTTGCAGGATCAGTTACAGCATTGAAGAATCCTAACATGTGTATATGCTAGGTTGCCAAAGTGCAGAGGGCTGCATATTGGTGGGAGAAATAGTTCAGAACAATCGTAGGGAGAAAACAAATCAAAAACTAGGAAAATCCGTGGGTTTCAAAAGATATACAATTTGTGTGTATATCACTTTTGTATGCAGGATATACAAGTTGTGAGTGTATCGCTATCGCATATCCCTGCGTATATTGCTTTTGTCTATCGTTGTTGTATGCGAGGAACATGCATCAGAAATGTGCAAGGTCGTCGGCATACAAATGGAGTCAAATTTTGGTCAAACGCATATTTGAATTGAATATACATTTCCTGTATATATCACTTTTGTTTGCCAGGGACAGTTCATGTGTATATCGCTTTTGCATCAGAGTACCAGGTTGTGTGTATCTGACAATCGCACATCGGATTTGTATGTTGAAAGTGTTGATATACAATCTCTGTGTATATCGCAAATGTATATTGGGTTTAATCCCTGTGTATACCGCAGTTGCATGATTGTGAGTATCCCACAAATGTATATGGCGGATTGTACATTGTGAATGTACATCGGGTTGATACAAAGAAGTCAGCAGTCAACCTTTCCTGAAAAGCATATTCTGGAGGAATATTTGGTGAATGTATATTTAGAGTTGCATGTTTCAAGTTGTATGTATATCAGAATATACATTCCGCAGATACACTAGGTTACATGCAGGAAGTGACTGGTAGGAGCGGTAGGAGGAATTGGCACGGCAAGTCAAGGTTTGTATGTACAAAGATGACTATATCGGTGTGACTGTAAACATCGGGGTGAAACCTATTTAGGAGGCCGATAGCGTATGTGTTGCCGATAGGTAACAAATGTAAAATGCATTCATCGGTATGAAATTAGGGATCGGTGGAAAGGTTTTGAGCTACGCCGACGAAAGAAGTCTTGGTGATAGAAGTGTCAGGGACACGTCGATGTGAAAGTAGGGTTTCGGTGCGAGAGGAATTTGGTTGGCCGATGAAGTTGATCTCGCCGATAGGTAAACATACAAAGGTAAATGTATGTTAGTGACTGGTTGGAGACCATTCCGCACAATTCCGCTGGCCACTCTGCATCATAGTGGTATCAGAGCGAAGGTTGTATCTTTTGGGAAGGAGAAGACAACAAAATGTCAAAAGGAGAAGGGTCAGAAGAGTACCCAGCAAGGATGACCAATGCTGAGTTGGCGTTCTTAGTAAAGAAGCAATTAGCAAAGAGCAAAGCAGTTAGGGCTCAGAATCAGGAATTGAAAGATGAGTTGGAGAAGTTGAGGGACAAAGTAGGAAAGGTGATGCAGAGTGGCACAAGGGAAGCAACACACAAAGGTTTACTCTATTGTCCTTTGCCCACTCTGCATCAGGTGGTATCAGAGCCATCAAAGAGATGGGAGATAGAGAAGAAGAGGAGGAAATTCCTTCAAAGGTGACAAATGTCGAATTGGCAAAGATAGTGAGAGAGCAAGCAGCCAAGAACAAAAGGATGGAGGCTGAGATAGAAAAGTTGAAGAAAGACAAAGACAAGAAGAAGAAATCAGAAGTCATCTTAGATTCAGATGAAGAGGATCAAGATGAGGAAGAAGAAGTGCCTATGGAAGAGCCACAAGGAGGCATGTCAGAGAGACAATTCCTAGATGCACTTGGAAAGTTGAGTAGGAAGGACACTAAGGCAGACTTAAATATGTTTCCTGGTAAGATGAATCCAGAGGAGTGCCTTGATTGGATTGAGGCAATGGAGAACTATTTTGAATGTGAAGAAGTGGCAGAAAATCAGAAAGTGAAGATTGCCAAATCAAGAATGAAAGGGCCAGCCTTGAGTTGGTGGAATTTTATTCAAAATGAGAGGATAGAAGATGATAGGAATCCTATCTCTACATGGAGGAAGATGGTACTTGAAATCAAGAAGCAATTTGTCCCTGAGGATTATGAGGTCAACTTGAACAAGAAGTTGCACAACTTGAGACAAAAGGACATGGACGTGAGCACCTACACAGAGGAGTTTCACAAGATGACATTGAAAGCCAAGATGCCTGAGAATGAAAAACAGAAGCTTGCAAGGTATCTTAATGGCCTCAAGTTCTCCATTCAAGATGAATTAACTCTCTTTAACCCAGAGACAGTCCATAAGTGCTTTCAAATGGCACTAAGGATTGAGGATAAGCAGAGAAGAAAAGGAGATTTTGGTAGCAGCAGCAGAGGCAGAGGAAATCAGAACTTTAGGGGCAGGGGCAAATTTCAAAACAGAGATAATTTCTCTAGATTCCAAGGTGGTGGATCACAAGAAGGCAACCAAGGGCAGGCTGATAAAAACAGTGCTGATAAGGGTCAGTTTAGGGGCAGAGGTAATGGCAGAGGAAGAAGTGGGGGCAGAGGTCCTAGTGTGTTTACTGGAAGGTGTTTCTCTTGCAATCAGATTGGACATCAGTCCTTTAGGTGCCCGGAGAAGATGGGAAACACTGCTGCAAATCAGAAAGAAAGAAGAGTACAACTCCTTCAAGAAGAGGACTGTCAAAGCACCACAAGTTACCAAACAGCCTCTTCCAAGTCTGCAGCACCTAAGAGTGGAGAATGCATCATGTTCAATAGGTCACTCATCATGCCAGCCACCAAGGAGCAGCCCCAAAGAAACAACTTGTTCAGAACCACTTGCAAGGTGAAAGGAAAAGTGTGCAAGGTAATAGTTGATTCAGGTTCTTCTAAAAATTTGGCTTCTAATGAAATGGTGACTAAGTTAGGATTGGAAAGAATGCCTCATCCTAACCCCTATAGAGTATTTTGGCTAACCAAGGAACAACAAATTGTGGTGAAAGAGCAATGTTGGGTTGAATTCAAGATAGGTGAATATCATGATAAGGTTCTTTGTGAGATAGTGGATATGGATGCATGCCACCTTCTTCTTGGAAGGCCTTGGCAACATGACACAAGTGCCCAACATGATGGTAAGAACAATGTGATTCATTTGTCCAAGAATGGTGAAAAGTTTACAATGACTCCTTTGATTGATGATTGCAAAGAGAAAGTCATTTCTAGTTCAGTTATGTTGGTAGGTGAAAAAGAGTTTTTGGCTAACCTCAAGGAAGAGAAAGTGCCATGTTTTGCAGTAGTCATCAAGCCCAAAGATGTGAATCCCAAGAAGGTCAAAGTGCAGCAACCTCTTAGGAGGATTGGACCAAAGGAAGTGGAAGAACTATTGGAGAAGTTTCAGGATGTGATAGCCGATGAAGGCAAGGATGCCCTTCCACCAAAGAGGGAGATTAGTCATTGCATTGATCTCATCCCTGGATCCACCCTACCAAACCAAGCAGCCTACAAGTTGACTCCAGAGCAAAATGCTGAAGTGGCAAGACAAATCCAAGACTTGTTGGATAGAGGACTTATCAAGCGGAGTATTAGTCCATGTGCAGTACCTGCAGTGCTTGCACCTAAGAAGGAAGGAACATGGAGACTATGCACTGATTCCAGGGCCATCAACAAGATTACTATCAGGTATAGATTTCCAATGCCTAGAATAGAAGATTTAATGGATTGCTTGGGTAGGGCTAAGTATTTTACCAAGATAGATCTAAAAAGTGGTTATCACCAAATCAGGATAAGGGAAGGGGATGAGTGGAAAACCGCCTTCAAAACCAATGAAGGACTATTTGAATGGGTTGTCATGCCTTTTGGCTTGTCAAATGCACCAAGCACCTTCATGAGATTGATGAATGAAGTGCTAAAACCTTTCCTTAACAAGTTTGTTGTTGTATATTTGGATGATATACTGATTTTTAGTGACAGCAAGGAAGACCACATAAGGCATATCCATCAAGTGCTCAGGAGGCTTCAAGAGGAGAAGTTGAGAATCAATCTTGACAAATGTGTCTTCCTACAAGAAGAGTTGATATTTTTGGGGTTTGTCATCTCCAAGGGTAGCCTAAAAATGGATCCAAGTAAGGTTGCAGCCATTCTTAATTGGCCAACACCTACAACAGCCTCGGAGGTAAGGAGTTTCCATGGTTTATGCAGCTTTTATAGAAAGTTCATTAGAGGGTTTAGTGGCATTTGTGCTCCACTTGTTGACACCATAAAAGGGGGCAAGAAATGTGTGTTTTTATGGACAAATGAGGCCAACCAAGCCTTTGAACTGTTAAAGAAAAAAATATCAGAAAAACCGGTCCTTGTTCTTCCTAATTTTGACAAGGTCTTTGTGGTAGAATGTGATGCAAGTAAGAGGGCTGTTGGGGGAGTCCTAAGTCAAGATGGGAGGCCTGTAGCATTCTTTAGTGAGAAGTTAAATAAGGCAAAACAAAACTACTCCACCTATGATCTAGAGTTATATGCCATGGTTCAGTCATTGAGGAAATGGAGACACTACTTATTGCCAAAGGAATTTATAGTTTTTACTGATAACCATGCATTAAGCTTCTTGAACAGGCCGCAAAAGTTGAATCACAGACATGTCAAGTGGATGGAGTACATCCAAGCATACACCTTCTCCATAAAACATAAGAAAGGAGTGGCCAATAAGGTAGCCGATGCCTTAAGTAGGAGAAATCTTGTTGTGCAAACTATTCAGTTGGAAAGTACAGGTATTCATGCCATTAAAGATCAGTATACAGCAGATGAAGACTTCAAAGAACCATACCTCTCTTGCAAGGCCATGACAGGAAGGTATAATACTGATTTTTCTAATTTTTTGTTGCAAGATGGATATCTTTTCAAGGGTAGCATGTTGTGTATCCCAAGAAGATCTATTAGAGAGAATATAATAAAGGAAAAGCATTGTGGCAGCATGTCAGGTCACTTTGGTATTGATAAGACCCTAGAATTGGTTAGGAGGTACTATTTTTGGCCAAAATTGCCAACCGATGTAAGGAAGTTTGTTGAAACTTGTCAAATTTGCCAAAGAGCAAAGGGGCATACATCAAATGTAGGTTTATACACTCCTCTACCTATTCCTTCAAAGCCTTGGGATTCCATAAGTATGGACTTTGTACTTGGTTTGCCTAGGACAAAGAATGGACATGACAGCATTTTTGTGGTTGTAGATAGGTTCTCAAAAATGGCTCACTTCATCCCATGTAAAACCACACATGATGCCTCACACATAGTAGGTCTTTTCTTCAAAGAAATAGTCAGGTTACATGGTTTACCTTTGTCCATAATCTCAGACAGAGACCCCAAGTTCATAGGACACTTCTGGAGGACACTGTGGAAGAGACTAGGTACAAATTTGTCCTTATCATCTGCCTATCACCCTCAGTCTGATGGACAAACAGAGGTGATTAATAGGTCACTTGGCAACCTCCTAAGATGCCTAACCAAGGAGCAGGGTGCTAGTTGGGATTCAATTTTGGCTCAGGCAGAGTTCTCATACAATGACACTGTCAATAGAAGCACCGGCCTGTCTCCTTTCCAAATTGTTTATGGCACTCACCCAAGGGGTATTTTAGAACTAAGGGAGTTAAAGGACTGGAAAACAGCAGTGCCTTGGCTGAAGACTTCGTTCAAGTCATGAAAGATGTCCATGAACAAGTACAACAGAAATTGCTGTCCACTTCTCAGAAATATAAACAATTTGCTGACAAAAAAAGAAGGGATTTGCAGTTCAAGGAAGGTGATTTAGTAATGGTTCATCTGAAGAAGGAGAGGCTCCCTATAGGTAAACACACTAAGCTACTCATGAAGAAGATTGGGCCTTGTGAAGTGCTCAAGAAATGTGGAGAAAATGCCTACAAAATCAGACTTCCGGATGGCATTGCTTTGTCTCCAATTTTTAATGTTTCAGACCTTTATCCCTATAAAGGATCTGATCCTCAGACTTGTTGTGATGTTCACAACACGCCCCATTATGCTCCTTAGCAAAATGGGGACCCCTGCTGATGTCTTGCTTTTTGCTTCTACTTGTGTTTTTCTGCTTCCTGGCGGTCTGGTAAAAATGAAGGTCAGGTGCATCATCATCATGATATATGATAAGGTAGGTCATCATCATGAGGTCTGTTTGTTAAAGTTCATATTTTGTTTCTGTGACCTCATATTTTAAAAGAGCTTGAAATTCCATGCAGGTTTGCCTTTTACTTCACTTGAAAATTCGTCCATATGTGGAAGTTATGCACGGTCAAAGTCTTGGTCAAACCTGATATTCGCAGGAGGATCATCATATTTTTATATCCTAAGTCATGTTGACAGGATCATCATGATCTTGGTCTATCACCCGCTAAAAATCATGCAGTCGCAATATCCGGACGTCAATTTTAGGTGGTAGTTCCCTTTACCCGTCAAATGGCCTCAGGCGCATCATCAGCATCATGATTTTCTTAGGAGCGTCATATTTTATAAACTTGGTTTTGCTGTATGAGGACATCATCATCATATTTGAAACGCACCCCCCCGACAATATCCTGAGGTTCAAATATCATGATGACATCGGCTTTAAGTCAAGGTAAGTTCCCCGTCGAAGTGGTCTTTTGTATCGCAAGCATCATCATGATAATTCAACATTACCTGATCTTATATTATCATGCTGATCACCCAGACTTAGAAAAATCCACCTTCGGCATATTTGCGTGCGCGTGTTATAATCCTATCGCAAGGTCATCATCATGATATTTGCTGAACTTCGAATTATGATGATGACGACTCCATATCATCTTGATCTTTCACGAGTCATTTGCTGAAATTCGCTAAGTGATGGAAGCATCATCATCATAATTCGATTAAGAGGATCATCATCTTCATATCCTCCTGATCTCCGGTTAGCGAATATCATGATGATCACCCTATCTATTCAGAGGGGGTCGATATTGCATTTCTCAACAGCATGATCATATTTCACAATATCACCCTAGCGCAAATATCATGATGACCTTAACTCATCCTTGTGCTCCGAAGACAAATTATGATGATGACGTCATCATGATAAATCGATGAGGGTCATCATCATCATATGTTTTATCCTGTCCTGTAGTCAAGATCATCATGATCTTGTTTGTCCACCTGATATTTCGCAAAGTCCTCCTGCCGATGAAATACAACCTTTTGCACATATCCTGATGATCATCATCATCACATTTTCCCTTCGGCAGGATTTTTTCCCAAACATGATCCGGTTGGCGAAATATCATGATGACGTCTTGTTTTAAGTTTAACAAAGGCCCCGGATATCATGATGACGTCATCCCGATCTGATAAACGAAGAAGCTAATATCCTGATGATCAGCATCATCATTTTTTCTTTCAACAGGATATTTTCCAAAACACGATCAGGTTCACGAAATATGATGATGACGTCTTATTCCAAGTTCGACAAAAGCCCCAAATTCGATGATGATCATCATCATCCTGATCTTTCGAGAGGGTTACCTTGGCCGCGAAAGGGTCATATTCACTTCATCATCCTGATCATGCTCCTTAGGTGACCCGATATCACAAATATCCCCCTGATCTTAACCGAACATGATGATGACGTCATCCTTAGCATTTCAATGAAGCCCGAATATCATGATGACATCACCATCATCTTCCTTTCCTCGGCAGCATGATTATATTCATATCCTCCTATTCTTCTTCAACATGATGATGATGATGATGTTGTTCTTTTCTCCAATATGCAGAAGCGAAATATCATGATGATGAAGTATGTCGGCTAACATTTTTTTTTTTTACGCACCGACAGGGATAGTCATGCCGATGGGCGGGAAATGAGGCGGTGGAATTTTAAAGCATTTTTTTTGGCGCCTCTGGCATTTTTCGGTCAGCGATGGTTGACCCGTGAATCTTGAGCAGTCTGAACGCATTTTTTGACGCGTTTTGAGAGGATTTCTGGATCTGATTTTCTCCATCTTGCGCAGTCACCTGGGTTTAAACGCTTATTTTAATTTCATGCTATTTTTATGATAAATGTGAAACTTATTGCTTGTCTTGTCTTGCAGGCTTGCAGTTGAGGAAGCAGCTAGAAAGTCAGCGCAGTGACCTCATGGAGGCAGAAGATCTGATCTCAGGAGCAAGAAGATAGAGATGAAATGCAAAAGGTCAAGGCCATTCAAGTAAAGAAGAAGGTTGCAGCTGAGGGTATTATCACAAAAGACAAACAGAAGTTATTACCCAGCTGCCGGAACTTCTTAGAAGGGGCAATATTTCGCCCAGATTTGACCACTGCTCTGAGATATTTTTGAGAACTGGTTCACCTGCATTTATTGCTGTAACTAGGGGTTTGAACCAGGGGTTCAGTTAGGTTTTTTGCTATAGTGAGGACAATCAGAATGTCTTTATATTGTGCCTCTCTACACTGTAATACTTTACAACAGGGGCTACACACAGGGATTTTAGGATTTTGCCAGAATTGTAGAGTCTTTCTGGGCATAGTTTAGGGTAGAAGAAGGAGGTCGCCTGTTTGTCTGCAGTAAGGTGCGCGTGGAATGTCTGGCTGCCTTACTGTATCTGTAAAGCTTGTAAGTTCTCTATAGTATGATCAATGAAACTAAGAGTCATTCTTACATTGTAAATCATGTATGGCTATTCGTTTCTAATACAATAGAATCTGGAGTTCTGCATCTATCTTCTGAGTGTTCTCCTGCTCTTCTTTGTGTTTTGAAATATCTTCTTTGAGAGCTTGCAATTTTAAATGTATGTTTGTGAAAATGCTCAGAACTTACATTTAGGGTTTTTACTGTGGATTTGATCAGATTACTGTGGTATTTACATAGTGCATAACAGAAACAATTAGATCCTTCTGTAGATTAAGTGAGGTATAGATTAGATCTTTCTAACTTTTCCCAACCCATCTGAAATATTTAGCTGAAAACGTAGAAATCTAAAGGAAATTGTCTCAAATTTGAAGAAGCATGCATAACAGAGCTATAAGTAGACAGTTTTCATAAATAGATAAAGAAGAAAGCTGCAAAAAAATCCAAGAAAACCCTCTGAAACTTGCAGCCCGGTATCACTTGTATGCAAATGAACAGAATACTTGTTGAAATCTATGACCTCTTTGCATATTCTTAGTCCAGTAAACCACAAAACAAACCTAAACTACGTAAGGCCCCTTGAACATTACAGCTTCACATTGACCAACTGAACTTGACCAACCGAACCATTGTAGACTTGGGATTAGTTGAATCACCAAATGATTCCTTCTTGTCTTTAAAGTATAGTTTCAGTTCATTTTATGTGAATTTTAACTTATTGTTATGATTGCATCAAAACAGTCATCAACAAGACTGTTGTTGAAGAAGAGCAAACTGATCACACACTCCAGGAACTCATTCCTTCATCTCCAACTCAGATTGAGTGCATTTTGGACAAGAGGATTGCAAAACAGACTAGAAGGCACACCTATCATGACTATTTGGTGAAGTGGCTAAACAAACCTCAGGAGGATGCCACTTGGATGAGCAGGGCAGACATTGAGAAGGCAGGTTTCACATTTGACAGCATTCCAACTCAAGAGACTTGAGTTCTCTTTGACAGTGGGTGTATGGTGCAAGGCACCTAGGAGCACCTTGGTTCCTAAAGTCACTTTGTTTGCATTTTTTTTGAAAGTTGTGGTTTTGATTGTAATAAGGCTTTAGCCATGAGTATATGGTCCTTTTTTGTGTGGTCAAGATGATTGAGGTAACCATATAAACCTCAATCATGCTTAGTCCACTTGGATCCTTGTTATGCCACTTAGGCCTAGAAGGTATAAGGGTTGGTTTTTGAGTTTTTTTTTTATTGTTTGTGTGTTTTATCATGTTTTGGGAGTATGGAGGATGTTTTGATTCCATTGGACAAGAAAAACAAATCGCCATCCTTTGGAAAATGCAAAAACTCCATAGTGTCAAGTGTTGTCAATGGTGTCAATGACACATTGACCGGTTGCAACTTCATTTTGGTTATTCAAACTGTTTGTAGAAGTTGTAAACTAACTTGGATGGGTTAATATGGTGAATATCTGACTCCAGTACGGAGGAGGAAGTTTTTGTACGGAATTTGGGCACAAAAATCAAGAAAACTGACTATTTTTTGCTGTTTTTCTTGCTGTGTACAGACTGTACGGACTTTTCACGTGTGCAAATGATATTTTTCTGAAAGCTCTTGGAGTCAGGGTTCCAATGCAACTAGTTTGAGGTCTTGAAGTGGTCGGAGTCAAAAGTTATTGAATTTTCTTTCAAAACTGGTCTAGAAACCCTGTTTTCTAGGGCAGTCCCACAAATTTGGCCCTAGAATGCATTTCCACCAATGAAATATCATGCCACTCGGTGAAATGCAGGCTAGGGGTGTATACTACTTGATTCCAAAAGCATTTTCTGAGAAAATACAGTTTACTATTTTTAATGTGATGCCCTAGGTCAAATATCTCTATGTATTTGACTGAATTTATGCAATTTATTGTTGTATTTGACAAAACCCTAAGAGGATGAGTGAATGAATGGTGGATTCGTGTTGTTTGGGGATGGTAGAGTCATTCCAAGTTCCTGCCCCTGACCTATGCACCCAATTTTGAGCACTTGCTTTGTAACCTAGCCTAAATTGATCAATTAGGCCTAGAGACCTAGTAGGCGTTCTGGATTGCTGGAGTAGAGTTGGAGCAGGAGATTTGGAGGTTTGTTAGGGTCCCCTAAAAGGTGTTCAATTCCATCATTTGTTTGCCTATACCTTTGGGATTTTGTCAATTTTTGTTGAGAAAACCTAGTTTGGAGGGCTAGTAGCCTTACTAGTCAAGGTATAGGTTGAAGAGTTTTGGGAAGTTGGAGATCAAACCAACTACATAGAAGGTGTTTGTTGATCTGTCTTAAGGTGTTGGAGAAGCCTTAGGGGTTGGACAATAGTCTGGACATCAAATCCTTCATATGCCTTGTATGTGCCTTTGGTTGGTTGGTTGGTTGAAGGCTAGTTGAAGTGGGTGAGTGGGCAAAGGACAATAGAGTAAACCTTTGTGTGTTGCTTCCCTTGTGCCACTCTGCATCAAAAGGGAAAAGAATATTCTGGTGAACGAGAAGATAGGGATGAAGAGGAGATCCCTAGGCAGGAAGAGATAGACGTTCCTGCAGACTAGAGACCCTTACTCAATGCCCTCAAATCCATGGAGCGAAGGACCATGGATATGAAAATAGACCTGCCAGTGTTTGCAGGAAAAATGGAACCTGATTCAGTGATGGAGTGGATAGACTCCTTGAATAATTTCTTTGAAACAGAGGAAATACCAAACCACCAAAGAGTGAAGACGGCTCAGTCCAAAATGAAAGGGGCTGCACTAACTTGGTGGAATTTCATCCAAGATGACAGGGTGAAAGAAGTAAAGAACAAAGTTGCTACGTAGAGTAAGATGATGGCTTTAGTGAAGGAAGCCTATGTTCCATTGGATTACAATATCCAATTACATAAGAGGAGACAAAACCTGAAGCAAAAGGAGTTAGATGTCAGTGCATACACTGAAGAATTCATGAAACTTTGTGTTCAGACCAAGGTGAGGGAAAGAGAGGAAGAGAGGGTAGCAAGGTATCTCAATGGATTGAGGTTTACTATCCAGGAATATTTAAATCTGCATAGTCCAGATACAGTACAGAAGTGCTATCAATTGGCACTCAAGGTGGAAGAAAAATTAAAGAGAAGGCAAGAACAGAATAATAGAGGAAGAGGAAGGTAGCAAAGAGGGGGAAGAAGTCCATTCAAAGGTAGAGGAAATGGATTTGGACACCAAGGTGAAACCAATCAAGAGAGAAGCAAAGGAGACAGCAGTCAAACTCAAGGGGGGAGTTATGATCAAAAAGGAAACTTTAGGGGCAGAAGACCACCATTTAGAGGGAGATCTCAGGGCAGAGGTCCTATCAGATGTTACAATTGCAATCAGGAAGGCCACGTAGCCGGTAGATGTCCAAAAAAAGCAACAAGTTCAATGGGAGAAAGGAGGACAAATCTGATCCAAGAATCTGATTGTCAAAGTTTGATAAGCTCCAACACTTATCAGAGTGTGAGTGATACTGTCAAATATGGGTATCTTGAGACAGGAGAAGCTTTGATGATCAGGAAAGCAATGGCCACTATGAAGGTGCCTGACAGAGAACCCCCACAAAGAAAGTCTCTTTTCAAAACTACTTGCAAGGCAGGAGGAAAGGTATGTAGAGTTCTGATTGACTCTGGATCTACTAAAAATTTTGTGTCTGTTGAAATGGTAGAAAAGCTTAAGCTTAGAAGGCTACCACATCCCTGCCCGTACAAGGTCTCATGGCTCACTCAAGGTTAGCAAACAGTTGTGGAAGAGTAGGCTTGGGTGGAGTTTCAAACTGGACCATACAAGGACAGATTATTGTTTGACATAGCTCAAATGGATGCTTGCCATCTCCTACTTGGAAGACCATGGCAATTTGATTTGAAAGTGTAACATGATGGAGTTAGAAACACCTATTCAATCACCAAGGATGGTGAGAAGACAGAGTTACTACCATTAATGGAGAAGGAGGTAGAATCAAAAGGGAAAGAAGTCAAGGTGATGATGGTAGAAGGCAAACAATTTATGACAGAAATAGCAGAAGAAGGAGCAGTTGCATATGCTCTAATTCCATGCCTAAAGGTGAACAAGGTGCAGCAACAAGAAGTCAAGGGAGAGAAGAAGCAAAGGTTCATAGACCCTGCTATCCAAGAACTATTGGACAAATACAAAGGCATCATCTCTGATGGAATGCCAAGGTCCCTACAACTTATAAGGGACATCAGTCACTACATAGATCTAATCCCAGGATCTACACTTCCAAACAAAGCAGCATACAAGCTTACCCCAAAACAAAATGCAAAGGTAGCAAGACAGATTGAGGAATTGTTGGACATAGGCCTAATTGGCAAGAGTTTAAGTCCATGTGCAGTACCAGTTGTACTAGCACCAAAGAAAGAAGGCACTTGGAGGCTTTGTACTGATTCAAGGGCTATTAACAAGATCACAATCAGATATAGGTTCCCCATACCTAGGATAGAGGATTTGCTTGATTATTTAGGAGGTGCCAAATATTTCACAAAAAAAGATTTGAAAAGTGGCTATCATCAGATTAGGATTAGGCCAGGGGATGAATGGAAAACGGCATTTAAAACCAATGAAGGGTTGTATGAGTGGAAGGTCATGCCTTTTGGTTTATCCAATGCTCCTAGTACATTCATGAGGTTGATGAATGAGGTCTTGAGAGAATTTATGGGCAAATTTGTCATAGTATATCTAGATGACATTCTAATTTTTAGTAATACAAGGGAAGAACACCTCAAACATATAGACCTGGTCCTCAAAAGGTTACATGAAGAACAGCTAATGATAAACTTGGAGAAGTGTTTGTTTATGCAGGAGGAGATCATCTACTTGGGTTTTGCCATCTCACATGGCAAACTGCAAATGGATCAAGAGAAGGTAAGTGCCATATTGTCTTGGCCAACTCCTAGAACCATGAATGATGTCAGAAGTTTCCATGGGTTAGCAACCTTCTATGGGAAGTTTATAAGAGGGTTTCGTCATGTCTGTGCACCCATGCTTGACACCATAAAAGGAGGACAGAAGTGCAGATTTACTTGGACAAAGGAGGCAGATGATTCATTTGAAACATTGAAGAAGAAAGTGGCATAGCAGCCAGTCCTTGCACTTCCTGATTTTAGCAAGATTTTTCAGGTTGAATGTGATGCAAGTCACATGGCAATTGGCGCAGTACTCATTCAAGAAGGTAGGCCTATTGCATTTTTCAGTGAAAAATTAAATGATGCTAAGAAAAGATATTCATCCTATGATTTGGAGATGTATGCTCTAGTCCAGTCACTCAAGAAGTGGAGGCATTACTTGATGCCAAAGGAATTCATAGTGTTTACAGATAATCAAGCCCTTAGTTTCATAAATAGCCAAGAGAAACTGAACCATAGACACATGAAGTGGGTGGAAACTTTGCAAGCTTTCACTTTCACACTCAAGCACAAAAAAGGGGTCAAGAATAAGGTAGCAGATGCTTTGAGCAGGAGGGCTCTCACCCTAAATCAGATTCAATTGGAAAGTGTTGGAATTGATTCCTTAAAGACTATGTATGATATTTATGAAGACTTTGGAGAGATCTACAACGTGTGTACTTCTTTTGGAGATAAATATCATGTTGAGTATTCTAAATTTCTGATACAGGATGGATTACTATTCAAAGGAGGACAGTTGTGTATCCCACGGTGTTCTATGAGGCTGAACATCATTAAGGAGAAGCATTGTGGGGCCATGGCAAGACATTTTGGTCTAGATAAGACTTTGGATCTTGTGAAGAGGCATTACTTTTGGCCAAAGCTACAATCAGATGTCAGAAAATTTGTGGAGGCATGTGTGATCTATCAGAAGGCAAAAGGAAGATCCACTAATGCAGGTTTATATCAAACATTGCCCATTCCTTCTAGGCCATGGGAGAGCATAAGTATGGATTTTGTGTTAGGTTTACCTAGAACAAGGAAGGGATATGACAATGTTTTTGTGGTAGTAGACAGATTTAGTAAAATGGCACATTTCTTGCCATGCAAAACTACTTGTGATGCTTCATATGTTGCAGACCTATTTTTCAAGGAGATAGTGAGGATTCATGGATTGCCATTGAGCATAGTGTCAGATAGAGATGTGAAATTTATTGGCCATTTTTGGAGGACTCTTTGGAAGAATCTTGGTACAAATTTATCCTTCTCATTAGCATATCATCCTCAAATAGATGGACAGACTGAAGTAGTCAATCAGTCATTGGGAAATCTGCTCAGATGTTTGACAAGGCAGCATGGAAAGAAGTGGGATAACATCCTATCACAAGCCAAATTTTCCTATAATGACACTATCAATAGAAGTATAGGGAAATCACCTTTCCAGGTGGTATATGGTATTCATCCAAGAGGTATTTTGGAGTTAAGAGATTTACCTACAGGAGAGTCTATTAGTGCACGTGGAGAAGCTTTTGCAGCAGCAATCAAAGAGGTGCATGATCAAGTCAAAACTCAACTCCAACAAACTACATTGAAGTATAAAGAATATGCTCACAAGAAGAAGAGAGATGTATAGTTTGATGTTGGAGATTTGGTGTGGGTTAATTTGAAGAAGGAAAGACTTCCAAAAGGTAAATATACCAAACTCATGCAGAGGAAGATTGGACCATGTCAGATTTTGAAGAAATGTAGACAGAATGCCTATGAGATCCAACTTCCTTCTGATCTTGGATTGTCACCTATCTTCAATATATGTGATTTAACTCCATACAAGCATACTCCAGATATAGACCACGAACCATTACAGAGTATAGCAGATGATGATATCCCTAAACATGATCCACCACAATTGCAGAAGATTTTAGACTCAAGAGTGGCAAAGAAAACAAGGGACAAAGAGTATATGGAATACTTGGTGGCTTGGCAAGGAAAACCCGATACAGAGGTAGTTTGGATGACTGAAGAACAGCTCAACAAACATGGTGCATACCTACAAACGCTCATCTCAAGTGGACTTGAGATTTCTTCTCTCAGGGAGTATGGTGCAGGAGCACCCCTTCAAAAAGAAGACTAGGTCTTAATATAGTATGTTTTATGCATTTGAATGTAATAAGGTCAGTTTGACCAATTCCTGTTTGTAAGTCAATCTAGGTTTATGTGCAAGTTGGTTAGTAAGTTGTTATGTTAGTTGTCATCTCCCAGCCGCTTGGAAGTGTCTCCCAGCCGCTGGGAATCAAATCTGTACTACTCTCGGGAGTAGATATTTATAACCTAGATCAGATTGCTTTAGAGATCATCAAAGATAGATTGGAGATTCGACAGTGCAGTAGGTGTACAATCAGTTGTGAAACTGAACCAGAGTGATTGTATACATTTTTTGAAATCATAATCAAGGAGATTCTATTGGTGTTGTTTTACTGTGTTTCGAATTCACTGTGTAGTCGATTTTCTGGTCTACATTCGAGATGGGTACTTAACCCATTCCACTGGTTGGATTATTTCATAATCGGTGGAATGGTTGTATATATTAGTTTAGGGTTTTGATTTTTTTGTTTGTCCATGTTCAGATTCACAAGATCAGTTACAGCATTGAAGAATCCTAGCATGTGTATATGCTAGGTTGCCAAAGTGCAGAGGGCTGCATATTAGTGGGAGAAACAGTTCAGAACAATCGCAGGGAGAAAACAGATCAAAAACCAGGAAAATCTGTAGGTTTCAAAAGATATACAATTTGTGTGTATATCACTTTTGTATGCGGGATATACAAGTTGTGAGTATATCGTGATCGCATATCCCTACGTATATTGCTTTTGTCTATCGTTGTTGTATGCGAGGAACATACATCAGAAATGTGCAAGGCCGTCGGTATACAAATGGAATCAAAATTTGGTCAAATGCATATTTGAATTGAATATACATTTCCTGTATATATCACTTTTGTTTGCCAGGGATAGTTCATGTGTATATCGCTTTTGCATCGAAGTACCAGGTTGTGTGTATCCGACAATCGCACATCGGATTTGTATGTTGAAAGTGTTGATATACAATCTCTATGTATATCACAAATGTATATCAGGTTCAATCCCTGTGTATACCGCAGTTGCATGATTACGAGTATCCCACAGATATATATGGCAGATTGTACATTGTGAATGTACATCGGGTTGATACAAAGAAGTCAGCAGTCAACCTTTCCTGAAAAGCATATTTTGGAGGAATGTTCGGTGAATGTATATTTGGAGTTGCATGTTTCAAGTTATATGTATATTAGAATATACATTCCACAGATACATTGGGTTACATGCAGGAAGTGACCGGTAGGAGCGGTAGGAGGAACTGGCATGGCAAGTCAAGGTTTGTATGTACAAAGCTGACTGTATCGGTGTGACTGTAAACATCGAGGTGAAACCTATTTAGAAGGCCGATAGCGTATGTGTTGCCGATAGGTAACAAATGTAAAGTGCATTCATCGGTATGAAATTTGGGATCGGTGGAAAGGTTTTGAGCTACACTGATAGAAGAAGTCTTGGCGATAAAAGTGTCAGGGACACGTCGATGTGAAAGTAGGGTTTCGATGTGAGAGGAATTTGGTTGGCCAATGAAGTTGATCTCGCCAATAGGTAAACATACAAAGGTAAATGTATGTTAGCGACTAGTTGAAGACCATTCCGTACGATTCCGCTGGCTGCTCTACATCAAGTACACTCTTCTAATTGCAATGGTGACAGCCTAAGCTAGCTAGATTGTTACAAATTTGCAATAGTTAGAACTCCATTTTGTGTTAATCTCACAATCGTTGAAACCCATGACACTAAATTCCTTCGAGCATTTTGTAGGCTTGCTTTGGCCTTGACATCATCCAAAATCACAAGAGTTGGCTTCAATTGCTTCAGTGGCGGTTGTTTCAAATGTATATTGGACTATGGGATAAGTACGACCTTGTACATTTAGCAAGATGCCATTGGGTATGCTCATACAAATTTATATATCTACTATGATTCTTTGAGCTTTTTGAGTAAACTTTCCCTATTTGATTTTATGCATCCTACTATTGTTGTTAATGGAAGTTTCCAAAACCTAATTCACTATTTATAATCAAGTAATTTTTCTTAGAATATTGCGCTAAGTTTGATGTAGTTATGGTTCCCATTTAGTGTAACAGTGCAAATTGATAAGACATTCATCCTTTTTATTTTTCCCAGCAATGAAAATGAAGGCCTTATGTGTGACAATGGTTTTGAAATCTAATTTATGGCTCATCATATTACTTGTGGTGCATATATACTATGCAGATTTGATTTGCTCTATTGATGGTTTATTTTAACATATAACATGTAGTTGTTGGCTCCTCTGTTCCATAGGATTTTTTTTGTCTTTCTCTGGTTGTATATGAATTATGGCATATTTTTCTTTAATTCTGGGTGTATACCAAAAACGGAGCTAAGATGTGGCATGACTGTATGGTGCATTTGAAACTTTGCAGGTAGTTTTCAAGAGTAAAATCAGGTTTTAGCAAAGATTTTTAGTAATATTCTCTAGAATGTATGTATCTGTGTGTAGCTAGGATATATATTTATTTAAGGGCTAGAGCTTCTTAAATTTTGGTTAATATGGAAAGTTTTGTTAGGCCCAAAGCTGCTTAACTTTATATTAATCATTTCTATTGTAGGATGGAGATTTTGGTGTGAAAAATGTCCCATATGGAAAAATTAGATCCTAGGAATTACGGCATATTTTTATTTAATTCTGGGTGTATACCAAAAATGGAGCTAAGATGTGGCATGACTGTATGGTGCATTTGAAACTTTGCAGGTAGTTTTCAAGAGTAAAATCAGGTTTTAACAAAGATTTTCAGTAATATTCTCTAGAATGTATGTATCTGTGTGTAGCTAGGCTATATATTTATTTAAGGGCTAGAGCTTCTTAAATTTTGGTTAATATGGAAAGTTTTGTTAGGCCCAAAGCTACTTGACTTTATATTGAATCATTTATATTGTAGGATGGAGATTTTGGTGTGAAAAATGTCCCATATGGAAAAATTAGATCCTAGGTCACTACGTGACATTCTATAAAACAATTCATGTGCCTTGTCTATTGAAACACATAGGAATATCAACAAAAGTTGTGATTGCAGCAGAATGAGGTCTTAAAGAAATAAATTTGGCAAACTAGACTCCGCAACCTTCATCCGCATCTTGAAGCAATGAATAGACAGAACCTTCCTTAGAACCTTCCTTACCATGCTTTGTTCTGTCAGCATTTGGCAGGGACTCTTGCTGCAGTGCAACCCTTGTTATTGTTATCCATTTAATCTCTACCATAGATTAATTTCTTATTGTTATTGTTATCATGGCGTCTTAGAGAATCTTGTTTGAATATATTTTAAACGAGCCACTCGCTGCATACTCAGGCGAATGGAAATAAATGAATGAATGAAGAATTTTAATAACATCCACAAGGCCGTAGCAACCTATGGGACCCAGCAGTCGCACACAGCCTCGTCAAACGGAACAGCAGACATAAAACGCCCCCTAATTTGCCTAAACTTCCTTCTTGAGATCTTCCCTTCTGCTATGAAGTTTGATCACAAGGTTCGTCGTACTACCCAACCTTGTCTCTTCAAATAGGGTTCCAGGATTGGCGATTTTCAAAGTTTCACCGTAACTGTATCAGATGTCATTATATGCCTTGCACTCCAAGAGGAAGTGTCGTTCCGTCTCCACCACGCCTTTGTTGCAAAAGAGGCATATTCTCTCCTCCCATTCCTCTTTAGGAGTTAGCCATCTACCCATTTCACACCTAAGATGATGTGAGCGAGCTCATCCTAAGTTGGGCAATCAACATTTTCACTTTCCACTTAATGTCTGCTCCTATATAGGCTTTTTCTTCAAGATCCCTCGTGGGGTTGAATTCTTTGAGGTAGTATTCCTTTTTACGACCCATTTGTTTTGTCCACATGATGCACTTTTCTTCTCACATATTTTTTTATTTCTTCATTAGTATTTGGGCACTCCTGCATGCTAATATCCCACCTCTTTACCCATTTGTCATTTTGCTTCCTCCAAGTGTTCTTTCTTCTAGTTAACTCTTCTTCCATAATTAGCCTAGGCCACCTATGGCTCTTCATGTTTTGAATCTTCTTGAGGTAGCTTAATAACCGTATCATTGTCGATGCCTCTAGAGGGAAGGACCCTATTTCAGCAAGTAATATCTCATACGGCATCGAATTCTTGACTTTGAGACTGTTGACAATGAAGTGTTTCTGGATTCTCTCTATCTGCTTTCATTTCTAATCTGACATACTGCTGCCCCAAATTTCACACCCGTAGAGAATCACCGGGGTAACCAACAAACTGAAGAGTGTTCTCTTGGTCTTCCAATACCATAACTCCGCAATCTTGCACCTATTTTGAAGAGAGTACAACGCTTTCCATCCTCCTTGAATTCTTTTTGCTCTATGTCATGCCCACTTTTTACGAGTGGCCACGACACGAGACACCACATGTCATGCCCACATTTCCCATGTGGTCATGACATGAACCACCAAAAATTTTCCCCCTATCCCTAAATCCCCATCACACAAGGCGGGGAAGGAAGACAAGGCATGGATGAATCATCCAAGACACCTTGCCAAGAAAAAAAAAAAAAAAAAAAAGGGAAAACAACATTAAGTGACCAAAACATCAACCAAGCGAGAAGTAATATAACATCTATTCAACCAAAGATAAGTTAAAACATCCGTACGTAAATGAGATACAAACTTGTTCGTTCTAACCTAACATAACAATACGAGAAAGCTCAAGCATGCGAAAATATAGAGGGTACTCTAGACAATACTTTTATTCCAATACTAAAACATAGCATGGCTACATAATGACAACACAAAGATACCCACATTCATTATAACCAAATTGACATAATTATAGACATAAACAATAATTGATTCCCCCTTTTTTTTGCAATACAGAAGTATATCCTACATCTACTGATAAACTATTACAATTACAAGGAGGAGGCTAGCTCCCCAAAACATAGAAGAGTTGTGCACCGAAAATCATTACAAGAGAGATAAATAACCCCTGATTATTTCCTTTACAACAAGAGAAATAAATAATAATTAATTAATTTTCTTGACCAACAGAGAGATAAATAACCACTAATTACTTTCCTTTACAACAAGAGAAAACTTTACATCAATTATTCTCCTATGCATCAGTAGAATAAAATAACATTAATTGCATAAATTAATCTTGCATACGTCAATAAAATAAAATACATATTAATTACTTACCCCCAAAGTATCAAGAAATAAATATACATCAATTACTTCTCTGAAATATAAAGATAAGAATAAATACGATAATCCTTTCTTGAATACATCAAAGAGATGAATACTCATTAATTATTTTTTCGAAACATCAAAAGAAATAAAGACAATAATGGTTTTTACTTTACATCAATAGAGGCAAATAGCCATAATGATTTTTCCAACAGACGAAGGCCAAGATTCCACCAAGATTCCAAGAGAACACCATAATCGAGACCAATGGGGGATGTTGCTCACCTCTCAACCATATTGCCATCGTCGAGCACAAATGGATGTCCATTGCGCTCTAGGCAACCCCCAAGCTACGGAGAGAGGAGCTCATGGAACCACTACCATAAGGTCATACTTACACGAGGAGGGTCTCAAGTAGGGCACTAAGTTTAAATACATAGATGTAAAATCAAACCACATATACACCCATCACCTCTCCAAGGGGGAAAAACAGCAAGACTAACAACACTCAAAGATCAATCTCCCATCAACATAAGCATACCACAAATTTGAGCATGAAAAGCATAACGTCATTCATACACACCAAACCAAGAAGGGGAAAGAAAGAAAAATAATGCAAGGAACATCAATACACTTAACTCCATACATAAACATTTTCTATTCATTTAACAAAAATAAAAGAGCATCAATAAAAGAAATTTAATTCTATCACATTCTTTTAGTATCTAAGGCACTAGCCATCACAAGGTAATAGTCCACCCAAAATCATTCTTTTGGCATATTCACTCTCACACTAACAACATTTAACTCCTGCATAACAAGAGATTGCTAAAGAAAAAAAAACATAGATTTTCAACTTGACCAAAAAACATAGATTTTCAAATTGACCAAACATTCTAAGTATTCCTATTTACAGTCCACTGGTTTAACCTCAACATTCCTTAGCAACCTTACTTCATGGGTATCCCAATGATGATAAAATTAAATGCGCATATGTATATCCTTTAAGAGCTCCCTTACAATTTTATGCACTATCTCCTAGCTTATTATTGCTATTTACAAAGCACTAAAGTACAAGAGAGAGGACATTTTCAAAGGACTAAAATATAGTATTCATCTCATGAGCCTAATCACCCCTATAAGGGTGAGAACAACACCACATATTGTCGGTGTTCTTGGCTGATAAAGATTGTAACTTAGTTGTTTTTAAATCTATAACTATCTATGTATAAGTTGCAGTAATCATTTGTTACTACCCATAATTTAATGATGAAAGTTGTTTTATTTTCCATAACACAAACAAAAATTTATTTTATTTTAATCTGTTTTTATTTTTATTTCTCTTTTTTTCTTTTCTCTGCAGGGCTGCAGTCCCATGGCAGCACAAAGAGGTCAACGAAGGGTAAGCCCAGCGAAGGCTTGACCTACTTAACCAAAGTTTTGTTTTGTTGAGTTTCCCCAACAAGAATAATAAAACAGAGGACATATACATCGATAAAAATACAGGGCAAGTATAAATAAAAGTGGCATACATCCACAGGATTCACAGAGAGCTATAACAGAGTAAACATGAACAATGTATGTGAGCTTGGGAGGATGCATTCCAGCAAGGTAGCACTTCATCAAACATGTTAGGCTCAGGGCATGAGACCCCATAACAAGCTCACAATAGAGAAGCATCCTCTGGAGGAAGGCGTACCTCCTTAGGCCGCGGCCCAACGAAGGAGGCCACACCAAATCTGGGAGAACAAAATGAAACTCTATTCTTTCTAAGCCTCTACACTACTGTGGCACCTAGATCTACTTGTTACGCCTTCAACAGGGCTTAAAATAAATTTCATTTTATTCTATTATTTGCTACATTGAACCCTCGACATTAGGCATGAATGCCATTCACAAGAACCCCCAAAAAAACAAGGAAAGAAAAACATATCTAACAACAATAAGTTAAAAACTATGTGCCTCATTTGTGGAAAACTCCAAATAACGAGTGGGACAAATGGTTTAATAAATATAGATTTCTTAAAAAGAACTGGGTTCTTGTCCAATGCAAGTGAATTTCAAAAACTAGAAAACATTCAAATGAAAGCTATGAATGATGGGGAATACCTCCCCTCTCCATGGTTGCCCACACCCATCATTATCCTCTTCTATGCCATAAAGTCAACAACCCCCTCCTCCGACCACAACCATTTTCAAAGCTAAAATACCCACAATAAAACATAAAGGGACCGTCCATTTTATTAACTGCACAAAGCCCTCTCCAAAAACTTTCCACAGAGGTAAAAAATCAAAAAATAAAATGTATGGCCCCGTTTGTTGGCTCCCCCTTGTTTTTAGAGAAGGAGCTGCCTTCTCCTTTCTTTCCTCACATTTTCTCTAAACCCTAAAAATGCCTTTTTCCTGGCCTCTAACTCCCTTATAATTTCTATAATTATAAGATCCTCATGCCAAAAAAACATTCGATTCATTTCTTTTAAAAAAAATCGTCTTACTTCATATCTTACTTTTACCTCTTAATCTTTCTTTAATTTTTTTAAAAGAAATCAATTCTATCCTAATAGGATAAGGATTATCTAAAATAAAAAAACTTTATTCTCTCTTTTAAAAAATAAAAATTAAAGTAAATTCTAGATTTTTATAATTATAATTATTATTATTTTAATTTTAATTTTCTTTCTTTCTTTATTTATGAACAAACAATTTCACACATAAATGTGTATTTTTAGATTGTCTTTATTAATGATAAATAACAATTCTACGTACATAAATATAAGTAATGAGGTGAGAGTCCAATAAATTAAATTATTGAAATCAACCTAAACTCACCCCTAAGAAGATCTCATGGTAGATGTACTCTACCTTCAAGTGTGAAAAGATGAATCTAGATCTTCGAAAGAGTCATAGGAGTCGACAGGCCCATATCCCAAGAGTGATCAACCTTTGAATTAATCTGTCGTTATGTCTTTTAGATAAGGTTCAGAGGGGGTCTTTGTCATGACCACATGACATCTCCAAGTTAAATGGAGGACAAGCATTTAGAAACAACAATTAACTCAACATTAGATTAAACCAATCTAGCCTTAACATAAATCCAAAACTTCATATGACTCCCAGTGAAATTCATGAAAACCTCACATTCAAAAGTAATAGACCCTTTAACAATAAAATAAAAACTAAATTTAACTTCACTTTGAAAGCATGGAAATTTAGCAAGAGCACCCCACTAACCTGAATGAAAAACTAGTAAAGTGAATGAGAATCTCAGTCCACTAAAAGAACCACACACAAGGATCACAAGCACGAAATGGGTTTACACACAACAGGGGTCCAAACACCTAATGAGCCCAGTTCAAGGTAAATGGAAGAATGCATGATACCATACTCTATCTGCAATCGAATAGGATGGTTTGGGTGACCAATATACCTTAAGAAGCAAGGTAGATAACTTGACCACTGGCTAGGGTAAGGTGGAATAGTTAATTGGCTAAGTGATTTGATGTCTCCTCCTCCACATCCACCCATTGGCCAACACCTGCATATGTATATCCTGCACACCTAAATCGAAGCATCAAATCCAACAATGTAATCATAGCCGAAGCAGCTTTAATATATTAATGAGGATGTATAACCAATCACTACCTATATCCATTTGGCAACTATATTATAGAATAATCAATCATTTTATCATTTTAATCTAGAACTAGATAAATAATAGGATATGCACCAGTCAGACAAGGGCAACCCTTACAGTCTACAAGTTTCCCAGTTGAGCTTGTGGTGAAAATCAAGCCCGAGGTACTTGTACTCCTCGACTATCTCCAACGGGCTGCCTTCAAAGGTAAAGGTATACTACTTTTTTCTTTTTAGAGAGAAGATCATTACTTTGGTTTTGCTTGTGTTCACCTGCATTCCAACCTCTTGACAAAAAGTTTCAAGTGCTCTCAAATGTTCCCTCAAGCTGCTGGCTATTTTGGTGATTAAAATGAGGTCATCCACATAAAGAAGCAGTTTTATAACATACTTAGCTAGCTGAATCCCCTCCCCACTATCTTTATTTAACCATTCTTCTAATTTATCAATGTAAAATCCAAATAAAGTTGGTGAAAGTGGACAACCTTGCTTGATGCCTATATTGCTGCCAAAACACTCTGACATTCCATCACTAGTTCTGATTTTAGCCTTTACTTGCTCATTCAATCTATGGACAGCAGCTCTATTCTCATCTGGAACCCCCAGCTCCTTCATTCTATTCCAAAGTTTGTCACGAGGAACCGTGTCAAAGGCTTTTTTAAAGTTGACAAAGCAACAAAAGGCCTCGTCCTCCTGAATGTTCCATATTTTTTCAATCAAGAACCTAAGTGTAGCCCCATGATCAATAGTAGAGTGCTTCGGTCTAAATCCAGCTTGACCCTTAGCTCTTTTTCCTTCTTTTTCTGCCCACCTGCTGATTCTGCGCTCTATCATGCTTCCAAAGAGTTTACCAAGAAGGGGATTAACCATGATAGTGCGATAATTTGACGGGTTATTAGTATCACCACTTTTGAAGATAGGGATAACCACACTAGTCGTCCACTCTTTCGAGAAGCCCTCTTGGATGACCCTATTGAAGATGTGTTTGATACGAGGTGCCAGTACTTTAGCACCCCACTTTAAGTGCCCAGCTTGCAGCCCATCAATATCATGTGCTTTCCCACTTGCCAATTGTTTTATGCCTTGAATGACGTCTTCAGTGTTGAAAAATTTTGTATTCGCATAGATTATTAGGGCTTTATGTTTATCTTGGTCCCTCTCATATAGCAACTTCACATACTCAAGCCATTGGTTTCTGGTGATATTGTTTTCTGTTTGTTTCTTCTTTTGACGTAGCTCTTTCCAAAAGCTTTTAGGATTGTTTTTTCCAAGGGCAATCAACTCTATTCTTCTATTGTTTACATACTTCTCTGTCTTATTATATAGCATCTTTTCGTACTCCTTCTTATGCTCTTTGTCCATACCTCTTTTTCGCAGATTTATTTTTGCTATCTTACATTCCTCGTCGAACCATGGGTTTGCCAGGAAAGTATTTCTTGTTCCTCTCTTGGGTCTGGCTCTCTTACAACCATTTAAGGCCTTGTGCATTAGGGGAATCAGCATGATCTCTCTGAAAAATTGATTCTTTATGTTAGCTATTTTTTCTTCATGATCACTGAAAAGTTGTTTGATTGCAGCTCTAAAGATTTCTTGATTCTCATGATTGAGAAGGATTTTACATTAGGGAATAGTCTTCTTTTGGCCAAAGTGGACTTGTTTTTCCTGTTGTTTCCTTATGTGAATGTGAACCTTAATATGAATTGGATTATGGTCTGATTTCAGCTCTACGACATTGTCCCCAATCACAACCTCCATCAGCTTCAAGGTATAGCTCTGCAAGCAAATGACATAATCTACTACACTTTGGTTGTTGTACGTTTTGCAAGTGATGCTTCCTGATTTAGGCCATGCTCTCATACTATTGCAGATGACTATGTTGTAAGAGCTACAAAGCCCTAAGAGTTCAGCCAAGAAGTGTGAAACTGCACCTTTACTATCTTGTGAGACCCTGTCCCAAAGTTGGTTGTTCTCTTCCTCTAACTATAGAGGGTTATCTTTCTCTATGTTGTTGTTTTTCAGATTGAGAGCTTGATTATTTGCAGTTCTCGCATTAAAGTCACCAATTATTACTATTTCTCCCATTTTACTAAAAACATAAATGTCTTTTTTTAGAGCTGCAAATGGGTCTTCACGATCTAGATTCCTTTTCTTATAAAATTTTGATCCCTTTGGAGTGAAGTAGCATGCTACCATCCTTGTTGTGACTTGGTTTTATGTAATTTTAAGCCATATGAACTACTTGTTTGGATCTTCTTTCTCCACTTTTACGAAATTGTCCCATTCCTCTTTAATTAGGACCGCCACTCCACTGTGTCCCTTGCCACTATCAGTTCTTTCATTCCACACTGAAGTCTTTTTATACCCTTCAAAATCCAAAATCCTACACCCATCATGTTCATGAGTCTCAATAAGGATGATGACATCCTTTCCCTCTGCTATGGACCCCAATCCAGGTCCTCTTCTCCATGGATACCCTCTATAGTTCCAACTTACCAATATCAAATACTCCTAGGGGGGCCTGAATTCCTATTTCTTGTGTGACGTTTTGTAACCTATTTGGGCTTTGTCATTTTGTAGCCAAGCCCATTTTCCTGCATCTCTTGTCACCTTTACTTTCTCCCACTCTTTCCTCCTTTCTTCTTGTTGTACTATTGTAAGGTCCTCATCAATGTAAATTTGTGTGCCTTTAAGGAATCTTTTATTCCTTAGTATCCTATTTTTGTCCTCTATGTTCTTCAAGATGACTCTCACATGTCTATTTTTGCCTCCTCTTATCCATCTTCCTATCCTGTTTGCTTGTTGTATGACTCCTGTCCATTGAATTTGAAAACATAATTTCCTCTTTACACTCATTTGATGTAGATGAGTATTTATGATTTTGACTGCTCATCGATGCTTGCATTTCCCCTTGTCTTGTCTTGTGAGTATGAATTGCCATTGTTGATATTGTTGAGTACCTATCTTTATCATGATCATCAATATCTTGCTGCTTTTGAAAACGTTTCAACTTCATACTTATATATGAATTAAATGTTTGAAAATTATAGAAAAAGTGTTTTAGGGTTTCTTGATTTGTGGCTAAAAATACAGGGTTTCTATGTTATACCATGCCTGATGGGGCTTAAAGAAGTGGCTAGGAAGGTAGGGATTGAGCCAAATGAGGTTTCCGATATGGGGAATGTTAACAATGCTCCTAATATCAACACAAATGGATGCCAATCTGTAATAGATTATATAGTGGAAGATGATGTAATGTCCCCATTTTTGTGAGCATCAGGGTTCGAGGGAATTAGCCTATTATCTGACCCTCGTGGGCTAATGGAGTTGTTTAGAGGGTCCCATTGGCAATTATCAGGGTGTTTCCTTCTCCAGAACTCAGTTTGGTTAAAGATTGGCCTTCGTTTGACTTAGTTCCTCACACTTACTATTTATAGTAAGTCACCATTTTAGGGGAGTTTGTATTGCTATTAATAGTTAGGCACCTGGTCGTATTATGGATTTGTCATCAGGGATGGTTCTAGACTCATTTTGCATACACTTACTATTTATAGTAAGTTACCTAGTGATTTGGACTGTGTTTCTATATATAGCAGGGCACCTGGACATGTGGTAACTTCAGTGTTGATCCCAATTTTCAGTTGGCTTGGAGAAATAAGGTTTATTATGCAAGTTATAATATTTAATTATTAATAAAGGTGACTTTATTAATAATTAAATCATTAAAGGCATATTATAAAGTTATTAAAGTCACTTTATATTCAATGAGGCCATGACCCTCAACTTAAGTGATTTAAAGTGTAATTAATTATTACCTTGGTATGGGTGCCCAAATATCAAAATATTTTATAAAGTCAATGTGCAAACATGAATATCATTTTAAATCACTTAAGTTGAGGGTCATGGCCTCACTGATCATCATAGTCATGGGGAATACTCACCTCGTCACTCTCATTACTGGAATCAGGAGATGGCTCATGTCTCCGATTCTGAGGGGCTGGCTAGGTAGGTACTCTACAAGACCTCTCTGCAAACCTAACTACAAAATCTTGGTCAGATAGCAATTGAAGTAATCTGACTTAATTCCCTCCAAAGCACACACTATAGTCTGCAGACTAGATATGGAAGTACCAACTACTACCCCCGTCCGCCTTTCCTCCAATTGTGCTAACCACGAGAGGTGCTCCACAAACTTATGTGTGCTGTTGAAACAAGACAAGGTTTGGACAACCCTATCCTCGATAACTATTAACTGCTCCTTGAGTCCTAGTGACTCAATAGGCTCACGCCAACCATCCACCTCAACCAAGGCATTACCTGAACTACCGACAAATGTAGGAGACATGCTCCCACCTGTAGATGCTCTGCAATCCTCAAGCAAATGTGATTAGGCAGCGTGTTGGTCCAGCACACTAGTCACACATGACTCTGCCTCCTCAGCACAAGTCTCTCTAATAGTAATCTCTACTCCACCAATGTAGAGGCTAGCACCCCTATCATGGGATGTCATGACAGCCCTAGATGACTGTATTTCCGTTGTGGTTGATACTAAATGAGCCAAACTCACTTCCTCACAAAGCTCGACAACCTGAAACTGGGACTCCCGAAGAGCCTCTTGAGTGCTCTTCAAGGAATTCTCCATGACAATAAGCTCATCAGTAAGCTTATCCACTTCCCTCTCTTTCCCCTTGAGTGCATTAAGACAAGTCTCACCAAACATGAGTAGGTGATCCCTATCCAAGAGTAGTTGCATGTAATTGGACTTTGTTTCCATCAATGCCTCTCTGAGAGCATGCTAACCTACAAGGGAAAGACCTCCTTTGGGATTGTTTTGTATTCCTGGAATCCTCTAGCAATATTTAGCCATCAGCTAAATAGTGACATCCAAGTGTCTAATGGCTGCATCAATTTGGTCCTTGTTTACCCTCAGTTGTCCTACCAATTGACTGTACTCCTGGGACTCATTAACATCATGCACTTTTTCTTATGTATAATCAACACTATGATATGAAGCTATATCATCTTCACTCACTATTTGATACCCATCATCATGTGAGCCATCAGCACTGCACACTTCCTCAATGAAGGTACTGCTATTATGTACCACATGGGATGGCTCCAATGACATAATAGAAACTGTTGATTGGACACAATCATTACACACTTCTTCCCCATCACCAAGAAGTAGATTTTTTGATTCGTTCTTAACTTCTAACATCTGACTTGCAAAATTAGACTTGTTGTAGCTTGAATCAGCATCACATAATTTGTTTTTAACACTAAGATCTTGAGTGTCAATGTTAGGGAACTCCACACATCCATCATCCTCTTGGGAAATGGCTGCTATCTCATGATGATGCAAGGAAGTATGTCTGCTGTTACAAAATTCTGAATTGTTGGCATTCCTATCTGCAACATCAACAATGAATTCAACCAGAACTTCATTAATTTTTTCCTTATACACCCTCTTGAATACTCTACTAATCCAATATTTTTAGGATGCAACGTGACAATAAAGGTCAGGTAATCATTAAGTGAGTATTGTGCTTTATAATCATCGGGCATATACTGATATCCCTCAAAGAGTTGAGGGGCTTCCCGTTCATAACTTTCCCTCATCTTGATGGCATCCTGTTCAATCTCTTCCCTGGATTTTCCTTCAATATTGTAGTAACCCATAACCGAAATGGATGAGTGCTTGTCACTCAAATGTTGACTATGTGAGCTCAATGAATATTTAATTTACCCCATTGTTAAACTAACATGCAATAGCTGATCATTAACATGCAACCCCAAATCTCTGACATGCAACAACAATCTCTAACATGCAGTTGAGAATCTCTGACATGTAACTTGATTAACATGACAGGATGGCAAGAAACCACTCTGATACCACTGTAATATCCCGAAAGGATATTGCTATAGGTTTTTAAATGTTGCCAATGTATTTTTGTTTGGTTTTGAGAGATATGAATTTTGTTGTGATTTTTTTTTAAATAGATAGCCAGGCAATGTAGCACATAAAGAAATATGCAAATAAAACCAAATAGAACTGATATGAAATTGATAATGATCTTTATTCATGAACAATTACAAGTGCCATCAATTTCAAATTATTCTATTGGAACTTCTTCTACAAATCATACCCGGAGATAGCCAAAGCTAAACATCATGAAATTTTGGAATTGTTGCAGCAATATAAATGTATGATTATTAAATCGATCTACCCCCTTGAATGCTTTCTCCACCCCAAAAATCACAACTAATGCCTTTAATGGATTAGATGCCCACAATGTGATGATATAGGCACAAAAAATTAGGTGTTTTGTCCTAGAATCCACACGCCTGCAATAAATGATGGTACGATTGGCAACAAGGAATTGTTAGGGTTAGCTGGCAGAAGATATCAATTAAATGCAAATAAAGATTAAACAGAGAAATGGAAATACACAGAATTAATAACAGCGAGAGACAAGTTTTAACATGGTTCACCCAAACTCAGGCTACATCCACCAAACAGAGAGTCCAATATTATTATCCAGTAAATCAAATCGATTACAACCACCAATCCCTGCAACTCAATACCATTGCAAATGCTACAATACAATATATCAAAACCCTAACCCTTAGCCACTTTTTATCAAGTCTTTTTGTCTGTTACAAAAAATAGGGTTTTCTTATGTCGGTCACAAAAATTAGGTTTTTTTATGTCGGCTCTGAAAAAAACATGGCTAGTGTACAGTACTTTCCAGATCAGTCACCACCTACCAACAATCTCCCACTTGGAGACTGATTAGACTCCACACCAAACAATCTCCCACTTGGAGACTGATCTTGGACGACACTGCTGCGCGTGTAGCTCCTCCTAGAAATAAGCACCCTGGACTCTACTATTCTATTTTTGTTGTTTTCAGTCTAGAAGACCAACCGAAGCTGAAGAGGAGTTTAGCTTCTCCCTTGTCATTGCCTTTGTAAACATATCCACTAGATTTTCATCTGTATGTATCTGTTCCAGCCTTAACTGTCCATTATCCAACACCGACTGAATAAAATGATACCTCAACTATACGTGTTTGGTCTTTGAATGCAAGGCAGAATTCTTTGCAAGATGTATGGCACTCTGACTATCTGTCTACAAAGAACTGTTAGCCTGTTGTTTACCCAATTCTTCCATGAAAGATTGCAGCCATATCATCTCCTTGCTTGCCTCTGTTGCAGCTACATATTCTACCTCTGTGGTGGATAAAGCAACCACATTTTGCAACCTGGAAATCCAACTCACCGTTGTTCCACCTACAGTAAAGACATAACCTGTAGTACTCCGCCTGGTATCAATATCCCTTTCCAAATCTGAGTCTACATAACCTGCTAAATCAGTATTAGAGCCCCCAAAACATAAGTGTTTATTAGATGTACCTCTCAAATATCTGAGAATCCATTTTACCGCATTCCAATGCTCAAATCCGGGATGACTCATATACTTGCTAACGACTCTGATAGCATGTGCAATATCCGGTCTCGTGCATACCATGGCATACATTAAACTTCCTACAGCTGAAGCATATGGTACCTTGGACATTTTTTCTTCCTCCTCTTGTGTCTTTGGACACATCTCCTTAGTTAATTTCAAATGACTAGGTAAAGGTGTGCTGACATCTTTTGCATTCTCCATATGGAATCTCTGCAACACCTTTTCAACATAAGCAGCTTGAGATAGAGTCAATTTTCTGTTCTTCCTATCTCTGCAAATTTTCATACCAAGGATTTGTTTTGCTACCCCCAAATCCTTCATATCAAATGACTGTGCTAACTGATGTTTTAACTCTCTGATGTGATCCATGTTAGACCCAGCTAAAAGCATGTCATCAACATATAAACATAAAATAATGTAACTGTCATTATCCAACCTCTTAAAATAAACACAATGGTCAGAATTACACCTGCTATAGCCTTGCTCAGCCATAAAACTATCAAATTTCAAATACTATTGTCGAGGTGCTTGTTTCAGGCCATACAAACTCTTCTTCAATCTACACACTTGTTTCTCCTTACCTTTGACCTCAAATCCCTGTGGTTGTGCCATGTATATCTCCTCCTCCAAATCACGATGGAGAAAGGCAATTTTCACATCTAGTTGTTCCAAATGCAAATCTTCAGCAGCCACAATACTTAAAATAGTACGAATAGAAGTCATCTTGACAACCGGAGAAAATATCTCATCAAAATCAATGCCCTGTTTCTATGCAAATCCTTTTACAACTAACCTAGCCTTAAATCTTTTCTTACCTCCATCTTCCTCTTTCAGCCTATAAACCCATTTGTTTGGTAAAGCCTTTTTACCTGCAGGTAACTTACATAATTCCCAAGTCTGATTTTTCAACAAGGAGTCCATTTCTTCTTTCATGGCAAGCTCCCACTGAACTTGTGTATTCACCTGCATAGCTTCATCATACCCTTCTGGTTTACCAGCATCTGTTAACAAAATAGAATACAAAGAGGGAGAAAACTTTTCAGGAGGTCTACTTATCCTTGTTGACCATCTAACATTCACTGGAGTTTGTGGTATTTCTGGTTGTTGTTGCGGAGCATGAGGAACCACTGGAACATCACTATTTGGAGTATCATCCAGCACCACATAATCCTTTTCTTTCTTCTCATGCTGCTGCAACTGATCTTTGTACAACACTTTCTCATTGAATATAACATCCCTGCTTCTCACAATTTTTTGATTTTTAAAATCCCAAAGCCTATAACCAAATTCATCAATACCATATCCAACGAAGGTACACTTTTTTTATTTTTGCATCCAGCTTGGTTCTATTTTCAGAATCTATATGTGCAAATGCTTCACAGCCGAAGGTTTTCAGAAAAGAATAACTCACCTTCTTACTTGTCCATGCTTCCTCTAGAATACCACAGCCCAAAAGAACTGAAGGACCTCTATTAATTAAATATACAGCAGTGTTGACAGCCTCTGCCCACATATTTAAAGATAGCCCAGCATGCAATCTCATGGTCCTTGCACGCTCCATTATTGTCCTATTCATGCGTTCAGCCACTCCATTTTCCTGTGGTGTCCCTGGAACCATTTTCTGCCTACGAATTCCATTAAAGGAACAATAATCTTCAAATTCTTTGCTGCAATACTCACCACCATTATTAGATCTGAGACATTTTAATCTTTTACCTGTCTCATTTTCAACCAAGCTTCTCCATTTCTTAAATGTTTCAAATACATCAAATTTCTGTCTAAGAAAATAAATCCAGACCTTCCTAGTTGCATCATCTATGAATGTAACATAATACCGAGAGCCACCGAGAGAAGATACATGAGCTGGTCCCCATACATCTATATGCACAAGCTCCAACTTTTCATTTTTCTTTTGCTTCCCATCTCTGAGAAAATTGACCCTCTTTTATTTGCCATACACACAACTTTCACAGAAATCCATATTAAGACATTTCAGACCTGGTAAAACTTTCTTAGAATGAAGTACCTTCATACCTTTTTCACTCATATGCCTAAGTTTGTTATGCCACAGTGTTGTCTCAGAACCTGCAGCAACTTTTCCAGTCTTTTCCTGAAAAACCTGCAACAACTGTTCCTGAACCTGTTTGTTTTTTCTCTGTAATAGCTAAAGTAGAAGGAACAATATGACCTGTACAAAGATATAAGGTGCCTACTTTCATACCTTTTGCTACTACTAAGGCACCTTTTGAAACCTTCCAATTTTTATCAGTAAATGTAACAGTGCAACCTTGTTCAGTTAGCTGCCCTGCTGAAATTAAATTCCTACTGAGCCTTGGAACATGCCTTACCTCTTGTAGTAGCCAATGATTCCCATTCTGCAACTTAATCTTGATTCTTCCCTTTCCAACAATCTGACAGGGTTCATTATCTCCCAAATAAACTAGCCCAAAATCCCTTTGGACATAATCAAGAAAATAACTTCTATGGGGTGTAGCATAAAATGAGGCCCCTGAATCTAAAACCCATGAATCATCAGCATTATCTAAGGAAAGAATCAAAGTATCATCTTCAGATTTATTGCTTACCACATTTGCCTCCTTATTGCCTTCTTGTTTGTCTCCTTCTTTATTTTTCTGAGACCAGCAATCTTTCTTCAGATGACCTGGTTTCCCACAGTACCAACAATCCTTTTGTCCTCTAGTTTGGGATCTTTTGTCCTTTGATTTTCCTTGTGACTTCCTATGACCTCCAGAACCTTTTCCTCTCTCCTTTGATATGCCCCTACTCTCTGCATTCAAAACACTTCCTGATGTGGATCTAGCTAAGCTTTTCTTACGAATTTCCTCACTCAGAATAACACCAATAACATCATCAAATTTCAAGGTATTTGAACCAGAAACAGAGTTACTAACTGTCATTACCAAACTATCCCAGCTTTCAGGCAATGAACATAATATCAAGAGAGCTCTAACTTCTTCATCAAATTTTACATTTAAAGAAGTCAATTGACTGACAATCGTATTAAATTCATTTAAATGACCTGTCACAGATCCACCTTCGACCATTTTCAAATTAAACAAACACTTCATGAGAAATACCTTATTTGAGGCTGAAGGTTTTTCATACAATTTAGCCAAAGCTTTCATCAGACCATCTGTTGTCTTCGCTTCTGTTATATTGAATGCCACCGATGGTGCCAAGCACAACTGAATGGTTCCCAGTGCCTTTCTGTCAAGAAGATTCCAATCCTCATTTGACATTGTTACCAGTTTCTTGGCTACTCCTTCCAACGGCATCCATAAATCCTTTTGATAGAGGTAATCCTCCATCTGCATCTTCCATAATTGATAGTTCTACCCATTGAATTTATAGACCTTCAATTTTCCCTCGTCTGCCATTGCTCCCACTGAACCATGAGACCTTCCTACAGATGATAATCGAACACAACCCGCCCTGATACCACTTGTTAGGGTTAGCTGGCAGAAGATATCAATTAAATGCAAATAAAAATTAAACAGAGAAATGGAAATACACAGAATTAATAACTGCGAGAGACAAGTTTTAACGTGGTTCACCCAAACTCAGGCTACATCCACTAAACAGAGAGTCCAATATTATTATCCAGTAACTCAAACCGATTACAACCAGCAATCCCTGCAACTCAATACCGTTGCAAATGCTACAATACAATATATCAAAACCCTAACCCTTAGCCGCCTTTTATCAAGCCTTTTTGTCGGTTACAAAAAATAGGATTTTCTTATGTCGGTCACAAAAATTAGGTTTTTTTATGTCGGCTCTAAAAAAAATTTCTCAGGGGCTGCATCCCCGAACCCCCACTCGGGGCCCAGCCCGGCCCGGCCTCGAACCCCGACGAGGATACATGGATCAGTCGCCACCTACCAACAGGAATTTGTATGGCCTTGGAAACTATGCACAACAGTTAGTAAATGGCAGCCACAAAGATATCCAGTTCCTCTACAACCAACTACTCAAACCCTTGATCAAAACTTCACATTTTTTTGCACAATGTTGACCTTAGAATGAAGCCAATCTGATCAAAAAATCCTTAAGATGATGTTGCACACCCTCAGGAAGCAAAACAATGAAGAAATCTCATTCTCCAATGTCTGAATAATGTTGGAATTGCAAAAACCCTAGGTCTCCTCTCCACACAATTAAAAATCTCCAAGTATCAAAATGATAAAATGCTCATGAATGAATTTTCATTTGCCTTTTGAATCTTTATATACTTCTCCAAACACAAGTCGATCCCAAGATGTGTTTTTTTAAATCATTTAAAATGATACTCATATTTGCACATTGACTTTATAAAATATTTTAATATTTGGGCACCCATACCAAGGTAATAATTAATTACACTTAAAATCACTTAAGTTGAGGGTCATGGCCTCATTGGATACAAAGTGACTTTAATAACTTTATAATATGCCTTTAATGATTTGATTATTAATAAAGTCACCTTTATTAATAATTAAATATTATAACTTGCACAATAAACCTTATTTCTCCAAGCCAATTAAAAATTGGGATCAACATTGAAGTTACCACATGTCCACATGCCCTGCTATATATAGAAACATTGAGTCAAAATCACTAGGTAACTTACTATAAATAGTAAGTGTATGCAAAATGAGTCTAGAACCATCCCTGATGACAAATCCATAATACGACCAGGTGCCTAACTATTAATAGCACTACCAACTCCCCTAAAATGGTGACTTACTATAAATAGTAAGTGTGAGGAACTAAGTCAAACGAAGGCCAATCCTGAACCAAACTGAGTTTCAAAGAAGGAAACACCCTAATAATTGCCAAACGGGACCCTCTAAACAACTCCATTAGCCCACAAGGGTCAGATAATAGGCTAATTCCCTCAAACCTTGATGCTCACGAAAATGGGGACATTACAAATGACAAAGTCAAATTTGCCAGTTATATGCAAGAAAATGAAGAATCTACCATTCCAAACAAAGAAACTATAGAACACAAGAAGCAAGGTAAGGTTTTGGAATTCTAATTACCAGATGATGTCATGGATTTTATTGTTGAATGCCAAACATGCACTATGATCTTGTTTTTCTTAAGAGGTGTGCCTACAAAAACAACTACAGAAACATTTTTTTACAAATGGGTTAAAATGAACTAGGAAAACAATGGATGGGAAATAGAAAATATAAGGGGTTTAGGAAAAGACTATGTTTCTTGCATGTTTAAATCAACCAATTTTGCACAAACAGTCCTTCAGTATGGCACAGGGGTTATTTATGGACAAATTTGTTATCTTCAGGTGTGAAACTTTGAGTTCTACCCTGAAGGTCCATCTCGTTCACACTATCCCATGTGGATAGAAGTTCTTCCATACCTAAATCTGGCATTTCATCCTTTCTTGAAGGATATCATTGCTCAACTAGGTAGGGTTATTTAATGCAAGCATAACTCAAACAAATTCTCCAACCTAGAAATTGACTTGAACAAACCCCTGTCGGACAGTATTAAACTACTAGGATGAGGATTTTGAAATGGAACAACCATTAGTATAATTAAACAAACCAAACATATGTTGAATAAATGGTAATGCAAGAGCACAGTGATAATAGCAATAGAGTACCATCTAAGAAGAAGAACACTTGTATACAATTGATTTAGATGGGTTAAGGGTTCAAATCAGCTCTTTAACCAAACCCCAAAATCAGTAATGGCCATTGTACCTTTCAGAGACTAAAAGACACTCCCAATTAAACAGGGCAGTGGGAAACTCAAAATCAAAATTACTTTACTAATGGGTATTAGACTCAATTACTTTTTCTATCTTCTAAAGTTGAGACTAATTGCTTTAAGCATGGACAGAGAAAGAAAAAGGAGTATGAAACCCTAAAATCTTTACTATTATCTAAACCTAAGCCTTGAAATAAGCATTTAGACAGTTGTTCTACTTATTAAACCAAACATGCCAATCTTACTGATGAGTTTATCACTGAAATAAACAAAGATTGCCAAATAAAAAGGCGACACTGATGCTCAGAATTGCAAAACATATTGACACTAGCAAGAGACAATTTAGAGATCAAAATGCTTGAAAGAATAAATCCCAACTCGAGGGCTGCCTGGATCAATCTCCCTCCCCATGCCTAAATATATAAACCCCAACTGAGAGTCTAAGATAGTCATGGAAGAAGAAATCCAAACAAAATGCACAATTCATATCTCAATATAGGATAGCTACTATCTTGTTATTTCATGGTATTCAATTCATTTTATCGATAGTATTTCCTAGGGTGGCCTATGTCCTTTGTAGATGCTTTTGCCTTGTAGTTTTTTTCATTGAGATGCTTTCTCGATTGAAAATTTACAAGCTATCGACTTCTACTCAGCATATATCTAAGCTACATACATGTATCACATTAATAACCCCTCTTCTCTCCTCTCTCTTGATTTACTCATTATACTATGGTCCCTCTCCTGATTTTCAGTAGTCACGTGGTGTACTAAACTAGCTAGGGTCAGATGTGATTTCCATGAGTATCCTAGATATTGTAGAAGTACTCAAAAGTAAAAACATTCTTGAACTACCTAATACATTCACAATGTGCTCATCAAGGCCAAAATGTAATAAAAAGACCAAAACAATACAATCTCTGCAACTTGTTTTGTTGAAGTAGAGTGACCTGGACTGTGCTTGATAAGCCAATATGTCTATGGTGAGTTTGTAAGCTATTTTGTGTTCAACTGTAACATGATGGCCATGTGTTTAATTGTTACTTGGTCTTATAACATGTAACTTGTACCCCTGTGCATTATATCATGCCCTTCTATTCAAGTAGAAACCCTGAACCATATTTTTCTATTTTTTCTTAATTGCCATCATTAAGGTCAGAAATAGAAACTAAACCCGATTTGATGTTTTGGTTAAGGACTCTGCTTCACAAGTAATTGATTATGGGTTTATTTGTTTCCAAGAAGAAATTAAATAATGTCAGGTTACTATAAGTGGAGGCCACTAAAATGGTTATTTAATTCCACTCAAATAAAATGGAGGAAAGCGAGGGACCACAAATAAATAATGATAACCATTAAATTACCCAACACAATTAAAATGTTATAAATGCATTGGTACAGAATTAGATTGGTAGTGTTAAAATAAACTAAGAAAGGATGCAACTGCAAGCATATTAATTTAGGACTTAAAGTATAAGCTATGTACCTATTTAGACTTGTTTGTAGTTTGGACAACTTGTTGATTTATTCATCCGCACACAAGGCCAGAACCTTCTTACAAAGCAACCAATGTTGAAATATTGTCTCGATAATCATTGAATGTTGGATACTTTAATTTTATTGAACATTGAATCTTTGCTTTCTTCAAATGAGAACCATGTTCTATCGCTTCTGACATTTGAGGCCGACATTAATATTAATCTATTAACAAATTATACATCCTTTTTCCTGTGTGCTACACAATTTATTTCAGCACCTAATCACTTATGGATACTCTTCTGCTCTTGTGGTGTTTTGCATTATAAAAGTTTTTTATGTAACCAAAAACAAGGAGTTCAGAAGATGCTAGTGTTATGGAACCTAGGTTGAAAAGGACTTAAGTGCTTGGGTAGAATTGCTTCTGATTGACATGTGACCTGCAGAGCAAGCTACAGGCTACCTAGCAACATCTCAAGGGGAAAAATAAGGTGCAAATTTTTTAACCCTAGAGTACACATGTATCTCCTTGGAAAATGCTTGCAACAAATTGGTAGTCACCCATGAAAGACACATCATGAAGACTGACTCATATTGACAGGCACTTGATTTCAAAATAATGATATCACATAATGATGAACTGCAAAAAGATAAAATTCATTAAAGTGTCTGTTCCGAGTTTTTTCATATCCAAATCCCTCAATATAGCTTAATTTATAAATCACAGAACCCCCCAAAAAAGAACTCACATAGCTTTATTTATAAATTACAGAACCCCCCAAAAAATAACTCACTGGCTGTTGTTTTAGGGTCCATCTTGTGGCTTTTCTTTACATTTTCATCATTATGACTTGATCATGGAAATCCTCTCAATTGGTGACCTTTTGTCATTGTTATTGATGGTATTGTTTGTTGATCCTTCTAGTTTAGTGTAGTGAGTTTTGGATGATTATTGCAGGCTTCATATTTATAAAGAATTAGAAACGGGTTCCTTTGTAGTACAGAATCTTTTGATCAATCCATACACAACTATGAAGCCATAGACCGAGCTCTTTTTGCCATATTCAAATTCTGAGCTATATGGTTGATTATTTGTATTGTTGGTTTGGTTGGTAATCATGTAAGTTGCTAGAGTTTGTTATCTAGTATTTGTTAGAGTTTATTTACTGGGGTCTAGCTATGTTTGGTCACTTTCTCCAGCTAGGCCTTTGTAGTAGGTGTTTGCAAGTTGCAGGGGTTTTAGAGTGTCTTGCCTGTTGTTGTTGTCTACTACTTTCTTTCAATACAAAAAAATATTTGAAAATTATTGTCATGTCAAGACTTGAATCATTGGTTGAAATTGTGTCACATAATTTTAATGCATCCTTTGATTTTAAAATACAATAAAATTTAAATAATAATTTCATTTATACAAGATGAACCGACAAAAAAATAGATAAATAACATTTACCAAGTTATTGGATAAAACAATAATTATGAACTATAGCATTCTTGCAAAATAAATTTAATACTACTCTATGATGATTGGCTAAATAGGTAAAAAAAATTGCATCCAATGGATGTATAACTATTCCTTCATAATTTATAATAATAACTAAATAAACAATTATGATTACAATAGTATTGTCCTAAAAGTAGTTAATTGATTTGACAAGAAAGTAATATTTATTACAATGTAAGAATTAAATTGTTTACATATTAATTGAAGGAATATGTAAAATTATTTAATAGTTTCTATTGAAAAATTAATGTTGATTATATATTTCTATACAAGTTTATAATTATTATTATAATTTTGTATTAATATATATAAATATATTATTATAATATTATATAATGATGGAGTCACACAAAGACCCAAAAATATTTTTTCTCCAGGACGCATCAATCAAATGCTAATGGCTAAAACCCTCTCTGATTCGAGAAGAACCAAGTAGATCTGGAGCTCTGATACCATGTTGGAGTCACACAAAGACCCACAGGAGCCAAGATCATCTGCAGGAAATCTTCTACAAGAGAGAGCTGCAAGAGGATAATGCACAAGCTAAAAACATTTTTGGAATAAGTGCTTCTCAAAGATCTGCCAATGTGAGGCATTGGTTTCAAAAGGTCCATTGTGAAGCTAATAACCTAGTGGGAACCACACTCACACATTGTTGAAGAGCTTGCTCCATCTCAAGGGAAGGAAATTGCACTTGGAAAACCTACTAGTAATGATGAACAAAAGCTTGAAGAATGGAAGGGAGTTTAGAAAGAAATTGTTTCCCTTCTTTGATGCATTTGATCTTTTAAGAAAATTGGCAAGTTTGAGGGAATTAAAAAATTTTCTTGGAGATCTTATCCCTAATTTTAAGTCAATGAAGGTGAACATTCAACTGAGCACCTTGAGCTTAATCATATCACCAAATTGCTTCTACTAGCGGAGCTAAGCTACATTCAACTATAGTAATGGTGAGAATGACAATACTTCTAGGTTGGCGATGGTGTGATGAAGCTTTTAGGTGGTGGTCTTGTATGAGCAGTGATGAAAAAGTGCCAATTGGTGCCCATAGATCTAGAGAAAGCAAGTCGTACATTGATTGCACCATTCCACCATTCAATCCAACCAATCTCAAGAGTAGGATGTAGCTCAAGGTTCCAAACACACAAGATATGGGCCACCGTAGGTTAATGACTCAACAAGAACATGTTCATAAATAACTACATCCTAGGATTCTTAGGCCCTACTATTTTCCACTCAATGGAGAATCAAATCATAAAGTTGTTAGAAAGGACAATATCTAGTAGAGGCCCAACCAGTATTTGGTAATAGAGGCCTAACCAATATGTATTTGTTAGTTTTTTTTCTATGGTTTCGTGTCTAATTAGTTTAGATGTGTGTATGCTTGGCACTATAAGTGTCACTCTATATATTTTTAAATATTTTGGTGAACATTGATTTTGCACTTAAATTTTTAATATGTTTTGATTTGAAATATTGGGTGAATTTTATTGGATATCACTAACTCATGGTGGGAAAGACATTTGAAAGTTTATGAAATTAAAATAAAATAAAAAATGACAAAATAAAATAAAATCAAATAAAAATGGTAAAGCTCATTGTGAGCATGGCCAACCAAGGTAGTCTTGTGCATTTAATGGAGGCTATGACATTTATAGCAAAGGACTATCAACAAGAATCTATGCTTTTATGTGAAGCCCTAAGTTTTGGGCATACGAGTCATAGGCTTGGCACTATTGTGACCATGACCGCAACAATTGGCTTAAAAATTGAGTGCTAGTTATAAAATTTATATTGATAATAATCAAATAAAGATGTAAGAATTAACAGAATTGCATGGGATATTTTAGAGTTCATCGTGGATCTATAAAAGAAAGGAATTTTGACAATTTTGGGGGGATAGAAGTTTTGGGGGTAAAGAAAGCTTTTTCAGAGGTTTTGCATTTGGAGACACAAGTCTTCAGAGAATGGCGATTTGGAGGAAATTCGAAGAATCTTACATATGAATTTGAATGAACTTCGAGGCAGATATACAAACTGTGAGTCAATCTTTCTGTCGGGCTTGACCATACAGACCGAGTATGCAATCTTCTTATCATTTCACTTTGAGCTTATGTATTTTAGGTTATAGTTACAGTTGGGGCTGTACTGGTAAAAGAATAAAATGGTCTGCAACTGCTTTTATGTGCTTTCTTGGCCCTGATTTGTGTTTGCTTTCCTTTCATAGAAATTGTTTTACATAAAATTGGGTCTGTATCACTATAAAGATTTATGCTTGATAATGCTTGGTGGATCGATTGGCATAAAAACTCTCAATATTCTTCGTTATTTCAAATTTGAGCCAGCAATTATGTGTATTTTAATCAAACTCAGATTGGGTCAGCAACACCTTGTAAATTTTGAATTTGGGTTTTGTAAGTAAATGTACATATCACTTCTATCAAAATTTACCTTTTTTCATAGAATTGACAGACAAAGAAATAAGGAGCATGAGCGCGATTGGGATAGAGATCATTACCGAGAGCGGGAGAGAGTTGGGGGCAGTTTATTACAAACGTGGGAGGATATATATTTGTATACACTTAAAGGAATTTATACATAAATTCTTGTAAGATTTCGATGTCATATATATTTAAAGTCAAAATTACAAGTTTTGTAATTTTCTTCACAAATATCAGTAGTGACAAGAACAACATGGTTTCATTAATTCACATCACAAGATAACAATCCAATTTCAAATTGTAGCTAATTTTGCTTTATAAAAGACTTACAGATAGTGTGTGTTCACACATAGTCCTGTAACAAGTGTTTAACTGATAACTAATTAGCTATTATAAAAGACTTGTAAATAGCATATGCTCACACATGGTCCTCTAACAAGTGTTTAATTGATAACAAACAAGTAAAGCTTATCAATTTCTATTGCAAATTCTTGAGCTTAAAAATCTTGTAGTGGAATTTAATTGCTAAAATGAAAGAGCATGATAGTAAAATTGAGCATTTTACTTCTTCTCCTAAGTGTTAGTGTCAAAAAGATAATAATGGTTTTCAGATGCTTTTCGGGTAGTTTCCACTAACTACCATAACAATTTATTACAACTAAGAATATCGGCCTTTCTTGAAACAAAATCTTGTATGTTTCCAGTGTAGAAGGGAAGAGGGAATTGGAAATTTGCCACACAATCAAACTACCATGACCTAAAAAGCATATAAATGGAGATTTTGATGCCTATAGATGAAAGAGAGTATGCTGGGCATTTATAATAGTTTAGATGCACATTTGGGACACCTCATATGATAATGAAATTTAAGTGTTTAAGCTAATACATGTCTTTCATTCAACATATAAAGAATCCAGACATGGTCACTCTTGTTGGCATTGTTATATGATTACACAGGGGAATGTTGGATGGTCAATCTCCGTTGTAGTTCACTTTAATTGAAATCATAAACATTTTAATTTATATCTCTTAAACCTATGCTTATTATTAAGCATACCCAAATACAATTCTAAACCACTTTTGATTTAAATTAGATGTTGAGCCTTAAGCTGTCCAAATTGTAGTCTTAATGGGAAGTAAAGTGAAATGGTTCATTTGGACTTCTTTCGTTGCCATCTCCATAACATAAGACCATAGTTATTGTTCAAGCCCAGTTATTTGCAATGACTAACTCTGCAACTCTATAAATTAAATCTTTAGTAAATTAAATATTTTGGGACTGTCAAAGATATGGGAAAATGGATCACCTTACTTGACACACAAGTCTTGGGAGGGTTGAATAAATAGACGCCATTACTTATCAAAATACAAATTTGTAGTCACATTTATTGTTATATAATTAATTCTTAATATTTATAAACTGATTTAAAAAACATATTTAAATGTTACCTTCAATTTCCTATCGGCGTATCCCTTGAACCTCGTATGGGTGCGAGTGCTAGTTTATTCTCTTTGCACGAAGGATAATTTTAACAATTTTGGGGGTATAGAAGTTTTGGGGAAAAGAAAGCTTTTCAGAGGTTTTGCGTTTGGAGACACAAGTCTTTCGAGAATGGTGATTTGGAGAAAATTCGAAGCATATGAATTTGAATGAACTTTGAGGCAGATATACAAACTGTGAGTCAATCTTCCTATCGGGCTTGACCATACAGACCGAGTATGCAATCTTCTCATCCTTTCACTTTGAACTTATGTATTTTAGATTATAGTTACAGTTGGGCTGTACTGGTAAAAGAACAAAATGGTCTGCAACTGCTTTTATGTGCTTTCTTGGCCTTGGCCCTGATTTGTGTTTGCTTTCCTTTCATAGAAATTGTTTTACAAAAAATTGGGTCTGTATAACTATAATGATAATGCTTGATGGTTCGATTGGCATAAAATCTCTCATTATTCTTCGTTATTTCAAATTTGAGCCAGCAATAATGTGTATTTTAATCCAACTCAGATTGGGTCAGCAAAACCTTGTAAATTTTGAATTTGGGTTTTGTAAGTAAACATACATATCACTTCAATCAAAATTTGCCCTTTTTGCATATAATTGAAGGCTACTGTTAAGTGTATTGATGGATTCTGTTTGGGTTGTGGACAACCAGACTGGGCACTGCATAGGGTTAGGGTTTAGGGCAAGCTTCAGTGGCATAACCTTTACTCGGGAATGGACAGACAAAGAAATAAGGAGCGCGATCGTGATAGAGATCATTACAGAGAGCGGGTGCGAGATGGGGACAGGGACAGAGACAGAGACAGAGAGAAGAGGAGCAAACGCTCACGGTCGAGGTCTGTGGAAAAGAGGTCGAAGCGCCGATCAAGATCGCCATCAGAGGGCAGGAAAAAATACTCGGGCACATCGAAATCGAGATCCCGATCACCCAGTAGGTCTCGGCGCCACCACAGTCACAGGTCAGTAACACCCGAGGGAAAGCGGCCTGGGCGAGAGAAGAAGCAGTCTGAGGAAGAGCAGGAGAGACAACGCGCAGCTGTGGTTGCAGAGTTTGTGGAGGGAATCGCCCGAGAACAGGAGAAGCGCATGGCGGGGAGAGCAGCAGGAGCAGGAGCAAACGAAGAAGAAGAAGAAAAAGAAGAAATGGAGATAATGAAGAAGATGGGGTTTCCAACAGGGTTTGATTCCACCAAGGGGAAGCCTGTGCCGGGTGCTGATGTAAGCGGGGTGAGAGTGGTCACCAAGAGACAGCCCCGCCAGTACATGAACAGGCGAGGAGGTTTCAACCGCCCTCTGCCTCCTGAATGCAACAGATAATTTCTTCATTTTATTTCCTCTCTTCTTCTCCTCTGTGAATGATAAAATCACAGCTAACATGTCAGTTTTAACTTTTTTGCTATTTTCTCCATCGAAAAATGGAAGATTTTGATTCATGTGTTTGTAAGTCCTTGATTTTGCTCAAAATTTTTTAATTAGGGGGTAAAGTGGGGTTTTGAAAGGCCCCACCCTTGTACAAAAACAAACTCAGAAATAGTAATGAAGCCTGTTAAACTACAGAGATAGAAGAAACAGGGACTAACCAGAGAGCCCAACTGCACACAAGTGGAAGGCCGACAGCAAAAATCCCAGGCTAACAGCTAGAGGACAGCAAGAGGAAAACAAAAATACAAGAAACTGAGATAGAAAAATAGAAATCTCTGACTAAACATCCCACACAATATCAAAATAGGACCTTCATTCCCAAAGCTTAACAGTGGCTTGGAGCCTCTAGGATCCAGATTTTGCTTGCTAACAATGTTAAAGTTAATACTTCTTACTCTTTTTTATTCCAGCTCTACAGTTTTGCCAAATGCTCAGCTTTTTTGCATTTAAGTGAGTAATTTAAGATCGCAAAGAAATTACCTATCATTTTGAATGGCGTTAGTATTGTCTGTTTTGATTACCAGTGTCAATCAATTTGGATGTAGCTACTGAAATGTTATATTAATGTTGATCCTTTTGAATGTAATTACTGAAATGCCATTCTTGTAATAGTTAATCCTAATGATTTCTTTCTAGTACAAGAGATTCATTGAATTTTGAAGATAGTATGCCATTTTGACCCTTTCATCTGCAATTCAGTAAATTGGTTGCCCATAACATATTAGTAGATTTTTGGAAGGATGTGAAGATCTTGCCCATGCTCCTAGAATGAAGAGTTCATCTTTCTGGCAGGGCCATATCAATAGCACAATGGTCAATTGGTCATTCTGGCTGTGCAAGAACATTAACAAATACTCTTCACCTTTGCTGATGGTTTCTTGATGTATTGCGTTGAAATTCTCCATTATTTGCCAAAGTATTTATTATAATTTTATATTGTAGTATTTATGATAATGCTTGATGGGTCGATTGGTATTAAAACTCTTAATATTATTCGTTATTTCAAATTTGAGCCAGCAATAATGTGTATTTTAATCCAACTCAGATTGGGTCAGCAACACCTTGTATATTTTGAATTTGGTATTTGTAAGTAAACGTACATATCACTTCTATCAAAATTTACCTTTTTTGCATAGTATCCAATGAAGGCTACTGTTAAGTGTATTGATGGATTCTGTTTTTTTAGATTCTACAATTGCATTCTTCAATTAGATGGGTAGTAGGTAGCATTTAATCTTCTCCATACATGCTTTCATCTTTTGACTCTTTCGATATTGGAATATAAGATGCTTTTAGCTCTGTTTTGCAATGATTCTGATATGGTATATCCTCCTATTGTGCATGAGTCTTTTGTTTCTTATGAGTTGTGGAGCTTAACATTAACAATGCACTCCCACAGTAGAAGATCAAATCGATTTTGCAAGTCTCCAAAGTGGGTTATGCTATATCTGTCTCAACACAAGTTTGTGGATATAAGGTACACTTTTTATTTCTGTTCATCTTGGGGATCCCAAATACTGCCCAACTAATTCTCCCAACTACTAAAGCACATTCTCTCTCCAACAACTGGTGGAAGATTAAATAATCTAAAATCCCAACAAGAATATTGTAAGTCAATTTCCTAGAGGGGTTAAACTTCAAGTGCCAGGATAGCATAAATAAACTTACATATTGAAGAAAATAGTGATCCTAAGATTTCATCGCAGCTGTTCCAAACATCATTAGGTAAGTGAATTATCCAATCAATCGAGACAACTGGATTAAAGATTGCTAAGGATGATCGAATGGGAAAATAACAGACATGAGATCTTAGAAGGGAAGGATTGACATGAAATTTGGACAGTCATCCCTGTCTATAAGGCAAGATCCTTGGAAGGTCAGCCAAATAAAAAAAATAAAAAAGGAGTTAAGAGCTTGGGACTAAGGATAACACTAGGATTCACAAATCCTATTAAGATAATATCTAGGTTAATGGTCACTCTCTTCAGTTTTTCCTATTAGATAGCTTTTAGTTTATCTTTATCTCTTTGCTTTTTGCTTTTTAGCTTTGTGCTAGCTGTTCGTCTATTCTTAGACTCAGTAATCTCTTTATATAGAGCTTTGCTCTTCTTTGTAATCTATCTCATTACATAATACATTATTCAGTTTTATAAATCATGTAACTTTGTAACATGGTATCAGAGCCGTTCCTTTCATGGAGCCTGCCCATACTTCCGTATGACGTACGGATCTGGTTTTGAATTTGATCTTGATATTTTATGGGCGTCTGCAATTTGGTCGGATCGAGGATTTCCTCCTGTTTGGGCGTCTGTATCTGCAATCTGGTCGGCCGTTTTTGTTTCTCTATAAATCACGATTTCTGGTTTGCGAGTTTTCCTTTTTGGTGGGCATGTTTGTTGGATCGCTTTTTTTCTAGGTTGCACGTCCATTTATGGTGCCTTCGTTTGAAGGATGGTCGCGATTTTGATGACTTTGGAGCTTCTTTTTGTGTGTGATTTGTGTTTGGCGGTTCTGGGTATCACCTAAACTCGTGTTTTTTCTGTGAGACTCGCGTTTTTTCTGGTCGTCATTTGCATATATATGTGTGTTTTTTGAGTGGTTGCGTGTGGAGAGATTAGAGACTCCATTTTTGGTGTTTTCTGGGCGCCACTTCTCGTGATTTCTCTTGCTCAGTTTGTGATTTCTAAAGTGATCGTTTTTTTTTTCTTTTGCGGGTTTGGCTCTGTGTTTTGTGATCGATAGACTTCTTGCGATTTGAAGGCACTCAAGAGCCTTCTTTTATGATTCTGGATCGCAGTTCTGGTTCCTATGTTGGCAGCATTTCTTCTGCGGCGTCACATTTTACTGTGGTATTTTTTTGGTTTCCTAAGGCTGCTTTACCATCATTTGGGTTTGTCGTTATCTGGTGGGCCATTTTGCTGTTCTGATTGGTTGTCGTATGTGGTTTGATCACCTGTTTGTTCTCTGTGGTGAGTGCAAGTTTCGATGGCGTGTGCAAATTTTCTTTAGGCAATTTTGCTGTTTTTTCTTCACCTGTTTTTTGGTAGCCGTTAGGCTTCAACGTGAGGATTCGGGGTCTTTATGACCAACAACTTTTGTTATGGTGCGATTTCTGTGTTGGAGTTTTATTTTGGTGGGCTAAAATCTGTTTGGACGCCAGCAGCTTTGGCAGAATCTTTTCTGTGGGTCCCTCTCTTTTCCCAGTGGATATGAAGATAGTAGTTTCGGCAATTTCTTTTTCACCTAGCCGGTGGTTTTTGTGTGTAGTCGCAACTTTCGTTGACGGCTTTGATCGCTGGGGTAGCTATTTTCTGTATTCTCGAGATCCGGCTTTTGAAATCCATGTTTGGATTTATCTTGAGATCCGTGCCTCAGTATCTGTCTTGGACTTCTTCCGTGTTTTCGGAATCCATGCTTCATAACCCGTGCAAGGGCCAGCTTCAGTGCCATCTATTTGCTCCAATCGTCATGCCAGAAACTTATAATCCGTCTTTTCGTGCCTCGAAAAAGTGAAGTATGGCATCTTTTGGACTGCAGTCAGTAGTTCAACGGCAACAAATTTGTAATCATCAGTATTCTCTGTAGGACCTTATCAAAGTTTGGTTCCTATTCCGTAGTCCTATGAATGGGGTTTTGTTTTCTATTTTCGGCGGCTTCCTTGTTTGGCAAATGTTTATGCCTAGTCGCTGTTTCTAGAGGATTTTTCTATCTTTTTGCAGTGGTTCGCAGCTTTGAGGGCTTTCTGGATTTGCGCTTACATCGCCTAGCCCCTTCTTGTCACCAACTGGATATGCGGTCATCATTTGTGTTCTGCTTCTTTGGATTCCTCGGGATTTGTGTTTCGACACCCGTGCTCGGGTTTTCTTTATGCCTCCATCTGTCTCGGAAGGCAGTCTGTTTTAGGGGGCATCTTGGTTTAGTTAGTGGATTGACCATTAAGGGGGGGGTATTAAGATAATATCTAGGTTAATGGTCACTCTCTTTAGTTTTTCCTATTAGATAGGTTTTAGTTTATCCTTATCTCTTTGCTTTCTGCTTTTTAGCTTTGTGCTAGCTGTTCGTCTATTCTTAGACTCAGTAATCTCTTTATATAGAGCTCTGCTCTTCTTTGTAATCTATCTCATTACATAATACATTATTCAGTTTTATAACTCATGTAACTTTGTAACAAATCCAACCAACCCTTGTTTCGGTAAGTCAAAAGCACCAAAAGAACCAATTCCGAACTGCCAGAAGCATTCACAAAATTCGCTGTATGAGCAAATTACTTTTGGGTGTATTTGTTGACAATAGAACACTCGACTCTTCTTTCATGTTCTAATCAATTTGTTGTTTTCGGTATTATAGAACTTAGAACGTTACTAAATTGTAGGGATTAAAAGCATAAATCCTATTTAGCAAGTATAGTATTTCATTATTGGCAATTGCCAAATGTCAAATTACTCGTAAGGATAGAGAAGCCATTAGTAGAGCAGCTTCATTAATGGGAATTGTTGTGACCTAATCACACATCGCCCCATTGCAAATGGGGACCCCCCTTTTTTTTGAGTTTCTGTGCTTTGCATTGAGTCTCGGATGATGTCTTAGGTTCTGTTTCATGATGAAGTCAGTGGCAATAATAGGGTAAGTTGCATGATTCAAAGTGAGTGAGGATTTCTAAATCACAACCAATGGCAAGCTTAAACCTTGATGCCTTAATAAAATTGATGTTTTGATCTTTAAGTGACTTAGACTTTGAGAGTCTTGCAAGAGAACACACCAAGTTGAGTTTAGGCGCTCATCATCACCTGTTTAACCATCAACTAGCGCCTTGAGAGGGAAAGAGGGAATTAGCACCTTGAAAGTTAGATGATGTGAGCTCTAAGAGCTAGCACCCAATTGAAGAGGGGTCCCTTGCAAATTCAAATAGGTGATAGAGACCAAGTGAATCAAACTCATCAAATTGAACATCATAACTTAACGCGCATTTTGCCATCAAAATAACCACATTTTGGCGCCTAGGGAGAAATCAGGTTTGAATCAGCAAACGTTGAAGTTATTGGAGTTGGATAAGTTTGTAAGAGTCTATACAAGTCATAAAATCATGAAAAATTGGAAGTAAACTTCACATTAAGGCCACATCTTGAACATTATCAAAGTGCGCCTTACGCGCTAGTGAACACCTTGTCTAGTTTAGGTGCTATTTCTTGTTGTTTCTGTCATTTTGAGTGCCTAGGAAGTAAGGGATGAGTTTGAGCACTTAGCTCAAAGGACATTTCATCAATCATTTTGAAAGAGCACAGGGATTAAGAGGATTATATTGCAACCACAAGTGTTTGAATCTATGAGGAATCAAGTGAGCATCCTTCAAGAAATAAGGCTCATTTTCCTGTCCTTACTATCCCATTTTGGTGCCCTGGCATAAAATGAATGTTTGAATCCTTAGGAAAGTGCGCCTAAAGAGATATCTCCCTCCTTATGTTCTAAGAGTGGTTTAAGTCCATAAAAGATACATTATGAGTTTAGGCGCAATTTCATGCTTTAGCCATCACCAAAGTGCGCCTAAGTAAGGGGCTTAAAACTATCATTAAGTAAGCCGCACTTTTCCTCTTCTTCGTACCAAATTTGGCGCCTAGGAAATAGAGAGTTTGTAACCTTGTATTTGAGCGCCTAGTATGATGAGAAAGACTTTTAGGAGAGTGATTGAGAGTGTTAGAAGGTTAAGAAGCAAGTTAAATCAGTTAGGCGCATTTTTCTGCGCAAGCAACCTCAGATCAGCGCCTTGATAATAAGCATCAAATTGATATCATGAATTGGCGCCTAAGGTAAAGGAGGGTCCCATGAACATTTGAATGTGATATTGAAGTTAATGAATGACAAGAAACAAGTCAAGGACTTAAGGCGCACATTTCAGTCCATTTTTCTTTAAATCAGCGCCTCATCTGAAATGACATCAAATTGGAAGGAAGATCTTTTAAGCATTTTATTGAGATTATTGAAGGACAAAAAACAAGTCAAGGAGTAAGGCGCAGTTTCTGATTCCCAACACTTCACATCAGCGCCTAGACTTGAAGAGCACTCCTTTCACCAAGGCGCTGATCTATATCAGCACCATCACTAAAGCGCGCCTAGAAAACATAGAGGTTTTAGAGCTTGAGAACATGTTTAAAATAATTAAAAGACAGCATAAGGTAAGGCGCCAATCTGCATATGAATAACCTCAAATGAGCGCCTCAAAAGGAATGTAAGTATTTACATCATAAAGTGAAAGCTCTAGGCGCCAACTTGCATTATTGAAATCATTGAAATGTCAAAGAACTAGCTAAAGTAAACAAAGGCGCATATTTTCATCTGTACACTCACATATCAGCGCCTAAGGAGAAAGCTTGAGAAATCCTCATTGTCATTGGCAAGTTTGCATTTGGAAGACACCTTGAAGGTTTAAACTTAACAAAATTTACCTTAGCATATCTTAGGCGCACTTTCTTGTTTCTATATATCACCCTGGGCGCCTAGGAATACAAAGTGTTTGAAGTCACCAATCAAAGAACTCACATGTGTTAGGCGCATATTTCCACTTGAACAACCTTAGAATTGCGCCTAGGAGGAAATTGCATAAGATGACACCATTAAATGAGTGCCTAGAGGGAGAAAGTTATTCTAAGTCATGTTCAATCATTTGAAGGCATGAAAATAGCAAATATAAGACTAACTATCCAAGGCACACTTTTGCATCCCTGCACACTAAGATGTGCACCTAAGCTTGCAGAAGGTTAATAAGGGTTTAAAAATAACTTCTTTATTATATAAAATGATTGATGTTGTTTATTTGTTGTGTTGCAAGAGCATAGACTGGATTAAGGAGTTATTCAAGGAGCAGGTGTCTAGAGTCACCTTCAAGCGAGGAATGATGTCAAGAGGAAGTCGCTGCGAGGAAACATCATACTACCACTCCATGGGATCACCTCAAGTTCATTGTGCAAGTGCACTTCATCATCTGCATCAAGAGAAGACATCCATCCACCATACTTCAAGTTCCTCTTCCATCTTCAAGTCTTTGAGAGGAGTCTCCTACTTTGAGTTATGAATGAAGCATCATCATCATCTACACTACTCTCTATGAAGATGCATTCAAAGAGATCAACATACATCCTGCAAGAAGAAGGAATAACAAAGTTAGACAAATGAGCAATATGTATCATACATATCCAGTTTACAAGAAGATGACCAAGGCAAGATTAACAAAGATACATTCCCAAACATACAAGTTCATTCAAAGTAATCACATTCGAAGCCATCACACAGATGATGCAATTTGGGAATATGCTGAGATGGCACCTATGTGGCAATGCGCTTCGTCATCACCAATCACAATTCGCCGTATCATTAAACAAGCAAGAAGCCAAAGAGGACGTCCATGTAGAAGATGCTCTAAAAGATTCCATTTCATCCTTATCTTCTTGGAAAGCGTGCCTTCATTGCCTCTCTTATATACTAAAAATAGCAAGTTGTAACTAATTGCTGAGATGGCATGATCTGGACCCTTGGTCACTTGAACTGATCCAGGCCATTCATTGTAATTCTGGACCTCTATATAAAGGCCTTGTTGCTTCATTTGTAAATATAATAGTGCAATAGAGTAGAGTAGAGTAGAAGAGACTCAAAGTTCTCTGAGAGTACTTGGAGATTGTTGTAAATATTTCTCAAGATTAATGCAAAGACATTGGAGCTTGTTTGGTGTTAAGTGTTGTCTTGTGGAATGACATGGTTTCTTGTATCTTGATGAAATGAAGAGATGTTTCTAAGTAGATTAGAAGTAGAATAGTAGTTCATTGATGTGATGTATGTTGTATTGAATATTTGATCAACTCCTAGCTCATGCGTTTAATATTCATCGTTGGTGAAGTGTTGTGTAAAGCTAGTCTGAGCTTCATTATAATTTGCTTAAGTTCGATTGTTGATACTTGTTTGAGCTGCGCCGTCTAATGGGTGCTTATATAAGCTATTCTTAGGAAATTGCACCAACTTCATGTTGTTGTAGGCACTCTTGGCGAAGTGGAGTTAGGTTAATTAGGGAGTTTGTCTATCCATGCATCATCATTGCTTCATTGACTTTAGTTTAGTTCCTTTAAACCTTATTTTCTTTCCTTTTTTTTAATCATTGAAGCATTGTACATATATTATCCACACTAAAAGAGGAATAAGCTGAATGAAGTAAGAAGTCTGCGTAAGTCCCTTTGTGATTATCAGCAAGATCACATGTATTCACTGAGTCTATCCAATGCAAATCACGAATAAGGAACTTTGAAGTTGTCTCATTGGATCACACAGCTTGGCCTTTGAGAGACTTTATTCAAGAGGGAATAGGATACTTAGTGTTTTATTCTATTGTTGTGTGTCTAAAAACAATCATCAACAAGAATGATTAAATAACATGCAACTTGAGTGTCATGGCATGAATGTATTTTTACTCAAGATCAAAAATAAGGATTTATAAATTCAAATCTGAACTATATATATAATCATTAGTTAGACATTATGCTTGGTGCATTCTCATGATTTATTTTCTTAAAAAGGTTCATCTCTAGGTCAAATCAAATAGTACGATTATTATGTGGGATTTTATCATGGCATGTAGATGTTCAATTTGGAAAATACATCAAGCACACAAGAAACTGAATATAGCAAATTTGTCCTGATCATTCCAGCAATCATGTGCTGCAACCACGTAGGATAGAGCATAGACATGAAATGCAATGTGAAAATATATTGCAACCACAGTCTATACTCTTTTTGAATTAGCCATAAATAGTAAATGCCAATGATGCGGAATACTGGAAGGGAGATCGATGAGAGAACAATTTCACACTTGACACTTCATAATACCTCTATTCACAGGAATCAAAACTTTGAGCAGATGTATATGGAGGAGAAACAGAGGCAAACTGTAGTTCTTAATTTATTCAGTATGATGGGAGCCGGCATAGACAAGCAGCGTGGAAAGCATGCGCAGGCCCTGCCTTTGTATGCTGTGGACCTTGCCGAGATGTTATTTATTTCTCTCCCTTTTACCAGAGAGTTTATTGGAAAGAACTCAAGGAAGAACAATAACAACTCAGCATGAAACAAAGTCACATGTGACTGACACGATGCCAACCCAATTTCAATATCATCACTATATGTTATATTTGAATCACCACTATATGTTATATTTGTCTCTCCACTTTGAATAAACTGCAGGCACTTGCTTTAGGCTTAAGGTTTACTCTGGTCTTAGACTAGATCACATAGCCTTTAGGATTGGGGCTTATAGCATAAACTTTTAGATTATCATATATCACTAAAACCTAATAGATACAGGCTAGGTATGTAGATAGTTAAAAATTGAATTTTTTTTCCTTGAACAAAGCTCAAACCATATCTATATCTTACTAAGAGAATGGAGGAGCAGATAAAACACACTAGCTTGTTGCATGATTTGTTTTACACGAGAATGTACAGATCGGATTGAAATGGGAAAAGTAGCATATTGCTCTTTCTTGGAAAGATGAGGACTTCACCTGATTGGGGATGGACGCTGACAAAGGTAGAAGAGTTTGGCCTTACACCGCCAGTTGCATTTGCTTAAAAAGTTCAAAAACTATTCAACAAATTTATTTGCGGAGTTCGTGGAGGGAATTGCCCGAGATCAGGAGAAGCGCATGGCGGGGGGAGCAGCAGGAGCAGGAGCAACCGAAGAAGAAGAAGAAGAAGAAGAAATGGAGATAATGAAGAAGATGGGGTTTCCAATGGGGTTTGATTCCACCAACGGGAAGCCTGTGCCGGGTGCTGATGTAAGCGGGGTGAGAGTGGTCACCAAGAGACAGCCCCGCCAGTACATGAACAGGCGAGGATGTTTCAACTGCCCTCTGCCTCCTGAATGCAACAGATAATTTCTTCATTTTATTTCCTCTCCTCTTCCCCTCTGTGAATAATATAATCACAGCTAACATATGTCAGTTTTAACTTTTTTGTTATTTTCTCCATTGAAAAATGAAAGATTTTGATTCATATGTTTGTAAGTCCTTGATTTTGCTCGCATACAAATTTTTTAATTAGAGGGTAAAGTGGGGTTTTGAAAGGCCCGAACCCTTGTACAAAAACAAACTGAGAAATAGTAATGAAGCCTGTTAAACTACAGAGATAGAACAAAAAGGGACTAACCAGAGAGCCCAACTGCACACAAGTGGAAGGCCGACAGCAAAAATCCCAAGCTAACAGCTAGAGGACAGCAAGAGGACAGCAAGAGGAAAACAAAAATACAAGAAGCTGAGATAAAAAAATAGAAAGCTCAGACTAAACATCCCACACAATATCAAAATAGGACCTTCATTCCCGAAGCTTAACAGAAGGCTTGGAGCCCCTAGGATCCAGATTTTGCTTGCGAACAATGTTGAACTTAATACTTTTTACTCTTTTTTATTCCAGCTCTACGATTTTGCCAAATGCTCATCTTTTTTGCATTTAAGTGAGTAATTTAAGATCACAAAGAAATTACCCATCATTTTGAATGGCGTTAGTATTGTCTGTTCTGATTACCAGTGTCAATCAATTTGGATGTAGCTACTGAAATGTCATATTAATGTTGACCCTTTTGAATGTAATTACTGAAATGTCATTCTTGTAATAGTTAATCCTAATGATTTCTTTCTAGTACAAGAGATTCATTGAATTTTGAAGATAGTATGCCATTTTGACCCTTTAATCTGCAATTCAGTAAATTGGTTGCCCATAACATATTGGTAGATTTTTGGAAGGATGTGAAGGTCTTGCCCATGCTCCCAGAATGAAGAGTTCATCTTTCTGGCAGGGCCATGTCAATAGCAGAATGATCAATTGGTTATTCTGGCTGTGCAAGAACATTAACAAATACTCTTCACTTTTGCTGATGGTTTCTTGATGTATTGCGTTGAAATTCCCCATTATTTGCCGAAGTACTTCTGATAATATCATATTGTACTTCGCAAATCTACACAGGCTTCCCAAAAATCAGTGTTTTGATTATGACAAGGTGTAACATATAATTTGTTTGGCAATTGATGTTAGATTCTTTACACATGCAACACACTTCCTTACAAATGCAAAGGTGCCTTGTTATATGGTACCTTGCTGCAGCACCCTTTGCTTCATCAACCAATTTGGTGCAAGAAATTCGTTGGAGCCAATACCTCTAGCCATGTTAATGTCAATTTTCACTATACTACAAATAATTAGTAATTGAAGTGCTATTTGTTGATGCTTCATATTGATTGTTGCAAAGCGACTTGTTAATTTATAGATGTAATTTGTAGTAAGCATTTTACCATGCTCTCTCAGCTTCCTATCTAGATTTCAAGCTCTTTACAATCTCTTATTCGCAATTAGATTCTTCTCTGAAGTTTCCATTTCAGATACGAATATAACCACATTAAAAACTTTCAAATTACAAATATGTGATATTTGTTCCATTGCATGACACAATTGCACAAACACATCTTGTCTACGATCAACAATCTTTGACAGACCACCAGTGTATATTTAATTCTACATCACGGAAAGCACCATGAGGTACACCCCACAAATCTCGACATCTTATTCTAATGACTGACATGGGATGTCTAGCATTCTAAGAGTTATATCATCCGTGAATCATGACACAACAAAGAGCATCACAAAGATTTGCATGAATAACATATGGACTCTCATAGCCTTGCAACTAAGATTAGATAGGAGAGGATCTAGAGTCTGATTGGGTAAGAACACCTTTCGAGCACCTGTATTTTTGCCTCAAATTCAATAAAAGCAAGGCGCATTTACATGACTCTACAACCCGGCCATGTTTAGGTTGGAGGGCATTACAAACTTAGTATCATACCCTATTAATATTCAGTTCCTAACTTGCATGTCATTCTAGATTGATATTTTGTATTGGAGCAAATCACATGCTCATCTAAGATTTTATGGTGATGACTGGATGTCATTACAAATATGAGGGCAAGGAACCAAAGGAGTCCCTTCTTCATACGATGTAATATCCCTGGTAATTTGAGTATTGAGATATTCTATCATTGCTGGATACTCACAGTGTTTAATACACGATCTATAATATCTTGAACAGTAGTAATCAAACTGAAAACATAATATAGATGGTCTGCTCCTATTCTTATCGACAGCAACTGAAAGAGAGCACTTACTGAAAGTATTTAAAACTGAAGTTTGCAGTATTAAATGTAGAAATGTAACATGTCACATCAATCTCTATATTGTTCAGTCTGAATAATCTCCGTATAGTAATAATAATGGGCGGCAGGCCCGCAATCAGTTAGACTGGAAAATATAAATTGTCTTATTCAGATCTGATTTACGCATATCTATATTTTGATAGTCTCCTTGCATTGTAAATTTCCTTCTCCCATGGCAGATCACAGTTGATGGCACAAATGGATGCTTAAACAGTCCACCATCGATCGAGGAGGATATGTGGATCTGTGAATCTCCTCTTGCCACCTCTCTAGTCGCTATAATTCCCAACAATGCACACAGTTTGCCCAAGTGGTCACAGCACCCTGGGGAAACAATGTGAATGGTGCAATAGTGATCTCCTTTTATTTGTATAGATGGGGCTGTGACAGTTTTGGCGTGACTTCTAGTAATTCAGTGATCAACGGATGGTGTCTGATGGATGATAATGAAGATGTGAGCTGGTATCACTTTATAAACCCGACCCAGAACAGTGCAGCGGCCTGTAGTGTGCGATACAGATTTGCTTTCGCAAATATGGGAGATATCTTAGCCTTGATGTAGCTGTGGCAACCAAAATGTCTTAATAGCGAGTCAAGTATTACATCTATACTCAGGAAGGCTTCAATGTGTTATATAGCGTAGCAATTGGAAATTAGGCTCCACAAATTGATGGGTAATGTCCTAAAGAACTAGTGATTAATGTGGAAACTCCTCCCAAAGGTGGCGCGCTAGGGAAAAGATGTCAGATAACCTCAAACAGCCCTGAAATTGAATGTATATTTTTATTGTAATACTGCAACGGATGACCTGTAATGCGAACAAGATTACAAATCAGCGCAACTGCAATTCCTGAATAGAATTGCCAAGTATGAGGTAAGGGTTTTCGTTCTAACCTTAGAAATTTTGCAGTCAAGGGGTTTCGTCCTTGAATGCTTGATCACTCGAACTCAAAATGAACAATGCAAACATGAAAACTGAAAACCAGATGATTGAAATGAAGACTGGAGCTTATTGATACACACCCCTTTCAATTTGGGCACTTGGGTCCTAATTTCCCTCCAAGTATTTAAAAGTACTTTTATTTGAATTTTCTTTTTATTTATTTATTATTATTTTTTTCTAGTGTTTAAAAACACTTTATTTTAATATTATTTATGACTCTAATTTGGAAAAAGGGACATGATAGTCCTCCCTTTCGCAAATTGCTTTCCTTTAAGCAATTGCAAACCCAGATGTTCTAGTATCATTGTGCCAATACGATGAATCATGTTGTAATGTCCATAGACCCTGGAGCTTGTACTAGTCAAATGAAATAACTTTTGCCAAACAACATCTTGTAAATTCTGATGCTCAAATACCACCATGCCAACACTATGAATCATGTTATGCAATTCATGAACTTGGATCACCTCAAACAAATTAACCTCAAAGAGATGTGCATGACCACATTTTTGCTGTACTATGATCTCAAAATGAGCATGATGTTAACTCCCTTGAGTTACAATGGACCTTACCGTTGTACTGTAGGCTGAAACCCTCATGAGTTTGGACCAATCAGCGTGCGTACAAGCTGGAATGAAGTTGCAACAGCCAAATTTCATTCCAAAGCTTGTCCAAAACAGCAGTGCAGTAGCTGGAACAATTGTTTTCTGTAGCTCCAATCGCTGAAACCCTTCACGAACAGCATGATACATGAAAAATTTGCAAAGATTTGCAAACTAGTAGCTGAATATGACTGATAACAACAGTTTCAAAATCAAAAAACCTGAAATTCAGCAGTATAAAAATGGTACAACAGCTACAATACTGAAAATCCCTTGCAAAAATCAGCAACATAGAAGCTGGAAACAACCATACAATGACTGAAAATACTTTAATCGCAGCAAGCCACTGGAAATCACTCAATCCCAATTCTGAAAACACCTATATGGTTGCAAATGGTGGAGTATAGTGGTTGGACATGTGAAATGTCCCTTTCTCAATTATAACTTACATGGCCAATCTCCATCAAGGCCGACTCCTCTATGGACAATAAAGAATATGGGCGATCATATTGAAGTTTAAATTAGAGACTTGAACTTAGTTGTTTTGGGCTGACTTCCATATGGGCCGACCTCCTCACATGCCTAGCGGTCAACTTGAGAGGATTAAAACAAAATGTCTATGCTGGCCGACTTCACCATGATTAGCATCAAAGCAAAGTTAAACCATAAATGTGATTAAAGTAAGAGATGTGGTGCTCAAGATGAGACAAAAAGGCAGCGCTTAAGATTACTAGGGCAGCGATTAATAAAAGTGTGCAGAGATTAGTCTAAAGGCAGCGATCAAAATAAAGGAGCAGCGATCAGTTTTGGAGGATTAGAAGGCAGCAATTACATTTTATGAAGGTGGTCGATCTTAATATGTATCATATTTGTATGGTCCACCCTTAGGGAAATCACCACTTTGAAGATGTTTAAAATAAATTAAATTCAAGTTATGTTAAGGCCGACTCCTTGGATGAAGTCGCATCCCTTGGAAGGAGCGCTTCTTTTTAGATCAGTCGTCCCTTTTAGGAGAGATCGCCTCTCTTCATAAAGGTATGATATAGTATAAAAGGAAGATCAAACTGTGAGTTGAAGGGAAGCAATACAAAAGGTTGATCATTCAGATTTAAGTAGATCTAATGCAGAAAAAGGATATCAAAATAGTATGTGAGCAGACTTGTCAAGGAGTGTATATGCAAGTTGGGTAAGAAAATAATGTAAATCATTAAAGCAGATCTGAAGATAAAAAGATATATAAAAGAATTACAGCAGAAATATATATATACAGCATAAGACTATTCATTGAAAGACATGAAGTGATCAACAAGAGAATATATATGAGGCAAAAAGGAATATATCAGTAGTGATATCTATATGCAATAATTGATAACAACAGAGAATTAATTATTGCAGTATATATATATATATATATAGCATAAGACTATTTATTGAAAGACATGAAGTGATCAACAAGAGAATATATATAAGGCAAAAAGGAATATATCAGTAGTGATATCTATATGCAATAATTGATAACAACAGAGAATTAATTATTGCAGCCATTCCATCATGCTCGATCATCCTCACATTTTATTAATCATCTATCATTCGATTATTCTTCTATGATTCTACCATTCTATTGCTCTATGATTCTATTATTGAATCAATCAAACAAGCGGATATCTTAGGTATCAATTATCAATCAAAGGAAACTATCTTCATTGGAAGGAAGTCACATAAGAATCAAGTAGAAGGAAATATATCAATTATCTATATTGGCTATACGAAAAGTGTTGACAACAAAGGAGGATATATTACAATCCTTGAACCAAACTTGAAAGAAGTACTTTAACCCAATGAGTCATCACATTTGGAATGGACAGGGTTATCTGCCACTTGTGGGCCAAGGGGGTAAATTATCCGAGATGGACATACCTGCCCTTGGGCTTGATTGAGGAGGACAAAGAAATGCATATTAGGGGACGAGCAACAACACTAATCCTTTCATCAAGTAGTCCACCCCAAGTTGGATGGACGGGTGTTTCTGCCGCTTGTGGGCCAAGGGGGTAAATTATCGAGGATGGATGTACCCACCCTTGGGCTTGGTTGAGGAGGTCAGACTCGCAACGCCCTATAGGCTTTCTCCTAGAATTTCATTATGTGGTTGACCATTGGGAATAACCCTGAAATGATTATATGTTTGCTCTGTGAATTTCGTGTCTGCTCCGTGTATGATGTGTATACTTTGTGCTTGTTAATATATGTATTGAACTAAATATTGATTATGTTATGATGATTTGATCTCATTATTTATGTTATGAAGTATTGATATCATTAATAATTATGCTATGATAGATGAACTTAATATGAATGATAGATGAATTTTAATACGAATAATGCTATGAATTGATTATTATCTAATTTATTGGTTTTTAATATTACTAATGTTCCTTTCTAGTGATTATTATTATATGCAGGCAAAGAAGTCAGGAATATCCTAAAAGGGGACATTACAACATGATGATGGCAGTAGCCTCCAAGCCAAGATTTATGATGACAACGATCCTTGCCATGTTTTCTTCGCAACATATTTTCACTATGCCATCACTCCTCTTCTCCATTATCTCCTTTTTGTCATGTTTTGCAAACATATCTAAGTATGAAACCTCTCCACCAAGCTTATGAACATCCTCTTGATACCCCTTAATGGTACACATTACTTCATCAATGGGAAAGACATCTCTCACATCTCTTGTTCCTATCTCTTGATGAAATTCTCTACTCAGTGGCCAAACATCAAACACCGTACTATATATTCATAGAATAATATTTAAAGCCTGTAGAATAAGGCATAAGTTCTCTCATTACAATACAAATCAGCAATTAAAAATTTCTTTTAGACTAGCAGGGATGCCATCTTGTCTTCATGAAATAACTCATCATATATTGACCCAAGTTACATGCTACAACAATATATTATTCTTGTGTAATAAAATGGATACCCTCAAGGAGATAGGTAGGGCCAAAAATCATATATCTCAACTACCTAGCATTAGATAACAATGCATTGATAATCAAGAATAATGGCAACTTTGTTGGCTTGTTTCTCGCTCACTGCATGTTTGAATGGCAACTATCGCAGAAGGGTAGATCTCTCAGGTTTTTTTGTCATTTTTCCTGGTGTTGCTTACTAGTCCTTTGGTTCTTGGGGAATGAAAAGGGTCCGACAAAACAGGTTACCTCTTTTGTTAGAGGCAACACTTTAGGATCTCCTGAGCATGGCGACATTAATCTGCCTTACGTGGATGCTATTGGTACGAGGGCTCAAGGCTATCCTCAGAATTCATTCATTGAGGTTGTAAATAGCTCAGGGGCTCATGCCTACCCATCATAGAGTGGGGTCTTTCAGCCAATGCCATGTGCCCATTCACCCCTAGTGGTGGTGCGTGGTCAAGATGTTTTAGAAAACGAGGAGTTTTATCTTAATCACAGGGTGATCTACAAATTCAACAGATTATGCTCTTCTCTTTGTGATCTTTACAAATGGGTCTTGGAATCATGGAGGCCTTTTGTGGAGGGTAAGATCGATCTCTTCCCTTGTGCAAGGGGATTCTTCATTGTGACCTTTACTTCTTCAGAGGAGTGGGGCTTAGTACTCAACAATAGGGTTTGGAAGTGGGGTGTGCATTCTCTCTCCATCAAACCATGGGCTCTTTCCTTCAATCCTCTTACTGAGCCAATTAATATCAAACCAATATGGGTTAGGCTTCGGAATCTCCCTCTCTAGTTTTGGAAAGATTCATGCTACGAGGCCATTGGTAATGCTATTGGTCACTTCTTGAAGGTAGACTCCAATACCTCATTTATTGGACACTTTAAGTTACTCTCATTTTGGTGGATATTGACATCTCCAAACCCCTTCATGGAGATGTGGTTTTGATGGTAGGGGAAAGTCCTTGAATGCAATAGTTAGATTATGAGGGTCTCTTCTTCAGATGCAGATGATGTTTTTCTATTGGTCACTTGGCCTCCGGTTGTCGTCACTCTTGCCACAAAGGTGCAGCAACTTGGTGGAAGAATTCCCTCATCAATCACTTGACTATCAATGCTTCCCTAGAGGATGGATCCTCCTAGGAGGATGAGCCTTCCCAGGATTATTTCCCTGTTCCTCTTGTGGTGCATGAGTAGATGCTGGTGGTTGAGGCTGTAGTGAACCCCAAAACTTCTCCTAATTCCTTTTCTTCTGTTCGAGCCTGGATTGGTCCTCCGTCATCTACAATTGTATCTTTAACTCTTCCTGCATCTAGGTTGGCTTCTTTGCACGAGATCTCTATGGTCATGGTGTCTATTAAGGATCCCCCCTCTCGCCTCGCTCTAAGGATTTAGACTGAGTTTTTCTAGACAATGCTTTAGCGAAGAAAAAAAGGACTCCCCAAATCTATTGCTGCTTTGCACCCTATGGTCAAGGGAGTTAGATTTGCTTGCTCGGGATCTAGTGTTGTGTAGGTCCTTTATTTGGACTTGTTGTTTTACAATACGGTTTCTATGTTTGTGCTATCATTCTGCTATTTCTTTTGTCAGGTTGGGCTTGCTTTGAATTTCCCTTGGGGTTGTTGTAAGGGGATCAGGACCCTTGTTTTTTGCTTACTTAATAAAAAACATGTCATTTAATATCTATAATATTGAGGAAATCCCCTCTGCTATGTATAAATTGATCCTTGGCACCAGAACAAACAATATGTCCATTAGCAGACATGCCTTTATTTTTTGTGTTCATAATTGCAAGGAATAGACTCCAAAAACAATATGTTTTAATCAAATAAATATAATTTTAACAAGATTTTATATTGTTATCCACATGCACTTGATAAGACTAATAGGGCATTAAAAACTTGTGTACACTTGCACACGCCACCAAAGGAGCAATCAAATTTGATAAACATTAAAATATGCAAGTGGATATGGTGGATTGTCAAATGTATAATCATGAACACCTCTATACACATCTTCAAATGCCTCATGTATATGCCAAATAGGAAAGGGCCCATACATGCAACCTCTTATTTAAATTGTAGTAAAAATAAAATTTTATTTTCTCATGGATTTTTTGTTTAAAAAACACTCTTATACAAGCTTTGACAACCACCATGCAACCTTACCTCAATCTCCAAGTTGACCAAAATAAGAAAGTAAATATTCTCTTACCCGTATATTTTCAACCCCACCTAGGCATGAGTAATGAATACCTAAATTAAGGTGGTAGAGGCTATACACATTTTAAAAAATAAAATCAAACTCTCTCATATGGAACCAATTATTTGTGGGAACTTAAATTGTATGACATGTCATATAGAAATCAACAATCATTTTTCCATGTGGACAACCACATCACACACCAAAGAATGATTGTTTAGAACAAAGAACAAGGAATAACGAAGGCAAATTGAGACAAAGTAATGACCACCAATAGGGACATGAAACTTAAATAGATGCAAAGGTATATCTAAAGAGAAATGGATGATAATTGAAGTTGAAAAAAAAATAGACAAGATGGGGAAACTAGAGACCACGTATTGATAACAATCAAAAGTTATAGAATAATAATGAGACAATGTGAAAAATTAAGGACTGAAGTCAAAATAATGATGAAGTCAACACACAACATATCACATTAGATGGATTTGATTGTAGGTTTCAATTTACCAAACAAAGCACTACATAAGATTTGACCTGATATGAGTGTAGAATGGAATAGACAAGTGGAATATTTACTAGAATGACATCTCATTTATGATAGTATAAACCCTTTTATAGTTCCTATGGTAAATGTACTAAAAAGGGATGAGAATGGAGGATGTCTATAGACTCTCACATAATGAACAAGATCACCATCAAATATTCGTTCCCATTGTCTTGCATGGATGATCTCATGGATTGTGTAAGTGGTGAAAAATACTTTATGAACATTTATCTCAAGAGTGTGCACCATCATATAAAAATTAAAAAAGGAGATAAGTGGAATATTGGATTCATAATGAAGGCATGTGTGAATGGTTGGTAATGTAATTTGATTGACCAATGTGCCAAGCACATTCATGAAGTTGATGAATGAGGTTTTGAAGTCATTTTTGGTTAAATTTGTGGTTGTATATTTAGATCACATTTATATTCTCGACAAGATGGAGGATCATCATGTGCACCTACAACAATTACTCACACCTAAGGAGTGAGAATTCATCTGTGAATGTGAAGAGCTAGAGTTTCATGGAAAGGAAGGTAGCATACTTGAGATTTATGATATCTCAAATGGATTGTGTATGAACCTAAAGAAAAGTATGTGTTATTATTGAGTGGATAGACCCTATTGTGTAAATATTTCACATCACCTAGGATAGTGTTCATCTTAATTGTAATATTGCACTTAGTTATTAAGTTTACTTAAGATAATAGGAATACTTTTATATTCTCATCTAGGTAGTTAATAATGACATGTTTTCACCTTGAATTAAGGTACAAAAGTGTCACCATTACCTCATCAATCCTTGATTGATGGTAGTTAGGTTCCACTTCTATTTAGTCAAGGCCACCTCTATCTCAATTAGGCTAAGTTAACTCACCTCTAAATTGGGAGTAAATGAGAGTTAGAATCTTACCTCTTGTCCATGTCATCTCCTTGATTCATTGATCTAAGAGGTCTATTTATTTACAATTCAGTCTTCATAATTATGTTACATTAATTTGAATATATTATCTATTTATTTTCCTAGTAATTGTGATTGGCTCATAGACATTATGTCCTAGGTTGTATTTTGTTTATCACAAAATTTATCATGATATCGGAGTGATGATATCATAGGGCTACTTATAGATAATGGGAGCATGTAGATCTAAATTTTTGGCATATTTGGTGAATGGTCAAGCTATTCTAAGCTCACCATTGTATCTAGAATAGTCAAATTAGCTAGGATCAATTATTGGTTTGTGTATTTAGATGGCAAGTGGAAGCTTACCAACAAGACCAAGGGTTTTCTTTATTTTTGTGTAGGGACTTTTGTGGAGCATCTCGAGAAATTTGTCACAGCGCCATTGTGCTCAAGAGGTTTGAGAAACAACTTTTAACTATAAATTTGACTATCTTTGTCATAGAATAAAATTGTCCTTCAATTATTTGTAAATACTTAGTGTAGACACCTAAAATTCACCTCACTTCCTAACTTGGTTATTTGTTTTCCATACTTTCACATTAATCAAATGATTTTTAAATATTTGATTAATTTCATCCATCTTTATTAAAATCATTCTAGCTTTATTCTTCCACATTAATTAAATAATTATTAATTATTTAATTAAGTTAATTTTCCCACTTACTAGCATTAATTAAATAACTTACAATTATTTAATTAATCCATGCATTTTTCTAATGTTAATTAAATCATAATCTAACATTAATTAAATAAATCAAATATTTATTTAATTAATAAATCCAAATCACATCTTCTTCTCGATTTCTTTCCTTTTTTAAACTCATGTGATTAGATAATCTTATCAATTATCCTCTCATCTCTCATCTCATCTTCTTTTGGATTTATTTCTTTCTAAAACAAAAATCAAATCTCTTTTCTACTTTCAAATCTTATCTTATCCTTTCGATTTATTTCCCCTTTTGTCAAATAAAAAAATCAAATCCTTATCTCCAAAATGAAATCCTTATCCCTCCATCATCAAAAATCTATAAATAAAGCCTTCTCCAAACCAAATCAGGGACTTTTCATTTATGCAAACTTAGGCTATTGAATTCATTCATCCATTTTCAATTATCTTAAGGTGTGCTATTAAGTTGAGCAATCCACATATGCACTTGAATCAAAGGAGCAAATCCATCAGAGCTTGGGTGTCCTTCGATACGCTTGATCAATGAGGTAAATGTGCATTTGAAGGAAGGTATAATTGTCTGTTTGATTTACTTTCTTTGGTTTTCTTCTTATGCAACATTTTACGCTCCACACTTTGGCATGCCTGGTGGGACCCTTGTCCCTGTATCTAAGCTTGTTTTGCAGGTTTTACTAGCTCTTTGTTGCAAGTTCAAGCTCATTTTCATCAAGATATGGGGGTAAGAAATTGTAGAAAGTATCCTGGGCGAAAAATGACCTCACCGTTGCATCCAGGAAGCCCAAAAACCCTAGGAGTCATATATGGTTTGCTATATTTTCATCCTTAAAAATTTTTTAGTAGCAATTGTACCATACGGATCTATATGTTACGAACTGCCATACAACTCTTTGCACTCTTTGGATGCTGTCACTGGATTATAAAACAAATTTTGGTTTTATATATATATATATATATATATATATATATATATATATATATATATATATATATATATATATATATATATATAGTTTTGCAAAAGAAGTTAGTTTTTTAAATCAAACTCATTCAAAATATTTTGATTAGCAGGTGTTTAAAATATTTTAGATCTTTTTAAACTCGGGATTAGCAATCTTTGTGTAGGTTTTATAATGTTTGAAGTTCTAGATGAACACTTTGCACATAGGTTTTATGTTCTAACTACTGGTCTGGTCTCTCCTCTATCAGTTTAACCTTTTATCTTCGGGTTCTTAGGGCTTTTGTTTTTAAATCTGCGGGATGGGAGTTTATTTTTGTTGGGTGCATAGTTTATAAGTTAGTTCTTAGCAGTTTTATGAGTGGCCTTACCATTCAAAAACTACCGGTCCACGGAACTTAAGCAGTCAAACCCTCACCCAACTCCTTTGAGTGGCACCGCTCACTTGCAAACACAATTTGCTTATGGTCTGATCATTCTTCTCCTTACCTGCCATTTAGACCACTAGTTTCTGGCACTTGACATATTCCAAACATTGTCGCTCTACCCAAAAAGTCAGTGATCACACTGTTGACCGAGGGTTTGCTAGACTGAACTATTCTTTGGATTGTCTACGGAGGAACCAAAAATGCCAATCTTCTTCCACCCTCCCAACATGCCTTAACCACCAACACCTCACATAACATTTCACTGCCTATCATAACCACTGGCGAGATTGGAGAATTCATGGCAAGCATTTATGGGTAATAGTTAAATGTTAACTGTTTAAACCAGTTACATTTGTTGCAGCTATAGGTGGTAAACCGCCAGTTTGAGCTCCTATCTACTGCATGTGAACATCATTTGAGAACTGCTAGTCTAGCGGCTATTAAACATTTAATGCCAACATTCCTTATCTACATTCATAACCAGCAGCAAAGACATTAAACACCATTGTCACACTTACTCTTTCCTCTGAGAGCACATGCGACTACTTCGTCAAACCGCCAACAGTCTAGAGTAGAGCCCTTAACCTCCAAAGTCCATTTTCTAGGGCTTTTTTCTCACAACTTTTTCCCAGGTTATTAGAATTGTGCAAAATTATAGTCGTTGGAAAGCTGATTCAACCAGATTCGCAAAGCTCTAAGTTTCATCTACAAATTCATCTCATAATATTAGGTATAGTCAGTCAAAGTCAACCTTTCTTTTCAAACTTCTGTTGACTAACTTTTGCAAATTTAACAATTTTTTTAAAGTGATTAGAATTTCATGTAGAATTTGTTCATCTAATCCATTCTGCTGTATCATTTCATAATTTTCTATTTTTTTTTTTAGATTTTCATATTTTCATCTAACCTTTCTTTTGTAGTTTTTTCACTTTTCCAAGATCTAATCATTGAAACTACTAAGTTGTTGCAAATTCGCATGTCCAAGACATCTTTTTATAACTAATCTAGGCACTTAGTCTAATCTAGGGGGATAGTAATTGAACATTGTTTTCTTTGTCTTTGAATTTTGAAAAGGGTGTATGCTCTTTCCTCGCACTTTTTTGTGATCTTGGAGATTAAAAACCCCTTCATTATCCTTGTGTTTATTTATTCAATCCTAGGAACATTATCTCAAATATGATCTCCCCTTGTGCTTCATGTGATCTTGGGGATCAAAAGTGAATAGTGTTCCTTCCCTTTAAGAGGCTTGCTTGGGATTTCATCACCCCAAGAGATGACCTCAACCGCACGTTTTGGTGGGGTATATCAAAGCGAGGAGAGCGAAAGATGTACATCAATCTAGTCATGCAATTATTGGCACAACCTTGGTGTTGGGAATTAGAGTGTCTCAACCTTTGCAAATTCCTAGCATTATTTATTTAATTGTATATTTATTTATGGCCTAATATTGTATTTACTTGCACATTCAGTTTGGTCACTTAGTTGAGGTGGCACAGTGACTTGTCATCTTACTTGGAATGTGACTTGGATGGTTAAGTCAAACCTACATGGATTTGGGTGTCCCATTTGAGGTGGCACTAATATGTCATGTGTCGGCATCTTGTGGTATGTAGAAAAGAATATTCCATATGACAAAACCTATGATGCGTAAGAGCCAAGTTTGAAGATTCCTATGACAAGTGGGGACAAGTGTTGGTGAGTATCTTTGCATGAGGGAAAGGTATCTTTGGGCGCCCAAGTTGGGCTATGACATGTTGTAAGAGGAATTTACTATATTTAGTCTTGTATGACGGATTCTCTTACAACATTTAAGTTTGTTATGTGGGAAGATTTAATGACAACTATAAGATACGTAAGAGCATCTGTCATTGCCTATTTTTAGCATGGAGTGCTCCAATCTTGGAAATTCAAATCTGCCATGTATGACAGATGTAAGAGATGTATTTACGGCTTGAACAAGTGTCCTTTGATGGAAGAAAATGGCCATGTGGCCAAGGTGGACGCCTATCTCAAGAAGCTTCCAGTATATGCCTTGTCTCTCTATAAAATGCATTGTTTTGGAGATGTGGATACATAGTTTTTGTACATGTACTGTTATGCTACCGGAATCACTCTAGAAACGACATTTGAAGACTCTTGGAAGAACTTGCATTACAAGTGTATTGTAAACACACCATTGTTTTGATAATACATTGTGCAGGTTTTAGAGTGTGGGTTTTTTTACCTGAAAAGGTTTTCCCCACGATATATCTTGTGTTAATCTCTTTTTATGTGTTGTGTTGTTGCTATAATATTAATGTTATGTTTTTAACATTGCCGCAATTGTAAGGATTAAAGAATTTACATACTATTTCCCTCATTAGGTTGGTGTAGGAAGTGTTTTCCATGTACCTTGCTTCCTTTCAGTTGGTATCAGAGCTTGATCACTTTTGATCCTAGTTGTTTGGTAGGGGTTTTTTGAGCTAATCTTCGATTGAGTGAGAGTCTATGCAGAGTATTCTACAATCTTTTTGTAGGAAAAAGATGGCAGCCACATCCAGAAGAATGGAATTGGAAAAGTTTAATGGCAACAATTTTGAGTTGTGGAAACTCAAAATGGAAGACATGCTTGTTGATAGAGATCTATGGGAAACAATTTTTGGTACAAAACCAACAACAATGGCAAAAGCAAATTGAAATCTCAAAGATCATAAAACTAAGGGTCTTGTGAGACTCTGTTTAGCTGATTCCATTTATGTTGAATGTTCATGAAGAGAAGACCGCGAAAGAGCTGTGGAAGAAACTTGGTGATGTTTATCAGGCTAAATCCCTGGTAAACAAGTTATTCCTATGGAAGATGCTATATTCTCTGAGGATGGAAGATGGAGGATCAGTTGCAAACCACTTGAATGCCTTTAACATGCTAGTTGCACAATTAACATATGTTGGTGTGAAAATGGAGGAGGAGAATCATTGCATGACCTTGTTTTGTTCTCTGCCAAACTTGTGGGACCACCTTGTTATGGCCATTGGGAGCACTACTACCACCTTCAAGATGGATGAAATGGTATCTTCACTGTTGTCTGAAGAGATGCAGAGAAAGTCTTCCGAATTGGCAAAGGAGGCTCTTGCAGTTCGTGGTAGGCCCAAAGAGAAAGGGAAAAAGAAAGACAAGAAAGATGAAAAAGGCAAATCCAAATCTCGTGGGAGATCCAAATCTCCTGGAAAGTCCAAGGCAATGTGTTGTGGTAAAACTGGGCATTTCCAAAAGGAGTGCAAGGAGGAGAAGAAGAAAAAGAACACCTCCGATTCAGATTCTAACAAATCTCATGATGATGGTGATGCTTTTATTGCTACCTTGGCCACCTATGCATTGGATGATGTGTGGCCGATTGACTCCAATGCTTCCTTCCACATGACCTCACATCAAGGTTGGTTCACAAAGTGTGAAGAGTTTGACGGTGGGAAGGTGTACTTGGGTGATGACTCTCACCTGAAAATAGTTGACTATGGAAGAGTCTTGATCCGATTCCCTGATGGACGAGTGAAGGGGATCAATGGGGTTATGCACATCCCCGGTTTAGCATGAAACCTACTCTCTGTAAGTAAATTGAATGATGCAGGTGTGTAGGTTGTCTTCTTCAGTGGAGGATACAAGATGACAAGAGGATCTATGGTGCTTGCTAAGGGTACTCAGAGAGGTACTCTATTTTAGCTAGATGCATGCACTACTTAGTGCAATAGTTCTTCTTATTCGAATAAAAGAACTTCAGTCACTTCATCCTCACCATTGGAACCAACAGTGAAGAGATGTGTTGCTTCAACTTCTGATGGTAGTGCATTTTTGGTACCTAAGGGTGCCAATGCTTTGGAAATGAAACTCCCTGCTAAGAAGACAATGTTGTGGCATGAGAGACTTGGTCACATTGGTGAGAAGGGTATTAGAGCCTTGCAAAATAAAAACCTAGTTGAGGGGTTAAATGATTGTAATCTCAAGTTTGACTTCTGCAAACATTTTATATATGGAAAGCAAAACTGTGTTCAATTTTACTCTAGTTCTCACAAGTCTTTTGGTGTTTTGGATCTTATTCATTCTGATGTGTTTGGTCCTGTGAATGTTTCTTCAATTTCTAAATCATTATATTTTGTATTATTCATTGATGAATATAGTAGAAGGACATGGGTTTATTTTCTCAGAAACAAATCTGAAGTCTTTAGTCGGTTCAAAGAGTTTAAAGCTTTTGTTGAGAATCAAACTAGTAAAAAGATTAAGTGTTTGAGAACTGATAATGGTGGTGAGTTTTGTTTCACAGAGTTCGATAGGTTTTGTAAAGAACATGGGATTGAAAGACATAAAACAATTCCTTATACTCCACAGCAAAATGGAGGTGTAGAAAGGATGAACATAACATTGATGGAGAGGGCTAGGAGTATGCTTAGTGGTGCTAGCCTCGAACAAAAGTTTTGGGCTGAAGTTGTAGCTACTGCGCGCTACCTGGTTAACAGGTCTCCTACATCAGCGCTCGTTGATAAAACACCCATGGAGGTGTGTTCTGGTAAGAAGCCCTCATTGAGACATCTTTGTGTTTTTGGTTGTGAGGCATATGCACATGTGCCTAAGGAGAAGAGGTCAAAATTGGAGAACAAGACAGTTAAGTGTATCTTCATTGGCTATGGTGTCGGTGTGAAAAGTTATAAGCTTTGGGATCTTGTGGCTGAAAAAATGTTGTAGAGAAGAAGTGTTATTTTCAGAGAGCTAACACCTTCTCATGTTGTTCTACAACCAGAAGAAAAAGAAAAGAAAGAGGATGTGGTTTAGTTTCCTTCTACCCTTGAGAAGACTGAAGCGAAAGACCCTGTTGGACCTAATGATGAGGAGAGCTCTAGCAGCTCTGAAACTTTAGAAGAAGAGGTAGAACCTCCACCTCATCCTTTGAGGAGGCCCACATGAAACAAGAAGCAACCTGACAGGTTTGGTTATACATTGCTAGATTCTAGTTGTGCTTATGCCTTGATTACTAACACTGATGAGCTTAGAACTGTGACAGAGGCTATGGACATGAAAGATGTAGGTTCCTGGAAGGAGGCCATGGTGGATGAGATGGCTTCTTTGGAAAAGAATAAAACTTGGGACTTGGTGCCTTTGCCTGATGGACGGAAACCCGTTGGATGCAAATGGGTATTCAAGAAGAAATTTGGAGCAAATGACAGTGTTGAGAAGTATAAGGCCAAATTGGTTGCGAAGGGGTATTCACAAGTGGAGGGAATTGATTATGGTGAAATTTTCTCTCTCGTTGCAAAGATGACATCTATTCAGTTCCTATTATCTCTTGTAGCAACTTACGATTTGGAAGAACAAATGAATGTGAAGATAACTTTCTTTCATGGTGACTTGGAGGAAGAAATCTATATGTCACAGCCTGAGCACTACGTGGTGAAAGGTAAAGAAAATTTGGTCTGTAAGTTAAAGAAGTCTTTGTATTGTTTGAAATAATCTCCTAGGATGTGGTAGTTGAAATTTAATGCCTTTGTGTTGTCCATTGGATATCTGAGATTGAAATCATATCATTGTGTGTATTACAAGTTTGACAATGATCATATTCTCATTATTGCAATGTATGTTGATGATATGTTGTTGATTGGGAATAGTAAGAATATGATTTCTAATTTGAAGTCTTAGTTGTCAGCATAGTTTGAAGTGAAAAACTTAGGGGTAGCTAGGTACATTCTTGGGATGGAGATTAGAAGAGACAGAGCAAATGTAAAACCTTGGTTAAGCCAAAGTAAGTATGTGAAGACCATGTTGGATAGATTCAACATGGCAGATTGCAGACCATTGTGTGTTCCTATTTCATTAGGGACAAAGTTATCTGTTAATGATTGTCCAAAGTCTCCTTCTAAGATGGAGGATATGAGTAGAGTACCTTATGCTAGTGCAATTGGTAGCTTGATGTATGCTATGGTCTGTATAAGGCCAGACATTGCCCAAGTAGTGGGAGTCTTTAGTCGGTTTATGGCTAATCCTGGACAGGTACCTTGGGATGCAGTTAAGAGAGTGTTCAGATATTTGAGGGGTACTTCTGAGTATTCCTTGTGTTATCATGGTTATCCTACAGGACCTCAACATTTTGTGAGTATTCGTGGATTTGTGGATTATGATTGGGCAGGTGACATTGACAGCAAGAGATCCACCGGTGCTTATGTGTTTACTATGTTTGGTGGTGCTATTAGTTAGATGAGTAAGCGACAACTTGTGTTTGCTTTGTCCACGACAGAAGCAGAGTACATGGCAGCAACTCATGCTTGTAATGAATCCATTTAGCTTAAAAGGTTGTGTTCAGATATTGGTTTTAATGCAGGACATATTACTATTTGTTGTGACAGTTAGAGTATGATTTTCTTAGTAAAGGATCCTACTTTCCATCCTAGAACAAAGCACATTGATGTTCAGTATCATTTTGTTCGTGATATGGTAGAAGATGGGAAGGTGATATTGGAGAAGGTAGACACTTTGAAGAATGTTGCAGATGCATTGACTAAACATGTGGGCACAAATAAGTTCATATGGTGTTCGGAGTCTATGGACCTCTTGGCCCCTAGCAGTTAAATCTTGTCATTTTCATTTGGCTCTTACAAGGTGTTCGACAAGTGGGAGAATGTTGGGAATTAAGGTGTCTCAGCCTTTGCAAATTCGTAGTATTATTTATTTAATTGTATATTTATTTATTGCCTAATATTGTATTTACTTGCACATTCAATTTGGTCGCTTAGTTGAGGTGGCACGGTAACTTGTCATCTTACTTGGAATGTGACTTGGATGGTCAAGTCAAACCTAAATGGATTTGGGCATCCCATTTGACGTGGCATTAATATGCCATGTGTCGGCATCTTGTGGTATGTGGAAGAAGATATTCCATATGATAGAATCTATGACGCATAAGAGACAAGTTTAGAGATTCCTATGACAAGTGGGGACAAGTGTTGGTGAGTATCTTTGCATGAGGGAATGGCATCTTTGGGTGCCCAAGTTGGGCTATGACATGTTGTAAGAGGAATTTACTATATTTAGTCTTGTATGAAGGATTCTCTTACAACATTTAAGGTTGTTATGTGGGAAGATTTTATGACAGCTGTAAGATGCGTAAGAGCATCTGTCATTGCCTATTTTTAGCATGGAGCGTTCCAATCTTGGAAAGTCAAATCTGCCATGTATGACAGATGTAAGAGATGTATTTACAGCTTGGACAAGTCTCCTTTGATGTGAGAAAATGGTCATGTGGCCAAGGTGGACGCCTATCTCAAGAAGCTTCCAGTATATGCCTTGTATCTCTATAAAATGCATTGTTTTAGAGTTGTAGATACATAGTTTTTGTACAAGTATTGTTATGATGTTGGAATCACTCCAGAAATGACACTTGAAGACTCTTGGAAGAACTTGCATTGCAAGTGTATTGTAAACACACCATTGTTTTGATAATACATTATGTAGGTTTTAGAGTGTGGGGTTTTTTTACTTGAAAAGGTTTTCCCCATGATATATCTTGTGTTAATCTCTCTTTATGTGTTGTGTTGCTGTTGTAATATTAATGTTATGTGTTTAACATTGCTACAATTGTAAGGATTAAAAAGAATTTGCATACTATTCCCCTCATTAGGTTGGTGTAGGAAGTGTGTTCCACGTACCTTGCTTCCTTTCACTTGGGGCCCCAGGTGATTCTGGACACAAGGTGAAGTGATGTTTTCTTAATTGCTTATGTCACATGCCTTCAACGGACTAGTGTTCACGAAGATGTGCCTCACATTACCTTGTGTATATTGAGGACCCCCCTAGCAAGCTTGTAATAACCTAGATAAGACCTTTTGACCATTTTCTAGTGCGGTTTAGGGTTCAGTTGATCAAGCCCGAAGTTACTCACCATGTTCCTCAGAGAGGGAATGTAGAATTCTTCCTTGGATAAGGTGTCAAAACCTCTAAGGGAAAGGGATACTTGGTGCAATGCCTTTATTCCTAACTACTCCCCCTAAAAGTTATTCCTAGTTAGGTAGGAATATTGAGAGGAATTGAGTGTGGGCCTACACTACGAAGACAATCCCACTTGAATAATCTAGGCTATTGTGTATTACGTGTGTGTACATTTGCATAAACCTAATCCCAAATTCTTATCTTTTGAAAACCTATGCATGTGTGTATGAACATTATTGTTTGTAAATTTTCGTAAGTCAATCTTGAGCCATCCACCTCATCCTAATGACTTCATCCTAATAATCCTACTTATCCACCTAATCATCCTATCCTATCATCCCAATCACCCATCTTATCCATTTTATCCAAATCACCTATCTTAATCATCTAATCTCATCCAAGAATTTCATTCCACCTATCATAATCATCCCTTTTATCCAAATCATACCTTGTCTATCTCATATCCTAATCAATCCTCTTATCCATCTCATCCTTAACCATCCATAATCATTCCCAATCATCATCTAATCTTATCCTATTCATCTCGCAATTATCCAATCCACTTTATCCTAATCCTCCAATCTCATCCAATCCCATCCTAATCATCCTTCTCACCCACTTCATCCTATCCTAATTATCCATATCATATCCAATCTTATTATTTTTCATCACAATCACTCATCCAAACCATCTCTAATCATTCTAATCCACTTCATCCTCGTCCTAATCCATCCAGTTTCATCATTATCAAGCATTCAATCCCCATCCTTAATAAAAAATCATCCTTTGAAAATCAAAATTTTACTTAAGGACTTAGCCTCGTCCAAACCCATCCACTATCATCCAAATCCTAATCACAATCCATCCAAATCAATCATCAAAATCCTTTATCTAAAGGATCCTAGCCCTAATCCACAATCATCCATTTCAAAAACCCACATCCAATCAAACACATCACCTAGTCCTAATCCAACATCTACAAACGTCATGGGCTAGTTTGATAAAATGGTAATGGAAGTTAAAACATATATGTCAAATCACACTCCTCAAACACATGATATCACCCATCTTGATGCAGAAATACAAGAACTTAAATGTAAGCATGGATCTCAAACCATATCTCCAATTCAACCACTATCACTATCATATCAACCTTCATCCTCCCATTTTACCATGCCATCATACCAATCCAATTTCTCCACACCTCAAATTTATCAAACCTTCACCTATCCATGTATCTAACCTCAACCCACTTACCAATTCAATCCCATAACCTCATACCCATCTACCATACCTTTACCCATGTCACCTCAACAAACTATATCCAATCCCAACCCTTTAATCTCTTCAATCCTTCCATCACAATCTCCCTCCAATCTTCCTAATCCTAATCCATTAGCCCACATACCTCCTAACTCATCAAACCCTTCAATCCCTTTGTCACCACATTCCTCCAATGCTCCATCAAAGGAGTCCATTGAGGTAGCCTTACAAAAATTGGTCCAAGAAAACTTCATTTAGATACCAATGACAATGCCATATGAAAAAAACCAAGTTAAGTCCTTCTAGTTTAAGGATCATGAATATTGTCAATACCATAGAGAAAAAGACCATAAAACGTCGAATTGTGTGAGACTTAAGAATTTGATCCAAGAGCTCATCAATTGTGGTAAGCTTGTGATTGATAATCCACCCACCAACTTATCCTTTTCAGATGTTATCCAAGGACTATTAGCATGGAATCTAGAATCATATTGCAATCCAATGCCTATTCTTGAGCCTATCAAAGAGCCTCCTAATACTATTCAACCTTTATCCACTCCTATGTCTATTTCCTAATCCTAATTCATTAGCCCACATACCTCCTAACTCAGCAACCCCTTCAATCCCTTCATCACCACATTCCTCCAATGCTCCATCAAAGGAGCTCATTGAGGTAGCCTTACAAAAATTGGTCCAAGCAAACTTCATTGATATACCAATGACAACACCATATGACAAAAACCAAGTCAAGTCCTTTTGGTTTAAGGATCATGAATATTATCAATACCATAGATCAAAAGGCCATAAAACATCCAATTGTGTGAGACTTAAGAATTTGCTCTAAGAGCTCATCAATTGTGGTAAGCTTGTGATTTATAATCCACCCACCAACTTATCCTTTTCATATGTTATCCAAGGACTATTAGTATGGAATCTAGAATCATATTGCAATCCAATGCCTATCCTTGAGCCTATCAAAGATCCTCCTAATACTATTCAACCTTCATCCACACCTATGTCTATTCATCCTATTGAAGAGTCCCTTACCATAAGCTCAAATCAAACTCCATCATGCTCTTGTGATGTTGACCATCCAAAGCCTATAAAACCCATCCAAGAAACCCCCCATCTCATCCAAACCCAAGAGCTATGTCAAGAGTCAAATCCAAAGCATGACAACCTTGCTCCTCACAAAGTCAAGATCAACTTATCCTATATCCTCAAGATCACATTACACAAGCTACCAATGATCCCACTACTCAATCCACCACCATCCATGATCAAAACATCAAAACTTCTCCCATCCATGACCCCAAAATCACTCATGATCAAGAAACCTACACTATCCCTTGTCCTATTCATCCTCCAACTAGTCTTATCTATCTTCCAACAATATCCATTTTCATTGATGAGACACTTGGTCCCCAAGACAACATAGATAATCAAACAAAGAACTTGGTTCCTATCACATCACATCCTAATGAACATATTGTTAATCAAGATCCAATCATCCTAATTCATTCCATTTATAATCACATACATCTCTTATTGATCCTCCATCATCCCCTATCAAACTTATCCCAAATCCATCATCCTATCCTCTTGGTCCCACTACCTTCATCCATGGTGGTTCTCTCTTAGGAGAGGAACAAACACTATCCACCACCCATCCTCCCCCATCTAATAAGGGACTCTCATCTTGTTTCCACAACAAAAAACATCCCATACCACACCGCATGCTCCAAAACATGAATTATCAAGGCAAAGGTTTAAGCCTTCATGAACAAGGAATATTGGAGCTTATCCATATCACAACCAATCCATGATTGCATGACCTTGGATATACTTCCCAAGGACAACAATCTAAACATTTTGGCACCACACGTACACCTCATAAGTCATCTCCTTCCACTCCCAAGCTAGTTGCACTTTATCGCATCTCCAAATCATATGTAGTCATCCCTCCTCCATTGTCATACAAATCCCAAAAAATGTGACCATACATCTCCCTCCATCCACTCTACCTCCACTCCTCCCAACTCCTAATATCCCTATCCTTAAATCTCCTAATCCATCTATCCACACATCTCGTTCCCTTAAATCCCCTAACATTCCTAATCAAGATCAACCAATGCACACATCGACCAAACATGAAGCTATCAAAAAATCCATGGGATCCCAAAATAATCATTCAGATGCTTCCCCACACAAAGTAAAAATCCTACAAAAGCCTCAAAATTATCATGCCGAAGGGCATCAATACACAAAGCAAAATAAAAAATCCAAAAGGCTACAAATGCCCACACCCCCAAAAGCAAAAACAAAAATGGTGTGGGTCCCTAAGAAAAAAGTAGTCAATCCAAATGGAGCATCCACCTCTCCAAAATCCCAACAATCTCACTCCCCATATAAAACATCTAAAAATCCTAAGTCCATTTAGGTCCCTAAGTACTCAAATCAGAAAAATAACAAATCCCCATTACTCCCAACACCCCATCCCAATCAAAAGATTCATAATCCAAAATGGTGTGTGCAACCATTAGTATTGGTTCCCCTCAACACCATGAAATTCCAACATACCTCCATCCCCCCATCTTATATCCCCTATCCCACATATCTCCCCTGTCACACTTGTATGGTCCATGCTCTCACATAAATCCATCAAGCCCTATCCCCCATTCAAGTCATAATCCACATCATACATCCATTATCCTCCATCCATCCATAATCCACATCATAATCCACTATCTCGCATCCATCCATAATTCACATCATAATTCACTCCATATCCATCTCATCCAATCATATACCAACATCCATGCGTGTAATAAAACTTGACATGTTCTATGTGTTGCAAACATCTAAAAATGGGACACTATCACATCCTCTTGGAAACAGACACTTGATTCCCCACCCTCCATCCAAATCTCTCTTTCCCCCCATTCACCCATTCCATCCAAATAGTAAAAAAAATAAAAAAGAAAAAATCAAACTAGTAAAGAGAAATCATTCGTCCAATGGTGAAAACCACTCCTTGTGGCACCTTGGATAAATACCATGATGAAAACCTTGCAAACAAGCGTCATGTGTAGACTGGTTATCTATATACCTTACACTTGGGGGCAAGTTGTCTCATCTAAACCATCCTATCATTTCCATCCTATCCTACCAGCCCTATCCATTATATCCACATACGTATCCATTGCATCAACCCATCCTCCCTTCCTCCTTTGATATTGATAAAAACAGGGACAAAACATCTAAAACTTTTTTTGGACACCTCTTGACATACTTTGAAGTCTACCCATCTATTCCAAGAATTCTCCCTATCATGCATCCTAATAAGCATTACCTTGCATTCTCATAAGTATCACCTATCTAGAGTGGGACATGTTATTCACATGCAACGTAGTCCTTGGAAATCCATCCTAAACCCTTCCATCCATCCACCATGTATCTTCCATCCATTCTATGTATTATTGCCAATACTTTTATCCATCCATCCATCTACCCTTTCACCCTTGCCCTTCGACCTGGGTTTTCCCTTGTCATTGGTATCTAGCAAAAAGGTTATCCAAATTGCAATCCAATGCCATCCCATAAAACAAAAAATCCAAAAAACTCAAAATATCCCAAAATCCCAAAAAATCAAAATATCCCAAAATGTGAAAAAAAGAATTATACAAAAAATCCAAGCAATAAATCTAAATGTAGACATCCTTAATCCATACCCATCTGACAAAGTGATCTAGTCAATCATCCAAAGTATCCAATGGTTTTGTTCCCATCCTTGCTACAAATTTGATCAACTAGTAAATCATCATCATCCTCAATCCAAGCAATCTCGGTGTTGTTCACATGGCCAATAACACTATCCAATCAATCCATCCATCATCAGTTTTCATCTTGACAAGGGCAAAAACCTTATTTATCTTTTTATCATTTGTGCATGCTTGATTGCTTTCTTGTGTGTGTTGTCTTTTTATCTTGCATTTGTATCAGTCCTTGCAACATACTGTCACTACAACATCATGGTCTTCCATATCATGGTGCCCAATGGCATATTTTTTCTTGTGACGTTGTTTGTGTGCCAGTCCTACACATTGGATACATTGTCACCTTGGTCTTCTATACCTTGGTGCATAACATCCATTGCTATATTAAATAAAGGATTGCTCTTAGCATAACTAATCATCATAATAAATCCATCATTCTTGCATCCATCTTTTTATCTTCTCTTTTTTTTCTCTATTTTTCTTCTTCCACCAATTTTCCATCTTTTATCTAACATTTTTTCTTCACATCCATTCATTTTTTGAGCACCCACATATTCTTCAAACTCACTCGTCCTCTTCAAGGGGCATCATTCAACCCACTAATTAATCTACTAATTACTTCTTCTACCTGACTGGGGTATCATCATTTCTAATCCAATCGTAATCTTCTAAACTAAAGCCTTCTTCTATCTAAAACAACACTATATTTTAAACTTCTTTGAAATGATGTTACTTCACAACACCATCTCAAAGAGAGGCAAAATGTAGACACCTAAAATTCACCACTTCAGAACTTGGTTATTCTTTTTCTATACTTTCACATTAATCAAATGATTCTTAATTATTTGATTAATTTCATCCATCTTTATTAAAACCATTCTAGCTTACTCTTCCACATTAATTAAATAATTATTAATTATTTAATTAAGTTAATTTTCCCACTTACTTGCATTAATTAAATAACTTACAATTATTTAATTAATCCATGTATTTTTCTAATGTTAATTATATATATAATTATTTAATTAAATAAATCAAATATTTATTTAATTAATAAATCCAAACCACATCTTCTCGATTTCTTTGCTTTTTTAAACTCATGTGTATCTAATTAATTAAATTAATTAGATAATCTTATCAATTATCCTCTCATCTCTCATCTTATCTTCTTCTGGATTTATTTATTTCTAAAACAAAAATCAAATCCCTTCTCTACTTTCCAATCTTATCTTATCCTCTCGATTTATTTCCTCTTTTGTCAAATAAAGAAAAAATCAAATCCTTATCTCCAAAATCAAATCCTTCTCTCTCCATCATAAAAAATCTATAAATAAAGTCTTCTCAAACCAAATTAGGGACTTTTCATTTATTCAAACTTAGGTTGTTGAATTCATTCATCCATTTTGAGTTATCAAGGTTATGCTATTAAGTTGAGCAATCCACATACACACTTGAATCAATGGAGCAAATCCATCGAAGCTTGGGTGCACTTCGATATGATCGATCGGTGAGTTAAATGTGCATTTGAAGGAAGGTATAATTGTCCATTTGATTTACTTTCTTTGGTTATTCTTCTTATGCAACATTTTACGCTTCACACTTAGCTACACTCAATTCGAGATATTTGGTACAAGAAACAATTAACTTTATCCTTTAGATATATTTATAAAATCTAAAATTTTGTTTGCATTGTTCAAGGTTTGACATTATATTCAAAGCATATAATTGCACATTTGCGCATCATATGTTGCCAAAATCCAAGGTATCTTGGCTTCAAAACACTTAGTTGAGCCTAAGTAAAAGCCTTAATTTTTCTAAGTCAAAAAGTACAGTGGGTGCAAGCTTAAAAATCTAAAGTGAGTTTAATTTAGTTATACTATTGGGAGTGTTATATACATATCATTTCATCTACATTGTAAGCTTAATGTATAAAGGAAGGTGGGGGCTTAAATATGACCTTTTGTCATGTAGTGCAAACTTTGTCATTTGTAATCCTTATGTAATATTTTCTTATTTTTGTCATTTATTGATATAGTTTTTAGGATTTTTTATTACATAGGTAAAACTAAAAATACCCCTTATTTATTGCATATTAATACCAACAAGAAACCACTTAAGGTTTTTAGTCTAATAAATGTACAATGGGTGCCAAATTTTTTTTTTTATTCGTAAAGTTAGAGTTTTTATATTGACGAGGAGCAAAAAATTACAAGCAAGTAGCTATAAGTTGTTTTCCTGCATTCCATTCCAAGAGATGTCTCCCTTAGCTAAGACAAAAAGGCCTCTCGGGACCAAAGTTTACCAAAATTTGCCATTATGGCTATCTAAACAAGTAGAACTTATAACAGAGAACAAACCTACTTGAACTTATAACACATTAGCTAGTAGACATACTAACAGATGATTCTGAATAGACTGTGATTACATGAGACCGAGCTCCCTTGCCATGGTTTGGAGCTCACCGACCCATTCAAAGTCCCCATTGACCTCCTCCAAGCTCAGCAGTTTCTGTAAGCAGGCCTTCACCACTTGCTCCCGATGTTCAATCAAAGCCAATCCCTTCAAATCCAAGATGAGGGGAAAGAATTTGATGACCTCCAATGGATCCTTTGGAGTAAAGATGTCTTTGGGTCGAGGGATTCCTGTCCCTGGGATGACCGCTCCCAGAATATTGTCAAGGCCACCAAGAATTTCTGATTTGAACAGTTTTACCATCAATCCCTTCGCCGCTCCTATCGCCACCCCTGCATCCAATATGGAGGCTAGAAATCTTGAGGAGACATGGGTGTCTACCTGATAGAATTCCCCTGTGAGTAGGAAGTCTTTGCCCAGGATGAACTTCACTGTTGGAAGCAGAAGACCCTCGTGCCGCTGCAGGACCCTCTTAAGCCTTTGACTTGTGACAACACCCTTGAAAGCCATCTGACGGACAGAGATTTCCAATTGTATGGGGGTTTCCATCCCTAAGTTTATCAAACCAGTGACAGAGATTCAAGCAATGTATCCAAAGCCCTCTACCATTCTTACCAGAATGCTGCCTTCAAACACACCAAAGATTACACGACCCATTCGAAAGAGACTAGATGAAGCTGTTAAAGGTGGTGGAGAACATCTAGAGGCTTCTCTGTCAGAAACCCTACCAAGCCATCAATCAGTTGCCAGCTAAAAAATGGTAAGGAAAACCATCAGGAAGTCGATACGTGTGAAGGGTCAATCATTAAAAGAGTTGGGAGAGGCCGCATTTCAAAGAAATTATTAGCTGAAACCATAGGGGAAGGAACAACAACTTTCCATCCTATGATTACGACCCTTCCATGATCTCATGGAGAGGGTGCCCACCCTACCACCCAATACAATGGGTGCCAAATTAATTGCCACATTATTAGAACATCCTCTTATTGTCCCCTTTGTAAGTATTTTACACATAAATAGTCTATCTTTTGTCTTAGTTATCTAATTTTAACATTCTTATAGGCATTGAAAATCTGATTCCACTCTCTTCCATATGGTGTAATTTACTATTAAATATAGTGTTATTATGTATTGTAGTGTCGACTGTCATGCACTACTATTTTGAACTTTTCCATCCATTACAAATCACTTGCACTAAAGATCAACTTGCCTTCAGAAATTTTGAGATAGTGGTTTGAAAGATTGAGTCACTTCGGAAAGATGTCAATAATTGTGTGCATTATTGGTCTAGATGATGAGGCCTTTTTTTTTGTTTTTGGAAAAGATTTTAAGTAAGAATTCAAAAAAAATAGAAAAAGATTCCCAAACAACTATAGATATTGTTATGTATGAAAAGAAGATAGGTTGAAAGTATAGTTAAGGTAGATTCAATCAAACCCTTTTTTCACAATAACATTCAAATGACAACAATTGAGTCGAGTCACTATAGATGGAGAGGACTCGGCTATAGGTTGATGTCACTTAAGAATGATATGGAAAGATAAATTAAATTGTTAGTTATGTCAAACCCTAATCCGATTAAGCCTTAAACCCTAATTATATGATTTTGAATACAGACGGACAAAACACAACAAATGATCATACAGAAAGGCACTAAATATAGATTAGGAACACATGCACATACAAACACAAGACAATGAGTTGATGGAGCCAATTTGCAATAAACACAACACAATTTTGCTCTACAACATAATGAATGCCTTGAATACTCTTTGCTTAATGATCATAAGTTTGCCTTAATAAACTAGGAATAAAATGAAGTCCTAAACATGTCTATATATGCATTCCTTCTAACATTCATAATTCAAATTGGAAAGGCCGAAAAAGGAAAACCTTTTAATGGTCATAAACTGACACATTTAAATTTAGGTCCCAACAAAATAGGTCTGGACTAGGGCACTGGTGCCCAAGTCTAGAGGGCTAATTTTAGTCATGATTCAACATTAAAGTGGACCCCTAAGCCCCATTTGACATGGGTCTCAGGGGAAATTACTCCGGGATAAGTTTTACACATGCAAGAGTAAATCAAGGGGCCCTAGGAGCTAAAAAGTCTTAGGGGGACATTTTATGACATAACATTTAGCCCCCACTTTAATATATGTATGATATTATGATCCATACATGCATTAAAGTACAGTCGAAAACACATCAAACATGCCAGGCACATGAAGTGAAGCCATACACAAAAGATTGAGGAACTATTTCTAGCCCCCAATCTCAGGTAGGCACTAGAAGACACATTGAAGACATGCAAGACACAATGAAGACAGTAGGAAGCACACAAAACATGAAGAATACAGTGGAAGCATGCAAAAAATGATGAAGACATGAGAGTAGTCACACAAAACACGATGAATACATTGATATAACATTTTCATGTATGAAATAAAATCCTAACTAAGGGGTAGGGGGAGCACATCGCTACACCCTTGAAACCACCAAAAACATGCACTACAAAACCCAAAATGTAGGGGGAGCTCATCGCTACACCCTTGATACTACACCAGGGGGAAGACATACCAAACAAAACCTAAATATGGGGGGAGCCCATCGCTACGCCCTTGATACCACACAAGGGGGAAGACATGACAAACAAAACTCAAGTGTGGGGGGAGCTCATCGCTATGCCCTTGAAACCACACAAGGGGGAAGACACAAAATACACGAGTGCCATATAGCATGTCATAGACATACTATATGTCTTATACACGACAAACACGAGCGATGGGAAGAGCTTATTGCTAAGTCCCACCATCTAAAACATGCTGCAGACACATCTAACGGTTGAGCTTATGCTACAACAACCATAAAAGACACGCTTGAGGGAGGATAGCTCAAGATCCAACCTTGCCTCCCGATGAGGACTTTGTATAAAAGGATGTGCACTAGCTCAAGAGAAACACCATCATGCCTTTCGCAGAAGGGTTTTGTATAAAAGGATATGCACTAGCTCAAGAGATATGTTATCCCACCTCGTGGAGAGGGATTTTATTATAATTTGAATAAGGATGTGCACTAGCTCAAGAGATACACCATCCTACCTCATGGAGAGGGCTTACAAACATGCTTCGTTACTACCAAAATAATCAAATAGATACTATTATATATGCCCCCACCTTAAGGTGGTTGATGTCTCTTACCGATATCAAGCACATTAAGGTAGAGAGAAAACACACAAGGGGACAAGAGCTCCCGCAACGCCCATGCCCCTGAGGTGACATGTGCTTATGATCACCGAATGTTCTCACAAACACATTGATATAATATGCTAATATGAACAACAAGATGAAAGCTATGCATGAAAACAGTCACATCGAGGACCAAGGCTATACTCACGGGTTCAAAGCTGAGTATAACCATTGGGCTCTACTGCAGGTACCTCAGAACCGAGCGTAGTAACAAGGTGAGATACCAATCAAAGTGTACAAGAGTAGATCGAGTGGGTTGTAAAATGTTAGTCACAAGAAATGCCATAAGATACATAACACGAAGTGATTTTACTAGTCAAGCATCGGATATATATATGGGCTTACAAACATGCTTCGTTACTACCAAAATAATCAAATAGATACTATTATATATGCCCCCACCTTAAGGTGGTTGATGTCGCTTACCGATATCAAGCACATTAAGGTAGAGAGAAAACACGCAAGGGGACAAGAGCTCTCACAATGCCCATGCCCCCAAAGTGACATGTGCTTACGATCACCAAATGTTCCCACAAACACATTGATATAATATGCTAATATGAACAACAAGATGAAAGATATGCATGAAAATAGTCACATCAAGGACCAAGGCTATACTCACAGGTTCGAAGCTGAGTATAACCATTGGGCTATACTGCAGGTACCTCGGAACCGAGTGTAGTAACAAGGTGAAATACCAATCAAAGTGTACAAGAGCAGATCGAGTGGGTTGTAAAATGTTAGTCACAAGAAATGCCATAAGATACATCACACAGAGTGATTCTACTAGTCAAGCATCGGATATATATATATATATATATATATATATATATATATATATATCAACCCCATCTTCATATATGGACTAGGTCCATTTTTGTTTTGTCACTGAAGGGACACGCGATCCCTATCAACATTTGTTTGTTTTCGTCATCCACCAACTAGGTAGAATCACTGAAGAAGGTAAACAATAAAATGAGAGAGGAGAAACAAGTGCCTTAGGAACACCACATAGGAAGATGCCCCCAAAACACCCTCTGCAATGCTATGCCCCTAAGGCAAGACACACAACAATAAAATAAAGGAGAGGCAAGATAGAAGAATGATGAAACAAATAGAAGAATGGTCATGACAGAGGCGGTTTCCCAGTATCCTTGACCTTACAAGAGTATCAAGGATCATCCTAGGAGGCCTTAACAACACATAACACATCATGGGGGGAACACAACACATAAGAGAAGGCCACATAATCAAGCAAAGGTATGCTACAACAAAGGTGGCCAACAGGGTTAGAAGTACTTACCTGTTATCTCTTATCTTGATCTTTACATTTATTCTCAAAGCTGTCCCTTGTTCTTCCTTCTTGTTGAATTATGTTATCCACATTTCCCTGAATTTGTGAAGGGGAAATCATAGGAGTTGATAAACAAAGAGCCTTATAGACTCCCATTTTAGGTGAGCAGGGTGATGAGGGAGCCGGGAAAATACCCATTTCAATCGATTTAGGTGGTGTTGGAATACCTTGGTCTTTAGGAACAATATGTTTATTTATGTTCTCTGAATTATTAGCAGTTTCCTAGGTATGTAAGTGTTTAGGTAAGGGTGAGTAATCTATTTCTTTGTTTAAGATATAGTTAAGAAGTGTTTGAGGATCATTTGATGAATTTTTAGTATCAATAGGTTGAAGGAGTTGTTCACAAAGAGAGTCTGCATCATCTAATGCTTCATCCTGGCTAGGGAGAGCATGGAGAGATGGCAGAGTGTTGTTAAGGAATGTTTCAATGATTTCTTCTTCTTGTGCCAAAATATTCTCACCAGGTGAGGTTATGTTGGGAGAAGACTTCAAATTATTAGATGAATCACCCAAGGCTATATCAACCTCATATGTCTTAGAAATGATGTCCATTATATCATCGTGAAATGTAGGAAGAGAAGGAGGAATGTCTTCATCATTACCTTCTTCATTATCTTTCGTGGAGATTAAATTACTGAGATTTTCCAAGATCGAAGGGTAAATACCCATGAGAGTGGTGAAACTTTCAAAATCATATATGTGACATAGAATTTCATATGCGGAACTCATGGAGATGTCAATATCACAGATGTGTTCTATTTGTTGTAGAACTTGACGATACTTATTAGTGAATTTATAGAAATTGTCAACATCTATGATGTATGCAAACAAAGCTTCCAAAGATGAATAACAAGATGTATCCATGATGAATAGATTGAGGAAATCGGGTTTTTAAAGAGTAAAACACACAAATTTCACAGCAAAACAAGTGAGTAAGATGGAAATAGTGCTACACAACAAGGCAAGATAAGTGTTTTGAAAGTCTGATTAAAGGGATGTGAATAAGGTGTGTAAACACTCAATGTTGAAATACACACTGTGTAATTAAAAATATGCCAATTTTCAATTTAAAGCATTCAACAATGCACAATTTTGAAATGATAGATGAATATATTCTTGAAATGAATGAAATATTTGAAATGAAATATATTTATGACAAATGCAATGAAACAACACAAATCTATGCTTGTTTATGAACCTAAAATGCTTAATTTTTTCACTTTTTTCAATGTAAATGCACAAAAGATGTTATGAAACTATGCAAAATGATGGATGAATGGAATGTAATCAGATATAATGTGTAATATAGGTTAGATTTGATGCAAAAAGGATGCTAAATTCCTATAATTCTCAATGCACAATCAAAATTAAGGAAGAATGGATGAATGTGTTTATTTTTATTGAAATACGCAATGTGTAAATGCAAAATTTGAAATCTAAATGCAATAACACACGATGACGAAACACTATAGTCTAAAATTAGGTTTGAAAGAGTGTTTAAATGAGTAGTAAAATCTGAAAAAAGATTTTAACTACAAGCCCTAGTTTTTGAAATTACTAGGTTATATGAAAAATGCAAAATTTCAAGTAAAACCCTAACAAATGAGATATTCAAATGCAAGGTAAGTGATCATGAAATGATGAAATACTGTAATTTATCTTAGATCTGATATAAATATTATAAAATTAAATGTTTTCAATGATATGCAAGGAAAATATCCAAAACTATGCCTTAATGCAAGCCAAAAATGTGTATTTTTTTCAAATTTTTCAAATTTATGCAAGATTTTTGAATGTATGATGATGAATATGATATGAATGAATGTAAAATTGATTGCAACACTCAGCAAGATGCAAGTTCTATAAAAACACGAGCTCACCAAAATGTTATGTATGAAAAGAAGATAGGTTGAAAGCATAGGTAAGGTAGATTCAATCAAACCCTCCTTTCACAATAACATTCAAAGGACAACAATCGAGCCAAGTCACTACAGATGGAGAGGACTTAGCTATAGGTTGATGTCACTTAGGAATGATATGGAAAGATAGATTAAATTTTTAGATATGTTAAACCCTAATCCGATTAGGCCTTAAACTCTAATTATATGATTTCAGATACAGACGGATGAAACACAACAAATGATCACATAGGAAGGCACTAAATATAAATTAGAAACATACCATGATTTAGATTTTTGAAGGAAGAAACTTCGAGGACACTGGGGCGGGCATCCTAGTCCAACAGGCCACTTTTTCTGTAGATCTAGAACAATGAGGTGATGAAGACAATAACTTGCTTCAGAGTTTTTGGAGGTGACAGTTGGGAGGACACAAGGGTGTGTGCCTTAGTCCAGTAGGTCTGATTTTCCACACTTTTTGCTCAAATCCCAAATTTATATCGTCTTCTATGATCTTCTACAACTCCACTCCGCAAGATCCTACACCTGTAACCTGCAATCACAAGAGGGGTTGAGGTTATGTTTAGGAGCTTGCCTCGGTCAAGCCCCAGAATGTCATTCAAGCCTTCCAATACTGTTGTTAGATAGAGTGTGTGTCCTTGATGGACAGAGGAAAAATCAAATGATAAGATAGATTGAGTGAAACACAAATAGATCACCTTGGAGGTAAAACCCTCACGGAGATAAAGAGCCTTCAAATCATGAGGAAATGAGTTGATGGAGCCAAATTTGCAACAAACACATACAAATACAACACAATTCTACTCTACAACACAATGAATGCCTTGAATTCTCTTTGCTTGATGATCATAAGTTCGCCTTAATCAACTACGAGTAAAATGAAGTCAAACATTTTTATATATGCATTCTCGCTAACATTCATAATTCAAATTGAAAAGGCTGACAAAGGGAAACCTTTTAACGGTCATAAACTGACATATTTAAATTTAGTTCCTGACAAAATAGGTCTGGACTAGGGCGCAGGTGGCCAAGTCCAAAGGGTTATTTTTAGTCATGATTCAACATTAAAGTGGACCCCTAAGCCCCTTTTGACATGGGTTTCCAGGGAAATTGTTCCAAGATAAGTTTTACACATGCAAGATTAAATCAAGGGGACCTAGGAGCTAAACTAGGAGGTAAAAAGTCCTAGGGGGACATTTTACGACATAACAAATATCACTAAAGTCCAAAGGATAAAAATCCAAGGCAGTTTCCCACAATCCCACCATCTACAAGAACCAATAGAAACCATTAAAACACATAATCCCAAGGAAGAATAGACCAAAATAATCAAACCAAATCATCATGAAGGAGCTAAAAGAAATTATTTTTGCATGGAAAACTTTCTTTGCAAAGGATTTTTTTTTGCATGTATTTTTTCGTGTTTATTTAAGTTAGTCAAGCTTGAATGCGAATGCATGAGAAAAAGTTTTTGTAATAGCAAATTTCTTCTAATAATAATATTGAGAGATCTTTGCTCGTAGTTTTTTTCCTGGTACATTACAAAGTTTTCCATGTAAATTTGTATTGCCTTTTTTTGCATTTTATTGCTATTTCACTATTATTTAAATTTTGCATTGCATATTTTTTTAACAGTTGGTATCAGAGCACATGATTTTGTGCAGAAATTGTTTTGTGGGTTTTTTATCTTTGTGAAAAGCAATGACAGGAGGCACAGTTACCAGATTTTAGGTTCAAATTTTGATGGTTCCAATTTTGCTTTGTGAATTTAACTAAAGGTTCAAGCCTTATTGGTGAAGGATGGATGTGCCTTGGCTCTCAAGGGGAAAGCATCAAAACCTGTAACCATGAAGCAAGAGGAATGGGATGAAAAGGATAACATGGTTAGAGCTATAATTCAGCTATCTTTAGTTGATTCATTTTTATTCAATGTTGCAGAGGAGAAAATGACACATGACTTATAGACTAAGCTCAAAAAGTTGTATGAGACCAAGTCATAGGCAAACAAAATTCTATTACAGTGGTAGTTGTATAATTTGAGGATGCATGATAGTTATTTGGTCATAAATCATCTCAACAATTTCAACACACTGATTAGTAACTTGGCTTCAGTGGAGGTGAAAATTGAAGAAGAGGATAAAGCGACTATACTATTGTGCTCTTTCCCTAAAACTTGGGATCAACTAGATATGGCACTTAGAAACTCAACACCAAAGGGGAAATTTGTTTATAAAGATGTGGTAGCCATAATATTTTATGAAGAGTCAAGGTGGAAGACATCTCAAGGGACTTCTTCCAATGATGCCCTTGTTGGAAGGGGCAAAACTCTAAAAGAGAGAGAGTTGATTGTGGACAAGCTAGGTCAAAATCCAAGGGGTGGAAAAAAGTCAAATGTTTGAACTGTGGAAAAACATGCATGTCAAAAAGGAATGTATGTTGCTGAAATCAAACAAAGAAAATCCTAGCTCACAGCCATCGAAGGCAAATAGAGCAGAAGTTAAAGAACCATTGGAAGATGGAGAGGTTTTGTCTACTAATCTAAGAGGTTCATTTCATCATGTTTGGATCATTAATTTCGGTGCCTCTTTTCACATGACTCCTCACAAGGACTATTTTTCTTCTTACCAGTCATGTGATGGAAGTATGGTTTTCATGGGAAATGATAACCCATGTGAAGCTATTGGTGAAGGAGAGGTCAAAATCAATATGTTTGATGGGATAGTAAGGACTCTTTAGCATGTCAGACATTACCAGGATTAAAGAAAAAAATATTGTCACTTGGAGTATTCGATGAGCATGGTTACTAATTCAATGGTGAAAATAGTTGTCTCAAGGTAACAAAGGGAGCGTTGGTGGTGCTAAAGGTAGAAAAGGTTGGAAATCTGTACAAGCTAGTTGGAAAAACTTGTAGTGGAGAGGCTATGATGGTATCAGATGCATAAATAGATTCATTATCTACCTTACATCAATTGCTAGGCCACATGAGCAAGCGTAGTCTCAAGGTACTGCTAGATAGAAATCTTCTCCCATGTGCTAAATCTAGAGATTTAAATTTTTGTGAGCATTTTTTGTTTGGAAAACAAAATAGGTTGAGATTTTCTAGTTGCACTACTAGAAGTAAAGAAGCTCTAGATTTAATGCATTCATATACTTGGCAAGCACCTGTTACATCAATTGAGATTTCATCGTGAAGATGGTAAAATGTGGTGAAGATGTTAAAATGCAAAATGAACACAAACAAAGGATATACCTTAAAATCTTCACTCCATTTTATTCTCTTTGGTATGGTGGAGGAAATACATGCACCCAGCTACAAATCATATCTTTACCCTATACAAATTGAATGTGGATTGCTCAAATGTGAACCAACATAATGAGGGCAAGGAATTGGCAATGATTTGAGGATAACTTGGCTATGGTGATGGGATTATGAGAACATGAATTCTTGGATACTTAGAGCTTAGTGTATTCCTCTTGGTTTATGGTTCATGGTTAGAGTTAAAATTCTTGGAGAGGCTCTTTATTTATAGATTTTTGGAGGATTTTAGATCAATGGTTGGAATTCAAAGATGAGATCCAATGGATGAGATTTCATAGTGAAATCAATGGATGGGGTTTCATCAACAAAGATGGAGGGCTCATAATATTTTTGAATTCTTTAATTTGGCCTTGGGAAGGCTTTGCATTTATGAAGATGGAGACATGCGAATGAATTAATAATTTATTTTATGGGTGAGTGGGATGAGATGGGACAAGTGCATGGATTGGGAAGGGTTAGGTGGAGACACATGTGAGTTTAATTAATTAAATAATGTATATTCTTCAATTAATTATGGGGAGATAGGTTAATGAGGGTTAGATTAATTAAATAGAGGATTAATTTAATTAATCTGGTTGGAGGAAATTAGTTGATGGGTTAATTAGTGATCTAAATAAATAAATAGAGGTTAAATAAATGAGATTTATTTAATTAACCAAGGATTGGCTATAGGTAAGGTTAAATTAATTAAATAAATGGACTTTATTTAATTAATTTCGGTTAATGGCAAAGAGGGATGATTAATTAAATAAATATTAATATTTATTTAATTAATTTTGGGTAATGGTTAAGGAGAGTAATTAATTAAATAAAATTTATTCAATTAATTATGGGTAGGCGATAATGGCGATTGGATAAATTAATTAAACAATTTATTTAATTAATCATGAAGAAGGTGATAAGTTAGCACGAAAGGAGATATTAGGGAGATGCCAGAAAATGGTGGTGTAAGGTATGTCATTTTCAAGTGCCTACATTTTGCCCCTCTTTGATGTGGCATCATGACCGAGCGGGAGTGGCGTCATATCAAAGAAAATTAAAATTTTACCCTAGATGACCAAAGGGAAGGGAAGAATAAATGGGATATGCCCCCTCAAGAGATCAAAGGGAAAAAATAAATTTTTTGGGTGAACTCTCGAAAAGAAGGAAATGGTGGTGAAAACGAGGTTCAGGATAAAAATGGGGTCAGAAGAAAAGGAAACGGGGAAAAACAGATAGGATATGAGGCACGCAAATGAAAAATTAGGACTAGGGTAGAAAAATTAGGGCTACGGCTTAGGTGGAGGCTATAAATAGGCTATGGGAGGCTCATATTCCTCATTTGCACACCTAAGCTTGAGTGAGTTGGAGAGAAGAGAGCATTAGAGCACATAACCTATGGCCCAGATTCCACGTCATAAGCATTGAACAGAGCAAGTTCGAGAGCATTGGTGACCTCCGGAGGCTAGCGAGTCGATATGTGTCTTATCTCATGCTTTGTATTTTGGGTTTTGGGTAATTAATGTGGAATAAATGTGGGGTAGGTTAGGAGTAGCAAATGTGTTGAAGCATTAGATTAGCACAATCAAGTCGAGTGTAGCACCTCCAATGGAGCAATTAGCTCCTTCAACCTAATTTAGCACTTGCGAAGTGGATTAACACTTGTGTCGCGTGGAAAAAGGATAGTGGTTAGTGCTCTATTAATGCATTCATTAGGCAGATTCATGCTTACATGCCTTTAGGTGCTTGTGAGAGGTAGATTAGCACTTGTGTGACACTTGTACAACATAGGTTAGTGCTTGTGTGCCTTTCGATGCTTGCGTAAAATAGGTTAGCGCTTACATTCCTTTTGGCGCTTGCGTGGGTTTTGTTAGCACTTGTGTGCCTTTCAGTGCTAGCACAGGGTCTGTTAGCACTTGCACACCTTTCGATGCCTAACCAGGTTTTGTTAGCACTTGCATGCCTTTTGGTGCCTAAACGAGGTGTGCTAGTGCTTGTACACCTTTCAGCACCTAAGCGGGTTCTTCTAGTGCTTGCGCACCTTTTGACGCCAACACAAAGTGATTTAGTGCTTTTACGTAGTTTTTTGACAAAAAGCTAATTAAGTAGTGTGATGGATGCATGAGGATTTGCTGCCACTTCAGTCGAGGGAGTGGAGGCTACCTCCATTGGTTTTTAGGGAGAGATTTGGACCTATGGATGTTTTGGTTTTGGAGCAGATTCGTTTGTGGCACCTTTCTTATATGCCTAAGATTCGGGCCCATAAGGCCATGATGATGGTGTTAGTAGAGAGGTGGTAGAGTGAGTGTTTTGCCTTTCTGCTATCAATGGGTGAGATGACCATCACCCTTGAGGATGTATGGAGGATCTTATGGATCACTAATCATGGAGAGTTAGTTATGTATGATTAGGTGAGGGGTCTGATGGTGTTGAGGCACATTTTCACACCAAATTTCCCACCGATGGATGCGAGGAGTATAGAGATGAGATGGTCCTTTGTTATGGAGACCTTAGAGGGGTTGTCTTTATACATAACAGGTTTGATCAGAGGGTTCTTGATGCTAGATAGGAGGTCACGTGGATTCTCCATTGGATGGGGAGTGGTGTTGGAGTGGATGTGTTAGGAGGGATAGTGTATTCCTGGGGGTCATGCATGTTAGTGCACTTGTACCATGATATGCATTTTGTCGTATATTGATAGGGGGGCAGCCTAGGGTGTGGTGTCACATTGCTACATGTTTGGGATTGAGAGCATATCACCATGACATAGCTGGTATGTGCATATATGAGGCCAGCGGAGAAACCATTTATCTTTTCTTACACTAGGATTTTGTAGCATTGTTGGTTGGGTGTTCTGGCATACTATTGATGAGTTTTTGATGAGCTTGACATAGTTGTTTAGCGGTCGTGGCAAGGGTGTGAGCCATGGTGGATGATGGAGATCATCCGCCTTATACTCGGCAAGGCAGGTATCTAATGGGCTGCATAAAGCACATCATTGATTGGTACATTCCTGAGCATGTATTGCTATAGGCTCCAATAGGGAGAGCCATAGGTGGAGGCTATGTTTCCACAGGTCATGAGGGAGGCACCTGATTGGGGTGTCTTGATTGATGTTGCCAGTGTGATTGTGGCATTTTGGGGTTTAGTGCAAGTCATCTAGGACTGGAGATCAGATGTTATAGCTGCTGAGACCAACCTAAATTATGACATATGGTGGTAGGAGCAGCAGCCCATGAGGTTGACGAGTCTAATTAGATAGGTGGTATTAGTAGAGAGGAGCGAGGAGGATGAGGAGGAGGAGGAGGATGATGGAGGAGATGGTGGGGGTGTTGTTGGATGACAGGTACATGAGAGGGTGAAGGCAATAGCAGGGAGAGGAACGGATGAGGAGGAGGTGGATATTGAGGTATTGTGGGTAGAGATTAGGAGCCTGATGGATGATTTGGTCACTGTGCGGGTAGAGCGGGACACCAGGGAGGCTAAGTGAGATGTCGCAAAGGTAGAGGTGGACTGATTATGGGGAAAGTTGAGGGCTGACTTGACTGCAGTTAGAGGGGGTGGTGTGGATGCAACATAGCTAGCCCATGTTATCCATGAGCGAGATACGACAATCATGGAGAAGGATGCAGCCAGATGTTGCAGTAGAGGGATGAGTAGCAGGAGGTATAGCTCTATCTAGAGCGAGATACAACTCAACAAGCAGTAGCAAGAGTTGGGTTGTTTGATATGTGGTGAGATCTGGTGCGAGTATAGGGCGAGCTTGTAGAGGCTCTACAAAGGGCACAACATTACCGCACCTTGTATCATGCAGTGGTGTTAATGGATCTGAGACAACCAACTTTGATGTATAGGTCCGATCAAAGGCTATCATGTCTAGGAGGACGCAGACACATTCTATTACAAGGCTAGTTATGCCACCACCTCGAGCTATGCCTCCACCAGGACAGGGGCCAATAGTACCACCTCAAGCTACACCAACGCCTCAAGCTCCATCAAAGTTTGGTGATAGTACCACATAATGGTATTTCGTATTATGTATTAGACATTGATGTACTCAGCCTTCGGGAACATTTTGTATCATAACCATTTTTTATGTATATATGTGATGAGTATTTTGTGGATGGCCTACATGATGTGATGTGATTATTTATGATGTTTTATGATGTATATGTTGGATGTTATGTCATGTATGGATGCTTATATGATGGGCATGTGATGGATTATGTTATGGTTTATGTTATGATGTTTTTGATGATGGATATATGCATAGATGTATTGTTTATGTTTAGATGGAATTTTGTTTATGAATGTATGGATGGATCATGAATAGACTATGATGTGGATTATATGTGGAAATGTTTATGGATGTTTTATGATGGATGTGATGTATAGATGACTATGTCATGTTTATGTGATTAGGTATCAAAGGTACACAACAAAATAGAGCTCACTTTCTACCTTATGATGACCCTTGTGGCATATGATTTATGGATGCATTGATGTATGGTTTATGGTTGATGTCTGACCTGTGTATGGGTGATTTATGTAGGTTTATGATAATTATAATGATGTAGCTATGATGATGTGATTATGGTTAGGGCTACCATTTTTAAGTGATGAGACTTTTGTGTGCTTTGATGATATGGATGTGATGATGTTATGTGTATGTTGATAGATGTTTTTGATGTTTTGATTATGAATATGATTATGGTTGTGATTGGTGGAAATTATGTTGTGTTTAATTTGCATCTGTGTATGATTCACATTATGTGTTGTAATGATATGTTTATGCAATTATGATGTGGATTTGGTTATATGGATGGTTATGATGATTATGATGATGAAAATGATGTGATACAACGTGTTGATGTAGGTGTATGCAATGGATGATCATGATGATGATGAATTGATTTGTAGGTCATGATACAAAGTGTCATTATGCAGGTGAGGGATAATTAGATGGATTGGGGATGGTGGGTTAGTTGGGGGGAATGATTGGGAAGTAACATGAACACACTTGCTGGGAGGGGGGAAGTGGATAGAAAAATTAGTTAGGATGGGGGGATAATTGGGGGGAATGATTGGGAAGCAACATGAACACACTTGTTGAGAGGGGGAAAGTGGATGAAAAATTAGTTATTTGAAGGGTCATGAACATGCTTGTTGGGGGGTTAAAGTGGATTAGGAAGAGTCAATGTCTTCATTAATGCAAAGCCAATGGTGGGTGTGTTATGGATTGATATGGATCTTGATAGGGGTGTGTGAGTATGATAGGATGGATAAGGGTTGGGATTATGCTGGTATGTTGTAGAGCAATCCTAAGTTTTAATATAGAAAAAAGGATATTTTTTACCAAGGTATAGGAGACCAAGGTGATGATGTATACCCAAATTTTCACGGACTTGGCATTCAAGCAAGAGGGTGTGCTTATACATGCTTAATGTAGTGCAACCTTGTCTAGACATGTGGGAAAAGAGTCTTAGAGCATTGAAGTCCTAGTGCACAAAAGGTATAATCCTTAGATGCAAAGGATAGATGTTATGCAAAAAGTTGTTCCGACACACAAAATATATGAATACTAGCTAGAGTAATAAGAACATCCAACAAACACAACATACAACAACAAATAACTATTGCTCCATTCTATACCATCCAATGACACACCAAGATATGGGAGATCAAGGTGGTTCTTGGGTAAGTGTAGAAGGGGTATAAAAAGGTAAATCAAAACAAAAGACCAAATAATAGATGAACCAATAGCCATTAGTTGTGGATTGAATGTGATTGGGCTATGCCTATTGTGGGAATGATATATGCTAAGGCATTGGTTGTGATGATGGATGATGTGGGATAGGCGGAAGATATGCTGGTTATGTGGTCTTTGAAGATTTGGTCTAATGTGTATGATTGACTTTGTGGTATGTTGTTTTTGCATGAGTTGTTTTCGTAGTTTGGTTGTCTTTAGTACTTGATCGAGATGCAGTAGATTTATTGCTTGGATTCTGAAAGTTTTCTATTTTTTTGGTATTTTGAAGGTTTTATGATATTTTTGGTATTTTTGAAGGTTTTCTGATATTTTGGTGTTTTCAGAGATTTTCTAATTTTCTTGGTATTTTTGGAGATTTTCTAATTTTTGGTATTTTTCGATATAGTGTATGTACAAGGGATGCATGAGACAAACTATATAATGATCCATAGTATGCATACAAAGATCTAATTCTTGCCTAAACTCATGGGTTTTGCCCCCAACGTGGAATGACAATGGGAGCATAATAGAGACGCTTAATGTTTACAAGATCAAGCCATGATAAGATATGGATATAAAATGGTGGGGTATGAAACGAATGAACAAGAACTTAATAGATGGTAGATAAGGCCACTACTTAAGGTGCTTGAGACAGATTTTCACCTTGGTACTTATCTAAGGTGCCATCGAAGTAGCTTTCAATATTGGACGTCTTTTTGGCACTCAGATTTTTGTATTTTTTTATTTTTTTGACTTTTTTTACTTTTTTTATTTTTTCTCTTTTTTAAATTTTTTTTTTACGTTTTGATTTTTTTTTAATTTTTAATTTTTTAACTTTTGGGATATCTATTGGGTCAAGCATAAAATTTCTTTAGATGCGTGATGTTCATAGGCTCATCTACAGGTTGTCCCTCACGTGTTGCTAGTTGATAAGCTCATGATCCATAGCTAGTTGTTATAACAAATGGTCCTTAGCCAATTTGGTTCAAATTTACCTTTTTTGTTACAGTCTTTCAAGTTCCTTTGATTTTCCATTAGTACAAGGTCACCCACTTCAAAGTGACAAGTCTTGATCTTCTTGTTATAGCTATGATGAAGGTGATTTTGATATGCTTGCAAGTGATTGAGAGCATTGAGACGTATTTCATCTAGGAGTTCCAGCTCATGTAGCCGTGCAACCTGATACTTCTCGTCAATGAGATTTTGCAAAGATATTCTTAAGGAGGGGAGCTCAACCTCAATGGGTAAAATTTCTTTGGAGACAAAGACTAGGGAATATGGTTTGGCTCCTGTGGGGGTACAGATGCTTGTGTTGTATGCCCAAAGGGTGGGGTTAAGTTGGAGGTGCAAGTCACAGCCAACTTTAATAATTGTTTACTTCAAGATTCTTAGGATGGTTTTGTTTGGAGCTTCAACTTGACCGTTACCTTGGGGGTAATATGGGGTGGAAAAACAATGTTGGATATGGAATTTCTGACAGAGGGTGCAAAGTTCTTGGTTCTTAAAGGGTTTCCCATTGTCAGTAATGATGGCAAGGGGTATACCATACCGACATATGATGTTATGTAGGATAAATTTGGATATTTATTTGTCAGTGATATATGTGAGTGGAATAGCTTCAACCCACTTTGTGAAGTATTTAGTGGTGGTAATAATGAATTTATGGCCATGGGAGGAAGATGGATGGATTTTATCAGCGAGTTTGAGCCCCCATTGTGAAAAGGGCCAAGGAGTAGTGATAGGTTACAATTCTTGAGATGGAGCTTGAATCAAGTCACTATGCTACTAACATGGAAGGAATTTCTTAACAAACTAATGAGCATCTTGTTCTAGTGTCGGCCAATCGTAACCTATTCTCAAGATTTTCTTTGCTAGGGCAGGTCCACTAGAGTGTGCACCACTAATACCTTCATGTACCTCTTGTAAGGTAGTTTGGACCTCTCCTAAATCAAGATACCATAAAAGGGTATCATCAAGACTTTTTTGATATAAGTTATCGCCGAGGATGGTGAAACAGGTCGCTCAGCGGATGAGTGTGCGGCGTTGGGTGGAGGATAGATTGGGTGGGATGATATTATTGTGGAGGTAAAGGTATATATCCTGATACCAGGGGGATAAGGGACCAACAATTTCATAGACCAGTTTAGATTATGGAACATCATATGCTAGAGTTGCTAATTCATTAATGAGGAATTCACGCTACTTGTTTTTTGACATATCAACAAGAGACCCTATTGTAGCCATGGCATCTGTTGCTTTGTTGTTCAATCTAGGCACTTGTTCAAACTAGATCTCAAAAAAGTACTCTTTGAAGTCATCTACCATTCTCTTGTAGTGTAGAGTTTTATCATCTTTTGTTTTGTATTCATTGTTCACTTGTTTGATCACCAGTTGAGAGTCACCGTAAACAAGTACTTTCTCAATTCTCCATTGGACAACCATGTGAAGTCTTGTGATGAGTGCTTCATATTCTGCCACATTATTGGTACAAGGGAATGTGATTTTGTAGGATATAGGGATGCAATCTCCTTATGGAGTGATGAACAAGATCCCTGCTCCTAATCCATGATGTGTGTATGATCCATCAAAATACATTTTCTAGTTCGAGATAGGTGCAACTATGAAGATCGATTCATCTGAAAATTCTGAAAGAAGTGGATGATCTATTAGAATTGGTGCCTCAGCTAGCTAATCTGTTATGATCTATTCTTTTTTTTTAATTCATTATATTATACGAAAATGGGTCCTTTAAACTAGACCAAAATACAGATATAGATAGAGTATAAGAGATCTTTATAAGCTCTATTTATCTTGTCTGCCACACAGGGCATTATATTGGACATATATATGTTTTTAATTACATAGTGTATAAATTTCATTTTAAAAATTCTTTTCTCTCTCAGATGCTTTCTCTTTCTTCTCCTCAAGATCTAGTTTAAAGTAGATCCACTGGTTCGTGTACTTCAATTCCTCTTTCATGATTTTCGTTCTGCCTTTTTTAATTAACTCTTGATACTTTTTTTTTGACACTTCAACTATCAAGGATATCTGCACAAAAATATTATGCAACGTGAGTCTACGATTAGGCTCAGTAAGTGCCCTCCTAATGCCTTGGTATTTTTCACTGTTTCCTACTTTCCATAAAAACCAAAGAATTTTAGTAGTATAAATCAACTAATACAAATTGTTACATTTTCCAATATTATCTATTTTGCTAATCAAAATTTCATTTTTCCTTCCTTTTTGCATTACATTAACTAAAAACATATTCCATATTTCCTTAGTAAAAAAACAATCAAAAAAGAGATGGAAAATTGTTTCATTTTTCTTGCAAATTTCACAAATATTCATTCTACCCTTTGCATCAAAGTTAGGTAATTTTTGGAGTAACAACATCCATTTAAATCCATCTTTTTAGATTCTATCACATTATTCCAAAGATAAGAAAACATATTATACCAATCTTTTTTATTTAAATTGATATTCCAATTTCTATTCAATTGATCACAAATATCTATAGGAGGATTCAATAACAAATAAACATCCTTTGCTTTAATTTTACTATATTTCTCATTGTTAAGCCAAAGTAACTGGTCATCATATTTATTCTTATCCAAGACAACTTTTTCAATACTATCTTTTTGTATCTTTATTCTCTCATATGTTCTTTTTTGTGTTAGGGGGATATCATATTTATTGCATAATTTTTCCCATGAGATAAATCTATTCTTATATATTAGATCCTGGAATGCAGCAATACCTCTTTTATTCCAATATTTTGCTGAACACCCTTGAAGAAGGGATAGCAGTTTATTATTGTGAAATGTATTCCACCAAATGGATCTTGATAGGAATATTCTATTAATTTCAAGTTCTACCAGAAACTTGTTCATAATGGCTTTCTTACTATATTCCCAACCCTTCCACAGGCTTTTAAAGTCACTAGATCTAGCTGGAGAAACAAGAAAACATCCAAAAATAAGATCACAAAGAGGAAAATTTTTCCAAGTTTTGGCCCCCTAGGTATACTATTCAAGACATTGCTCCTAACAAGGACTTTCCACGGTTCATAACCTACAAAACTTTTACAAATCCATTTCACAGCTAGAGCTATCCCTTGTTGCTTTAAGTCTTTTAGTCCTAACCCCCCTCTCTGTTTATCATTATAGCAGATTTTCCATTTAACAGAATGAGATTTTTTATTCCTTTTACCATCAGACCATAGAAAATTTCTAATCTTTTTTTGAATAGATTGAACTTGGTAGCTACTAAATAACCAGACTGAGTCATAATAAATGTTGTAAGAAGATAGAATTTTCTGGCAAACTTGTGCTCTTCCAGCAATAGAAAGGTATTGCTTGTTCCAAGAATTAAGTTTATTGTCTATTTTATTTTCAATCTAATTCCACATATCTTTTAAGTTTGGTTCTACAGCAAAAGGAATTCCCAGGTACCTAACTATTTTACTGGGACCTCCCCATTGAAACTCATACTCTTTGAACCAATGTGGTTTTTTATTTTTACAAGAAAGCATGATAGTTTTGGCTTTAGAGATTTTTGCCCCTGTTGCCTAGTAAAAAGTCTCCATTTTCTTCATTAGATTATCAAAATTAATCTATCTCAATTTAATGAAAAGTGTTGTGTCATCAACAAATTGTACATTAATCAACTCGTCTTTATTAGGAAGGTAAAGACCTTGCACTTTTGGGCTTAGGGTAGAATCTCTAAGCAGGTAATGCAAGGCATCAACTGCAATAACAAAAAGAGAGGGGGCAAGAGGACACCCTTGGCTAATTGACCTTTGTAACTAGAAGACCTTAGTCATTTGACCATTAATTTCTACTTGTGCAGTAGCATCTTTTAACAAAGTTCTGATAATTCTACAAAAATATTCTAGAAAACCAAAAGCCTCTAGTGCCATTAGGATAAAGGACCATTCAATTCTATCATAAGCTTTTTCAAAGTCCAACAAGAGAATGCCCACATCTTGATTAGTTATTTTGACCCATTCAATGACCTCCCAACTAGTGATCAAATTTTCAAGGATGTATCTCCCCTTGATGAAACTTGTTTAGGTACTATTAATGATGTTCAGGAGGATCTCTTCTATTCTTTTAGCAATAAGTTTTTCTAAAATTTTATAGGACACATTCAAAAGAGTAATGGGTCTCCAATTTTTAATAAAGGTTTTATCTCCTTTAGGGATCAATTTGATAGTGCCATGATTGATTGAGTTCCCTAAAGATTCTCTATCAATGGCCTCCAACTATATTTGTAACAAGTCTTCACTAATCCAATTTCTATTCTTCTTATAAAATTCTATAGGTAAGCCATCACTTCCTCAGGATTTATCATTCTTTAGAGATAAGGTCGCCCTATCTATTTCATCCTTTTTGATAGGTTGGTTGAGTAGTTTAGCCATCTCATTATTTATCTTTTTAGGGATAAGACTCTTACATCTCATCCTAGCTTCATTCCCTTGAGGCCCCTAGCATTCAGAGGTAAAGAGGGATTTATAATACATGTAAATTTTTTCTAGGATCTCATCCTGATTTTTAACCAAGCCCGTCTCATCCCAGACAGCTTCTATAGCCTCTCTTTTTTCTTAAGGTTTTAGGCAATTAAAGAAGAATTTTGGCCCCCTATCTCCCAAAGTCATCCAGTTTACTTTGGCTCTTTTTTTCAAACCTTTATCCTTGTAATTCTAGATTTTCCTAAGTTGGGATTTAGTACCAGTCATCTCTTTATTAAAATCCATGATAAGTGGATTGTTTTGTAAAGCAGATTCAGTTTCTAAAAGATTATTTTGCAACTGATTTTCTAGCCTCCTCAAATTCTTTTCTTTCTTTTCACCTATAGTTTGAAACACTTTTTCCCATCCTTGAACATTTAAGTTCCATCTATCTACTGTTGATAAGTCTTTTCTAAAATTCTTGTTAATCTCCCTAAGGGTGAACATAGAATTACAACAGTCATCATTTTTAACAAATTTGTATTCAAAATAAATTTATAAGCAATGTTCTTTTGTCTATCTTTACCATTCCCAAAGTTAATACTAACCATAATAGGGAGATGGTCAGATAAGGTCCATGGTATAACCTTCACTCTGGAATTATCTTCCTCCATTTGGTCAAACTAGAAAAAGTCCTTATGGGCATAAAACCTATCAAGTCTGCAATAGATTCTCTTACCCCCTTGTTGAAAGTTACACCATGTATACCAAATGGACTTGTTTAGTTTTTTTCTACCTTCAAGAGGATCAAACAAACTCAACTTATTTTTCATTCTTGCCCAGAAAAACTTTTCATTTCCTTTCCAGACCATGTTTATCCCACCTAATTTGTCTTCTGGATGCTCTACCATGTTGAAATCCCCTCCTATTACCCAAGGATAGTCTCCTAACTCAAACAACCAATTCCACAACATAGCCCTTTGTTTATAATCATTAGGGGCATAGATATTGCATATCCCCAATTTAACACCACTTTTTTGCAAACAAACCCAAACAACCCTATTACAAATGGAGAGACCATGGTCAACAATCCAATGAGCCCAATTGTTGGAAATCAGGATGGTTGCTCCTCCCTTGCCCTTCTCATGATTTGTGGAAAAGGATATTGCATCCTTCCAAACAAATTTAAGACTAGTCTGCAAGGAAAAACCAACTGATTTTACTTCCTGTAAAAGAACAAAATCTTTTTGTTTCTCTTGATTAACTAGTCTTCTTATAATATACTTTATATCTGGGGATTCTAATCCCCTAATATTCCAAGAGAGACATTTAAAATTCATCTAATTCCATAGCATCAGAATTATCCTATATGTTTCTAACGGATTCAAAACATTTAGGTAGGGCATGTTGCCCACTGCCATTTCTCAAATAAGGTACAGCTAGCTCTTTCATTTTTTTCCTTCTTCCTCTTTTCTTTTTAATCAACATCTCTTTTGAACAAGGGATTCTAAGGTCTTCCTTATCTAGGGAGCCAATTTCACCTGGAGTCTCATCTAGTGACTCTATTTTTGGACAGTTTTCTACCTGTTCTATCTCATGGGTCCAGTGTTCTTTAGAAGCTGTTATGGATTTTAATATGTCTACCTTATCCAAATTATATTCTTTAGCATTCATCTAGTTTAAATTTTTAGTTCTATCAAGATTCATTTGGCGCTCTATCATTTCAACTTTCTTGGTAACTTCCCTAGTAGAATCATGAGTAGATTCTCGAGAGGTAATATCCTCCCTTGGATCTTCAATTTGCTTAGTCCTAATTACTGTTTCATTATTATTGAAGGCTCTCAGGTTCAACATAGTCTCTAAATACTGGTGATCCAAGTCTTTTTTTTAATTTTCATCATCATTATATAGGTTGTTTTTAATCTTTTTGTTATCTTCAATTTGTTGTCTTATTCTTTCCAGAACCAACTCCTGTGCATTTTTCTTACACATCCTAAGGGCTAGTAAAGAATCAACACCCCCCTGAGGCGTATTTCCCTTGTTATTGTGGTCATTATCCCTAGGCCTTAAGCTATAGGTTAGTAAATTATTTGAGGCTGGCAGAGAGGAAGCATCAAGGCTCGACCTTCCTTCTACATTAACAAACAAATCCCCCTACCACTAATTATATTTTCCTCATCTGATGAGAGTTCTAGATTTATATTTCCATTGATTCCCTAAAGTTCATTACCTGTATTTGAAATAGAGTCGAGTTCTATGACATATAGCAATCGGTCATCACCTTTGGGGGCATCACTTCCCCAAAGTCCACAATCGCTAATCTCATAGTTGTCCTATTTAGACTTTTTGGCTTTGTCCCCTCTAGAAAAAAGAGGGCAATTCCTCCTTACATGCCCTTCTTTTTTACATAGGAAGCAAGCATTCAAACCTCCCAGAACTTCTATATTAAAAGAGAAGATGTTATTATTAGTTTCTAATTCCACTTCTTCAGGGATATCAACTCCAGGATAGAGAGTAACCAATACCCGCACATCATTCTAGGAAGCGGGCTGCTTGTGTTTTCTAACTTAATCATTTTACCCAATTTAGCCACAATCTTGGGGATAAATGCCCACAATAACAGGGGCAGATTTTTAATCGTGACCCATCTAGGGTATGCCAAAGCAACAATCTCTTCCTTAAGGACATTAGAGGACCAGGCAATTGCTCTAAACATAGCATTTCCAATAGTCCAGATTTGTTTTTTAACTACCCTTGATTTCAAGGAACTATTCTTAAAGATAATCAGAAACAACCCTCTTTGAACCATTTGACAAAATGAGTGCACAATTCCCATCTTTTTCACCCAGACATTATTTATCCGTTGTGTAAAGTAGTTTCTTACAGAGGTTTTGTTATAATCTAGGGCAGTGAAAAAAATGGTTGTATTATTTAGCCTAAATTCTTCCTTATTCAAGGCTTCAGCCATATTATCATTAGAGATTAGCGAGATTTTACCAGGTTCATCGAAAGCGCACTTACCTTTTTGTTTTCTATCTTTTTCTGCTAATCCTCTATTACCCACCTTGATAAATTCTGCAATCTTTGGAATGCCTACTAGATTCCAGTCTCCAATGTTTGTAAACACTACATCTCTATAGGACAAAGAGGGTTTAGAACCCTCGACCCTACGTCTCATAGAATCATTGCAATTTGTGCCCCCCGGAGGGTCATCCTTTTCATTGTATGTGTGCTCCATTGAACCGCATTCCATGGAAGACGTGCATCAACAATAGTACAAAATACTGATGAATTACATAAGAATCATCATGAAAGAAGTAATTTAGGGCATGAGTAAGAAGTATTTACAAATTCTCAAGCAAGAACAAGAAGATACTAGGGCAAGAGAAGGGCAACTACAGAGTACAAAAACCAAACCATGCACTGGCAATGGCCAGCGAACAAAGCCCTAGCTTTGTTCTTGCTCCTTCTTGCTCCCACCCAAACCTGTATCCTATGATCTATTCTTTGATTTATTTTATTTCTATATACTCAATGTTGAATTCACTTAGAATCATCACCCACTTAGCCATGTGACCAATAAGAGTTGCTTTTGATAGAAGATACTTGAGTGGGTCTATTTTTGCAATGAGCATGGTTTTGTGATTAAGCATGTAATGTCGCAATTTATGTTATGAAAAGATGACTACTAAACATTCATGTGTTGGCAAGAGACACTATGTAGCTTCATTGGTGTTGTCATTGATGGCAACAAAGACCATTCCACACATTCGCAGGACATAGTGTATCTTTACCAGAAGTCAGACTGAAGGATACTTTGGTCCGGTAAGCAAGAACAGAGCAGGCAGAAAGGTCTGACAGTTAGGTTCGGATCTCCCAGAGGAAGTATCTCAGTAAAGTGCGGATTTGGGGAAGTCAAGAGGAGTACCTTGACTGATATATTCCAAGGATTTAGCCTCCGGTGATAGAAGTGTGAAGAGATATGAGCACTTGAGTGGTGGGTTCCTGATTGGCAGAGTAGACAGAGGAAGACCTAACCAGTAAAGCATCAGACCTTAATCCGGATGTGATATTGATGGTGGTTAATTTTCCTAAGGTATCATTCATGTTTGGCCGACAAGATTGATGACTTCTACAAGCATCTCTTTGATCCGCATTACTTGGTATGCAAAGATTCAGCTGACAGTTAAGAGTTGAGGAAAATATTGACTATTCCGGATGCCGACTAGAAAGGTGTTGAATTCATTGGTACAGATATATATACCAGATGGATTTGGATGTGAAGAGGTGTTGTGTGTGGTGGAGAGCGAAGAAAAGTAGATAAGCAGAGTAACAGCAGTAATACAGGTTTGGTATGTGACAGGACATCAGCACCCAAGAAGAGGAAGAATGAAGCCTAACCGGAACTGAACCTCAGCATGTGTGGATGCTTCTTATAAGTTCAAGTATCTAGTTCTCTTGTATAAACTATTGTAGGTAGTGAACCCTAATTGGCAAGTGCCATTTTGTACTATCTTATTCTTCTAACAGAGAATACAATCTTGGGTTAATCACCTCGTGGTTTTTCCCCTAACAGGGTTTTCCACGTCAAAATCACTGTGTCATGTGTATTGATGTTATTTCCATTTCATGAGTATGTTTGCTTACTTGAATTGATACTACATTAATTATTAAGGAATATCAAAAAGTTGAAATAATTGAGATAACTGATTCACCCCCCCCCCACTCAGTTATCAACAATTGGTATCAGAGCCAAGTTCCTCCTAACAGAGCCTAACAACTTGAGGAAGATCTAGGAATTCAAATGGATGTGTATGGTATGAGGGATCAACTTCAGACTACCCTAGATGATCTTGAGAAATCTAACTCTAAAGTCAATGAATTGAAGGAAAGACTCAAACAGGCTGATGATTTCATAAATGAACTAAAAGGGAAACTAAGTATCTCTATGAAAAAGAGAAAGGATCTACTTTAGCAATTGGCAAGTCAAGGTGAAGCCAATGATACAAATGAATATCTGAAGGAGAAAACCAAGTTATGTGAAAAGTTATCAAAAGAGGTCATTATGGTAAGACATGAAATGGAATCAGGAGTTATAAAATTTACTCAAGAAATAGAAGAGAAAAGAAAAACAAAAGATGATCTAAGACTATCTCTCAAAGAGAAAACAGAAGACTGCCACAAGATGGATAGAATAATCAGACATCTTGAATCTGATCTTGAAGATGCTAAAGATAATGAAGAAAAACTTAAGGATCAAATTGTCTCTCTTAAAAGGGATCTTCAAACAACAAATGAATACAAAGAGAAATTCAAGATAAGTTCTGCTCAACTTGAAATTCTTCTTGAAAGCCAAAAGAGGGTAGATGACAAGTGTGGCTTGGGATATGAGAAAGGTGAAAGCTTCAGATCCGGTCAGAAGAAGTTTGGATCAGAAAATCCAAGGAATAGGCCTAGAAGACCTCTGGTAAGGCAACCTAATGCTCAAAGATATCCATCCTTCAATGGATACTGCCACAACTGCAATAACTTTGGTCACAAAGCTAATCAGTGCAGAAAGAGAATGAATCAGACTAATACATCCTTTTTCGAACAATGTTTTAACTGCAAGAGGTATAGTCACTAATCTTATGAATGCAGAAATATGCAAATGAACAATTCATTCAATGGTAGATGCTTTGCATGCAATAGAATGGGTCACATGGCTAATCAATGCAGATCAAGAGGACATCAATCAAATATGCAAAGAAATGTTGTTTGCCACAATTGCAATAGATCCGGTCATTTTGCCAAATTCTGTAGAAGCAAGAATCAGGACAAAAGAGGTCCGGTACATCATAATCAGAATCAAGACAAGGGAAAGGAAAAGTGAATGCGGATGAAGTTCAAAGTGAGATGAACAAGATTTGGGTGAAAAGAAGTACAGAAAATATAGGCAATGGATCCAAACCAGAATCTGGTGCTGATATTCCTTCCAAAAATTAAAAAGTGAGCTCTGGCTCAGAGGGAGACACAAGGAAAAACACTTTTCCCCTAGCTAGTTAATTGGTACCGGGATTGGCACAAGGAGAGTTGCGAATTAAAGGGTTCTTAGAGAAACATCTAAATAAGTTGTGGTTAAGATATGGAAGATCCGCAAGACGTTTAGAACAAGATTGTTTCGATTTCTCAAGTCATCCGGATAAGGAAAACAAGGCAAACCAGAATGACTTAAGATTGAGCATTTATTGCAACTTGGTATTAGGGTTTGTAGAGTAATATAAGGGTTTTTCTTATTAAACATTTGTTCATTCTACATTCGAGAAGAAGCAAAAAGGAGCTTTGCAACAAATTTCCTCAAGCCCATCAAAAATCATTTGCAGAAGATGATTCATCCAACAATTGATCCGGCTCGCTCCGTGAAACCTAGAAGCGTAAAAGGTATTTTTTGTTTTTGAATATCTCTCTGCAAATTATTGAAAGATGACTACTCTGAATGTGGTGAAGATTTCTAATAGGCCTCAACCAAAATTTAAGAAACATCCTTATAAATCTCTAGAAGTGGACCCCTTAGGGGCATTTTCTAGCATTTCGCATGGGGTTTTGCACGTAGAGGATGTTAGGGCATATATTCATGCAAATATTGAAGAATTTAGGGAATCTAAGCTGGCTGATATCTATCACAAGCATTTGATAGATGACTCATTTGAAATCAAAACTTAGTATAAAGCCATCTGGGAAAAGTATTTTGCACAATGTATTCATTTCCCCTGTTTTACAGAAGATGAATGGGTCCGGTATGTTTTGAGCAGGATGCATGATAACTTCATGTGGTTGAATGGACCATTCAAGATCACAAAAGATGCCATTAGGGCAGTTACCGGATTGCACTCATCTGGTGGGATACTTGCTCTCAAATCTGTCAAGAATCAAACTGTGAGTGATGCTACCGGATCAAAATTTGATAAAAGAGCTATGACAATTGAAGATATTACAGATCCGGATATCAAGTTTGCATCAATGATAATTGGATATAAGATATATCACTCCAACAGGGAGAATTTAGTACGTGGAACTGCTGTATACACTACTTATGAAATGTTGAGAAAGAATGCAGATTATGATCTTTGTGAACTCCTGAATCAACTGATGGAAAACCTACAAAAGATTAAGAAGGACAAGAAGAATTCCTTCAAGTATGGTGGGTTGATACTGTGTTTGTTCTACTTCATGAATGAGCTTCCCGGATCCAGTGGTTGGGTGTGGCAGAATGATAGACCAGTAGCCATCCAAATAAGAGATTATATACATGGGCTTGGTGATGCCAAGGCATAGAATACAGCACTCTGGGGCTATTTCAAGAATTTTCAGACCTTGATGCAAGCAAGAGAGAGAATCCCCCAAGTTTTAGTTGAAAAGTATAAGGGTACAGTTTGCTTCATGGTAGAAATTGATCAGTGCCTTATGGAGGCTGTGGAGCCTAGAACAGTATGGATCATGCCAATGGGGTATGAAGTGGATGAAAAAATTGTAGAGCTGCATGTTCAGTACATGCTAAGTCAGCCCAAAGATCCCAAGGTAGAAAGGTTTGGAACCTTTGAAGATTTGAGTGTAAAGATTCATGTGGAACTAAGACAACCAAAGATGAAGAGAAAAGTGAGAAAAGAAGTAGAGAATGTTGCCAAAAGATATGGCATCTCAAAAGAAGCACTTGATGCATATAGAGAAAAGATGGAAAGGACAGAGAAAGAGAAGGAAGAAGCAGAAAAGGAAAGTGATCCGGTAGAAGCACCCTCCCAGACCAGATTGTCTAAGAGGTCTGTACCTACCACTAACAAGAGCTCAAAGACATCAAAACCAGAAGCAAAATCATCCAGTAAAGGTGAAAAGAGGACAAAGACAAAGGCAACAAGGTCTTACATCAGTCAAAAGGATGATGAAGAGACTGAATCTGATGAAGAGATCAAGAAGATGAAGAAAAAGAAGAAAGTATCCAGTGAAACCAAGGAGGCAGAGACAGAAGGGTTTGTTGAAAAGCCCACTCTGTCATTAGATGATGTGGTCAAAGCAGTTACTATGGATGGGAACCTGCAACCAATAACAGAATTCTATGATGCATCTAATGATGCAGATAAAAAGATCTTGGAGGAAGCCACAGTCAAATACTTGAACATATACAATAAAGCATTTATTGAAATAATTTCTCTAATCCCTAAAAGTTTAGAGAAGGAACTTGATATGAGAAAAGAAAATGCCAAGGCTAAGGACTTAGAAATTAGAGATCAGATAGCTATCCAACTCTATCCCTCAATTACTCCAAAACAAATGGATATGATCTTCAAAGATTGCAAGGATGAGTTCCGGAGTAAGGCTAGAATGAATCAACTCATGCTTGGAGAAACTGATAAGGTGGAAAAAGAAACAAAGGAAATCCTTCAGAATGCCTATAAAAGATTCAATATTCCTGTTGTAGAGGATTTAGGTGATGATCCCTCGGGAATAGATAACAAAGAAGAATTCACTGAGAAAATATCAGAAGAGGCAAAGGAGACAGGTGAAGAAAAAGGAGCAAATATCTCTCACCCAGTTTCCCCTGCAGATTCCAGACCTATAGGAGAAGGAAGAGTAGAAGAGAAAATCAGTCAAGGAGCAGAGGAGAAGCAAAAAGAAGATGTCAGTAGTAAGGCTGCAGAAGAAGAGAAAACTCCAACAGAAAAAGCCACAGATGATAGTGTAAGGCTGCAGAAGGGGACAAAACCCTGTCACCAGCAAGAGACACAACAGAAGCAGTAGAAGAATTTTTAACCAAGGAGATGATGGAATTTGATGAACCAGAACTTCTTCAAGGACCATTCAATTTTGACTCCCTCTCCCCGGTTCAAACCATGAAGCTAGCATCCTTTACTTCGGCAAAAGCAAAAGAAAAACTCCTAAAGTCTCACATGGAGAATTGCAAGCTCATAGACATTGCATCCGGTGTACTGGAAAAGATCATGCCATCTTTTCAGAAGGATCCCTCAGCCTCCTCATCCGGTAATCTCAAATCTCTAGTAAATAGTGTTAGCACACATTTTGATTCATTAGAGAAGTTAGCAGAAGATAAGGTCCGAAAGGAGTTTTTGGTACAAGGGTTTATAACCAATGATAGGAGAAATATGACTATTGGGATAAAGGGCTTAGAAAATACTCTTAAGGATGGAGGAGAAGTATATAAATTTTGTATATCTTGGACTAAAGTAACAAAGGATATTGAGAAGAAAGTGAAAGAACAAGAGGATAAACTTTCAAGCCTCTCTCAGAATTTTGATCCTCTCACTGTATCCATAATAAACCAGGAATGTCAAACTATTGCAGTCATCAATGAGATTAAGAAGCTTGAGAAGGAGAGGAAGAACATATTAAGCAGGATGGGTGAACTTAGAGGGATGATTATCCCTAAATTAGAGGCCATGCATGAGGCCGTAACTGATGCACAGACCACAGCCCAAACCAATGATCTGACAGATCTTAAGAGGGCAGAAGCTTTTGCATTCCTGTTGAGTGGTCACATCTCAATTTTGGATAGGATGAAGTAGAGTTGGGCAATAGAATTTTCCCAGTTGAAGACATCTTTTGCAGATATACTTCAGTATATGTAAGTATAGAATGTATATATACTTATGCGGCTAAGTATAGATTGTTTTTGAGAAATTTTGGTATGCGGACCCTACCCTTTGCCATTGATGTGAAAGGGGGAGTGAGGAGCAGTGAAAAATGTGGACTCCAACTAAGGGGGAGCTCCGGTATAGTGTACAATAGAATAGAGCATCAACCAAGGGGGAGTGTAGTATAACACTTAGTCATTTTTCACTAAGTGTTGCCATCAATGCCAAACGGGGAGATTGTTGGCAAGAGACACTATGTGGCTTCATTGGTGTTGTCATTGATGGCAACAAAGACCATTCCACACATCCACAGGGCATGGTGTATCTTTACCGAAAGTCAGACTGAAGGATACTTTGGTCTGGTAAGCAAGAACAGAGCAGGCAGCAAGGTCTGACAGTTAGGTCCAGATCTCCCAGAGGAAGTATCTCAGTAAAGTACAGATTTGGGGAAGTCAAGAGGAGTACCTTAACTGATATATTCCAAGGATTTAGCCTCCGGTGATAGAAGTGTGAAGAGATATGAGCACTTGAGTGGTGGGTTCCTGATTGGTAGAGTAGATAGAGGAAGACCTAACCGGCAAAGCATCAGACCTTAATCCGGATGTGATATTGATGGTGGTTAAGTTTCCTAAGGTATCATTCATGTTTGGCTGACAAGATTGATGACTTCTACAAGCATCTCTTTGATCCGCATTACTTGGTATGCAAAGATTCAGCTGACAATTGAGAGTTGAAGAAAATATTGACTATTCCGGATGCCGGCTAGAAAGGTGTTGAATTCATTGGTGCGGATATATATACCAGATGGATTTGGATGTGAAGAGGTGTTGTGTGTGGTGGAGAGCAAAGAAAAGTAGATAAGCAGAGTAACAGCAGTAATACAAGTCTGGTATGTGACAGGACAACAGCTCCCAAGAAGAGGAAGAATGAAGTGCAGTAGATCAGTGTATTGAGCCTAACCGGAACTGAACCTCAGCATGTGTGGATGCTTCTCATCAGTTCAAGTATCTAGTTCTCTTGTATAAACTATTGTAGGCAGTGAGCCTCTTGTGAGTAGTGTGCTCGGGCAGTGAGCCCTAATTAGCAAGTGCCATTTTGTACTATCTTATTCTTCTAACAGAGAACACAATCTTGGGTTAATCACCCCGTGGTTTTTCCCCTAACAGGGTTTTCCACGTCAAAATCACTGTGTCATGTGTATTGATGTTATTTCCATTTCATGAGTATGTTTGCTTACTTGAATTGATACTGCATTAATTATTAAGGAAGATCAGAAAGTTGAAATAATTAAGATAACTGATTCACCCCCCCTCTCAGTTATCAACAACTTGTTCAATTGGTGTATAGTTAAGCTCATAGCCAACTAAGGTGCGGCCGATGTAGTATATAACTCTTTCTTTTCTATTCTCATCATGTTGTGCTAATAAGGCCCATATTGATGTCAATGTTGCTAAGATGTATAATAACATGGATTGATCTGGTTGTGATGGCATGAGCTCTGGTGGTGTCGCAAGATATTTCTTTAGTTGATCAAAGGATCTCTGACATTTTGTATCCCATTTAAATTCCACATCTTTATGGAGAATATGTTGGAATGGGTGGCACTTATTTGCTAATTGTGTAATGAAGCATCATATTTATTAGAGTTTTCCTTGAAGGCTATGAAGTTGCTTCAAGTTTCTTGGAGGAGGCATTTCAACTTTAGCTTTCACTTTTGTTGGGTCAACCTTAATGCCTCATCGAGATATGATGTAGCCCAGAAGTTTTCCAAAAGTAACCCCAAAGATGCATTTTTTTGGATTTAGGTGCACCTTGTATTCTTCAAGACGGTCAAATGTCTTAGCCAATACATCTAAGTGCCTCGCTCTTGTTTTTTTATTTTCCCAATAGATCATCTACATAATCTTCCATGATGTTGTGGAACATATCATGGAAAATAACAGTCATAGCCTGTTGATATGTGGCCCCAACATTCTTAAGGCCAAAGGGCATGACAACCCAACAGTAAGTACCCCATGCACAAATCAAGGCATTCTTGTGTTGGTCTTCTTCAACGATTATGATTTGGTTGTAGCCTGAAAAACCATCCATAAGAGATAACATCTCATGTCCAGCTATTAAGTCCATTATGATGTCAATGTTTAGTAGAGGAAAGTCATCCTTGGGACATGCTTTGTTCAGGTCACTGAAATTTGTACATATGTGTATGCCCCCAGTGACTTTTGATACTAGAACAATGTTTGAGACCCATTTTGAATAATTGGTGGGTCGAATGAATCTGACATCTAGAAGTCTTTTGAGTTCAACTTTCACTAGAAGTGCTATCTATGGATGCATTTTCTTGAGCTTCTACTTGACTGGCTTGGCATCAGGATGTACTACCAAGTGATGTACTACCAATAAAGGGTCCAATCCAGGCATATCGGCATATGTCCATGCAAGTTTAATTCCTCTTTTCTTGACGAATGCTAAGAATTTTGTTTGTTATGTTGGGGAAAGCGAAGTAGCTCTGAAGGTAATTAGTGGTGACTCCTCTATACCCAAATTCATCTCTGGTGATTCTTCTACCAAGATAGGAGATCTTTCTTGATATAATGTTGGTAGCTCAGGGAGGTCAAGTCTCTCATCCTCTAGTGCCTCAAGGAGGTTTTCACCAGGGGATATGTGCTTTTTTTACCTTTTTATCATTTGAAAGTGCCACATTGTGGTTTTCACTAGGGAATGTTGTGTTTTTTATTTTCATGTTTTTGGGACTAAGAGACTTGGTGGTCTCCCCGAAGTAAGTAGATGTGTTGAGCTCTATGATTTATCCTACTTTATGGTCCCCTAGAGGCATGTGTTCTCTTACTCCCATTGTTAGAATCTTGAAAAAGAATATAACCTATAATCAAATTGAAAGAGCTAGAATCAATAAACTATAATGCAAATGAAATGAACATCATAATAGTACTATGAGAGAATAATGTAAATGATCCAATGATATAATAGCATTATGAGAGAACTATAGCTCCAACCTTCATTACATTCATTACAAAATGAAAATACATACCTTGCTTATAAAGACAAGGTTGAGAGATAAGAAGCTGTAGTCATGTAACAAGTGTCACATTCCTATAACATGAGACAACTAGAGGATAAGATGCCAACTAGTTGATGTGTAGGATATGACAACTATAAGACAACTATCAACAACTATCAACAACTAGACACAACTAGGAACAACTAGAAATATCTACAAGGCTCACTAAGTCAACTTAACATGTGAATATGTGTGTGAATATTATTTAACTAATAAATAGTTAAATAATATAAATTATCCACACAACAAGGGAAATAACTGGTTAGATAATATCCCTATTAACACTAACACCCCCCTTAAGTGCAACTTAGGGAGAAGTTGACTAAAGCAAGAATGCAAAAATGGGTCCCGGCTACAAGGCCATGTTAGGTACCCATGTACAAAAAATCTCTCACAAATAGAGAAAAGGAGAAAACCCAGTGGGAAAAAACTCCTCCCCAAAAGAGAGAAAAAATATATAATGCTCTTTATAGTATGAGAAGAACAAAATCCCTTGTGAGGAAAAAGTCCCCCCCATAAGAGATAAAACACCCCCCCAGAATAGAGAGAGTGAGAGAGACAATGAAACCCCTCCACAATGAAGTAGCTCCTAGTGCAAAAGAGGATGCCCATATATGAATACGGAAGATGATCCATTTGTGGCAAATGACATTTCTCCCCTTAGGAAGAAACAACTCCAATGGTGAATGCTGAAGTAACTCCCATTCAAAGAAGCAAAGTGAGGATAGAAGTCTCATGATGTATCCTGTCTTAGAACTCTACTTAAATGTCTTCATGCTGATGTCGAAATGAGTCACTATCAAATCAAGAGGCTCAAGCCTAATTGAAACAAGTGACCTCTCAAAAACATGTGAAGACTGATGAATAATAGAATCTGAAGAACTGATGTATGGATGTGGTGTTAGGAATTGCATGCAGAAGATATCAATTAAATGCAAATAAAGATTAAATAGAGGAATGAAAATACACAGAAATAATAACAACGAGAGACAAGTTTTAACGTGGTTCACCCAAACTCGGGCTACATCCACCAATAGAGAGTCCAATATTATTATCCAGTAAATCAAAACCGATTACAACTAGCAATCCTTGCAACTCAATATTGTTGCAAATGTTATAATATAATATCTCAACAGAAACCCTAACCCTTAGCCATTTTTATAAAGACTTATGTCGGTTACAAAATAGGGTTTTTTATGTCAGTCAATAGAAAAAATAACTCCCGGTGCCTTTATAAAATAATAAGTCATTTGAGGTTTCGGGGGCACTGCCCCTTGACCCTGTCTTGGGGGCGCTGCCCCCAAAGCCCTGTTAAATAATTTGGGGGGAAAATTGTGCCGATGAAAGTGGGGAAAATTTAACCTCTGAGTCTGATTAGGCTCCATATAACATGTGGAATGACAATGCATGCCATGTGGCTACAATGCAAATCCCACGAAATGTCCTGTGAAGAACCACTGGAAGCCCTTGGTGAAGCCTCTCTGAACTCTGTAGATATAGCAAGTGTATGAGTACTGTCATCAAAGAGGAAGGATAACCCCTCAAATGTGTCCTCCAAATCAGCAATGTGAGACTCCACAAACAAAGATGATATGTCTACAAGATAGGAATCCTAATGAGGAAGACTGAAATGATCCTGCTGCAAAGAATCACTAGAAGCTCTTGGTGAAGCAACACTGAACTCAGAAGTAGCAGTAGGTACTGTAGGAGTGTCCTTAACTATAGATGGAAGAGATGAATCCTCGATGTCCTAGTGCAAAGAGTCGTTGGAGGCTCTCAAAGGAACGACACTGAACTCTGATGAAGCAACAAGTGCTAGAGGAGATGTGATTTCAATATCATGTTGTAAAGAATCACTGGAAGATCTCAAAGGAATGTCACTACTCTGAAGTAGCAACAGGTGATGGTGAAGCAATGATCTCAATAGAAGGAGAGAGAGAAGCAATAGAAGAATAATTAAGTCCTACTAGATATTTAATTTCCTCTTCTATATTATCATCAAAGGGCATATTATCTGCATCATCAATGGGTATGAGGTAATCCATTGCAGGATCATCTAGGAATGGAGAAATATGTGGGTCTCCAAAGATCTCCCAAATCTTAGTCCAAAGTGTGCATGGACAATCAATGTCCAAAATATCCCACATAGTGTTAGAATCAACACTAGAACCAATTAATCCTACAATATGATCATTCCTATTTCCCCATGCATTCTTCTTCTGAGGTGAATCTAGTTCAGGTATGAGACCATAAAGACAAGGCAAAAGGTTGAGCCACCTACAATGTGTGACGATGCCTTTTTTCCAAGGCTCATAATTATCCTTATTTAGATTTATCACAGAAGGATGACTAGAAAAACCCATGATATCTTCTCAAATGATTAGAGATCAAAAACATCAAAAGATTACCCTGTAACTCAAGTAGAGCACACAAGACACAACCCCCCATTTCACTCAATCAAAGAACCCCCCCAAAGAAAATATGATTTGGCACTTTATATTTAGTACGAGTACAATTGCCACTAGCAAAAAATGCTTAGTGGACTTGATCTCAATGCTTTACAAATTCTCAATCAAATAAGTGTATGCACAAAGTACAATCTTGGAGTCAAAACAAGTGTGGAAAACAACACTACTGCAAAGTACTAAAAAAATCATTCACTTTCAAAAAAGAATCACCTCAATCTGAGGTTGTATGCAAAAGTTGAGTCTTCAAAGTTCCCAAAACGAGAATTGTACAACGTCACCTGTGAGAATCTGCAATTATTGATCAAACTAGGAACCAAAACCAAAATCCAATTGCACCACTTAGTAGAGTATGAAATTCTAGCCTAAATAAAAAAAAATTGCTTGAAAGAAGGATCAAATATGAGCAAGTTATGAGCCTCCGAAAATCAACTGTCAAATCGAAAAACTCATTGGAGGAGAGGGGCTAAAAGGGTCAAGGTCTGTTGACATCAGTGTGACGTTAGCAGACGCAAAAAATGAAATGACAGAATATTCCCCTCTGTTGCCAGAGATGCCAAAACTGTCATTAGTTTCTTCAATACCACCTTTTATCGCTGAAAACTGCTATGTGGAAATTGAAACTGCCTACAATTTGTCAGGAACGGCTTTATGTTGGTGCAAAATTGCCTTTCTTCTCCTGGGAAACCACTTGCTTGTGGAATATACCAGAAATATGCCTCAAGAAAGGTTGTTCAGAGAAATGCACGTAGTTTTAGATCCTTCGTCGAGGCCCAGGCGATGTAGTCGCCGGTGGATTTCTTTATACCGTTGGACTGTTGGAATCGGTCAGTGGTTTTAAGTTGTCGGTCGGCAGTCAAAGAAACCTGTCGGTGTTGCAAATGTCACCCATGAGTTTTGCAGTGGTCATCAGTGGTATAGCCCCCCGTGAATGGAGAAAGGTTTGTGGGACAATTCTCATCCGCCATGAAATGCCTGCCAAAGATATACGATCGCCGAGCTTAATGTGATTCCACCGGAATATACACTGCTGAAGTATTAGAGCAGCCAGATATGGTGAAGACCCCTAGGATTTTATTGACCGTCGGGAAGGTTAGATTGTTGTCGATGGTCTCAAGACTTCCACAGGGAGTTTGTTTAAACTAGCGAAGGAAAATGTAAACCGCAGACCGCCATTACTGAAAAGGGCTGATGGGGGTGGCCGATGGGGCCCATGCCAATGGTGCCCAATGCCACGTGGTACCCCAAGAGGGTTGTATTTACACCTACAAGTTGCAGATTGTACCCTACAACAGGGTACTGAATATCCTGTACAAAAAAATGCAGAGGATAAACTTTAAATCCGCAGAGAATGAATTTACCCAATGTATTTTTCTATTAACCACCAGATGAAAGCTGAAGATCCTTTCTATGCAAGCACTGCGTCAAAGATTCCAAAGATTCTAAAGGAATATTTTGCATGCGATTCCGTACGGCAAAATTAGGTAAAAATTTTTGCCTCTTGCTACAACTTTGTTCGATTTTGACGAATTGACAGTCGATCTTGGGGTTTTTGGGCATCTTGAGCACGATGGCAGGGTCTGTTTTTGCCCAAACTGCTCCAAAAGATCAACTCCCTGTTGGATCAAGCATGCACCTCCCAACTTCAAACCCTCATAGATTTGGCCTCCGATGTTTGATTTGGAAAAAAACAAAAGGCGATCTTGACTATCTCAGACCCCCTGAACATAATGGTGTGCTCAAATTTGTAGCAGCATGCTCCAAAATGAACCTACAATACAAGGCCACAAAGAGGAACCCTCACAAATCTAGTATTCTATCAAGTCTTTTAGATTCTCCAGGTCATCATATGATGCAAGAGAAGAGCATACTCAACTATCAAAATCCACCATGATTTGCACTCTCAAACAATGAATCTAATCTTCCAAAATATGCTCTGATACCATGTTCGAATCTTGAAAAAGAATATAACTCAGAATCAAATTGAAAGAGCTAGAATCAATAAACTGTAATGCAAATGACATGAACAGCATAACAGTACTATGAGAGAATAATGTAAATGCTCCAATGGCATAATAGCATTATGAGAGAACTATAGCTCTAGCCTTCATTACATTCATTACAAAATGAAAAGACATACCTTGCTTATAAAGACAAGGTTGAGAGATAAGAAGTTGTAGTCATGTGACAAGTGTCACATTCCTATCACATGAGACAACTAGAGGATAAGATGCCAACTAGTTGATGTGTAGGATATGACAACTATAAGACAACTATCAACAACTATCAACAACTAGACACAACTAGAAATATCTAGAAGGCTCACTAAGTCAACTTAACATGTGAATATGTGTGTGAATATTATTTAACTAATAAATAGTTAAATAATATGAATTATCCACACAAGGGAAATAATTGGTTAGGTAATATCCCTATTCACACTAACACCCATGAGTTCTACAATGGCCTCATCATTTTGAACAATATCAAGTACAAGAGGCCCTTGTTGGTCCCAGTCTATGAGTTGGGGGTATACGAGTGGAAGGTCATTGGATGATGATCTTAGTAGAGAGGGCATATATGATATAGATGGATGTTTCATAGAGGATCTTGACGAAGTCCTCGAAAGAGTCTTGATAATCCTCTTCATTGGTGTTCTTGATAATGAGAAAGGCCTTTATGACCTTAGTTAAGATATAATCTAGTTATGAGGATAAAGGTTCAGGTTTTCCATATCCTAGACCTTGATATTAGTGATTTCTTGTTGCTTGGATGGGCTCGATGATTCCTTGTTCATGAAGGCCTAGGCCTCCTTGTCCTTTATAGCCCATGTTTTCACAATGTGAAGACCATTTCCATAATTTATGTGGGTAGAACAGGATCTTCTTCATCTTCCTTTTATCTGTAAATCCAAGAAGATATGTCTTCAAGAACATCTTGTTCCATAAGTTGTTTGCATTCAAAGGTAGGTGATGGATTGAATTTGATGACAACTATAGATACCATGTCAGATTTTTGCTTGTTGAATGCTTTAGGGGATAATGGAAGTTGGCCTACACAAAAGGTACCTTGTAAGTCATACTCTCCACATCCCATGTCACTAATTTTAACCTTGACCTAAGGGATGGTAATTTATCATTTGGAAGTGGATGCAATGTTGGATGGATCGATGTAAGATGAAGATGGTTTTGTGGCATTGTTGAAGGGATAAGTTTTTATCATGTCCTTCCAAGAAGCTACAATATTTAAAAGTGCGGGGATCGACATAAATTGTGACTTCAATCCCATTGTGTAGAAACTTTCAGCATTGATGGAAGGTGGAAGGAACGGCGTGCATAGTGTGAATCCATGGATGACCAAGAACGATGTTGTACGGGAGGTCAAGGTCAAGTACTTGACATGTTGTTTCCAAAATCTTGTCCAACTTGAATTGGTAGCTTGATTGTTCCTTTTGATTGGCACGCTGTGTCATCATAACCTTTAATTGTGATGCTTTTATGCAAGTCTACAACCTCATCAGAGTATCCCAAGTGTTTTATTAATTTTAGAGTGCACAGATTTAGGCTTGACCCAGGGTAGTGAAACCATCAACCATAACTACCTTGAAATATTCAAAGTTTGCAACCTTTAATTTCATTCTTGTTACTAAGCCTTTATCAATAAAGTTATGTGTAGCACCGCTATCAACTAATACATTTACCTTTTGACCTTGTAACACACTACAAATTTTAAAACAGTGATACTTGGGTGCACCTGAAAGTGTTGCCAATGCACTACTTGCAAATCCTTCGTATTGTTTCCACTTCTTCCTTTCAGGTTCAATTTCTCCCTCCTCCACTTCCTCATCCATCGATGACTCAGCATCTTTCCTTACAAGTAAAACACAACCCTTTCTTTCGAAGCTCTTTCCTAGTTTCTTTTGTTATGTTGGATTGAGGTGGTAGTGAGTTAGTTTGGGGAAATGGTTCCTTATGTTGCTCGATTGGTGCATTCTTAGGGTATGACTTGTTCCTAGTTGTTGAAACTTCCAACCTCAATGCCTTTTTAATTCCATCTTATAGAGATATAGGATCAAGAGTGCCCACCAAGCTATAGAGTGACTCCATCAGTCCCTCAATAAATAGGTATGTGATCCTTCCCTTAGTGACACCTGGCACCATGATTGAAATCCTTTGAAACTTTTTCACATAATCCTCTGCTGAACCTTGTTTCTTTAATTGTGTCAACTCTTTGAAATGTCTCTTTCAGGATGCTTTTGATCAAATTGATCTATAAGTTTTTTTGTAAATTCGTCATACGTCTTTACGTGTTGATGCCCTTGTGTGGAAATTCCGTGGTGCCACCAATCATGTGCAATCCCCTCTAAGGGTAGAATGGCAAAATTAATACCATCGTCTTCTGTCATGGGGCTAAGAGTAAAATATGTATCTAGTTTTTGGATCCATGCTCGTGCAGTGATCTTCCCCAAACCATCAAAATTGGGAAGAGTCATCTTACTCTTTTTCATAAATCTTCGTTAGGTTGCCTTCTTTCTTTTCTTGAGGTATTTCTTGTTTTTGCATCACAATATTATCTAAATGGAATATGTCTTCTAAGGTCAAGATCAATTCTTGAATATGCTTCTACACATTCATCAATGTCATTTAGTGCCATGTTGGGTTCTTTTTCTCTTGGTTGCTCTTCTCTAGGTAAGAATGTAGGCCTTGTTAATCTAGGTGATGATCTTAATGGAGATCTATTGTTATTCTTGGAATTGTTGGAATTAACATCTCTTCCATTGGTTTGGTTAGGCCTAAGAGTATTGATTGTATTGTTCATGTTTTGAAGTGTTTGGAGAAGCAATTGTGTTGTCTTCTATTGTCGCTCCATAAAAGCCCTCAATTCATTTCCTTGATTTGCCTCATGATCACCCATTTTATTACCTTTAATTGGGTTGCTACTTGCCTCTAGTTTTATCCTTTCTCTATCCAAGGCCCATTGAGCTCTTTGGCTTAATTGCATATACTACCTTTTAGATCCTTAGGCTAGTAGGATCATTGCTCTGATACCAACTGTAATGTCCCTTTTGGGGATATTCCTAATTTTTTTTCGTGCAAACAATAATAATCACTAAAAAATGATATTAGAAATATTAAAGATCAGGAAATTATGATAATATTCAGATCAATAATAGCATCATTAATATTTAGATCAATACATCATAGCATCATTAATATTCAGATCTATACATCATAGCACAATCCTCATAACCAATCACATTATGAATTCCTTAGAAATACTTGTAAATCTGCTAAATTAGAGGTTTCTGTCCCTAACTACACAATGGCAATATCAATGTTTTTCGTCCTTAACTTGTCAAGAGCATGGAAGGTGGGTCGCCCTTCCAATTCTCAGTCCACCTTGCAGGGTTTCTGTCCTCCTTGATCAAGCCCAAGAGCATGAAAGGTTGTTCGTCCTTCTAACTCATGTCCCAACTTGATAAGAGCATGAAAGCGGGATCATCCTTCCAACTCTTATGAACTTGGAAGGGATTTCGTCCTTCCTATTTGCAACACTTCTTCAATTTCAAAACTGATTGCTTAAGGGATTTGCTAGATTATTGTTGATTGAATACCTCTTGATGGATTGACAAGTTAATTCTTGAATGAGGCTTGAATGATTTATGCTTGAATTGATTCTCTCCTCTCATTGAAATGACTTCCCTTTTATATATTAGGTTTGAAGGAGTCATAATCTTTCATAATTGTTGCCCTTTTAAAAAGTCACATCTTTGCCTTATGCAACCATTGCCTTTTTTAATAAACTATAATTTAATTAATTTTTGTTACGCTTATTCCCAGTCAACGCCACATTCCCTTAAGAATCATCTCCACCGATCTAAGGAAGATTGGCACCACCTTTTATTTCAATTGCCTAGTCATGTGATTCCGTAAATGGGTGGCTAGGAATAATGTTTCACTACCTGCACAATTTAGAAGAAATAACCTAGTGGCTATCTGTGTTCAGGTGGATTTGCCTTCTTGTCCTAGGCGAATGTCTTATACATACAAATAGGTCATAACATTAGATTCAATTGTTATTATATGCCCTATCTGGCATCTCTAGATTAATAAGCTTTAATTATAAATTGTAAAATTATTCAGTCCTTGTTGAAATCACATTCTTTCCTTGTATAGAGGACCTACCAAGTATATCGCTAAGTGCTTCATGTAATTTTAAATCATTTTCTTAAAGTGGTTGGCATATTACCCTATTATCCTTGGTTGTTTATGTGATGACCAAATAGATTCAACGTGGCATTATATCTGCATTTAACATTCACGTTGTGTGCTATGTATAGCAATCTGGTATGTATCATGTGTGGACATAGTTTATGTTTAGAGAGGGAACATTTTATCAATGCCTAAGTCGCACAATCAACCTCCAAAGTATCAATGCGAAAGAAAGATTGGGAGGGACATGACATCTTCTAAGCTAATGTCTTTACTCATAATGGAGGCATCCTTCTTTGAGATTTTTTTTGGTATTAGATTCCTCCAACACTTTTAGGCTTCTTTATAGATCATATTGTTATCCTCTACAGTAAACAGTTTCATATAGAAAATTTTGAATTCTTCTTTAATTTTCCTCACATCAGTGACAAGATCATTATCTATCTAGATGGGTCCAATTTCCTCTCTTTTGTTTTTGGTCTTTATGAAGTTGAAGAAATTTTTTGACCCCCTATCCCCATTCTTCAACCAATTCATCTTGGCTCTCACCTTCAATCCCCAAGTTTTAAATGTTTGAAGACATTTCAATTTATGCTTGGTGTTAGCCATGTTATCAGATAGAGAGACATTAGCAAGATTCCCTTGAAGAAGCTTTTCATCTTGAAAGAGTTTTTCTTGGAGATCATTCTCAACTTTCCTTCTATCAAGTGCCCATTTCTTTCTAATAGTCTACAACAATACTTTCCAATTGTTAGTATTACTATTCCATTTATCAATACATGAGAGATTGTGCAAAAGAAGGATGTTAATCTCTCTCAATGTAAAGATTCCTTCATTATAGTCACTGTGTTTTAGAAGTTCAGTATTCAACTTGAACAAACTATCCCTTCTAATTTTATTATCATTTTCATGCTCTTGAATGATAATTTGAGCTTCAATAGGAAAGTGGTCAAATATCATGTATGGATGAATTTTTACCATATTAGGGTTCACTTTCTTGTCAAAACTGAAGAACTCCTCATTGACATATATCCCATCTAATCTGCAATATATTCTTTTTTCACTCTTTTGAAAATTGCACTAGGTATACCAAATATCCTTTTTTTTCATCTTTTCCAAGGTCAAAAATCTTAATCTTCTTTTTCATTCTATTCTAGAAGAAGAATTCATTGCCTTTCCAATTCATATCAATCCCACCAGTCTTATCCTCCATCTGTTAAATCATGTTAAACTCCCCCCAACAATCCAATGTATCCTAGGTAATGTTTCCATCCATTGCCAAAATTTGATTCTTTCTCTGTAGTCATTAGTTGCATAGATAGCACAAATTCCAAATCTCAGATTATTTTTTTCAAGAATCAACCAGACCCCTCTATTACAATCAGAGCATACATTGTCAATAACATGTATAGCCCACTTATTGTTTAACAAAATAGCAACACCACCCTTACCCTTATCATGATGACTAACATATCGAGTAGCATCTTTCCATATAAAGTTCAAACTGGGTTCAAGCACAAAACCTACTACTTTAACCTCTTGGAGGAAAATAAAGTCAAGATTCTTCATTTTACTTAAAAAACTCCTAATAGCATATTTTCTATCAGGAGACTATTGTCCCCTGATATTCCAACTTATCCCCTTAAGAATCATTTATCTCAGGGGGTTGTCAAGTTTCCTCTGATTCTTATAAAGCTTGTCGAAGCATGAAGGAATTTTATCCTCTCTCCCCTTCTTGTTCTTCTAACCACTATCATCACTTACTTGTTTCCTCTTTTTCTTGTCTTCAATTTTGTTCAAAAGATCATCAATGTCCATCATTCCTTCATCATTACCTGACTGGGGGGAAGAATCCCCCTACTCTATTTCCACTCTTATCTTTTTTCTTTGCTTCTTTCTCCCTATTAGTTTTAATCCTTGCCAAGTCTTTGCCCCCCCCCAACATGATTCTAATGTTTCAGTGCTTTTTAAAGGCTACATAGTCACAATCTTTTTGCTTTTTTCTTTTAGAATGTTTTCTTTAATCTTTTTCAATACAATATCCTAAGCATTTTCTTTATGTTTCAAAGTGGGCTCAATATTGTCAATGGCATGAATCTGATCATCTTTATCCTTTTTTCCCACATTAATATTCCTCATGTCAGCAATCTTTTTTTTCATTTCACCAAGGTTAGAAGCAATATCATTTGCAGCTTCATTCATGTTTTTGGAATTGTCAACTTCATGAGAATCACCAATGGGGATTTCAATATCATTAGTGTTTTTAGACTCATCCAAATTAGTATTATTTGTAGGGTCCTGCTCATTCAAACTGTTAGTGTCTTGATTGTTTTTACCTTTTGCTCTCCTTGAATTTAGGTTGAGATTATTAAATCTCTTAGTGATTTTAGGGCAATTTCCTTTTTGGTGCCCTTCTTCCTTACAAAGGAAACAAGCATTAAGGCCCCCTAATACCATAATATTGCAATATATTATTTCCCTGCACAAATTGATTCTAATTTTCTCTGAGATATCAACTTTACGGGAAAGGGATGTAAGAACCCTAACATCCAAATGGGGAGAGGAGATTAGGTATCTTCTACTTGGAGGACTTTTCCTAATGGCAAAAGTAATTGGGGGATAAACGCCCACAACCGAGGCAGAATTTTTTTGAAACCGTCCACCAAGAAGCAATAGTCATCATAATTTCATCATTCAACAACTCCAAAATTATTTTTCTAGGGCACGCTTCTGTATACCATGGTTTTTAAAGAAAACAATAAACAATCCTTTTTGAACCATCCGAAAAGATGTATCATACACTCCCAATTTCCTACCCTGGACATTAAAATCCAATCACTAAAGAACTTTCTTGAGGGGAGGGTATCATAATTAACTACCGCAAAAAAAGATAGCAACATTCCTAAGTCTATTCTCTTCATGTTCAACAACTAGACACATATCCTTATTCGGTTCTACCATGAGAACATTCGGGACAAAGGGGGGAACCTTACCTTTATCACCTCCATGGGCTCACAAACCTCTAAAGTTCCCACATTGCTCGTTGAGTCCTCCATTATTTGCACTAGAGACTTCAAACTTTGTCTGAGCCAAAACCTCGACCCTCTCTTCACCTAAGATATCTTTGTAAGATTTCTTATTTTGTTCACTATTATTATCTTTAGATTTGGCATTTTCTTCCATATTTTCCAACCCTTCCTCCATTAATCCCACGCACACTTCAGTATTTACTCCCTGACCAATCCTGGCTCTCGGGTCACTGTCCATTAGTTAATGCTCATAGGCAAAGCGAGGGAGGGAGGAATTCAATTCAAAAACTTTAAAAACAAATTAACAAGATCAATATCACAACAAAAGTTAAGAAAAACAAAATAAACAAACCACGGCTTAAACCCACTACAATGCAGACCAAAACCCATACAATCACATCCGAGTACAATCAAGAAGACAATGAGTAACAACTTAGATGCGTCGAACGACATTAATCATGTTCAATTTGAGAAGGAAACTCAACTCCGATGTCGACAATGGCAGAAGACACTTCGTCTTCCATATCAACCTCAGAGCACCACCTCCTCTTTCTACTAACCTTTATCTCATTACTGTTTTATAAAAATTAAATGTCGTAAAATAATATTTTACTATATTTTATTAGGCTTTAAATTTGTTTTCTACACAATGAAATTTAATTTAATAGTTTTTTTCATTGTTGTTTTAAAAAATATAGTTTTTATAACTATATTTTATTCTAGTTAGAGATATCAATGATGAGTTAATTTGTTTTAAGTTATTCTATAGTTATTTTCTTTATTTGATAGTTATGTACAAATTTTCAAGAATTATATTAAGGTTCAAGAGTTATATAATTTAAAATATGCAATGTGCAAAATGATATGAAATTGCCTAAATGGAAATGAAAAATAATGAAGTAGATAAAAATATCTAAAGAGCATACCTATCTTTAAAAGATAAAGATCCAAAAGATATACTTCTCGTGGCACCTATTTTTAAATACTTTGTCTATATAGTGGCATTAAGGTGATGATTGTAACCATGTACATAAAAATAAAATAGAGCCTACATATACTTTTTTTTTATTATAAAATAGGCGTTTCAAATTAAAAACATATAGCTGACATAGTTTTAAATTATAAAAATAAAATAAAGCCCACATAGAGTAAATTATGTATATAAATACAAGTATTACTCAAACATAAATCAAAAGATATCAAATCAAATAAAAAAGAAGCAAGTAGACTGGAGAAGTGAAATGAAATGTAAGGGCATTATTTTGTTTAGATTTGACTATACAGTCATCAATTTTATTTTTATTTTGTTTTTTGCACAATGAAATTTAATCCATTTTTTTATTTCTGTATTAATAAAATATAGTGTGGTAAAATAATATTTTATAACCTAGAATATGTTTAAGAGTTGTGTAAGAATCCTACACAAAATTAGTAATCGTTATTGTGAGATTACAGCTCAAAGTTTTTGCAAGATTGATGCAAAATTGCTTTGATACCATGTAAATTTAATACATGTTGAACTAAATCTCACTTACAAAATTAAAGCAAACTACCTAGTGTGCAAAAAAAAAAAAAAAACTAATACAAACTTGAAAAAATGAATGAACAAAGAAGCATCTTATTCATCAAATTGAGCCTACAAAGTGAGCTTCATATACTTCTATAAAATGCAATGAAACTACTTTTTATAGAAAATACAACAAGAGATGATACAACTCAATCTCCTTGAAATATCATGATTCTCACAAAGGAATCATGTGAAAATTAGGAAATAAAGCAAGATTTTCATAGTCTCCTAAAAAATCAAAAGATAAAGCAAACTTATCGTCATTATTATTTAAAATATATAGATAATAGTTATATATAACTTACATAATATCTATAATATCCACCTAAGCAAGATGAATGTAATCAAATGTGTATCGACACATTAATTACACCAACATCTCTCTTTCGGCACAACTTAGGTGGGTGAAATGAAAAGTTCCCAACAACTAGGCCATGCCTAGGTACCCATGTAAAAAAATGTACCTACCCAACTAGAGATGCCCCCTAAGAAACAACTCCCCACATATTGTAGAAGATGAAGGTTGAAGCAAATAGTATTATAACAAGTGTCGAAGAATCTCCATCTGCATCAATCAATGCATCTCCCTTTCAAAAGAAAGAAGCCTCATGTTATATATCTGTTGAATTCACAATCCAAAAGTGGAATGGAAGAAAGATGATCTCTAGAAAATATTTGTATTTCCATGTCTATGGTGAAATATGATTAGATCTAATTAGTAAACTTGTACAATTATAGGATGTCATCATGAAAACATTTAGAGGTGATGAAGAAAGAACATGAAGGTTTATAGGTACCCTCATTACATCAAAAGGTGACGAAACTTTTAGAGAGTTATCGTCAAAGAGGAAAACAATGTCCTCAATAGTGTTTGTAAGGTCCCAAAAGTGAGATTCTAAAAACAAGCATGAGATGTCTTGTATGTATCACAATGTGGTGGATCTTGTAAACATGTATGAATCTACTAAAGGGACTCATCAAAAGCATCTGAAAAAGTTGTGATAGACAAGAAGAATCTCTATGGTAGTGTTCGCAATTTCAAATGAAGAAATGTCAACTAAAGAATTATCACAAATAGATGAAGGGTCTAATGGATCTTCACACATGTCAACTAAGGCATCATCACAAGTAGATAACTTCTTATTTGCTTTGTTCTCCAGCATGAATGTATAACGGATAGCCTCCTGTAAACCATTCTTAAACTGATCCAATTCGCCTTATATCCATAGTAACAATATTCTTTATCTCTACTCAATAACTGATCAACTTATGCCTCTGAATGACAATTCTATTCTTGCATTCTATGATATTGCTTCTTTGACATTTCTACCAATCTCTTCATTTGTTTTTGACATAAATGACAGCAATCTTGTCCATGCACCTTCTTGATATCAATGGTGTTCAATCTCACCAACAATCTCGGTCTTTGACATTAATGACAACAATCTTGTTCATGCACCTTCTTGACATTAATGATAACAATGTGACAGCTAATTCATCTTGACATCAATGACAATATTTCCAACATGATTCTCACTAAGCAATCTCCTGAAAATCAAGAAATGGAGTTTCCTAAAAGCTTATCTGAAAATCGAGAAATTATCTACAGGAAATTGGGAAATAAAACTCAATATTTCCAACATGATTCTCACTAAGCAATCTCCTGAAAATCAAGAAATGGAGTTTCCTAAAAGCTTATCTGAAAATCGAGAAATTATCTACAGGAAATTGGGAAATAAAACTAACTTATCCTGTTAGAGACAATATTTACAGTCCATAATGAGAAATTATCTACAGAAAATTGGGAAATAAAACTAACTTATCCTGTTAGAGACAATATTTACAGAGTCCATAATGTGTAAGTTAGTCCTTTTGGTTGTAATTGTGTAGGATATTTTTTGCATCAACATTTTGGATCACATTCCATGTTCCATCATCAAGATGAGAGAAGAATACTGTGATAGATTGCAGATTTAGGTCCTTATAAAGAAGCAGGGTAGAGGGTGACACAGAAATCGAGAGCCCTAAGAAAACTTAGAAACACTTTTAATCATATCTTTTATAAATCTCACATTTTAGTTATTTGTAACTTAAAACACTTTTTACTACACTTTACTATCTTAACTATTGCTATAACCTTATAATCTAATTGTTATAACATATCATAATTTTCATCTATTTTCCTTTTGTGTTATGTCTAGTTTTATTGTTTCTAATTTCTCTTAGAACTCTTGTTCTCTGAGTCAACCTTTTCCCTCCCTCAGACCTAAATCCTCAATCAATCACATTATTCTCTTCTCATCATAATGAGGGATCACGAAGTGTGATCCGAAACAATGCCAAGAAAAAATCTTACACAATTATAGCCAAAGCACTAACTTACATAACCTATCCTTATTATTTTCTAAAATATATAGATAAAAATTATGGATAATCTACAAATTATTTATAATATCCACCTAAACAAGGTGAATATAACCTTAACATGTAATGATGCATTAATTACACCGACAATTATAAAGAATCATGGATGTGCTACAAATACATTGCAAATACACTTAGATCTCGAATTCAATTCTCAACAGTAATGGACCCATCCAAATACCTTGAATCCAATGATTGTGCACTGATGAAACCACAAGAATACCAAAACTAGCTCATAGTGGTGCCACATGGAAGCAATAAGCCATATTTAAATACAATTAGAAGCTTCATTTATCTCGCAATACAACAAAGTTAGCACCATTTGTTTTCTGAATGCGAGAAATTTTCTTCAAGATTGTTGCAAATGATGACTTGTCCTGTATTACAGATAGAACAAAGAAAGAATACGTCAAGTCTAGTCTGCACTGTACATTGAAACTTAGGGATTCAAGCAAACACATCAAATGAATACATAATGCAACTTTTTAACTAAAAAAGATTTTTCAGTATGGTAGTGAAGGTCATAAGAGGGGATCAAAAATTGGAGTTGAGCAATAACACATAGGTGGTTACTTTGTCCATTTACTTGTTCACATTTATGATATTTCACCATTATCACAATAAAATATACAATACAAACCTCTGGTGTCTTAAGTCTAGCCTTAAATTTGGCTACAAGCTCTTGGGTGGTGACTGGAGCCATCTGCCGCAAAGCAGTCCGAACTTCTTCCTCTGTCACTGGTCCTGTTGCTTGTGCAACAGTGGCCTTGCTAGAATTTGGGATTGCTTGTTTTCCAGAGGGTGAAACATTTTTTGTTGCAGGTATACTTTCATCTTTAATGGCAGCTGGTGTAGTGGACTTCAAATCCTATTACATATACAAGTTAAAATATTAAGACCAGGAAATCTAGCAAAAATGAATGTGCATGTTAAGATCATGAAAATCTCTCTTAACAGTTCCAAGTGAAATTAAAAAATATTTTTGTTCATGTATCTTGGCAAAGTGATCACTTACCTCTGTTTTTGTCTTCTTTGTAGACACAGATCCGCTTGGCTTTACATCATCACTACCTGACTTTCTTTTCCCTTTAGCCGATTTTGTGGTCGCTGGTGAGGCACGAGCAGATGCTGGAGTCTTCTCTTTAGTGGGAGTGGTGTCTACAGGCTCCTCTTTTGGGATATCTTTCTGCTTGGGGGCTAAGACAGGTGAAAGACCAATCTCATCATCTACCTGTCATAAGAGGGAAAAATTTAGGAGAAATGAAATATAACCAAGTGGAATGTGAAGCACTAGTTTTGCATACAGGTCATCAAAGGAAAGGTAAATCACAATGTTAAAGTATTCAATGTTTGAAAGTTCTGGATGCCCTACATTATAATTTCAAGCCAATGAACTGACAATTTGGATAGTAGTTCAGACAAGTCAGACTTTTTGAGTAGCAAACAAATGCAAAATAGCCAAGGGAAAACAAATGATACATGTGTTTGCTGCAATCATATAAAGATGATGCAAGCAAGGACTTGGAAACTTCATCAAGCAAGTGAAAGACAACATTGTTGTACATTCTTATACTAGAGAGTGGCAACAGATTTGAAGAGATTGATAAGCAAAGCATAATTACAAGAGATCTGTGCATTGGAAATGATAATGTTTGCATCATATAATGCATACTCTTTAATCTTTGTTGTCTATCATATAAATTTTATTTTTCCCCTGTTCATTAAGTTGAGTTTCTCAATAGAGATGAATCACAGGCAGCCCAGGATTCTAAGGACAAAATCCAAAAACAGATGCAAATATTTATGTAATTTGTTGATTCATGGGAAGGTTACATTGTAGATGGCAAAGAACAGAACTACTCTCATGAAAAATTTAAAAGGGAGTGCCTTTCAACACATACAAAAATAACTAATGTGACTATAAAAGGTTTTGCAAACTATCTTCAAATGTTTATGAAAGATGATGCACTCTGATCAGTTCAATATTATTAAGCATCACACAAGATTACACCGTAGCACTACAATTGCAAAGTGTCATAAAACATTTACCTAAATTTATTAAGTTGAATGGAAAAACTACTGGCATCCACTCGACCAGCAGCTTCCTAATAACTACCTTAAACATACTATGAGGATACAAATGTCTATCCAACCTGCAGAAGAAAACAATACGGGCAATTTGCCATTACTTCATAGAATATTGGTAAACCAGCCATTTTATAAACCACATGTTAATTTTAAAATCCCGATCAAAAGCAAAAAAAAATTGTATTGTGGCTTGGACTGATACAGATGACACTCCCAGACATAATTCTTGGGTGTCTGAAGCTAGGTGAGGACCTTGTCTTGATTTTTCTAGTAAAACAATAAGCATTTGGGCATCAAGAAGGATGCATAGACCCAATTTGTCTAGCTGATATTGTCCAGAAGACCAATTTAATGTGGTTTAAAAAACACAAATCGATAAGGCCAGAATATAAATAACTGAAGAAACAACCAAAATCCAGAAAACTAGAGTTGAAAGGGTGGTACCACTTTGCATGGTCAAGCTTCTTCCTATTTCCAAAACAGGATTATTTTAAAATTGGAGCAATAAAAAGGAGTTATGGCCCCAACAAATTGACTATTGAAAACTGTCTTCTAACAACATTTCAAACTCATTGCCAACTCAAGTCAATCTTTTGGATGTAGCACAAACCTTCCAGTAACCACAAGATGATGAACCCTTCCATTTCTCTATCAAATTTCAATATCTCTTCATTTTTTCTTGTATATAGCTTTATAAAGATGCAATGTATAATGGTGCAAAATCAAAGGATTGTAGCTTTACATCTCTTCTCAGAGATTTCCAGTTCAATATATAACCATAATGTGGATAACATCTAGTTCAATCTTTGTTATCAATATTGTTAGCTCTGTGTTGAATGCCTTCATTTCCCTTTGTTGCTCTCTCCTTTTCTTTCATTAATTCATTTAAATCTATCACATGGCTTTTTTGATAACAAGAAAATTTATTTTATTTATAACAAGCAGCCTCGTACAAAAAGTCATAATCCTTAGATAGGGAGGTGCGGATTGGAGGAGGGAAAAAGCAGCAGCATACAAACTTACAATAGCCGGGTTGTATCTATTTTAATGCGAAATGCAACAAGGAAATGAGACTTAAATACAAACTTAGTTACCATCCGATTAGAACAAAGTTTCCCAGCAGACATATAAAGTATGCAAAGACAGCAAAGCATGTTGTGCACAACAATTACGCAGTCAGTCCCCTTGAGACCTTGGCATCCATTGTGTGACCATCTTCACTCATTGTGACCTTCCTTCATACAGAATTTGCCATTCTTGACAAAGGCTTTGAGAGCATTCGCCCTTCTGCATCTGTTGATATATGACAGGTGTATGATGAGTCATGGCCTATCCCTTTGTGTGTGTGCTTTACTGCATTAGCTCAGCTAATGGGTGTTTTTATTTCTCCAATGTGAGGATGGTATCGATTGTTCCAGCTCTATTCTGCAAGTTTTTGAAATTATAGGTAAGATAGCAGAGGCAATCGATGAGATTTTCTTGACCTTTTGAAGGCGATGGATGCATTTATCCTGTTGATGTGGACAATTAACCAGGAGCTTCAATAGACTATCATGCATTTTCTATCAGGAACCTTGGGCTTCAATCCTCCTAGGGATCTCCCAAATACATTGGTGTTGATTAAATACTAGATGCAGTTTGCCTTTTTGTTGGCCAGATACATGGGGATTGTTCAAGAAATTGACAGTATTGAAGATGTTTGGACCTTGATGAGGTCCCTCTTGGGTGGGGTTTACTAAGTAGCTTTTGGGGGTTGAAGTTCCAGGTATGAGGTAGGTCTGGCAAGTGCTATAGATCACCATAGCAGGGTGGTCCTTCTGAAAATTTGGGACATACTGAGGTTAAATATGAGGAATTGAATTTTGCTTAACGCCCTTGTTAGGAGGGGTTGGAGAAAACACTCGAGCTGGCCTTGTGTAATCACCTTCACTCCCCAAAGCACTGAATGGAGAATTGTTATGATCCAAGACAGTGGGATTAGGAAAGAGATCCCCTGAACTGTTTAACAGGGCTTTAATCTGCGGATTTATTAAGCACCTGGCAAGGACTAGTTGCTCCTCTTCATCCACATTTATGGTTTGTGCTTCCTCCATAGTGCTGTCATTCCTTATTGTGTTCTTGAGGCTCTGCATTTTGTGTGCCTAAGATTTTTTTTTCTTTTGTAAATCTTCAAAGGAGTATTGAGATTGTGGAGGCACTCATCTCTGGTTTGTGTTTCCTTTGTAATGCTGCATTCTTTCTTGCGTTCTTGATGCACTGCATGTTGTGTCCCTCTGAATTTTCTTTCTTTTATAAATCTTAAAAGGAGTGTTGGGATTCTGGAGGCACTTAGCATACAGATTGCCATTCATATATTTCTGGATGAGATTGTTCTCTGTTTTGCACCACTATGTGAACAGAAGTGCCTAGCTTTAGAACATCCAGTTGATATGACCTCCTGAATTTATTGCATTTGATACATAGATATGCAGAAGCTTGCTGACCTAAGAGCTTCATCACAAAATCATGGAATGTGATGTCATTATTCTGACTGGACATGTTGCTTCAGACTGAAATGGCTCTGAAGGGGCCAGGCAAAAGTGGAGCACTTTTATCATGTAAAGAGTTTAGGCTGCTGATGTGGACTGCATAGATGAAAACATCATATGAATCTGGCTCAATTCTCTGCCAAGCTATCCTAATTCAATGATTTGTCTGATATTGTCCTGCCATTATGTAAATATTAAAATAAAAGCATAGATTTGGGAACAGATTTTTGCATTTCCTGAACAAGGAAGAAAGTAGTCATTGAATTCATTTCATCCTCTTCAATATCTGCTACTGCTGTATCTTTTAGATAGGACGCCATCTATGAAGTGTGGCACTATAGATGAGGGGAGATGCTAGGTAATTTGAGTATTTATTTTTCCCGTGTCCATACAATATGGTGTTCGTTTAGGTTCTGTTTTTTGAAAGGAGACCTTTGATTTAAAGCATTGGAATGTGCTACGCTTACTATTGCCACGTTGACGCTAAGACACTAAGGGTCTTTATTGGTGTTGGCTAAGTCATGAAGGAATGATACGATATTTATGTTGCGGGCAGTGTTAATATAAAATTGTAATTGACTAGAATATGACAAGGTACGACATTGCCAAGGTGGGGTAAAATCTGTTCGGACTTTAATATTCAAAACAAGGTTTTTTTTTCTTGAACTAAGGGGTGTGATGGAAATCTAAGTTGAGGCATGGGATGGTCCAATGATTGGACATTCCAATCATAAATAAGCTTGGAATGTAATGCTGACAGTGGGTCCCAAAGATCTTTATAAAATTTTAAATCATCATCTGCAAGCTTATCAAGCACTGTTTTTCCCATATGTTCTGCAACCCCATTGGATAGCCTGATTGTTTGTTTTAACTTACTTGTGATACATTTTAACTTTTTTAGGATATTTCCAATGATTTCCCTCAATTTCCAGTGACTGAATTTGCAAACCATTTGGGTTCTGTCCATCTAGTGTTCTATTATTTGCAAATGGGCCTTGGATTAGAAGATTTGAACATCCTATTATTTGTTTTATTATTTGTTTGACAACCCAATAATTGCTCATAGGAGGTTATGTGCCAGCAGGCATCCAGTTTTCTTGAACTCAATAGTGCAGAGTCTAGGGTCAAGGAAATGCACCCAAGAATTGGTAAATCAATGCTCATTTAGCAGCCATAGTCATTGCTCCATTCATGCATGGAAGAAACATCTAAAGGGTTTTCCTATCTGAGTTAGCAACAACGCTCCTTCTAGATTGGGAAGTTGCACTTTGAAAAAAATTGCTTGGTGTGATGTGAATATAAGATATCAACTCTTCTTAGCAGATCTGTCCACTTTCTAGCAGAACAGCTTTGCAGAAGTTGTGGCCTACCATAGAAATGGTAGGGTTGGAGCTCCTGCAGGATGCCATTGTCTCCTCTCTCTTATTTGTGAGCCCTTGAACAGTCAACATAGGCCCAGGTTGATAGGAAAATGGGGTGGGTATAGCTGAGCGTTATAGCACTAGTGAAATGAAGGAGAAACGTAGAGTAGACTAATTTCCAAGTTAGATTCAACATGTTGGTGATAACACAAAACAGAACAATGGATGAGGAAATCCTCTTGTCAAATTCGTAGGGAAAGCTCCCTGATTTACTCTACTCTTAAATATAAAACAAAAACAAGCCTGCTAATATAAACACTATACAATTTGTTCTTTGGGGTTTTGTACAAAGATAAAATGACTAAAGCAAACTTGACCTATCTATTTTTAATCTGAAGTTAGAGAATGAGACTTTGAAAAATTCCTATCTCACCAACGAGGTTTCCCAATTTATGACAGATTAAACGTAAATAATAACACTTATCCAATGATTAAAACAAAGACCTTTGAAGTTATATCAAGAATTAATTTGATCTTGAAGAAAACATAACACATGGAAATAACGCCTAGAAGAAGAATGGATGAAGCCAATTAATTATCACAAAACATTTGAAGCTGCTTCATGGATTCGAACATCAATGTCACACAAAGTTAACACAGATCTTCTTACTAATTGGATTCTTCCTTGAACAATTACAACACTTAGGATTGGACTTGAATGGAAATCTTGGCAGCATAAGCAAGCTTCAACTTCATATTCTTTACACAAAGACACTTAACAATTTAATTGGCTTCAAACTTGAATGACAATTTTTGCAGCATAAGTCTGACATCAACTCTCATTACATTGTATGTGTAAATGACACATATTTATAACCTTCCAGCTACAGCTTCTTGAAGCTTCAAAAATAATAAAAAAAATTGCTTTGAAAACAATTCTATCCTCATCCTCTAAAAATAATATAAAATATTACTTTCTTTTCCTTCCTGCTTCTCATCTTGAGCATCCATCTAAATTAAGGGCTCTGATCTTCTGATTTTGTCTTTAATTTAATTTAACTAATCTTCATCCCTCTGAAAATAATACAATATTGATATGCTTCATCTTGGCGTCACTTTGAATGGAGGGCTCATTTTCATCATTTTTTCTCCTTTATTTTGCTTTATTTGATGTTCATCTTTCACTTGGGCCCATATACATACTTGGGCACCACTTATTAGAATATTATTTCATGCTATTTTTAGTTAAGGGTCAATTCTGTAACTGCTTGTAATTATTTTTTGTAAGATTGTGTTTACAATCTTCTGCAGTTTCTATTTTAGAAACCTGCCTTTCTTGTACATTTTTGTAAACTATTTATCTGAGCTTTGCTCATTGTTAATATATCATCTATTTTACCAATTACTTGTGTAACATGGTATTAGAGCAAAGTTCGATTGTTTTTTGTGTGCTCCAGTGAAGATCGGTTTCTTCTGGCCTTCGTGGGTTTTTTTTACTCTAAAATAAATTGCGGGAGTTCTTTGAAAGGAAAAATCGAGGGCTTTGGTTTGTGAAATTTCGTGAGTATTTCCCTCTTTGAATTTCACGGTCTCTCTTCTGCAATTTCGTGGGAGTTTCCTATCAAAAATCGTGTAGATTTTTAAGCTCTCTTTTGGCCGCGATTTTTTCATCTCCTCAGGCCGTGTTTTATTACTTCTTCCTGGGCGCGATTTTCAGCATTCATCTGGGCACGAATCTGTTCATCTGCACTTGTTTCTTTCCAGTGCGCGCCTCACTGGTGCTTCTAAGTGCTGCGTTTTGTCTAAATCTCAGCATGAGATCTTTGTGACGTGTTTTCTTGAAACATCGTTCTGTGCTTTCATGGCTGCCATAGCCACCTAGGGTTCCTATTTTTTTCGACTAGGGTTTTGACCCTCCAGCTCTAGTCGAAAAAATTTTATGATCACAGATTCTTGGTGGGTTTTTCGAGACCTTTTCTAGGTTGCCTCGAATTTTTCTAGGTGCATCATTTTCCGTGCCTCATTTTTTGTGCAATTTTTGTCTATTTTTTGGCAGCTAGGGTTCAAAATCTGTATTTGTAACTGCCTCGGCATTCAGTGCATTGGAATCCGTGCCTTGGGTTTTGTGCATTCAACCTCTTCTCAGTACCTCGTTTTTCGTGCCTCAAAAAACGAGCAAGATGGCGAGTTTGACCAACATTATGTTGGAAGGCAGTCAACATTTCAACAGCAAAAATTATAATACCTGGAAGCAACGAATGATGACCATCTTTGAATATCGCTGTCTCGATCAGATGATTCTAGGCAACACTACTCGTCCTGCAACGGTGGGTAAAGACTAGGACAAGTTTGACGAGCAGAACCGTGAAGCAGTGATGCTCATTAAGCTTTTAGTTATAGATGATCAGCTACCTCAGATTTCGACTGGAAAATCAGCAAAGGAGATTTAGGACCATCTGAAGGGTTTGCATGAAAACTCTGACAAGAGCCATGTGTTCTTAAAAAATATGTTGTTTTCTATCATGATGGATGAGAAGACAACATTGCAAGCGCACCTGAACAGGATCCAGGAGATCCGAGATCAGCTGGAGGCTATTGGTCGAAAAATGGAGAAAGAAGACATGGTCGTGATCACTTTGAAAAGTCTACCTAAGTCCTATGAACACTTCATTGAGACTCTCAACATTACGTCTGCTAATGTTGATCTGAAGTTTCCAGAACTCTGTACTATCCTCTTGCAGCAGGATCGCTGGAAACAATAGTTTGGTAGTAGTGCTTCTTCCTCCTCTTCAGAGTAGGCTTTTGCAGCCAAATTTCAGGCACAGAATAAAGGCAAAGGTCAGCCTCTACAGTAGAAAGGCTCAGGTCAACCTCAGGACAGCACCAAGAAAAAAAATATTCAATGTAATTACTATCACAAATATGGTCACATAAAAAAGGATTGTCGTCAACGTTTGGCTTCTGAACAGAAGAAGCAGGGAGGGTCTCAGCAGAAAGCAAATGTTGCCGAGTACACTGAGCAGAGGGAATCTGCCTTCTACGCTTTTATGGCTAAAAGACCTACAGATCATGTAAAATCCTCTACCTGGTACATTGATTCAGGTGCTTCGCGACACTTCACTCATCGACGTGATTGGTTTACAGACTTTACTCCCTTCAGTGACTAAGTTATTTTTGGTGGAGAAGAATATATAGTTGTTGGTAAGGCACTGTTCAGATTCAGTCTAGTGGGAGGAATCTAATATTCCTCAATGTCTACTATGTTCCTGACATGGAACTTAATCTTCTCGCTGTCAGTCAGATCATGCGGCACTCTCCTCAGTTGGATGTGGTGTTCAATACACACAAATGTTCCATTGTTGATCGGGAGACTCGTAGCACTGTGGTTGTTGGTATTGAAGATCATGGTCTATACAGACTTGTGGATACAGGTGATTCTCCAGAGTTAGCCATGACAACCCGAAATTCTTCAATCACTAGTCTTTGGCATCAGCGTTATGGGCACTTAAATGTGCACTATTTTTCTCAGCTATCTCGGGAGGGCCTTGTAGCCGGTTTACCTGAGATTCAGACTCAGCATCATGCTGTTTGTGGAGCTTGTCAGGCTGGGACGCAGCATAGGACACCATTCCCGAATGGTGACTCAGGGCGAGCCTCCAAAGTACTACAGTTGGTTCACGCTGATATATGTGGGCCAATGAATACACTTGTTACTAGTTGCAGGTATTTCTTGCTTCTTGTCGATGATTTCAGTCATAAAATGTGGGTGTACTTTCTTAGACAGAAATCAGATGTGTTTACTGTATTTCAGAAGTTTAAGGCCTTTGTAGAAAAAGAGTTTGGCTGTTCCATAGTCACTCTTAGGTTAGATAATAGGGGGGAATTTTGTTCTACTGATTTCTCCAACTTTTGTGATTTACACGGCATCAAACGTCAGTTAACCACACCTTACACCCCTCAGCAAAACGGTGTTGTAGAGCGGCGCAATCGCACAATCACTGAAATGGCCCATTAAGGGGATGACTCCTGAGGAATCTTGGACTGGTTGCAAACCTAGGATCAGTCATCTGAGAATATTTGGCTCCTTAGCATATGTATGGATTCTGGATGCCAAGCGCGCAAAATTGGATTCCAAGAGTCAAAAGCTTCTGTTTACAAGGTACAGTGACAACCATAAGGCTTACCAGTTGATTGATATAGATACTGATCGACTTATCTTCAGTCGGGATGTTGTCTTTGATGAAGAACAAGGACCTTTTTCTCTTTCCTCGTCTGTGCAGCACTCTGAGGATCAGCCTTTGAAGGCTGCTGATTTGGGTGTTCATCTTCCATTAGGTTCACCTGATGGGAGGGATGATGATGCAGATTCTGATTTTGATGATGCTCAACCCAAATTTCCTCCAGATGATGTTGATCTTCCACCTGTTGCTCCTGTTCCAGCTCCCCCCGTTGCATCCGATGTTGGCACTTCTACTCTCCGGCCTAAATGGTGGGCTAAGACTATTGGAGACCTTCATGACGATGAGCTCATTGAGGGTAGATCATCCAGAAACAAGAGCAAACAATAGCATACAGTTAATTTTGCTCTCATGGCCAACATTCACAGTGTCTATAAGCCTCAGACACATTCAGAGGCTAAAAGAATTCCTGAGTGGGAAACGGCTATGGAGTCTGAATACCAGAGTCTTCAGAAAAATCACACTTGAGTTCTTTCTGATCTTCCTCCAGGGAAGAAGCCCATTAGCTACAAATGGGTGTATAAGGTGAAATACAAAGCTGACGGAACCCTTGACAAATACAAAGCTCGTCTCGTTGCTAGGGGGTTCTCACAGAAGGAAGGCATTGACTACGAGGAGACTTTTGCTCCTTTAGCCAAGATGAGTACAATTCGACTTGTCCTTGCCTTAGCAACCCAGTTTGGTTGGAAAGTCCATCAGATGGACGTTATGAGTGCCTTTCTCAACGGTGAGTTGCAGGAAGAAGTCTACATAACGCAGCCTCCAGGGTTCAAGGTTGCTGGTCAAGAACACAAGGTGTGTAGATTGGTTAAAGCACTCTATGGCCTGAAACAGGCTCCTCGATCTTGGTACATCAAGATTTATAAGTACCTCACAGATCATGGCTTTCAGAGGAGTCCATCTGACTCTAATTTGTATGTCAAACGCACTGGTAGTGATATTCTAATTCTTGTTGCCTATGTCGATGACTTGATCATTACTGGTAGCTCGGCACATTTGATCGCTGAGATTAAACAAGATTTGTGCAGCACATTTGACATGACAGATCTGGGACTCTTGCATTATTGTTTAGGTGTTGAGGTTTGGCAGACCGAGAGCAGTATCTTCATTTCCCAGTCCAAGTATCCTCGAAGTCTTCTAGATAAGTTCCGTATGCAGGATTGCAAACCTGCCTCCACATCCATGGAAAAAGGGCTTAAGTTATCAACCAAGTCAGACTCACCTGTAGTGGATGAATCATTGTTCAGGTAACTAGTGGGCAGCCTCATCTATCTCACTGCCACTAGACCTGACCTCAGTTTTGCAGTGAGCTACATTTCACACTTCATGATAGCCCCCAAGGTTGATCATTGGGTAGCAGCGAAGCATGTGCTGCATTATGTGAAGGGCACTTCTGATTATGGACTTCTTTACTCAAGGAGTCACTATCCTATACTCAGTGGTTTCACAGACTCAGATTGGGTAGGCTCAGTTGATGACAGGAAATCAACATCTAGGTATGTGTTCAGTTTGGGATCCGGTGCAGTCACATGGACTCGTAAGAAGCAGCAGGCAGTGGCTCTCTCCTCGACAGAAGCAAAGTATCGGGGAGCAGTTAAGGCAGCTTGTGAGCTAGTTTGGCTTCGCTGGATGCTTGTTAATATGCAAATATCTCAAGCAGGTCCAACTCCCTTGTTCTGTGGTCCAACTCCCTTGTTCTGTGATAATCAGGGAGTTTTCAAACTTGCCAAAAATCTAGTCTTCCATGAAAGAACCAAGCATGTGGAAACTCATTGTCACTTCATCAGAAAGCTTATTGAAGACGGATCAGTTCAGTTGTTGTATGTTCCAACAGAGGATCAGACAGCAGATATCCTCACCAAGTCCCCTAGTCCAGATAAGTTTGTAAAATTCAGGGGGTCTCTTGGTGTAGTTGATAGATTGACCATTAAGGGAGGGTATTAAAATTTTATTTCATACTATTTTTAGTTAATTGTCAATTTTGTAACTGCTTGTAATTATTTTTAGTAAGATTGTGTTTACGATCTTCTGCAGTTTCTATTTTAGAAACCTGCCTTTCTTGTACATTTTTGTAAACTATTTATCTGAGCTTTCCTCATTGTTAATATATCATCTATTTTACCAATTACTTGTGTAATACCACTTTTGCTTTGTCTCCCACTTCGTTTTCACAAGAAAAACATGTTATTTTGGTGCTTGATAAAGTTTAGGCGCCCATTTGTTTTTTGGTGCGAGTTTTGATTCATTGACACCAAGTGGAGATTTTACGACACTAATGCCAAAAAGCGGAACTTTTATAACTTGTTACCAGGTGGAGATTTTGGGCATTGGACAGCAAAAAGTGTAATTATCTCATGACTGACGCCAAAATAAAACTTCGGCAATCATCATTGTGTTAGCTGCTTTTTGATGGCCACCTGGACATGAAACAAGCCATTTGTCAATGATTCCTCAGGTTTTGTAATGCCTTCATACAACTCCATGATTTCAAAACACCCTCCTCTGTTGTCACAACTCAAAAATAATGATTTTGCCGGTATGAAATCACTATAACATGTTGTAAATATTGTCAATGGTCATTGATGTCAAAGAGATTGTTGTCATGAAAGAATTCGTTGTCAGAGATCGTCATTGATGTTAAAGAGTGAAGGAAGAAGATCTCGCTATCATCCTCTGGCCGACTATGAAAAGAAAATGAAATAATAAGTCAAAGATTAATATCTCAAGAGGTGTAGCAAATATATCATGAAGGAGCAGCACTTAATATGATAAGAAAATGTCTTATTCAAAATAAAGAATATCATAGAGTAATACAATAAAGGGAAGGAATGGTGCAATATACATTATAAGACAAATATGTCTTATTTAAAAGATCATTATTAATAGAATAAGACAAAAGTCATAGAATAAGACAAGAGTCTCATTTACATGTGATGTGGTTAATAAGACAAAAAAAAAGCAGACTGATCAATATAAAAGACAAAAGATAATATAATCAGCAATCTATATAAAAAGGATATATGCAATTGAAGATTGTCTTATTTACATAGAAATAAATAGAGCAGTTAACACAAAATAGGCAGCAACGATTTTCTGAATAAGACAAAAAGTCTTATTTAACTAAACTACAAGTCATGCGATTCATAATGGAGAAAAGGCAAAATCGAGGAAGAGGACAGCATTTATGTGAAGAGGTATGATTAATAAAAGAAAGGCAGTGATTAATTTGAAGGTGGGCTCCATTCACAAAAAGATAAAACTGTCATGAAGAGGTAAATGATTTACAAGGAGTTACATCTTTCGCTATGGTTACATCCCTTGAGAGAAGTCACCTCTCTTGAAAGAGGAAGATAGTGATATTTACGAGAAAGTAGATGAGAATTTTTGAATGAAGTGTGTAATGAATATTATGAGAATAAGAGCAGATTGGAAAGAAAGTAAAGGGCATAAATATTAAGTGTAACTCAGATTTATTTTGAGTATATATGCAACCCATGTATGAATGATAAATGCAAATATATATGATGAATATATGTGAAGAGATGTGTTTATTCTGAAGAGTTGTATCCATTGTGAAAGGTGATAGACATTGTGAAAGGGTATGTCCTCTACCCTTATTGAAGACATATAAAAGGTAAGAAGAAAAGTGGATATAAAGCAAGAACCAATTACATATTTCAAGTATTAAAGCAGATTTGAGAAAAGAGAAAGGGGCAGAAAATGAAGTGTAATTCTGATTTGTTCTAAGAGAAAGAATGTGTGATTAAACGTAGAGAATATGAGCAAATTACATGAAGAATAAAAGGAGAATTATATGAAGGATATGTGTAAGAATTAAGAGAAACCTATTGCCATGTTATGATCAATTTAATGTAAAGAAGTTGTGGCTGAGTTAGATCAGTTTTGTGACGAAAGAAAAAGTGTGATCAAAATTGTGAGAGAAGAAAGTATTTGTGTGTGTGAACCTAATTTGAAAAGAAAAAACTTACATCATACAGAATCAGAAATAGTGATCAGATTTGTTAGAGAAGGTTATTGTGTGGATTGTGATTAGATTTGGAAGAAGATTATTATGTAATGATCAGATTTGGAAGAAGGATATTGTGTGAGTTGTAATTAGGTTTGTGAGAGGAAAATTCTGTGAAGAAGCATACTAGATCAGCCATTGAAGGATTAATAGGTTGGAGCCTCTTGTTGAGTTGGAGCACAGTTTGTGTGGGGGTTGGAGCCTCCAATAGCTTGGAGCCTCTTGCTGAGTTGGAGCTTGATTTATGTGGGGGTTGAAGCCTCCAATAGGTTGGAGCCTATAATTCTGTCAAGTGGATATTAGTCTCTAGTAGGTTGGAGCCTACAAGAAGAAGAAAAAAGATATATATATATATATATAAAATATTGTTTCTCCCAAAAAAGTTTTCATGTAAATCGTGTGTTCTCATTGTGTACTTAGTTGCTAGATCTTGCATATGTGTAGTTGATGTAATTGATTAAGTTTGAAAAGTAAAAGATTGTTAGATATTGATTCACCCCCCCCCCCCCCCCAGTATCACCATGTGCTCATCATAACAGACTAGAAAGGAATATTTTGTAGGTACAATTGTTGTGGTATTGATTTGCAAGCATGAAATCGCTGGAAACTAGTATAACTGATGTGGAATGAGCATTAAAACCCTACTACACCCTTTTGTTTTCCTATATAGTGTTAAACCTTGAACAATAAACCTGCAAACAATGAAATTTGTGCTTGGATGATGAAGTAGACTAAGATTTTGACAAGGAATGACCTTCATCATTGTTGTGTCCCCTTAAAAATGCTTGAATGGCGTTGAAATTTGTTGGTTTAACTATCAACAACCGTGTTAGCATTTTAATTCACACCTTTCGGTACAACACAAAATGAAATAGATGTGCAATAAAACTGCTCTTTGAATTAGAAGGGGAAGCTCCTTGTAAAATAAAACTAACCTAAAATTGGACAATATCTACTTGCAGTTTACAATCTTTATAATGATTTTTGGGGTGGTTCAGTTCATGCTATATAAAATGTAAATGTATGTAGTTTTGGTGGTTGCCTAGGGTAAAAGGCTAAGACGCTCTTTCAAGACAAGGCAAAGGATTTTATGTTTTTCCACTTAAAACAAATCCTACAACTACGTGCTTACACCGTTCAGTTAAAAAAAGACTAAGCAAGGCAAATACACATGGATTGAATAGGATAAAACACACACATTGCAATAAATTAAATGCAAGACTTGGTACAAATCTACAATCTACACCTTCAAGCCAACCTGCAATACAAAGCTTGCGAATTCACTAAAGCAATTTAACCTTCAACACACATAATGAGACATCTCAATAAATATTCATAAGCAAGATAGACGTAATAAATGCCATTGAGTGAATAACAAATTTGGGATAACAATAACATTGAATACTTGATGAATAGCAACGTCAACAATATGCAAGCATGAGAATTACTGTTGATCCAACTAAGTGCAAAGTGGCACTTATTATACTGTTTACAGAGCAATTGCATGAAAATAAATGAATTAAACTTCTACCCTAATTACAACCACTTGCATGATCAGCAAGCTTTATTACAAATTATCTCATATGCTAATCTGAATATTACATCATGTGACTGTTAGTTCAATTGATGATTCGAATATTACAATTATCCATCAAAAGCTCACATCTCTCGCATAATGAGACAGTTGATTGCAGGCTATAAATAGAGGACACAAAACAGCGAAAACCTATAAAAAGTGGGATCCAACTAAAAATATAGCTTATTCTAGAATAAGTTTTTTTGTTCAAAAATGATGACGGCTAAAAATTGCAAGAGCTATTTTTAACATGGGCTAAAAATAGACTTCTAGATAGGTGGCTTTGGATGACTTTGATGATTTTGTACTTTTTCCTCTGATCATGGCTAACCCTCTGAAAATCCTTGAAAAATCTTCTTTGATGTTTTAAATCCCTTTGATAAGCATGCACTTCTACTTTACACAAACCAATACAGTATAAAACAAACTTTGAACTTGCACTTTTGATTTCCTTTATTGAGGTGTGCCCATCACCCCAAAGGTGCACCTATACATTGAGCATTTTTTCTCGTCTAATAAAAATTTATTTTGTTGAGTTATCAGTGAAACTATACATATGGTATTTCCATTGGCCTATAATAAAACCATGGCTTTAGCAATAAGATTGATTGTTTATAACCCAAAGACCTTTTCAACAATAGTCATTGCAAATTCCATGGTAGCTACTACGCCCATGTTTGTAATCACCTTGCCATCAACTACAACTCTTACAATCACAACACTTTGATCTAAGAGTCAAGGTGCTTTCCAATCCATGGCAAAGTGACACAACCCAAGGGGTAGTGATTGCTTCTTAAAAACATAGGACTCTGCCAAGCGGTAACACGATGTATAAAGTCTGACACGCACCAAGTGTTGGAAGGTTGGAAGAAGTGTAGCTTCAAATGGAAGTCTGGTTCCGGTTAGCCCCTAGTTGCTAATGTAAGGTGGAGCGGAACCAAGCTCCAATACTCATGTGGCAATCAGCTATTGAGCCATCATATCCCCTGCGTTCCCTTCTCTCCCAACCCCAATTGAAAAGACAATTCAAACTGATTCGCAAGCGCTTGAATGGTGTGGATTAGATGTAGCTTTTTCACCCTTTAACAAACCCTTGTCCCGCATTACTGCCGATGCACATATAGCTCCATAAACTTTGTTTGTTTTTGCTTGCTTTCTAAGTAATTTGACCAAGGGTTCGGATGAACCTAATCTTTTAACTCCATGCAAACCACCCAACAAAAGGACCAAATCATAATTCGATTGAATTACACCTTCAATTAGCTTATCAACAACAATTTTTGTTCCTCTTGCAACCAAATTTGCAGATTGTCTTCTACAGAAGTAATGATGACATTTGCTTTCGCTCACCTCATAACATCTATAACTATAACAGCTTCCATCTCATCTATTCCATTTGCAATGGGAACAAGCACTAGAGGAACTTTTGTCAATGCCCAATCATCAACATTATGTTCTTTTCCAACTTCACATCCTTTCCAAACCTATTTCACATGTTACTTTCAAAAAGGTACCTCTAAAAATAGCTTGATTGGCTCTTTTTAGAAGTGTGTGCTTCTACCTCCTTACGTGCCTATACACATTCTTGCATGCGCTTTCAAACTCCCTCGTGTGCCTGTAAACTAGCAACATTGGATCTTTTGTAAAGGTGCGCCTATACATTGCTTGACAAATTTTCAAAAATTAACTCTATTGTGACGCACACTCAGGTCTTCTGACATGCCTGTAATCATGCCTTGCACCTAGCGCATTTATGATGTCCAATGTTCCAGTGTGCAACTAGGTATTAAATTTTTTGATTTTGGATGTTTGAAAACTTCACTCTTTCAATCAAATGTCGGTTGCTTCTCCCTATGCGCTCATCAACACAGGATTTTTGTGAGGTGCATTTGTTGAATGAAATTTTGGAAAATAGGCGTGTTCGTCTTTTCTTATGAGGTTCACTTCTTTCCTACAAATTTCAAACACCGAGTGGAATAGGAAATCTTTATCCTTTTTTTGCTTGGGCATGATTCTTATTGGTCTTGGCTACATTTTTAGTCTTTATCAATTCCTTCCTTTTAACATTGGCCACACATATCTTCATTGTTTGTCTTTTGTTGTTGGTCGCTGCTCTCTGACTTGGTCAATTCCTTCTTATATATTTTTAGTTTTTTATGTATTTATTTTTTAATTTTAAATTTTTATAAATTATTAATTATAATTAACAATCAAAATTAAAAATCGATGGACCAGCTACAAGGGTTCAAAAATTCAAACTTTTGGAGACTTTGACAAGACAACCTTGCCATACGACCAAAAACAATTGCAACAAATCTTGGCATACAATCAATGATAGTGACAAATTGACGACACATGATCAATCAGTACAATTTTACAAGTTTCGGATTGGGTACAAGAAGTCAGGCTTGCGCTTGAAAAGTGATGACAAAGCAATATGTATTATGAAAATTTAATGAAGAAGAAGCCTTGATCGTTGGCACCTATAATTTCTAGAATGGATGACCTACAAAAATACTAGATGTGGTGGCTCTATGTGACGCCTTAGCAAGAAGATTTTGAAATTGTAAAGTATGAAGTGAAGCTTCACATGTAATTAGGCAAATTCTACTTTCAAATTGTTTTCACCCTTCCCTGGCATCCAAGCAAACTTGGGCACTCAGTTTGTCTTCATTCCATTTTTTTAAACAATTAAACATTCTATTTTAATCCATGGTGGAGCTTTTCAGCCATTGGCGCCAAGTAGAGGAAATTGTCAAAGTTGGCGCCAGGTGGAAGTTTCTCCATTCAATGCCACATGGAACTTTTGGTCACTTAATGCCAGGTGGAGATTTTCATAACTTGATGCCAAGTGGGGAAACTGACGTTTAGATGCCAGAAAGCGAAAACTGTCAAAGTTGGCACCAAGTAGAAGCTTCTCCACTTGACACCAAGTGGAGATATTGATCACTTAATGCCAAGTAGAACTTTTAGGTACTCCAATTTGAAGAAATTTTTGAATGATTAACTCAAAACTTTGAATTTCCTTCAAATTTCTTTCTTTTTCATTTTTAAACACAAACTTTGATTAATTTTCCATTTCTCGCATTTCTTCCTTTTGAACTCCATTTTTACGTGACGAAACCTGAATCTATACTAATCACCTTCTACCTCTGCCATCCACTACCATTTTCGAAAAAGGTAGAAAAGGCAACATTCTAAAAATAGAAACTTTTGATTTTAATGCTTCTCTCCTCAATCTGGGACAAAACAAAAAAAGCAAAAGAGTAGCCTTTCTAAAAAAAGAAATTAGAAAGTTTGATTTTCGTGTTTCACTAAATCTTCTGCCTCAACTCTGATATTTTCCACAATGACATCTTTATGCTTGAAAAATGACTTTACTATACACCTTTCTCTCAATGTGCCAGAGGAGATTTGCCTAGCATATAGTCTTTCCCTTAACCTTATAATTTTATGTTTTGGCCTATACTAGAGTGTTCTCTTCTCACTCTGCCTGTGCTAGAGCCTCTTCAGAATTCAGATCTTGATATTTCTCATGATGAACATTTTGCATATACTCGTGGGAACAAGACAATTTCAACACCTAAAGACTTGGCTTTTGATGGGAAAGATGACAATTGATATTGGCAAATATAACAAGAAATACTTCATTCTTGGTTACAAACATGATTGTGAGCAAAGTTTTCTAGGGGTACTGAAATTGATTGCATATTTTACTAGACTCTCCTAATATTCAAATCATGGAGGTGTATCAAAATCTTTAGTTTTCAATTTTTTTTAATAACATTTTTATAGTAGACCAAGTGAAATCATAGAGATGCAATGAAAAACAATAGATATCCACACAATGATAGCAAAATAGGGCAAAATAGTAATTGAAAAACAGATCTGAAGTTAAAATAAGTTAAAACACCAAAACACTAAACACGAAAATTAAGCCCGTTCAAGGGGAAAGCTCCAAAAGCACTAAGCCAAGAAAAGAACTGCAAAATGATAGTTTGAAATAAAGTCCTCTCTTTATATAGGATTAATTAAATTAGGGCAATCCATAAGCCCCTAGTTGGTGCAGCTATCAAAGAAGAGAAAACCTGAGAAGCTCTAAAAGACAATTCAAATTGATGCATGTCATAAGTTAGCTGCTCCACAACCCAATCATACACAATGACACATGTGGGGCAAGAGGTGAGACATGCCCTCCCCTTCAAAAAATAGTTTAACCCAATGATTGATGGATGCCAATGCTTCTACATTAAGTCCACCTACCAAGTCACATCTTTTGGCATGTTCTTCCATTCGATGAGATGTTATGTGATTTCCTGTTGTGTGATTTCCTCACTTGACAATCAAGCAAGCTTCTAGTTCCAAAGTGATTTTTTCTTTCCTCGTCTAGGTCTAGAAGCTCCATCTATACCAGAATCTCATCACCAATAAGCTTCTTCATAAATGACAAATGGAAGACAACATGAACCACAAGCATGAGCATAGCTACAAATTCTGAGCCATGTATACCTATCCAATGGACTACCTTTTAAGGGCCCTGGAATTTGGTGAGATATTGTTGTCTTTCTTCTATTTCAGGCTCAAGTGTTCAGACGGTTGTAACCTGAGAATTTTGGTGAGAGCCTATTGCCTTTATACCTTTGTATTTTTTGCCATAGGCAAGTTCTCTTTAGGAATTCAAAGATTGTTCTTACGTCATACAATATCTATTATTTCTAGTGGTGGAATGTGGATACCCATAAAGTGTTCCAAATGGTGGTCACCTTGGTTGATGTATGAAAAGTAGTGCTATACAACCATTCCACAAAAGGGCTCCACTTGAATTTTTATGCTTGTGTATCCAAAGAAAAACCATGGATTTAGTGTTTTGTACATTTGTTGACAATCTTCACTTGTCCGTATGAGTGTGGATGATTTGTAGAGACATGGGGCAAGGTAGTCCCCAAAATCTTTAACAAATTTATAGTGTACCCCAGGGACGCGTCCCCCCTGTTTTTTAGGGGTTTCCGGAAATAGGGACGCCCCGAGGACGGGGGCGAAACGTCCTGTTGTGACGTTTTCACACATCGCCCCATTACCAATGGGGACCCCCTTTTTTCTCGCTTTCGCCATCGTTTCTACTTTGATCTTGCAATTTCTTGCCCTAATCCATGAAGCTAGGAAAGAATGTCCGAGGAGTCAGCTCACAGGGAACATTAGGAATGCTTCAAATAGTGAATTTCCCTAAGGATAAGTGAAACCCTAACTATCATTCCTCGATCAAAACTGACCAATCCATGGCATAAGTCCATCATTCCATAAGAAAGGGTCCAAGTCCTTCACTCGTTCCACAATTCCACTCCCTGTTTCAAACTTTAGAGTCTGGAGGTCCTCGTTCACGATTCCATCTCAGTGGTCTTTGTCCTAAGTTCCTATCTAGGGTCCTACTCCAAAACCCACCATGATTTCTGTTCCAGAGTTCTAAATCCAGAGTCCGGGGTGCACTGAGGGCTTGTCATTCCTTGGCAAAACTCATCGATCCCTGACTTGAAGTAATGGAAAGTTCCAAAGATGACTTCAGGGATTCCATGATAAATGAGGCAATTCCTCGTTCCAAGGTATAAATCCTCGTTCAAATGTCAAGAAGCTTCATCAGGAGTGAATAGAAATTAAACAGTTTAAGGCAGGGAAACCCAAGGCCTAGTCCAACTTGAGACTTGGAAGATCTTCAGGAAGAAATTCCTGAACTGGATTTTCCTTAACGGGAACATTCCTGAAGTAGACATTCCTTGACCCACTCCAAAATGCGCCTCTGGACAGGAAAATTCCTTCACTTTGTGAAATTTGCAAACAAGGAATTCAAGGATCATTCCATTCTAAGATCCACCCTGAAAACTACGACTTTTTGCCTCGGAGGAATTTCAATCAATAAGGTTTTCAAGGACTTAGAGCAATTTCAAAAATGTTGTATATTCAATCCCCCTCCGAAAAACTTCGAAACTATGCCCAAGAATATTCCTGGTCGCATATTCCAGTACCAACTGGAATATACGCCTAAGGAAGAAATTCCTTCCTGGTCGCATAATCCAGTAGGTACTGGATTATGCGCCTAGGGATGATTTTTGTCCTGGTCGCATAATCCAGTATCTACTGGATTATGCGCCCCAGGATCAGGACTATCCTGTTCCACATTCCTGTCCAGTCTAGACTATGCAACTCATCAGGAAATCATTCCTAGACTAGTCTACAAGTGCCTGAATGAAGAATTCACCGTCTGTTAGGAAAATTTCACTATGGAGATTGAAATTCCCTGAGGGGATAGAGTGAACACCTCGCTTTGGATCCCATGTTAATAATTGAACCTCTGATGAAGCAAACTAAAGTTCACCCTTTGCCAAAAATTGAAACAGGAGGACAAATCCTTAGTTAAAATCAGGCTCAAAAGTCCAGGTCGCATTATCCAATTGAGGGTGGAATCTGCGCCCAGGAGAGCTTTTTGTCTAGATCGCAAAATCCACTTCCCCTTGGAATTTGCGCTCCTGGAGGTTTTTTGTCCGGGTCGCACATTCCTGACCCAAATGGAATTTGTGCTCCTGGACAACAGGATTCCAGTTCCCTTTGAAAAATGCAAAATAAGATAATTCCTGTCCAGAATGAAAGAAGCAACCTTCCGTCTGAGTGAGATTCCACAGGAGAAAATTTCAAAGACTTAGCAAAATTTTGGCAAGGAAACCTGAAAGAATGAAGAAATCTGGACTCTGGACAAAAGTGTCCCTGGTCACAAAATCCATGACCAAGTGGATTATGCGCCCATGGAAGAAATTTGTCCTAAGCGCAAAATCTAGGACCAACTGGATTATGCGCTCCTGGACAAGTGGAATTCCAAGACTCCTAGGAATCCCCAACCAACTGAAATCCACGCTCCAAGACAGGTGAAAATCCCCGACCACCTGGAAATTGCTCCCTGACCTGGAAATTCCTCCTATCCATGCCTGGTAACCCTGGAATGAAGGAAAAATGTGAAGAATGTCAGAGAATGAGGGAAATCCTTTGTTTGTTCAGGAATTTATAAGTGAAATTGATCAAAACTTGCAAAATCATTCATGTTTCATTTCAGATTGCATTGCATTTATGGATTTTGTGCATCATGACTATTCGAGGTTTCCCTTGTTTTGTAGGAATCCAAGACGAGGATAAGTTCCATGAGGAGGGTGAACAAGGATGATTCGGGGCAAGCAGGATGGATGCATAGAGTTCAAGCGCCAGAAATGATGACCATTTCAAGGATCCAGGAGTTCCGACAATAAGAAGACCACACATGCATACCGAGGATTTGTGAAGGAAATCACTCCAAGTCCAATATCAGGGATTCCAGTTCCGAACAAGAGGATCAATCCTTGGAAAACCAAGAGGATACACTTCAATTTCACATCCATCGAGAAGAACGACAATCCACGCCAAGAGCGAGGATCTGTGCCGGTGCGGGGATCCAAAGGGAAATACAACAGGGATGTAATTTCAATTCCAAAGTATACAACACAAAGACAAAATTCCAAGGATCACTCCAAGAATTCCATCAGGATTGACTTGATTTCCAGCCTGGAAGGAATTCCACAGCAAAGTTCCTTGACCACCTGGATTGTGCACCCAGGAAGAAAATCATTCCAGGTCACAAAATCCTATTCTAGGTGGAATTTGCGACCAGGACAAGTGGATTCCAGGACACCATGAAATTTGCGACCAAGGAGCAGGTCGAGCTGGGTAGTTGACTGGTCTCACTACCTACCAGGCAGCTTAGTCAGCCTGACGCCTAGGACATGTGGCAGCCTTCTACTTGTCTTATGATGTATTTCCACCTACCTTTTAGCGTTTGCACATTGATAGAGGAAATTTGATCTTTTTTCACCTCCTTGTTTGCTAGCTAGCCTATAAATAGGCTGAGGGCACCTCATTTAGGGATCCCTCCCTCTCTCTCTCTTTTTTCCATCATTCTGCTGCTCCTAGAGCACCCTAGTAGCTAGTTTTCATTTCTGCACTATTTTTCTGAGCTGAAACTCCAAGGATCAGTTGGATTGTTGTAATAAAGACTTCTGAAGCAATAATATATGCATTGAAGAATGGTGTTCATATATTTCTTTGGATTTTTGGCATGGTCTTATTGATTTCTTGGAGCAAATCTGAAAGATATTGAAATTATTTCTTGTATTTTCATGCTTTTGTTAGATAGATGTGATGGAAATGTTCTTGTTGAATGATTGATGTTGATTTGTTCATACTATTTGTGATATGTGGCTTGCAAATCACTTTGTATGGTTAGTCTGAACATAATCCATGCTTAACTTCGACTGTTTCTATATGACCAATTCCATGTTCCATGACAGGACAGTGTGAAAATCTCTGCCTCTACCCCAGAAGATTGCACCATCTCTACCTAGTTGTCGCATGACGAAGCAGAGGACTGGTTCCAATTTCCATCCTCAACAGTAGTCATTTCCATCGATTAGATTCCTAAACCCTTATCTCATCTTTTGCATTTTCTTTTAGATCTTCGTTAGGAATAGTCCGTAAGGAACCTCACTGAGAAATCATTCCCTATCCGGAAGTGGAACTAAGAGCCTATGCCTTGTTTTCCTTGGAAGAGATAGTGAAATCCAAGCCTTTCCGTGGAAGAAACAATGAAATCCCAGTCTCTCTGTTGGAGGAAGCAGTACGTTCCAGGTTGTCCATTTGCGAAGGAGTTTCATTCACCCACCAATCGGAGTCCCAGGAGTGAATTCCATGTCCATGAAGGAGTAATCCCACGTAAGTCCCCCTCGTGATTACCAACAAATCGCTTCATTCCACTGAGTCTATCCCTATGCACGTCAAGACCTGACACAAAAGGAACCTTGGAGCAGTCTCATTCGATCACATAGTTCAGCGTCTAAGAAGCTTTATTCAAGAGAGGATAGGATACTCAATATTTTATTCTAATGTTGTTGGTGTCACAAAAACATCATCAACATGTCCCTTTGCTGTTCCAAAAATGAAGGGGAAAATGGGGACGTCCCAGGGACGCCCCCCTGATGCCAAGCCGTCCCCCTGAAAGAAATAAACGCAATCAAAGGAAATAAACACAGCAAAGGACCTTTGTTTCAAATTGACAAATCAGGGTGTTTTCCATCACCTTTCAATTCTTGGCGCTGAGCATTACCTTGATTATATGTGGTGCAAAACCGAGTGCCTTTCGAGGCAGCCATATCTTCCTCTTCCAAGTAAATTTCATTGGGCCTGCTGCTCATTTAATAATGCCTTTCATTGTTGAGGATGTGATACTAAACTTGTATGCAGATTTTTCTTTTTTCCTCCTGGTATAAATTTTCCCTCCAGTTGTTCCTGTAGAATGAGAAAACTCTCTAGATCTATATATAAGCCTCTTTCTGTTCCTCTTTGGAATTCCCATAGTTTTGATGGCAGAAATATTTAATTTCCCGTGGACATTTGAGACTTGAAATGATTGCAGCATCTTCAATAATATGCCACATATCTCTGAAATTGAAAACTTGGAATTGATGAAGGCAGACATAACAGCTTTGTGCAGGGGCAAATTAACCTGGGAATGATGACTTTGGTTGGTGGTAACAATGAAAGCCAGCAGTATATAAAAGAGTGATTTAATGCTGTTCCCTGCAGGAGTAACAATGTAGATTTTATCACAACCTTCCTTTGTTTCTTCCCATTCAGTCTTTACTGAGGCAATGCCAAGGTGGTGAAAAGCCCTTCTTTGTTGAATTTATCTTGTGCAGAGTTAATTCTACTCTGATATTCCTGATAAGCCGCTATCGAAAGGATATTTGTCTTGGTACTTAGTGAGAACTGAGATAGTGTATTTAAGGTGAGATTAACCATACAAGATAAACAAGAGGGAAATGTTTTAAGTGCAATGTGACAGAGCTGATGTGAGTTGTGAGGGCTCTTGTTTGCCGACTGTCAAGGAAGGTTGATGAGGTCGCATGGTGAGGCATCATGGAGTGGGTATAGCATAGGAGGAAGTGTATGCCATATGTGGCATCTTTGGACGAAAGCAAGGAGAAGTGCGGGACCATAAAGTGCCAAAAGCATTGGAATTTACAAGAAATTTAAATTGTAGAAAGGGGTTGGTCATCCTATATGGTATGTGGGGTCAAGGTATGAAGTGTTAATAATATTTGAAACCCTGCAAAAATTAAAACGAATATAATCTCGATATGAAGTTACTATTAAATTATTAATTTTTCCTTATGGAAGTATGGAAGGGGACGGCGAAGATTGTAAATTTGTATATAAGTTTGGAAGATTATTATAAGTATTTATTATTACTAGTATATATTTATTTATTATTAGACTATTAGTATATTTATTATTATTTAGTATTTATATTAATATATTATTAATTTATATAACACGTGAGATTATTATAATATTAATAATTATTATAAATATTAAATTTTAAATATTTATTATTATTTATATTAATATATTATAACAAATAAGATTATTATAATTTTATTATAAATATTTATATATATATATATATATATATATATATATAACGTCCCCTTGCCGTCCACGGAAACCCGTCCCTGCGTCCCCCAGTTCCGGAAACTCAGAAAAACACTGCAAATTTATCCCAAAATTGCTGTTGAATATGAGATCTTTGTCATTTTACTGAGATTTCTGGATTCAACTACGTAGAATTAGTCATGTTTCAAGCCCCACTAATGTGCTCATCAAGAGAAAAAGCCACTACTTGAGAAGTGAAAGAGAATTGATGTTGAAAATGAGATATGTCATTTTAGTGAAATATTTCAGGATTCAACTACGTAGAATTAATCATTTCCAACATTTCAAGCCTCCCTAATGGGCTCATCATCAAGAGAAAAAGACAATGCTTGAGAGGGTGTGTGTGTGTGTGTGTGTGTGTGTGTAATGCCACATGAAAGGGAAAACAAAAATTATAAAGATAAAAAAGATCAAAAGTGTTTATTCTAGAGTGAAAAATTACAAATATTAAAATAAGGGATGAAAAACAAGGAAAGTAAAAGACAAAACGGCTAAGAAGGGTAACCAAAATAAAGAGATTATGAAAAAAACAAAAAACAAAGATTGTTTACAATAAAGATAGAGCAGCAGTGGCATATGTCACAAATAATCTCCAAGGGGTAACCAAGGAAAGGATAAAAGTTAGTTACTGGTACATCAAAAGGTTCAGATCCAAAGAGACCAAAGAAAGTAATCAAGCTCCCATAGATAGAAAACTTGTGTAAAATCACTAAGACTCACTAGTCAAACCCTAAACCACACAACTTGCACAAGACTCATACACCAAGTCTGATCCAAATACTTACATGAATCTGCACCTTGAAACTTGGTGACTCTTGGACTCGAACTCGCCTGCACGGAATATAATATGAAACAGGCTGCAAATACTCAATATTACTAGAGAATAATAAGCCACTTCGAGGGGGGGAACCTCCAAAAGTCTCCAATTAGAACACAATTCGCAATATGATGATAATAAGCTAACCTCTAACTTCTATATATACCTAATTATGCCATGGATGTCACCCCAGGCCGACTTAACTACCTATATAAGACTATATTAATGATCATTTAACTTAATGAAGAGTTATGGTATCCACAAGCTGACTACTCATATCCCCATGCACACTATAGGTTAAGGGCGTAGCATGCCCCCCCTCCCCTCTTCAAAGAAGCATTGTCCTCAATGTTGATCAACTGCAGATGCTTCTGCACAAAATCTTCATCTTCCCACGTGGCATCTTCGATCAGCAAATTGTTCCACTAAATGAGGTACTCTACGATTGTCCTAGACCTCAACTTGTTGTGTGTGTTTGGAGAATTAACCTAGATCCAAGATGATACTTCCTTCTTCATCTAGCTCTGGTAACACTTTTTGTGCAGGGATTTGTTGACCAATCACCTTCTTTAAACATGAGACATGTAAAACTAAATGTATCTTTGTCGTTGGAAGTAACTCAAGCTTGTAGGCTACATTGCCAATCTTCTACAAAATCTAGAATGGACCATAATATTTTAGTGACAACTTGTTATTCTTTGTTTGTTGCTTCAAGGACATTTGCTTATAAGGTTGCAATCTCAAGAAAACTCAATCACCCACTTTAGAACTCCTTTAGCTACGGTGTTGATCAACCTGTTGTTTCATTTGATTTTGTGCCATGGCCAAATTCTCATTGAGTCCAGAAAGTACCTTTTGTTGATGATTCATAATCTATGCAAAGGAATTACACCTCAAATGTAGGAGCTACATGAAGAGGAGAACAAACCACAAGTGGAATGAGGAGACATACCTTCATAAATGAAGGACAAATGGATAAGGAATCAATAGAGAGCAAAGAAGATGAAAGAAAGAAAATCCATCTTATATCCATGCTCCCATGACCCACAAACTGAACTATAGGTCTCAAAACTGTTGTAGGAAACCAGATGCTCGAATTGATATTTCTAGTTCAAGAAAAAACTAAAAAGTAATAATTACTAAATTCAGAAGAAGCAATGAGCAATTCTTTATTGATCAATACCAGCAATATATACAAGAGATAGTTAAAAGGAAGAGCTGACTAGAACCGAGCAACAACCCAATGTTATTGACATTAATAATAAGGTTAATTATTAATGTTAATAATATTACAATGATGTAATATTTAATATTTATTTATTCTAACAATTCCCCCCTTATTACATCATTTTCTTGAGTACAAGTCAAGAAGTTTCAAAAAAATTCGAACTTCAATGCTATTGTACATGCTCGCGAATGTAGTGGCATTGAACCTCAATGTGTTTAGTGTGTTACAAAAAGCTGAATTGTGAGCAAGCTTAAGCACTTCCTGATTGTCACAAAACAGAACTGTATGTTGTCTCAAGTACACCCATTCCTATCAAGATGCAACATAACCATATCGCTTCACAAACAACTCCACATGTGGTGCAATATTATGCTTCTATGGAAAAGCAAGCAACAGTTGTTTGCTTTTTAGTCCCCCATAATATTGGACCAGATCCCAAAAGGAAAACAAAGCCTAAAGTAGACTTCCTGTCATCCAAAGATCCTACAAGATGGTATCCATGTATCCTTGCAAAGGAAAATGTTCATTCTATTTATATTCCAAGCTATACTCCAATGTACCATATATGTATCTCAAAACTCACTTTGTTGCTTTCCAGTGTAAAACCTTAAGTTCCTGCATAAACCTTAAGTTCCTGCATAAACCTCAAAAGATAACTGATGGCATAGCTACTATCGGGCATGGTGTAGGTCAAATAAATGGGACTCCCAATCAGCTAGCAATAAAGAGTAGCATTCACCTAAGGAGATGGATCATGTCTAGAAAGTTACAATCTTGTCTCCATTGAGGTCAACATGGGCTTACAATCTTCCATCCTAAATTCTCAAACAATGTCTTGGCATATTTCATCTAAGATTAAAAAAAATCTAATTCTTCTTTTGCCACACTTCAAGTGCAAGACAATAATGCAAGAGCCCGAGATTTGTCATGTCCAACAATCATTTGTGATCATTGTTGTTGCAATCATCTATTGAGAACTCCCAATGATAACCAAATTATTTACATATACTATCAAAATCACGATCTCCCTCCTTGTTCTTTGAGGTAGAGATTGGGATCATAAGGATTCCTAGTGAATCCATGTTTTAAGAGATGCTCATCGATCTTGACGTACTAAGCTTTGGGACCCTGTTTCAAACTGTAAAGTGATTTCACAAGTTTGCACACTTTTTGTTACTACCCAAGTGTAGTATATCCCTCAAGTTGAGTCATATAGACTTCCTCTTTGAGATCTCCATTGAAGAAGGCACTCTTGACATTCATCAAATGAACCTACTAGCTAAACTACACTTCCATTGCCAAAACTATTCTAATAGTCTTGATCTTTGCAGTGGCAGCAAAGGTTTCTTCATAGCCAATTCCTTCTTTCTGAGCATAGCCCTTAGCCACAAGTCAGGCTTTGTACTTGTCAATGCTACCATCTGCTCTATATCTAATTTTGAAAACCCATTCGCATCCAACACCTTTCTTCCATGGTTGAAGAGCAACAAGTTCCCAAATGTTGTTTCTCATTAATGCCTAATATTTTGCATCCATGGCATCTTTCCAAGGTTATGACTCAAGACCCTACTTCACTATTTTTGGTTCTAAATTTTGAATGACTATGCACATAAGAGCCAAATTCACTTCCTCATGAGACTTGTTGCTAGTCTTTGGCCTAAAGTTAGACATGTCTACAACTACATTTTCCTATGCATCTTTCATGGTGGTATAATACCACTTTGGTATTTGTGCACAGGAGATGAGGATTGAGGTGGAGATAGGGGTGGAAATTGTTCCATTGGAAACAAAACCTCTTCCTGAGATTCTTCTACATGAGTAATATCCTCGAGTTCCTCATATTCAATCTCAATGTTTGATGCCTTACAGGTGATGGTGAGGGACAAGTGTTGCAACCTTTTTGTTCTTCAAAACAACCCTGTTGATGTACAATTTCTTCGTAATTGGATCCAAAAGCCAATGGCTCTTCGACTCTAATTTGTATCCAAGAAAATGCATTTCAAGGATTTTTCATCCAACATTTTTCTGTGTATGAAAGCTTTACACCCAAACACTCTTAGATGTGAGACGGGGGGCTTCTTCTCAATCCATGCTTCTTCAAGAGTGATGTTTTTGAGCACTTTGGTGAGTGCCTGAATCAACAAGTACACATTTATCTGAACTACTTCTGCCTAGAATGTAGAAACCAGATCTACCTCCTTTAACATACATTACACCATTTCCACAATGGTACAATTACCCCCCCTCTACAAAAAAAAAAAACCATTTTGTGAAGACGTGTATGTTGTGGTCAATTGTCATTTGATCCCATGTTGTTGAAGGTAGTTTGAAAACTCCTTATTGGTGAATCCCCCCCACTAATCAAGTGAATGACCTTGAGGGAGTGACCAGATGACCTTTCTGCAAGGGCTCAAAATTCTTTGAATTTTTTAAATGTTCGATCTTTGCTAGTCAAGCAATAGTCCCCACATTTTTCTAGTATAATCATCCATAAAAAGATGAAAATATCAGGCATGACTATGACTGGGTGTCATTGGTCCAAACAAATCAGCATGCACCAAATCTAAAGGACCAGAGGCTTGTGTTTCTACAACAAGAAAAGGAGCCAATGTTGTTTGCTAACAAGACAATTGGAACAAAGAACTTATGTTTTCTTCATGGAGCACAATCCTCCCACCATGTCTTGTTTACTCAATGCAAGAATATACCCAAACTAAATGACCAAATCTTTTGTGCCGAACAGTAGTGGATGAAATTGTCTTTATTGCAAGGGCCTTGTCTTCATGAGTGGCATCAACCAAATAAAACATCTTACCAATGCTAGAGGCATGAACAACAACTTAACCATTGTGAGTCTTGTCCTAAATGAAACAAAGTTTCTCACCATTATGTCTATCAAACTAAACTTTCAAGTTGTGCTCTAAAACCTAACTTACTGACAAGAGGTTCTTCGTGAGCCTTAGAACATACCGAACCTTCAAATATCGACACTTGTCAGTCTTAAGTGGTAGAGAAATGTCCCCAATACCCTATGCTTCATAAAATGTATCATCAACAAGTGAAATTTGCCCATATGAAGTTGATGGGATGAGGTTGTAGAACCACTCTTGTTCTCCTATCATGTGTTTGAATGCATCAAAATCAACATATTAGATAGGATTGTCAAAAGTGGAGGCTTGAGTCTTTACCACATACAAAAATCTTCTTCATCAAAGTCACCTATCAAAGCAATATTCCCTTGTTGCTTATGTTTATTCTACCAATGGGGATTCTTCTTCTTGTCCCCCTGAGAATTTCACTATCGCTTTCACTGGCTTGATTTGCCATTGGCAAAAGAATTGTACCAGCATTCCTAGAGATTGTCCGTTCTTCCCATAAATGAGACACTTTTTCTATGTAGATGGATTGTCTTGTTTGGTATTTGATGAACTTGATGGACCACTCCAACATTCAAGTTTTTTTACCTTCTGCTAAGATGCAAGAACCTGATTGTCTTGGGAATTTGAGGTCCATCATGAATTGTCTCTTCTTGCTAAAACAAATTCACCAACTCCTCAAATGATGTCTTTCTACTAGCCACATTGAGACTTGCGACAATTACTCGAAAGGTAGCAAGTAAAGGTCTCAAGACAATGGGTACAAGAGAGACATCTAACACGGTTGCTCCTAATGCTTGTAGTGATGTCCTCAATTTTGCAACTCTTCTATAACAATCTCCAATTTTTCACCATTTTGCATTTTCAAGCAATGTAACTGACTTTGCAAATAAGGGATCTAATTCTATTTTTTTTAATTCATAGACTATCTTGAGACAATCCCAAGCCTCTATAGCAATTGTTCTGATGTGAGGTTGAACCTCATCTAAAACACCAAATAGTGGCCTTATTAAACCTTCTCAATTCATCTCCAACTTGTGCTGGTCTGGTGATTGTTCTAGGAACATCCCACAAATCTTCAAACTCAAGTTGAGTTAGGACCTTGCTTTTTTAGGTTGAAAAATTGTCACCTCTCAATGATTGAGACCCCGGAAGCATTCTTTTCAAAGCATTTGAAGCCAATTTTTTAATGTGAGGGGTCCTTATCTCTCCAAAAGGAAGGTAATGGAATAAAAATAATAATTCAAAAAATAACTTTTGCACCCTTATTTCTTCCTGATGATTTATAGTCAATGCCACAAACGTTGTTATTGCAGCTTTTATAGGCATTAGATGCAGTAACTCGTCAAGAAGGCTTTACCCATAAATGCAAATCAGAGATACAATTTATATTGAACACTGTTTGTTTGTTACAAAATGTGTAAGATTTGGCTATGGAGATAGCCACCCAAGATCTAGAGGCCTAATGGAAAGCATAAAGAAATAAGAAGATGAATATGTCAAGAATAAATTATATTCCTATCAAAGAATGCAAATACAACAATATACAACAATAATATGATATGATATGAAAATACAATGAGAAGCCCTTGGTTATATCAACCAAGGTGAAACATACGACAACATAAACTTATGACAAGTGTCTTAATCTTATAACATGAGACACAAAGTGATAAGTATCCTTAGTGTACCCTAAATATGCCCTAAGTAAACTTAACAAGACAAAACCTGTAGGAAAAAACCCCTCCAAAAGAGAGAATACAAGATGTTTTCTATAGTATTGAGAAGAATAAAACCCCATGTGAGGAAAAATTCCCCACATAAGAGAGAAGAAGAGAGACCATTTAGCCCACCCTCAATGTAGAATCTCCTGCACTGATGGTAGATGCTTGACAATGAATGTTGAAGATGATACAAAAACGCAGAACAATGTTCCTCCCCATGGGAAGAAACAAAACCATGGATGTATGCAGGAAGTCTTCCCAGTCCTGAAAGGACTATGAACGAAGAAAAATCAAGATGTATTAAGTCTCTGAACTCTGCTCAAGTGTCGCCATGTTGATGCGAAAGATGCCACAATCAAATCAAGAGTCCCAGGCCTACCTGAAGAAGGTCACAATCCAAAACCTAGTGGAAACCGATGTAGAAGATGATCCAAAGACAATGAAGATGACTACTCCAAATGCTGCTCAAGGATCTCCAACACAATGCTAAACTGTGACAAATGAAGAGAAGAACAAGAGGGTATGAATGTTCCCTCATCACATCCAAAGAAGATGATGCAACTCCATGAGATCTAACATCAAAGAGGAGATGAATGTCCTCAATGGTGTCCTCCAAATCTGCAAGATAGGACTCACAAAACAAATACTCATCCCATGTAGCTATATTTGGAAGACGATGTATGTCTTGCTACAGCGAATCACTGGAAACCATGGATGTAGCAACATTGAACTCTGTAGATGCAACAAGAGATGATGGAGGAGATGGAATGTCAGCACGTCTCTAGAACCTCAATTGATGAAACAACACCAAGATTCAAATGACAATAATTCATCTCCTCAAAGGTGTCCACACTAGATGCTTGAGTGTGTACATCAGTCGAAGGAACAATAGGAGCAAAATGTCAGGTGTATACTCGAGATTGATGATCTACCTCCCCAACTACAACAATATCTCTGCTATGCAAATCCCGAATAATCACAGAATCTGGTGTGAACTCAACACTTTTTCCTATTCCAGCATGTGTAATCTGATAGACAGAAAGGATATTGGTTGACAATGCAAGCACACAAAAGATGTCATTGAATGATTCGTCCATGTCAATAGATAATTTCCCACAAACACACATATATGTGTTGTTGGCCATCAGGATTTGTGGTGATTAACAAGTCTCAAATGAAGAGAACATACTTTGTGATGATGCTATATGATGTGAAGCTCCAAAATCAAGAATCCATCTTCCTGACTCAAAATCTGCAACTGCAACAAGTGCTTGCCCCTTATGTCTCTCTAATTTTGAAGATGAAGATGAAGATGAACCCCCTAAAGGTGAATTGATCTTCTATAGAAGATGCGTCAACTCATCAATTTTCTTTAAATAACATTTATGTTCATCATGCCCAAGTTTCTTGCAATATGCACATTTAGGCTTCTCCTTCTTAGGTGATTCCCCTTGTGAGGGAGATTCAGAATTTGATTGTGTTGTTTTTTTCTGTGGCTTATTCTTTTTCTTCTTTTGTTTCTTTTTAGGATTACTAGACCAGTTCTCACTTTGTGGTTGACTAGCCACCAAAGCTTGTGACTTAGATGGCTTGAGAATACCCATTATTATTCACTTTGCCTATTCAAGCATCAACATTTCTGAAAATGACTCAAATAATGGCATAGTGTACACCTTTCCCATAGACAATTGATAAGTGTGACAACTAGAAACAAATATTGCATATTCAGAAGGAAGCTTGTCTAACACATTGAAGACCAATTGTGCATCCTTCTTATCAATACCACATTATTTGAGTCGTGCCCTTAGTTCATTAACTTTTGTTACATAGTCTTGAATATTGTCAAAACTTTTTGGATCTAGATTAGTGAGATCATTATCAATTTGATATCCTCTAACCTCATCAGTTTGACCCTAAAATTGTGCAAGTTTGTCCCATGTTTATAATAAAATTACCACATTTAAGTTGTGGAAGAGAATAGGTGAAAAATTCCCCTCGATAATGGGTAAGAAACAAAGGTGGCAGATGTAGAGCGGTGGCAAGGGGGTAAGGCGGTGGTTTTAATTGAAGGGCCATGTGATGGGGGGCCAGGTTGGATCCAAGTAAGCAGGAGGGAGGACGTTTACATGATGTCTTGGTTGGCCGACGGTGTCAGAGGAGGTGACATTAACGTGAAATGGTGGATTAAGGTAGGTGGTATTATGACAAATTAAGGCTTCCTTTGAGGTGTCGTCAATTCAGTTTTTCTGTATTTGGCTCAGAGCTCAATGTAGAGGGAGTTGAGGTGGAGCTTGGAGGTTGCATTTCAATGGCGACCTCAACAAGAAACAGACACATAGGAGGAAGAATGCTATTCACAGATGAGACCAAGAGAGAGGCTGGGGGGTCGAGAGAGAGGAAGAGAAAGAAGAGGGTGTCGAGGAAAGCTACGGTTGAGGACTTCATGCAATTCGTAGAGGAAATTGAAAATCCTTGCCTATGCCATTGGAAGGTAAAGATGTGGGGTGTTGCAAAAGATATTGATGGTCTTTTGAAACCCAAGTTGAGGGAGGTCATGGTTGCATTCATGTTGGACCCAGGATATACCAGAGGTCATTGGAATGCCTTTGATGGGGCTCAGTCATTGGTCTGAGCTTCTATCATGGCAACGGCAGCGAGCTCTTTTCTCCTTCATGATGATCTGCTACCAAATGGACGTTTTTCATGACTGCCTTCTTGACCATTTGCATGGTATTAAAAGACAAGCCAATCTACACAATGCGATTGAAGAACTGGCTAAGGGGTTGAAGGTGTCGCTCTCGGAGTCAATGTTCGAGGCTTCTGGTGAAGGGTCGCCGGTGGTTGAGGTGGCAGGTACTATGTTGAATAATGATTGTATTGATGTAGGAGCAAGGAAGGGACCTGCATAATTTGCCCCTTCCTCTGCAGACAGATGTTTTTGTTTCTCAGTCATGATACTGTTTTAAAACTATGTTAGGGTAGAGGTATATTGGTCATGGTGTTTGTTGCGGGTTGGGTGATGGGGGTAGCTTGTTAGTATGGTATGTTTACTAGTGTTATGACATTAGACTTCTCTGTTAATATAAATATGACAGGTTAATACAGAGCTTGCCTCTGGTTTTTGAATGGTTCCTGGGCCAAAACCCAGGTTTTACTCAACAAAAAAGAACAGGTGAAAAATATCAAAAAAAGAGTCTCGTTAACAAATTGTATCTTAAAAGGAAACTATATTCATTAAAAATGAAGGAGACTATGTTGCAGAAAACTTGAATGCTTTCAATTTAATCTTGAGTCACTTACAATCCATTCATTACCTATTCTTCGGAGAATTTAAATGTTTCTCTTAGTGGTTCTGCTACAGATCCAAAATTGGATGTGCTTGTTGCTACCTTGCTTCCAAAGGAGATGCAGAGAAAGTTAAATGATGACGGTCCAAAGGAGCCATTGAATGTGAGAGGAAAACCCAAGGAAAAATGTAGTGGTAAGCAAAACGGGGGTAAGGATAAGTCTAAAGATAGATCTAAATCTAAGGTAAATCCAAAACCCCTAGTAAGGGTAGGTTGAGATGTTGGAACTATGGTAAGTGGGGCCATCTTAAGAAGGAATATAGAAATTAAATAAGGAATGACGATTCCTCTATAGATAAATCCTCAAATGATGAAGGTGGTGATGTCTTGTTTATTTCAACAAACATACCTTGTGATGACTCTTGGTTAATAGATTTAGGTGCATCCTACCATAGATTCAAGTGCATCCTACCATATGGCTCCTCACAAGGAGTGGTTCTCAACATACAAAGCAAATGATGGAAGGCAAATTTTTTGTTGAGGATAATAGCACTCAAAAGATCATGGGCTGACAAGAGGTAAAGCTAGTATTTAAAGATGGGAGAGTTAAAAACTCTCACCAATGTTTTGCACATTCCAAGATCGGCTAGATATTTAATTTTTGTATCTAAAATGAATGATGGTGGTGTGCATGTAACTTTTGAAAAGAGTGGTTGCAAATTGGCTAGAGAAAACTTAGGAAACAACATAGAGTTACTTTCAAATTTGGTAGTTCTAAAGCAAAGCAAGTTTTGGAAGTGATTCATAGTGATGTGTTTGGTCCCGTGAATGTTTCTTCCATTGGTAAATCTTGCTACTATGTGACTTTTACTAATGACCTCTCAAGTTCACTTGGATTTACTTTTTGATGCAGAAATCTATTGTGTTTTCTAAGTTTAAAAAATGTGGAGCACTAGTAGAGAAACAAACAGGTGGGAAAGTAAAAGTTTTGAATTCAAATAATGGTGGTGAGTACTGCTATAGGGAATTTGATGATTATTGTAGACATGTAGGTATTGTTGGGTAGAATACTACTTTGTACACTCCACAACAAAATCGAGTTGCACAACAAATGAACAAAACCCTAAGGTACAGAGCACAAAGCATACTAAGTAGTGCTAAGGTAGATCAATCATTTTGGGCTAAGGTTGTCAACACTACTTGTTATCTGGAAAACAGATCTCCCACTTCTACTGTAGTTGACAAGACACCCTACAAGTTATGGACAGATAAAAGACCATTGGTTTCTCATTTTAGAGTATTTGGTAGTGAAGCTTGTGTTCATGTTCCTAAGGAGAAAAAGCTAAGCTAGATTTCAAGGCTAACAAGTATGTTTTTGTGGGTTATGGAGAGAATATAAAAAGTTATAAGCTTTGGGATCTTGTAGCACTAAAAATCATTTATTCCAAGGATGTGATTTTTAGGGAGCTTAGAATATTCAAATATTGAACAACCTCAAAAAAATAGAAGAGACTGTGCATTTTGAAACTAAGAAGGAAGATGCATCTATAGAACAACAAGAAGGACAAGTAGATGGAGAAGAAGATTCAAAGGAGAGTTCAAATGAGGATCAACAAGAGCCTCTTGTTACACCTCGAAGAAGGTCCACTAGACAATGGAGACTTGTTGAAAGGTATAGCCCACCTGATTTCCATTGTGTATTTGCATTATCATATACTAACAATGAACCTAGGTCTAAGAAGGAAGCTCTATCTTCAAAGGTGCATGGACCTTGGTTGGAAGCTATAAAAGAAAAAAGCCCATTGGTTCCAAGTGAGTATTCAAAAAAGAAACTTGATGCAGATGGTAAGTTGCAAAGATACAAAGCTCGATTGGTGGCTAAAGATTACTCCCAAGTTGAGGGAGCGGATTTTGGTGAGATATTTTCTCCTATGGCTAAGTTAAGCTCCATTAGATTCCTTTTATCTATTGTTGTTGCTTATGACTTGGAGGTAGAGCAAATGGATGTGAAAACTACAGTTCTACATGGGGGTTTTGAAGAGGAGATTTATATGAAATAGCCTAACAATCTAGTGGTAAAGGGGAAGGCATGTTTGGTTTGCAGCTCAAAGTGGTCCTTGTATGGTTTGAAGCAATCTCCATGTATGTGGTACCAAAAAATTGATGCTTTTGCATTAGAGCTTGGTTTTGTTAGAAGTGAGGCAAATCATTGTGAATATTTTAAATTAATTGATGAACGGTTGTTGATGATCGTCTTGTATGTTGATGACATGCTATTTATTGGGAATGACAAGGGGATGATTAGGGAGCTTAAAAATCAGTTCTTCGGTACATCTAATATGAAAAATTTAAGGGCTGCTAAATATATTCTTGGTATGGAAATCTGCAAGGATCGGGTTAACAGAAGGCTTTGGTTAAATCAAAACAAGCATGTTGGCACAATTTTGCACCACTTTGCAATGCAGGATTGCAAGTTAGTAAGTATTCCCTTATTGTAGGCACTCGGTTTTCTTTGGAACGATGTCCCAAATCAAATGATGATCATGAAGAGATGTATAATGTTCCTTGTTTAGTGTTGTTAGAAGCCTTATGTATGCAATGGTATGTAAAAGATCGGATATTGCCTAAGCAATGGGACTTATGTGATGAGGGTGTTCAAATATTTGCAAGGAACTTCAGATTACTATATTTGTTATCACGGGACTAATGAAGTGAGCAAGGTGCTTGATTTACATGGCTTTGATGATTTTGATTGGGCTAGAGATCTAGATAGCAGGAGGTCTACAAGTGGCTCTATGTTCACTTTGTTTGATGGTGTAATTAGTTGGATGAGTAAGAGACAACCTATAGTTGCTCTTCCAACTACAAAGGTAGAGTATATGGCTGAAACACATGCTTGCAAAGAGGCAGTGTGGCTACAAAGACTATGCTCAAGTATTGATTTTATTAAACACATTGATGTGTAGCATCATTTTGTCTATAAGTGTAATGTCCCCATTTTCGAGTTCTCTTGCAGTTCAGTTGGAGCTGACTGTCTGGGTTGGTGACAGCATAATCAGAGGAGTATTTCGATGTCACCAAGGTGTTTGGGTGATCCAGTGGAGCTAGTTGACACTTTCCGGAGAGATTTCAGACAACTAGTCTGTACTTACTATTTATAGTAAGTGCTTGCATGTCGACAATCTTTCTGGGTTTTTCTGGGTTTGTTCTCTTTGGTCCTCAGGGAACACTGCTATTTTTAGTAAGTGTCAGTTTGACGCTATCTTGGTGACTTGGCAGTCAGCTGTTGGCTCTCCTAGACGTTGCATTGAGCTCAGAGTTATCAGATGGTTTGTGGACCCAGTTGGCACCCTCTGTGTTGGCACCCTCTGTGTTGGCTCCCTCTGTGTTGGCTCAGTTTGCTTATGGCCATTACTTACAATTTTTAGTAAGTTCAGGTTCGGTGTCGGATCGGGATTTTTAGAGTGGGGTTGGATTCGTCTCATCGAGACCTTTCTAGCGAGCTATAGATCACCGAATTCCGAGTTCATTTGGGCCTCCGTTTTAAAATCCGTAAATTAATATTATTATTTAATATTGGACTTTGGGTTTTATTGGTTAAGTGATGAAAAATGAAATATTTAAAAAGTCACTTAAGTCATTTTATGGAGCGTTCAACTTGGGAAATATTAAAAGTAAAAATTAAAAGAATATTTCCCTCAAAAAGTGAAACCCCCTCTTGGAGAGTTATAAAAGAGGGAAAAGTGTCTCATTTAAGATATGCTTGGATTATTATTTCTTCTCTCTTTTGGGATTTTCCCTTTGAGGGTTTCTGGAGCTTGGATCTAGGGTTTGGAGTTTGATTTGTTGGGACGAAAACCCCTGCAATATCACCTTTCTTCATGCGTAAAAGATTGCATCAGGAGAGGATTCTTGGAGGCTTTATTCACAGGCTTCAGTTGTGCATTCATTGGAGTCATTTCGGCAAAGTTTTTGAGCTTGAATGAATATATTTTGAAGAATTTGTTATTGCAGCTGTTAGCAAATATTTGGAGGTCATTTTCACAAAGTTTTTTGTGAGAGATATTGCTGTTGCAGCCCTTTGTGTGCAGGCCATTCCTATGCACAACAGGTCGTACCACTGGGAGGGCCATACCTCTACCTAGCAGCGAATTGTGTGAAGTTTGTGGTGGTTTCTCTATTCATACATGGTCGCCAATACCTTAGAATCATGTCTGGTTCAAAACAGCAATAAAGGGAGGTGTTGTGAGAGATTTGTGACTGATTTTATGCTACAGCAGAGGCCGTACAACTTGAGCATGGGCATGGGTATTGCAGAAAATTAATACTTCCTCTTTGTGGCTTGTTGTCTTTCAAAACTTGGGCACCTGTAGCTTACTATTGAGCTGTTCATCTTTGTGAAGTCATACCTCTTCTTTTCTTGGAGTTTGGAGCACTTTTCTGTGCATTGTATAGCTGGTCCTCCGTCAGCATCTGTACGAAATTGTAAAACTCCATCTGAGTATGTCACTTTAATTCATATTTTGATATAATATAATCTGGGTCTTCATCAGTTTGTTGATATCTATTCTAGTTTTTCTGGGTTTTTGTTATATGCTCTTTATTCTATGTATTTCATGAAAAAACGCACATGCAAGAAAAACCCATAAACCCTAAACAGCAAGAAAAACACAAAAAATACACAGAGCAAAACATATACCAGGGGTGTATGTTACAATAAGATGGTAGATGGTGGACAGATCATGGTTCAAAAGGTGGACACTTTGGAGAATGTTGTGGATTCACTCACTAAGTCAATGAGCACACAAATTCTGTTGGTCCAGAGAGGCTATGGGTCTTGCCTCTCCTAACACTTGATTCATTTTATTTTGTTTCCCTATTGTAACATTGCAATGTAAATATCAAGTGGGAGAATGTTAAGACTAAGGGTGATATTCACCTTGCAATCCTTTGACTATTATAATTTATTTATTTAATAGTCAATTAATTATGTGTACATCTCCAAGGATCATGGAGAGGGCTAACTTCAACATTCACATGAGGTTGACGGGTATTTATAATTATTTATTATTCTCTAGGTGACTTGGAATATGTGTGTAAGTGGCATAATGTGGGAGGAAGCATTGTAAGGCATCATTGGACACTTGGTATGAAACAGAAGGAAATCTATGACAATTTATGATGTATAAGAAGCATCTATGACATTGTAAGAGGTATAAAAAGCATCTATGATGATGTATAAAAAGTTGGTTGTCTTTTTTCGACATGGGGAGTTGTTATTTTGTCCTTTAGTGAGTTGTTTTTGTCCTCTAGTGAAGTTGAATGACCAAGTTCATGAGAAAGGTATGGAGCTTCTAGAAAGATGCTTGTAACTCCCAAACACATGCCATGAGGTCTCTTTTGCATGTTGACTACTTGGCTCATGGTTTGAGTCCATTGTATTGGAAAGTATTTATGCTCTACTAGATTAAATTTGCCTACATATTGGAGGCATGGGATAGTAGTTTGTATGGTTGTTTTACAAGGTATGTTGCTATTGGAATGTTGTTGGATTAAAGGGGGAAGTTGTGTTGATGTACTCTACATTTGAGATTAATACAAACTTGTACTCTCTTTGGTGGTGGGGCTTTTTACCCGAAAGGCTTTTCCCCACGTATATTACTGTTCTTGTGCTATTGCATATTTTTATTTCTACTATGTTATTTCTATTTCCATATATGTTTTATCATGTTAATAAATTTGTAAGCACTAAGGATGAATAGTCTTTACTGTATTTGTACCCGGATTATGAACATGTTTCTCTTTTCTCTGTAGGCATATCACCTATGGGCAGCAGCATGTGTTGGGCTTTCTGCACTCCTTTTCAGACTCGGCAACATTCAAACTTCCTTTCTGGCAGCGTCTGACTTTGGGCTTCTTCACAAAATAATCCTTTGTGTGCATGTGATCTCCTTTGAATCATATGGCAGTGATATGAAACCTTGGTGCTTCACAAACACAAAAATGTTTTATGCTTTGATACCATAATAAATTCAGGAGAAGCAACAAGCAACTCTTTATTGATCAATAGCAGCAATATATACAAAAGATAGTCAATTAAAAGGAAGAACCAACCAGAACCAAGCAATCATCCAATGTTATTAACATTAATGATAAAGTTAATTACTAATGTTAATAATATTACAAAACACAGAAATGTTTTATGCTTTGATACCATAATAAATTCAGGGGAAGCAATGAGCAATTATTTATCAATCAATAGCAGCAATATATACAAGAGAGTCAATTAAAATGAAGAACCAACCAGAACCAACCAACCATCCAATGTTATTAACATTAGTTATAAGATTAATTATTAATGTTAATTATATTACTAAAAAGAGAAATGTTTTATGCTTTAATACAATAATAAATTCGGGAGAAGCAATGAGCAATTCTTTATAGATCAAAAGCAGCAATATATACAAGAGATAGTCAATTAAAAGGAAGAACCGACTAGAACCAACCAACCATCTAATCTTATTAACATTAAATATAAGGTTAATTATTAATGTTACTAATATTACAATAATGTAATATTGTAACGTCCCCTTCCTAGGCCAGCACTTGTGCATCGGGGTAGTCTACTACACGGGTTCCCGTAGACTAGTGAGGGTGGTTAGGGGACCCACAGTGATGTGGCTCACCAAAGTTCAGTTAGCATCTACAAAGCGATGAGATGGATTCCTTTTGGTGGGATTTACCAATTGGCACTTTCTGGAGTGAGTTTGGGCCATTTCGCCAAACTTACTATTTTTAGCAAGGGCTCACGGGACTCCGAGGGAGTCAGTGCAACGGTCCTGAATCTTGTCAACATTCCATTGGCCAGCTCAGCGGTACTTTGGAATGCTTGTGGAGACCATTCAAGTTATTATTTTAATATTAGATATAACTTAATATATCTATTGTTAAGTGACTTTATATTATATTGGGACTTCATGAAATATTTTAAGTTAATAAAGTCACCTTATGTGGGTGCCCAAGGCATAAAGAAATAAAAAGACGTTAAAATCTTAAAATCCCCAAAAAGGGCATTGGAGGAAGAGGAGAAATATAACAAAAGAAAGTTACTTCATTTCATTCATTCACTATTGCATTTTCTTCTAAGTCTGAGCTTTGTTCATGTGAGCAAGGGTTTCAACCAGCAACTTTGGAGACGGAAACCTCCATTGTTTAGAGCATCTACGGTGTTGAAAGACACTCCCAGAGTGTCGTTTGAGTGGCCTCATTTCAGGGGTTACAACTGACCTTCATTGGTAGTAACCAGCATTGTCACGGAGGTGATTTCATTGACATATCTACAGATTTTTGGCACTATAATTATTGGGCAACATTGAGGAAGACATTGTAGGATTTGGCACTGATTTTGGTGAAGTTTTGTGGAGTTCCCAGCCTTCATACAGGCCGTACATCTGCCCAGACCAGTCGCACCTCATGAGGATGATTTCTTATTGTTTGAGGAGGATTTTTATATGTGTTGAAGCTGAATACATTCTTCCTTCCTAGGCGCCTCAAGCATGAAAAGATTTGGGAGTGTTTGAGAGTTTTTTCCAGAGATAACTCCATATGTCTGCTACTGTCCACATTTACAGGCCGTACCGGCAATATTGAGGATGTGGGCTTTCATTTAGCTCATAGTTTGGAGGTTGTAATGTGTTGTAATCACATTGTATGAGGCATTGCTTCAGTTTGGAACTGCTGTACACATTTTCAATGTATAAAATCTGAGTTCACATATTCCAGCTGCTGCATGGTGTTATGTCAAAAAAGCAAAAACTATAAAACGCACCAGGTGACAACTAAACCGCAAAAAAACAAAAAGAGGTAGGACATTACAATGGTATCAAAACTAGTGAATCTTGTCAGCCTATGTTGAAACAATGATTCATGAGTGTTTGGAAAAACGTTTACACCAAGGATACCCAACAATGGCAACCACCTCAGATTCCAAAAGGAGAAACAGTGTCAAGTATCTTGGACATGCACGAAAACTCATCCAGTGATAGTGACAGCATAACAGGTCACATGGCAGACAGAAACAAAGGATCGGAACAGCCAGAAAGTCCTAACTCGAGAACAGATCGGAGATTCGATATGATGTCCCAGTTATTGGCAAAAATGAACCAGGGGAACCCAATAGCACAACCACATACGACAAATGAGGGTGAGACCAACAATTCTGTAATGTGTCGTACCTATTTGTATTTATTTTTTATCTTTTTATGTGTTATTTTTATTATTTTTGTGATCTTTCAGACTAGAGAGAAGAATGCAGAAGGGGTTTTCAGTTTTCCTACAAATGTGTTGCCGGAGCATACAATATATTGCATATAACATAAACCCAGAAAAGATACACTAGATATAATGAAAATAACAAAGACCCAGATAGTAGAATAGCCAAATATCAATTACTATGACATACCCATGTATTATTTTGCAACTTGGTACATATGCTGAGTCTAGACCAGCAACTGGGTATGGCCAAAATCACTCCAAAAATCAATACAAGGATGGCAAATAGATTTACAATGCAATGATCAATGCCTGGGACCCCAAACGCCTCCAGAGAGTCAATAAATATGTTGTAAGCACAATAGAATGAAGGCACAGAGAACCCACATCCTCTAGCTGAAATAGTACGGCCCAAGGAATGAGTAAACAGTGGATAAAGAACTGAAATCTCCTCTAAACAATGTTGCTAAGGCCTGCACACTATCTCCTATGATGGACGACCATGAAGAGATGAAGAAACAACCACAAAACCACTCCAAAATCGCCCTCCAAACAGTATGGCCTAGCTGCAAATGGTACGTACAGCAAGTGCAATACACAGCAGTCACAAATCTCCTCTAAACTCGCCTCAAATCTATCTTGGTACCTTTGTCATTCAACTAATCAACAATATTCTGCAATAGATGTAGAAATATGCCCGAGAATCACATCAAACAACTCCATTGTAGCACAATAGTTAACACTGAATGTATCCACCTTGAATAGCACCTTTGGCGATCTTGCACACCTGTAGAATGCCGTCACTCAGGGAGGTTTCCGTCTCCAAGAGCCCTGGTTCGATTCCTCAAACCCTCAAAATCCTAGCAGAGCCAAGTAGTAGCAAATATCAAACATAGTATAATCCAAATGAGCTTCATTTTCATCTTTTATTTCCCTCTCCAAGCCCAACGCCCCAAAAGGAAGGAATTTCAATTGATTTAATATTTTATTTTATCCCCTTATGTCTCCCATGGGTGCCCAACTCCTAGGGGGGTCACTTTTAAGTTACAACTTATTTTATAAAGTGACAATATAACATTTATTCATAAAGTCCCAATAAATAAATATATTAAACTTCGGACTTTAAAATAAATATCAAGATGATACCGAAATGCCATGATCTATAGCCCATCGGAAAGCCCGCGACGAGATGAATCTTACCCCACTCCGAAAACCCCGATCCGGTACCACTCCCGAACTTACTAAAAATAGTAACTACCAAGAGCAATGAAAGCCAACTCTGAGGGTGCCAACTAGATCCCCTGACCTTGAACCACAAGTCCAATACCGACAAACACCTCCACGACCAAACTAACCACGGTTCCCTTACCAAACTGCTAGTTCACGGGAACCCAATGATGGACTAACCATGTAACAAGAAGGGGACATTACAAATTCCAATGCTAACAATCACCGTCATGCAGCTCAGGGTAGTGGACAGAGCACTAGGACTACCCTAGGATCAATCCCTAGACCGCTTCAGTCTATCTTCCCTCGCAGAGAGGAGGCACCAGTTAGGCATGAGCCAAAGGTACAGATTCCCATGGCAGAGGACATTAGATTGCAGCATGCAGAGTATATGACACTTCCGCCAGAGATCAGGGAGATGTTGACCTTTGAGCAGTTCATGAACCAAAGGAGGCAGAGAGCAAGTATGGGTGGTAGAGGTGATCATAGAGCACACAGAGCTAACAGGGATTATCAACATGCTTTGAGTAAAGTCCCTATGGATAGTTTTGATGGTAGTGGCAGAATATCAGCTAGAGCATGGGTGCAAAAGTATTAGAATAATATCTTTCTATTTATGTTATTAATGGTCATCCAGTAGTTTCTAACTTTGTCTTGTGTTAATGATTGTTTCTTTTTAGAAACATCGTCCTTGTAATTCTATTTAAGAAGCCTTCGTCTCCTCTGTATAATGAACAACATCGATTCTTTGAACATGGTATCAGAGCAGGCAATTTGAATGTTTCTCTCTTCTGAAATTTGTGATTTTCTAAGAGAACGTCTTGAAAAATTCGCGTCTCTTTTGTGAAAAGAAAATCTGGCAGCCTGACTCTTTTTGAACTAAATCCTTATACTGCTGCAATATACCAAACACATCTGATTTGTTTTTCAAAAAATACACCCACATTTTTTTGCTGAAATCATCAACAAATAACAAAAAATACCTGCACCAAATAACAAAAGGACTGTTCATTGGTCCACATACATCAGCGTGAACCAACTACAATACCTTGGATGCTCTCCATTTGTCACCATCTGAAAATGGAGTCCAATGTTGCTTGCCAGCTTGACATGTGTCACATACTCCATGAATCTGAGTCTGAATCTCAAGAAGACCACCGACCAGACCCTCTCGGGATAGCTGAGAGAGATAGTGCATGTTCAGGACCCACTGATGCTAGAGTTTGCTATTGGTAGTACTCCTAGTTGCCATGGAGTGCTCTTGAGAATCACCAAAATCAACAAATCTATACAGACCATGATCCTCAAGTCCCAGGGCAACTGTAGTGCGTGTCTCACGATCCACTATGTTGCATGTGTGCATGCTGAAAACATCCAATTGAGGAGAGTGCCACATAATCTAACTGAAGGGAGATTCAGCTCCATGCCAGGTACAAAGTATACATCGAGAAATATTAAATTTCACCCTCCAAACTGAATCTACACATTGCCCTTGCCGACAACAGTATACTCTTTGCCTCCTCCAAAGATGACAGAATCTCTGAATGGCGTGTACTCAATGAACCATGAACCAATCTCGTCGATGTGTGAAATGTCGAGATGCACCTGAAACAATGTACCAGGCAGAAGATTTGACAAAATCTGCTGGTGTCTTGGCCATAAAGGTGTAGAAAACAGACTCCTTCTGCTCAGTGTGCTCCGCAACATAGGCTTTTGGTTTGGACTCTCCTTGCTTGGATTGTTCAAAAGCCAATCGTTCCCGGCACTCTTTCTTCATATGGCCATACTTATGGCAATAATTACACTAAATGTTCTTCTTCTTGGAAGGGTCATGGGATTGACCTTGGCTGGTTTGCTGAGAGGGCTAACCCTTGCCCTTATTCTTCTGAAATGATTTGGCAGCAAACGCCTGCTCTGTAGAGGATGAACTAGCAGCACTCCCAAACTACTATTTCCACCGATCTTGTTGCACAACTCTGGAAACTTCAACTCAACATTAGTTGAGGTAATGTTGAGCGTCTCGATAAAATGCTCATAAGACTTTGGTAGACTTTTCAAGGTGATGACTACCATGTCTTCCTCCTCCATCTTCTGACTAATCGCCTCCAACTGATCACGAATGTCCTTGATTTTGGTCAAGTGGGCCTACAAAGTTGTCTTCTCATCCATCATGATGGAAAACATGTTCTTCAAAAACTACGCTCGACTCTTGTCGTATGTTTCATGAAGCTCCTTCAACGAATCCCAAATTTCTTTCGTTGATTTGCCAGATGGAACTTGAGGCAGTTGATCATCAATGACCGACAATTTAATGAGCATGACCACTTCCCGATTCTACTCATCAAACTTGTCCCAATCTTTACCCGCCACTAGAGGACGTGTAGTTTTGCCCAGAACAATCTTGTCAAGGCATTGATACTCGAAAATTGTCATCATGTGCTGTTTCCACGTGTTGTAATTGCGGCCGTTGCATTTCTGACTACCTTCCAACATGATATTGGATAAAGAGGACATTATTCACGTTCTTCGAGTCACGAAGAACAAGGTAGATTGACGGCACAAAATCCGAGATGAATATACTGGACGCCGGATGGACAAACCGATGGCTCAAATCCTGAGGAATCCGAAGTTTGGTCAAGATGGTTGCCTGCCAAAATCAAATGTTGAGCGCTTGGTGACAAAAGTGACCGCTGGCTGGTGCAACGACCCGCAACCTCAAACTTCATGGTTGAAAACAAAATCGTGAAGGATCCACGACGTCAAACAACTAAAGTCTTGACAGTGAGCAAGATGAATGCTTGCGACCAAAGGAATATGAGTTCTGACCAAAAACCTGACAGCAACCAGAAAGGTATGATTGAAACCATTGAAGATTTCCACCAAACAGAAACTGCCAAAAAAGAAATGACCGCCTCTTGCATAAGAAACACGACGACCATTCAGGTTTGTAGAAGCCGTCAATGGGAGGAATGGCGACCAAAAGCGCACTGCCGCGACCAAGGAGAAAGGAACCCAGCAAAAAATGCGATGACTGGAAGCAAATCACAATCCTGCGATTTGTGCAGAGCGACCCTTCAGCAAACAGCGAGCAAGGACGAAGCCGCCAAAAACAAGATGTGACCACCTAGAGGGAAGGCGTCTCCAAACAAAACGAACCAAAGTCTTTAGAAAATCATGACTTCAAACACAGAGACCGCCAAGAAAATAATCTGCTGAGGATAAGACCGACGACCAAGATGAAAGGCAGCACCCCATGATTTGCAGAAGACCCAGAAGGAATCGAAAACCCAGCCAAAGAATGCAAGACGTGATCAAACACACGACCCCCAGAAAAACAAAAAATGACCCAAAACAACAAAAATCGCGAACTTAGAACAAAGGTTCGGATTGGTACAACACGGTACGGGAATGTACGGCCACGTACAAAGCAGAGAAGAAAAAAATTAAAAATTTGTTTCCCGCTCGTCTGAGCTCTGATACCATGTAAAGATTAATAGATGGTAAAAATTTGGATCAATAATATTTATAGAGGAGCAAAGCTCTTATATAGAATACAAAGGATGTTTCTAAAATACAAGAATACAGATGTTTCTAAATTAGATTAAAGCTAATCTAAACAGTAGAATAGAAACAATCTAAATATGTTACAAAGTTGACCATTAATATAAACTATCTAATTAATTTTAATATATTTGGTGAAGTGGAAGAATTTGCCAGTGGAGGATGCAACTTGGGAGAATGAGCAAATCTTATAGCATCCAGAATTGAAATTGCTTGTGGGCAAGCACTTTTGGGGAGGACGGACTATAATGTCCCCTTCCTTGGCAAACACTTGTGCATCGAGCTAGTCTACTACACGGGTTCCCGTAGACTAGTAAGGGTGGTTAGGGGACCCACAGTGATGTGGCTCACCAAAGCTACATTAGCATCTACAGAGCGATGAGATGGATTCCTTTTGACGAGATTTACAAGTTGGCACTTTCTGGAATGAGATTGGGTCATTTGGCCAAACTTACTATTTTTAGCAGGGGCTCACGGGACTCTAAGCGAGTCAGTGCAACGGTCCTCAATCTTGTCGACATTCCACTGGCCAACTCAACGGTACTACGAAATGCTTGTGGAGACCGTTCGAGTTATTATTTTAATAATAGATATATTTAAGTCAAATTGAAGATATAACTCAATATATCTATTGTTAAGTGACTTTATATTATATTGGGACTTTACGAAATATTTAAGTTAATAAAGTCACCTTTATGTGGGCGCCCAAGGCATAAAGAAATAAAAAGAAGTTAAAATATTAAAATCCCCAAAAAAGGCGTTGGAGGAAGAGGAGAAATATAACAAAAGAAAGTGACTTCATTTCATTCATTCACTATCGCATTTTCTTCTAAGTATGAGCTTTGTTCTTTTGAGCAAGGGTTTGAACCAACGACTTCGGAGACGGAAACCTCCATTATTTAGAGCATCTGCGGTGTTGAAAGACACTCCCAGGGTGTTGTTTGAGTGGCCTCATTTCAGGAGTTACCATTGAGCTTCATTGGTAGTAACCAACATTGTCGCGGAGGTGATTTCATTGACATATCTACAACTTTTTGGCACTATAATTATTGGGCAACATTGAGGAAGACATTGCAGGGTTTGGCACTGATTTTGGTGAAGTTTTGTGGAGTTCCCAGCCTTCATACAGGCCGTACATCTGCCCAGACCAGCCGCACCTCATGAGGATGATTTCTTATTGTTTGAGGAGGATTTTTATATGCGTTGAAGCTGAATGCATTTTTCCTTCCTAGGCGCCTCAAGCATGAAGAGATTTGCGACTGTTTGAGAGTTTTTTCCAGAGATAACTCCATATATCTGTTGCTGTCCACGTTTACAGGCCATAACAGCAATATTGAGGACGTGGGTTTTCATTTCGCTCAAAGTTTGGAGGTTGTAATGTGTTGTAATCACATTGTATGAGGCATTGCTTCAGTTTGGAACTGCTGTACACATTTTCAATCTATAAAATCTGAGTTGACATATTCCAGCTGCTGTAGCAGATTATTCCAGCCGTGTACCATCTTGGACAGCTAATGGGTATGCATGTTTTACGAAGATAAACCCTTTTCCTTATATGGGTATTGTTTGAAATGATTCTATAATGCATTTCCATTGAATATTAGCTTGTGGGTATTTCTATTTCTTGTTATTTTCGAATATATGCATACACATGGTGTTATGTCAAAAATGCAAAAACCATAAAATGCACCAAGTGACAACTAAACCACAGAAAAACAAAAGGGGGTAGGACATTACAAATATTTAATATTTATTTATTCTAACAATAGTCAAGGATTGTAGTGAGATCATTAGGGGTTCACGACTTCCTAATCAGCCTGTGTATAAGAGTTATGATAATGAACATAATTATTATGGTTTTAAATGCAAATATAGATCAATTTGGATAGTGCAGAAATGTAATGATACCCAACATGAAACATTACGGAAAAAATGTGAAAGCCAAATAAATCGGTAGCACATATAATCCTGTTATAATTTCAAATCAATCATATATTTTGTTGGTCCTGCTTAGAAAATATAGATTGTAATGCTTGGTCCCAGTAACAAGTAGAAATTAATTGGCAAGAAAATATTACCTCCCTTTATCCTTGGAGCATCTTCTAAAAGAAAAAGTTAAGTTTCCTTAGCAGTAATATGTTCTATCATCTATTTCCATATGAGAACATAAAATCAAATGTGCAATGTTAAGGATAAAAACCTAGGCAGAATGATGAAAATACTCTAAAAAGCATAAGGGCAAAAGCATACATCTTCGTCCTCATCATCGTCTTCACCATCTGATTCATTTAAACCAGATTGTCTTCCTAACAACTTCTTCAACTCCTTTCCAGATTTACTTAGACCTTCACCTTCCTCTTCATTACCTTCACCTTCCTCATCGTCTTCATCCTATAACATCCAAATGTGCATTAGTACAATACTAACATAACCTCAATGTCCAAATCAATATCATTTCATTATTATTTTGCCAAAAAAAGTTCTGAAACAACAATAAATAAAAATTGCAATAAATTATCTACAAACACTCAAAGAAACTACAGCCATGCAGCATAAGAACTTAAGATATGTAAGCTGGACCCATGACAGAAGAAGCATTGCATCTTCAGGTGCAACCTCTATCACAAGATCCAAGGTAAATTTCACTGTTTATAGACTCCCATGATTCACTTAAGCCTTTCGAAGACTTCCAAGAAGTATGAACATATGAGATACCTTTCCCAGTTCATACCACACACAATAAAGATTCTCAACAATAAAACTAAATAAATTTACAACTTGAAGCTCAATGCATCCAATTTTCAACCCTAGGAAAGTGCAAGGAGACTGCTAATAGTGATAAGATAGTGGCTAGTTAGAGATTTATAAATTGAAAAGCTCATTGCCTCTCATTCATATGTCACTCATATGATTACTCCGGCAGCTAATACTGCTAAGATGATGACTAGTTGGAGATTTAACACTCTTTACCAACTTCTTCTTGACCTGTTAGGCTTTGGTCATTGTCGGATGCTTATCATCACAATGACTCAGGTTCATTGCCCAGCAGGCATGCCCCTCTGTGCTAATGCAGCTATGTGTGAAAGAGTAGAAGCGATTCAGTGATTTGATGGTGTGAAAAGATAATTAGATGCTTGGCTAAGGGATAAAGCATTGTGGGAAGAAGGCCTGAAGCCTAAATGATTTACAGGCCTAGTTAGCCTAATCAAAGGAAAACTACTTCTTGACCTTGAAATATCAGAGGAGACACTGTTGGCATCAGAATTAGTAGACCTCTCATGACCATCTTCAGTGTTCTAAAGATTCATTTATGTCATCTTTCTCATGTGGAGGGAAGTTGAGCTATATCATTCTTCAATCTCTAGTTCTTGACCTAATTTTGCTACTACCTCTGGTTTCTTTGTACAGTCCTGCTGTCCACTTTCAGCCATCTATGGACACATAAAAATTCCATCTTATTTCTGCAATCTTGTGCTGTGTTCATTAACAAGTCAAAGGAGCTAATGAATTCAATAATCTATACTTAAACCAACAAATCCTCAACAATAAACACAATTCCAAGATATTTTTTTATAGGATTAGGAATGTATAATTATCAAAAATGGCTGCATCAACAGACAGCTAAATCATAAACAGCATCTTCTAATTATTAAATAATAGCAAGGATGTCCTAAATAAAAGTTATTTCTGGATACAACAAAACCTGCTTGATTTCTGGTGGGGCTGGAACTTCAGGGGCTAATTCATCCCTCTCTTCAGGATCATTTCCAACCGCTTCATCATCATCTGTGAATATTTCTTCATGCTCCCAGTCATCACCTAAAAACCAAATAATTATCCTCAGACAAAAGTAAGCCATATCAGATTGAAGTTATAGTTTGAGAATTGACCTCAAGAGTTTGCAGCAAAGCAACAAATGACCATTATCTAAGTTTCATCTTTAGAGAAATTGTGCATATGTAGTTCTTAAACTATATTGAAAACCTTGCAATGCATGACACTCCACATTTGTCTCTGGTGTCTGTTTACATTCTTCAAAATCTATGTGATATTGCTTGCAATGTAAAATAAATTCTCCCAGACATCAATAACAAATTCAATCTACCAAATTTTCTTTGCCATAATAAACTCCAGTATGAATTCAAACCTTCCATGTTCAGAATAGCTGCTTGATATTTTTTTCTCCATGTGTAAATATGTGTGTGTATGCATGTGAATGTGTGTCCCCACAGAAAAACGAATGCATGCACATACAAAACTGTAATGTCCGTCTTAGTCCTAGTATTACTATATACTCCACTTTACAACTAAGAAAGGTAATCCAATTCTCATATTGCTTTGATCCCTAGAAGACTACTACTTTAATTTCACTGTTTTGATCAAAAGATTAGAACAAATTTGATCAGAAAATGGAGAATCAATCAAAAATTGCATAATGAAAGATCAGAATAGCCTTTTTAAAGCTCTATATAAACATAAGAATAGAGTTACTGGAGCCAACTTTAGTTCCCTCTCAGCATTTGATTGCACCTTTCATCATTAAGAGTCTCAGCTCAACCCTCCAGGCACCCTATAGTTGCAATCTTAAAAAGGAAAAATAGCTAACTCTTGCAGTACAGTTATAAATTCAAGAAAGAGTATAGATTTACAGCTATGTTTTAGAAGTTGAATGTCCACCGCATGCCAACAGTAGAAGGAAAGGGTAATCTTCAAATGTGATGTTGCTGAAATGAGAATCTCAATAACAGTAATTTAGTTGTAAATGAATGCTGACAATGACATTCCTTGTGAGAGTAGCAAAGATTCAGTGCATAGAGTCAAAGAGCCAAAATTAGATGCAAAATTTGAAGTGTAGAAGGGAAAGGATAGGCAAAGAAAAAAGCTCAAAAAGACTCTTATTTATCTATATTTATAAAGTAATTGTGAACTCTTTGTCCCAATTTAGGATTATGCCAAGAACGGAGAAGTTAACAAAATAAAGGGAAATACAAATTACAAGTAATAAATAAAATTACAATACTTGTAAGGAGGTTCACACAAAAGTCTTGATGGCTAGTCCCACTCTTGTGTCTTCTATGGAAAACCCTAATACTATTTTTTCTATTGACGTGGGCATTAGGGACTTTCATACTGATTGTGCAATTGCCTTCGTGGATGTTAGCAGGAGAGGGGTGGCAGACCGAAGATCTGGGCTTACGCTCTCCAAAGTGTAGTTTATATCCCGATGTAAAGGGGTAAGAGGAAGATTAGAATTAGTGCAGTGGACTACAATGATGTGTGGTAGAATACATTGCAGATAAATTAAAATAAACACACATATACATTCATCACATCCATATGACAACCAGTACACATCATCATATATTCATTATATAAGCTTGGGGTATATTCACATCAGTATAATATCTCTCATACACATGTATATTGTCTCTTCTATCTTACATATATCTACCTTACACTTTTCTCTCTCTTTATCTTATCTGCTATAATCCTTACATTACATATTCTCTATCTCTTATCTATATCCTCGCTTTCCTTATCGCCTATCTTTCACCTTGCAGTGTATCTATATACAATGTTAAATAAAGGGGTGTGTCCATTTCTCTTGTTATGTCCCTTGTGATGCCTTTAACCCAATTCTTTGTGTTGCACAGCTCTGTCCTGCCAACATCATCCCCCAGTTGAACCCATGTCTTTCCTCAAGACATGTTGGCTATGTCTGCAAATCTTCAAAATGCTGATTATCTTCCCAAAATATCAAAATTCCCTGCTACAACTTGCAAAATGGTGAAAATTTTCTCCTCTCAAGGCAGAATGCTCTTGTATATACTCCTCAACTGGGTGTAGTTTCTGTCCCATTGGATAATTGTCTATTGCAAGAGGTGGATACGGCCATTTATCTTCACCAGAGTTGCTTCCCCATTACTAACAGTGTCCGGTATTTCAATGGAGTCAATAAGCTTCTTTGCTTCCCCTAGGAGACCTGCCAGGTGTGCTAATCACAAGTTGACCACTTCTCTTAATTTCCTAACTTGTGCTCTTAGACTTTCTCTTTGATCATGCACCTGTTGGTATTGGTTATGCCAATCTTCTATCTAAATCCTCTGGATTCCATCCATATCTTTGATTGAATCATAAGAGGTAGTGTAATGCTACTTTTCGCCAGAGTTATTTAATTATTTCCAATGGACTTTAAATATAGTTATTACTAGAGTTAAACAATTTAAAGTATGCAAGGTTACTAATTCCAATGTAAATTACAACATGGGCCAATTTAGTATGAACTCTAATGTAAGTAATTAACATAGTAAATTGGATACATAATCACATAATTCAATCAGATTAACATCAAAATTATATATGTATATTATTCCAAATATCTTTTAACATCAATAGTTTTAATACTTATCTAAATCGGAGTACTTGGAAAGGCCACTCTCACTCTAGGAAGATTTCAGTGGTCTTGGCCCTCATAACTATGGTGCATTCCGGAGAACCTGTGTAAAAAAACAGCATGTGCCTACACACCACAAGCCCTAGCCAAGACAATCCCAAGTGTGCTTTGTACCCCGAGTTGGACATACTTTATGTACCCCCATCTCCATTGCCCATAGCCCGCCAAACCACCTTCTTCCTTCAGTGATATCCATGCCCTTTTCAGGTCTCACATAAATGCTTTATATAATCCCTTAAGGGGTGGTTTTCAAACCATCACACCCTTTCACAAAGGTTGTCTTTAATATTTGTTTAATAAATATGATTATTCCTCTCTTTAAAAGGAATCATTTAAAAATTTTATTAATAATATTAATCTCTTTTTTAACCAAAGGATCATTATAACCTTTATTTTTCTATCTCCATTTTAATTCTTAGGGTTATTTCACGAAAAATAGCTCTTCGACTTTGGTGAAAATGTCCCATAACATTTCTTCCCCTATAAATCAGCTATTGTCCTCAGTGGCATGAGATGCATTTGTATCACAACTCACAAAACGCTTAATCAATAAATGGAGATAATGACTAGGAATACATTCATTCTTCATGCAATATTGTCAACATCATAATGCTTCTATTTTACATCTACTTCATTCATTTTTAAATTTGTAGATTTTATTTCACTAATTCTTTTTGGTTTCATTTTGAATTTAAAAGTAAGTTCATTAGGATCACTTTACCAATCAATAACATGATCAGAACTATATATATATATATATATATATATATTTCTTATCAAACATATCATGACTTTATAATTGAAGAGCTTATGCTAGTCTATGTGTTTAATCTCCAACCTTCCAATTCTATCATTTTGTTCATTCAAGTAACCCCTTATCTTTAATATAGATGTTTTAATTTTTTAGGTGTAACTTCCTCGTAAAATTTACAAAAGTATAGTCATGTGATTACATAGCACTTACCTAGTGAATGACATGCATATCTCATACTATGCAGTCATTGATTGTTTAGTATCATATAATCTATATGCTCAAAATGCATTCAAGGTGATAGTCATGCATTTCAGACTAAATGAATATCATGTCTTCCCATACCAAATACAATTGAATGGAAATAGATACACAATAACCCTTAAATAGAGTTTATATTATTTCATAGTCACTCAAAAAAAAGCTCTAGGGCAATTGTTGAATCTAACAAGGATACAATGTAAATTAGCTTATTGCTATCAATACAGTGTTTATAATACCTATATTACACTAAGAACTAGCATACTTCACCTTTTCATAGATTCATATATAATCGTCAATACTAAATAGAATACTTTACAAAGCATGTGTACAAGGTTATTGGGTTGATCATGTCAAATAACAAAGTACAATAAAACAAAATAAGGTGCAAAAAATCTTATAATTCATCTTAAGGAACAAAAGAATAGTAGCAAACAATTACTACCCACAAAGCACTCCATAGAAAAATATTAGCTCTAATCCTTTTAAAGATCTAGGTTAACTGAATTTTAATCTAATGTAGGAATGAAGACTTGTTCAAATTAATTATAGAACACTTTTCAATTCACCATGCTTATGCATGTGCCTACACACCACAATCCTTGGCCAAGACAATCTCAAGTGTACTTCATACCCCAAGTTGGACACATTTTATGTGCCCCCTTCTCCAATGCCCATAGCCCACCAAACTACCTTCTTCCTTGAGTGATCTCCATGCCCTTTCCAAGTCTCACATAAATGCTTTATATAATCCCTTATGGGGTGGTTTTGACACCATCACACCCTTTCACAAAGGTTGTCTTTAATATTTGTTTAATAAATATAATTATTCCTTCCTTTAAAAGGAATCATTTAAAAATATTTGTTATTAAACCCCTTTTTAACCAAAGGATCATTATAACATTTATTTTTCTATCTCCCTTTTAATTCTTAATGATTATTTCATAAAAAATAACGCTCTCACTTTGAGGAAAAAATCCCATAACAGGTAGAGGCTTTAATGATTAGATTTTCAATATTCTCTATTTGTATTTTCAATGCTTTTGTTGACGCAGGCCATCCTAGGCAAATTTGGTAGTGTATTAACATTGCTGAAAGTATTCTGCATATTGTTTACTTCCATCTCCAATTTAGCTTGCGTTGCAACACATTTTCTCCTTATATTCTCAAGCTCTTTCTTCTCAATTTCAATCATTATCTCTTGTTTGGTGGCATCCTTTTAAATATCCTGATTGTAAAATCCTACCATAATGTCACTAATCACATTCTTCAACTGTTGATCCAATGGCAATGTAGTATCCCTACCTATTTGTGGTAACCTTGTTTGTATGCTTGTGAGGGATTCTTCAAGGGATTCTATAATTTCTACATGTTGCTTCAATATATCTCCCCTTGTGGCATTGTGTAACACATCTCCTATTTGAAACTTCTGAAGAGGTGAGATCTGAGAGATATCCATTTGTGCACCAGAAGTGGATGGTAAGAAGAGTGTTGGCAGTAGAGTTACACATGACTAGAGTTGCTTCTATTGCATCAAAAACTCTTTTATTTTATTCATGGGGTCTGTTGGTGTGGAGACTGATGAGTGCTCAACCATTACTGTTTTCCCCTTCCTATCCTGTGGTGTTTCTTGCTCACTTACCTTTTCCTGTTCCTTCCATATTACCTCTTCTTGCGCAATCTCTTCTTGCAAATCCTTAGCTAATTCTTCCACACTAATTTATGCCATGCCATAATCTCATTCTACTATCTTTTCCTTTTCTTTTTCTTCCAACAAATTGTGTATGTCTTTTTGGTAGTTTCTACGGTCTCTTGCCTAATCTTTGCTTGTGCCTCCCTTGCTTGCATCAAGAGAATATCTACTCTTTGTTTGGACCACAATTCTACATTCAACATTTGTGTTAACTTTTCTTTGCTAATAGGGGAGAGGTTTGGCGCCACCTATTCTAACACTTCTTTCCTTATGTCTTCCTCCAACTTAGTTGCCTCTTCTCTTCTCTTCTTCAATATTGTGACTAGCTCCTCTAGAAACACCTTAATGATATCCATCATGGAATGAGGACTCCTTGCAATTTAGTCTAGCATTGCCTCTACTATCACTTGCTTATTTGCAGTGGAAACCAAGGGATACATTTGTGTTGTTTTGAGGGGCATCCCCGATGTGAACAAAGACTAGTATAGGAGTTGAGTATCCATCAACTCTTCTTTTTCTTCCCCTTGCTCTTCCCCAAAGGTTTGTGGTGCCTACACTATCTTTGCTTTCTTTACTAGTTTTTCCTCCACTATCTTCGCCTTTTCCAACTATGCTTTGGTAACTCTGTGCGGCACATCTGCAAAAAGGGTTTTCACTATCTCCTCTTCTTCTTTTCCCCCCTCTTCTACAGAGATTTGAGTATGATCTCTCTTTCTTTTTGCTTTGGCCTAGGTCTTAAGCTTAAATGATTCTGCCACACTCCTCTTCTATGCAATCATTTGTAAGAGAGCCTCTATAGCCTCTCTTGTCAGTGATTCTTCTCCACCTTCCCCTATTTTATGTTTTTGTGATGTCGTAGTTACTAACTTCCTCCTTATAGGTACTTGCAGTGTCCTTTTTCTCCAATTCTTCTTCTCCCAATTTTTGGTGTGTTTTAGAATCCCTTATTTCAAACCTCGAGGATTTGGATTTTAGCCTTTCAGACCTCTGCACTTGTGTTGCGCCAATTTCTAGTGATGGTGGGGAATCGGAAATCTCTATTACTACTGATGGTTTTGGATCATTCAAAAAACACCATTTTTGATGCAACTTTTCTTTTTCCTTTTCCAATTTCTCTTGCGACTCCATCTTCATCTTCTTCTTTGTATACTCATTGTATGTTTTGAATCTTTCGACCTTAGGATCCTTTAGAATTGCCAGCAATGCTTTGATATTTGCCTCTACCAATTCATCAAATATCTCATAGGGTAATCTTGCTAACCATGATTTTCTCGGTTCCATAGCCTCGATGTAAACAAAATTTGTGTCTACTACAAATGTGATGTCTTTCTGGTATTTGAACACTATCTCCAAGGATACACGATCTCAACTCGGCGTTTTTGTCTAGAAATTCTTGAAAAATCCCTAGTATACCTCCCAAAATGTTGTGGCTTGTGTGAACTATTTGACATGTTTATTTATTTTAGATGCCACAGTAGTGTCCTTCATCCAATTACATCCCCTGTATGCCAATAATCTTTTCATAAAATACAAAGCAAGGCATATGATTAAAGATCCTTATCTAAACTGGCAGTGTGTTCTTTTTGTTCTATCCAGGTTCTCTGACAATTGCTTGCATAGCACTTCCACCAAATCAAACTCCTTGTTGATTATCATTTCGTATGCAATGAGTATGGTGTCCCTGTTGCTGAATTCTCCTGATTAGTCTAGTATATCTTATGTGTTATGCCCATTGTTGCATACCGCACTACAGAGTTTGTGGTATCTGCAACTGATAAGTTCCCACCACCATGGGTTGCACGGTTAAGTTCCATCACCTAGTTCGTTTTCATCTTCTCTTTGGTCAGGAGTTCTCCTTTGTTGCACAACCCAGTTATCGCCTTTATAGCTTGCTTCGTAATTTTGTAAGGTTGGTCCATATACATGAAGTTAGTGTGTATCCAACTCAATATAGGTCATACCCATGCATGTTCTTCACAAAAGTTTGACAAATCTGTCCATGTATCAAGCTTGAGCTCCTCCACTCTTTTATATTGGGGCAAGTATTCAACACTTCTTGTAGTTCTATCCACCTTCAACAAGAGTATCCTCAAATTTGCCATGATCAATTTCCGACAAAGTAGCATGAATGTACTTCCTTATGTCCTCTACATATAAAACATATGTTGGAATGTTTGAAAGGGTTCCTTTTGCATCTACTTCCATCGCCTTCCGAGAGTATTTCTTGTATTTGGGTCGGGGATTCTACTCTACATCAATGAGAACAGGAGTTGCCATCTTAGGGTTTCTTCTTTTGCAAATAACACTCGACTTTCCTCACAATCACCAGTTAATCGCTTTTTCAGCTCAATTTCAAACCCTATTCACCAGTTTCGCCTACCTCACTACTCAATATTCTCCATGTCTCTTTTGTTTGTTTCACCATAGCTCAAAATGTTATAGCTCAATATAGTTTTAGCACTTAACAATTTTGGTGAGTCTCTTGTGTTTGCTCTGCTTGGTTATATAGGCTACCAATATCCCTTTTCGAATTTAATGCCTCACCTACCTCTTTCCCTCCAAGTTTTTTGTTGGCTTCCAATTGTGATATGATGATTTTAACAGTCGTTATAGTCCAAGTTTCACTTTTTACTCATCATAGGTAAAATGGGTTTCTTCTTATTGCTTTTAGCACTTCATCAACATTCCCTTTCTTTCTTAACTAGATCCCTTCTCACTCCAACTGCCACTTGTTTCCATTAGATTCTTCTGCCATGTGGCACAATTCTTCAATATCTCAGAATTTTGGTTTTCTCATGTTTTGACTTATATCATGCTGCAAATCTTTTGTGGTGGAACAAGAGATTATTTTTACCTACCACAAGCTCTTAGCAATATAATGTTACATGGATTGTTTTCCTACAAGTTTTTAATCGTATTATATCCTATTCTTCTTTGTTTTGTCTTATTTTATGCCAAAAATTGTTTGTGGTGGAGGTATACTCCAATTTCCTGTCATGTTAACCTTATTATTGTCTATTCTTCTCAATTCTCTGTTTTTATGTCATTGCACTATAATACATATTGTACAAGTACCTCTTGGTACAATTCTTCTATTGATTCTAGATCTTAATCTCCCACATAGTAGTGCTTCAATCTTGCGCCATTTATATATCCACTTAGCAGTTCATCTTATAATGTCTTCAATCTCACATCTTCTGAATTTGTTATTTCTGCAATCTTATAAGGCCCCAACCACTGCATTTTCAATTTCCCAAGCTTCCTGAACTTACTGTCATAAAGTAGGACAATGTCATTGATTTGGAATATTTTACTCTTTATGTTTCTACCATGCCATGATTTTTGTCTCCTTTTCTCTTGGCTCTAATTCTAGACCGCTAATAACCTTTTCTCATCTCATTTCTCTAGATCCAATAATCTATCTTTCAATGATTCTTCCTCAATCAGCTTAAAGTGTTTGCTAGTCTCAAGTTGGGTACCATGTATTGGATGGGAAGGTTTGCATCAAGTCCATAAACCAATTGGAAAGGTCAATATTGTTTAATCTTTTATATGTGGTCCAGTATGCCCATAGGATAGCTAGTATTTTAACATCCCAATTTGTCACATTTCCATTACACGTTTTTGTCAATGTTGTGTCCAATATTTTGTTGAAGGCTTCGCAAGCCCCATTCTTTGCCCCGGCCTCTTCTTTTACCTCATCCTCCTCTAAACTCATTGCAATAAGGCCTATTGTCACCATAATCATTTCCCTAACTAGTAGAAGGTTATTCATCTAGTGCTTGTGGTGCCACATTTTGAACTACATTAATATTGTGTCGGTTTCTCCATTTAGGCTGCCTATAAAATGCTAGTTTGTTGAGCACACTATTATACTAAGAGGGGGGGGTGAATCAATATAATACAATCTTTTGCTTTTTCAAAATTTAACAACCATAGCAATATCAATCACACAAGATCTACCGATTATGCAACACAAGAAGAACACAAGATTTACGTGGAAACCCTTACAAGAGAAAACCACGGCAAAATATTGCATATATATAAATGTTTCTTACAAACTTTGTAGGCACCAACCTACAGGAAACACCAATTCCCGCTTAGAATTTGTAGGCACCAACCCATTGGAGACACCAATCCCCACAACTAAGTACCAACTCAGCAAGAGACGCCAATCTTTTTGGTGTGAGGCACCAACCTTCAAATTCTTCAATGGACGATATTGTCTTCACAAAGATCTGATTGTTGATACACTTTCCTTCACAAATTTGCATGTATTTCCTTCACAAATCTGCATATACTTCTCTCACAAATCTGCATGTACTTGATGTAACATTTCCACACAATATTTCTGCTCAAGAACTACTCCAAATCAACTCTTAGGTCTGCTCCAAATCTGCTCTGAGATCTGCTCCAATTCACATGAATATCGTTGCATCTTCCATGCTAAATCTGCTCCAACTTCCTTCTATATAAATCTTCAACACCCTTCATATTTTTTGTTCTAGGACTGCTCTAAATAGTCTGATTTATCATTGTATTTCTGCTCTTCTTCTTCTCCTTAGGTCTGCTCTAAATGGGAAATGATTTGCATTGGATTGCTTACTTGAATGACCTCCAAACACCTTCTATTTATATGCCATCAAATGCCTTTTCACAACCTAGGTCGGCCTCATAAAGATCTGATTTTCACAACCTAGGTCAGCCACATTTAAGTTAATTTATTTATTCTAATATTCCCTAAAAGGGCGACTCACTAAGAAGGGTGGGCTGCCCCAAAGGAGATGTCTTTTCCCTTTACTCTTGAGTGCTGCCCTTATGAGGTCGGTCTCATTTATTTATTATTTTCTCCAAAGCACTTAATCCAAGGGAGTCGACCAGCATGAGTGTAATGTAGTTGATTTCCTTCTTGATATCACTGACATTCTTGAACAACAGTTTCCTTCATTGACAAACTGGTCTCCACACCTTTGACATCAATGACAATATTTAACAATCTCGTACGCCTTTGACATCAATGACAACACTTCCAACATAGTTATCTTCATATATGGTTGTACCTAGGCTCAGGTTCTTCTTCATCTCTTAATCTGAATAGCCGACATGGACAATCATCAGTTTCATGGTCATCCCATTCACCACAAAGTCCACAAATGACACTCTTCAACCTTCTGGGAGGTTTTGCAAGATCTACTTTTATTGTTGCGGCTCTCCTTTTACCTTCTTGAACTGGGCACTCATTCCTTAAATGTCCTTCGTTGGAGTAGTAAGAACACCAGATTTCTTTCTTCGACTTGACATTATATCCTAGTTGTTCTCCCCTTTAGCTAAAATCTCATGTTTGATTTTCAACTATTCTAGTTCTAGTTTTAGCCTTTCTATTTCAGCATTCTCTTCGTTTTCCTTTCTCCATGGCTGGGCTTCAACCCTTGACGCCAATTCTACCACTTGTGCATAAGTTTCAAACACTCTTCAATCTAAAGAAGCTTTGATTGACGGTAACACTCCAGACACGTGCTGGAAGTGGTTTAAGTTTTTCTATTTTGCATTTCACTATTATTAAAAAAGGGAAAGTCCTATATTTAGATGTTGAATTGTATAATAAAGCACAGATATGCACTAATGATTTAGAATTATCTACACAGGTGCTTTATTGGCTTTTTTAGTGGACAAGGATCAAAGCTAAAATTATAAAGAGAGGCACAAGATAGAAAGAAAAAAAGATATTGATAAAACATAGTGATCAGTTAAGAAGGCATACAGCATCCGTACAGTCGTATGGATTTGTAACAAGCAATTTTTTTTCTTCTTATTTTGCAAATCCATTCTAAACCGTGCAGTTGGCATTTCTGGGAAATTATAGAAGTTTCCTTGTAAGTTTTTCAAAGGAATGAGAAGCTGATTTTGAGAGAGTAATTATCTATTATTTGTTTTATGCTTTCATTGTTTGAAGTTTCAACTACTGTGTGATTGATGCAATGTTAATGAATTAAATTTTATGTTAAAGAATTAATTCTGGTTTGAGGACATTAGGATTGTTCAAACATTTGTAATATTACATCATTTGTTTATTCCAACTAATAACTATTTCATAGTTATAGTTGGTTGGGTAGTTGGTCAGGTATGCCCGACTAAGTGGTTATTCAAACCACTTTATTATGTATATTTATTTGCTGCTCATTTCATATATCAAACTGCTCATTGCATTTGTCCAGTTTAATATGGTATTAGAGCATTTACTTTCTGAGCCTGTGCATTACAAAACCGGGAGGTTGATGAATGAAGAAATTTGGAGAGCCAATGAATGTTGAAAGTTGTTGCTGAAGGCTTTTAATTGCTGTGTGAAAAGCCATACAGAGAGGCATTTAAATTCCAGTTTGAAAGACTTTCGAATGCTGTTTTTTGAAGCAATTCTGCTGTACAACAGTTCGTACGGCAAATTGATGAAGGCAATTGGAGGCATTTCATGGTAATTGTTTGCTGTTCAAATATATGCAGAAATTTCATGTTAGTGTTAGCTGATTGCTGTTGAAACTTCCATACATTTCATGCAAGCTTTCCATATGGTGCTAAAAGTCATTGCTGGGAAGTTTAAAACTGAAAGGAGGCGTTGAATAAGCGTTGATTTCTGTTTATTCATATTTGAATTCAGTTTAAACATATCTGATTTCTATTTCAAAGTTTTTGAAAGGCATTCCAAACCATACGTACCAGCAGGCCGTACATTGTTTCTCTTGATTGCTGGATTTATCAATTGAAAGGAGGTTGTATGGTGCCAAAATAGTGCTCAAGATTTGCATTAAGAAAAATTCATTTGAAATTTGCCTTACAATGCGCTGCAAATTTGATTGAAAGAAGTTGAAATCTGGTTTTAAAAGCATCAAAATCTCTTTGACAAGAGTTGAAGTTGATAGAGAAGGTTCATATCAGCATTGAAATCTCTTTGACAAGCATTTTGAAGCCAACATTAGAAGATTCAGATCAGATTAAAGCATCTGGAATTCAATTTCGTATCAAAGCCCGCTTTAATAAGGATAGCAGTCACCTAGGGTTGAAACTAAATATGGTATCAAAGCGCATGACTAATTGAAGGGTTTCAATACTTTGTGCTTTTCTTACTTATCAGATCTAGAAAGTTTGTGCAAAAAGTTTGTTTTAAAATGGCATCAACTAGCCTCAGGGTTACGGATGAATTGGAAGGTACCTTAACTTTCCTACCTTGGAAAGTCAGGGTAACTTTGTTATTGGAAGAGAATGATCTCTAGAATATCGTCAAGACTGAGGTACCTTCACCTAAAAATCTACAATAGTTGGCAACTCATAATAAGAAAGAGGTAAAAGCCAAGCGGATGATAATGGATGCAGTAAAGGATCATTTAATTCCTCATTTATCTGAGAATAAAATAGCCAAGGAAATGTTTGATGCTCTGGTTAGTCTTTACCAAAGTGAAAACATAAACAAGAAGATGATTTTGCAAAACAAACTCAGATCCATAGAGATAACTAAATCATATCCAATTAGCATTTACCTAATGAAGGTCACACAACTTCATGACCAACTTGCAGTAGTTGGGGAGAAATTTGAAGACGCAGAACTTGTAAACATGGAGTTGAATGGTTTCTCATCTTCATGGGAAACATTTGTCCAGGGTGTTTGTGCCTGCGAAAATCTTCCTTCTTTTGAAAGACTGTGGGATGATTCTATTCAAGAGGAAACACGAATGGAGTCAAAAGCCATCAAGAAGGGTGCTGACAATAATTTAGCCGTCATTGGACAAACCATGAAAGTAAAAAGAAAAGGGTCCAGCAAGAGTAAAGGAAAGGATGAGGATTCATCCTCACAAACAGGGGAAGTCTTGAGTAAGATCAAGTGCTTCATTTGTCATAACTATGGTCATTATGCATCACAGTGTCCAAACAAGAAGGCAAAGGGAAGCAACAGCAGAAGCAAGTGGCAACCTCTGAAGAAACTCAGATGAACGAGTTTGCTACCAAGTTTGAGAAGGATTTCTCAATGGTATCTTTTCAGTCTACCAGCATGCTTTCAAGGGATGCTTGGTATGTGGATAGTTGAGCATCTAAACATATGACATCAGCCCGACAATGTTTTACCAATTTAAAAAAACATAACTCAGGAGTCCAGGTTGAGCTTGATGATGATGCAAAGTATCTAGTAGCAGGAGTTGGCACAATTCCCTTTCAACTTCAATCAATTAACTATTTAGTTTTATATGATGTTTTTGTTTGCTCCTAATCTCAAGAAGAATTTGCTTTTAGTTTCGATTATGGAAGATACGGGTTATGTTGTAAGATTCAAGAAACGGCAAGTCCTTATTAGGCCGAAAGAATCTAGCCTAGATACAACACATGTAATAGGGGTTAGGGAAGGCAATCTTTACAAGTTACAAGATGAACCAATTCAAGCCTTGGTTCATAACAATGACAATCTGTGCAAGTTATGGCACAAGGCATATGCATCACAAAGTGTTGCATATTCAGAGGAAGATAGTCATAGATCTTCTACATTTCAGAGATGAACAATAGGGAGTATGTAGAGGGTGCACACTTGGCAAGCATGCCAAGGCTGCTTTCCCAAGCAGTGAGAATAGATCGAAGGAAATTCTAACCTTAGTGCATTCAAATGTTTGTGGACCGATGTCAGTAGCATCAATTTTAGGAAGCATGTATTATGTTTCCTTTATTGATGACTTCTCTTGCAAGACATGGATTTACTTCTTAAAGACCAAGGATAAGGTTTTTAATTGGTTTCAAGAGTTCAAAGCTCTAGTTGAGAACCAAATAGGGAAGAAAATCAAAGTCTTGAGATTGGACAATGGGGGTGAGTATACCTCCAAGGAATTTGAGGGCTTCTACAAAGAAGCACGGATCAAGAGGGAGTTAATTGTTCCGTACAACCCATAGCAGAATGGGATTGCAGGGCAGAAAATCAACCCATCATAAGGGTTGCTAAGGCCATGATTCATGACCAGGATTCAGCAATGTTTCTCTGGGCAGAAGCATGCAACACAACAATCTACATCCAAAACAAGATTCCTCACAAGATCTTGGAGGACAAGACACGAGAGGAGGCATTCACTAGTGTGAAGTCAGAAGTGAGTCACTTTCACATCTTTGGTTGTCCCATTTATATTCATATGCTTATAGATAAGAGGACCAAATTGGAACCTTCTAGCAGGAAGGTTTTATTTGTAGGTTGCAATGAGACTTCAAAGGCCTACAAGGTCTATATTCCAGAGCAGAGAAAGGTAGTAGTCAGTAGGGATGTAAAGTCTGAGGACTTTGCATCCAGGAAGTCCCATAAGCCCATTCCGGTAACAAAAATAAAGAGTAGGAAGCTCTGAAGGTTGAGTCTTTGTCTCCAAAGATACCAGTTGTTTCTAGTACAGAACAACAATCTTCTGGAGAGAAGGAAGAGATATCAGCTCCTTCCACTTCTGTTAAGAAACCTTGATGGTTCACACAGACATTGAGGGATGCTCAAGAGCATGTTGAGGTTCCTAGGAGCACTTTCAAAGAGAGCGAGCCTCCGAATAAGTTTCCAAACATCATGACATTGATGAGTAGCATCATAGATGTAGAGCCTTCTAGCTTCCAAGAGGCAGTAGACCAACAAGTTTGGCGGGATGCCATGGTGGAGTACACAACCATCATGAAAAATGATGTATGGGACATAGTGCCAAGACTGGAGAGGAAATCAGTTGTGAGTTCCAGGTGGCTCTACAAAATCAAGCTTGTAGATGGCAACATTGAGAAGTTCAAGGTGAGGTTTGTGGTGAGACGGTTCTCCTAGAGAGAGGAAGTGGACTATGAGGAGACATAAATTATGATAAAAGTTGCCAGATACACTTCCATTAGAGCAATTATGTCTTTAATTTCATTTATGGGATGGAAAATACATCAAATGGATGTTAAGACAGCTTTTCTTAATGGGATCATTGAAGAAGTGTGCATAGAGCAACCTCAGGACTTTGAGGTAAATGGGAAGGAGTCCCATGTTTCCAGGATTAAGAAAGCTTTGTATGGACTCAAACAGGCACCAAGAGCATGGTATTCCAAGATAGATGGATATTTGCAATGTATGGGTTTTACCAAAAGTGAAGTAAATCCTAATCTATATTATATAATTGTTGTGACTGATCTACTTATTTTGGTATTGTATGTAAATGACTTGTTTATTACAGGTGCATAACAGCTTATCACAGGGTGCAAAGCAGATTTGGCTGTTGAGTTTGAGATGAAGGGCATCGACATGATGCATTACTTTTTGGGTTTGGAAGTTTGGTAGAAAGCAGGGGAGATTTTCCTTGGGTATGGTAAGTATGCGGTTGAGATTCTAAAGTGTTTCCGGATGGAGGATTGCAAACCTATAGCCACGCCTATGATCACTAATCTAAAGAAGGTGATAGCTTCAGATTCAAGAGTTGGTGGATCCCACATTGTATAGGCAACTGATAGGTTCCTTGATGTATTTGGTCAACATTAGGCCTGATATATGCTTTGCAGTAAACACCTTAAGTCAGTTCATGGTGAAGCCAAGGCAAGAGCATTGGATAGCAACAAAACATGTGCTCAAGTACTTGAGGGGCACAGTGGAGTATGGTTTGAGATATCTTAGAAATGGTGAAGTGAAGTTGCAAGGGTATACAAACTCAAATTGGGCAAGTAGTGCAGCAAATAAGAAGAGCACCTCAGGGTGTTGCTTTAGTTTGGGTTTAGCGATGATATCCTAATTCAAAAGAAAGTAGACTTCTTTAGCACTTAGGTCAGCAGAAGCCGAATACATGGCAGCCAATACTATCAGTTGTGAGGCCACCTGGCTTCGCAAGTTACTTGCAAGATTGTTTGATCAGGAGTTGGATCCCACGGTCATTTATTGTGATAATCAAAGTTGTGTCAAACTCTCTAAGAATCCAATGTTTCATGTTAGGTTCAAGCACATAGAGATCAGATATCACTTCATTCGAGACAAAATTCAGAAGGGAGTAGTTACACTCAAATATTTTCCACAAATCAGCAAGTGGTTGATATTCTGACCAAGCCCTTACCAAAAGGGAAGTTTGAAGCTTTTAGAGACAAACTTGGATTGGTGCAAAATTCCTTCCTCGCTAAGAGGGAGTGTTGAGTTTTTTTAACTCAGATAGGAACTTCCACACAAGTTTAGTGTGAACATGCTAGAAGTCTTTCAAGTTTTTCTTTTTGCATTTCACTTTTATTAAAAAAGCAAAAGTCTTATATTTAGATGTTGAGCTGTCTAATAAAGCGCAAATATGCACTAATGATTTAGACTTATCTCCACAACTGTTTTATTGGCTTTTTTGGTGCATATGGATCTCACCTAAAAATATAAAGACATGTGCAAGATAGAAAGAACAAAAAGCTAGTGATAAAACACAATGATCAGTTACAAAGAGAGCGAAAGAGGAAGAAAGGAAAAAGGCGCAGAGATAATACAGTGCGCCAGTACAGCATCCGTACGGATTTGTACTACAGGCAGTTTTGTATCTTCTTATTTTCGCAGATCTGTTATAAACCGTGCAGCTGTCATTTCTGGCAGATTGTAGAGGTTTCCTTGTAAGTTTTTCAAAGGAATGAGAAGCTGATCTTGAAAAAGTAATTATCTGTGTATTTGTTTTATGCTTTCGCTGTTTGAAGTTTCAACTACTGTGTGATTGATGCAATGTTAATGAATTAAATTTTCTGCTGTTAAAGAATTAATTCTGGTTTGAGGACATTAGGACAGCAGTCACCTAGGGTTGAAACTAAACATAAGTTGCTCATGAACGACCCTTTGTATTCTAAGTATGGAGCCAGGAAGCAAGTACAGCGGCTTTAACAATACTCAACTGAAGAAGAGTAACGAGTAACAAATTGTTACCTAGTTGGGAAATCTTGTTTATGTTTGCACCAATTTACAGTTTTCTATCAGCAAGTTGCAAAAGAATCATCTACTCTTCTTGTCCAAAGCTCCAGCCAGTTCAAAAAGTTTTATATGGACATGATAGTGACATTTATTGTAATAAGCTCAATGATAAATCTAGTTATGATGATATGGAGCCAACTCTTATTGATGATATAATATTTTTTGATGTAAAATGTAGGCAGCAGCCTGTGGTTGGTTCGAGAACTTCATCCATAATATTTTAGACTCACTTTTGAAAAATAAAAAATAACATTATGATTTGATATGTTTTTTATTATTTTAAAGTTTATAACTTTTGATTTTTTATCATGTTATCATAATTTACATGATTTGGCATTTTCCTTTAATTAATTTTGAAGCAATTTAAAAATATTCATTTATTTGACATATTATTTTGGTGAAAATTACGTACACTAATAAATAACAAGCTTAACAATACCAGTGAATTTTTATATATAATTGTACACCATTTTCGGTATGGCATAATGTATACTAGTTTGTGTTATGTACATTTGTCAAGTAAGAATGGCTAGCACGTGTTCCAACTTCCAACTATGTTTGCAAGGGCATTTTTTATTTTGTGTTGTTATCTGTAGTTAGTAATTGCGTTCAATATGGGAGATGGTTGTTGGTCATTGTCCAGCTAACATACCTTCTAATGATCATCCATGTTCAGGCAGCTCTCTCATGTATTCTCCCTAGCTGTATTTGTCTATATTATGGAGAAACCATGTGCATGTTATATTACATGAATAAAGTGCCAAGTGTTTGTTCCAATATTTATGCATTCTTGTACATTTATTTTCTAGTTTGGTTATGAATACTTATTTAATATTTTCTATACTAGATTTTTATGGATGGCCAGAAAGCTTGCACCCCAAACATATCAAGAGAGAACATTTGTAGGCCGAAGATTTTCAGTTCCTTTCTGACATTGCAGAAAAAGAATTTTTCCAAGATGAAACCCAAGAAACCTCTGTCGTCCCAAAGAATGCTGAGGATCATTTGGTGTTATACAAGCACATGGATCTAATCCAATTTGGATCATCCATGTTGAAGTATTTCAGTTATGTATTATTTGTTTCAAATTCAGTCACGGTTTTATGATCAATGATGAACTCAAGACATGTTTCCAGTCACACTTCAAATTCAGTCATGATTGTGCAGACCCTCAGACCATCCAATATATGAAATAGGAGTGACACATTTGGCTCCAGTAGAATGTGTAACCTGCACACAACTTAGTAACATGCACATTCAACTCCAGTAAAATGTGTCACCTGGACCTTGACATAACCCTGTAACATGCACATTCTCCAGCCAAATGTACATTCAACAAAAATAGGGTAAATCAGACAATGTCGGCTTCAGCCAATAGGACCATATTACAAAAAAGAACTCAACCACTCAATAAAGAAGCCATGCATTCCACATTCCAACAGTTGGCATGGAAAGGTATTTTGAGACTTCTATGCTATTTGTCTGATCGTCTAGAAGCATAAATACTTCCATTGGACTCATCTAAAATCATCTAGAGTTGTAGAATGCTTGTATACCTAAGTGTAGGAATAAAGTAAACTCTCTTAAGTGAGTCTTAAAGCAAAGATAGCTTATAGTAGTGCCACAGACAGAGGTCCCACTGTTCTTGGAGGCTCGATGAAAACAATGAGCTTGTACTTCTTACTTATTATAGTTGAGATAAGGAGGCGTAGATATACTGCCTTACATGACTGAGACCACACATACATGAAAGAAAAGATAAGCATGAGGCCATTAATATCCTTTGGTTTGAAAAATATATAACAAAGTCTATATCGTATATTTCGTAATTTTTTGTCATACGTAATTTTTTGTCAGGACATAACATTTAATTCTCTCTCAGAATAGAAGAATGCATTAGCTAGGTATTAGAGGAGATTCCTCTGTCAGTATCAGTAGGATGCATTAGCTAAATAATAAGCAAATAGCCCTTTCAATAGTGATGGAATGCAAAGCTAGTCAATTAGGAGATATCTTCTCTCAGTACAATGTATTAGCTACAAATCCCTATAGACTAAAAAAGGCAAATTCCATGGATTTAGAAAACCACAACCAAACAGAGAATACAGAAAAAAAAATCTGTTTCTTACAAGAATGGATAGACACATACAGGGAAAGAAAAAGTCAAAGTAGAAAAGGGCTTGCCTTTCTCTACATCATCATCCTCCCCATCCAGATCACCTCCTCTTGCGCCTTCCTCATCATCATCACCGCCTCTTTTGTTTAGCCCAAGCCTACTTTTTCTTTCCTCCTCTTCATCTTCATCCTCCTCTGCTTTGTCAGACAGAACGGTGTCATCCTCATCATCCTCACCCTTTTTACGCCGACCCCCACTGCCACCTCCACCTCCACCCCCACCACCTTCAAGTTTTTCTACTTCACCAAATGCAGCAGCGCCAGTGTTTGCTGCTTTCATCATCCATCTCTGAAACCCATCAGCTGTTCTCCTTCGGTTTTTCATTTTCTCTTCTGCTTCCTCCAAAGTGAGCTGCTTATATTGAGCTACTTTGTTAAAATTGTACCTGACAAAGATAATAATTACAAACATAAGCATCAAACCTAATATGACACAGTTTTTGAAAATCAAATTGAGACTGGTGGCTTGAACCAAAGTTGTATCTATCTTAAATTTGCATAACTAACCATTTCATTGCAATTAAGTATTAGAAAGAGCAAGAAATGCAGATTTTGGGAAGGCTACTACATATTTGTTTGAATATATTGCTAAGGCTTTACTTGAAAAACAGAGATGGGCATTCGATATGAAAAGAATAGAAAATCAATTTATACCATGCACCAGCAGGAATAGCAAGAAATTCCTTCCCGTGCATCATCAACAGGTAGTAAGTCGCATGCTGTGCACCCTCAAGTTGCCCTTGAAACTGGTATTGCCCCGTCTCATCTTCCAATATCCATGGTTTATTTTTGTACTTGTCCTGAACCAAGAAAATGTAGAATTGGTACGACCATAAGCAACATAAACTACACTATACACACAGAGAAGTAGGTAGCACATTAGTAAAACTGTAGAAAATATAAATCCAGATTTCAGAGGCACAAACCAGTGCCACTAGAAAAGAAATAAAATATCTATATTTAAAATTGCTGAAGGAATAAATGTTTTTCATAGACATTAGTTAGTCAAAGATTTTCAACAAAGATCTATCTATTTTCTATCAAGTTAGAAGCTATACCCGCAGAGCATCTGTCAACTGGCGGCCTTTAAGACCTTCTTTATTTAGAAACCACTTTGCTTCAGATCCTTTCTTCCTGGAAAAAGGTGGTAAACCTTGTACAAATCTTGCAATAGAATAACTTTTATCACTATTGTTACTTGCTCGGACATTATACTCCTGCATATGGTTGACACAAATTCAATATATTAAATATTTTAGTATTGTTAAAGTCGTTGAACCAATGGTTTGCAAATTCTAATTACAATTCCTAAGGTACAATTTTGCCTTTAAAGTGTATAAAAGGGTACCAGTAACATTAGCAACAACTAATGCCAAATAAAAGTTCTTGAAAATAAATGGCAAAATAGCTTTCAACCCCTTTCTATCTTTGACAGAAATAAAATGATATGAAATAAAATAGTCAATAAACTGAATACTGTATAAAATATTTCTGTTAAAACCCTTGCCCACATGTATTGAGCTACAGGAAAACTGCCTGCATAATAATATGCAACTTACACGGATTAAGCGAGTAACGGGAACTCCACACTGGGAACAAGATGCTTTAGTTTCAGCCATTGATTTCCCGCAAGCCAGGCATAGGGTCATGTGCTTGCAGTTGCTTCCATATAAATCTGATGTTGTCCCACAGCCACCACATGATGATTTAAGGACAAGGTCCCCAGACATGACAGCAGTAACCCTCACGTGCCTTGAGAAGCAGAGTAACAATATATCTGAAAGTAAAAAAATTCTATGATAAGAATGAAACAAATATTTGAACCCCCGAGTAAACTAAAAGAGCATATTCTAAGGAAAGTAAGACTCTACTGAACTCGAGAAGTTATTTTATTTCCACTCATAAGCTACACTTTGAAACAGTCTAACAACTTAGCAAACAGGTTGACAACATGAGTTTAAATAGAAATCAAGAATGATATAGAATACCACCATAAGGTCTCATCGTTTTATATTGGAACAACATTTAACTAACAATATGCATGCAACAAAGTTATGCTATGTCCAAAAATATAAACTGTTACTCAAAGGCACTTTGCTGTTCTCATGATATCAAAGTATTATCCATCTAACAAAACCAATTTTTAAGCTGCCTTAAAACAAAAACAAAGGTCTTGAAACAGCATCAATAGTATTAATAAGTTAGTCGTTGAAACAAACTGACTAGATTTTCTTCTTAGGAAGTTGTTAGTCATCATAATCTTGCTCTGGTTGGTCATGAGAAAGTAAACTGCCTTCTTTGATTTCATTGATCTGTCCCACTACTAATATACCAGCACCATTGTTGCTTACCCATTTCACTAAACCATCTTCTTCCTTATTAATGTTTACTGCTAGTCGAAACCTTTGTACTTTCTTTTGTCTTAGTTGGAGATTGGCATGCCATTTGAGCATTAATCCCTCACCGACCTTCCTCATTAATGCCTCCTTCCTGTGTCACATTTGTCAACACTTGTTTTGCCTTGTTTGCAATGTGTTCTGTATGCTGCATATTAGTTCCCAGAGTTGTGTCGGTTGGCACTTTATCATTGACCTGCACATGGAAAACTGAAGGGTTGTTTTTGACCAAAGATGTGTTGGTCAGCATTTCCTGACCCTTTTGTGATGGTTACTGGTTTGGATTTAGATATGTGCTGGCTGGCACTTGTTCATCTGCTTCTGGTGTTCTTTGTTTTGGCTTTATAAATATGCCAGTTGGCACTTTTTCTATTTGAATAGAGTCAAAACTGTTTATTTTCACTTTTAATAAGTTAAACACTGACATGGCAACTATTTTATCTGTTTTTGTGCCGGTCAATACTTTCAAGCTATGTACAAGCAGAATGAAGTTTAAATTTCTCTTTCCTCTTTATTTGTTGTTTTGTGCAATTGGCATATTGGGCTCCAATAGTCTGTGATACCGTGTATTCTCCACCCTCCATCTTTACACTCTTCTTGTCCCACCAAGATTCTATTCACCCTATTTGGAGTTAGTTCATCCTGCTGGCTAACCTCCTCACCTTCATCACTTTCTTGTCTCTAATAATTACTGAAAATCTCATCAAGCTTCTCCATAGCATTGTCACTGCCCATTCTAAAGAAACCAACCCTAATGTCTGAAACTACTCCATTGCACTCTGCACATATACTGGAAGCATTTATGTCATGTCCAATCTAAATAGGAGACGGCACTCTTTGTATCTTTCTCCTGTTTATTTATACTTGTATTTGTTAGGAAACAATCCAGTTTTCAGGAAGGTTCTCAGGTCTTACTGTTGAACTCTGAATTGAAGAGAGACCTACACATAATCACACAAGGCAAGGTGACTTCACTTGTGAAGTCAATAGGATCTGTGCTCCCTTGTTGAAGAGATGCTTCTTCCTTTTGTTCCATATACATCATAAAGTCTCAATGGATATAACGCCATAATGTATCAAAAAATGTGAATGTTTCTAATTTGCCAAAGAATGTGACCAAATATTCTCCAATTTTATGAGTATCCAGCAACTTTTTCCCATCCTTGTCTAATGTATTTCCAAGAGTAATTGGCAAACAAGCAGTCAAAGAAGTAATGTTTCACAAATTCAGACAACCACATGCCATACAATCATTGACAATCATTCCAGATATTTTAAGTTTATCAGACATGGGTAATCTATTCCACAAGAAGATCCATCTAATGGCAGATTTTTTCAGTAGACAGGAACTCCAAATGAGATAAATCTCTAGGACCATGTTTGAGAGGTATCAGACAGATTCCAAATTTCGTTTTGTTTTTGCCCATGTCATCCCTTCCTAGCTTGATATCAAATTATCTAGAATGTATATTCTTTCTACAAAAACAGTTTGTGCCATTATTTTGCATTGAATCTTACATAAGACCTTAAGAAATGTAATAGGTCTCCAGTTTTTCACTTAGTTTCTATCACCTTTAGGGATAAGTTTTACAACCCAACTATTAATTTCTTGACCTAAGGTGCCCACATGAAATGTTTCCTTTCACAACATTAGCAGCCTTGTCACAATCTGTAATGTCCCCTTCTTAGCCCATACAGAGTGATGGAGGATTAGCCTATTCCAGGGTTCCCGTAGGCTAATAGATGTGGTTAGGGAACCTTTTTGTGGTCGTTATTCCAGGACTTACTATTTATAGTAAGTCAGGTAGGAGGTATTAGGTGGCGTTGGCCAACTTTCTATTTATAGACTGCCAGTTGGAGCACCTAGCACTTTGCAGATGGATTTCGAGAACGGCTAGAGGATTATTAGTAGAAGTTTAAGTTAAATTTAATATTTAACTTATAATATTTGGATGGCTATAGTTACTTTATTTTATTAAAGTAACTTTATGTTGTGAAGTCAAGTTACAACTTAAGTTGTGTGCTAGGGAGGGTGAGCGCTCCCTGAGGGATAAGGGGGGCCATATTTCAAATTTAAAATAAAAGTAATTCCCTCCTTTTTGGACGTTGGGAGCCAGGGGGATATAAAAGACCTTTTGAAACTCATTTGGCTCTCTCTCTCTCTTCTTTATTCTGCAGAGCAAACTTGAAGCTTGGCTTTAGGGTTTGAATTGGATTTTTGCAGAGAAGGAAACCTCTGTGAGACTTCCTTCTTCGTGCTTGAGAGACATCATCGGGAAGGATTGTTGGGAGCTTCATACAAAGGCTTCGCTTGTGCTTCTAATGGTTACATTTGGATGGAGTTTTCACCATGTTATTACTTTTGGTTTGTGAGCATCTGACAATATGGGTTTATGGATAGATTCTCAGTGGTTTGGTAGATGATATTGCTGGTTCTTGCTGGCCGTACCCCCTTCGCCTGGCTGTACCTTCTCTATGACAGGCCCATACCGATAGTTGCAGCTATTCCTTACATTTTGGAGACTTATTTCATGTTGCATCTGTGGTTTTTGAGCTGTTTTCCAATGCAGATTCAGACTAAAGCTATTACAGCAGATTCGGAGTAGGATTCTGGAGGTTTTGTTGCTGTTTCATGCTCACAGCTAGGCCGTACTTCTACAGCAGGAGACGTGGGTCCTTCAGAAATTAAACGCCTTCCATTTGAGCTCTCTAATGTGTGTAAAATATTCGCCTATATCTTGGTTTCACAGTGCTATGTATTTTAGGAGAAGAACCTTTGCTGCTTGGTGATTCGAAGTGATTTCCTAGTGGTCCAGTCGCTGGTCCAAGTACAGCAGTCCAAAAAGTTGAAGACTTGCATCTGGGTATGTGATGATAATTCATATTAAGCAATTCTATGATCTGGGTCATTGGTATTTTACTCATATCTATTCTAGTTTTTCTGGGTTATCAATGCATGTCTTTATTTCCTTGTATTTGTGAAAAAACATTACATGCAAAACAAAAAAACCCCTTCTGCAACTTCTGTCTACTTTTGAAAGACCACAATCTAATAAAAATTAACACAAAAAGAAAATAAAAAAAATTTACAAACAGGGGCAGCTCATCACACAATCTAATGCTCATTTGCCTTGCCAAATTCAACTAGAAAACCATTAAATCCTATTGTATCATCTTTCATTGACCTTATAGCCAATTTATTTCATCTTCAAGTTCAATTCTTTAGCTTCCCCCATTGTAATTTCTTTTTGGAGAATCCTTTCACAATTTTTTCTTCTATCTAATATTATTATCATCAAATCTTCCCGAAGAGAAAATATCTTTGTTGAAACCATAAAATCCAAATTTTTTATCTCTTCAGGATTTGTTTTGAGTATCTCCTGAACGTCTATACAGTATTTTTCTCTGCAATTCTTGGCTCTGAATACTCACAAATATTTTGACCCTGTCTCCTTTCAACTAAGTCAATTTAGACCTCATTTTAGCTCCATGTAATTTATAGTTTGCTTAGGCTTTAACCTCTGGTTTGATTGTTACTAGGTATATTAATGCTCAGAGAGACTATCTCTTCTCTTTCTCTATTTAATTTAATTTCACGTAAGCTCTTCTAGATCATCTTTTCCTGTCACGAGCCTTACATTCTCGTTAGTGTTTGCAAGGCTTCCATACTAACTTCAAATTTTGAAATTTTGACCCTGAACCTAAAGTTTTTTGTAGCAATTTTTTATAGCATTTTCAAACCTTCCAGGCATTTTGAATCCTTCAAGTGAGATACATTCAGTTTATAATGTCGCCAAAATTTTCTTGTATATCACTGTTTCTTGATCTCAATTGAAACTCAATTGGAAAATGATTAGATAGTATGAATGGCAAGACTCTAAAAACATTATTTTGGTAATCTCCTTAACATCAAAATATTCTCTATCATCCAATCTAGAATATACTTTATCTCTTCCTTTTTTATTGTTAGCCAAGTGTACCAACTTTCTTTGTTTTTGTTTCTTCAAAAAGGATCTCTTATTGTCAGAATGCTTTTCGCTTTACACCAAAATAATAAATCATTCCCTTTTAATCAAATTGCAATTCCCGTTTCTTGTCTTCTTTGTTTTCAACTAATTGAAGTCCCCTCCATCACCCATGAAATCTTTTTAAGATGATCAGCCACAATATTCCATTACTTTAATCCTTAATGATAGTCATTTGGGGGATAAACTAGAGCAATTCCAAATGTCTCATCTCTATTTTGAGAATTATCCAAATTTCACACTAACCTATTGTATAGAAAGACCACACTATATAATGCACTCCTATTTGGGATTACAGAAAATTATGTGCCAGTTCTTCCATGTTCATGTTTTTGTCATGTCCCCTTTTTCAGTCTGCAGCTATTTAGTGAATCGACTATCCACGTAGGATTAGCAATTAGATAAGCTGGTAGAATTTCAGTTTTTAGTTAGAAATGTATGTTGCATTTTAAGAATAAGGCGGCTGAGTCTTGTGTCCTCTAGTTGAGCAGCGGCTAAATATTTGTGTTTTCCAATTAAGCAGCGGCCGAGTCCTTAGTGCTTATCAATGAACTCCACTAATTGAGGGGTGGACTGACCAGTTAACTGCCACAAATTTAGGGGTAATTGTCTATGATTGTGGATCGACAGTTTTAAGGGAGTGTTGTTCAATTAGCTGCCTACATTCGAGAAAATTAATTGTCAATTGCTTGCCACCATTTGTGGACTGACTTCCCATGATTGAGGATTATCGGTAGCTAGGACTATATAACAGAGCATAAGGCAGAAGAGAAGGGACGTTTGGAAAATTAATAAACATTCAACTCTCATTTCAGTGTTTGTAGCATTGCTACAGCAGCTGGGCGCATTGGAGACAAAACCCTTCAAGTGTGAACCTATCATCTTGGGGACGAAAACCTCCAAGCGTAGTACATATCAGTTACTATAGAGTTTGTAAGCTGGAAGTACCCAGTAAGTTGTATTAGATTGGTAGAATTCCCTTTGAATGTATGTTGTTAGCAGAAAATTGTAAAAAATATTAAAAAGGTACAATTGTTGCTAGAGTATTTTGTGTCTGTTATTTGTGCATTTAGTAGGGGTTACTACAGTGGTATCAGAGCTCTGACTTGCCAGTTTGTGAAAAGGGTTTAATAAAAAAATAAAAATTCAGATATCAGTACTGCATCAACCCAGGAAAATGGCACACAAGGATAGAGAGCTGGAATTCATCAACTTGATGAGATCCTTGAAGGATATGCAGCAACATCTCATCAATCTCCTTGCTTGGAGTATGCATATGCCTAAACCAAACCATGCCACTATGCCTCTAGGTAATGGTGCACAAAGGGAATCCTGAAAACCCCATTGACATCAGTCATGAATACCAGACTACCACGAGTCACTTTCTTGCAGAGATTTTCCAACAGATTTGTGGAAAAGGATGAGTATGAGAAAGAAACAAATTCTTCAGATGATGAATTTGATAAGGAGGATATGATGAATGTCAAGGGTAGACCTAAAAACAATGAAGAAATGAGAAATCATTCAGATGGCTATTGCAGGGATAAAGGAATTCCTTCAAATGCAAAATACCATGTAGGTGATGGAACTCTTCGTATTACTGAACCAGCAGATACAACTGGTGAAGATGGTCAACAAAATACACAACAAAATCAATGACATAATCATAATGATGGAGATGCAGAGCAAGATGTAATGGAAGTAGATGTCGCTCCCCAAAACCAAAATCCAGAACCAGAATAATAGGCTTTGTACAATAGCACTAAGGTGGGCTGCACATGTTGCTTCCTTTAAGTATGAAGATAAACAATCCTCAACTTCTCAGCAAAGGCCTCTACCGAATATTGAAGGCAACAGTGATGAAGAGATAAGAGATTGGGTCGGTCCATTTTCTACTCACAGGCACTTGGTAGAAGAAAGAGCAACAATAGCAGCTCAGAAGGAAAAGCTTGCTAGGAGTGGAAAATCTACTTCTCTAATTGAATGGGCACCTGTGCAAGATGAAGACTTTAAACCTAAACTTTAACTCCACTTGATGAATTGTGCTTGACCATCTTGGGCAAACATGTTGAATTCATTCAGTCATTGGAAGAAATCCCCGATACAACAAAGAACAAAATTTGTCAAGCTAAAGATGAGGTAACTCCAATAGGCATAGTACAGAGTGTTGTAGGATGTCGCTTGGGAATCAGTTGACATCCTAGATCACCCAGCTTTATTTGCTTGAGGGCAAGCAAATTCGGGAAGGGAGGATTTGTCATGTCCCCTTTTTCAATCTACAGCTATTTAATGAATGGATTGTCAACACAAGATTAGCAATTAGATAAGCTAGTAGACTTTCAATTTTTAGTTTGAAATGTATGTTGCATTTTAAGAATAAGGCGGCTGAGTCTTGTGTCCTCCAATTGACCAGCGGCTAAGTATTTGTGTCTTCCAATTAAGCAGCAGATGAGGTTTCAGTGCCTATTAATTAACTCCACTGATTGAGGGGTGGACTGACAAGTTAACTGCCACAAATTTAGGAGTAATTGTCTATGATTGTAGTTAGCTGCCTATGTTTGAGAAAATTAATTGTCAGTTAGTTGCCACCGTTTGAGGACTGACTACCCATGATTGAGGATTGTTGGGAGTTGGGTATATAAAACAGAGCATAAGGCAGAAGTGAAGGGAATTTTGGAAAATGAACAAACATTCAATTCTCATTCAGTGTTTGTGGCATTACCACAGCAGTTAGGAACATGGGAGACGAAACCCTTCAAACGTGAAACTATCATCTTGGGGACGGAAACCCTTAGGAGCAGTACATATCAGTTAGTATAGAGTTTATAAGCTGGAAGTACCCAGTAAGTTGTATTAGATTGGTGGACTTCCCTTTGAATGTACGTTGTGTTGGCATTTTCAATTTGCACCTCTGGAATGCGAGTTGGAAACGGACAGCTATGCACAGATAAACTGCTCTCCTATTGTGAGGGGGAGTTCCCTTTTTGCTGATGTTCGCTTGAAAGATAAATAAAACAAATTTGCCTATCTTCTTTATGATTCTCAACTGTGAGCACAAGGTTATAAAACTCTATTTCTCTACAGAAGAGGTTTTTCCTTTTTAAAACATCTAACTACAGCTAGACCTAAACTAAATGACGCTTTTAATCTCCTAAGTAAATTCAGAGCGAAGGGATTAAAAGTGGACAAGGAATGAATTGTTGTAACACAAAAACTTAAATAAATTTCTTCCAAATTCACATCACAAGACCCATTGTACTTTAATGATGAAAGCTAAAATAAAATTTACATAAGCCACACATCTGACAACAAAACTAGATGATCTAAGATAGAAAATCAGAGCAAAAGGTAGGCATGAGACTTCTATTTCAATATCATAAAGTTGATACAACTCCAGGATAGATATATTGTAGCAAAAGGCAGGCATACAATAAGCTATCAAACACTGAAGAATAGATAACACAGAGTGAACAAGTAGCTGAAATAACAATTTCTACAGGCTAGAATAGGCACAGCAAAAAAACATACAGAAAAATAAAATTTCCCAATCTTCAAGAGGATGAAATTCTGGATGGACCCATCTCAATGAAAATTGAAAAAGCTTCGGCCTTGTTTCTGAAAAACGATCCCTAGAAAAAAGGACCTTGAAAAAGCGTGCCTCCTTGCTTCCTCATTCCAAAACTATGAAGAACACTAAAAAAGCACTTCATTTGGGTCTTCGAATCTTCGTTGAAAGAAAATAAAAATCTTCCTCCTCTGAATGCAACCTGCAAAAGTAATGAATAAAAGAAGCCAAAAGCTTGTCTTTATAGAATTTTAGGGCGAAAAAAATAGCTTTCTTTGTGAGAGCATAAAATTTGAAACTTATCCATGAAGAAAGCAACTTTTATAGCACAAATCCAAGTTGATATGCTCGAATAGGAAGAATCCCTATTTTATAGCTGCCTATGGCTTTATGTGTGAGATGATGAAAAATATCTTTTTTGATGATGTCATCAAACACGCGAAGTTGCAAAAGTGTTAGCCAATTTTCGCTTCGTTTCGACACTTTTGCATTCGTTCTGACTCCAGTATGGCCTGTCCTTGACTTCAACGATATGGCAAACTGTCACCGTTGACTGAAAAAGATGACTGATCATGGCATCTTGAAGATTTATCAACCGTGATTCCATCCCCAGCCTCAAACTGACCATCTGACTGCGAATCTAACCTCTGAAACCTGTCGCCGAACAAAGATTGGAAAACGGCTATGAGGAAACACTGCCAAATGCAAAAATTTTCTAAGGCATGAAAAGTTGGGCGCCTGTAATGTCCCCGTTTCTGGTTTGATCATCAAGTGAAGAATGGATTAGCCTATTCCTCATTCCCGGAGGCTAATTCTAAAATATGAGGGAATGAAGTGGGTTTTGACTTACTCAATTCTGTTGTCTTGCAGGATCCAAGTCAGAAACTCAAAAATTGGCTAAGTCTAAGAGCCATTTCATCTATTCAAGTATCAAGTTGTCAAGACTTGAGTTTGACTGAATCAAGGAGTGGCGCTATCTTTGGAAATGTTGTTAGCAATCTTTACAAACATCATACACTTCAAAAATCAAGGAAATTGGCTAAGTTAGCTTAGGCGCATATTCCACACCAAATCCTCCAAATGTGCGCCTAGGTAAGAATGAAGACTAGGAAATGGACTTGGATTTTCCCATCAAGGCGCTCACCAAGGCATGATTGTTTGTTACTCCAAATGCCACAGGAATTGAAGACTTGACAAGATAATCCTTCAAGTTTCTCTGGGCGCAACTTCATCCTTGCAACACCTTAATGTGCGCCTAGTGGTAGCCACTCAGATTTGAGCCTAAATGGAGAAGTGGCCTCTAATTTCCTCATCCAATCAAGGCGCCCACTTGGAATGATGTTCTAACTTCAAATGTGAGCACTTGCATGGAGAATAATCGTTCAAGTATAGGCGCAAATTCCTTCTTGTGCAAACCTAAAAGTGCGCCTAACCTAGAAGATACTTCCAATCCACTTGGATGTGAGGTGTTTGGGAAAGCAGAGATGAGATATTGACTACAGGAAACAAGGTTAGGTATTGAAGGAGTAAAATCATCTTAGGCGCCAAGTTGTGATCAAACAACATTGAATGAGCGCCTAGGCATATCAAGGCGCCAAAACAAGACTTCATGGCTTTGAAAATGTGCCAAAGTGGGTGAATGATCTCCAAACTCCTCAGTAAGCCAGGGCACTTGGTAAGACAAGTGTTTTGTTTCGTTTCAAAGACTCTAAGTATGAGCGCTCTTAAGAGAGATTGGGCAATTCAAGACTAGGCGCCAAATCCATGTCATTTTATCTCAATGATGCGCCTCATTGATAAAATGGACTCCAAACTCTCCAAATCATCTAGGCGCTAGTAAGGATGATGTTCCAGACTTACCTCAATGTCTCTGGAAGTGAACACTTGCATGCGTGATGAGCCATTCAAGGGAAGGCGCCAATTCACCCTTCCACAGTCACCTTGTTGCACCTAAGGAACTTGTCCCCAAAAGTGCGCCTAAGTAAGAAAAGAGCTTTCAATCTATAGGCGCTTGATAGAAGACAGTGTTTTGACTCAGATATGACTTGAGATGGAGATTTTAGCAAGGAGAGACCTCATCTTTCCTAAGGCGCCAATCTACACCCTTTTCCACCCACAAATGCGCCTAAGGACTAAAAACAAGGTTTTAACTACTCTAGATATGGGCGCTCTCTCCAAGGGGGTCAATCCAACACTTAGAAGTTTCATCTGTTACATAAGATTGTGGGAAAATGTCAAATCCATCTCTAGGCGCCAAAACCACTGTAGAACTTCCAAATCTAGCGGCCAAGTCAGGAGAACACTAGAACTGCGCCTAAGTGTTTCTAGAAGAAGTTAAGGCAGTTAAGGTAGTTACACTACTTGAATTCTCATTGGTCAGAGGAATAGCATTGGGATCCGTGTCAAGGTCTTTGGGTAAGATTGCCAACTCAGGATGAGTTGTCAAGTGGAATATTCTCCTAAATATGCTTCTTGGAAAACGTGTCTTCATTGCCTTTGGAAGGCCTATAAAAGGAGGAGCTCTCTCATTCATTTGACATCTAATCTTTTGGCGAATTTCTCTCTATGAAGCTTTATGCTTGTCTTGAGGCCTGCAAGTTTCAAGTGTTGGGGTGATGCTCCCTCAACTGACAAGGTGATGCTCCCTTGTTGCATTGTGAGGTGTTGACATCTAGTTGACATCATTGGGTTCAATTGAAGTGATCTACATCAACTAGTGAGATAGAGCTAGTTGTGAAGAAGTTGAAAGCATTGTATACATCTAGGCTTCAAGGCCTTTCCTTGTAATCCATTTTGTATATTCATCATCATTGTAATAAGACATTTGCATTGAGTTGAATCAAGTAATAATACAAGTACCCAACTTCAAGGTTGATTCATGTAAGTTGCCTTTGCTATCTTTTCAAGTGTGATGTTAAGTAGATTAAGTAGTTGAAGAGTTAAGTGCAAGTAAATTTATCTAAGTACGAAAAAATTTAGTTAGTATTAGTTGGGTATCTTACAGCGCCCCTAGCCTCCAGGGGCGCCTGGTTTTTTGTGCCTTAGCCATTTTTTGGTGAATTTCAAGTTTTTCAAATTTTTGACTTGCGTGCACGTTCCGGTGACTGTAGACCCCTGTTTGGCTGTCGATTTCTGCCTACCAGAGTAAAACTGAGTCTGATGATCTAGCAAACACGCAAGCTTGATGAAAATTGAACTGATTGTACCCTTTGCCTGCCTCGGAAAACGCGCCAAATTGATTTTCTATGAATCTAACCGCACTAACAGAGGAGGATTTGTCATTTTTTGTGAAAACATGGAAAAATGGCTAAGGCATGAAAAGATGGGCGCCCCTGGCCTCCAAGTGCGCCTGGTTTTTTGTGCCTTAGAAATTTTTTTAATATTTTCAATTTTTCATTGCATTCCTCGATTTATGTGTCAACAGGTCATGTTTGATCATCGTTTTCTATCGTCCGAAGGACTGCTGAGGCGAGACAGGAGGTGAACTGAGTTGTCTGAACATACCTGAGATGAAATCCCAGCTTTTACCAGCTTTCAACTGAGTTTGACCACCCGAAAACAAGCTGACAGAGGTTTTTTGACGTTTCTCGAAAAACACGTAAAAAATTCTAAGGCATGAAAAGTTGGGCGCCACCAGCTTCCAGGGGCGCCTAGGATTCTGTGCCTTAGCCAAATTCATGATTTCCAACCTCTATTTGCAATTTGCTCCGTTTTGCGTGCCGACCGCTGCTTCATGTCGCTGATCTCGAGGTTTCGCCAGTCAACTGCCATTGGATGAGGGATGGACTCTATAGCCTAGGTACATCTAACGTGAATTCCAGTTTTTCATGGCCTGTTGACCACAATGACTGCTTTTGTCAACCCCAGAACTGACCGACAGAGGCATTTCTAGCATTTTCTTGAAAAACACGAAAAAATCTAAGGCATGAAAAGTTGGGCGCCCCTAGCCTCCAGGGGCACCTGGTTTTTTGTGCCTTAGTCAAATTTCAGGATTTTTAACTTTTCTCCTCATTCCAGATCCATCCTGTTGCGTTTCCCGTTCTTCATCAAATCGACGGTTGTTCGTCAGTTCTGCGTTAGCTGAACAGCCTGGATGACTTGAAACTGATCTCTGGCAAATGAACTTCTTCCATTGATGGCTCTGGAGCTCGTGCTTCGCCTTCTAAAAAAGTAGAATTGACCCAGCAAAGAAAACTTGATCTTTTGCAGATTCCGTCTGGACCACTTTGATTGTGAAGCAAAATCAACCAATCAGAACCGAACACGACACCTAAATCGAAGATTATTTTTAGAAACTTTCTATTTTTAGAAAATTTTGCCAGCATCCGTATCTCAAGAAACCCAGAAAACCTAAATTGACATCTATTTTAGAAACTTTCTAAAAATAGAAATTTCTATTTTTAGAAATTTTGACTTTTTTGACTTTTTGACTTTAAACTTTTCTAGACTTTCTCAAAATGCCTTAATGAAGCAAAAAAGAAAATTTGATTGGGTACAACAATTGGCTCTGTCTGGGGACCATGTCGGATACTTATGGCATAGGAGAACCAAGAATCTCTAGACTTTTCTAGCTTGGACCAGTGCCTTATCCATTGGGCAATAGAGTCAGGTTACTTTCCTATTCACCTAGAACAAGACTTTTCCCTACAACACCTAAGACCGGACTTCCTAAAATCACCTAAAAGTTGGAACTTCCAGAACACAAAGAACACAACTGTCACTTTACAAAAAGGAAACACATTACAACATAACAATCACATTACGGAAAGGGGAAACACATTACACACACAAACGCTCTTTTTCCGAGCGAGGACAAGAAGAACAAAAACTGTTACACAAAACCATCAATTGGTTCAGAAAAAAAAGAACCATCTCTCTTTAGTTGTGAAGATTTTCTTGGCAACACAAATCTCTTGTTTCTTTGCAACATCTCCTCAAATAGCCACGGTTCATGCGGGTATTCACATTCAAGCCATGAGAAGTTCATGAGGAACAGGTTGATACGCCAGAGATCAGGTGGAGCATCTTCTTCTAAAGTAAGCAACCTCTGCAACAGGTGAAGGTAGAGAACCTCTTTTTGAAGATATGAAGGAATGTCTTGTGGCCAAAGTATGCTTGTGGGAATGTTAGTCACCACATATAGAACTTGAATTTCATTTATATCTTGAACATATGCAACCTTGAACTCAGTCAATGTATCATCCTCTGAAAAAGGTCGAAGCTGCTGATATAGAATCTCTGTTACTAGTTCCTGGCTCACCGGATCCACAATTGTTATCATCAATTTATCTAGTATTTCAAGTACTTCTTCATCATTCTTATTGGTTGTGTCTTCGTCCATCCATTCCTCAGAATCCGAATATGATAAATCATCAAGATCTGAATCTTCGAGCTTCTGATCATCATCAAAGTATACTTGATGGATAACATCTTCACCTAGTAACTCACTTCGCCATCCATCATTTTGAGTCCCATCAACCTCCATAGAGCAATCTTCTTCAACAAATGTATCCTTGAGATCATGAATGTGCATATCTGGTAGCATCTCACTTTCAGCAACCATGTACCTTTCTTCTTCTGATAAGTAAGTAGGATCAAAAACATATTCTTCTAAGCTTTGTGTTTCTTCATCTGCTTGATTGATCTCACATATGGCATATCTCACCATACACTTGTCGAGGATTTCTGATTTTTCAATATGATTCTCTTTAGTGACCAAGACTGAATATTGCATGAACTTTTCTTCTTCATAAGCCTCTTCATATGTTGTATTTTGTATTGGCTGTATTCTAAGTTGCCGGTTCTGGTATGGGTTTGGGTTCGCGTTCGCGGGTTCGGCCAAAATTTTTTTGGGGGGTTGGGTTCGTTTATATATATAAATATATGTATATGCAAAAAAATTAAGCATAGAATTGAGAATAAAGTGTAGAATTGCAAGAATAAAGTGTAGAACACCACATAGCATCATATAATCAACAAAACCACCATCAACTTGAATATCATAAAACATAAAACTCGAACTTCAAGTTCAATAACAAGATTCAAAATAATAATATCATGTTCAACAATCAATTTTCATTGTTTCAAAGTCAAATGACAAGTGTCAATCATCATATGGATTTGCTAAATCCTCCACATCATCATCATCATCTTGGACATTAGCAGGATCATTTGAAGAACCACAACCAACACCACTGCCACTCGCGGCACTCGCTGAAAAAGTGTGCTTGCTCTCTGATCCCTCAAGTGCAACATGTTTGGATTGGGAAGTAGAAGCATCCATGTCAATTTGCTCTGGCTCCACATCCCACAACTTTGATTCCCCCTCCTTATAGTCTTGCTTTTTGTGCGAAAGGAGACGCAAGTTGGAATGCACATACACTACATTCTTGGAGTGCAATCGGTTGCGCTTTATCGAGTGGATAAGAGAGTATGTGCTCCAATTCCTCTCAGATGCAGAAGAACTAGCAACCTATGATGACAAAGTAGAGAGAGAGTTAAAAATAAAAACTTACAAAGTTAAAACTTATAAAGTTACAAGTTATAAAAATTATGGAACTTCAAACTTCAAATTTTTAAAAGTCTTTAAGATAAAATTATAAATCATAAAAAACATAGAAATTTAGTAAACTTACTTGTGATAAAACTTTGACTGCAAGAGGCTGTAGGCACCGAAATTGTTGGCCATGAAAGTACCACCAATTGTGAGCATCTTTCTTGAATCTATCACGAAGAGCCTCAATGCTTAGACCATTGGAGTGTACAAAATCAGTGAACTCATCAATGACCATATCATGCAAATCTGGATCAGGGAAGAGTATACGAAATGCTGCCTTGTACCCATCAGACACTTCTAAATCTCTCCATGGGGGAACCCTATTTGTCACCGAAAGAATCTCACTGTTGTAATATTTTGGAGTCAATGCAAATGCAAGAAGATGCAGCGGGGTTATCATTGTGTTCCATCTAGCCTCAATAATTTCATGCACTTGCTTGAAGAGAATTTCTTGAGGATCTTTCTCCTTCTCATTTATGATGTTCTTTATCTTCTCTATCATTGAATCAATGCCATCATATATCTCCCCCATGCAAGGCTTGTCCATGTTTGTATAACGCATCATGCTCAAAATGGGCTCGGTGAAACTAAGGAGATACTCCACACGATCCCACCAATAGTCATTTAGGATCATCCCCTTAACATTTGCTGCCCTCTCAGTGTTGCTTTGCCTCCATACGAACCAAGTAGTGCTTGTTACCATGTTGATAAGAGCCTGTTTGACCTTCACAAGTCATCTCAAGGCAATTGTGTTTGAGGCAAAACGAGTCTCGGCAACCTATTGAAATATCAAAAATAAACAGTACAATAAATAAAATTTAATTTAAACATTTAAAAAATTGAAAACAAACTTTAACTTTTAAGAAGAAATAGAATATGTGAAATTAAAAATTTAAAGCACTATGAAAAATTTAAATTTAAAAATATATTGCTTCACTTACCTCCAACAACTCCAATGTAGAAAATAATCTAAATATGCTTTGGGACATGTGGTGGTTGGTGACGAACATTCGTATCTCCTCGGCCTCTGCATACAACTCTCTAATCCAATCAATTTTTTTCCCAATCTTTTGTAGCATTAGATTGAGAGAGTGGACAGCACAAGGTGTCCAAAAGATATGTGAATATCGTTCCTCAACCAACAACCCAACAGCTCTACACTTTTTTGTGTTGTCCGTTATCACTTGAACAACATTACGAGGTCCCACATCCTCAATGGCTGCAATGAAGATCTGAGCAATAAATTCACCATCCTTCACCTGTCCCTCACAATCCACAGCTCTCAAAAACATTGCCCCTTTAGGGGACATTGCAGTGACATTGATCAAAGGCCGATTTCTTGCATCTTTCCATCCATCAGAGACAATCGACACCCCTATCTCACTCCATGAATCCCTTAAGGGCTTCAATGCATCTTCTATACTCTTCACCTCATTCTCCAATAAGGTGCCACGCACCTTCTCATAACCTGGGCTCTTATACCCTTTTGGAGCCTCATTAATTTTTCTCACCATCTCTTGCCAATATGGTGAGCGAACAACATTGAATGACATACCATTTGCATAAATGCATCTGGCTATATGTTGGTCAGCAATATCTCGAGCCTCATTTTGAAATGATGTTTCCAAAGGTCCCTTTGGTCTCTTGTTTGTAGTGCTTGTGGGTTGCTCTTGAGGAGTGACCAAAAATGGGTGGCTCTCTATCACAACATTGGAACTAGAAATAGATGGAGGATCCATTCTTTGATTTCTGCCTCTTTTCCTTGACATGTTTGCTACTGATTTACGGCCTGCTGCTTCATCTGCTGCTTCTTGCTCCGTGATATATGCCAGCACTTGCTCTCGTGGTATAGGTTTATTACTCTTTCCTGGGCAAGCTTTGATCCCCATCCCAGGGATGTTACACAAATGGGCTTTCACCTGACTATATGAACTGTTATATTGCACATCACAGCCATTGCATTTCCAAAGGTAACCCCCACCACCTGGTTGTTGTTGAATCATTTCAACATGCCTCCAAAGAGGTGAGTGTGGATCGATTTTGAATTTTGATTTTGATTCTGAGCTAGAACTAGCTGCCATTGTGATTCCTGTCACCTGTGGGTGTGGCAATAAGTTTTGTAAACAAAATGGAAACAATGAAAACTCAAAACTTTCAAGAATCAAAACAAAAAAAAAAGCATGGTGATACATTCATGATTCATATAAATAGTTTCAAAAAAAAAATAAGTTGAAAAAAATTTGTTTGTTGTTCAAAAATGCAAAAAAAAAATGAATAGAGAACCTACCTCTTTGCAAAAATCTCTTCCTTTGATCTTCTTGGCAGCCTCTAAACCGTTGGAAATGAGTAGGAATGGTGGAGCAATGGATTTCCAACCTTCAAGATTCAATCTTCAAGCGTCTTTCTTCAACCACAAAAAAAATTTTGAGTTCAGTCACAATGGAGAGTTTTTGTGTTTTCGAATGAAAGAAATGAGTTGAAAATGGCAAAATTGTGTTTATAATGTCTTTTTAGGGTTTCATTTGCATTTTAGAATGTTTAAAAAAATATAAAATTGATGTTTAAGTTGAAAAAAAAAAAAAATTAAAATGAATGGGGGCGTGGGTGCGTTCGGGGTGCTATGTGGGTTCTCTTTTTTTAGGCTGGGTTTGAACACAGCGAACCCGAGTGCGTCCGGGACGCACCCAGCCCCCTTCCACCGCACCCTGCCCGCACCCACAAAGCACCCGCACACGCACCTTTGGCAGGCGAACCCTGCAACTTAGGCTGTATTGTTAAATGAAGTCTCTTTCTTGTACAAGTTCGTAGATGGAATCAGCATCGTCTTCTTCACTTGTGTGTATGAAAGCTTCTTGAGACAAAGATGAAGACGAGCTAAATTGCAGAAGAAAATTTACAGTGTCCTCAACTGAAGAATCACTCTCCAAGTGATGTAGAAAACTGTCGAGATCCAATGATGACTCTTCCATATGATCTCCGATTTTGAGAAATTCCTCCAATGATGAATCATCTTCAAAATGAAGATCTTGTTCTTGCTCCAATTGCAACGTTTCTTTGGTCTCTTCTCCTTTGAATGTATCAGACACAGGTTCTTCAAACCAACCTTCAAAAGATGAGAAGAACAAATTGGATTCATCATTGCTCTCTGCAGCATATTTGATCTCTTCCTCGTAGTTTTGCTCTTGTGAAGATTGTTGCACTTCTTCCTCAAAGAAAGTATGCAAGTCATGCATTTCTTCAGGTTCTTCCATCAACGATCCTTCTTCATATTCGAAGAAATTATGCAAATTTTCAGCTTCCGATGAACATTCATGTTCCATATGCAAACACATTATGTCGCTTGAAACAGAGTTAGGAAAATGATCCCTTTTAATATTTGATTTACACTGGTCAAATCCCTTCATAGAGCCGCCATCGAATTCGTCAAAGAGACGTTCAGGATTATCCGAAAATCCTTGATTTTCATTTGATGCTTTTAATATTTGCATGAATCTTCTCATCTCAGGGCAATTTTCTCCATCATGTTGGTTTGTTGCATGGAACAAGCAATAGATTTGTATTACAGAAGACACATCTGCCTCTTGACGCATAGGTGATACTTGATGCACAGGTGAAGCAGGTTGATCACTAACATAGTTAATGAAAGAATCTAGTATACTTGAAGGAGATGGAACTTGCCGAAGCGATACAACATTCAAGGGCACCAGTGGCTTGATTGAATCTCTCTGGATCTTTCCTGAAGTGATCATATGATCTTCTAATTCAATAGCATACTCCTGAGCTTCTTGCAGTTGTGTAGCGTGTCTTTGCTTGAGGTAGAAAGCAATTTATGAAGATTGTGCATTCGTGAAACAACTTAGCAAAATTTCTAACGAAGGATTCAAGGTGTTCACGACTTTTCCAACTAGACGGTTGAATCTGGCCACGAATTCTCGCATCGGCTCACTTTTGTCTTTCTTGATGTTTGAGAGTTGTGCAAACAAGGTATGACTGTCTTCTACAGACTTGAAACGGGCGAGAAATTTCTCCCTCATCAACTCCCAACTTGTAATAGAGCTGGCAGCGAGGTGATTAAACCATTCAGTTGCTAAGCTTTGCAATGTTTCCACAAACAAACGCACTGCAACATCTTCATGTGCAACGCCAAGAATCCCACAGGCGGTGGTGAAGGCATAAATGCGGTGGTGAAGGCATAAATGTGCTCATCAGGATGTTGCTTGCCATCACCATGAAACTTCGGAAAACTTTTTCTTGATCCTTCAGGGAGTTCATGATATTCTGCTAGTGCCAAAGGTCCAATGTTGTTACCCCAAGGTAATGGGGGTGGATGCCTCTGATTCTGATTATTGCAAGCATTAATTATTTGCATCACCCATTGCTCTAGGCTGGATTACTGGTTCCTCTTGAGGTTCTTCCTGCTCGACTTCAGGAACTAACTAGATTTTATGAACTATGTTGGATGCTTCTCCAACTTCTGTAGGAATAAGATCTTGGAAGAATGGTTATGTAATATCGTCTCTCCCTCTTCTTGTATAAACCCTGTGAACCAGGATTATCTACTGCCACGCGAGAGATGGTAATACAGGTCTTCCAGCCGTAAGATAGTAGCCGTGTTTCTCCACTGATCAGGACTTTCCTTTTGCACAAATATGAAACTCCTCAAGCTACTAATGATGTTCATTTGCTCTCCTTCCACACGTACAAGATTTGGTTGAATAGCAAGTGGTGTAAGATTGTCTGTTGAACTGGAGCAGTAGGACCCCAAAGAGTCATTCCCGTGTCATAAGCCTAAGCTTGCTTGAAGTTTTATGCCTCATGCCCCACGATGGGCGCCAAAAAAATGTTGGCGTTTCAATTCGCACCTCTAGAATGCGAGTTGGAAACAAATAGCTATACACAGATAAACTACTCTCCTATTGTGAGGGGGAGTTCCCTTTTGCTGATGTTCGCTTGAAAGATAAATAAAACAAATTTGCCTATCTTCTTTTTGATTCTTAGCTGCAAGCACAAGGTTATAAAACTCTATTTCGCTGCAAAAGAGGTTTTTCCTTTTTAAAACATCTAACTACAGCTAGGCCTAAACTAAATGACACTTTTAATCTCCTAAGTAAATTCAGAGCGAAGGGATTAAAAGTGGACAAGGAATGAATTATTGTAACACAAAAACTTAAATAAATTTCTTCCAAATTCACATCACAAGACCCATTGTACTTTAATGATGAAAGCTGAAATAAAATTTACATAAGCCACACATCTGACGACAAAACTAGATGATCTGAGATAGAAAATCAAAGCAAAAGGCAGGCATGAGACTTCTATTTCAATACCATAAAGTTGATACAACTCCAGGACAGCAATATTGTAGCAAAAAGCAGGCATACAATAAGCGATCAAACACTGGAGAACAGATAACACAGAGTGAACAAGCAGCTGAAATAACAATTTCTAGAGGCTAGAATAGGCACAGCAAATTTTGCTATCACAATTACCACTTTTTTGTTCTTTACAACGGGCAAGGCTGCCCTTATTTATACTAAATCAAAGGAGTAGGGAACCCTAAAATCTCCTTGATTTACCCTAACTAACTTGCCAACTCGCAAGTTTTATTTCTATTCTAAAACAAATATTACAACTAACAAACGCTTTAAAACAATTTGCTTTAAAGCAAAGAAAACTCCAACTAATACAAAGTGATGTTTTCCTATTTTAAGGATGGATGAGCTTTGGATGAAAGCAAATGCTTTAAAACACAAAGCATTGAGTTAAAGCTGCTTTTTGTGTCTCATCCTCATCTTCATTGTTGTCCCGTTGGTGACATCATGCATGGATATTTTGGGAAATAATATCCTCCAAAAAGCATAGTTTGACTGAAAAAAGCTGGCACATGGGTTTTGTAAACAATTCCATTCTAAAGCAACCCAGATTGTCGGATTTTGAAAAAGCTGAGGATTTCCTGAAAAAGCAACAAAAAAGCATATTCCAAAAAAAATAAAATTTCCCAATCTTCAAGAGGATGAAATTCTGGATGGACCCATCTTGATGAAAATTGAAAAAGCTTCGGCCTTGTTTCAGAAAAACGATCCCCTAGAAAAAAGGACCTTGAAAAAGCGTGCCTCCTTGTTTCCTCATCCCGAAACTATGAAGAACACTGAAAAAACACTTCGTTTGGGTCTTCGAATCTTCGTTGAAAGAAAATAAAAATCTTCCTCCTCTAGATGCAACCTACAAAAGTAATGAATAAAAGAAGCCAAAAGCTTGTCTTTATAGAATTTTAGGGCGAAAAAACAGCTTTCTTTGTGAGAGCATAAAACTTGAAACTTATCCATGAAGAAAGCAACTTTTAAAGCACAAATCCAAGTTAATATGCTCAAATAAGAAGAATCCCTATTTTATAGCTGCCTATGGCTTTATGTGTGAGATGATGAAAAATATCTTTTTTGATGATGTCATCAAACACGCGAGGTTGCAAAAGTGTTAGCCAATTTTTGCTTTGTTTCGACACTTTTGCATTCATTCTGACTCCAGTATGGCCTATCCCTGACTTCAACAATATGGCAAACTGTCACCGTTGATTGAAAAAACTGACTGATCATGGCATCTTGAAGATTTATCAGCCGTGATTCCATCCCCAGCCTCAAACTGACTATCTGACGACATCTGACTGCGAATCTAACCTCTGAAACCTGTCGCCGGACAAAGATTGGAAAATGGCTGTGAGGAAACACTGCCAAACGCGAAAATTTTCTAAGGCATGAAAAGTTGGGCGCCCCTAGCCTCCAGGGGCGCCTGGTTTTTTGTGCCTTAGCTATTTTTTGGTGAATTTCAACTTTTTCAAATTTTTGATTTGTGTGCGTGTTCCGGTGACTATAGACCCCTATTTGGTTGTCGATTTCTGCCTGTCAGAGTACAACTGAGTCTGATGATTTGGCATACAGGCAAGCCTGATGAAAATTGAACTAATTGTACCCTTTGCCTGCCTCAGAAAACGCAACAAATTGATTTCCTGTGAATCTAACTGTGCTGACAGAGGAGGATTTGTCGTTTTTTGCGAAAACACGAAAAAATGGCTAAGGCATGAAAAGATGGGTGCCACTGGCCTCCAGGGGCGCCTAGTTTTTTGTGCCTTAGAAATTTTTTTAATATTTTCAATTTTTCATTGCATTCCTCAATTTCCGTGCCAACAGGACCTGTTTGATCATTATTTTCTGTCGTCCGGAGAACTGCTGAGGTAGGACAGGAGGTGAATTGAGCTGTCTGAACATACCTGAGATGAAATCCCAACTTTTACCGGCTTTCGACTAAGTTTGACCACCCGAAAACGGGCTAACAGAGGTTTTTTGACGTTTCTCAAAAAATGCATAAAAAATTCTAAGGCATGAAAAGTTGGGCGCCCCCAGCGTCCAAGGGTGCCTAGAATTTTGTGCCTTAGCCAAATTCATGAGTTCCAACCTCTATTTGCAATTTGCTCCGTTTTGCGTGCCGACAACTTCTCCTTGTCGCTTATCTCAAGGTTTCGCAAGTCAACTGCCACTGGATGAGGGATGGACTGGATAGCCTAGGTACATCTGACGTGAATTCCAACTTTTCAGGACCTGTTGACCAAAATAACTGCTTTTGTCGACCCCGAAACTGACCGACAGAGGCATTTCTAGCATTTTCTTGAAAAACGCGAAAAAATCTAAGGCATGAAAAGTTGGGCACCCCTAGCCTCCAAGGGCACCTGGTTTTTTGTGCCTTAGTCAAATTTCAGGATTTTTAACTTTTCTCCTCATTCCAGATCCATCCTGCTCCGTTTCCCGTTCTTCATCAAATCGACGACTGTTCATCAGTTCTGCGTTAGCTGAACAGCCTAGAAGACTTGAAACTGATCTCCGGCAGATGAACTTCTTCCATTGATGGCTCTAGAGCTCGCGCTTCGCCTTCTGAAAAAGCAGAATTGACCTAGCAAAGAAAACTTGATATTTTGCAGATTCCGTCTGGACCACTTTGATCGTGAAGCAAAATCAACCAATCAAAACCGAACACGACACCTGAATCGGAGATTCTATTTTTAAAAACTTCCTATTTTTAGAAAATTTTGCCAACATCCGTATCTCAAGAAACCCAGAAAACCTAAATTGACGTCTATTTTTAGAAACTTTCTAAAAATAGAAATTTCTATTTTTAGAAATTTTGACTTTTTTGACTTTTTGACTTTAAACTTTTCTAGACTTTCTCAAAATGCCTTAATGAAGCCAAAAAAAAATTGATTGGGTACAACACGTTAGTAGAAAATTGTAAAAATTATAAAAAAGTATAATTGTTGCTAGAGTATTTTGTGTCTGTTATTTGTGCATTTAGTAGGGGTTACTATAGTCTTGACATAAAGTGAAATGCATCTTTCCAAACATACTCACCTTATCTCAATTTCTTGCAACAATGGAAAATCTAAACCAACTCTCAAGTTTCTAAACATTCTGACCACACCTTTACTACTTGGAACTTCTAATCCCTTCACATTCTAGCTTAGGATTTTCATTTAACAATGGATTAAGGTTTAGGCAATCTGTCCACATATCTACAGATCTCGGTTTGGCTTTCATTCTCCTTAACACTCTTCATATCTATCTTTTCTTTGGACAGAGAAGCACTTTAACTTCCTCTCTTTTCTTATATCTGTCCAACCTCCTTCTACGTCCTCTTTAAGAATTACTTCTTGAATTGCTCATTTAGGTAAGGATGAGAAATTGTTTTCATTCCTAGCTTCTCTAGAATCTCACATGTTGAATCTTTAGTTGACAGCTTCATTCATAAGATAGGAAAGACAGCTTCTGGAGAAAACTGTATGAGAATCTTTTAATCAATGTTATAAAATTGCAAACTAAGGCTCCTTTTAAAGATAACTATAATAAGTACAAGATGCCCTTATTCGGAACCAAAGAAAAGTAATAAATGAATTATTCATTAACTCATTAAATTCGTTTAACCACTCTATTGAAATAATTAAATGAGCTAGTCATTATAACAAATGATTACTTTGCCGATAAGGGTGTGGTTCAGTGGTTAAGTCGCTCGATTGTAGTGGCGGCCACCAGAGTTCAAACCCCCGCTGGGCCAACGAGCTCGCGGGCTTTACACCTTCGCTGGGCCAACGAGCTCGCGGGTTTGAAGTGTTTATGCTAGGGGATGAGGTCCCCTGTGTTGTGGCCTCACCGGTTTATTGCTCCAGGCAAAAGCATTCACGTGGAGCCGGAGGGCGTGTCACACCAGTGTCGCCGGTCACGTTAAAAAGTTTACCAGGTGCATTATCTTTTTAAAAAAAAATGATTACTTAAAGCTCTAATACTATTAAATGCCTATTATTGTATTGCTAAAGATTTTTTTAGCATATTAATAATTGGCCTCCCTATGTGATTGATGCCCAAGCCAACATCTCTAATCCACCATTTTTTGTGCTTGTGCATCTCCACAACTTTCCTCAGGGGCCGCTTAAAATAGTGATCCTCCAAAGCCAAAAGCTTAGTGTTCGCAATACAAATGTGGTGCTTAGACTTTAAAGAGTGCTTTGCAAACATGATCTTAACCACCTATTACTTTTTTAAATCAATTGTCGTGTTCATTAACCTTGCTGATGACAGAATGGCCCATTTCACCAATATACAACAGCCCACATGAACAATCAATATGGTACATGCCACTTTTTTAGTATGTTGCAAACAATACTGATTAACTTCCTGAGTTTCTTGTGAGGTAGAAAGGTTGAATTGATGCTCTTCTTTTCCAAAAAAAACTTGTCAGAGATACCTTCAACATAAGGGAGAAAGCCCATGGGAATTCCCAACGAATCATCACATTTTGTCTCTCCTACCTTCTTGCTTACTTAAAAGCCCTAGAAATCCACTTTGTAGCAAGTGCTCTTGAAACGTATAATCAAATGTTTTATCTCTTGTTCCAAATGCTCCTAATCACAAATTCAAAAAGTGCTTGTAGCTAAGGTTTTGAGGACACCAGCTTTTTACACAAGATGATGAGAAGCATGAAGACAGAGATCCATATAAGTAGATTTCTTGTAAACCTATTGGGCTAGATTCCCATCAGATTTCTTTGAACAAAGGACATCAAGTAAAAGGCAATTTACCCTCAGACTTCAACTCTTTTGAGAGATTTATTCTATCCATAATGTTATTAATGCACGTATGGAACCCCTCCCACTTTTCCTCACCATGTTGCGACCCTAAATTGATATCATCAACATATCTTTTCCACCATCTTGGTTTCAATGGGAAAGAGTTGAGAGTTTTTTCTTCAATATAATCCATAAAAAGATTGACCAACACTGGAGATAATGCGGATCCATGAAAACACTTCCTGCTGACTCAAAAATGACACCCCTGTAAGTGAAGAGAGTTCACTTTAAACATAGTTCAACCAACAAAGGTTTCTCTTCATTTGTGTGTCTTTTAGGCTTTTAGCTACATCAACAACTTCATCGGTAGGTACCTTCATGTATAATGGCACTGCATCAAAGCTCACTAGAATCTACTCCTCATTAATTTCCTTGTCTTTGCAAAAGTCAGCAAGCAATGGGCTTACAACTTATTGATTAAGCTGAAGCCCATCACTTTTAGGATCTGTTCGAAAGAACTATACCCAGTGTTTGGCCGCCCGTCACCTGTCAAGGGCTCAGAAAATGTTTTAGCCCAGATATTGCCTTATGATTTATATATTGGGCCATAAAGTCATTTATTGTCTGACTTAGGACTTACTGGAAAAAGTTTTAAAAAGATCAAAAGGAAAGGGTAATGAAAAGAGGGTAGAAAAGGAAGATAAGAAACAGGGGAGATTTCTTGATGCAGTAACATTGAGCAGACTATGAAAACAGTACCACCTATTCTATGTAAAACCAACTGCCAACAGAAAGATAATCTTAACAGATCTACCAAAAACAGTACATAATGAAAATCCTTTTGCATCCAAACTGTCACTGAGTGTCCAAGTCCAAACTTTAACAATCTGAGTAACAAATATAAATTCAGCATTTAACCATAAAGTAATATGGAACAGAAATCACAGAAAGAGACTAAATCACACAGAGACAAACAGCATGAAGAAATAAAATCTATCTGCAATTTACTATAAATCAAGAAAGATTGTTGAAAGCCTCAACAAAAATAACACTAGAGTTGTCCAGACTTTTCCCCCCAACAACCACCTCCACAACTAAGCTAACCAACTATATACGTAGCACCCAAAGGCCAGAAACTGATTACAATCAAAATCTGATCTCCAATAGGACAGCAAAAGAAACCCTTCCAAAGGAATTTCCCTCCATCCAAGGCATTACCTCCAAGGCCCAATAGGAATGAAGAGTCTAAGAACAAATTCCAAAGGAAGAAACTATGTTTGTCATGCAGGAAGCCGTGGGTGTCTAGGCATGGGTGTTTGGGCAAGGGACAGGTGCATTTCATAGAGGTAGTTTCAAATGATGATTCAGAGACAAAAGAACCTAAGGTTGTAGTGGATGTGGAGGAACATGAGGAATGAGGTTCTTCTAGAGGCACACTTGCCACCCTTTCAAAAGCACTAGGTATCATCCTTTTCGAGTTCGTGGAGTATTGCAGGGTCATAAGGTGACAGTCTTGATTGATTGTGGAGCTACCCATAATTTCATTAATGAGAGTTTGGTGACTAGGATGAAATTGAAGACAAATAACTTTGAGGGGTTTAATGTGATTGTAGCCAAAGGATTTACTATTCCATGTACATGAAGGATCCAACAACTTGACATCACCTTGGGGAGGCATGAAGTATGAGATGACTTCTATGTGGTTAACATAGGTGAGACAGATGTAGTTTTGGGTGTGTAGTGGTTGCTATTAGAATAATATCTTTCTATTTATGTTATTAATGGTCATCCAGTAGTTTCTAACTTCGTCTTGCGTTAACGATTGTTTCTTTTTAGAAACATCATCCTTGTAATTCTATTTAAGGAGCCTTCATCTCCTCTGTATAATGAACATCATCAATTCTTTGAACATGGTATCAGAGCGGGCAATTTGAAAATAAATTCTTCGGCACCTCTATCTCTTCTGAAATTTGTGATTTTCTAAGAGAACATCTTGAAAAATTCACGTCTCTCTTTTGTGAAAAGAAATTCGCGATTTGTGCAAAGTCGTGGTTTAGGGTTCTCTGGGCACGATTTTTTCTTGGCTCGAAGACTTTTGTTGCTTTGTTTTTCCGCATGAGAAGCTATCTAGGCACCTTTTTCATCTTCTCTTCTGTTCGCGTGTTTTCTAGATGCGATTTTGTGGCAAAATCTGGCATTTTTTCCGCGTTTTGTGCTCTTCGAGGTCGCGTTTTATTTTCTTTCCTTCTGGACACGATTTTCTGTGACCGGGTTTCGTGCTTCTTTCTCTGCCCGTGCGCGACTTCGAGCTAGGGTTTTGATAAAACCCTCTGTTACTTTTTTTTCGGCAGCTCTTTTTGGCAGATTCTGAGCTCGATGGGGGATTTTTTGTACCATTTTCAATTCTGGGCAATCGATGTTCTGTTTGGGTTTTAATATTTTTCTCCCTTAAAAAAATATGTTCTGGGTTTTAATATTTTTCTCCCTTAAAAAATATGTTCTGGGTTTTCATAATTTTTCTCCTTAAAAATTTATGTATGGTTTTTTTATTTTTTTGCCTGAAAAAAATCATGGGAGGGTTTATAATTTTTTCCTCAAAAATTAAGGGTTTGCTCCTGTATGCCCTAGTCAGGGTTTTCGCAGTTCAGGAGGGCTCTCTGGTTTCTGGACAGGTTTTACCTTTTTTCCTTAAAAATGATGATTTGTATTCTGATCCGTGTCTTGGATTTTGTGTCTAGTTTTGATCGATTTTTCACATTAAAAATCGTGTCCAGTTTTGATCGATTTTTATCTTGGGTTTGGCGATTTGTTTCCTCAAAAATTGTGGTTTGCTGCAGTCTGTTTTGATCACACCTGGCATTGCTGGGGCGAATATCTGCACAACTGGTTTGCTGCAGTCTGTTCTGGAGCGTCATGCTCATCTGCAGAAGTTTGGAGGGTTTGTCCATTTTTCCTAAAAATCGTGGTAGTAGTTCTTGGTGTATCTCTGGTTACACGGAGGGATAGTTTTCCAACATCAGGTTGGACGATTGGTGTTGTTTTTCCAAAAGTTCTGCAGTTTCTGGGAGGGTTGGTGACAGACTCATCTCAAGTGGCAGAGTCAGTGACAAGCTCTTGTTTTTTTTGCAGAAGCGTTCTGAGAAGTAGGAGGCAGCCTTCTCTGTTATCTCTTTGGGTAGTTAGAATAATGACCATTAAGGGAGGGTATTAGAATAATATCTTTCTATTTATGTTATTAATGGTTATCCAGTAGTTTCTAACTTCGTCTTGTGTTAACGATTGTTTCTTTTTAGAAACATTGTCCTTGTAATTCTATTTAAGGAGCCTTCGTCTCCCCTATATAATGAACAACATCGATTCTTTGAACAATTGCATTCACTTTGAGAGTTTACCCAGAACTATCAGACTATGGAGCACCAAGGGTTGTTTCAGCCAAGAGGATGGAGAGAGCCTTTTGCAAAGGACAGGTAGATTGGGTGGCACAATGTTTGCTAGCCGATGGATTTTCACCCACAAGTGAAAAGACTGCTCATATAGATATTCAACCCATTATGGACAAACATAGCATGGTATTCAGTGATATTCCTCCAGGGTTACCACCAGATAGAGGATTTCAGCATGTTATTGAGTTGGAGGAGGGATCGATGCCAGTCATCACTACACCTTATCATCATCCAAGGAGGTACAAGGAAGAGATTGAGAAGGTGATTAAGCAAGTTATTAGATATGGGATATATATGACCAAGCTCTAGCCCCTTTGCTTCATCTGTGGTGTTCGTTAAGAAGGATGGTACATGAGGATGTGCATCGACTATAGAGAACTTAACAAGAAGACAATCAAAACCCGCTACCCAATTTCCAGGTTCGATAAGTTGATAGATGAGCTTCATGGCGCAATATATTTCTCCAAGATTGATTTGCGATCTGGGTACCATCAGATAAGGATGAGAGAGGAGGATGTTCACAAGACAGCTTTCAGGTGCCACTATGGGCATTACAAGTTTCTAGTCATGCCATTTGGATTGACAAATGCTCCAACCACGTTTCAATCTTGCATGAACCAAGTATTTATTAAGCAATTGAGGAAATTTCTCTTGGTTTTCTTTGATGACATATTGATCTACAAGAAGAATTGGGAGGATCATTTGAGACACATATAGATGAGGTCTTGGGTATACTTGAGCAACAGTCACTTTTTGCCAAAGCATCCAAATGTGAGTTCGGCTTGACTGAGATTTTGTATTTAGGGCACAAGATTAGTGCCCAAGGAGTCAATGTGGATGAGGAAAATTTTAAGGCAATAATAGATTGGCCTCATCCCAAGACTATATCACATTTGAGAGGGTTTGTGGGACTTTGCAGCTATTACAAGAGGTTTATCAAAGGGTTTTCACAACTGGCTGCCCTCTTGACAGATTTGATAAAGAAAGAAGCATTCTCTTGGAGTGAGTCAACACAAAGAACTTTCAACAAGCTCAAGGAGGTAATGAGTTCATGCCCCGTTTTAGCTATTCCATATTTTTCACTTCCGTTTGTTTTGGATTGTGATGCTTCAGGAGAGGGTATTGCGAAATGTCCCAGACTTGAGACGGGCCGACTTCTCTGGATGAGATAAAATTTAAATTAAAGATTTAAATTTATATATAAAAAGAGATTAAAGTTTAAAATAAAACAAATAATGGTCTAAGAGAGCCGACCTCATCCATAAAGCTGGCCAACTTGAAATCAGGCCGACTCTCCTTGTTGAAGCGCCTAAGAACAATCTGAATATACTTATACAGCGATTTATTTAAAAGGCAAAAGGCAGCGACTTGGATAAACAGAGATACGATCTGCTCTACATAACTATTAGTTTGTTGAGGCAGAAAAGACAAAAGAATAATCTGATATGGCAGTGATCAGTTGTGAAGAGAAGCAATTCCCTCCAAAAGGGATATCCATTGGGAAGAGACATATTGTTTCACAAAAGACACATCCTCTTAAAAATTATAAGAAGCCAGCGGTGGGAACACTTGAGGACAACAATGGATTAAGGAATAATTATCTGTAATATAAAGAGCAGAGACAAATATTAAAAGGCGGCCAGGAATATATATCAGCAGTGATATATATAATTATAGTTGTGACAGCAAATATTTATCTATATTGTATTACAACAGCAGCACCACCCTATACTGTTACAGCAAGAATATATTGATATTGTAACTGAACTTATCAAGAGGTATATTTTTTTACCCATTTAACCCAATGGGCCATCACATGGAATGAATGTGAAATGCATATTAGGGGACAAGCAGTAGCACTAGTCCCTTCATCAAGTAGCTCACCCCAAGTTGGATGGACGGGTGTTTCTGTCACAATATCTTGAAGTTCTTCCTCAATCACAAAGAATTGAATGATAGACAGCAAAAATGGGTAAGTAACTTGCAAGCTTGTAATTTTGATATTGAGTATGTTAAGTGGAAGAATAATGTGGTGGCTGATGCATTATCTAGGAAACTTTATTTATGTTCCATGACGGACATATCTGTTGATTGGAGGGTTTCTATAATAGCTGAGTATGCTAAGAATACATTTGCTATTGACATTCTGGATGGCAAGTTACAAGATGACAGGAACAAGGTGGTTGATGAGCTTATTCTCTATAAGGATCGGGTGTACCTTGTACTAGTATCGAAGATGAAAGAGAAGATTTTGAGAGCATGTCATGACATACCATTGGCTGGTCATCAGGGGTATTTCAATACATACAAGCAGGTCAGTGATTTTCATGGAAAGGCCTCAAGGGGGACGTTCTGAAGCATGTTAAAGAATGTTTGGTATGTCAACAAAACAAAGTAGACATTTTCAGCTGGTTTGTTACAGCCCCTACCCATTCCAAATCAAAAATGGGAAACCATCTCTATGGATTTCATCACAGGTCTTCCACGAGTGCAGGGTAAGGATTGTATTTATATGGTTGTGAATAGACTTACTAAATATGTGCATTTTTATGCTATATCTTCAGAGTATAGGGCTCCACAAATGGCTGATTTATTCTTTAGAGAGGTGTTTAAACTACATGGTCTGCCTAGCAACATTGTGAGTGACAGGGACAACAAGTTCATTAGTTTGTTTTGGCAAGAACTCTTCTGATTGACAAGCACAGAGTTGACTCCCAGCATTAGTTGTCACCCTCAAACGGATGGACAAACTAAGATTGTGAACAAGTGGATCAAAGGGTACTTGAGGAATTATGTTACAAGGCAGCAAACAGGATGGATTAGGTGGCTACATTTTGGGGAATATTGCTACAATTCCACTCATCACATGTCTATAGGTATGACTCCTTTCAAAGCACTATATGGATATGATATCTTATCTTCTGTGGATTTAATTCTTTCGAACAACAAAGTCCCTGGAGCTAGAGATTTAGTTCAGCAGAGCATGGATATTTTGAATGCACTCAAGAAAAATTGGAACAGGCGCAAAATCAGCAAAATATGTATGTTGATCGTCACTGTACAAAGAGGCATTTTGAGGTGGGTGACTTGGTTTTTTTGAGGTTACAGCCGTATAGGCAATCTTCCCTCAAGGGGAATGGTGCGGAAAAGCTCAAGCCACGATTTTACGGGCCTTTCAAGATCATCCCGAAGATAGAAGAGGTGGCTTATGAGCTGGAATTACTAGGAAACAGCAGAATCCACAATGTTTTTCATGTATCTTGCCTTAAGAAGGTGCTAGAACAGCATATCACACCTACCTTGGAGCTGCCACCACTTGATGATGAAGGAAAATTGGTTTTAGAGCCCGAGGTTGTCATTGACATGAGGAAGAAGAGACTACGGAATAAAGTCATTTCAAAATATTTGGTTAAGTGGAAGAATTTGTCAATCAAGGATGCCACATAGGAGGGAACAAAGATGTTTGAGCATCCAAATCTGAATTTGCTTGAGGGCAAGCAATTTGGGGAAGGGAGGACTATCATGTCCCCTCCTTCCCGCCAAAGAATTCACTTTATTTATTATTTTAAAATAGTGTTTTAAACACTAATATATAATATAATATAAATTTATATATAATATAAAAATAAAGTAACCAATTTTCAATTCAAATGAGGCACTCATTTGGGCCCATTGGGCCTATCCAGGAGAGGTATACAAGCAAGTTTCATTTCTTCATTTTAGGATCATCCAGTTTTTGAATTTCAAGTTTGCTGATTTCAGTCTACTCAAGCCAACTGGGACATCAAAAAAAAAAGTAACACAACTTATGCCTCCCTAAGCGCCAACTTTAAAGGGGTCATAAAGTCACCTTTTTAAAATAAATAAACACTTAAGTCTAATATTAAAATTAACATTAGAAACTTAAGTGAATATTTTAAATATTTCCCCGGAGTTATGGAAACCACTGCCAAGGCCCCAAAAACCCAGACTAGACATGCCGATAAGTAACTAAGACCAAAGGACGATGACGAGTGCTGAAACGGTGACTCTCTGAAAATAGGCGTGCTCTCCAAGAAAAGTGGAGCACGGGTCGGGTGTCTGAAAACGCTTCTGAAAGCGTCACCGCGAAGCCTAATGTCAATTGAGCTCAATGCCGCAAATAGAAAACCCGAATAAGCTGAACAACTACATCTCCAAGAACTGTGGAGTTCCCTTAACAACCAGATTAGCCTACAGGAACCCGTGGAATAGGCTAACGGTCACCAAAGCTGACTAGGCACAAGAAGGGGACATTACAACTGATGTTATCAAATTTATAATAGTAATTGTCATCTGCTGTGAGCTGTGTTTGAGGCTCAAACAGTCACTGGGTGTATTGCTAGTAAATTGCAAACATCATTTGATTTTGTAAGTCATTTGTACTGCTGCCGATATCAGTAAATTGTAAACATCATTAATTTTTCTGTATGTTCTTAGCACTGCTGTTCTAAACTGTGATAAACAATCAAATTCTGGCGAAGAAAATTAGCTGAAAGTCACAATAACTGTTAGGGATATTTCAAAGCAACCCAATAGACAGCATCTCAGCTGATCCTCTCTAACCTAGGCAGTTTCTTTCATCTTTTGTCTTGTAAAGGCTGATTTCAGCCCAAAACGAAGATGTCTGAGGTGAGTTTGGTCCAGACAAGTAGGTCCCTATCATGCAAGTTTTGGAAAAATTCTATGTCAGCATGAACATGTAAGGCCAAGGGTATGTCAGCACAACCCCACCTCTATAATGTGTTGGGTCAAATATGATAAAATTCAGAGAGTTTCAGCATAAATCCAAGTTCATTCCCAGATGATATTCATGGCTTTTTATAATGCCGTAAATACCTGGACATAACCACCTTATCTAATCACAAGTCTATAAATTGCTATGTTTACAACTTTACATGATTTGAATCTCTAGGGTTCATACAGACCTCATGAATCCTTTAAATCTGAAATACAACATATATGACAGTGAATTTGCAACACCAATTATCAAATTCTAGAAACATTGCCAAAAAACTTTCTGACCATTTTTAGGTAGTCGGTTTTGAAATATTCAAAGGTCTAGAAATAGGGGGAGGGGGGCAGAGCGACAAAAGAGGGAGAGGGAATTCATGCAACTCAGGAAGGCACCTCTTACAATTTTCAAGGGAGGTAATATCCCAGTGAATCTATATTTATCTAGATTTACAATAAAACCTTATCTAGTTTTTTTTTATCACATCATGTTATTCTAAGACATTTCATTTTACTTTCAGGCATTTTGTCAAACACTAAGCAGGCATCGCATATCCAACCTCGAAAAACACGGGCGGTACCGAATTTCTGTGGAAAGAAAATGATCAACAAACCAAAGAATTATCTCTAATTTATTTTTAATATATAAAAAGAAAATCTTTGGAGCGGCATTGATCTTCTATGGTGCAGAGCTCCCTTTAACAAATTCAGCTAAATTTATACATTGCCTCAGCTGGAACCCAAAGCAATAGCCGTTATATTTAACATTTCCATGTTATTGTAAAACTATGCCCAATTCTAGAAATCAATGACTGATAATAACAGAGGAAAAAGCTAATACTGCTCTGAACCTCAAAATTCAGGTGAAAAATGTTTTTTCAAGCAGAAGGGTTGGGAATCTACCGGGTTGATTTGACGAGAAATCGGATTAGGGTTTATACGCGATCACAGGCGCAGGTCCCGGGTTCGAGTCTCCACGCGGAATTGTTTGAGGAGAGTTTTATGGTGTCCGGTACTATGATGTCGTCCAGTAGCGGGCAGACCTCGCAGTTTCAGTAATTGGCTCGGCAGAATTCGCTGTATAATCTGACGCTGGAGGAGTTGCAGAATCAGCTTCAGGATGTGGGGAAGCCGCTCAACAGCATGAATATAGACTAGCTTTTGCTCAACATTGGAATGGCGAACAGCCAAACCTTTTCCACGGCGATTGACGGTAATAACTAGCAATTGAACCCATTAGGTTAAAAAAAAATTGGAGTAAAATTTTGTCGGTGATTTTTTTTTTTTTTTTTTTTTTTTACCTCGCCTCACAGTGAATGTTTTAATTATGTGGAAAATGAGATAAAATGTATGTAGTTTATTTAAATGTGTTGTTTATAGGAGAGAAACTAGTGTCACCTAGTGGCTAGTACTTCTATTTGTTTGTGTTGGTATATGTACTACAGTAAGATTGACAATATGAATGCATTGGAATGAGACATCATCATATTATATGGTTTACAAACATAAAGCAGTATGTATTTGTGCTTTGAAGGTTGAAATATGAAAAAATAAAATTGAAGTTGATGAGAAGCGACTAGTGCTCAATGTGAGATAATTTTTTTGAAGTTCCTTGTATCTTAATAGACGAACTTGAGCATTGACTTTGAACAACATGCATGGTATTTTTATTCATATGTAGTTGTTCCTATTGAGGAAGGAACTTTTTGATTACTTGATCCAACAATCCTGATTCTATATTAGCATTGTTGTTTTTTTTTAAAGGAGAGTGACCAATTGAGATGGAGGAGGTCTGTGAGCATGAAAATGATATTTCTAGATTTTGACTACAACTGGTCAATGGATCTTTTTCGAAATGCATGTCAATGGCAATGTTCATTCTACTATTGGCAACATCTATAGGAAGAGAGACAGATAGTTGGAAATTGCTTGAAGAACCTCCAATAAATTGATGATTGTTCTCTATCATTGTTGTTGAAGAGTGCATAGAATTGTTTTTGAGTAGTTCAACAGAGGTGTACATTTTTGCATCTGGTGCAGAATGTTTAATGTTGGAATTCCTGCATGTATAATCAGAGGAAGCATCTTGCAAGATATTTATAGGGTCAGTATAATTTGTATTAAATTTGGAGCTAGAAATGAAAGTAGGGAAAGGAATAATGAATTGATTAGAGATGAACTTACTTGGATTTGAAGTCATTTGAACGAAATTTGTGATTGCTTTGTTGCCTCTCATTGAAATGGCTGCAATATCATAGGCATGTGCAGCCTCTTATGTTGTATCAAATGTTCCAAGCCAATGACGTTGCTTGGAGTTTGGGTCCAGGATTTATGCACCATAATGACCCCATGGCCATTTTTTAACACCTCTATATTTAGGTACATTCATGGAATGTTTGAGTTGGTTAGAAATTTGCTTGCATGCCTCTAAATTTTTGTATGAGAAATTGGTCATGGCATTAATGCCTCTAATGGATATAGTCGCCTTATCATAAGCACAGGTAGCATCTTATGTTGTGTCAAAGGTATCTAGCCATTTACGTTGGTTATAAATGTAACTATAGATTTTTGCTCCATAACAATCGTTTGCACATTTTCTAACACCTATATATTTTTCTTCCCTTCTTGAATTTTTGAAGTTCATATGACTAATAGTGCAACATATAGTAGCTTGATTATTTCTACCACTATCTTTATAGTTTGGTTGTTGTAGATATTTCTTTGCCATATTCTAACCCAAATTTGTTGTTGTTATCAATTGTAGTAAATCTATGCAACTACTATTACATATTGAATTAATTCATTATTTTGATATCCTGCAAAAGATACGTGGCAACAAATAAGCCTTCCTAGCACTTTGGCAAAAAGCGCAGAGACGTGAAAATATTCTTCTCATATAATAAGAAATTTTTACAAGCTGGAACAAAGAAAAACAGAGTGGAGGAAATATATATTCTATGCTTTTACAAAATAGTGAGTATCATGGCCCGTAGTAGAAGATAACTCCAATTACATGTATATCATGAATTATCGATACAGAAATAAGCAAACTATATAGTAATTGTAACAAACATATACTGGAATATATGTCAAGAAGATTATAATATTTGACAAAAGCTACTTTCCAAGGGCAATATCATTATTAACATGACCATCAGGAACCAAAAATGTAGGTTTGTTGGCATCCTCTCCATCAATTGCATGTGGTTGAATTGTTTTGCCAATCTGCTTCCTAGTTTATTGTTTACTGTCCATAAGCATTCGTGTTCTATCATGATTTGTTTACTTATAGATCCATGGAATGATTTATTTAAGGATTCCTTTAATTTTATTACACCCAACAAGACAAACCCAAATCCTTTATGAGTAATCAGTATGTGACTTCTACACATAACTAGTGCCTTTGTAAACGTTAAAGGAATAGACAACAAACAATGCATTTGTTGAGACAAATGATATCAAGTTCATTGATGAAATTTAAAGAAGGTAAAATGTTCAATCTTTTTACTTTTTTTTATTTGATAACTTCCTATTGTTTTGTGAATCTACTTCCTAGTTTATTGTTTTTTCAATGCCCATAAGCATTCATGTTCTATCATGATTTGTTTACTCATAGATGTCTTGTATGCCTTGAAAATAAGAGTGAGATTCACAAAAGGGGGATGTAGAAAAAGACGCATGAGACTGCAAGAATATATAGTATGAAAGGAGTAGTTTTTAAGTGAGATAAAGGATACAAAACTTGAGTATTATATATAATGTAAGTCAAAAGTTTCTCTTGTTCCTACAAGGGCAATCTCATAGGCCATGTTGTGATCCTAGCCAGAGTGGGGAGCTAAAGCAACACCTTTACCTTATACCTTCGTAATGGAAAAATTAGGAGGAAGTGTCATCTTCTATTTCATCTAAGTTATAGCCCTACAAATACTTTGTTAGCAAGTTGATTTTGCATGAGTCTATATCTGCAGACATGGCCATGTTTATTAGTGTATATAAGATAAATAAAAAAAGAAATTCACTTGTAGCTTCCAAAGTGAGCTCTCCTGCTTCAAATTGGCATGTGGATTGGTCCCAATTGATTTTCTATTACAGGACCAAGACAGATATGGCAAAGATCTCAAGACAAGTAGAGCAAAATTTAATGTTTGGAATGTAGAAAACAACATATTAGAGAGGAGTAAAGATGAATACAAGGAGTAGGAAGGGAATGAAAGAGATTGGACTCAAGATTCAAACAAAACAAGAATTAGAAGAAATATTTTTGTAGCATCAACCAAGATAAAGTTGAGAATTAAGAGTTGCTTGGTGGGTTTTGCACAAACTATGAAGTGTTCCACCTTGATTTCATTGAAAGGAAAAAAATAAAATAAAACTAGCACTTGACCCATAAATACACCGATAGGAACAACCGACAAGTTTAGAAAATTTTATGGCGTGAGACAATTCTGAGCACTATGATGCTCACATATAAAAGCCTATTGGTTGATAAAATCTTACTATAAATAAACATTTTGAAGCAGAGAGAGAGTCTTGAGTACATAGTATAGAAATCGCACTCATAATCTGAATTCATGACATATATTTGTGGTCGTAAAGAGACCTTGCATAGGGAAGTTGCAATCGATGCAACCACAACGTTTGAAGACATAATTTCTTCAGGCTTTGTTTTAAGAAGGTAGAGTTTGAAGGGCTCTATAAACAGAACACAACAGTAAAATAATGTATTGTTAGATGATCCACCCCCTATATTTGCAATGCCAAAGAAGGCCCCCAAAAAGTATAGATCCATTTTAACATAATAGAAGCAACTTTAAATTGAATACAGAAACATCAATCCCTCCTACAACAACATTACCAATGCTAGCTTTCAATTAATAGGAAAATAAAAATAAAACACCAATTCGAGCCACTTAGGTGATTCAACGCTAGAGAAAAAACAAGACTCTAAAAGGAAATGAGAGTTCCTCTCTATGTTCATGTGAATGGCAAGAAACTTATGGTTGGAAAATTGCTTGGAGTTTTTCTTGTAAGTGGAATTCTAATATCCCTAACTATAAACAAAAATATGATATATTTACTAGAACGAATAGCCCAGAAGAATTGGATGCAAATGCAATGAAGCATTGGAAGAGCTTTTTCATCTCAACAAAACTCCATTATTTGAAAGTGGGTTAAAGCGATCTGATCAGTGAAATCATCTTAATTAGATATCCATGCCACTCTTTCTCAATCACACAATAGAAGAAAGATTTAGACAATGGCTTCCCCAACTCACAACCTATGCAGGCACTTTGTTTTGCTGGAATTGCATCATTGCATGATGGAGCAAACTAACGAATCATTGAAACGGAGTATGTATCATGGTAAAGGCAATCAATAGAGGTCATAAGAACTGTAGCCAATCTATGTCTAGTGCAAGGTTGATAAGACCAAATCTACTGCAGAAATTGTCCAATCTTTTAATATAGATGCCAAATCCTTATCCCCAGACACTGTCTTTTAATTAATATTATTTGACTTTGGAAGATTGCTTTGATTTCAATTGATTTTGCATATCCTAAAAAATGAAATTGAAATAATTCTCGGTACAATATATTCAATTGATGTGATTTAGATATGCACTATAAAGTCATAGTTTCATTTTGCAAACATTGATTTTATTTTTTGGGTATGGGTCTTTGACACATATAGATTCTATTTTTTTATGAATTGATTTTAGGTATGGACCATACTGGTTTCCTTTAATTTTGGTATGGTTGATATTGACTTGAATATTAAATGTTTGCCTCGATTCACGTGAAGGTAGCAATAAGAGGGTAAACAACCATAGCCAATCAAATATTTTTTCCATCTTTACAAACTATAGTCATCAAAAAATAAAAGAATATGATTGGTTAATAGTGGAGAGGAATAATGCAAAAGTTTTGCATATCGAATGCTAGAGTACCATGCCAAGGCATATACTAATAAGTTAAATAATTTTATTGCTAAAATATTAGTAAAATGATTAAAATAAAAAATTATGTATCATAACTAAAATTCTATCTTGAAATTTATTAGAATTAAATTATATTATGTCTAAAATTTTGAATTTGGTATCATAAATGATTTCAACATGAATGTATCTTAGAGGGTGTGTTCAAATTGAAATATGCTTTTTGATAGATTTTGAAAGTTTCCATCATGAAGGGGCAAGTGGCTCAGTGGTGGAAAATCTCACCAATCACAAGTATGTTCTAAGTTTGAATGCCAGTCTATTCACTATTCTCATTAACGTACCTATAATTCCTTGTAGAAACCAATACAATCCTTAATGCAAAGTAGCAGTTTCGAAAATAATTAAAATTACAATATATGTAAAAATGCCTAAAATGACTCAAATAACTCTTGTACATGATGGTATATACAATCCAAGCTCTTGGGAATGAATCTACACCTTTACATTGTTCAATAATTTCAGCTCCTCTAGTGAACATCATTTCATTCAATATTTAGGAAAGAAATAGATGTCATTAATTGCCATTATTTGGTAAGGATGAAGTGTGAAATTGCTATTGACTATTTGACCATTGAAGAGTGTGATGTTTAAGTAAAGTGTAGAGAGCTGGAACACCTTGTGCACAAAATCTCTCTACATAGTCTACTATGTTTGTATCATGATTGGCATAGTAACATGAAATGGCTAAATAAAAGAATTATTCCAAAAAATAGTATTTTAAACCTCAAGTCATAAATTGACAACATAAATTAAAATAATCTCATTCAATATTTTAAAGAATATTAAAGTTGAGAATAAAATTAGTACAACATCAAAGAATATTAAAGCTAAGAATAAAATTAATATTATCAGTCAAATTATTGGCAAATATTCCATAATTGAGCAATTGTTAGGTTAGGCCATAATGCAAAAATTTAAAGAAAAGTGTCTCTTTCTCTTTTAGCATTGGGCAATAGGGGATGGTGGTGCAGTTATTTCATCCTTTGTGTGTGATTCTCTCACACGAGGGAGGTCAATGACACTAGGGAGATCTGTTCAAGCATAATAATCAAATCCATCATGAAAGCCCAATCAAGGTCGAGCTCAATACACAAACTGAAAACATCTCTACCAAGCATCTGACCTACACCATTGCACTTGCCTTTCACATTACAAAATCCTTTCACCAAAAGATTAAAAAAAAACATTCTTGCAAAGACAACAAAGAAAGAAAGAAAAAATACCAAGGAGGCACTCTTTTGTTGCTAAAATCAAAGACTTCACCATAGTGAAGAGGGATTTTTTACCATCCAACTTATCTCCAAGATAGCCTTCCCGGCTCTAGTGTAGACTAAGAAATTGCAAAGGTAGGTATGCATGCAACCATACAATCAATTAAATAATAGAAATATGTAGAACAAAATATAGAAATGATGTGTATACCTTACAACACAGTGTGAGAAGCATTCTGCCCTATGCATCCATGAGAATAAGGTGATTGGAAGTGAGGGTGTACTTGTCCACTCTAAAGAGGAGAACTCCATTGGAATCAAAGATGGTGAAGCCCTCACCAGAATTTATAGAATTTGATAAAGAGATAAATATTTTTTAGAATCAA